>CM069301.1:30074175-31449175 GCA_035609425.1 Epinephelus awoara | reverse complement strand
TAACCAAGTGCTGTGATTGCCTACACATAACCACGAGAAACATTAATAATAGTTGTTATGAGCAGATTGTCTTGCGAGAGTAGATATTTTGGCAATACATTTCTCTTAAAAAACAATTTGCTGTTGTAGCATTTAAAAGTAATTTATAGAAGACAGAATTAGGCTTTGTCTTACTTCCAGACACTCTCAGGATTTATTTTTTTGAGACCTTTATTGTTTTCATTTATATTGGTGCATATTTACAAGTTGTGTTTAATGCAGCTAGGTGTCCCAGTGAAATACATCCATATGTTCTGCACCTCGTGATTTATGCCCACTGTCAGCGATGAACAACAAAACAGGAAGTAGCATGCCATATATCAATCATTTATTTGTCACATCAAATCATACACAGTACATCTCAAGTGAAAAGTGATCCTGACAGTTTCTTCAGCCTGTGCATTTTAATTTAGACCTTTTCTGCCTCTTCTTACATTGTTGGCTGCTGATTTATAATTTTCCATGTTTCCCAATGGTTCTGGTAATCCTGGTTGTGGAATGATTTAACTGTGGTTTTGATGCTTCTGCTTCTCAGTGAATTAAATGATTTTATTGGTGATGCTGATGGTGTCTTGGAATGGGCTCCAGACTCTGATTGGCTCCATCTCTTGCATCACTGGGAGCTTGTGTCATAGTCATAGTTTGTTTTGATATCTTGACCTCATCAAGATGGTCGCTGTAGCTGCCTCTGAACGGCATTTGGCAATGATTCAGGACAAGGCTATCATTCCCATTGTCACTACAGTCTTTACTCACCATAAAGCCCATGACTCACCCCCTTCTTTGGCCAGAGTCCTCTGCTCTGTCAGATCGCCATAGAAGAAGAGTCACATGGTTGAATAACGCTGTCCAAGATTTAGCCAGGTTTATTTTTTATAAATAATATATAATATAAGTTCCTGATATCATTTTGGAAACGGATGCTGCACAGAGATTGTCCAGTTCATTATCCCACACCTGTACAATGGCTAGCAGGATGCTAGTTCAGTTGGTGCCCATCTTCTCCATCTTTTCCTGGACATTTACTAATGTTTACATTTGAAAACCTTAACCTGCCTAGCTAGCAGAAGTTGGCAGGAGGAGAGCTACAGACTGGTGGGTTGATTTCCACATCCCATCGGGTGACTCACAATCACATGCCATCATCGTCCAACACCAGCCACAAAAAACACCACCAACACTTGCAAAATAGACATAAGATGGCTATATTTAGGACAAATCTAGTGGAGCTAACAAGAAGGTGCCTGGAAATGTTCACGCCTTCATTGTACCTCTATCTGAAAGTTAGGGTAGCATCGTGGTAGTTCATAAAGGACACTGAAGTCATACACAAATCACAGCCCATTCTTCTCACAGCAGGACGGTCCATTTAAATATGGCGTCCTAATCATGGCCCCTTGCTAAAACAGGCACACACCGCTGCTAGGGGCAAAGCCTTTCCTCCACCTCTCTAATTCAGACTCCTAACATAGCTCAAAGGTCAAAATTGTATTGATCATTTGCTTTGAGCCCATTGTTGTATACCCATGGCAGTTTTCTCTTTCTGGTTTTGAAAGAGACCGTATGTAGACCGTATGTAAGGCATCTTATGTGTGGAGCCAGGGTGGAGTGTTCCTGACTGAATCAAAGGTTCTGCAGTGTGGCTGAGTTTCATGCAAGAGTTTGCAACCTTCAATTACCTTTTACATTT
This sequence comes from Epinephelus awoara, assembly GCA_035609425.1. Lineage (NCBI taxonomy): Eukaryota > Metazoa > Chordata > Actinopteri > Perciformes > Serranidae > Epinephelus > Epinephelus awoara. Next base: position 31,447,446 of record CM069301.1, on the reverse strand, counting down.
TATTAAATGGATCTTCGACCATCTCCTAACTATAACCATAGTTTATTGTCAACAACCACATTTTTCCCCCTAATCACCCAATGTCAGTGTTCTTTTCTGATGATATGGTTGGTTTAAAGGTGAAATGTGTAGGATTTTGAAGGATTTAGGGGCATCAGAATTTCAGATTGCAACCAAATGAAACTTCTCCTGGCTAGAATTCCTTCAGTGTTCATTGTTCAGAAGGTTTTTACCATAAGCCAAATATCCACAGAGGGCTCTTCTTCTCCAAAACAAATAGACTGTGCGATTAAAATCAGTAAGAACACTGAATAAAACAGTTTCACATTAGAAATCAATGTATCTCTAACCTTGTTTGGCATCTCAGAAACAGCGACACACCCACTACATGCTGTCGTGTTCTCTCCTTTTCCATATCGGGGGGTATTTACCGTGAGCTGAATCATACAAAGGGGTCTGCCCTTTTCAAAACAAACAGAACTGGTGATTTAAACCGTTAAAAACTGTGGTGTTTGGACCCAGTTGCAACACATTGACAACCAGGAACAGCTTGTCATGACTTTTACTGTGCCAGGTCAGCAGGTACGGAGCAGGCCAAGTTAACAGCACACAACACAGTTCAACACTCCAGCAAAGTCTCTCCACAAAGTCTTTGGCAGCGCGACTGGTTTGGCAGAACCAAGCCAAAAGGCAGGCGAGTGAGCAGGGGCACTAGCCCAACAACAAACACAGTTCAGTTTAACAACAGGCAACTACACTGTGGAGGAGCAGGCAGGAAGGCAGAAAATCCAGAACCAGGAAAATACACAGTTAAAACAGAAGGCAGTTTGAGGCCTTGCAGAGTGTCGAGAATCCAGCAGGTGAGTATTAACAGGACGCATGCACAATGGCGAGTTTGGTGACATGGTGCAAATCTCTTGGCCACAGAAAACCACAGGTAAGCAGACTGGAATATTCACGCTGTAGCACTGTAGGATGAAAAAGCCAAGACGCCACAGGCAAACAGGAACAAAGGACACAGAAGCAGGTCTTGTGGTCAGGGACAGAAGGCTGAGGTGTTTACCGGGAATCAAACAAAGCAGGCAGGTCAGAGGCAGGCAGGGTTGGCAACTGGATATCAGTCTGGATTAAAGTGCTGGACAGTCTAACATGAGTGGCAAACAACAATGGCAATGAGTCACTGAGAGGCTGAGGTGTACTGGCTGAGTGTAATGAGGAGCAGGTGAACTGAGTTGACTTGATGAGGCAGGAAAAGTAAAGACAGGTGACTGGTTGGCAGGTAGGAGTGGTGTAGAGGCGGGATGAGTGGAAAGTTACTGACTGAGGGCTGAATGACTGTTCATGCAGAAAAGAACAGAAAACAAGGCCTCAAAGAGGCGTATGCCCCGCGCAAAAGGTGCGATCTATAAAAAAGACTTGGAAGATGGAAGAAAATCTGACCCATGCTTACGAACATTTTGGAGACGAGAATTGGCGGCGCAGATGGTGAGGTGGAACCCTGATTGTATCAATTGTTGTTTATCTTTTTTTGGTGGACGCCATTTTTGGCTTTTGGCTTTATGTACATTTTTAATATGGATCCTATGAGTTGTTTTATAAATGAGGTGACCAGAAAAGCAAAACTGTGACAAAAACACTGAATAGAGCAGTTTCATGTTTACAAGCCAGTGTCACTCGAACGTTGTTTGTTGCAGATGTGAAAACGCAAAAAATGCAAAAGTGAAAAAAGTCAAAAATGCAAATGGCCTGATCTGGAGCCAGTGTTTGGTTTGTCCATTCTGGGCTACTGCTGAAACATGGTGGTGCAAGTTAACGAAAACACAACGATTCTTAATTTCAGGTGATTATACGCTAAGGAAAACATACTTATTATATGATACCTCCCTAAATCCTACACACTGGACCTTTAATGAAATCATCACATGCTAAAAAAGCTGGGTTTTTAATCCATCTTAGGTGCACTGGTTGGTGTCTGTATCTGTGGACATACGATGAATCTGCCATGAACAGTATAATCTGCTGTGCGCACTGTATGTACCTAATGGGAAGTTGGAAGTGAAGGGAAGCAATAAATAAAGAGTGCCGGGTGGAGATCGGGGGTCACAAGGGGCCTTACTGCTATTTTTTACCCTGGGGCAGTTTAATCTGGCTATGGCAATGAACCTTTGCTCACCACATTTCCAGTGGATATATGAAATAAGCCTGGGAACAACAGCCTGACTTATTGCACACCTAGAAACCGAAGCAGTAAAAGCCTACATTCACTTCACTTTCACCTGTGGAAACCCTGTACAGGAAACACCATCCCACCCTAATACATGCTCTCCTTCTTACCCCACTCGTGTCTAACACCCACCCAGGCTGTACTTATCGCTCACCTTGTAATAGCAGACATGGGCGGTTACATCATATACTGCATATATTCAGTGGAGCAGGTAATCGAACAGTCGGGCTCACACGCCCATGGTCAATTAGCTTAACAGAAGAAACAAGCTGTCATCTTTTGATGAGATGTCTGCGCTTCTAAATCTGGAGGGGCTCCTCTGTAATTTCCTATTAATCAACTCTCTTGAAAGCATCATGACACACTCTTTAAAGCCTCCCACTGTGACCTAATCACCAGAATTACATTTCAAAGCTTCTGCAAAAATAGCTGTGTTTTGAAATATTGTATTTTTGGAAAACAAAGCTGCAAAGGTCTTCGAGAATCAGACAAAAGGGAGGAGGAGTGTGTAAATATGTTACAAGAACAATAGGAAGAAGGCATTCAAAGGCAATGTTAACATTTAGTATAGACTAAAGGTGATGCAGCTCCATCTCTTGCAAAACACAGGTTTAATCTTTATGCGTTTAAAACAGATTCATCCCTGAGCTGGGTCAGAGGTGATGGACAGTGAGCGTGACTGTCTCAGTTCTTCCTTGGCCTTGTCACACAACAATAATGACAAATAGACGTTATACGCAGCTATGTGTCTGTGTGTGTACGTGCAGATCTACTCAATTTTGCAGCTGATCAGGCAGAAATTGAAATTTTTCATGGGCTGAGAAGAACAGCAGCGAGAGAAATGAGGAGTGAGCCAGAAATGGAGGGAGGGTAGACGCAGAACAGGAGCTGGATAAAGAAAATGTGTGCAAGAGAGAGAGAATGAAGGGAAGAATGAAAGAGTAGACCGAGAAGATAGAGAAGAAAGGCTTGTTATTTAGCCATTTTCCACTCTCCCGTCTCGGGATGATCTATAAATAAAGTGGTCAGACGATAAAGCGGTCAGCCGAGTGTGTGTTTGTGTGTCCGTGTGTGGAGTGGCAGCTAATTATTCAAGGAGGAGAAATCCTGTTTAGTTTCCATTTCAGTGCAGAGCAAAGCAGACGCCAGACAAATCATGAGAGCCTCCAGCAAAAAAAAAAAGGAAAAAAAAAAGTTAGAAAAAAGATATGTTTCTAATTTGTTGATGTTCTTCACGTATTTTCACTTCCTTTTTCATTCCTCATTTCATCTGCTGTCCCACCTGAGGTCACTGCGCTCTGAAACCCTCTCAGGGAGAAGTGGTAATAAATACTGAGTCAAGGTAATCAGAAAGTTTTGGTCCCATTTATTTGTCGAGTAAAAGCAAGAAATATTAGTGAACAATCTGTCTCAACCTTACCTAAGGTTGTTGTTGTAATTTCCCCTATCCAATGAGTAAAACTGGTCCTGAAAAAAAAAGTAAGTGTAAGTGCTTTAAATGTGTGTTTAATAGAAAAAAATAAACTATTATTTATGTAATAGCTGAATCAGGGAACGCTTATTCCTTTATAGGCTGTGCTTCTTATTATTTATAGAACTTTTTAGGCTTCCTGCCCATTTTCACTATTGTATCTTGTCTACTCTATTTGTTTTTAGTGGTGTATTGTGTTATGGTTTTGTGTGTACCTTAGTTGTACTTGGGAGAAGCCAAAGACAAATTTCCTCTATGGCATACAGAACCAAAAATTGAACAATTCTTGAACAAATATTTAAATATATATATATGCATACATGCATGCACTTATTGATACATTTCTACACACTTGTATGTTATACATGTCATGAACAGAGTAACAAATTAAATTGATTAATCATGTCCACAAAGCATTTTGGGATATACTGCCAATATTTTTGTAAGCCTCTATAACATTGTGTGAGTATTATTTAAAATTAGAGGGCTTTACTTAGAGACAGTGGTAAATCGAACCAAATACTAAATTTAGCAACTTATTGTGCTCACAGTCACAATGCTAACATGCTGACGTTTAACAGGTATAACGTTTACAATGTACGCCATCTTAGTTGGGTTACTTAGCACACAAAGTACAGCTGAGGCTGATGAGAGTCTCATTACTTTTGTAGTTTAGTCATAAAGTAATGTGACCTTAACTAAGTGTTGGACAAATTCAAATCTTGACCCTATGGTGGTGCCAGACAAAGTCAAGGGATCATCAAAGCTATTACAATTCATCCTGAGTGGAACATGACAATCTGGACAAAATTTCATGACAATCCAATTTTTGGGGAGACGTTTCACTTTTACTATAAATGTGAACAAGTCAGGGGATCACCAAAGTCACGAAGATACACAATCTGGGGACCATGAATATCTATACAAACTGGCCACCCATCTGACAGTTGTAGAGATTTTTCAGTCCAGACCCAAATGATGTTACACATTTTCCTTGTAATACATGCTCTCTCTTTGCAGACCAATCTGAAGTGTTTTGGGAGCATGTCATTTTTTAATATGAGGAAATTTCTAAATAATAATCAGTGGACATACATGTCAACATATGACATGCTAGCTACCCTCCGGCGTCTGGTTAAGATGTTCACAGATGGTATTTCAATTTAAGCTTGTTACATGCATTGTGTCTTTTCAAAATACACTTCTGTTTCCACAGGAAATGTACAGTTTCTTTCTAGATGCATTAAGTCTTCTACAAAATAAATGTACAAAGTATCACTTCATAACACTTTGTTTTAATGTTGTTCTCCTTAGGTTAATGCAACAAAAGCACATGATTAGGTTAAGAAAAAAAGATGGTTTGGCTTAACATTCTCACAGAAACCAAACAGCTGGCTCCTGGGTGAAAGTCCGCAGTGTGTTGAACCCATCAACCACCCCTCCCACCTGCCCTATAGGGACCTTGCCACTCTTTTTATTACAGCACTTGAGAGCAGTGTTACAAACTTTTGCCGACCGGGGCGTACCATACGTCAGTGAAGGGTCTCTTCCTGCATCTGTGTCTGAGGCCAGCGTCCACTGACAAAGAAGTGGTATTTGACAAGTTGGATTGTTCGCCTGCTGTCTGTGAAACTGACGCACCTGGTGTATATCGAAACGTGCCACTGACAATGTGGAGGTTTTGATGAGTTCAGAACGAGAATGTGCTAAATATTTATATATTATACATTATACATGATGCAATGTTTATGTTAATGTTTATCAAGCCCAAGTAGCCTGAAGAAAAGCTTGTATTCAAATGGCTCTCATTTGTAGGATACAGGGTTTGCATATGTTTCCTTTTTACCATATCTCTATGCAATATAATTGTAATAGATAATAAGTGTTGTACCATAATGAAAGTTATGTAAATACATTACAGATTTTCCAGACCATACAGACCTGCATATAGCACTCTTGTAAACAGCAGCATGTCTTTGTCCTGCCACATTCACAAGTCTCACTGATTAGGATGTGATAAGCCAGTCTGAATATGCTAAATGAGGTGCTTCATGGTTCAAACGTACAGATCTCCCTACTACACACAAGCTGATCCCTGCACAAGCACAAGCTGATTACAGCAAAGCAAGCAGAAACACATAATATATGACTGTGTGACTCAGTCTAAAAGGAGCCGGGGAAGTGATGAAAGTTGCTGTAGAATCTAAAAAGTAATGAAAGTCAAAAGAAATCCCTGAGTGCATATCCAGGAATAATGGCAGAAACCCCGAAATGAACCATGTGGTGCTCCTCAAAAATGTTTCATCTGAAAGGGTAAATGATGACTGCGTTTCTGAATGTGTCTAGCCTTGCAACATGTTACTATTTCCAATTCCCGGCTCAAGTCACAGTCTGAAATATCTTTGATGATGTGACAGCATATTTGATTCGCAAGGCTTGTGTCCGAATGGCCCAAACTCAGCACAGCCGCTGCCAACATGCAGCCTGTGATCAGCTGGACCAGCATTCTGCAGAAGAGACAACTGGAACAACAGCTCACCACACTTTGACTTCAATAAACCATCTGAAACAGAGCGTAAAATAAATATTGAAGCTGTGAGACAACCATCTCAGTCTAAGCCACAAAGGAGGCAATATACTCATGGTTGATTCTCAGTTATTGTTTCAGGGTTGAGGGGTCGGAGTGTGATGTGAATTTTGATGATCTCACTCCACAGTGCGGTCCACATGTCAGCATTCTTCACTGCAAACAAAGAAGTCAAAACACTGACACAGCAAATCTTAGTAATTTAATGATTGCGGGAAAAAATGCTTTGTAGATGATTTGAGTCCATTAGCTTTCAGGCGCAGAGTTATGAAGACAACTGTGAATGATTATGAAGAGCAGAGAGTCATAACACGATGGTTGTGGCTGTATAAAGGGGGAACAAGTCAATAGCAATGAAGGGCAGTGTGTACTATAACTGTACCAGGTTTGATTAAATGCTTCCTTCTAGTGTTCAGTACATGACATTGCAACTCAACTGTTTTGTATGGAAATTGTTTTGACCTTAAATATTGGCATTTAAAATGATTTGTCAACACATCCATGTGTATCTTCTCATACAGCAGGACAATCATGAACAGGTAAACACATTTAAATACAAGACAGTAAGCATGAACATATCAAAGCAAGCACCAGAGCAGTGTGCAGGAATCTAAATGTTCAACAGATTACTAGTTTAGGTTTATAGTTTATTGTGGCTATACTGTAGGAAAACCATGTTTGATGTTAAAGTACAGGCAGTTTTAAAGCAGTGTGAGCGACTGTGAAGATTGATCACCTCAGCATAATTAAACCCACAAATTGTTTGTCCCTCCTCCCTATTAGCAGGGGCTTAAAGAAATCTACTACCACTATTCTTATAGTTTCGGGTGATTATGCACTGATGAAAACATCACTTTAAATATTATATTCCATTTCTGCCAATAAATCCTCTTTAAATTATACACACTACTTCTTTAAACATAAACATCTGCATAATATTAATTCTCAGTTTTTTGTGTGTTTTATAATTGAAGAATTTTGCAACATCCTGGTGTTCAGAAAAGTATAATCCAAGTTCCTTAAACATTTATTTATTATCCTTTTCCGCACCACAGACAGCAGAGATTAATTCAGCTTCTGCATAGGAATACCAAAGTTCTGAGGTTGAGAAAATGTAGTGTCAAAGAAAAGGGCTATTTTACTCCTGCCTGCTCCTCCAAACAGGATGCACAGTGAAATTTTATATGTACATACATAAGACGGTAGTTAGGACGGGCCCCAGCACTATTTCTGAGGTGGCAAGTTGAATCACTCACAACTGTGATTAATACTGTGATTATTATTACTCTGTTACAATACACCAGTGTTTGTACTTTGGTAATTTAAGTATATTTTGATGCTAATACTTTTGTACTTTTACTTAAGTAGGATTTTGAGTGCAGGACTTTCACCTGTGTTATGACCCAGGTCATTATTTTTTGGCACTGATGTGCTTGTATTGGTGCGCAGTAATCTGTCAGATGTTCTCTCTTCTCCCCTCAGAGTGTGTGCATGTGGTTGAGTGTGATTAGATGTTGCAAAGCAGGTGGTGTTTGCTGATTGGGCTGATTGAAGACATTGCTTTCACCGGATTGGACCAGTGCAAGAAGATTTTTAAACCACCAGCTGACGAAAGCTCTTCTCCGCAGTTGGGACACTGGCAATACAGGACGACACTTGTATGCAATACAAGAAGTAGGCACAGTGACAACAGCTAGAGGATGCCCTAAAGAGGTGAACATTGGGTAAATAACTCTGGTCCCAACTCCAACATAGTAGGTGGTGGTGATGTACCTTAATGCTGGTTGCCACCTGCCATGAAACTTAAAAGAAGACAAAGAAGAAGCTCTTCCCTTTTTCCCTCTACCACTTCCAACAGAGCCCGAACTTAGACTGTGATTGTGAAATTGGAAGCAAAAACTTCAGATTTTAGTAAACTAGTGTATATTCTGATAACCTTGTCATTTAGAAAAGTTATTTGGTCATTTCCGAGTAGGTGAGTTGAGTTTTGTTCAAAAGTTTTCTCTTGTATTCTTTTGTTGAGCACTTAAAGCAGTTGTAGTAAGAGTGTGAAGCCCTTTTTTGGCATTGCCATGTTCTTGTCTCTTGTTTTGAATGAGTAGGAGATTAGGTTAGAAAACTGTCTTTTGTTTCACATTTGTTTTGCTAGGGAAGTTCAGGGACCATGAGTATATTTTTGTTACAGAATTGCCACTATTACCTTTAGTAAAACATCTGAATACTTCTTCCATCACTTCATTAGCTTTATCTCCTGGTTCTAAAAAAAAATACTGTTTTAGAAATGTGTAAAGCTTTAACTGCACAGTGGACAGTTAGCATCTCACATGGATCATTATTGGGAAACAACTGTAGACTTTTCCCTGTACACATTGCAGTTCACTGATATACCAACAGATGGCAACCTAAGACAAGCTCATGTCAACTACCACGCAGCACTGTGTGCTGAATGGAACCATGCATGCAAATACTGAGTGTTAAATACACAGTATGCAAGATCTAGAAATGTGCAATAAATGATTGTTATAATGAGGTAGCAAGGGGAAAAAAAATCTCACATGTGGACAAACACACACATGTGCACCTCTTCCTCTCATGAGCTGCATGAGGCTGACATGTCCTCAAATCAGCTGGCACCGCCTGTCTTTGAATGCACTCATGCAGACGTTCACACACAAAGCTCCCACATCCTGTTTTCCTTTCTCTCGCTGTCTCTCTGAAAACACCTCTCATTCCTCAGGAGGCGTCCCCTCGCTGTGTACAAGTCTATTTTCTTCCACTGACATGTCCTCACTTCAGCAGCCACGCTGTACCTTTTTGCTCTCACTGCCAATTTTAGCACACACACACACACACACACACACACACACACACACGCTCAGGCTCAACACTGGCACACATAAATCCCCACACACTACATGCATATGTGAAAGTACACACACACACACACACACACACAAAGCTTGTCAACTCCCCTGCTGCTGCTAGCAGATGACAGGAGGCCTCGGGATGAAGAAAGATAGTCTCAGTGCTGTGAAAGTAGAGGGCAAAAATACATGTTTGTTTAGACAGCACCCAGATGTGCTACGCGTGTTCAGGGCGAACAGCTCGGCCAGAAGGTACGACAGAAAGAATATAGCTTATGAATTATTAACTAGATTTCTGAATGAACTGTCAAGGATTTATGAAAGGATGTGCTTTGGATCCTCTACGATCTCTGCTGCCTGTTTATTTTGTCAAACTCAAAACCAACTTGCTTGAAGACCAAATTTGGGCCCCATAGTGGTCATCATATGCAACAGTCTTTGCATGTACCACCTCTAAAGCGTGCACTCTCTCACAGACCAGTGTCTTGGCCTAGTTTTCCATGAATGCGCTAGCTTGAGGGCAGATGCGTTTCTCCCCAGAGTGAGTAACAGAGCTTTTAATGGACAGAGAATGAAGGCTTCAATAGTTCAGGCAACATCTGGCCCTGAAGAAAAAAGGTCTGCCGAATACAGAACACACAGGAAGTGAGCACTGTAATGAACTGGGCTACAGAGCAGTAATTTTACAGTCGAAGATATTCTGTTATGTTTGCCAATAGCCAGTTCAAAACATTTAATCTGGGTCAGAATAATCCAGATTTGAGAATATCGTGTTTTGCTACCCAGGATGGCTAATCCATTTTACTTTTGTGCCATTTTTAAAGCAACATTGGACTGGATCACCCTGATCCAGATACAAACTTTACATTTACAAAAGTTTACCAAATTCAGATAATAAGTGCTCTAAATGGGACACAAGGTAAACTACTAGCTATGTATAGATCAAGAGATAGAACAGACAGCACAGAGTCAAAAGGTCAAAGGTTATCCCAGTCCATCTAAAAAGGTTTAAACAACACATGCTGAAGGTTTGAACCAGATCAAAACCAAGACTGGATTATGTTATTTCGTCTGATTTCAGAACCCTTTCTTTCTTTGCTTTTGAACAACCCATTTTCAATATTTGACATGATCAGATAGCTGAAATCTGGTAAGACTACTTCTGATCAACATGGCTCAGAGGATGAACTAGACTGACTTTGGTGATTCCTTGACTTTTCCTCTACCATCACAGGTCAGTTTTCATGTATCCTGTCTCACAGGTGGATTGGCACCAAAATTTGATGTAGACATTCATGGTTCCCAGGGTCCAGTTGTAATCAGATCAGCAACCTAATGGCTTGCTCAAAAGAAAAACAGGATTCTAAAATCAGATTTGATTGCGTGATACGATTTTCATCTGGATCAAGCCTTCGGTATGTGTTGTTCAGAACTTTTTATTAGGATTGGGATACTTTTGTTTCCAAAAAAAAAAAATTACGACTCATGGTGAATTTCAGGAACAAAATGTAATTGTAGAATACAGTGAAGTAAAAAAAAAAAAAAAAAAGAAAGAAAAGAGAGAGATTAGGTCCACATAAAATAATCCCCCTAATAGCTTTCAACATTACAAAAAATATTTGAAGTTAGAGTCTCGTTCTCTTTGGGGACACCTATGGCAAGTGGTGGTAACTGCAGTGTGTTTGTTGGCAGACTTGAAACCAGGCTGGTGAATTTATTTATGTCAGCTTGTTTTATGAGCTGGCAAGGTGAAAGGGTTACCACAGCATAAATTGTGTGTGTGTGTGTGTGTGTGTGTGTGTGTGTGTGTGTGTGTGTGTGTGTGTGTGTGTGTGTGTGTGTCTGTGTGTGTGTGTGTGTGTGTGTGTGTGTGTGTGTGTGTGTGTGTGTGTGTGTGTGTGCGTGTATTCACCATGCTGTTTTCTGCCTCTTTGAATGAAAACACTGTAAGTGACTGGATGCTGGATGTTATCCTATACACAGCTAGCAGTTTACACTGTGATATGTAGTCCCATAGAGCATTGGTTATCTGGATTTGGCAAACTTGAAAAGTTTGTATCTGGATTATTCTGATTCAGTCCAATGTTGCTCTGAAAAACTGCCACAAAAGATGGATTAGCTGATCCTGGTAAGCAAAACATGGGATATCCAAATCAGTGCGAGTCTGATCCAGATTAATCTTTTGAACAAGTGGGCGGGCAGCATGACTTTCATCAACTTTAATCCCCTGCCTTTTCCTCTAGTGCCACCACAAACTTAGTGTTTGTAGTTTTTATTGAAATGTCTCAATTACTATAGTATAGACTGCCAAGACATTTGGCTCTGACATATATGTACCAGAATGAATTTTAATAACTTTGCCAAACTGCTAAATTTTTCATCTAGTAAAAATTTGGACAGCTTTGGTTTATGACTAATCATCTGCAGATCTGATGACATTCCCATCAGCCTCAGCTTTAGTATTTGTTTATTGCTTATTAGCAAATGTTAGCACGCCAGCAGGCATTACTAAGATTGTGAACCTGGTAAACATTATAGCTATACACAGCACACAGTGCAGCACAAGTAGTATTGCTAGTTTTTGACCGACGCAGTTTCCCAGCCAGTGCCCATGAGCGTAAGTATGTCCCTGTGTCCATCCATGTCTGCATGGGCGAGTAGGTCTTAAAATAGGGTTTGGTCAGAGGCATTGTTTGAGGCGGCAAAAAGCGATTGCACTACTTACCAACAACAACTCTGGTCTAAAGTCAGAATGGCGCAGTATTTGCCAGCTATTTAAAGGGCACAATATTCAGATAATAAGATGCACCTACATAGGCAGTTTCACAACACGTGTACACTCTGCTTGTTACATACACACACAGGATGCCAGGTTGCAGATAGGTGAAATAATCTTACTATATAATGAATCCATGTGAAATTTGGCACAGTGGTAGAGGGTCACGGGAGGATGCGAATGAAGCAATATTACATCAATTGGCCAAAGGGGGGCGCTATAGCAACCAACTGAAATTGCAAACTTTGAATGGGCATATCTCATGCCCCGTATGTCGTAGAGACATGAAACTTTGCACAGAGATGCCTCTCCTCATGAGGAACACATTTGCCTCAAGAACCCATAACTTCCAGTTATAAAGACTTTCCACCATTTTGATTTTTTTGAAAAACACTTCAAATCGATCTCTCAGAAAAATGCTTAAAAATGGCTAAAATGCAACTGATTGCTGTGGCTCCCCCTGTGGCCGAACGTGTTTTTAATCACTTTAACTATCTGCCTTTCAACGTGCTACCTCAACTACTAATGTACAGTTTCAGCCCACTAACTATCCCACTATTGGCAATGGTACTACTGTACTGTCAATAAAGCAATCATACTATCAAATTCACAAACACTCTGTCTGAATACATTGCTCTTCTTAATGGGTTCAGCTGACTATTTAATCTGCAATTTCCTATGACCTGGATCCCAAACACACACCATGTGAAACTGTACGTGGGCAACTGTGCACTCAACGGGTATAGACTAGTACATCATTGATAAGGAAAATATTAATTACATTCTCTAAAATGTGAACATAGCAGAGAGCAGAGCAGAGCTGCAGATCTGCTGTCCTCATGTTACACTCAAATTACACCTTTAATTAATGAAGGAACTTAATACAACCCCTTTGCTCCTTGCACCTTACTTTGTGAGTTGGATACACCCTTACTGCACCCACGCATTCACTTTAGACCATAAGCCACAGATAATTTAAATATTTTCCTCAGTCTTAGCCTAACTTACAAATCTTTATCTTAAAACATTATGTAAATATATTGTTGTGGTTTCAACTTTTCAAACATTTTGCATTAGCAAAGATCCAAGTAGGACCAAAATGTAATTTTTTATGTCATAAAGTAAGTGTGCAGGCGCTACTTCTTTCCTTTCTACTGCCAACCTTGTGTCAGAATATATGTTGGCAATGTATGTTTCTGCAAATCACATTACTTTTGTACGCTACTATGTAGATACGTTGAAACTTAATGTTTCAACAGCGCTGTAGTTAAGGTGTGGTAGGATTACAGTAGGCACAATTAAAAACACTTGGTTGGGGTTAGGAAAAGAGCATGTTTTGGCTTAAAATACCCAGTTCTTGTGGCATAATCGTGTCAGGAAACACAGCGATATCTCTGTAGAGAACATCCACTTTTCTTGACACTATCCCCGGTGGAAACACGGTGACGGGCTGATAAAACATTCGTGTTTGTTGGCTAAACAGTAGGTGAAAACCAAGCAATTACACATTAAAAACAATTGGTTTGGCTGCTTGTTGGTCTTGAACAGTGGCTTGCAGCTTGGCAGGTGTCTTTAGGTGACACTCCCTCCACTGACCAACCACAAAGTCAGTTCATATACCACGTCACTTTAGAAACGTTGATATGATATGTATGAAACATACAAATGTAATATATTTGTTGTTTGCAGAAACATAAAGGAAACAACGCAAATATTTTCTTCTGGTGACTGCGCTGGCACTGCATTACATTTACCTGACAAACCATACGACCAGTTGTATTGTTATGGATGAATCTACAACCAGTATATTCAGTATTAACTTCACCTCCAACAGCTATAACCTAACATGAAAATGCTACTTTAATGTTAATACATCAATAATAATAATAATCCAATAATATAACTATACTATATATTAATATGACACTGACAGTAGGGGTGGGAATCACCAGAGGCTCCACGATACGTCATTATCACGATATTGTCACGATACAATATTATTGTGATTTTAAACATATTTCAATATGCTGAGTATTGTGATAAAATATATTGTGATATATTGCAATTATTACCCGTTTTGAGCCTGGTCTCACTCCAAAGTCGACGTAATCTGGGACTTGGGCCGTGACTTGTGGCAAACAACAAACAAAAACAAAGCGTCCTTTAACGTTGGCATGATACGACGTTAAAGGTCGTGCGGCAGGACAAGGATGAAAGTTCAGGTGGCGAAAGTCCGAGTGCTGTGGGCACAATTTTCACGTCCTGCAAGATTCTAAAGCTAAATTTGTGGTGTTGCACGGACATACATTTCCTGTGAAAATGGAAGTGTATCTTGAAAAAAGAGAACTCGACATGGTGTCCCAGAACGTCAACAACCAACACACCCAGGGTACCTCGCACTTCATATGTGGACGTGGAAAAGTCCATGACCAAAACGTCAATATGGGATGAGGTTGGATTGAGAATGTGTTGTTTGTCAACTGTCAACTGTCAACATCTGTTTCATCTAATGAGAAAAAGGTTTCAGTCTGTTTATCTCACGTCAGTCATTTTTTTTTGCAGCAAAATGTAGCCTATGTAGTGGACTGGAAAAAGCAATTGATTACATTATTCAAGTAGGATAACTAAAGTTTATTTTGTATTTATAATATTAATCATTTATATAAAAAAATATTGATACTTGGCACTGTGAGACGATATGACATTGCCACACAAAAATATTGCGATTCTATGCTGCATTGATTTTTCCCCCTCCTCCTCTAACTGTCAGGGGTTATTCCTACCACAGTTTAGCATCTCTGCATTCACTAATTACAGTATAGCAGCAATACAACAGGACTGGAGTATTTTGAGTTCAGGAAGGACTCCATCCACTCTCTCCATCTCACACAGTGACACACATCTTCCCACACTGAGCTCCCTGAGTCAAACAAGGGCGCATCATCTCGTGCGTGTCTCTTTGAGAGGTCCTTCACATCCAAACGCTCATTGTTAATAAAAACGTGAGGGAATATTTGTTGGTCTAATTTCTAATTCAAGGTGAACACGAGCGGAGACGCGCTTTGATGCAAATTTCCCCCTGATGCTGCTGCTGCTGCGCCCGCGCACGAGAGCGCGCCCCATCGCTGTCATCAGTACAACATCAGCATCTTCCGCGGGGGCGCAGAGAAACGGGAGGAGGAGGACAGGGAGAGAGAGAGAGAGAGAGAGAGAGAGAGAGAGAGAGAGAGAGAGAGAGAGGGAGAGAGAGAGAGGGAGAGAGAGAGAGAGAGAGAGAGGGGGGAGACATACTGGATAAAGGCTACGACAAAAACCATGATGATAATGGAGTCGAGGCGGTGGAGGATGTCGGATTTACGAGAAAGGACTGTTGAAATTTGACAGAGGGCTCGCGTTGAAAACCCGTTCTCGGTTTATTTTTTTCTTTCATTCTGTTTGATTTCCACATGCTGCGTGGACACTGAAGAGGCGAGCAGAGGAAAGGGGAGCACCCCACGGATGCCTCGGAAGGTAAAAACGGGGTCCACCGCTGGCGCTTACAGGCAACAAGACGCATCTCATCTCACGGATGGTAATAAAGGACATCCTGAAGATAGCTCTGGACTGATGGATGAGGATGAAACACAGCTTTAACCCCCCCTCCACCCGACCACTGTGAAATAAAGAAAATCCTGTTTTGATGGATTTTTTTAATCATTCATGGTGTAGCCCCAAGGAAACGAGCCTTAGACAGCAATGTTGAATCACTGGTCTTGGTAAATTATTCATTAGTGGTGTAGGTAGGCTATGATTTTGTATTGCTTTAATGTAGCATCTCCCCTCATTCATTTTTACAATGTTTAGTCTTGTGAAACCATACATATATTTGCAGGTTACATTTTTATCGTGTGGTTATGTAGGCCCATTTAATAGCCTTTAACAGCCACATAAGAAAGAGTCAAAGCAGGAGCGCAGGAAAGCTTTCATATAAAGGAAAAAATAAAACGATCTGTGTAGTGAGGGGTTGTCGAGCTGTCTGGGCTTTTATAAAGATTTACATATTTTCTTGTAAGAGTCTGAAGAGGGGGAGGACGGGGGTGGAAAGAGAGATATAAGGAGAGAGAAAAAACCGACCAAACATGTTGCCTTCCCAAGAAGCCTCCAAGATCTACCATGACAATTATATGCGCAACTCCCGAGCCATCGGGGTGCTGTGGGCCATCTTCACCATCTGCTTCGCCATCGTCAACGTGGTGGTGTTCATCCAGCCCTACTGGATCGGCGACAGCGTCAACACGCCGCAGGCCGGCTACTTCGGCCTCTTCCACTACTGCGTGGGCAGCGGGCCGTCGCCCAGCCGGGAGCTCACCTGCGTGGGCAGCTTCTCCGACTTCAGCTCCATCCCGTCCGGAGCCTTCAAGGCGGCCTCGGTGTTCGTGCTGCTGTCCATGGTGCTGATCCTCAGCTGCATCGCCTGCATGGCGCTCTTCTTCTTCTGCAACACCTCCACCGTTTACAAGACCTGCGCCTGGATGCAGCTGCTGTGCGGTAGGCACTCTTTACATTACTACAGCAGGGACTGTGTTTTGTCTTTTCAGGCATGCAGATGCAGAAAGGCCCAGGCCAAACCCACCCAAAACTCATCTGACCCGTCTGCTTTAATTGCACGATTAGCCAGCTTGCAGGTTGCAGGCAGGAGTGTTGGTGCTATATCACCAATGAGGCTACAATATTTCATTTGATGGAGCCTTCTGATGGTCAGTCATGCAGTGTACCCATCTTCACCCCCCTATTGTTTCAGCCTTGGTGTCTAGAAGGTATAATGAATAAGACCCTCAGATACATTTCAAAATCCTAAAACAAATGCCACAGAAAAATGCAAAATTGCACATTTCCACATGGAGGCTACTATAGTGACATCATCAAACATCATTACGGACACCTGAGGTCAGTATGCTGAGCACCGCTGGCTCACGTTCTCATAGAAATACCACATCACGTGACTTGTGGGCTGTAGGAATAAGATGAAATGTGTTTATGAGGCCGTTTCACTGTCTGTTACTTGGCTTAAATCAACACGCTGGAGTCTACAGGGCACAGGCCATGTTCTGTTACAGTTAATTAGGATGTTGTGCAGAGTCTCCAGTCCGGCAACAGCAGGACTGAGACAGCAGGAATACATTTAGCGATTATTCACGCACTGAAAGCAATAACAGGCCCCGGAGCTCCCCTGGCTGCT
Source organism: Epinephelus awoara (assembly GCA_035609425.1). Taxonomy (NCBI): domain Eukaryota; kingdom Metazoa; phylum Chordata; class Actinopteri; order Perciformes; family Serranidae; genus Epinephelus; species Epinephelus awoara. The sequence continues at coordinate 31,430,306 of CM069301.1, read as the reverse complement.
CTACCAGTGATATTCCGAGGATACACCGCATCTCCAAAGACAGCAGCAAGCAGCTGGATCATAGCTGTATGTTGATGAAATGCAAATGTCATTCATTCATCCATTCCAGATCATCGTATAGATACGCTGCGGTGTGATGTGGTGTGATGTGCGTACCGCTATTTTGAGAGATGATTCCAGGTCGATTGGATTACTGTTTTGTCTCCTGCTCTTGTTGGCAGATTACAGTGCTACCTTCACGGACAACACAATAGCTCCAGTAATGGCGAAAGGAGGGTCTGTGACATTTACACACGGTCGCTTTGGTGGTTCACTTTCGGTTTGTGCAGGTGCCAGAGCCGAGACCGTTTTGATGGTGTTGTATTAGAAATATGAGTTCTTGTGAGCACTTTGATGACACCAGTGTGACATAACAGGGAATGGATTGCAACTAATAGTACTATGAAATATGTGTCAAATACAGGTTTCATTTCATGTCCTGTAGAGTGAAACTAACATTTATTTCATTATCAGTTATTATACATAGAATATTTTTAAATAACTGATTGATTGTTTGGGATGTAGAGAATAAAAATCAAATAGCAAAATCACAAGTTTTGTGTCCGAAACCACCAAATATTGACATTTGAGAAGTTTTTATCAGATATTTTTTTGCCATTTTTGCTTGAATAATCACTTAAATGATCAATTAATCATTCAATTTTATTTATAAAGCCCAATATCACAAATCGCAATTTGCCTCACAGGGCTTTACAACATACGACATCCCTTTGTCATTTGGACCCTCACAGCGGATAAGGAAAAACTCCCCAAGAAATGGTAGAAACCTCAGGAAGAGCAAGTGAGGAGGGATCCCTCTGATGAATCAGTACTGAAAATAGTTGAAAGCAAACTGATGAATCGACTAATTATTTCAGCTTTACATTGTCAACTTTTTAATATTTAATGCTGCTGTCAGAGTAAAGAATCTTATGCTTATATTGACTTATTACGGAGCATTATGAATCTTGGTCTGATTTATTTCTACTGATCTATCAAGAAAATATTGTAATTCGTTTGAGAAAAAAGGCTAAAATAACAGTTTAATCGATGGTGATTAGATGCCACGAGGCCAAGTGAGTAAAATGACCGTGTCAGCAGGACTTTACCTTTGAGTAGCAAGAGCAGCACCCATCTCTCAGAAGGTGCAAAAAAGAAAAAAACAATCATGATCTCTCTTATACGCACATTTCTAGTGAGCCTCCTGTGTATATCCGACTTCTTTATAAGCTGATCAATGTGATAAATAGGCCAGGCAGAATAGCGTGGGAGTCAGTTTTCTGTACAGAAACAGTCAGCATACTGAATGAGAGGAAGGGAGAAAGGAAGAGAGACAGAGAGGGAGAGAGAGAGAGACAGAGAGAGAGAGAGGGAGAGAGAGAGAGGGAGAGATCAGCACTTTTTTCCTTCTGTATTGTTCTTTCCCTCATCCTCATCTGCCCACTCTGTCCTCTGTTCTGCCGAGTGTGTTGAAAGGGCTCGGTGCTCTACAATCAGCACGAATCAGACAGAATAGCAGAGGTACAGATTTTGCTCTCTTTATCTAAATCTTCATGACTTAACAGGAATTGAACCCAGGTCTCCTTCCACAAACCATTAATCAAGCAAGACACCGGTAAAAAAGAGGTGGAGGAATAATTCAGATCCTTTACTTAAGTAAATGCCTCCCTGTTACAAATGAAAATCCCGAATTTCCTATCCTCCTTCAGTAAAAGTATCAAAAGTAATGGCATTGTTGAATTGTAAATGCTGCTCTGCACATAGGTTGTTTACTCCAGTGATTCTCAAATCAGGGTCAGGCCCCCTGCATGGGGGAGTAAGGAGTAAGGAAAGCCTCCAACTAGAAGAAAAGGAATTTCTTTATTAATCCCTGAGGGGATATTCAAATTTTTTCACACCATGTTAATCCACACACGCACACACACACAAACACACACACACACACAAACACACACAAAGGCCAGGAATACACACTCAGGAACCATAGACATGCAGTTTGCAGCTCACGGTGAGACGCCTCCCTAGCAATTATGGGTTTGGTACCTTGCTCAAGGGCACCTCAGCAGTGTCCACCAGCCCAGTCCACACTTTGTACTTTGTCCATGCTGGGCTTGAAGCGGTGACCCGACCGTTCTCAAGCCAAGTCCACATGAAACAGGCTACTGCCACCCACACACAAACACAAAACAAACAAAAAAGAAAACAGTGAGTTGTATTTCATGACTTTATCATATGATTTTTATGTTTAAATGTATCGCTCTATTATTTGCCTACATTTATCTGCCAGCTACCTCTCAGATTCAAAAGCACAATGAAATGTAGAAGAGTGGAAGCATAAAGTAAAAGTAACATTGCAGAAAAATAAGAGCATGTCTTTTTAATTTGGATATTTTGGCACCCCACATATGCTCAGTCCTGACTCTAATAAGATACACCACTAATTCTTATTCTCAAACTAAATTTACATCCACATTCCCTCTGATTTGCGAGTACATGTCAGAGTTTGTGAGACTTCACAAGGTTTTGCTGTCCTTCTAGCGGATGCGTACGATGCGTGGCGGAGGTAAGTTGTCTAATGGGCTTGGTTGGCAGACAGCCTGATGCTGCTCACCACCTTGGAGATGATCGTTTAATCATCCACTCTGCCCTGCTGGGTGAAGCAGCAGGTCTCCTGGCACTGCACAGTAACACAGTATACCGCAGCAGGCACAGTAAGGGCCAATTTGAACCAGTGGCGGCCTAGATTTTGGCCAAATGGACCAAAAGGGTCAATTAGGGAGCAGTTTGCATCCTGATCATGATGGTCTACTCTGCTAGCATGCTACTGCAACAGGAAGGTGACATTTGAACATCCACATAGGACAGGGACTTTACTGTACACTGTATGTTTCTGCAAACCATGGATACATTACATGTGGACATTGTTATGTGGTGGATGCACTGAAACTTTACATTTCAACAACCGTTTGGTTAGGTTTAAGCACAAACAACACTTGGTTATGGCTTAAAATCTCTCTTGGTAAAGAAAAAACACATGGATACACAACAATAACTCACTAAAACACAACCAGTTTTGTTGTGTGACGATCTGAAACAGTGGTCTGCAGCTTGGCAGGCGTCTGCCCGGTGTCACACCATCCACCATCCCCTTCACCTCTAGATGACAGTTCATACACTACATCGCTTTAGAAACTTTGATTTGATATGTATGGAAGATGCAGTGCTTTGCAGAAATGTACAATGCCAACATTTTCTTTAGGAGACGGGACTGCAGAATTCTCAGTGAGTGGTTTCTCCAGTTGGAGAGACGCTGCAACAATCACGCCAAAAAATCATTCCTGTGGTGAACTAATGGGCCTTATTGGTTTAGTAAAGGTCAAATAAAAGATGAGAAGAAAAAAATGGAACCAATGCCAAAACACAGGGATGCAGACCTCTTGGCAGAGCAGAGTGACACAGTGTGTCTTGGCTTCTACACACTGAAAATGGGCCAAAGTTGGCCAATAAGGTTAATGCACTCGAAAAAGGACTTTAAGATGCCACTCATAACTCCTGGCAATAAATAGTGACTGTATTTACCGAAAGGCCTAAAAGCCGCAATACTGACCGACCTGGGTAGCTGTGGGACACTAGTGAAGCAAACCCAAGCCAAGGTAGAGTCTGCAAAAGAAAACTAAAGCGCCAGCAGAAATGCATACACGCATGCTGCACTGCTCCTGCATTGCTGTTAGAAATTCAAGGGGAATTGATTGCGAAACCCTGCAGCAGGGGCCTGTATCACGAGGCAAGATTTGTGGGTTATCCACTTATGGGCTTAACTCAGGTTTTCTGGTGTCACAAAGCTGGCTCACTAACTGAGGAGGGTTTGAACTTCTCTCTCATGGTGTCCTTTATCATTTTTTGATTTCTGTCTATTGTGTGTGTGTGTGTGTGTGTGTGTGTGTGTGTGTGTGTGTATAAATGAAAGCAACATTATGAATGCCTTCCAGGAGAGAGTCTGAAAGTGTGCCTCATTATCCCCATATTCAAATGTACATTTTGCCCCTTCCATAAGATTTCTTTAAGTACTTCACTCATAGTCTGGAGAATGGTCCTTGTAATAATTTGTATATTTTCTGACCCAGATGATAAACAGCTTGATGACACTAGCTAGCCAGGATCACCGATGTTAGGCGCAGTGAAGCCAGGTAGCTCAAAGAGTGACAGACGAAGTTAAACTTGGTTCCTGATGCAGGCCCCAGGATGACAGGGACAAAGCAGCAGCCATAGCTACCAATGAAATGATGAACAGTTTAAATAAGTAGGTTAAAAAGTGGACAAACAAATGTTAAATGTACATTTGGTAGTTGACAGTAATGGGACCAGCTGGCTAAGGAACAAACCAAATGTGGCTAAAAGTGGCAGCCTGCTAACAGGTGACCCTCCTATTGTCCCCAAGTTATGTCACACCTCGATGGGAAAGAGACTAATGGGCTCATTTTACACTCAGAATCTAGACTAAGCAGCATTTTTTCCACACATGAAAAGAACAAGAGGAGGGCTAGATTTCCCAGAAGCACCCGAGGTCTGCGAGGAGCTTCGCTGCTCGCACCTTTGCTTGGATTTAGATTAATTCAGTGGAAAAGGCTCCTGGGAAAACTGCTAGAGCTTTAGTTTTAATTCACCTTTTCTGAACAAAGATGAATTTAGTGCGAGAAAATGAATTTCTACCTTCCCACATAGAAGTCTGTCTTGTTTCGTTATGTTCTCCTCTGCCCTCTTATTCTCCTATCTATCCTAACTTCACTTTGTATCATTTTCTTCCATCCCTCCAGCAGAGACAAATGAGGTACCAAAGGAAAGCTCAGTAGCCCATAGGCCAGCTTGATGACTCTCTTTGTCCTCCATCAGCTCATGCCTCCATCTCTCCTCCACGTCTTTCCCTGTCTGTTGCAATATTAAACAGAACTAAGGAGGACATGGGCCGTGGCACAGGGGAGGAGCTGTCCTGGGAGAAACGACCTGTCAGTGACTGTTCGGTCTCAGTGTGTGTGTGTGTGTATGTGTGTGTGTGTGTGTAAGAGCAAGATAAAAAAAAGATGGAGATAGGAAGGAATAGAAAGCATGAATGAAAAACCATCTACTAAAAGGATGTGATAGTTAAATAGTATGTTTTACATCATATTATTAAAGGTTCTGTAATTTATTTTTGGGCCAGCAAACGGTTGCTGAAAACACATCACCTTATAAAGATGGTGCAGTTAACATGTAAGCAAACAACTGCTTTTTGACACAGTCACCATATATAAAGCAACATTAGCGTTTACTGGGAATCATGTTTTTGGCCAGCTGACAACTGTATGTCCACTTTTCACTCTCTTTTAGCTCCCTCAGCTCCTGAGGGAAATGTCTGTTTCTTTAGCTGATAATGTTTATGTTCAGCAGCTAGTTGCTTACTTTGTCTTGGGTCGTTTGGTGCGGGGCAGGTTTTACGATATAGGTTTATCAGAGCGTTTACACTGGTAACACCTGCTGGGTCAGCAAACAGGGTTGATTAGGGCAGAATTTTGGGTCACAAAACCAAAACAAAAAGCTAAAAGAGGCATCAAGGTTCTATAGCGCTTATAGATGTACTTAGGTGTACTGCAGGCAAAATAGTGACACTTTTCACATTATAGCAAACATAGTAATCTAATCATTTGTCAATATGAAAATATTGATTAGTGCAACCTCTAGGGCTGAGAAATGAAGCCAACACAGAAGCGCCAAAAACTGCAGTTCTTTGAACAGCCACTTGAGGCTGGCTCCAGTAGCCAGAAGTCTGTCCACATAGACCCCTATTTTGAAATACCCAATATTACAGCCTGGTGCAAAAAACAATTTTGTTCTCTGTAGCCAATTTCAACATTCATGACAACTGTACAAGGCTTTAATTTTTATATAAGTCACAAAACTTGTCACTTCTGGCTCCAAAGACCAACGTGGCGATGGCCGAAATGCCAAAACCAAGGCTTCAAAAACAGGAATCCACAACCAAACGGTAACATCACGGAAGTTATGTTATTTTTACAGTTATTGATAGCACAGTGGAGCAGTGGTTAGCACTGTGGCCTCACAGCAAGAGGGTCCCTGGTTCAAACCCAGGGTGGGGGGGCCCTTTTGTGCTCTCTCGGTGTCAGCATGGGTTTTCTCCAGGTACTCCAGTTTCCTCCCACAGTCCAAAGACATGCAGGTTAATTGGTGACTCTAAATTGCTCATGGGTGTGAATGTGAGCGTGCATGGTTGTCTGTCTCTATGTGTCAGCCCTGTGATAGTCTGGCAACCTGTCCAGGGTGTACCCTGCCTCTCACCCAATGTCAGCTGGGATAGGCTCCAGCTCCCCGCGACCCCTATGGGATAAGCTGTTACGGAAAATGAATGAATTAATGTTATTGCCCTGTGGCAAACAGCCTGTTATGCAGTTTGATTAGCTGTTACCAAGATACAACACAGTGTGTGTGTTTCAGTGTTTGAAACTAGTTTAGTGTGGTGGATATTTGGTTGCAAACTGCTCTGTAAATCTTAGAGCAGGGGATAAACTGATTCCTAATTGCTGACAGTGAGGATGGTAGTTTCTGTTGTTAGTTTTACTAAAATCTTGTCTAAACTGTTGCGCGCGCACTCCTTGACACTGTAGTGATATTGTCGTTGTTGCCGTTTGGCAGATTATTGTGTGGATTATTGCTTTGCATGGCCTCTCTTCTTGGTCCTAAGCTTTTAGTAAAGGCCAGTGACATGGGGCAGGGTGTGGTAATCCTGATGTGGGTGTTTTAATAAATATTCTGCCTTCTCTGTTTAGATGTGGCTGCTGCAGACTACAGACAAATCATTTCCCTGTTATCTGAGACTGGACAGGACGCACAGATTTTCAGTCCCTATATTTATTATACTTATATTATATGATAGAAAATATCAGAAATTCCCTCCTGAGTGAATGAATACATGTTATTATTTGACATGATACATTAAAGATAATGTTGTATGCCATGAGGTGTCAATCCAGCACACCAAAATCCCAAGTTACTATAAGAACAATGGCTAAAAGCTACCTGTGCTAACTCCAAAAGCAGTGCTAAACAAAGGCAACAGTGCTGACAAAGCTAACAGTGCTAACCAGGGGGAACCAGAGTATGGGTGCTACGTGACAATCACCCAATATGAGTGGTAAAGTATGAGCACAGTGCAGAGCAGCGGCGATGAGCTAGCCAGTACTCCACTATATTTTACACAGCAAACAGTGGTTTGCTGTGATATTAATGCTATTAATGTCACATACAGAACCTTTAGGGACAGATTCCTAGTTAGCAAGCGGCAACATATCTGTGAATCAGCAGCATAGTAACACTTTGCTTGAATGACACAAGTCAGAGAGAAGAGCAAAACTCTAGTGAAAAAATGTAAACTTACCATATTCAGAGCACATTTACATTAACATTCACATCCATACGCCACATTGCTAGATACTATATAGGCTCAATGCCCCCAGAGCAGCTTTGTCTCCAAGACATGCCGAACTAAAAATCAGCTGACACTTAGTTGCAGAAGATTCAGCAAAACCCACATTATGCCCTTTTTAACATCCAGTGCCAACATTTTGAAAATCCTCACTATCTACTATGTCTGCAGATATAGACCATCTCTCTGTTGCTAGGAAATGACATTGTTGTTCCACTTGAACTTCCAGTCCAGCTGCTGCTGCACAAAGACAGCACAGGAAATGTTGAACTTTAGTCCTCTTGAGCTGCAATAGCCTACACACTTTCGGAAATTGGGAAATTAGTTTCAGGACCCTGCTGCTCAATAGAAAGTTATTCTCTTCAACATGGCCGGTACAAACTTGATGACAAAAATAAAAGTCTACTGCTTCCCGAAAGAAACAAGCCAGTGCAAAGCGTGGACTGCAGCGGTTAAAACAAAGAAGTGGACACCATCAGAAAACCCTGATGTCTCTAGCACTCATTACATTTCCTGTAAGTGAGCTGGTTCAAGCTAATGACCATTCCCCAACATCAGTGGTTTATTCAAGCCATCAATCGAGCAGTTGTGTTTGTGTGTGCTGTGTGTCTGTCTTGTCATTTTCATTTTCCAAAAAACTGCGACATGTATTAATAATGAAAAGAATATTATAAATCCTGGAGTTTCCCAGTGGTGTCCAGTCCTTTCACTTATTAACTGCTGTTTGTTTTTTTAGGGAAATGGTAGACTTTTATTTCTGACATCAAATTTGTACCTTGTCGAAGCAAGTCGTTAAAACTGCCTTTGCCATTTCCCACAGTGTGTATGTCAGCTCAGGAGGACTGAAGCTCAGTCTCTCTTATGCCGTTTACATGCAGTAGTGGCTGGACCAGAAGTCATAGTGGAACAATGTTGTTGTTTGCTAGGGAACGAAAGGACACCTTGAAATGATCTCCAGATGTATGGTTAAGGTGGATGAGGTCAAGGAAAAAAATCATAATCACATTAACTGTCTGTCACAGGATGCAAACTCCAGTGTCCTGCATCAAAGTCACACACCTATCCATGTCCCTGACCTTCACACCCTTACCTTCCACCTCACTACATAAAGGCCCTGACACACCAAACCAACATCAAAGAACTACTGGGGATGAGGCCCAGCTGACCTGAAAACACCATGAAGAGTTCAGCCAACAGCCAGCTAGGACGTACGTTCTGCACCTGCGTTAGAGGGAATAACCCTCCATAACAGCAGGTGGCAGCAGTCTGTATTCATCATTCAAAAAGGGAAAGTCAGAAGTCTTTCATCAACAGGCTCCACAGCTGATTTAAAATGCTGAACTGGCCAAACAGCCACCGCTAAGAGCTAACTATTGCCAATGTGTCTGACACACCACAAAGACTTGGGCAACAGACACTCACCAGCGACACTGACGATATTGGTTTCCTTGTCTCTTTTTGTAGTTGTGTTTTGCAGGTGCTAAATAGTCATTAGCTGTATGAGCTACGCCTGGGCCTGCTGTGCTCTGCTCTACAAATACCTCCAACATGTTGTCGTTTGTTTCTATCTAGGCACAAAGACATTTGGTTCCTCTCTCTTGTGTTTGGTTACCCACACTCACTGCCACACCATACATGCTCTACATCACTATTGGACTGATTTCTACACGTTGGCTTATGTTCTTTGTAAATAAATTACTTCTTGTAGCAGCCAGCTTGTGTTGTCTCCCTGCTTTGTCGCAGCCTTTGAGTTGGGTTGTGATACAGAGCACACTACTTCCTGCATGGGCACAGAATGTTGGCACTGGATGAAAATGATGAAGTGTGAAATGGTCCAATATGAACTGGATTCCAATGCATGCTGGGCAGGTGTATTATTCCATTCATAAATATCCCAAAACTTCCTGGCCAGCTAATTGCCTAGAGCTCTGTTGTTTAGTTTGCAGACCAAACAACAAAACAGGACATCACAGTAACACTTAAATATAATATCATTGATAAATGGTAAATAGATAGTAAATTAAACTTTAACTAATGTTAGGGTCAGTTTATGTTTATTTTGCTTTTGATAGCCCAACACCCATTGACCGGTAACACAAGGTTAATTTTTAAGAAAAAAAAAAAGCAAAGTGATGTGAAATACAAGAGGCCTTTCCTTTCACTCTGGTGCCCCGTTGACTCAGCAAGATTTAGCACCACATTTTGAAGCCCTATACATTTAGAGGTGGTGAAATTTTGTTTTGTTTGTTTTTTGTTTTTGCCTTTGCTGACAAACAGCTGCTCTAGCCACATCAACATATGGAGACATAATGTTCACCGCCCACTCTTTGGTCTACACTGGTTACCGAATGTTGCCTCAGCTGGTCTGCGATGGGAACCACTCGGGTTGGGTGGGAGCCAGCTAGCTGTGCTGCTCATTCTGCGATTATTGCTGGTAGCATCGTCCCAGTGGCAGGAAGGCATTGCTCCAGAAACAAAACCCCTTTAGCATTTGTAACTATTTTAGCACCATTAGCCTTGTTGACACTGCCAACTGTGCAAACAGAGCTCACAGTGATAACACATTTAACAATGCTAAAGGGATTTGCGGCTCAAAATTAAGCTCTGTACTCACCGGGGCGACATGGGGGAAACTGGAGGGTGGGCACGATGTTTCTGGAGCAACGCTGTTGGTACGGGACAGCGTTACTGGCAACACATTCTGGCTGCCTGGGTGTGTCTGGTGTTGACATTCTCAGACACTGTGTCAACTTCTGCCTGTTACATGTATTGTGTCTTTTCAAAATACACTTCCATTTTTTTTACAGGAATGTAGTTAGCATACAGTCTCTTTCAAAATAAATGCACAACATCGGTACAACACTGTGAATCAACTTTTTTTTTTCTTCAACAACATTTGCACATGGTTAAGTTCAGGCAACAAATAGTTTGGTTTAAAAAAAATAGCAGGGTTTGGCTTTACTAACATATGGGAAGTGAACACCAACCTGCAGGGCAAAAGTCAGTGATTGTTTTAATGATCCACCACTCCTCCCACCCTACTCAACCCTTTTGCTCCCTGAAGTTACGTTGTTGTCCAGCTGTTAAACACTGACGGTGCTCAGCTGCAGATCATACTGACGTGAAAGGATGGCTTTTGCCATTGCCAGTGCCAGTATTTGACGACTTCGAAATGAGACCAGGTTGTTACCAGCAGGAATCCCCAAATCCCCAGCACTGATATAGCCGCTACTAGAGATGGTCGGTGCACAGTGCAGCAAACTGAACAAACCAATAGACAGACATGTGTAACTAGTCTAAAATATTCAAACTGGTTAACCAATCAGTGGTTAACCACTGACATGCCAAGTTTATAGTTATTTGTATTTGTTAATATATTGAAGCATTTTTGTTCTCACAGGCAGTGTGAAGTATAGAGTATTTTTTATCACAACAGGGAAGCAGCAGAGCCATTAAAAGAGAGCATGTGTGAGAGAGACAGAATGAGTGAGTGAAACCCAGCGAGTGAATGAGCTTGTGCATGCTGACGATATCCTTCTGCTCCTTCTGTGCGAGTGTGTATTAGCCCAAGTGTGTGCGTGGCCACACATGCCTCTGTTCACGTGAGCATGTAAGACAGCGGGTAAACGCGTATATGATGGTGTGAGAGCTGAATTATTAATGAAAGTGTTTTCTCTCTCCTCTCTGGAGCCACTGTGGTGTGTTTATGGTTTTTTCTGCACTAGTAAGTGCTTAAAGACCGTGTGTTGTCCTGTTTTTGTCCATGTGTGCAGCTTCACATGTGTGGCAGTGCGGTATGTCGATAAATGCGCCCACATGCATGTGTTTCCAGCAGGAGCTAAATAGATGCTGCATTGGTCGAGTTAAATATAGAACTACAGAGAGAGAGACAGAAAGAAGAGGTTCCCCGAGGGATATCCCTGCCTCTCCCTCTCTTTTTCTCGCTCCCTCTCTCTCCGAGATTTCTGGCCGGCTTTTCCCAACCAAACGTACATGTTTTAATTATCAGGCGCTTAATAAATAATTCCAAAGTCACCAGGGTGTTTCTAAAAATATCCTGACAGCTGAATAATGGATTCCTTTGACCCTTCTCAGCATTGTCACAGTGTGTGTGTGCAAGAGAGAGAAAGAAAGCAGTAGAAGGAGAGAGAAAGCCCCTAAAGCATTTTGATAAGATGTATAAGTATGAGGGGAAATTTCTCTCCCATGCATCATCCATGCTTCTCATTAATATGCTATCTTTACTGAATAACATATTTCAAAGGGATATATATCGTTCATTCTCTTTCAGTGTATGAGGTTTCGTATTAGGCTTTGAGACTGTTAAACAAGCTTTATTCTTTTGAAGATGACAATGATGATTTGCAGCCGAGGGTTTCATCATGATCACTTTATGATCAGGGTGTTTTTCACTCGTGCATGTACTGTGCGGAGCCATTAATTCAGTGGTTCCCTCCTTTTGTTCCACTGACCAGGAGCCATTTGAATGCATTTTTCTTTTAATTAGGTAATCAAGTGAAATAGCTATTTATGTTAATATTTGTGGTGCTTTGCTGATGTTTTTTGTAAAGCAATCTGCAGTGACGTCCTCGTTAGGGGTGGGGCATATGGCCCCAAAATGATATCATAGTATTTAACAGTGTTTTTGCAATAACAATATTCTTGACGGTATGACAAGTTAGTAAACATAATATTTTATTATCCATTTCAGAAAAACAGAATTGCAACAAAAAAAGTGAAATAGTTTTACAGTTTGCCTTCAGATATTCGATGTAACTGTCATGCTATAATAACTGTCGCACATTCACATATGTAGTTTTCTGTCAAGCCACAAGCCTGACATAGGTTACCAAAAGTTTATGACAAAATCACTTGACGACACGACTCCCGTGTCAGCATGGCGAGAGAGGAGAGGGAGATTGACTGTGCTGCTGCCAGAGGAGCCACTGAATGAGTTCCCTCTGAGCGGCAAGTCACTAAAAGAGTTCATAAAACATTCAGGACGCCACAGTTTATTCCACACTACTGAAGATGCTCCTCTTTTTGGAACATCCGCGGAGTCAATATTAATTTCTCTTTCAGCCATGCTTGTTGTTGCCGTGGGTAACAGTATGCAACAATATGTCAACGATATGTCATACATATCATATCAATGCTCCTGGGGTGATGTGGTGTATAAGCTGTCATTGGGTGGTGGAGGGGATGATGGACAGCGTGACATCTGGGCGAGATGCTTGCCAAGCTGCAGACAAATGCTGGCCACTGTTTGGTTGCTTTTTAGCGAGTCATTGCTGTATTCTCAGTGGCTTTTTTGCCACCGAATATGGGTGTTTTATTAGCAACCCCACACTGAATTTCTACAGGGGATAGTGTTGGGAAAAGCGGTTGTTTTTATCCCAAACATCGCAGTCTTTCTTGCTGGGATAGTGTCACCAAAAGTGGCTGTGTTTTTTTGTACCAAGACATCACTATGTTCCCTGCTGGGATAGTGACATGAAAAAGTTTTTTCAGAGACATTGCTGTGTTTTCAGCCAGGATTGTGCCACCAAATCCAGCTGTTTTAAGACAACAGTTTGTCTGTTTTGTGCTTAAACCCAACCATATGTTAACCACAGTGTCATTGAAACACAAAGAAACATTAAAGTTTCAGTGTATCCGCTACATAATAAATAATGTTTAAGCATAAGGTATCCATGGTTTGTGGTAAACATACAATGCTGACATTTATTCTGGTGATTGAGTTGAGAAAACTTGAACATTGTTTCCAGAATGTCGCTGTAGATTTTTTATTTTCAGTGCTGTTACTATATGATCCACTGTGGTACGGTTAAATAAAATGCAGTTTCAGTATCAGAGATGATTCATAGTGATACTCCTCCTCTAATTGTGACCTAGATGAATTGCCAGAGGAATGAATTGTCGCTCAGTGATCCCTCAGTATATCACAAAACTGCTTTGCGTGGCTCAATGAAAACGATGCTTGAACTTGTGAGATGACACATTATATGGATATGTGGAGACTCTGTACGCCTGCCAATCCTCTTTCCAGATTTGGGACTTGTGCCAGCAACTTCCTCCTCAGCTGCTGAAGGACATGGGGATAAGTGAGGGAAAGATAAAGGAAGAGAAAAAGCAAGGGGAGAAGGGGACGCTGGGTTTTAACACCCCAGAAATGATTTTGGTAGAGGCATTACCTTCAACAAAGTAGGTAAGGTCAGCAATTTGGTATAATTTGTACACTCATGAATATAAAACAAGGTGTTACATTAACCCGCTGTAATTGATAAATGACAAATATATAACAAAAAAACTCACAGAGATGATTTACAGTAGGAAGTAGGAGTGAAAGAGTTCAAAGATGGAATGAAAGAGGGAAAAAAGAGTGAAAGCTTCATGCCAAGTGGGCCAATGAACCCTGGCGGCAGCAACATCTTGTAAAGTGCCCCCTCAGCAATATACACACCCTCACTCACACACACACACACACACACACACACACACACACAACAGGCCTGATCCCAACTCCAATAAAAGCTCTGTATATCAGCGAGGAGGCCGTCCATTAGATAGATGGAGGACAGCAGGCCAAGGTCTAGACACAGTAGCAGAGGGAAGGGCAGACCTCAGACAGCTTTATTGCATTATAGACTGGACATGGTGATCTGTTAATGAAGTCATGTTCACACCTTTCCACTCCGCTGCTCTGTGTTGGACTTCAAACTGCTTCCACAAGGAGGCCAACAGTACCTTGTTGTTAAGGATTCTCCACTGGGAGTTATAATATAACACTGTGTGTGTAAAGATATATATATATATATATAGACCAGACCTTTCTCAAGAAAAGAAAGGTCTGGCTGCGCCGACTCTCACTTTAAGATTGGAGAAAAAAATGCCCTGGCTTTTTTATTTCTTTCAACCAATCACAATCGTTCTTGGCGGTGCCAGCAAGAAGCGCTTGCAAAAATCTTGCCGTGGGGAAACAGGTTTTGGTGTAACACGCCCACAAAAATATCGCCTACAGGACGTGAACCATGGCAGAAAAATGGCTACATCCCTGCAAGGTCAAACACCGCAAAAGTTAGTGAAGGACGTGGTGAAAACTGCTACCTGAGGTGGTAGGGCGGGACTTCAGCGGGTGGCTCGTTCCGCCCAACAAGAGGCTGATCTATGCAGCAAACCTCCGCCCACTCAGACTAGACAAACACTGATTTGTAGTGTGAAACTGCTGTCTTCATTGTTTTTACTGGTTTTAGTCACCTGGTGCATTTATTTTGGAGAGGAGACCTATGTTCATAATTTGGCTCCTGGTAGAAACCTCCTGAACAATGACAGTAAAATAATTCTAACTAGGATAAGTTTCAGTGTGGTTGCAATGTGCAACCCTCACTGCTATGTGACAGTAAATCTTTACACTGAACCTTTAATGCTACATTATCAGGAAAGTCAGAGGTGAAACGAACCTAAGCATGGTTTAAGCCATCACTATACGTCATCAAATGCACCATTGACCAATTCAGCACTCTCACTGGTTTTGCTGCGACAGTGTCATATGGTCTTGTATCAGCAGTAGCGTATGGCGTCTAATATTACCAATCCTCCATATTTAACAACAAACATGTTGTTTGCAATTGCCCTCTAGAGCAATGCATACTGTGATTATCTGATCTGATGGCACTATCAACATGATGATGTTGTTCGTCTTTTTGTCTGTCTACCAAAACTGGTACAAACCACTGTTGAAAAATACATCTGTTTTATGATTTGACGACACTATGGAAAAATCTTGCTTGGATTTAGGCAGAAACATGACTTGGCTAGGTTCAGGGAAGTTCATGGTTTAGGCCAGTAAAGTTACGCAGGTTAGGTTTAGAAAAGAGACATAGTTGGGGATCATAAAGTTACATACTTAACATAAAGTTACGTAAGTTAGATTTAGTAAAAGTGGTTGGGCATAACATTACGGTATGTACTTAACATAAATTTACGTACTTAAAATAAAGTTAGGTTTAGGAAAGAAACATAGTTGGGCATCATCATGTTATGCACGAAACGTAAAGTTACATACTTAACGTAAAGTGACATAGGTCGCGTTTGGGCAAGTAAAGTTACGTAAGTTAGGTTTGGGAAAGAAACATGATTGGGCATCATCACATTACAGGCTTATTGCAAAGTTACATACTTAACATAAAGTTAGGTAAGTTAGGTTTAGTAAAAGTGGTTATGTAGGATAAGCATAGGAACGTTAGGTACTTAACGTAAAGTTACATACTTAACATAAAGTTACACAGATTAGGTTTAGGAAAGAAACAGTTAGACATCATCAAATTACCTACTTAACGTATAGTTACATAGGTTAGGTTTAGGAAATAGACGGTAGGGCATCATTATGTTATGTACTTAAGGTAAAGTTACGTACTTAACGTAAAGTTATGTAGGCTAGGTTTAGGAAAGAAACAGTTGGGCATCAAAACGTGTACTGTATATAAATTATGTACTTAACATAAAGTTACATTGGTTAGGCTTACGACAGAAACAGTCAGGCATCATCACATAACGCACCGAACATAAAGTTATGCACTTAATGTAAAGTTGCGTAGGTTAGGTTTAGGAAAGAAACGGGTCCATGTCATTGGTCCGACAGCCCATTAGTTCGACATCCCGTTAGTCCGACTGGCCGCGGTGCTGAACGGCTCGCGGCGGGCATATGTTGCACCGCAACCAGCTCTGGGTCAGCTGGGAAAGGCTTGAGGCGGAGCAGGCTCGCGGCTTATGTGTTTGTCATTTTCTTTTTCATTTTAACCCACACCATGATCTTTTCCTGACCCTAACCAAGTGGTTTTTGTGCCTAAACCTAACCAGACCTTAACCACAGGGCATCATGATGATTTTGGAACGGACTCTCAGCCTACCAATTATGTGGGTTATTCGCAAATTACTGCCTCATGATTGGGTGGGTTATATATGAATTCTGGTGCATTAGTTTTAGTAGGAATACATACTGTGCATGAGAACTGACTGTACCTGTTCATCATCTATTGTGGGATTTTTGTCATAGTGATTCTGGACACAGTTTATGACTCTGTTAAAAAAAACTAATGATGTCACCACTTTATTTTTGCCTTAGTAAACAGTTTTTCACACTGGCATGAACAGCAGCAGCATTGGGGTGACAATACAGATGCTTGTCTCTCATGATTGAGAGGAAGTGGTGTGTCGATGTGTGAGTGTGTGTTTGTTATTGCACTATGGTGCACAGACTGAATGCTATCATAAAGTAATAGCACTGTGTGTATTAGTCATAGCACATGACACAGTGTCAGATGACGTCACAGTCTTCGTGTACACGGCTCACACTGAGTCGAGCTGCTCAGGAGGAATACTGTGGGGCCTGGATCTGCTCCCATTGAAAATACTTCACACTTATATATAGCACGCTGATGGTATTTTTAGAGCCCTTATATAATCATTTTTGGCTGTTTGTCTAGAATGAAGAAAAAGATTTGTGTGGACATGTAGATAAGAAAGTCTGACAAAACTGTTATGTAATAAGTCTAAAAATAACTTTAGGGCCCTATAAATAAATTGGTTCACAGTAATTTTACCTAGTTGGATCACAAACGTGTCCTGGCGGCGTATGTCCAAATGTTTTCATTAGTTTGATCTGCATTGATGCCTTGTTTCTAACAGCTGACGGGCTGTGAACGCTGCGATGAAAAGAAATGACAGGGAGTGATGAACTGAGATGAGAAAAATGACATAATGGAGTGGAGCAGCAGTAGCCATCCTGCTTTCTTTCTCCTTCTTCATACTGCCAGTTTTTCCCTTTCATTCTTCAGCTCTCTCCGTGTCTCTTCGCTGCCTCCCATCCTCCCTCTCTGTTCGATCCCTCCTCTTGCCTCCTTTGAAGTTCCTCCCCTCCAAGTTCAGAATGCAGTGTCTTGAGAGAGCGGAGGGGAGGAAGGAAGAGGAAAAACCCCAACAACTTCAAAGGGCTTTTCTTGGGTTGTAGGAAGGTGGGGGTTATTTTTAGCCCTCTCGTGCCCACTTAAATGCTTGAGTTGAGGATGGAGAAGAAGGGCAGATAGAGGAGAGGGCACAGGGAGAGCATGTCGCATGGTCATTGCTGTCATACTGCCCTGCAGTACACAAAGACAGGGGTTTTCTACAACATGCTACATATATACTCTTGGTATGAATGAATTGTTGAATCTCTTTTAATACAAGACTTTGTTTCAGAAAAGTCGACTGGATGTGTTCAGTACGTGTGTGTATCATACATATATAGTTTATCACGAACCTACAAACTGAACCAACCACACTGAATTGGTAGATTTAGCAGTGGAGCTCCTTTCACTGATGTCTGAGAGTGTTACTGCCTGTTTAAAAGCTTCCTAAAAAAATAAGTTAAAGCCACAGAAAAAAATTGCAAATAGACATTGCTTATATTAGTAGTCTTGTTTTGTACTAAACCGAATGTGACAGGTTAAGCTAGCAACCATGTGAGCCAGCCACTGAATTGAAGACAGTTTGAATCAATCAATAATGTCACAGCTTTATTTATATCAATACATTTGCTTATTGGTGTATTGATGTACTTTGGTGCATTTGAATGATCACGTGTCCACTTACTGTCATATGTATTGATCACTTAGACTAAGGAAAAATTAATAAATAACACAGTCAGTGACTATGATGCATTGGTCACCAAGACGTCCTCCCGACAACATAAATTGGACGGTTATGTGGTCAGTTAGGGTCATTAAAAAGCCGTCGAGGTGACGTCTTGGTGAAGACGTCCTGGAAAGGACGTCTAAAACATCACCTATTTGGCCGTGATTTAGACGAGTCCGGAACGTCACCGAATGACATCAACATGACGTTAACCGGACATCATTTGACTTGCTGGGTGCTAAGGGGAGCAAGCATTGATTTGCGTCTGATCTGGGGCAATCTTCAAAAAGTGTTGGTGAGTGGAAAATCTGGCTGAAATAGTGTAAACTTGGTATAATCCATAGAGTGGATATAAAGATGGACAACGCATCTTAACTTACCCCCAATGTGTAAAAATGAAGCCAAAATATTCTGGATACATCCGCTACCATCTTAAGCTGGTGACATCATTTAGAGCCACAGTCTGCACTGAAGATCTCTGCCGGTATTGAGTTCCCACCCAAACACCTATCCGACCAATCGCAAGCAGCAGCATTTTTACATTAAAATACTAGTGAAAACCACACTTGACACTTGAAACATCAGCATCAAGACAGAAACCATCTTTGGCAAAAGTTTTACTTGACATGTACTTGGAGATTTTAGTTTGGCTTATGTCTCATCCAGTAACATGGAGGGGGCCGGCTTGCCTTCGCATTCAGGAAGCTTTTATGTTGTCCATCTCTAATATACAGTCTATGTTCAACACAGTCTCACTCCGACCACAATAACAGCTATCGGCCACGTTATCATGCCGGCGTGAAAGAATGGCTTTTTTCATTTGTGTCTCATGCCAGAAGTCATTGACCAAGCGCCGGTATTTGATAACTTCGGAATGAGACTACGTTGCTATTGTATAACCGGTCAGGATGTGGGTTTGTGATGACAAAGGAAAAAATATTTTCTTCATGTTTTGTGAATGTACAAAATACAATATTGCAAATGTTTTCTTTCTGACTCTGGAATTTCAGTTCTTTAAAGACACATGTAAATGGATCTATGGAGAGAAGTGTGTTATGAGTAACAGTAGGGTTTGCATGAGAGATGACTTACACACTTTCCACATCTCAACATTGCTTTGCATGTCAGACATATTGATTAACTGATCTAATCTCCTGTTGTGAGAAGAGTTTGTAACAGTGGGGGAAAAAATACATGAATGTTCTGAGATAGCAGGAAGAAACAGCCTTAAAGGGGAAGACTACCTAAATTAAGAATTCAAATACATCATTTCTATGTCCAAGGAAAATTCATTCAAATGTTTGTGAACATAAGCTACACTCTCTCAATGCCAGAAACCAGAAGTAAGTCTCAAACTTATGAGGTCATCAAGTATAAAGTCTGGAGCTGCTCCATAGACAATGAATGTGAGACCCATAGACCAACAGAATGTGTTTTTTCTTTTTCATACCCAAATGTACTTTATTGTAGTATTTTCAGCTCTGAATCAGAGCGGTTTCATCCTGTTCCAAGATCTCAGCAATGACTTTGTTGAGTGCAATTTTGTAAGTCTCAAGCAATCAAATGGCCAGAGCAACGAAAATTAAAAATGATTACTATCCATCGCATGAAATGATACCTCATAGTCAGGTTTAATTTCATGCCAAAACGTGATTTGATTCAGAAAATGTAATTTCATTCGCTCACAGCACAAACACATGATAACTCCTCATGTGCTTTGGGCCAGTGAACAAAATTGGTGTTCATCAACCACATATAGTGCATTGTTAAAAAAACAAAACCAAACAGGAGTTAATAAAATTTATTTCAAAGGAAAATGATTGGTTATTGAGTATTTTGCACATCAGGATTCTTGTGCATGCACATTTTCACAGAGCCCACATTCAATAACTTTGGATGAGTTTCATGCCAGATGGGGGAACATTCATCAAAAATCCATAATACATGTTACCTGATACTCATAACTCACTTAATGATTTTATCATCTCTCATCTATGTTAATATCTTGTATGAAGGTCATAAAAGAAGCTAATAACATGATGATTTCCCACGATGATTGCTTCCATTGCTCGTCTATTCTCTCATTACTTACTGTATTATCGTCATTATATTCTTTCTCATTACATTCTCTCATTACGCCTGCAATCATTTTGTCAGAGGAGCGGTCACATTTTCAAATGGTGTACGTCCCAGCCTGAAATAAGACTCCTCATATTTGCATGGTGTTCTGCTTTACACTGAGAGGTGGTGACTAATCTGATATCCTCCCTCATCTGTTGCCATGAGTTCACCGCCCACCGTTTTCTCATGATGGATGGATAGTGGGTGAAACACGGGGTCTTCAGAAGGAATCACTAATGTGACAGGGTTCAACCATATGACTAATGGACTTCACTTTAAGATTGAGGCATCCAGACCTGTAATATTAAATAAAAATGTAATTTCTTGCCCAGGACCTTTGTCATACAACATTCACCCCCTGCAACCCTGTCTCCTAGAAATTACATTGTATGTTCCTGATTTGCTTTCCTAATTATGTTGTTATGGCAATGTAATCACTGCCTGGATTATTTTTGCAGACAATGTTTCTAAACACTACATTTATGTTGTACCACACAGGCTTTAGAAAGAGGTGGTTGGGGAAGATGTTGGGTGTACAAAGTGAAAGATCTTGGCACTAGAACGTCGGGTTCACATTCAAACTCCTGTCTTAGGTTTGGGGAACAAAAGCACTTTGGTTACAGTTAGGGAAAGATCGTAATTTTGCTTAAATGTTAGTAAAAAGATTTAAAATAAAATAAAATAAAAGTCAATGCACCTAATTTGGCAGAGAATTAGCAACATTTCTTCAGAAGGTTAATAGAAAACAATCTGCTCGGTATTTGCTGTTTCAAATTAGTTGTAAATGATTGTATATCTAGGAGACAGGCCTTGCACATAGCCAAGCAAATAACTTCACTTAGATTTACGTGTAGTACCTGTTTTTCAATGCTGATGAAACAGCAACACACAGAGTCACAGAGTTTTAAATTCACATTAATGTCGCCTCATGTACAAAAGTGGACAAATGTGTTGTCCTGCCAGTGCTTGCAAAAAAAACAACACCCAGAGCAATTACACTTTATTGGAAGTTAGAAGCTGCAGTGGCATTTCAGCCTGGTCTCATTCCTAGTTTGTCAAATACCAATGCATTGTCATGCCCCTCTGTGTGTGATATGGACACCAAAGGTCCCCTTTGGCGTCTTTATGAGATGCACAGGGCTTTCAGCTAACTCCAATGTAAAAAACATTCTTAGCAATACTTGACGCTGAGAGCAACTGACATAGTATAAAGAGAGAGGCAATCCTCATAGAGCAGGAGGGAGGGGAGCCGGATGGGTCAACAACACTGGACTTTCACCCATGAGACTGCTCTTTGTGTCTCGCCTGCATCCCCAGTGAAACCAAAAGTCACCACTGTTTTAGTGTAATGTTGTATAAGTTTTATACAGATTTCATGCATTGACATCACTCTTGTGTTATTAATGTCTTTTTGCATACCTACCCATGACTATTTCACATCCATGTGCAGTGATGTGTTTCAGTTCTGCATTACATAGATACGCTCAAGGGTGCCCTGTGCATCGCTATCAGATGCCGAGGGGTGTAAAAAAGGGTTGGTATTTGACAGACATAGCCACTGCATCACAGTCTAACACATTCCCCCACCTACTCTGCCTTTATATGTTAAACAAGTTAACTGCCAGCAATCGGAATTGAAGCACTGCAATCTTAAACAGTGCACTAATCTCCCCTCCCTTTAGCTTGCTTTAAGCAGTGCGGGTGGAAACTGTCTGATACATGTTTTCCCGTAGCCGCATTTGCTCACCACTGAGATGGTTGGGCCAAACGAATCTCTATGCTTGACTTGACACAAGGACAATGAAGCAAAGTTATATTTCCACTCAGCAGCGGCACATTGTTGCTAATACTGGGAAAGCTAAAAACTTTAAAGTTCACTATATTTAGAGGTCCAAACCCTTGATACTCGATCTCTCCAGCACTAGGTGCTGCACCCTGACATGCTGAACAAGCTACCAAAAGAACACTTTTAGTCAAAAAAGCGTGCTGCTAAAATCAGTTTGCAGGAGTGATAGTTATTTAGTTAATTGAACCCCTAAAAACGTCTGTAAATGTCATACAAAGTGGTGTTTGTCCTTAGCTTGTAAGCTTCAGTTACCAGCATGAGTTGGTTTATATTGTGTCTCAGTGTGCCTGCAGGCTCAACTATCAAGCAAACACATCCACAGGCCCACCCACTCTAAAAGAGCATTTCAGATGTATCTTAGAAGATCCTCTTACATTTCAGTTGGACTTTGCATTGACTAATGACAATCTTTTTTAAAATCTTGGTATGAACAACAATAGAGGACTCAGGAGTAATGTATCAGTATTATGTCTAAATTTGTTGACCTTTGAGGCTTGGACGCCACCTGGAAACATTCAGCTTCATATGTTTAGCAGCAGAATCTATTAAAAAGCCTGATGCTATAATCCTCTGTTTCACATTTCAGTCAGTGTTAGTGTACGCCTCATTCCACACGGCAGCTTCTGTTTTTGGTTGCTGCCCAACATCCTAAAGTAGTACACATGTGACACACATGGCACTTAAAATATTTACAAATGCTCACCAATGGAGTTCCAGACATTGAATCTTTTGAACATTTATTGGACTGAAGCGTAATAATCACCAACTCAGCCAAATCTGTCTGACTTTTCATGTGTATCACAAGTGATGTTGC
The DNA here is from genome assembly GCA_035609425.1 of Epinephelus awoara. Lineage (NCBI taxonomy): Eukaryota > Metazoa > Chordata > Actinopteri > Perciformes > Serranidae > Epinephelus > Epinephelus awoara. Next base: position 31,407,341 of record CM069301.1, on the reverse strand, counting down.
CTGTGGAAAAGACATGTCTGGTCTGCAATGAAGATCCAGTGTGACGTCTGCCATGTATGTTCCCCATCTCCCAGTGGAGCCCACTGCTTTACTTACATCCCCTCAGGCACAGGCTGACTGCTATTTAAACAGTGCTGGTGAGCAAGGAATACGGCACAATCAGCTCCCCAGTGATGCTCACTTTGATGAATGAGCAAAGGTGTAAAGTATAGATTACCATTTTTTGTTGCAGTGTTGGAATTGCATGTAAGCATTTCCCTAGAGGGCTTTGTACTGTGCAGTATGTGTCTGCAGGTATGTGTGTTTGTGGGTGTGAGTGCATGCAGGTTCTGCTGTGATCTGTATGTTTTAAATGCTGTCGCATATGCAGAATTATCTATACCATGCATGTATTCCATCTTTCTACTGTCTCACTGTTAACCCATCAACACCTGAAGAGATGTTGGAATTCACACGCATTTTTCCCCTAACCAGTGTGTAGCAAGTGATATCCCACCTGGATCATTACTATTTGACACAGAAGCTGTGCTTGTGGTCGCTAGGAGATGTTCACTTAAATCAGTAAGGAAATATATTGATATTGTTTCCAATATTTCCAATGGGAGAGACTAAACTGACTCACTGGGCATGCCTACCCAGTATGCCTTGCTGGAAGACTCACTCCTACTCTGTAACTGATTGGCTATGTTCTTCCAGGTGTTTTCTAAATGCTAATGTTAATGCTAAGATGTAGACAGGCCTTGGAGAGAGGGGAGTAGCCACGGTATCTTACTGTTTTCCCCCCTGGATATTGGAATGAAGTTAATGCTAACCCAGTGGGTGCGTCCACAAAAACAGTCAGCGTCCACAGCTCCAGTCAGCTTACAGCTGTCTGTGTAACAACACAGCTGGCTAGCTAGCGACCCCTGCAGGTGCTAGCGTGCTGTTGTGCTAGTTTGTGGAGCTTCTCAACATAAAAAATATATTGAAAATGTCTAATATTAGAAATATTAGAAATTACAGTCAATTTATAGCTTAATAAATTCTCAGAGGTGAATGTAATGATAAAATTGTATATAATAATAGTACAGACTTACTGTTGTTTGGACTGGGTAGCCTATCTTCGTAATATGGGGGGAAAAGATGAGCTGCCAGGTTGTGTTGCTCTGTTCCTGAGTCTTTCCAGTTTGTAGCACCAGTTAGCATCTTAGCAAGGCTAACGTTAGTTTAGTTTCTCCCTACTCCCAATGGAAAGTAGCCTGATCAAAAAGTCAATAGATGTTGTTGTATAACCTTGCATGCTCATTTGCATATCTATGGTGTCATAATTTATGTTTTTTCATAGTGTATACAAAAACTAAAAAAAAAAACCTCATACTAAATTTATCTGACTACATTTTTCAAGGTATGCTCATCTCATCAATAAGAATCTAAATGTACCTCTATCTTTTATATATTTTATATACTCTGTTACTCTATTTTTTTTTTTTTAATAAACTCTTAAAAAAAAGTTAAATCAAGGTAGTCAAGTTAAATAATTTACAACAAAAACAAAGGAGAAGTTTCGGGGACAAACAATGGTAATCATTGATTGGTGGTTATGTACACACATTCACAGCTTATTCATGTTTTTGTCTGGTTGATGATTGGTTGCCTGATAGCTCTGCTGCCTTCCCCAGACTGAACACAGTCAGTCCAGAGAGACACAGCCACATGAGAGCACTGCCCAAAAAGAAGCTAAAAAAAGACACTAGAGGCACTAAACTCTCAAAAATCACCAAATCTAGCGACAAAGTCACTAAATTTGCAACACTGCAACCTGCTATGAAAGATGATGTCTCCATTCTTTAGCACACCTGTGAAACACTGATTGGCATAGATGTAGTCCTGCTTGAGTGCACTGGATTTACACTGCACCACTTTTATTCTCCAATTGAGGAAATAGTATATTTGCAAATTGCATAATCTGGTGAAAATTCATATGCACTTCAGTGATGATTGAAAAAACCATTATCAAAACCATAAAAACAGTGGTCCGACGTTGTCAGTTACAATATAAGCTCATGCTCCCAATTGCAATTTTCACTTTAACCTTGCTTCTCCTTGCTTGCAGGAGTGTGCCTGGTGCTGGGTTGCATGATCTTCCCCGACGGATGGGACGCCGAGGTGATCCGGGACATGTGCGGGGAGCAGACGGGGAAATATTCCCTGGGTGATTGCTCTGTGCGCTGGGCCTATATGCTGGCCATCATGGGCATCCTGGACGCCCTCATCCTCTCCTTCCTGGCCTTCGTCCTGGGCAACCGGCAGACAGATTTCTACCTTGATGATTTGCAGACAGACAACAAAGGTTAGTGGAGGAAAAATGAAACAGTCGGCATCATCACCAGCTGATGAGCCATGCAGGACCCAACCTAATTGCCATAATAACATGTCGGCATCGTATGTTTCTGCAGAACCAGGGATATGTTACATTTGATTGTTTCATATGTAGCTCAGATTACATGTAGGCCTATATGAGCTGAGTTTCTCATATGGAGGAGGGATGATGGATGGCATGACATCTAGGCCAGATGGCTGCCAAGCAGCAGACAGCAGCAGACCAGCAGAGATTTGTTTTTACGAGGGTTAGGGATATATCTGGCATTTTTTGTTGCGACAAAAGCAAGTACTTTTTTAGCAATAGTTCGGGACATGTCCAGCTGTTATTGTAATAATAAACCTGGGTGAATTATGACGTGGAAAAACCATGGAGGTATTGGAAAAATACACATGAATTCAAATATGACTGTTCCCATAGGGACCTCATGCCCAGTTATTGGATATGTAGTGGATTTAGGACCTGGCATGAAAGTGGCCCTGATCTGATTGGATTGAATCAGATTGTCTACACTATGAAAAATTAGATTAGTGTCACATTAGAGCAAAGAGGGCAAAACAATGGATTTGGGCAACATTTACTTGTCATGTAAACGTATAGTTAGTTGTAAACCTATAGGCAGGGCCACTGACCAAGCGGCTGTATTTGACAAGTTGGAAGATAGAGTACCCTGGCTGGCTATGGTAATGTTTGAAGCTTAGAACAGGGTGTCTTGGGAGTGGGAGAGGGTGGCAACAAAGGAAGGACCCAAATGCAGAGTCGAGACTGCCGGAACATTTCAATGCATTTTTATGGAAGTGAGGGTATATATAGGTTCTTGCTGATAGAAAAGCAGCAAGAGTCCAACTTGGGCAGCAGGTCCAGCAGGCAGGAATCTGGCAGACAGGTAACACATAACAGAAAACCACATTGCAACTATAAAGATCTTATAAGGAAACAAAGGAAGGAGATACAGGTGAGGAGGTGGGTGAGGAAGACCACAGGGAACAGCTGCAGGGCCGATGAGGAAAGCTGGAACAGATGGGCAGTTGGGAGAGGCTGTCAGGTAACCTGAGGCCTGAAGATAGATAGATCGGCTTATTCATATCTTTTCCTCATGGTTTGACCCTAGCCCTGAAACCGTGAAGTGATTCTACCGACCTATAACAATATGCGGTTTTTACCTGACGCTCCAGACTTTCATCCATAATACTTTTTCTTCAGTGATGTGATTGGTCAGATGTCGGGATGTTGACAGGCTGTGATCTTACACCCTAAATATAACCTGCTCTAGAGCAGGTTAGCTGTTCAGCGTAAGTTGCCACGGTGATTTATTACGGTAAAAAGAGAACCAGGTTTTTAGTACGTAAAACCCAGAGATACCCCAGAAGTTATCTCGCTAACTCCAAGTCCCGTTCGTAGTTCAGGCCTCAGGACTTGCAAAAAAGTCTCAAAAAAGGCATCTACTGAAGGGTTTGAGGTAGCAGGTGAGAGCAGAGTACATGGCTGTGGACAGGGAGGGAGAGCTATGCCAGGCAAAACCACTGGCTAATGTGGGGATTATCCAGGAATCTTTATTGGGGGGCAGTTCTCTACATCTTGAACCCATGACCTTTCATTTGGTAGGGGGAGGTTTCCTGTATTGATAAACCTGTTATATGGGGGGGGCATTCTTCTTTACAAGTGCAGCTGGTGGGTGCAAACTGGGGTCAGAGCTTCAGTTTGGTATAAAAGTCTGTGCATTCTGAACGTTGGCAGAGAACACTTGGATCTTCTCTACATGCTGCATGCATTAAAGAGACTTCCTCACATCGAGTCCGTCACTTCTTTAGAGAGGACAATTTCCTTCACATTAATTAGAAAGAACTCATGATAGTAGTGCACACAGCAACACTTTTTACGGCTCTAAAGACACCACCTTCCAAACTCTTGAGTATCACTCACAGTCCCCTGCACAGAAAGCCTGGATGTCACTTTTCATGGCTGTTGTTGTTCTAATGGATATATGATGACACTGAAAGAATAGATCTAATATGATCAATCAAAAGATAACAACTTTTTGCACTACTATCTATTAGCTGCTTTTATCCAATTCATAGCCTGTAAACAAGCACACAATCATAAACCTGAATAAGAATATAAATGAAATAGAAAATAAAACAGAAGAGCACAGTGTGTTATACAGTAACACAATGTCCCTAAAGGTAGGTTAGACAGTCAACCTTCCTGCGGCTTTTATTTTTAGGCTTTAACTGTGAGGCCATTAACATGAACAAGATTTGCCCAGTTGAAAAATGACTCCACTCCAACCTGACCTCAGTAACTCCAGCCAAATTGCTTGCAGTGCTGTATTCAAGAGTGGGAGAACGTCCTCTAGAGGGTTTCTGACAGTTTGCATGATGTTGCATCAGGACACTTGAATTGCAATTGTTTCAGCCGTATGAAAAGAGAGGGAGAGGAGGAAAGGGGATGGAAGAAGAAGGCGAGAGACAATGCAAAACAATAAAAAGTCTCCTTACATAAGGTTTATGTTTGATTTGACTCCATAAGCTCAATGTGCAACAACACAAAAAGAAACGGAGCGAGGGTGAGAGAGATAGAGAGAGATGTGTGACATAAGACATAGTAGACTGAGAGATATACAGACAGATAGAGAGCGGGATGGAGTAAAGGAGAGAGGAGGAGTGTGAGGAAGAGACGGGGAGATAAAGAGAGAGAAAAGTGACATAAGATGTCTCGGTTCTCCGACGGTCTATCTCCATGATGGTTTCCATGGTAACTGGAGATATTCCAGAGCGGGGGCGTGTCTTTCTGTTCTTATCTGATTAACCTCATTGATAGTCTCAGTGATTTTACACATTTAATGCATCTAATGCTTCGCTCACGTTTCTTTCATAGAAATGAATGTCCCTTTAGCCTCTTTATATTAACGGATAAAACAAAACTGTGTGACACCCTATGGACAGTGCATGAAAGCATGTGTTGAAAAGTAAGTAAGCATTAGGTCAGTAAGAAAGTTTACTGGACTTCTAAAATCACCTGTGAAAAAGAAATGAAGTGAGTGAATTATGGGGACTTTGGTTGGACATAGGTCAGATATGAATGTTCTTTTTTTTTTACCACTAAGTGATGACCTAAATGCTTAACTCATACTTACATAAGCAGATTCCTGTTTTACACAAATGTGCACTTTTCCTGCTCTTGCTTCATTGGTCTATGCCAACACTTTTGTTCTCTTTTGTCCTTGCAGATTTTGCTGTGTCAAGGGTAAGTTGACTTTTCCTTTATACTTTTCGTGTGCATTATATTTGAGGAGAACATTCACATGTGCCTGTGTGAAGCTTCATTAACTTTTCACCAAGCAAAGTGATGGTGAAGGAGGCTGTCCTGCTCGTATTCATCAACAGTCCCACAGATTGTGAACCCAGCCGACTGGATGGTCATTTATTGCTGAGAGACAATAATATCTATTTTTATGGCATCCATATGCACCCCTGATAATTAACATATGATGTAATGATCTATAATAAGTTATGAAAAAATTAAGGCTTACTCAGAGTTAGATGTTTTATATTGCTGTGCAGATAAATAATGAATTAAAACTAAACATTAAATCAAAATTAAGATGAGTTAAAATTACATTTATTTCTCTCAGTTTAAAATTAAATTTAGTTTAAGTTTTACAATTTGGGGGACAAAATAAAAATAAAATAAAATAAAATAAACACCCACAAACGACTTTATGCATGAATTCTATTTTTCATCTATACCAGTCACTTAAAGTATTCAACATGTCCTCATACAACAGTTCATATGATGTCTTAAGAATTAGCGCCAAAAGGACGGTGTCGTCACTTTACTTAGTTAACTTAAAGTTACATTCTTAACGTAAAGTTATGTAGGTTAGGTGTAGGAAAAGAGTCATCGATTGGCGTAGCCATGTTACGTACTTAAATTCATGCACTACATGTAGAGTTCGGTAGGTTAGGTTTAGGCAAGGAAACATGGTGACAACATACCTTAAAATAACTCAAAGTTAAATTGGTTTCACACAGGACACAAACACCAGTTTCCTGGGGGGGGAAATCCTGTCATTTGACCCATCTACCACCATAAACTACTCCCTCATGTGGACTTAGGCTCCTCATACTGCCTCCTTCTTTTATCCTATCAGCACATTTATTGTAGTTTTCACAATTACATGGATTATTATGCAAATTACTGGCTCATGACTAGTGGACTATACGAGTTCTGGTGCATTACTTTTCTTAGATATATTTTTGTTTTATTTAACCTTTATTTTACCAGGAAATAGTCCCATTGAGATTCAGAATCTCTTTTGCAAGGGAGTCCTATGTATGAACAGTGCATGATAACAGCCTGAAGTATTCAGTGCCTTTGCTTTGTCTACCGATGTCTCTGAAACCTGCCTGGCATTGTTGTATTTCAGTTATTCATGCAAATGAGGTGAAAAAAAGCCAGCTTACACTATCTACAAAAAAAAGTTTTCAGCACAGTTGGACTTAGCACATTGTGTTACTATAACAACCAGTGTAAGTGTCATTTACACTGGGCACACGTCCCCATCAGTTTTGAAATGTTTTTTTGGCCTCATCATTATCAAAAGCATAATTTGCTAAAATTCTCAAAAAATAACTTTCATCATTAAATGGTAAAAAAACAAATGGGAACCCTTCTAGAAAGGTTTATTTGCATAATAAGAAAACATACAATCCACTGTAAATGTAGAAGCAACAAATGTGCTTTTCATTCTCACACTGTGAACATGACAACACATATGAGCTATTATTAAAATCCAGGGGCTGGTTGCACAAAACACCTTAAGTTAAGATTTTCTTTTAAGTCCCATTTAAGGTTTCCTCAAGATAAAATCAGTTGCACAAAACACCCTTAAGTCTTCTCTTTAAGGTTTCCTTAAAGTGTTCACTTAAGTGTTTATGGTTTTCTCCTTGTCTTGGTGATATACTTAAGGATTTCCTAGACCGTTGCACAAAGACCTTAGCAACCACGGCAGAATTAAAAAAAACTTAAGGTGAAAGTTTATGGTGTTAAATGAAAAAAACTAACACACTCCAAGAAGAGTGTTCTGCAACCAGGAGAACCAGATGGATACGCTTTTGAGTTTACAATATAGATTTGACAAAATTAATGTTTGTTGTAATTTCTTCCTATAATTGTTTTCTTTTTTACCCCTGGTATTTGGATCAAATTTACTTTGTGGTCTGTGCTTTCTATGATCGTATTCCTCCAGAAGTATAATCCTGTCCTTCTCTGACCAATATGGTTTTCTTGTCTTTTTTTCTTCTGCCATAACTATAAGCCACATTTGTGAATTTGTGAGATGATACCAGGCATCACACGCCTGAGTCCAGGCAAACAAACAGTCTCCATGGAAACTTTTTTCCATTAACTAAGCAAACCTTTACGGCGATTCTGTGCAACTGTGTAAGTCCCTAAGCTAAGGTGAAATTAAGCCTTAAGCGTCATACCTAGGGAGAAAACTTAAGGTGTTTTGTGCAACCAGTCCCAGTGGTTTATAAATATACCACCCACTACATTGCCTAAGATCCAATTTTTCATCTGAACCAACCCTTATGTCACCACCACTTCTCAACACAAAAGTGATGATCTTGACAATGGACCATAATCATATGTTACCCAGCATTTTCTGTTTTGTGATTTTGATGTGACCTATTTCTTTCTTTTTTAAAAGTATGAAAATGTAATATTAAACGTTTGTGAATGTAAATATCACCATGTTGTTAGATGAGGTTAAATGTTATTAAGATGTACAGTGGAACAACTCTTGAAACCTATCCTCAAGTCCCCCCAAGGTGCTGCTGTGTCACTTCGGGGGCCACTGCTTTATGAATATACCATTACATTTCCATAAAATTGAGGGACATGCAAGACACAGATTAAAAGAAAAAAAACCACAGAAAACCTTATATTGCTGTTTTCACTGAGTAGTACGTCCCTATAATGTGTAACATGTTTAATTTTTTTGGCCTGAGTCTCTAGATCAGTATAACAAGAATCCCCTGAATTTTTTCCTTCAGATTGAGGTGCGGGACAGAAGAGAGCCAAGGTACGGAGTGCAGCGTCTTCACTGAGGGCAACAATAGCACTGGACAACTTCTCTCTTCTTCTCTTCTCTGCTCTGTCTGTTTCCTTTCCTCTCCTCTCTTCTCCCCCTCTGCTCTCTTCTTCTCTTCTCTCCAATGATCAGGATATCACCCAATCTTAATGCAGACACCAAGTGTACAGGATTCTGTAAGATAAAAAAAAAAACAACGAAACACACTGGGATAAACTATATTTTGAAAAAAAAAAAAAAGTATACAAGGTTGTACAGTGCATTTAACACTCGACTTTCTCAACAAATACCTTTATGATGAAAAAAAAAGATTTACTGTATTTAAAGTCTTGATTTGTGTGTGAAACTCAATCCTTAAGATGAAGAACCATAAAATCCATCTATGATTTCACGATGATTTATTTCAAACCTTGCTATTTAATGACTTTGAGTTTGTGTGTTGTGTGCATTCATAGCTTCGGAAAGCAGATTATCGATACTCCTGGTACAATGACAGAGTCGAGACTCGCAATACAGCAGCAAGTCCATTATTAAACATTCAGAACACTTCAACACTGACTTATATGGCTCTTCATCTAAGGACTTTCAAAAGTGAGGAGTTTTAAAGGAGTACCCCATTGCAGCTTTACAGAACCTAACATCTCTGGGAGATTCTCTACTGTACATACTTAACAATGTAAATAACATTACTGCTGACAAAAACAGCCGACAACAAAACCTCATCTGACTCTAATGCATTTGAGTATAGTATTTCTACCCTTGGTTTCAGTGTTCCTTGTGCCAGAAGAGCATCGGAGTATGTGCAAATCCATTGTGTTTATATGACTCCTCACTACTGATTTGGTGGGATTACACAGATGGGAATAAAATGGATATCTTAGCTGGATATTCCACAGAAAAGCAGGGGACTGTGAATCCAACTGATTGTCTATTACAGTTTTTTGACACAGAAAAAAACAGACGCCTCCCCTGCTTCAACGCGGCCTCAAAACAAGCCTTTTACTGTAGTATCTCACCCTACAATATATAGTGAAAGGTTTATTTGCTGAACTGAATTGCAGCTGTCCAAGTCAGACTTAGAAATCACGTTTTTTTTTTTTTTCGTCTGAGTTCTCTCCTTTGTAACACCTTTTCACCAGTGTGCAGTTTACTCCAGTTTGTGGTTCCAGCATACAGTGATCAGTTTACTCTACAGATGTCTTAAGACTGTGTGAATATGGCTGTATGAGTCGGCCTTCTCTCAGAGGGAAGCCCCAAGTGCTGCATTGTCTTAAGGTGATGTCACTTATTTGCCTCTTTGAATAAGCAACACTGCTTGTAGTAGTCATAGGAATCATAAGTGGAACAAAATCACATCAAATAACCCCCAAAGTGAAGACAAAAGTCCTTAAAGAGTGCTAAATTGCCTCAACATGCTGCCTCTGTAACATGAGTATTAGTCAGCAGAATATACTGTGACTTGGTGTCCCACCATTAAATCCTTGCAACCATGTAAAATGTTTTATGTCAACACAGGCAGGGCCGTAGCCAGGATTTTAGAAATACTAGTCCTCCAAAAGCACCGCCCACATCCCCCTGATAAAGTAGCTTAAAAGTAGCCAAATTACACTACAGTATATTGGGTCTCATGCAAGAACAATTTAACAAGTTTGTCATATGAGCGTTATACATCGGATTCAGCAAACTAAATTTCAACCTGATGAGTGTCACCTGATCATATGGAGGTGCATGCTTGCAACACATTCTCACTGCGACCTCGTTATTTATTGACGTGCTTGGTCGTGGACTTTCCACGTCCATGTACGACGTGCAAGGTACCCTGGGTGCATTAGTTGTTGATATTCTGTGACACCGTGTCGAGTTCTCTTCTTTCAAGATACAATTCCGTTTCCACAGGAAATTTTACATTTACATACAGTTTACATAAAGTTTAGGCAGCAAAAGCACATGGTTGGGTTTAGGGCAGAGGTTTAGGAAAAAAAAACAGGGTTTGGCTTTAGTATTAAACGGGACGCGAACACCACTCTCTCGGGTGAAAGTCAGTGTTTGTTAGACCCATGAAATGAATACGAGTTGATCAGAAGTTCTTGTATTTATTTATTTTTTAAAAAGAAAAAACGAAAATCAATTTTCCGGACAGCCTCAGAACTGAGCTTCAGATTATTTTTGATCACAAGAGTAAGAGATTTAAGGATTTTCCTTCATCACAAATACTGATATTGGCATATATACTCAGATGATAGTCCATTTCGGATGTTCGTTTCGTCAGAGAACTCAATCCTATCGAAAATGTTACCAAAGAATAAAAAGATTTCAGAATGTGAAAGTTCTGCTGACAGAAATCAGCAGACAAAAATGTAAATTAAGCAGTTTCAGTAGTCATATTATAAGGGACCCAAAACTGTTGGAAAATATTAGCTGCCAATGACGTGTTGTCAGAACCAAGCCGTACTGTAACAGAAATAAAGAGAGAATGGTTTGGCATAAAGTTTGCTGCGGTTTGCTAAAGAAAAGCAGTCCCTGACTTGGAGGGAGGCAATCAAGGCAATGTGACAAGAGATTTTATAAGAAGATTATTATATAGTAGAAGATGTTACACCGTTGTGTGCAACAGAGGATGCTCCTCTGGACGTGGCCCTCGTAAAAGACCTTGTGGCAGCCAACAGAGTGAGCTACTACAGAACTGTAGAAGATGCCATGTAAAAATGTGTCAAAGAATCATAAATCAAGAAAAAAACAAAAAAGAAGATATAAAGTTGTCCATCCTCTCAATAAACTGGCGAGCTAAACAGAATATTTATTTTACTTTAAGCTGATTTCGGTAATGTATTTGAACTTGAAATTCATTAATTTTTTCCTCCCTGTGAGGAAACGTAGAGTAACTGTTCATGACTGGTTCAACAGGTCCAAACCACAGACCTGTTTTGAAGCCTCGAGTTTGGCATTTTGGTCGTCTCCATCGTGGTTGTTTTGGAGACAGAAGTAACCATATTTGGACTAGAGGATGGTGATAACCCTAATGCTAGCTGCTAGCTAAGTTAGCACTTACAGCTATGGCTATTTACATCTACGGTTAACCGTGATAATACTAATGCTAATGCTTATTTTTTCCAGTGGAAAACAAGCTTAAACTTTAAAAAATAAAACGTGTTTACAGGAAAAACAGAATATCCAAGTCCTTAGAGAACCTTTAAGTAAGCAAACGCTGAACAATTTTTTTAAGGTAACCGAAATGTTACAATTTTTTTTCATGAACTGAGAACACTCTGAAGTAGTACCAGCTACCTTAAGCTTATACTCTGTAAATCTCGGGTTATGCCATGGTCACTTTACTTGAGAAATGTTGTTGCCTCAGAGGCAAGTTGTCAACGGATGGCACCCACCTGTCACTCAAAGTGGCCATGCCCTTAATTATCTGAAGCTTTAAGCCTTAATAACATTTAATGGGTGAGTTATATAAAAGTACAACCCCTGCAGTTGTTCTGAATGGGGACATTAGCTATAACTCTTTATCTGCACCAGGCTGTAAACATGTTTATTTCTGCTGTAAAGTTGCGTATGTTTACATGGGGGTCTATGGGAATCGACTCACTCTTGGTGCCAGCCCCAAGTGGCCATTAGAGGAACTGCAGTTTTTGATTTTGATTGATGATTCTTGCATGAGGCCCACTAAGTCGATTAATACTGGAATCAACTTATAAAATAACCACCATGCGTTACAGTAATATTTATGTAGCATTGTGACATGACACTGATATCAACCAGATCATTGTTGCTCCAAAAACAATGTACCTTGATGTAGCACTCCAGACAAAGCCACCAGTGTCATTGGTTGTGATCAAAACGTCTGTGGCATTAATTATTGCTGACACATTTGTCACAGTGATCACTGCTACACCAACAACGTAAAAGTTGTAATTTGTACAAGACATTTCAAACAAGACAACCCAGAAGTGATTGGCTTGACACACCTAATAGGACAACTCATGATTACCAGGGAGACACTGTGGTGTTGTGTTTCCTGGTTTTAATCATTCGATCATGTGCTACTTTGAACAAAAAAAATTGGCATCTGCTCCATAAATATGAAAATACCTGCAAAGGCATTCTGTACTCGGTTTAATGGCGCTGCCAGAATGAGGTCTGTGACTCACCATTGTACCCATGAGCACAGTTATGGCCTCTGTAGGCTGTAGCCACCTGATATGTCTGCATCAGTGACACTGATTGTCACAATATCAGTACGATTCTGACGTGACAAGCTGCGGTTGCACAATACTGTAGTGTAGGCTGCTGTAATCCAGAGCACCATGGGGCTCTTATCCCTCTCAGAGCAGCACTCCAGGCTGACATACTGTAACTGAACCTGGGTCGAGACGTCATGAGAATGAAATTAGTTGTGTAATAAAAGCACACACTTAATTGTTTTCATATGAGAAATTGGCATGCTTTGCCCAGTTGCTGGTGGATGGGAGGGGGGCACTCACGATCATACTATAAACCCTGAGAAGTAATTGAATCCATTTCACCGAGCAATTCAACCACACAAGGTGATCTGTGAGACAGCTGCAGTTTATCTAATGGGCAACGTCACAATGGAAAACAACTGATTTTACTACATTATATTTAGGTGTAATCCATGTTGCATTTTGTTAGGGATGCACTTTTAACACAAGTATTCATCCTAAAATATCAGACCACACTTTTACAAAACAATAAAGCTGTTACAACATTGTGAGAATTTGACTTTACAAGTAAAACACATGTGTTATGGGTTAATATATAGTAAGGTATCTTATTTCCGCCAGATATTGGCTCAGTAGGGTACTGGTTATCGGTGCATCCCTACTCTGTATACATATAATGAGCAGATAGCTAGATGTGTAGTGTGTTTTTACAGAACGGTAGCTAGCTAACTCTCAGGAAGCTGTACACAGTACTGTATTAAAGGCTCATTAATGGAAATGATGGACAAACACAAACAAGTCGGGCTTAAGCATTTTTAGTGGATGCTCTTGTGATATGGTCATCAGCTAAATGACGCATTACCCTGCAGCATCCCTTGTTAGTAAAGTTTCAGTTTTAAACATTTTGGTACAGTAGTACTAGTACTCTGGTTTTCCAAGCTGGGCCTTTAAGACAATATGAAAACAGCCCTTATGCTGAATCTAATGATGCTGTCCATGCAGGCTCTGCACAGACCTTAGCCTACATCTATCAAACATCTTAGGGTAGGAGTGGTGGGCCCTCATTCAAGAAAAGTTTCTTTCACTTTAACCTTGAATTAACCGTGCAAGCATTTGGAAAAAAAAGAAAAAATAAAGAAATAATTGAAACGGTATCTACAGACCTCATCCATTTGGTATTGCAAGAAATATGTTTTGATATGTACATGATCATTTGAGAAAATCAGTGCACTTGCTGAGATATCAGCATGGTGATTTTTTTATATCTAATGGTATAAATGGCGGTAATGTCTCTCATATAGTATGTATTGTGATTTAGACATCTATAGCGTGCATCTCTCATTTGGGAATTCTTTTACGGGCCCAGGACATATTTTACGACAAATCTACGAGAAAAAAAAAAAGGAAATAACAAAGAAAACAAGCCCCGAGGCCTAAAGAGGTCACGTCAGGCTTCCAAGCATCATTACCTGTGTGATCATTGGTCTGGTCTCCTCTCCGGGTACTCCGTTCCTGAGGACTTGACGATGAACTGAAAAATACCTTAACAAGGAACTGACAATACCTTAACCCTGATGAGCACATATTTGTACCACTCCAGGTGCCTCTAAGAACTCTTGATTTAATTCAGATGTGGTGCAGAACCAGCAAAACAAGTAGTGACACTGTAGTTTTTTTCTACTAAAGACTACATACTGGGACTGAGCTCTGAAGCTAGATGGGTTTTACTGCAGATTTGAGGTCAATTCAGTTTCAAGTCGGAACAATACAAACTAAAATAATTAAGAATATTTTTTTCCCAGTTATTTAACTTGATTCTGGGAAACATTTTGATATGTAGAAATAAAAAAAAAAAACAGCACTTAATTTTCCTTTACTTTCAGTTTGATTGGACTCCAAAGCTGAATTCACCTCAATGTTGAATCATATAAAGACGTGAAAAAGATTGAAAGCTAATAAAAAGGACACAGAGTTGATGAGAAGTCATTTCCAATCTCTAGCAGCAAACAAAGTGTTTGTTGACTATGTATATGTCATTGACATGTCAATGATTTCATCATGGTTTTTATCATGCAATATCATGTATAAAGACATAATGTTGTGGGTGGGACGGGTCAGGGGCAAAGATGAATACTGTCCAGTGACTTATGTTATGATAATAGTTGACTTTCTGTTAACTCCTGAAATGCAGATGTTGCCAAAATACCATCGACTATCATGTTTTAACATGAAAAAAAAAAAGGAATCTGTTTTTGTTTTGTATAACAAAAGAATGATATACTGATATTTGTCAAGTACTTCTGATGAGACCTTTGTTTTATGTGTTAACTACAGAATCTTTCCTTTCTGTTACGGTTTACTTTCTGTGTATTTTTTTGGTATGATGTATGATGATTGTTGTTCTGTCACATCCGACTTAACATCTCAGATTCAATTTTGACTCACTAATGGATGACTGCTTGTTGAAATGTCAACACCCAAAAATGTATAAAAGTCTATTTATAAAGTTGCTTGATCGTGGACAAGTGGACAGAGTCTGAAAGAGGCTTGTTGCTTTTCATGAATTATGATGACATGCTGATTTTGATTTTGAAAATTATAATGTCTAATTAATTCCTATTTGTGAATAGTATTCAAACTCACCATGATGACAATTTCTGTTATTGAAACACATTTTGAGAAGGTCGAATAAAGATATTTTACATTCAAAAACATTTTCCTGACTGAATCAATAAACCATATGGATTTAAAGGAGCTGGATCCAACATTCTGAGCATTGATATTGCAGCAAACGGCTATTTGTTATGTGCAGATATAGTGGGGTAATGGCATCCTGAGCAGATAATGACGCCATTCGTATGTGTGTTTGTATTGTGAGGTTCTTTGAGGGTTGTTGTGGTGGCCACTAGGGCATTTGAGTCCCTGTGTGTGTTTCCCACTGGCTAGCTAATGTCCAACCCCTTGCACTGCGCTCATATCGTGGTCAGTGCTGACACTATTCCAACCATAGACTGTATACAATGATGTACAACATGACAGAAGTGGTGCAAAAATATCTCAATTGCCACCTGGTGGCTGGTTGCAGTGCAGGCGGTGTTAGCGAGACTAAATGATCAAACGTCAAATGAATATTTGGTTTCTGTCATTTTAGGTAGTTCTTATCATATTGATTCATGTTCAAGAGTTCATGTTTCTATTTAGTTTAGATTTTTATTAGTTATTTGCTGCTGTAAATAGGGAGTTTCATATCATGATTGACAGCTGTGTGTGCCAGTTGGTGTGCTTGCGATCACTGGCGCTGCTTGCAATTAGTTGGGCAGGTGTGCTACTGCGCCAACCCATTCTCACCTCAAAAGTTGACGAATACTGCCGCTTAGTCAGTGATTTCTGTGTAAGACACTGACAAGAAAAGCTGTCCTTTCACAGCGGTATGATATGCTGCCAAACCATCATGTTTTATTCCAAACCTAACCACGTGTGTTTGCAGCAAACAGAAACTGTACAGTTCCTGTGAAAAAGAAAGTGTATTTTGAAAAGACACAATGCAGGTAAGAGACGTTATTTGACATGACATCCCAAAACATCAACATATACAGTCTATGGTCCTCACCTATGACGGCTTCATCATGGAAGTGTGACGCCCACCCTCTGGATCCCCTCCAGGTTAACACTATCAGCTCTGTCAGCATTGTTACTGCTGTTAGCACAGTTTGTGCTGTTAGCACCATTAGCTGTTAGCCAGCTTTGCCACCTCTATGTTGACAGCCATGAGCCAGACAATCCTGGCTCAGACACTGAATCATCAATGTAATGAATGAGGCAAACAGCAAACAGCTCCCTTAAAAACACTGTTTTGGTACATACTGCCTTATACACAGCATATTATTTTCCACTGTAGAAAGGTCCTGATGCCTGTATCCATCATCAGGCACAAAGTTGTGGCTGAAACAGGACTATTTATGTAATTAACAGCCAAGCCAGAGCATCCAGTTCTGCTGTAGTGTTGAGGGTGAGTCACACAACCAAAAATATCACACAGGGCCACTGCACACAGATGCGCACTAAGAGGGTGGCATAGCCTGAGACCGCCTGTGACTTGAAAATCCGCAGCTCGTCACAGTAAGTACCTGTAATTTATCAGCGGGTTCATCCTCTGTGTGGTCCGCTCTTAGCAACTACCACACTGGTCACCCAGCAGTACTGTTTATTGAATTCTTTGTTATATCCATTTGGATCTGTGGGGCAGGATGAGACCTAGATACCACAAAGCTGGCTCCACTAAAGTACAAAGATCTACTTTTAGAAACCTCAAAAGTTTCACTGCCATTTGGGTTTGGAACTGACATTAATGCAAGTTAATTCTTCACCTGGGACCCAAACAAGTTACAGTCAAGGCAGCACATACTACAGCCAAATGATACAGTATACCATTTCAGCAATGACATCGAGTACTTATACACTGCAAAGGATATGAGGCCCACCATGAAACATTCTATGAATTATTAAAGTTCTACAACTGATTTTTCATCTTAATCTTAAAAGCAGGCAATCCTCAGGTCTGACACTTTAATTTAGCCTTAACTGATATAGCCTGCACTATTATTGCTTCCACATGCATATTCTGCCTGGATGGTATATAACCAATCCCAATTATCCAAAGAACAGACTGATTTATTTAACTGTTTTTGTGAGGCTGTACTTAGGCTGCTAACATCTGCATGCTAATTGCTCACAATGCAGGCATGCAAAGTGGTTAGAAGTGAGAAAAGTAAGAAGGATGTGTGACCAGAGGAAAAACGTCCCACCATTAGTGTCCAAGGGTTTTTTTGAAAATAAGCTAATAACTGCTCATTTCTGATGACTGTTAGGATACATCTGATGCTTGTCACAAGCTAACAGAATTGCATAGCTTAGCAAATTAAAGTACAAAATGTCAATTGCTTTAATGTAATCAATATGGTAGGCTATGTAGTTCACATGTTCTCTTCTTTGACAGATTTCTGCTGTTGTGATTAGTTTTTATTTCAGAAACTGACAAGGCTAACATGCTGATGTTTGCCAGGTAAGTGTTTTCCCACATTCACCATGTCAGTTCATTGTGTTAAGATGCTAACATTTGCTAATCAGCACTAAACACACAGTACACGTGATGCAGTTTGAAGGTAATTGGTCATATAGCAACTGTATTTGTATAGCACAATTCATACAGTAAGCAAAAGAGGGTACATACGGGTAATATCTCTAAGATGGAAAAATGCATTTTTTGGCAATGTTTCTTCACTGGGGTTCAAAACAGAGGTCACAGTCAAAGATAACATCAAAGTTCTTTTTCAGAGCAATCTTTGACCAAAACCAAACCAAAGTATTGGACAAATCAAAACTTTGACCTGATTATCACCAACACTGCTGATTAAAATTCATAATGAGAGCCAGGGACATGAAGTTTTGAGTAGAATTTCATACCAAACCACTGGATAATTGCTGAGGTATGTCATTCAGAAACACAAATGTCAACCTCATTGTGGCATATGGAGAAAATTATCATATATCAAAAATCAGATATCATCACCATTTAGGGAACATGAATGTCTACAAAAAAATGCATGACAATTTCATATTTGTTGAGATATTTTAGTCTGGACCAAGGTGTTGGACTGACTGACAATACCTGTTCTCGCTAGACACAAACCAAGGACAATGCTATTCGTTAATTCTTTACAAACAGAGCTACAGAAGTTTTAAAAAAGCATACAGGAAATTATTCAGCTTATTCTTGGATTGCAGTTTGTTTCCCTAAAAATAATAATATTGTCACTTTTTTTCAGTATTATCTATCTCTATCACATTTTGTACAATGAATGAAACAATTAATTATCCCAGAGGAACTGGTGCAAAGACAATTTAACAACACCCTGTCATAACATTGTGGTCAGCAGTGTTTTGGGAGTCTGTGTGGTCCTTTTCTGCTGCCCTCAGTCCCACATGACCTACCACACTGTTACGCTGAAAAGGCAAAACCTCTTTTGCTTGTTTACAGTCAACCTACCACAGTCAGCTTTGCTCATGTACAATCCATTGACTTTGACCTACCACACTGTGTGACAGCCATTTATCAATATATTTAATTTAGAATACCACTCCATAAATGCAGTGCTTTCTGTGCAATTCCTCTTGGCTTACAGAATACAGCATGTCTATCATCCATAACAAGTGGTCATGGGATCTGGGAGCAAAACACAAATTATTTCCCCTCATCATTCTACTTTCCAAGTTATTCAGGGATTATTACAAGAAGTAGCACTAGTCCTATTTCATTCATAAACCATCCAAAGCAAATACAGCCACCATGCATTGTCCACACTGCAACAATTTTCAATGGTAAATTTATATGTCCAGGCAACAAACATCAACATTTAGCTGTTATGTCACATAAAGGGCCTGAGGCATTATGTTTGAGCAAGAATGGAATTCTCTACTCCTACAATATCTGTGCATGACAACTACAGAATCATCATAGTTATAGCAAATAAAGGAGGTTAAGGTATGATTAGGGTTAGGAACTAAAACACCTTGTTGAGGCAAGGGAACGATTGTGGTTAAAGTTCATGAAAATGACTTAAACTTAATTGCAGGTCTGTAACAGGACACAAAGTCCAGTCTCTGGCATGAAAGTCAATCAACTTCCACATCCTCCACCACAGTGTAGCACTGGATGCTGGCATCTGACAAAAATTATGAAGTGCATTGTCTTCTGATGTTGATGTATTTCTTAAGACTAGTGCAGTGCCCGCACAGAACATACCTGTTTCTTACAGGCAGACTGGTTGGTCTTTAGTATTGCTGTTTGCAGCATCCTCAAGAACAACTTATCTAAACAACTTTACATTTGACGCTGCGCCTCCTTGGGTCTTGAGCAGTACACCCACCACGACATAGTTGCATCCCCTAGCAACGCTGGAGTTTTATGCATCATTTGCTTAAAGCTAGCTATTCGTGACCAGGTTATTTCTGGGGAAAAAAAAGTGGTCATTTCCAAAGCTAAACCCCCTTCCCATGGGACGAAAAACCCATACCCCATACACCCATAACACCTGGCCTTTGCCTTTAGTGGGGAAGGTTACGACCAACATTCATTCCTAGGACAAATGACTCTGCAGTGGTCACAGGTGTTAGCAACTTTGGGGCAGGGAGGGTTTCTGATTGGATAGGGGGCAGGGTGGATGTTATGTGTTTATATTTACCGGAAGAAAACACTGTAGTCCTCGCTCCGGATAACAAGATGCCTGGCGACGCCGTTCTTAGTGCCTTTTTCGGGCTTGTTTTGCTTATATTCTTGAAGCAGCAGTACGACAACAACCTTGTTCTGCTAATGCTTCGTCTGTTGAGGAGGAGAAGGGAGGTAGAAGGTTGAAAAAGGGAGATAGAAGACCGTGCTTTTAGAAGCTGCCATCTTGTCACGCGCGCACTATATACGTCATCACGCCAGAAGGGCAAGGAAACGAGCATGCGCAAAAAGACCGGAATGAACTTAAAGAGGAATGAGTGTATACAAGTGCGAGAAATCCTTTCGAAATTAGAAACAGAATATTCCAGACCCTTACATCAAAATTAATTTTCAATAGCACTGGCCAGAGCGAGCTTTACCCAGCATGCTGTTAGGCAGTCTAACAGTTAATAGAGGTCCCCTCTCAATATACTACACAGTGTGTACATAATGCACTATAGGAAATATGTCCCATAGATCTCAAGAGCTCACACTCCACACTGCACTTCCTTTGGTTCTCGGCAAAACACCTGCCAAGTATGAAGTTGATCAGATGGATGGTTGTCAAGAAAATCAAATTAAAGAACAGACAGAGACTCTGCATTTTAGTTAGATACCGTTCACACTAACAAGCAAGTTTTAGAATCTCCACATGTGTTCCCTGCGGAGGAGAACCCGTCTACCTGGAAAACCAATACAGATGCACAAAGAACATGCAAAGTCCACACAGAAAAGCATCCAGCAGTGCTGGTTAGGTAAAAAAAAACAACCTTCTTGCTGCTGGAGCCACCGCCAACCACAGAGCCACCGAACACCATGAAAGTGTTCCCGTGTGACTAAAGGGGTTGACGTGGAGGCAGTGGTGGTTTCTAGCTGGAGCCCCTCGGCCACCACAAGTTCCTTCCAGTCCCTTGATGTCCTGTTTGTTTTCTCTTTTGTCAGAGCATAGTGTGTCGACTGGTTACTGGCCAGAGGCTGTCAGGAAGGAAGAGACCGACCACAAACTGTCCTGTGGTCAGTCACACATGCAGTGAAATCCGCCAGCGTGTGTGTGTGTGTGTTTGACAGAGACCAAGAGACATAAAGCCTTATTCCTCTATAGGTCTATATTTTTGACATAACACTACCTACACATATATGCACTCACAACTGGGAACTTACTGACTTTGCCCTCAAACATTTAAGCCATTTCCCAGATGTCAGACTTCATCTACAAAGTATATACAGAAAGAAAATTGAGATACTTTCTTGGCAATATTGTGGTCTTTACTTCATGCTATATGTAGTGCAGCATATGTAAACAGTTTGAAGCACAAAACGTCCTGTACAAATCATGAAGCTCTCGTCATTTCCTTACTCTGCCTGAGTATCAGATGCACTTGCCTTCTCAATTTGCAAAGGAAACCGTCACTGTGCTACTACAAAATACTTATCTCCAAAGTTTAAGATGCTCTGAATAAGAGAAAAATAGATTTTGAAGTATGCAATGTTTTTCATGCATTTCTGATGTTTTAGAATGCATTTTTGTGATCATTTGGCTCGAACCAATTTCCTCCACACGAGGGACAATGTCAGCACAAAGAGTTGTTTTTTGACAATGTCAGCAGTCATAAAAATAGGTTTATAGTCAGCATCTGTGTGTATCGAGAGGTGGTGAGGGGGTTGATAGAAAGACGGGAAAGGAGAAATGTATATGTTACAGATAAAATGAGGGTAGATGGTAAACGGGCTGACAAAAGACATCCAGAAACCAGCTGGTTAGAGGCCACCGCTGAACCGATTGACCGTCCTTTCGCCCACGCAGCCTTACGCAGCGAGCCAGGGCCAAAGGTAATATTGAGGGACACCAAACTCCAAACACAACTCGCTCTGAAACAAAAGTTGGACGCTGGGAAGAAACCAGGGAACTAAACATGTGGATTTTTTCTTTCTCTCTGTGATGTGAGACTATAAATATTAGACAGTGCCCACTGGGCCATCACTTTACTAGACTTTACTGGACAGTCGCATAAGATTAGAACTGGTGAAACCAGCAGAAGTCAGAATTCGAGAGATAAGAAAACAGGTTGGAAGACTTGATAATCTTTTTCATTTTTTTTTTTACAATGTTACATTCAGTAAGTACCACTCATGGATGCTCTCCATCACTGGTGTTTGCTTTATGCTTGCCCCTCATCCTTCTGTTGAGCGACGGATACTCAGAAGCCTCCATGTACCACATAAAAGGTAAGACCTACTCCAGCTTCCCTGCAGAAATATTACAGAAAAATCATTTGTTAGCGCACCCCAGCCCATTCCCAGCGTTGCTATTTTCCATCCGGAAAGCAGAGATCAACACTCGCGTTATGACTTACCTCCAGCCATTAAGCCAAACCCAACTGGCTGACCGCAGACTATGTCCTCTATCCCCTGACCTTGCATTCAGGCCCTGTGGGGCTCTTTGCAGCATATCAGTGTGTTCCTATTGATCCCCTTCTCAAGGTGACTGACATACCCCTGAGGATAGTTCCCGCAGCCTGCAGGAATGGGAGGATAATTCACTCTGGATGTTAGATTTGGACATTAATGTGCCTGACCTCTTGCAGCAGGGCTTTTGTATTTTGCCACGAGGGCAGACATTTATAGATTCTGCAAAGTTTTGATGTTACTTCCTGCAAGAGAGGAATACTGTCACCTAGCAGGGTCGTACATGGAACTGGCAAGCAAAAGAATGGATTAAATTGTGGACCCAAAAGAGATTGATAAGTCATTGCGGTGCTCATTTCTTCCACAGGAATGTGTTTATATAAAGACAAGCACTACAAACCAGGAGAGTCTTTCAGGAGAGGCTGTGACAAATGCTTCTGTCATGACTTTGGTTTTTACTGCTTCGCGTAAGTAGATTATTTACTTCAGGTCATATTAATTGATTTCAATTATATAAAGTCTCGCTTATGGGAATTCTGTCATCGTGAATATTACTCTCATCCTCTGCTCCTCTAACATGTCTCTTATCTGTCCTTCTCTGTCCTTCCAGGCCGATGAAGCCCACCTCTTGGCCCAGGAAGTGTCGTCGGATCAGGACAGAATGTGGTTACACAGTCGTTTATAAAGAAAACCCACAGGTGGAGTGCCGAGCTTACAGCTGGATAGGATGACTTGCTTGGCTTTACTTTTAAACTATTTTAAACATGTAGATGTTCTACATAGTAAATACTGTGTATATACTGTACTGTTTTCAAACTTTGGTTCTGAACAGCATGATATTGTTGCTATAGGTTTGATGAGGACAAATCAATTCATAATTTGATGCTAAAGGTCTCACTAAACACAAGATGGATGAAAGAGGGGTATCATCTCTACAGGTCAAGCTGCCATTATCTGATTTCTGTCTTTTACACATGAATTTAGTCAGACGATGATCAATTTAATCTGATCTGATATTTACATCTTAGGGGCTTTGCTTTATAAGAGATTCAGCATATGTTAGTTATGTTTAAGAGCAGCATCAAAACATTTCATAATATAGCAGGCTACTGCATGGTGTATCAAAGTGGTACAGATATGAACTGTATAAGAGCTAATGTGATGTATAGTCTGAACCCTGATGAATGATTGCCTGTTGTAAGAGGCTAATGGGTCAAAATGGTACTGTAATGTGTAGTGTTGAGAGGAGGTTAAACCACAATAAAAGTAGCATGTGATGTGAAACTGACGACGACAGAAAACAGTCAAACAAAAGAGTCAATATAGAATGTATGGATGGATATTTTACTATGCAGGATTTTTTATTTTTCTACTTTATTTGTAAATTTTTGTTTATTCCCTTTATATTATTGGTAAAATAGTTCAACTCTGCTACATGATATAATACTTTTTGCCCACTGTTTTGGGTGTGGGGGCAACACAGACTGTATAAAAATAATGGAGCTACTATGACGTCATCCATTGATTTGTGGACTGCTGTTTTGAAGCCTTGAGTTTGGCATCATGGCAGTAGCCATCTTGGTTTTCTGAAGTTTTCTGAAGTGATTGGATTTGGAGAGGAGGCTGAGCTGTGGAGAAGCAAGGGATGGATCTAGCTTATAGACTGCACCAACCAGTAGTAGTAATATATGAGTAGCCTCACAGACAGCATGTCAATCAAGTAACCCCGCCCTTAAATATGCATAACTTTGGACCTTAATAAATAATAGTAACAGTAAAGTAAAATAGTAGAAAAGTTGGGCAGTTTGATACAATGGTCTATGGGGATTGACTCAGTTTAAGAGCCAGCCTCAAGTGGCCATTTGAGGAACTGCAGTTTTAGCACTTCAGTGTTGGCTCGATTTTGGAGCCCCTGAGGTTGCTGCTTGGTGTGCGAGCATTTGCAATCATAGATTTTATTTTATTTTTTATTTTCTGCCACTTAGGGGCAGTAGAACCTGATTAAAACACAACACTGACATATGATCACCATATAAAGTATATATTGCTGTTTGTTTTGTTTATCACTATGTGCAAAAATAAAATAAAGTACAAGAATGTTCCATGTTTTGATTGTACCATTGTCACCCTGTGCAAGCTGCCTGGAAGGTATAGAGAATTCATTTAAATACAGTTTTTTAAAAAAAGAATAAAACATGGGAAATGCATGAGAAAATGTTAAATGTAGCACCTCTGGTACATGACAATTAAAGGGGAAAAACTGATGAGGAATTAAATTCCACAGGCTCATTACCATAAAACAACCTCAGAGAAACATGTTGAGTAAGTGTTCCCTGATCAGCCTTCATTAGGTTTTAATTTTGATTAGGAGCTTTTCTCTTACAACAGCAGGAGGCTCTACAACAAAACAAATCTGGGCGGGTATGAAATAGAAAGAGGTGTTTAAATACATCCAAATAGGCACTGTGAGGTAACAGTAGCTTACCCACTGGACCTTTAAAGCCCTGTTTGGCAAATATGAGATTTTTGGATTATGTAAATAAAGCTGACTTGACGACATACTGTACATTTGCATTGCATTTAATCTGGCTGTTCATTACACTGTACAAAAAGTAAACCAAAAGAAAAGAAACTCTAAAGTACATACAATGTGAAAATCATAAAATGTATACTTTTTTTTATCACTTTAATTATTAACATTCAATTCTTCCAATAATAGCTGCACTGAAAGTTCACACTGGCTCGCAGTGTCAGGCCTGTCAGTGTGGCAAGAGACGACACAGAATCATTTTATCCTCAAAAGAGTTTCTACTTACAGGACTCAAAGATCTGGCAATCAAGTCAAATCTCTTCTCTGGTCTACACTTGAGAAGATCTATATATAAAAAAAAGCCTTAGCATAAAGTGCTAAATGGAGCTTCCTATTCTCTACCTGGTATTGAATAAGGACAACATCACATTCCACAGGATTTCACAAATCAATGTGAGTGACATACAAACAGTCTTCTAAAAAGCTCTTTGGATTTCTTTAGTATAAAAACTCAAATATTCCCTCTGCATTTTGAACATCTCACAGATTGAGTCTGTGGCTGGTATGTTCAGATGTTGGCCAGGTCAAGCTGCTGGCAGCATCTGTCTGCAGATGGGGATGAAGCTGGCGGCACCTTTAGGAGGCTACATCAGGAGGTCAGCCAAGGGTGGCAGAGGCACTGTGCAGCGGTGGCCCTCCTCTCCGGATAGAAATCCAACATGCGCAGAAGGAAGTTTGAGAATCCAGTGGCATCCTCCAACGGGAATTGGTATTTCTCCACCAGAACATCATAGAGGCTCCAGAACCTCAGTGGACCAACACGACGCAGGTCACCTGGATGACATGCAACCAGTATTACACAAAAATGCTCACAAGTAGCAGTTATGTGATGATTCACTCGAAAGATATCAATAAGAGTAAATCATACTAGCACACTACATACATCAAAAGTGAAGGTACAGACTCACCTCTGCGGCTGAAGTACTCTGCAGAGTATTTACCAGACAAGGCAACAGCTGGGGGGATTTTACCAAGCAGCTCCATGATCTGCGCTATATGGTCTGATGTGGACGGAGAAAACAAACGCACATGCAAGCATGGGTCACAGAAATGTACAGTTTGTATTTGCATAAATTGCATCAACAGTTGCATTGCAGCTGCAGTGTAATCTCATTAAATCCTGTTTCAGTGATTGTTACGCCTCTGTCAGTGTCAGCACACTGCACGAAACATACCTTCCTCCAGGGAAATGCTCTCTCCAGCTTTGGGTTCAAACAGAGAGTCTCCTGTGACCAATTCAAAGGCCTGAGAGAATGCAAGAGAACATTGAGGGGTGAGATGTGTAGCCAAGTAAGCATCTATGAAGATGACCATTCAACCACATTAATTGCTAATTTGGTTTTTAATTGTGGCACAAACTGCTATGGCTTGTACCATAAAGGTACTGCCACAGATTTTTTTCAGCCATGCTAGCAGGATGGCTGTAAGGATGGTAATGTCAGTCTGTGGGTTAGTCCAACAATTTTTGATAGATTAATATTAAATTTGTTGATTTATCAGCAGGTCAAAGTTTTTATGTATACAGTGAAATATATCCACACCTGTCAGATGGAATGGCACATAATTTTGCACAGACATTCATGATTCCCAGAGGATTAATCCGAATGAACATGTTGAATTTTTTTGCTTACAACTCCCTCACAAAAAACCCCCAATTGTAATAGTGTCACATATGCTAACTCCTGCACATACAGATTGCCAAATACCTTTAGTCTTATTCGGTTATAACATTTACTACACTACACCGCAAAAAAAACCCAAAGCTAAATATTAAAGTGTCCTATACAGTTATGAAGGTTACATGTGAGGCTCCTCTAGGCTCAATACTAGGCCCACTATTGTCTATTTTGTACAGAAAAAAACAACAATTAAATTCGTGTTATTAGCAGATGATAGAAATTTAGTTAAGAATGTGAAACATTTTTTCAATACTGTCGAAGAGAGTTAAAATTTCTGAAGAGTTGGTTTCATTTTAAGAAAATCAAACATTACAAAATGTGATGCTGAAATTTAAAGAGTATCTTAAGAGTATCTTAAAATTAAGGACACTTTGTATTTTAAACTTTTACTGCTATACAAATTTTACTGTGTGGAAATATTAGGAAACACTTATTAAACAAATCTAAATCAAAATGTTACACTTGAAAAGAGAGCTATAACAATTGTAAACAAAATGACATCTCTTATTATAACTTAAGAAACAACTAGCCCCATGTGTATTGAATTAAAGGCTCTAAAATTGAGATGTTTGGTCGATATTTTTATTAGAATTAGCATTATAGCCTCACTCAGCATGGCTGTACTTTAATTCTGGCCCAATCTGCCACAGTGTATGTTATCATATTACGAGTATCATACAAGTAAAAATGTGTCAGTATCTGAACACTTTCAGTTTAGACCGCGCCCACATAGGACTCAGCCCATTTGAACTACAGATACAGATAATTTAGTACTTGCTTGTCCCTTGTCTATATTATAAAAGGAACAAAGTTTATCATTTGTTGTTTACAGATGCACCAGGTAAACCAAAGCAATAGGATCTTCCAGCCCACTAGCCTACTGGTAGGACAGACCGTATAGGTGTACAAGCTAGGCAACCAACTTAGTTAAACTTTAGTTGAAATTCTAATGGAAATCCCAAAGTTCCCAAAGATACAATTACAATACAATTTGAGTTAAATTTTGAGAGAAATGTGTATGAATCGATGCACAAGACTATCATTTCCATTTGATGGAATCATGCAGACAAAACAAACATGGGGCTTGAATATTTCACACCGTGTAAACATCATACAATACATTTTTCTCTCACCATGCAGGCGACACTCCAGATGTCAGCAGGCGGGCCGTAGTCAGATCCAAGTAAAACCTCCAGTGAGCGATACTGACGGGTCTGAATCTCCTCACAGAAATGTTTGTACTGACCCAACATAAAGAGACAAAACATTTAAATTTTTAGATTTTAGTGTTCAACAATGTAAAAAATAAAAACCAACATGAACATGATGACTGTCTCATTCTGTCATACGGATTACTGTTACCAACAACTTTAGTACCTGGCAAATGTAATATGTTTAATAAGTATAGAGCAACTACTGACCACCCAGCAGGAGCTGCCCAGGTCAGCAATCTTCACTGCAATGTCCTTTAACCTGTATGGGTTCACCTGCTCCTTCCCTGAAAGAAACAACAAGAAATCATATATTAACATGTTATTCATTCCAAGAAAAAAATGTATAAGAAATTCGAATTTTTGACAAAAAAATTGATATTAGTTTAATGTCTGATATTTTATATTTGCTTGATTACATGTTAAACTGTTGGTAAAACTGTTGTATATATTTTTCTTTTTTTCTTTTAGAGTTCGGTACAGCACATATCTTGACACCTATCATTTATAGGCCTTAGGCGTTTACAGACCATATACTGTATATTAAAAGCCTGACATTAGCACACAAGCTGGCTTCAAGTACATCTGCTTTGTACACACACACACACACACACACACACACACACACACACACACACACACACACACACACACACACACACACACACACGCATGGCCACTCCACTCTTAAACAATCTCCAGCATCTGTAGCAATAAAAAAAGAGACAACTGTGCCTGTGGACTTGGCCTCTTTCCCAGTCAGTACAGAGGAGCAGCTGCTGTCCCCTGCTGGTACTTTGTGGGACTGCTCCTCCAGACACAGCAGGATGTTTTCAGGCTTGATGTCTGTGTGGATGATTTTACACTGAGTGTGAAGGTAGTCCAGGCCCTGCAGAACCTAGAGACAACACAAAACACTTATGCTGATGTTTCCTTCCGTACAACCAGTACTGAACTTTTTCTGACCTATGACTCCATCAGAACTGGTTGATCAAAGTGTGTTGGGCTTAACACCATGTGAAGAACCTTGTGTCTCATTAAACTCTCAGCAAAAGAGAGAATAAGCAACTTCCTACATGCACCAAATTGTTCCAGTGTTGTCTTAGCATGATCTTAATTTCTTAGGAGTCAGAGGTTCTTTACCTGAGTAAGTATTTGTTTGACCAAAGGCTGCGTCAGTCCAGGATTCCCAAAACAGAGCTGCCAGCCTCTCAAGTCGGGCCCCAACAGCTCCAGCACCAGGCACATGTCTAAGCACCAGGCATTAAGGTCATTGTACATGTCTGCAAGCTATTGGCTGGCAGTATTCATTATACGATGCAATGTTATACTGTCTTCAATGAGCCGACATATTACCATCTGTTGTTTTATCTCGACAAGCAACGCTCTATAAGAGGTTGCACAGATAAATCCTTTATGAGACATATTAATTTATCATATGGTTGATAGATGCCTTTTAGTGTCTCCTTTAGCACACACATCCACAAATGACAACTCTTCAGCGTCAGGTTCAGAGTGTGCGCCCAAGATGTCTGAAAAAAGGATACGGACCCCGTTGACCCCAGCCAGCTTGAACTCATCTAGCAGCTGAACGATCCTTTGACTGAAGGGATGTCGGCTCGTAGAACCACTCGCCTGATTAAAGAGAGAAGAGAGGGGGAGCAGTGAGAGTAAGAAGGGGGAGAAGCCAGACAATAAAAAAGACAGAGAGAGAAATGGAGATGGAGCGCATTTTGTGTTCTTGTAAACAGCAAGTGGGGATTGATGAGGACTTTGTAGACGGATGATTGACAAGGGACAGTGAGAGTGGTCAGTTAATGGTGAAAAAAAGGAGAGATAACTTTTGACAGAAAGAGTAAGACATGTTAGAGAGAAGAAACTCAAACAGCGGGTCACTGACGCATCGTAGGAGAGCGAGTTCATCCTGTCCTGCCTGGGTGAAGCCAGGTCCGCTCTTCAGCACCTTCACAGCGACACGCTGACCCAGCCTGCCAACACAGACACCACATCAGATTGACATAACAAAGTCCACTCTCTGCTGAATGTATGAAAGTTGCTTTTGAGTGTCATACAAACATGCATTTTGTTATCTTAATATTTGTAATAATCTGATAATAACAAACAATTGAAAAGAAACAGTAATGGACTGTGCACAAATTAATAGAGGGGGAGGGGAGGTTGAAATTGGGGTGTGGTTATGGTTTTTGCTTTTTGCTGAAGGGAGGGTTGTCAGATTTTCTTCTACCTATAGTGTATACTTCAGCTTGTTCTGCTCATACTACTATAATTATAGTTATAATAGTCACGGTGACTGGTCAGAATATGTCATTAATAGTGTTTTATTCTGTGTTTATAACAATATATCCTCACAAAAATGATGTGAATGTTTAAAAAGTAATTTACACAGTGGAGACTCCTTTTTTTCTATGACATGGGCTTGTAATTTGTGTCTGGGTAATTATACCCAGTTATGTTAACAATAAAATATACAGTAGCTGTTATACGTGTCACACAGTTGGGTAAAAAAGTAATATTTTAATTCATAGCTTAAAATAGCCATACCAACAAAGCAAAAACTTCTGCTTCTCCATAGGCTTGCTGATACATTGCTCCAAAACACAGTGAGCCAGCTGAGCTAGTTGTACGCTAGTTAACTTTATAGGTAACTTTGCGCCCAAGATCATCTTTTTAATCTGATATATGTAGTGGGTGTGGTGGTGTTCATCTAACCTCCTCATAAATGTGGACGTGTGTTCCCTGCCTTGAGAAATACATAGTGGGCTGTTTGAACCACTGAGAGCCAAGATTTTTAACTTAAGGTTACTACAGCTGACAATTACGACCAAAAGTTGAAAAACAAAACCTAAGAGGAAGCAAATAAAATAATGGCCGGGCTGCATAAGGTCATTAATTCTAGCTCATTCAAATCTATTTAAAAATAGAGGAAGGCTAGAATGGTCAGAACTTTGTAATTTTTGCAATAAATGGTTAATTCCAATTCTACATATTGATGGCGAGTGTAAAAATTATACCATTAATATATTGTAATAACATTTAAATCAGATGACTTTTCCAAATTAGGAGGAGGGTCCAAAGGAAATACCCAGTCAACATTAGTATGTGGGCCCAATGTGGTTGGTAAATGAGCTTAAAAAATGGGCCTATATAGGACTGTCTGTGGGTTCCATAATGGCCCCATGGACAATGGGTTATGCTTCATCTACCTGGGCACCAAGTGGCTATGGGCCCACAATGGGCATGTTATCTTGGGCCTAGTAAAACCACCCATGTGGGCAATTGGCATGGTGCCATTATGGAACCCGTGGACAATCACATACAGGGCCCAATTTTCAGCTCATTTAAAACTAACTGGCTTTTTTTTTTTACAAAGTGAAATGTAAGATTAAACACCCTCCCCACCTCAGTATTTTTTGTATAGTCCCTAATTAAACCCACTTGAGGTCGAGACACAGCCAGACAGTGGAGAAATAGCCCCAGCCGAGCTTAGAAACCACCTGGTATCTTCTGTTGAAAGTGTCACCTATCTGGACAGGATGGTACCCGCCTGAGGAGAAAAGACGAGAGGAACATAAGAACATTATTCAACTGCTTATATTATTCCATGTCTAGTATATGAACCCTTTTCATCATACAGTACATTTGTTATCTGGTGTTTAGAAAGCTTAACGAGAGAGGACTCAAATGTGGCACTAAAGCTATTTCTGGCATTACAACTTCCTCTAAGCTATAACATGTCTGGAGTGAGTAATACATTCAAATCTCCCAGCGGGACCCTGAAACATTATGATGCATAAGCCTGTATCAGTTCTCTGTCAGCCAGTATGACACAAAGGTCCTGGACATTGTCAAAGATCTTGAAATTGAATCTCTATTTCTATTAAATGTGAACATGATATAAGGTGATATATAATTTATTACTGTGTCAGGTATATGTGGTATCACACACTCAGCAGTTTCTCTGCTGTACAGAGGTACACGCAGAGACCTGCACAGCTGGCAGGGAGGCAGAGAGGAACAGGGACCAAGGTTAGGATGCTAAGTTGGCAAAAAGATACTGCAGGTTAAAGTGATATTAGAGGGAGCGAAGGTTGAGTGTGACCATGAGTTCTCAAAATATGTAGCTGGCACTTGATTCCTGCTATCTGTTGTACTTTATGACAAAGTTAGCACTAACGTTAGTGATAGCTGTCTTCTTTGGTGAGTTAGCACGACCATTACGGGCTGTGTCCACTGAAGTCCTGCATACTTTTTAAAATTCTTTGCAGTAGGAGCGCCGCATTTGTACTCTACGCTACAAACGGCAGCCAAATGACAAGGCGAGGCGCATTTGTTTTCGCTCTGAGCAGTGCACATTTGGTGATTTTTCTCTGAGTGCAGAGAGTTAAAAAATGTAAACTTTGGGTCGTCACTGTCACTTTTTACCTAGCTATCTAATTACAGTGGAAAAGTGGCAGGACAAATACCACAAAGGCCAACCATCATATCTTTGATGGACACATGGCCATTGGCACAGCTGGCACTCCATTGGCCACAGTAACGTAAGTAACGCAAGGGAAAAATTTGCTTCGCATTTGGTCTCAAGACACCTTTACGCAAAGTAGATAAAAATTTAGACTGTACTGTAAAATATCCTGCTTAACAATCCCTGATTGTAAAACACGACCAGCCTACACATGGTTACATGATTTAGCTAATGGCGTTAGAGTTGGCAATGTCGGTCACTCCACCAGTGGTCAAGACTAAAAAAAATCTCAACAAATATTGAATGGACTGCAATGAATCCATGCGCTGACAGTAATGGTCTCCAATGACTTTAAACCAGTCGGAATCACAAACATTTTTTTTGGTCATGTATCAACAGGCTTGTCTTATTTGAAGCAAAAACTGTAGCTACAACTTGATCGCCTTGAAGTAAAGGCAAAATTTAACACCTATCTCATCACACATAGCTGAAGACTGCAGAGATAGAGTCTGCATTGTTGATGAAGGAATCATTCAGCACTACCTTATGCGGACTGCTCTGAGGGGACTGAGAGGCGTAGGGTAAAAGTGTGGTGACATTGGCAGCGGTGAATGAGTACATGTGCAGATGATGGAGTGAGTTAAGAGACTCTGTCGTACCATAACAGTATTCTCTGGGGTCCTCAGAGTCCTGGCTGTCCTTTGGATCCAGCTGCTCGTGGCATCCTAATGCCTCAAAGTTATTAGAGGACCCTGCTTCACTCCTACAAACACACACAGACATGTCACATAAAAACTTGATTTTCCTGCTTTACTGCCTGTGCATCCTCTGCATTCTGTGCGAGCGTGTCAGTGTTGGGTTGCTGAGGGCAGCCGGGAGAGTTGAACTACTTTTAGAGTTTCCCACAGACTCACAATGCCATGGAAACTTGTCCCGCTGCCTGGCTTAGAGTGGACAAGCAGCATCGGAAGTTGCACTATTTCTGACTCAACTGTAAATCATTTTGCAGCAACCTGATAACACTGCATCCCAGCTGCTGTGGATATCGACTGTAGAGAGGGTTGGGTCACGTCATGTCGGAAAATACTGAGCACAGGTCAGATTTCTGTGTGGCTGGAGGGACGTACAGTAGGGTTTGATGTTAGATATAGCAGCCTTGTTCTTACATTAAGTAAACATAATCGAATGTGCAGTATTTCAAAATTTTCAAACAGTTTTTCCCCTGTAAACTGTGTAAGACTTGATGGCTTGACACTCTGGTATCCTACCTGAAACTCTACACTACCACTGAAGTCACCTCTATGACATCTAAAATAATGCCGGCATGCTTTATTTGTGTATTGCTAAACTTAACTGCTCCAAACTGCATTGCTGTGGCCATGGAAAAAAAGTTTATGAGCCAGGCTGCACTTTGATGAACTCAAGCACGAATTCAAGGTGGCATAATGCTTTTGCAGCATTTTGTGTGTTTCAGGTTTAAAACACAATCTGTCTGCGGTTAAATAACCCATTGTTTCTAAAGTTTCAAGTGCAATAAGAAGATTTTCCTACAGTACCACAGATAAGAAAAGTCCCATACTTACGTCTGATTTTGCTGAGCAGCTATGTTTGCGGAGAGGGGACTCCTCTGCATGGTGCGGTTCAGCAGTTGCAGCCTGCAGACACAGCAGACAGCGGAGCAATTAAATAGCAGCTATCTTAAGTTAAAAAGTGGTAGATATCTGAAGATGAAATCTTTGGCATGAAGCAGGAGAAAAACTAATACAGCGGCAATTGCAAGTGAAACTGCAGCACCTTTAACTTGTTGAGCAGTTGAGCAGCTGAGAGGTGGTGTGGGGGGTCCGATAGATCTCTCAGGAGGCTGGGAACGCCAGCAGCAGTAGTCAGCAGGGTCTAAACATGGAAATCCCCTCCAGCCTCCCAATTCACTGCCAGCCAGGCCTTTACCTGCTTCTCTGTGTCATGTATATCCTATACTCCCAGTTTGACTGTCTCTCTCTGTATCTCTGCTCCTCAATTTTTCTTTGTTCGCTACTGTGGGAGAGCCTAACGGAGATCAGAGGGCTAAAAGATGACGAGTGTCATGTGGAGCAAAACACAACAAGAGAGAAGAGAGAGAGAGAGACAGCTGCTGATTCCCTCACCCCCCTTGTCTCAAAGGGGGTTTGACCTTTGTGCCATGGGGATCACAGATTGCTAAACCTGGCTTGAGAATGGGATCCCCATCCTCCAGCAAGATATAAAGTACCACAATAAAGTCATGAGAACAAAGGACAGCTGAGGAGATGTTTCTTTCTTCTTTTTTTTTTTTCCCACATCTGGTGTTACCCATTAGACAAAGGCACTGTGAGGGATAGACACCAGCTGTGAATGTGTGTATTAAGTAAAAAGCACTTTGCTTTACTTTACTCCCCAAACCCCGCAAATTTTACAAGTAAACTAACACAGAGGGAGCAAAGGTTGAGTGTGAGCAGGTTGCATGTGACCATTTCAAGGAAGTGGCACTGTGTGTGAAAACATGTGGCGTAATCTTTCTAAATATACCTATACGTGTTTCATCCTTCATCATTGCTCCGTTTGTCTGTGCATGTGTGTCGTCCCCTTCTTAACCCTTTGAACTCTGCAACAGAAATGGTCGGCCAGTGCTTTTTGCTCATCGTGATATCATTTCTTAAATACTTTATTTCCTTGAAATCTGTACAACCTGAGCTTAAAGTTGATGTTAGTAAATAGCCCACACTAATTGATAAAAGTACTGACACTGTGTCATTAAAAAATACAAAGAATCAGATTTTTCTCATCAGATTTTACAAATCAAAACACAAGGTGTATTGATCCAAAAGATTTTAAAATGTAGAAACATAAACATTTCTTAACACCATGCATTTTTGTGTGGATTTGCAATAACATCATTGCTGACATACGTTTGCACGATTCATAAGGTAAGGTCAGGATGTTTTTAGATCTTTTTAAACAGGATCATCCAAACAATTATCTCCTGCAGCTGTCAGCAGGATGTGTGTTTCAAAGGGTTAATTGGTAGACATCACTCAAGGATGCAAGTCCTCTCTTGAAATTCCCTTTCAAAAAATTGAAAGCATATTTGCAGTAATATTTTGGGGAAAGATCTTAAAGGTCAGTTTTCCATTGTATCTTTTTTTTTTTTTTTTTAAATGTCTAGAAAGAGAGGTCCACACTTGGTAGTGTAGTATGGTAGTCCCCTGTTGGTCATACAAGAATGTATATATATATATATATATATATATATACATACATATGTGTGTGTGTGTGTGTGTGTGTGTGTGTGTGTGTGTGTGTGTGTGTCTGCGGTGGGGGTGTGCACTACTTGAGAAAACCTTCCACATCCCAAACCTTGAGTCTCTGCTCTCTGTTGGCAACACTGCACTGTTAACACTCCCTCTCTGACATGGCACAAGATTTCATGGCTGATCCTGCAGAGCCAAAGGGCTGCTGGGTACGTGAGAGAGAACTGATGGTGTTAAAGGGAGAGATAAGCTAGGTATCATATGTGTGTGTGTGTGTGTGTGTGTGCAGGGTGTGATGGGACTTCAGCGTGAGAACACTTGGCCTTCACCTCTCAGATACTGAGGGCCTCTCGACCTCACGTGAATAACTGTTCACGGTTAGATGAGGTGTCATCAGAGCCCCTTATGTGGGCTCTTAACTATTCTGACTATACAGCACCCTGTGGCTGAAGTGGTGTTGGCTACTTTGCATTGTGGACATGTTCTTACCAACATGGTTTGAATTTCAACATATAAAAGTAAACTATGTATTTTTATCCAAAGCCCAGGAATCCTTTTTCTGCTGTTGCATTATGATTAAAAATGCAAAATGGGTCAAGTCACTTTGAAAACAAGTTGATCAAAGTAAATAAACACTTTAAGTCTCCTTTGTTTAATACATGATAAAAGTAAAATGAACAAGTGGTGTATTTATGAGGAATTATGTGCCGTAATCATGGATGAATAGGGTGAGTTTGATTTCCATGTATAAAATTACCTGGATCTCCTGCTATGAATCTTACCCCCAGTTTAGCCCTCTGCTAACTTGAATGGAGATAAAATGATTTAATTGTGCAGTTCTTTTAGACTTTTAAAATGATATCAGACCAAATGGATCAAGTCCCGATAGTGAAACAAGTCATTTTGTGGGGGTTGTGATGCTCAAAAAATGTACCCACTGATTTACAGGTATCTCCTTCAGAATGCCAGTCTACAGGGAAAAAGTCCTTGGGCCCCACAGCACCATGTGACAGAGCTGTAATTCCACTGTGAGGCCACTATCTCGAATTGACTTCAATGCCTGGTCCTGCTCCCAGGGGCTTGGCTGTAACTCTCGGCCGCCAGTGACTTGCTGGAGTCAAAATATTTTCTTTATTATCATCATTTCCAGTATAAAAAAAGATATAATCAAATTTTTTTTCACATTTCAGCGTCAGCATTCAGTCAAATTAAGAGGTTTTGGTAGAAGGTGGATTTATTGACCTTTGAACAGAGCCAAGCTAGTTATTCCCCCTCATCTTCAGGCTTACGCTAAGCTAATTACCTGCATGCTTTAGCTCGAGCTTTTGGCAAGAAACCAAAAAGGCTTGATGTCTGTAAATATCATATTTATCGTTTAAAATCAATTCAAAATCAATACTTTGCCACAGTGGAAGTCTGCCAGGCCGGCAGAGGTGCGATCAGATCTCACTTTTGGGTGCCAGGGAGAAGCCAAGCAGCAACATTTTTGGATGATTAAAATCTTTGTGAATTATGCAAACACAGTGCTCTGGAAGCCTTGTGTATGTATACAATGATATGGACACTTGTTTGCACTGAGAGGTGTGAATACAGCTATGGTGAGACTGCAGTCAGTGGTGATGGCACAGTTTCCTGGGTCAACCTCTTTGATACAAAGTGTCAAAAGAACCAAACCCTCTAAGCTTCATCACTCTAGTATTTGCTTTGTTTTTTTTTTTCTTTTGGTCAATCCTCCTGTGTCCTGCTATTACTGATTAATGTGAGTCCAGTCTTAAGCTGAAAAGCCTGAGCTGGCTGTAACTATTTTCCATTTTCAGAGAGCTGTAATAAGACACTTCCCACAGGAGCAGGAAGTGCGTGTGTGTGTGTGTGTGTGTGTGTGTGTGTGTGTGTGTGTGTGTGTGTGTGTGTGTGTGTGTGTGTGTGTGTGTGTGTGTGTGTGTGTGTGTGTACGCTGCTGAGAGACATCCAAACAGCACCTGCATGGATCTGGATCACTGGGTTAGTAGGAGATAAATATCAGGTGATAAAAGAGGTTTGTGTTACATTCATTTTGTCCTAGTTTTACCTCTAAAAATTAATATAAAATTCATTTTTTAATGATTTAATCAGTCATTTATCAAAAACATAATAAGGCCTTTAGGCAGCTGGTCGATTCGTCTTGTTTTTACTATAGTTCTGTAAACTGCAAATAAATCATACCGGTAGTATTGGAGGAGCGATGTTACAGAAGAGCCTCAAACAGGAGAAGACACATTTATAACTAAAGTTCACACACGTGTACACATTTCTATTATACATGCTAACACATGCACACACACACTCTTCCTCACCTTCAGTTTGGCCTATCTGACCCTCACCCCTGTCTGGAGTGAAACGTGACCTGCATTCATTCACTATGATGCTGCGGCTAATTTAAGACTCTCACTGATCCCGCTTGAGTGCTTGAACACACACACACACACATTAAACACTTTCCAGGGTGGCCAGTTATCACAGATTTGAGATTTCATCACCTCCCAGCCTCATGAAAAAAACAACGCACAGTTGTCACCTGACACTCACGCGCTGCATGGCAGATCAGTGTTGAGCTATTTATCTGTTTTACTCATAAACTTCTGACACTTTTACAGTAAATGCTGTCTGCACAAAACATAACACCGAATTTGAATTGTTTGGGATCAGGCCATGCATGGTTTAGCATTACCAGCTGTGTGTGACAGGTGTTCAGTCACTTGGAGAGAGGAGGCACAAATATGGAGCTCCCAGCCTGGCTTTGCAGCTGATGTGCTAGTTGACACTAGATTAGCTAAGCACAGACTGGGATAGCCTGGGATTTGTTATTATTAGCTACGACAACAGCTTAAGACTAAACTGCCTAAACTGTAGCTCTTTTTGATTGGCCATTTACACATTTAACATTTTATATAACATAGAAGGAAAAGCACAGGTGTAACTAATAACTACCTGGTCCTGTGTTGTGCATGCTGGCTCACTGTTGTGGCTAATTGACACACCTACATTAACCAGAGCCATTTATCTTTGTATTATTAGTTACACCTGTGTGACAAATTACACTGTCTGCTGTTCAAATGCATTTTAATACAACAGTCAATATGCCATTGCTCATGATGTAACATGGCAGAAATATTAACATACAGGTGTAACTAATAACATCAAAATGGCTGAATTCATGTGAGTAATTTCAAGTTCAAAATGTCCTTTGGTAAATATGAAGAATAAAACAAATTGATCAAGCGACTAACCCCAGCTTAAGCGGAATTTATACGTCTTTGTGGAATCAGATCCTTACCTATGAGCTTACACCGTACCCTACGCTGTAGCCTGATGTGCGCTTTCCCAGAAATGTAACTACACATCACAGCAACACAGACCTCCTGTCTATTTTTGTAAGTTGAAAACCCATTTCCCTCGGTGGAAACAAAGCTTTTATTTACTTTAATTTCACAGAGAATAAACAATAGATTGTGAAGACAATAAAGCCTCCACAAAATAGCATTTCAAGTCTTGTGTGTGATCCTGCTAGCCACTCAGCTAATCTATACAATGTTACATGCCATAGGCTTGTGCTCATAACATTAGCATGTGTTCGTTGGGGAAATGCGTCCAAAAAAAAAAAAAGATTTTTGACTTTTTTTTTTAATACTTAAGGAAAGGAGGACTTGGATATGATATGTGCGATTTGCAAGCTGTATCATATAAGAATAAATTACTCTGGGAATACTATGAACATGAGGGCCCACCTCACCTCACATTCCACCATAGCTAGCTAAACCCTCTGCTGAAAAATCAAGCAATACTGGACACACTTTACTGACAAAGTACCATCAAGAAAATAATACAGTCCTGTGCAAAGCTGTCCATGCAGCATTGTTGAAAATGAAGACTTTTGTTACATGCTAAAAACACTGGAAGAATGAGGGACCGTGGACGTAACAGACAACGCTTCCAACATGGGTGTTGCCATTCAATTAGCTTGATACCTCGAACACTTTATCTAGCCTCACAGAGGGCGTTAAATCTGCCAGCAGTTTACTTTGTCAGGTGTGTGCAGCATTTCTGACAGGTCTTATGACAGTGTTGGTCAGTCTGTCTGCTTTGCATCACATTTTGCGGCAATAAAAATGATTAAAGACAGATGAATGGACTGAAGACTTCAACTTATGAGCTAAAAGTGATGGTGACAAAGTCTTCCTTTGGGGAAATAATCTGCAGTTGGAAAAAAGGTAATAAATCGCAGTATACTGTATCGCAATACTCAGCATATCACAATAATATTGTATCGTGATCATATCGTATCGTGGGTCCGATTCCCACCCCTACTGAGTACATGACTAGTGAATCTCCTGTGTCACAGTTAATCCTGTAAAAATACATAAATATGTGAGATGCTTTATGACCCCAAGATCCACCAAAATCAATCAAAATGGAAATATAAGTAGCACAACAATTGGATGAGTGTCATTTTCAAAAATATCTGCCGTAAAGTGAAGGACTAAGTTGTTCCACTCCACACTTTGCCACACATGAACCTTTGGATTATGTAACTCTGAAAATGTTGCAACATGTTGACGCAAACTATTTAAACTCTCTCTTAACTGGACCAACAGCGGACTAACAAACAGGACGAGCTGCTGTCAACACTTTCCATCGCATGAAGTAAAAGCTAAATAACTTCAGACATTCATTAACATTGGGACCACTTTATTGCATCACATTAAGTTGTTGTTAGGTTCATCCTATCAATTAGTAAGAGAACACTAAAGTCAGGATCACTTAAGAGCAGTTTGTATCTACAGGAAAAACATCAGAATGGAGCTTTGCATCCACAAGTAAGCAACAAGCAACACTAATGTGCAAAGAAGGTTTTTTGAATGTACAAATGAATCGCTTGCAACATTAAAAATCATAGCACTCTATTGCTTCTAAAACTGATGCAAAATATAAAAGGAGAGATTGAAACTATCAGAATTTCAAGACAGCTGATGTGAATTTGACTTGTAGTTACTAAGAAACACCATAAGGTTAAAAGAAATGACAAAGCCTCTTTCTTAAAAACAAAACATGATGTTGCATCTGATTTGGAGGGGCATAACCACTATGATTTAATATGTCTGGAATTAATAACCAACAACATTATGCAATAGAATAAATACAAAATAAATTAAATTAGAAAAAACTAGTAAAAGGCTTTCACATGTGGCGTTACAGAACACAGGCGCCTGTGTTTATAAATCATTTCACCCGATTTAAGTCTTGAGAGAAAGGGAAGAGGCCCTAAAAGATAAAGAGCTTTGCTTTGCTTTGCTTTGCCATAACACATAATATCAAAGGGTTGTACTGATAGTTACACAGACTAAATTTTGAAAATATGACTTATAAGTGTATGTATGTATGTAAGTGTGTATTGAAGTGGGGAAGACATAATTACTGACATAAGTTCTGGCTGTGCAGAAAAACGGTAAATCCAAAAACAGAATATAATGTCCAGACAACAGCCAAAGCATCTTAGAAATATGGAAGATCAAACCTGACTTTAATAAAAGAAAAAAAGACATAATTAAATCTAAATCCATCTATAAAATGCAAATATATGAAAAGTAACTGTATAAATATGTAGTAATCTAATTCCACATCATTTACTTCACAGTCACCTCAGATTTACGCTCCATCAACAATCTACATACTTCAGGAAAAATACAGTCAATCACACACATTAAAAAAAAAAATAAAACAGAAGAAAAATATATTTATACTAATGGAAAGTGGGGAAGGGAAATAAATACTGAAGTGGCAGCAAAACATAAATCATGTAGAACGACATATTTCTAAATTCCTTTGTGCATTGTTTGTATATTTGTGCATTTTTTTCCTAACAAGTCAGGCTTGGCCTTTCATAAGTAATAAGATCTTTTTAAAAAAAAATTGAATTAGTACAGATTACAGTAGCACTGTTATGGATTGTTTCTACATTTAGTTAAAGATTTTAATGTCATGGTTTTCTTGCGGACGGATCAGTTAATGAGTTAGCGATATTATACCTCTGCCAAACTGTCTCGGGTAATCCACATAAAAACGAGTGTTCTTAAAATTTTTTGCAGAACATTACCAAAGGAAAGAAACATTCACAACAGCAGTAGGTCA
This sequence comes from Epinephelus awoara, assembly GCA_035609425.1. Classification (NCBI taxonomy): domain Eukaryota; kingdom Metazoa; phylum Chordata; class Actinopteri; order Perciformes; family Serranidae; genus Epinephelus; species Epinephelus awoara. The sequence continues at coordinate 31,365,634 of CM069301.1, read as the reverse complement.
AAGCGCGTTGTTTTCATGTACTACATACTCAACTAAATAAAATCAACACTTTTACAAAACACTGGTTTTCCGACTACGAGGCAGCATCTATGAGTTGCAGTAAAAAGGACAACTGGCGATGTGAAGCGTAAAAAATGAGAAAGAGAGCCCATCCTGGGAAACTGTTTACACAGAGCAACAAACTGTCCAATAACAGCTAGTTCAGCGTCATAGAGTAAGACTTGGTAGAATGATTTAAGGAAGCTAAAAAGCAGAATGAAAACATCCTTTGAGTATGATACGCCGTTGCTCAGGTATCCACAGCACTTTGTCAGTATCTGTTTGTCCTTTATGTAAGACTTTGACATAACGCAATAAAAAACTCTGTTGACGTTAAAGTCCTTCCTTTTCCCTTTTCCTTACCGTCCACAGTTTCTTCATCCAGCACACCTTCAGCATTCATCCCTCTGAGGGAGACCAACGGGTATAGCTGTAAACTTGCAGGAATGTTCAGTGCAGTTTGTCGAGGAAACCTTCAAGTCCAGCGAGACACATGGAGTCGGAAGAAAAACAAAAAGATCTCTTTTTATATTTTGTCTCCCTTTTGTTTGAATGCAACGTGGGAAATCCTTATGAGAGATGACACAGTTGTTTTAATGTGCTTCATTTCACATTTTCTTCTTTTTTCCCCCTCAAAGCAGTGTCGTTTTACCCCCAGTGTTAGGACCTGTGGAAATGTCGAGGGTATCCTCCTGGATATGGAACAGTGATCCTCTTAAGATAATTTCTCCCTTCACTGAAAATCAGTCTGTCAAAATGACAGCAAAGTCACAGAACGCGCCACAACGTTCCTCTGTCCTCATCCGTCTCAAAAAAGAAAGGACTTTGCTTTTTTTCTCCAGGAGACACAACCTTCTCCTATCGCTGTCCACTCTTCAAGGTTAAAGGAGAAATCTATCCCGCCCTTTGGGTCATAGGTCTGTGACTTTATTTTCTACAGCAGCGGCAATCTGTTGGAGCCTGTACCCAAGCTGCATCTTCTGGGCTGTGGAGTCCTCTTCCAGGGCTGTGATAATCTGACGGAAGATGGAAACCATTAAAACGTTACTGGGAACATGTTGTCATCAACAGGGAGTCAGCCATTTTGAAAGGGTAAGTGTAAGACTGTGTTCCACTGGCTGTTCATTGTAAGTGTCAAACGCTAAATGCTAAACGCGATTCAGGTAATAAGATTCAAAATATAAAGTATACAGTCGGACACAAAGGTAGGCTAATGTTCGGTGTTTCATTTGCTAGATACCGATGGATTAATTATGCATGATTAGCCGACGGCATGTTAGCAGCCAGTTAGCATAACAGCATAGCATGTCCAGATGATTGTGTAATTGAGGGTCCTGTACTCACTCATTTGGAAATTGGACATGGGCCTTTTGAAGTGCAGATTTTTCAATTTTGTAATATTTCACTCCTTTGCCTAGGCCGACAGCTTCACTTTATGGCTTTTGTCTTTCGCGCAAACTTAAAAATATCTTACAATGTACGATTGACAGGTGATTAGACCGGCAGCTACCATGGCTACGGACACTTATCTTTCCAACATTGTGGCACCACCCCAGAATGCTATGCAGTTCCCATTCCCTATACCCCTTTCCCGAACATTATTTGTCTAAGCGTAGCTTAACAACTGCAAGGCATGGCAGATATGTCAAGCTGTCAATTTCTCTACATGCTTAAGTGGTGTGCCTGAGGCTTTAGTAACAGCCATAGCCTACTCTGTATTTAAAGAGTTTGAAGGGTGGTGTCGTTTTGTTTTTTTAGCTCACTAGAAAGAAAAACAGAAGAGCAAAAATGTACTGAATGGATTTAAGAGTATGTATCTGCCCTGAAGTAAGCTAGAATTGCTAGCATTATTGGCTAGTTTACTACCTGCAGTGGTTACATCAGGGGCAGGAAACACATAATTATCTAACTACATTAGTTTCTGAGGTTACAGGTTATAGCATAAAAATAAGAAGTCCCATTATCCATTGTGTGGTATTTTTCTGTGGAAGCTGGGCAGAGATAGAAACTATAAGACTGTAGGCTTAAATTAGTGGCTGTGTCCTGCTCTTCATTGGATTTGGAAACATTTACACTCCAGCAACTTGAGCTAACATTACTGTGAAACAGCTTTACATCATTTAGCATTAAAAAAAAAGGTTTAAAATGAAGTACTCTAATGGTATCAGTACTGCTTTAGGAGCGCTGGTATTGGCACTGTACTGGTATCGTAATTTTCTAAACAATACATAACCGTGTTTGGCGAAGCAGGATTGCACTAGAACATGTCTTACAGGTCGTCTACTTATTGCATTATCTGAAGAGGACGATCACTTTTTGCCTGGGTTATGCAGCTTTAGCTTCAGTCTTTTAGCACAGTGTCATGGATGTGGCCATCAAGGGCATATTTTTCTAGGTTCTTGTTTTAAAATGAGACTACTGGAAACATGACAAAGACTGTATTTTTTAAACCTTCTCATGATGCTAATGTTAGGCTAATTAGATAGCTCGCTAGCTGCAGCTGAAACAATTTGTAAGGCAGCTGCCATTACAGCTGAAATATATGACTAACAAAGGCTGAGAAGCGGTGAAGGTAAATGCACCACTGATATCACTAGAAAATGCAGATATGCCATGGTACCTATTGGGGGCAAGGATTATATTTTACAAATTAATATTCCTCTGCTGTGATACCCTGTTTTAGCACTTACAGAGATTCAATTATTTGTCCATGCAGTTAGGATTTATTTGAACCACAGCATAACACACTGAACAACCACACAGTCATGTTTTTGTATTTGCATCATACTCACTTGATCATAGTATTTGTTGATGTACTTGTACAGCTCGTGCAAAGCCACAAGGCAGTTGACCTCGGCAGCATAATTCTGTTTTGTGAGAGTAAAAATAGAGAGGTGGAGAAACATCAGGGGGTGAAGGCTGTTAAAAACTGCATCTGCTGCCATTCATATTTTATTTCAAACTCCACATTTTGCATGTTAGGCACCCACCCAGATGGAAACTTCCGGGACCTGAAATGATTTACGTGTTCATGAAGTTATTCTTGCAAAATGGGAAAACAAGAGCGGGTAACATACACGGGAGAGTTCTGCTAGAGCGGAGTTCATCTCCTGGTCACTGGCGGAGATGGTCTGACGGATGTCTGCATAGTACCTGGAAAGAGAGGAAAACAGAATTATATATAGAAAAGAGGGAAAGAACTCCATAGAATCATTGGTGAGATGAAAACAACTTGACGATAGATACTCTTACTATTATTTTCTACTGTTCTTTTGTAATCAGGCGTCACCAACTACGTTTGTCCAAGAGTCAGAATTTTTCTAGGTACACACTGTGGGGGCTGTACTTGTAAATAAAATAATTTGAAAAATATGTGATAAATAAGAGTATGTGGGAGTAAAAAATAGTTAAATGAGTGCTATGAGTTTGTCCGCATTCTTGCATGCAGTTACGACACAAGCAGCATCACACTTATAAAAAGATGGGAATTGGTTTCAGCTTCACTTATCAAATCTGCACTGTCCAACCAGCAAAATAGGGCAAATCCAAATCCAACCCGTCCTGCAAACGAAACTTTATGTATTTTTGTAGCAGAGTTGTCAGGACTGAGTACTGAGACGGGGACTGAGCACCGCTGCGTGTGTCTTATAGAGAGACAGTGACAGAGGGAGCGGAGAGGAGTACAAAAGGTGGAAGGAAGACTATTGCACGCAATGTTTCTTAGAGTTATTAATAACTTACTCAGGACCTGCTTTCTCACTTCTTATATATCACATCATGTGTTTTGATATTTTTGTGTCAGGCCTAAGCTTACCCAAACCTGCTGCATCACTGCCGCTAATAATAAGCTGACAGATGGATTTATAACCTGTTCTCTGAATTAATTAATATTCTGCGGGCATGACGGTAAGCTTCGGTGGGCCATACGAGGCCTGCTGGCTGCCAGTTGACGATCACTGCCCTACACCTTGGATGTGACACCTTGAGTGTCTTGAATCCCTTCATGGTGTTACTTTACAGCGCCTTCACTTTACGCTGACAGCAGACTGCACAGAGAACATGCACAGTATACAAACTGATTAACAGTATTTATCTTCCAGTAGAGGATGTGTTCCTCAGCAGCCAAACTCATGTCAGTCAGACGGACAAACATCGTTATACTCACTGAGTATAAAGACCAGGGCTAAGAGTTGCTTTTATGAATCCGGATTGGAATTTGTGGTAATAGTTATAGAATTTTATAAAAATGAAGTGTTCAGTCATGTCACATTAAATGATATTTGTTCACCCAGTTGTGTGTTTGGAACTACAGTTTGTGGCAATGACTCCATATAAAGATGGACAACACATCTCCACTTCCTCCCAAATTACAAAATTGAAGCCGAAGTATGGAGTTACCACTGCCCGACCAATCGGGAGGATTGCCAGTGATCGAGAGCACACCGATTGGCACACAGCTGTAAATCATGGTGTCATGCCTAATAGCATCAAATAACTACTACCCCTTTTCCACCAAAAACCATGCTAAAAGGAGGCTAAAGACTCCTTTCCCATTGCTAGTTGATCAGTGCTGCGTACACAGCTCTGCAGCGGAACAGCATGCCAATCTGTATTTGTGTGTGTGTGTTTTTTGGTCGTGTCACGTTCAATGGTCTTTTGTGCAGTGGGAAAGGGGCTTTTTATAAACAAATTTTTTGCATATGGGAGGGGAAGCACTACCGCAGTCATACAAGTACGAGTATAATACCAGTAATTCTAATGGCAAATATTGAATTTGAATAACTTCTGTTTTTTTATTTGCTACTTATGGACAGCGAAACAAGCTGTGAACACATCACTGACAGATCACCTTATGAAGTGAGCATGTTAGCAAACATCGGCTAATTCACGCATCAAGCATCTACTGAGGAAAAAAAACCTGACAGAGTTCATCAATACGAATCAACCCTTTCACATTTTGCTTTGGGATATTTGAGGCTGTTATGAAATATTGATTAGAACAATCTGAGCTGTACAGACAAGGTGTTCGGGCCGTCGATTGAAATAAACTATATATGCTGCTGTATTGTGGTTAATATCTTAAATAAAGATAGACAGCTACTCTGGGCAGCTTTTTTAACTTTAAGTCTAACTTTCAAACCTGTTGCACCTCAGACGACACCCTGCAGTAATGTCCGGGTGTCTTTGACTTTGAGTACACCTCTACATCTCTGCAGGATAGTGAGAGTTACTCTTTAAGCTAGCTATCATCAGTCAGTGATGTCAATAATAATGTTTCCATCCCTAAAAGATGTGCACCATCTCTGGTGTTTAATATCATATTGGATAAACAGGATGAATCTATAGCATCAGTAGGGGATATATATATATATATATATATATATATATATATATATATATATATATATATATATATATATATATGTTTATATATAAAAGAGTAGGGAGCAGTTTTCCGCAGCGTTCATCCTTTTTAATTTAGATAAGACTAATAAGGCTTATAAAACAGGCATATTTGTTGCATAAAAATCTTGTCAAGCAAAGCCTTAATACATCACCAGTGTAATCTGCGGGGTTTAATGTGCAGCAGACAGCAGTAAGTGTAGCAGTCTGCTCTCAGACCATCCATGCATGGAAGCCTCGCAGGCTTAGTCGACCCTCTGTCTGGCACTGACAGATTGTCCCAGGCCTCACTCTCTCCTTCCTTCCCTCCCTTCCTCTCTCCTCCAGAATGTTTTTCATGCCTGGGGTCAGTGGGGCAACTGGCTGCCATATTCTTACCTCTCCACCATCTGTTTGTAGCGCGGGATGTCTCTGGCGTACAGCAACTTGTTGATGGGAGAGTCCTGTGCGAGGAAGACAAATGGCAGAAACGTGTCCTGAATATCACATAAAACAGGTCATATAAAGCTTTGTTGATTTAACAATGCTCTGGGTACAAAACACAGCTTGAAGGCCCCTTTATATCATTCTGTTTCCCATCCATGTGTAGAGATGTGTTGTGAATGGACTGTATATAGTCATGTTACTGTACTACCTTAAAGTGCAGTAATATCATTTCACCCTATTGTGATATTAGTGATTTGGATGTGTTTGTGTAACAGTGGTATAGAATAATACTGTTCTATAACACTGGCAGTGCCTTAAAGTGATTAACTCACCCGTCCCAGTTTGTGGTCAGCAATGGTGCAGGAATCCATAAAGGTCTGAGCGATGACGGACAGCACAGCATCCACATGGTCTGAGGTCTGCACGTCAAAGATGAACTGTGGGTTCTTAAGGATATTGATCCAGAACCGCAGCGGTAAGCTGTTTAACAAGACAAGACAGTTGATGCATATGTTAACATTGTTCCACTGGTTATAAAGTATATCAGGACAGTATATTCAGCTTCATTGAACATTTTGTTCAGATTACAACCACTGGCAAAACACCAGAAAGTTCTTTGATACCGTGTTCAGACCTCAGCAGTTTGGTTCCAACAAACTCTGATACATTTGGATGTTTAGTTTAGTCTATTTGGAGTGCTGTGAAAACTTCCAAGATGACCACGGTAAGGTCTGTTTATTGCGCAAAAGTAGTAGTAGATAGTAGATGTGGGATTTTAGCATGAATTCAAAAGATAAACTACTTTTAAAGCTATAGTTGGTAACTTTTATGAAAGTAACTTCTCTTCACATTTGCTGAAACAGAGAGTCTGTGAATAAAACTGACAAGATTCTGTTACTGCATTGTCTATGTCTTGTCTCAAATGTTTTCAGAAACATATTTTAGTGTACTGTTTAGCCGTAAAATGAGAAAGTTTTCTCCTGCCGGTGGGCGGAGCTTGGTTTTTGGCACGACTGTTTTCAACATGGTGGCCGAGTCACAAACTTTCTGCACATTTCAGCAAATACGTCAAAAAGTTTTCTATCTATCTATCTGTGAAGTTACTGACTGTAGCTTTTAATCCATCTGAAACAACTGTTCGAGAGCTGTATCAATCATCTGTGAACACATATCCAACTAAAATGGAAGGAGTTTGTCTGTCCGTCTCATCAACTATTAATCCTAACAACTTCAAACAGGGTGGGTGTATTGCTAAGAACCTAAGGAAGTGCGGTGAGGACTGCAAGCTACTAGCTGTTACACTGCTGAACGGCATGCTGGGTGCAGTTTTCGCTCCATCGCTCACTACTATATATTCAAGAACAGATGAAGAAAGAGAGACCGGAGATGTTACACTGTAGCAAACTCAAAATTTTTAAGCCTCAGCGATGTAACTTTTGGAATGAATGCTTTTGTTCCCAAAAACAGCTTGGTCACTACTGTTGGCAAATGTTGTGTACACTCCCAAGTAAGTGCTGAGTGTCGAGTGTGAGGTTGTATGGATGAACAGTTCTCGAGAAAAAGCTGTAAGCAGCAATATTAAAGGCCAAGCAATCAGCCAGCAAAACACAGATACACTAACTTTAACCAGCTATAATGTTTACACCTGTTTGTTTCTCAACTAAGAATATTCTTCAACAGTTATTTCTTGGTGAGCTTTTTGTGGCACCAAACTGTTAAGAAACCCAAAAGGTTCAGTAAAGTGCAGGATGACTGGCTGTCAGTCACAAGTACTTGAGTTCCCTACGTGGGTGCATGTAGCAATGATGATGCGGGATGACAGTATGCAATAAATGACATGCTCCTTGTCAGTGCATGTGACCTCATCGTCACTTATCTTGGTTTGATGGAATAAGTCAATGTGAACACAAACTAAGAAGGAAACAAAATGTATCAGTTTATATTTTTCTGAAAGAATGAAACAAACTACTGGCGTGAAAGCTCTTTTTTATCTGCATAAACCACTTATCAACTATGTTTTATATTTTGAGAAATAAAATATGTTCTGGTAAAGCTCTGGCACTTTAAATGAATCCTAACATTAGTTCAAAATAAAACCATGCAATCAGCTGTTGTCCACATGTTCTGCGTGGGAAGGCTTAACTGACTCAAGAGGTTCTTAAACCTGTGGATGAAATTCCCCCCGAAGTGTGTTTAGAACTGTTCTCTCATGTCGGCCCACCAGAAGTTGGCTTGTCACCAGTTCTGGTTTCCAACCCTGCCTGCATCCAAAACCTTTAGTAAGCTGCTGCTGTCCAGTTACCTGTTGGTTTTCCAGATGTGGATAGTCTCTGGGTCTGTGATGTTGTGCTGCAGAGCCTGCTCGTCCAACAAGTCGAAAAAGTATTTGACAGCCAGAGGTACGGGACGACTGGTGCTGAGGATCGCCGTGAATAAATCATCCACAAACTTCTGCAGTGTGCCCTGAGACAAAGCAGATAACATGGAACAGATAAAAAAAATAATAAAAAAAATAATTGTGATTATTACTTCCTGCTACTGCCCATTTTTCTTTCCCCTCTACATACTCATAAATGCACTCTAACACACGCCACACTGTCTTCAATCCTCTCTTTCTACTGTTCTTCTTGGTATTATTGCTCATCATTACAGTCATAATCATTGCTGATTATAACAACAAAGTTGAAGTAATCACCACCATCTCTATTGGTAGCATAATTATTATTTTCTATCTAATCTATTTATTTATTTTATTCATTTATTTTGCTGGCCACTGGTGCCCTAGGGTGCTGTATTGGTGGGACTCCATCTGGTCTCTGCAGCACTTCTGAGAATCTCATTCTGACTCACTTCATACTTTGTGTATCTAACAAGGTTGATCCCCATTGTCTACTTTGTTTCCTGGGAGCAACACAAAGTTGAACGCTGCCACTTTGTTACAATCTTTTTTGGATCATTTCCCAGAAAGAATGTGGCCAACTCCTGCGTGTTCGAGTATGCAAAACCTTTTCAAATATGAATAAGTGCGCACCACCTTGACGGATGCCTTTTAGAGTGTTTTACCTTCATGGAGAGGAGTCGTGTGAGGTAGATCTCAGGGATAGCCTTGGCCCTCTCGCCCCCCCTCTCCCTCAGACTTCCTCTCCTGTGCTTGGGCAGCTCGGACTCCTCGCTAGCTTTCACCAGATGCCAAAGCCTCACTCCTCCCTCCTCCCCATCATCCAGCATAGGCGTCTCTGGTAGGGGTGGGAGAACAGTGGAATGAGTTTATTTTTGTTGGCTAATACCAAGCAAGGTATTGTTTAAACTCTGGTCAAACAGTAGAGCTGTTTTCTCAGGTTTAGGGCATTTTAATGCTTCAAAATGGTGTAAAACCAGGTCATTTTTTGCTGTTAACATACATGCTCAGTGTTAAAATTCATGAATATTACAGCCCATGATGTCCAAACAATACAGCTACACTCAAAAGTACTGGCTATTTCTCTGCCGTTTTACAACTACCTTTTATTGCTGACTCCAAGCTTCCCGCTTCATCCTACCCGGTGCAACATAACACAGTCAAACAGCGCCCTCTCCTGGTTATTTACACTCTGTTCAGTTTTTCATTTATCACATAACTGCATGAAGATCAACATTCACTTATACGGTAGTAACATCTGGATACAGTTGTTAAAAACTTTGTTGTCTGTGTTAAATTGTTTTCTACTGCTCCTGCTCCTTGTACAGTATTTTTATGTAAAAGTTTAGCAGCCACTGAAAATATATTATACATGGCATAACATTTTAACCATGCACTTAAATTGATCAAAAAATAAAGCCTGATTTGTACCCTAATACCACTCTCCAAAAAAGTTGTGAAACTGCAAGCTGGCAAGGTGAATATGAATGGTAGAAATGAAATGTGAGGTGTTATCAGGGGGAAAATACAAGATAAAACTGCACTGAGCAATATTGCAGGGGTTTTCTTTAAAAACATGTTGCATACATTATTGGAGGATACCCTAAAGAATGTCAAGTTAGTCTGAAGTCTGAATAAAATGAGGAAGCTGTAGAAAAGAAATCTGAAAAGCTGTCTTAGCCATGTGAAGTGCAGGCTTCAATATCAGATCATGAAGTTAGAATAACATCTGTGCCATATAAGTCGAGCTTCATCCTGCACTGACCAACACATCTGTTAAAACTGATGAAAGGTTACTGAGAGTGAGCCTTGCTTGTCATTCAAAATGCATGAGACTTACTTTCTCCAGGCATGTAATCATGGCTGTCATGAAGGTGATTTTTGGTGTTCCTGGGGACGAGGGCGACCGTTGCTCCATCAGGGACCTACATAGTAATTGAGTATTAAAACTTTCACACTTCCTGCCTTAAAGTGTCAGCAGGTAACTTTTACAAAAATAACCTTTTCTAATCACTAAAACTGCTATTATATCATGACAGTGGTATACGAGATAAATAAGCTGTAAATACAATATTTTCTACTGGCTCCTAGTGCTTCTAATGACATTTGCGAGAATCTGCCATGCCTCAACCAGACCCACACGGAGTCTAACACAGTGTCAATCACTGCTTGTGATATGTGTGTGTATATATGTGACTGTTGTGTGACTTGCACTTACCTTGTAGTGTTGCAGTGTATTAAGACGCTTCCATGTGCCTTGTACTACTGATGTCAGGTCTTCATCTGATAGGATCAGGTGACCTGCAACACCTGCACGCCACTCTGGAGGGACAAATGTTGATGTAACCTCATGCCACTGCTTAACACTGCAGATTTATTTTCAACAGACATATACGACAAGTGTTGCTCCACAAAGAGAAAATGAAAGTTTTCATCTCTTTCAGTAATCCAGGTGCACATGGAAAGGCCTGGTAATTCTTTGATCAAAAGATTGAACTGTGTTTGAAGACTCTAATCCTACTTTATAATATCAACAAATGGATTGCCTGCAGTTGTAAAGCAGGATTTGTGCCGAATAAATGTTTGCTGCGTGGCCTACACAGCTACCACTGCAGACGCTTTCTATGCTTGATTATTCAAGCAGCCCACTAGTTATTGTGATCAACTGCTCCATCTGACCAACAGCCCACTCATCACTACAGTCAGATGCAAAGGAGAAGTGTGGGCTCAGGAAATAAACTAGACTCACCGAGGTGTAATGAGTCAATGTGTGGCCTCTGGGAAAAGGAGGTTCCCTTCCAAGTTTGTTCCAGAAGTTTCTCCTTCACTTGGGTGATGGTGTCACAGTCCAGGACTTTGGCAGGTACCGTCTGGGTGGTGGTGCCTCCGCTGGTGGCTGCAGCTGGCATCACAACATTTAAAGTCTGGACAGACAAACAGGAGGGCAGATTATCAGTGGAAATATTGTAATACTACTACGCAGAATTTCAAGTTGTGGGGAAGCATTTGGGTGTTCAAGTTTGTGCAGTTGATTTTGGAAAAAAAATAGATCAATCAAAAATAGCTAATGTTTCATTTGACCTCCACTTGATATAATACAAGAGTGTTTCAACTTAAAATATGTTCTTGAAAACTGCCTTGATTGTAATGTGATTGACTATAAGTGTTAACATATCAATTCTGCCTGTGTTAATATACTTAATATTGTACAGTGTCTATGTGTGTTCTGACCAGCGTGCGGTACTCCACGTCCTCTCGCAGCAGCCTGTTGTCATTCAGTGTGTACTTGGCTTTTCCTGTCACGGCGTCCACGGGTCCCTTGTCCACCTGGTGCTTTATTGCTCTGAACAGCATGTAGAACGACTCCCCTGCTGATTCCTGGCCAAGCATAAAGACGGAAGGTCAACAGTGTCCTAACACGACAGGATTTAATTTGAGAGTCATTCAGTGAGTGTCCTGACCAAGTGCTTTCCTCTGCTTCTGAGCAGCCAGGATTGGCCACCCTGCCTATGGAAGATGACGATGAAGTGAGTTTACTTTGTACTGGCTTCAATGGAGTGTTTGTGACACGTTTCTTAATATTAAGAGGTGTTATATGCATATCATAAAATATTAACATCATTGATTTTTGTGGAAAAATTGCAGCAACAAAGTTATAAGACTTAGTGAGGAATATAAGCAATAAAACATATAAAAATTGATACAGCTTTAACGACTGTTAACTGTAGCAGTGTTTCTTAATCTGAGGGGTCCCAAGATAAATAAAAGAAGTCAGCAGATAAATAAAAGGATAAGACGGAGCAAAATGCATTTGTTTTGCCGCATAAACTTATGCTTAGGGTTTTTTTTTGCATGTTTTTTCTCAGATTTTTTCTTTTTTCTTTTAAAATACTTTCACGTATTAGAAAAGGTTAAAACATCATGTTTTAACCTTTTCTAAATGAAACAGCCATTTTTTGAATAAAGGCTTTTTATACATTTAAAGAAGAGTGCTTTGGATTTCCCTTTTTTGAGATAAATATGTCTTTGACCGAACAATAGAGTGCTGCAGGGATGACATTTTTTTGTAGGCAGACCGGGAATTTACCATCATCCTTGTTTACTAGACAAAATGTCAAATGCATTTTTCCATTTGATTTTGGATTACTGCAGGAAACAAGCTCTATGGCAAACAAAAGTTTATGATACATTTTGCTTAGCAACATAACCCACCAGAAAACCACTTGTACGATTTTTGAAACATAAGTGCAATTGCCAGAAGTAAAAAGCTAAAGTCAGGCTGCAAACGATCTACACCATGGTCACATGACCTCAATGTCGCCACTGAAAGAAGCCGTGTTCGACATGATGCCACTCTGTAGTCTCATTTTGCCATTTTTAGCAACCACCATTTTTAAGACAGTTTCGAAGCTTCAAAATTCACGAGCGGGGTATTTACTGACGTATTTTATGTCACAGAACAAAATTTAACAATCTATTGAGCTTGTCTTAGCCACACCTCATTTCAGGCATCTACTATAACCAAAGATTTATTGACTTAAAGATGAGGGAACCAGAAGTGCAAAAATGCCAACTCATTCCTGCACCACTCCATTCTTGTCCATACCAAAGCCATAAACTGTGAAAGCTGTTTTCATTAAGGGGTCAGAAGCCAAAAAAAGTGGGAACCGCTGAACTATAGTAACATGTAGAGAGGAGTAGGTATTACATTCATATAGTAGCTGAGTACCTGCATAAGTACTGACAGGGCAGTAGTTTATAATATTAATATTTTTGATATAACTGTGATCATTGTCCTCTCTGCTGTGCAAGTTATTATGTGATGCAGTAATGTGTATCTCTGATGCACTGTCCATATAGAGTACCAGGTGTAATCACTCTGTTTTTGCTATTTTAACCCTGTGAAGTTGAAAGCAGTCTGTGTTTAAACCAATATGCATTTGTACAGATTTCATCTTTATTCACTGATCTGTGGTCAGGTCCAAAATACTAGCGTACATACCCTCAGAAAGGTAAACAGACAGATGGACATCCAGTTTGTCAAAAGCTTCTCAACCACCGATTCCGTTCTGGAAAAGATAGATTGCACATGTAAGCGAACAATTTATGGATAGAGACAGTACCTATGCTGAAGATACATTTATAAACTGGGCAACTGACTTCACCCTCACCTCCTGAGCATCAGTTTGGGGTTCTTGGCCACATACTGTTCCACTAGATCGTTAAGCAGTGTCTTCAGTATGTCTGTGAAGTACTCCAGTTTACCGTGCAGGGCCACAGTCAGCAGAGAGGCCACATAGGCCCGGTCCCTTGGGGAGAAAGTACGCTGAACCTCCAGTGTGTGAATAAACTGGAGAGACAACGGGAAGTTATTGGGAAAAATAGTGTCCTCAAAATCTCTAGTACAATTTCTTCACAAAATACACATATAACTCAGTTTTATGAGTAAGGGTGAATAATTCATTGTCCATGATTCTCAGAAGAAGGATGAGAATATTGATGTGAAGATCTTTCCCACAATGAAACTGTACCCAGGGCGGTTGTAAATGGCTCTTCAGTTCACCCCTTAAATACAAACTTTATCTTATATCCTGCCCCAATTAAGGAAATAAAAAACTCATGACCCTGTTGGCTGACCTTGGTGAGGAAGAGTTTACTGTTGAGCAGATTGGACAGCTGAACCAGCCCCTGCTCCACAGTCTGCCTTCGACTCTCAGGGACGTCCAGATCTCGCCTCAGTGGTGACTCCTGGTGGCCTGGGAAGAAAATGCGCTCGGCATATGCCCGGTAATCCAGGAAGGGAATCCCTGAACCCACCAGATCACTGGACATGTCCATCATCTCTGTCATCAGGTCTGAAGGAGGGGAAAGGGAATGAAGGTCTCAGGTTGTGTTTGTTGGGACAAATATTAAGCTGATGCTTTTTATTTTTAAGAAGCTTTGGCTTGTACCTGTGAACTCCTTCTTACAGCGGTCTCTCACACTGGTCTCCAGGTTCTCCAGTTGGATCTGCACCTTCTTATAATCCCTCATGGCCTGTTTACTCTTCCTCCTGACAAACAACAATGACACAGACAACTTCAGGTAAAGAAAATGAGCAGCACTGTGTTAATAGAAGAATAACAACTCAACTACTGTACATTGCAGCCTGTTGAGGGCACTAAGGTAAGTGAATTAAACTGAATTAAACTGCTGTCCATGTTTACCTGTATATGAGGACTATGATGAGCACAATGAGAGCCACTATGGAGGCTCCCACCCCGACTCCCACCTGAGCTTCAAGAGGAAAGGTCGACTGAGCCTGGCTGTCGTACTGCACTCTGCCCAGGGAGAAGTTTAGATTCCCCATTTTCACCTGGAAGCACAATCAGAGATTTACAGTCACAGTTCAAAACAAACAAGTTTGAGTTTATAAGTTTCGTATACAGTCTTGCACTGTTGCTCCTCCATAATTATTTGATCAGTCTTTCTCCACTTGTTTAAAGGGGGCCTATTATGCTCATTATCAGGTATGCTTGTATTTTTGAGTTCTGCTAGGATATGTTCAAAAAAATAAAAATAAAAATTCTCATACTGTCTGTGCTGTTTTCACCCTCTGTCTGAAATATTTCATTTTAGCACCTATCTCTTTACGCTCCCATTCCGAAAAAGCTGTTTGCTCTGACCGGTCAGCATTTGCGGGCCTTTGGTATATCAGTGTCTCTACACTTTTACTGCAGCTGGGGAATGACTGTAACACGGTATGGCGGCACTCTCTACTGTGAAAGTAAAAGCTTCTAAACCAAAATCTTCACAGCCGGACACGTTCCAGCTGGAATATGACCCATAATGTGGAGGAAATTAACAACTTCAGCAACCAAGATTACATGTTTCTCTGATGTTAGCAATTAGCCACATGTAGCAGTGTATCAGTCATGTGCCTTGAGTAAAAAGAAATAGAAAGTAGAAAAAAGACAGTCTGAAGTGTGAGGTTGTTGCTCACACAGATTACTTTTCCATACGTTTAACCTGATTACTTAAGAAAGCATTAAAGGTCCCTATAAGCTAACCAAAGTCCTTGGCTGCAGTACATGTACAACTTTAATTCCAGGTTATCAGTATCTACTCACTGTGAACTCAGGCAGACTGTCCGTGCCATCCTGCTTCTTGCTGGCTGTGACTGAGGGCTGCTGAGCTGGTGGCTCACAGTACAAGTGGCTGTGTGTCAGTGTCTTCACCAAACACACCCCCGCCCCTATCCGAGCCTCCACCTCATGCTTGTAGATGGCTAGATCCAGGTTCTCTCCCTAGAGTGGACACACACAACATGGCACACAGCATGACTTGTCTGAGCTGAACTGCAGTATTATAGGGAATTTCAGTTTTCATAATTGTGACACTGTCACTGCAACTGTTAGTTTTCAAAGCTGTTCTGAAGGCTGGACACCAGCTCAGACACTACAAGTAGAAACAAGAAGAGAAGTGGGTTTTATCAAAGGTTACTGGCTCCAACCTCGACAGAGATGATGCTGCCAGGTTTGTGGTGGTACGGTTTGCTGGGGTCGTTCTGGTTCAGCGGGTAGAGCTTCGGGTTTTGCTCATAGCTGAAGGCTTCATTCCCCACGGTGCTGAAGTCAAAATGGAGGCTGTCCAACAGGAAATGAACTTTAACCCGAGCCCTCCTGGCCTCTGGACCCACCGCCGGAGTCGGACACAAGATGAGGGAGGAGCTGTTCACTGCACAGCGAGACTCGTACTGGAGGGGAGCACAGAGGAAATGAAATTAAGCATATGGGGTATATTAGAGAAAATTCCCTGCATGCTGAATTGCATTTAGGCTTATATACTTCACAGGTTTAAAGAAAACCATAAATATGTGCATAGTTTAAATGCATGTAACTTTCTGTATGCAGCAGACCTGTTTGACATGGCAGAGTGTCCCGTCAGAGCAGTCCACTTCTGGGACGATCCTCCTCCATCTCTTCAGCAGACCCCGACGATCCCGTTCTCTGTTCAGGCTTCCTCTTTTTCTCCCATTGATGCTCCTTCTCTTCCTGGGAGGGAGAGTATCAGGGGGGCTGAGGGTGACCCTCATTTTCGGCTCTTGGACCACATCCAGGTTCTGACCAGAAACTCTGATGATTCGGCCTCCACTGCAGAGGCAAGCAGAGGGAGTGATTTCATGTTACATAAAAAAAACTGCTTGAGGATATTTACCTACGTCTATCACAAATGACTGTAAAACTTATCTTCACCAAAATCTTTAACATTTGTATTTACTAATACTACAAATGGAAGTGCACACAGCAGCATTTCCTTAGACAGAAATGGTCTGCTGCCGGGCTGTTCTGCATGTGTCAAAAAGTAAAGTAACAGAGTGCAAAAGAAAGTATTTTCTGCTGCTGAACTTGTTGTGGAGCAGACATTTTTGTTTTCCCTGATGTCATTGATTATATTCGCATCTAATTGAAATGCGTATACCGCCCCGGTGTCTCGACGTCTGCAAGGAAAATGATAAAAATCAATAGTTATTTTATCCTCACTTTTTTTTTTTTTTTTTTTTCAATTTAAATGCTTTTCCAACTGCATCGCATGTATACCTACAAATAGACATGGAAGGAGCACGATTCTACAGTTTTTTGTAACTTGAACAAAATGGCAATGACAACTTAGCATTTAGTTATAAGACATGGTTGTCACTTGCACATTATTTCAAACAAATCAGCATCCTGAGTCATGACACCTACTACTAAGCATTTAGCCTCTTCAAAAGCCAGAGCCAAAGCACAAGTAGAGGCTTTGTGGACAGAGGGATGAAGTTTTCCTGATATTTTAGGAACTTTTTGTACAATTTCATGTATTATGTATGCCGTATTTTTTTATCCTAACAATTATACATTCCTAAAAGGCTTCTTCTATTTTTCTTCTCTCTGATACTTCGACACTATTGATTTATTAGCTCTTTGGTTGTTTGAACAGCATACTTTTCTAATGCAGGATTAGGCTTTTTAGCAGAGAGTGAAGGCTCTGTGACTTAAGCGTGTGTTCAGGTTCAAACACTAAAGCTTTAAACTGTATCAAGGTCACAATCTTTAGACAGAGCTGGGATATTCTTGCCCTAATGAAACAGTGTCATTATATCAGTTATACAATATTTATTAAATATATGGTTAAATTATACATTAAATTGGGAATATGTGGAAGCCAGACGGACCTGAGAAAGCTTTTTGATGGTGTAGCCGATGATATGTTGGGGTTGGGGGTGTAATGATACACTGAACCCTGTAGGTGGCGCTCTGTGCCACCAAACCGCACAGTGATGCCATGTTCCCCTGTTCTGTTGCTGCCTCTCGTCAGACAGCTGATCTGATCCTCCTGGATGTTTAACCTGAACAGAGACAGACACATTCCAGTCATTTTATCCCAAATATTAATCAGTCTGTTACACAAGGAGAAAATTTGCTTTTATAACTCATAGTTTTTGTTCAAGGTCATTTAGAGGCACTTACACCACACATGGCACCCCTCCGATTAGGACGCTGACTTCACTCGGGTGTCCAGTCCTCAGTCTGCGGCCTGTGATGGTGAGAGATGAGCCTCCTGCCTTGGGCCCTCGTTGGGGGAAGATGCTGCTCAGTACAGGATCCTGGCGATAGAGCAGATGAGTGGACGAAGATAGATACAGGATGAGATGCAAACATGCACGAGACAGAGAAAAAACATAATCAATAAACTGATAGTGAGCGTGTGATTTATTGGGAGGATAAAAGACACTGGGCATTCTGGGGAACACTAGAAGGCTGCATTACAGCGAGCCAGTATAACAATTTAATTGCTTGTCACTTGGGCTTCTTCATTAAGGCTGTTGTCAAACCTACAGACCTTTTACTGTAATGTAAATAAGGAGACACGCTGTTACTGCATTGCAGTGGCTCACTTACACTTAACACAGCACAATTTTAAATGAAGCCTTATTAATAAAAAGCCATGTGGGAGCCGTCGTTCCTTAAATTGGTCAGAAATCTTCTGTGGGAAGGCACTTTCTTTTCCATGAATACACACACATTAAACAACTGTGTTTATGGATCGTTACAAAAGATCATCCTTATAGCTTCCTGAAGTTGTACCCAATCACAGTAACACCACATTCTCCAAAGGCATTCCAGGATTAGTTTAGAAAAGCACCAAGGGACTCCCCTCTCAGTGAGGTCTTGCTACGTCTGTTTTGGTCCACACCCAAAAGTGATTACAGCGTTCTCATATACGTAACTGAACCAAACTCAGGGGGAAAACATGCAAGGATTCAAAGTAACTGCTGCTTGTGAACTGGGTGTGAAAATACCCGAGAGATGTCTTTGTTTTTTAAATGCTTGTTTACTTGCTACAGTATAATTATCCAAACAATCCTGCAAGGCCAAGGCAGGCTTGCAGCAAGGGTGTAGCAGGAGTTTCTGTAGATATTCAGCGGGTTTACATGCACATAAATAAACAAGCCCTGTGTGGCAGAGGGAGCTGCATGAAGTCTGATAAATGTCCTCAAGTGAGACAGCATTAGAGGACTACAAGTTTGAAGATAAAAAAATGGGGGTGTAGAGTTACAAAGAAGTGATCTTACCAGACCTCTGTAAAATTATAATGTAAAATTCAGACATATTTGTGCTGTGAGGACAAACCGTGCTCTCACCAAGAGAAGCCTCCACAGTAAGGCTGAGGTTAGGGGAGAACTCTGAGGATTTCTGTGTGCATGTAATCACACTGGCTGCTGAGGCATTTACCTGAAAGCTGAAGATTTGAGCAGAGAGTCCAACTCCTCCTCCCCTCACTCTGACTGAGGCCTGACCACTCTTCTCTCCTCCACTGCTCGTAGTCTCACACACTATCCTGCAAGATAAAGACGAAACATTGTCACAATTACAGAAGATGGAAAAAACTGCAAGCAGTTTATGTTTAGATGTACCCACGACTCGCCTTGAGGAGACTTCATATCTGCTGTGGATGACACTACAGGGGACCCCAGCAACTGTGACCGAGTTCTGAATGTCTTCAGCTCTCTGACCGAGGTTAGAGCCTGAAATGGTCACTACTGTACCTCCTTCTACGGGGCCGGATACTGGGTCCAACTGAAAGACAAGAGGACCAGGAGTAAGAAAAGTTTAACACGTCTTGTTCTGACATCATGACTCAGCTACCATGACAGCGTGACATAAAAATGGGTGTCCAGAAAGAACTAAACGATACAGTCGATACAAGGTTCAATACAATTATTGAAACTGGTTTTATGGTTTGATTGTTGACAGATTGACTGAATACAAACTGAGGCGTAAAAAAATCACTGACTTATTTGCAACTTAGTCAAATTTCCAATGCAATTCTGTTGTTTAGTTGATTACACAAAACTATATTAGGGTAGCCTGGTGGTCCAGGGGTAAAGACGCCCGCCATGAACCACAACATCAGCTGCTTCTGTTATAGTGGGGACTATTCTTGCACGTCATTCCCCATCCCTCTTCCCTCATTTCCTGTTATCTCTCTACTCAGGGTGTCTACAGGTATCAGACATTTAAATTTAATGTAGTTTAAGACCTTTTTTTTTTAACTTATTCTAGCACTGCAGGTTATTAGAAAGGTTAGCAGTATATATGTAATTTAGCGCAGAGATAACAGTGAGTTACGTTAATCTACATTTTGCCAAAAGGTAAGTGCAAGTATAAAGTAAAAAGACAATATTAGATTTAGTGGTAGATTTACAGATTTGCATCATTAGACGCGGACTTACACGCAGAACAGTTTGACTCGTTTTGACTAAAGAAGTTAAAAGATGGACAATTAGATGAAATTTTTGTGGAAGTTAAGCCCTTACAAATGAAAAATTAAGACATTAATGGCTTTTAAGGCCTTATATTTAATAAACTGAATTTTAAGGGAAAGAAAGGCCTCTTGAGACTTTTTAAAAATGTTTCATTTGATTATCTAAAGTTGTATTTTGAAACACAGAAGCAGAACAACAATAATGAGGAGTTGATAGATGTCTGTTTCTGCTATGCTGCAAGTTCAAAGTCCATGTGGTACAAAAAAGACTGAACTGAAAAATCTAATTCAATGAGAGGAGTTTAAGTTTGAAAATCACTTCACATTCCATCCAGTTTGTCAGATGAGAGATAAAAGAAACTGTAAAGCCAGTCCTGCAGTCAAAACGATATAACTTGCACCATACTGTAACTGAGCACCACTTTTCTCAGACAGTGACTATTACTACTATAACACAAAAGGCCAAAAATAAACAAAAATACGCAAAAATAAAATCTTCAGAAACATAATTTTTTCCACCTATTTCTCTAATTTCTCATACTTTATTTTGCGAAGCAAAAAATGGTAAATGATTCTTACGAAGTGAATGACGGGTGCAGGACAGGTGTGTTTGATCTCCTCGGTGCAGGAGTCCTGGTACACACAGCGAGAGCTCGCAGCACCGCCACACCAAACACAGCCATACTTGGGGTCGGCTGTGCGACATCTGCTGCAGTCTGACCGCCCCACTGAACAGTTGAACAGAGTCACTGGAACAAGGGAGAGAAAAGCAAGTGTGTGAGGAAATGATATTATCTTAAAGGCAAACAACTGTACAACAGAGACACACACAAGCAAAAAGCACAGTATTAACAGCCCCCACCATACAGATCCTCGGCGCTGTCAATGAGGAAGTTGTTTTTTCTCCTGACGTTGATCATGGCTGGGTATTCCTCCATCAGTGCAGAATAGGCATACTGAAACGAGAGCAGTAAATAACAGTCAAAGCTGCAGAAGCACTACTTATGATGTGGAATATGAGATGATGTTATTCACATCCACGTGCAGAGCAGTTATAGTCTGTGTCAAATGATCAAGTTATGACAGCTAATGACACACACTAATGGAAAAGCAGAGGCACATGATCAGGAGACAGCAGTTTATTGACGTTTGCTAATACAGCATGCCGATGGTTGATTGGTTTTGGTTATGAGCTTTATTTTTGTTGATTCATAGTGACTTGCAGTCATTGTGAATGCTACCACATGGGTGGGGTTTACTCCATCAGATTGAGACACAAAAATAAGTTGTCAATCTTTATAAAAGCAAATACTTGTACTGATGCTTCACAACGGTGACTCACACTATATGTAAAGGGCTTATGAAAGACAGTACATTTGCTGGACATTGGGAGTGATGAATGTGATTACACTATTTGAAATAAATGGATTTATCTGTCGTGACAAATTGATTGACTGATTGATTGAAGAAGATCTGTGTTGTAAGCATGGACCCAATAGCGGCAAGTAAAGAGTGCCATCCACAGAAACTTAGAGGGAATTTTTATTTTTTCAAACCTGGCAACCATTTTCCCATGTTTTTTTGTCCAAGTGACTAATGGAGACAACAATTTTTGAAACTGGTCCAGTACTAAGAGAGACCGCTGCAGCTGACACAGGGAAACAGGCTTGATCATGAGCTGTTAATTTATGTTTATTTAAGGTTTTGGTTTTGCCACTGACATGCCCCTATTTTCCTATATTTCAAGTGTCTGTCAACATAATGGAAAGAACCCGACACAGAAATGAAATGGGGGATTTTTTTGTACTTTTTGCTGATGTGTTTGTTATTGAGACCAATTCTCATTGAAGGAAGTCTGAAATCTTGTCAGAGGTGACTTGTTGCAGGAAAATCAATGGTGGAAACTTTGGTGAGAGTTGGAGAGAGGAGTACCGGAGAGACATTGGAGTACAGAAAGCATAGCTTAGTGTTAGTGTTGGTCTCTCTGCCTGGTTTTAAAGCTCCCATAAGGTGCGTAGGTGTTCTAATATTTGTACATGTTACTGTGCATCTTTTATGTTTTTTTTATTGTGTGGTTGTTGGGCTGTAACTTTTTCTGTGCTGCTGTCTTGGTCAGGCTTCCCTTATAAAACAGATCATTGATCTCAAAAGGGACTTACCTGGTTTAATATGGGTTAAATCTAAAAGATTTTCAATGCCATGGTTAAATATTTAGCTGATTTTGACAGTGTTTTGACAGTTTGAAAACTTCAGACTTCTCCTTGAGCAAGATTTTATTACACAAACTAACAAACAGACCAGATCACAGACAGGTAAGGAAAAATGTTGAATTTCTCTGTAGGTCTTTGCTGTAACATTGTCAGATTCTTATAATAACAATCTGAGTCTGTCACTACAAGCACTTTTAGATGAACGTAAATTGATGATGCACAATTGTCGTTGGGATTACATTGCTGCCTGTCTATCTCGGTACTTGACCAAATTTTAACACTGTCTCGAAAACATGAGGGGAAAAAATCCAGGTTAAAAAAATACAGAATACTCGTCCTTGTTTTTCTGACTGGTTTGACGTCAGCAGGGTTCATTTGGAAAGAGGTGGTGTCATGAATTTCTGCATACGATTCTGCACACTTTTTCACCCAAAACTTTAACAGTGACTGTTGATTATTTAGTCATTAATATCCACTGTTGTAGAGAAATACTTTCAAAGACCTAAAACAACTTTTTCTGGAGCTTAAAAAAACAAAAACAAGATGTTATTATTGACAGACTTTGAAGAGTGTAAACTAAACACAACACCCTGAGATGAATAACTGTATTGGGATATTTTCTGACCTGGTGGGGTTGGCAGGTGATAAAGAAGACTGACTGTTGTGTGGCATCTGGCTCCACGTCGGCATCCACCACTACTGACTGATTCTCAATGTCCAACACACACTCGTAGTCCAAATTCTCATCCTAAATGTACACATCACATGGATTTAAGTAAACAGACATGACAAAATAAACACATGTTGACCTGTCAGTAGG
Organism: Epinephelus awoara; assembly: GCA_035609425.1. Lineage (NCBI taxonomy): Eukaryota > Metazoa > Chordata > Actinopteri > Perciformes > Serranidae > Epinephelus > Epinephelus awoara. The sequence goes on along the minus strand of CM069301.1, from coordinate 31,342,551 downwards.
GGTGCAGTGAAATCTTTATGCTACTGTCACACAGTTTCACTGCAAAAAGCTGTTTTGTACAATTTCGATGTCAGGGGAAAACAAAACAAACACTAAAACTCTTGTTGTTACAGTGGAAATCCATCCTAAACCACAGCATGCATCAAAGCTCCCCTGTGGTCTAGAGCTTTTAATATGAGCCTTTATGTCCTTATTAACTGAAATAGAACATGTAGCCATATCCCAGGGTAAATTACTTTACAGAATATGATTGCAAAGCTGCTTTCCTACTGGCTGCTGGTGGAGACTTGACTGTAGAATATATTAATGTACTCTTACCCTACTAAGGAAAGGGACTATTGAGCCTGTGGATGGTTACATTACCTGAAACAGGTTTAGATATTGTCCCACCAGAGTGACTTTTCTCTCCACATTGACGGGTAGGAGAGAGGAATCTTGGACTTTCTCCACACACGGACATTCCTGATGACAAATTATCAGCCATTACAATAAGAAATATTTACACACAAGGGAAAGAAAACGCAGCTATACTTTATACACCTATAGATCCTACTCAGAAGGATCTTTGTAAACAGATGTCACTTTCATAAACATCGGCATTCATTTTGAATTTAGAGTTGTATGAGACAGACAGATGTTTGGACTGTTGGAACAAGTAGCATTTGGGTAAGGTACTACAATAAAGCCCAGTTCATCCACTTCATACCGAAGATGTTCACATCAGAGCTATGTGCAGGTCACGCAAGATCGTCCGCCTCAATCTTACCAAATTTTGTACACTGCGCCTGTGGGTACTGTCATGCAACAACATCAGAAGAGTTTTACTAAACTGTTGCTATTTGCTTTGACTAGCACTAAGGAACTTAGCATTAACCATGAAAATCAGCCTCAAATAATCATTCCTTCTAACCAAAACATTACAGTTGGTGCCATGAATCTGGGTATTCTCCTCAATTCTGCCAAACCCAGATTTGCCTGCAAGACTGTCCACAAAAATGATCTAACTTAAGTCATCTCAGAGCTCTCTACAATTAAATAAATCCAATATGGGAGTAGCTATCTCATCTTAAACCTGGCCTAGCAGAAAGTCTGAAATAGGAGACTATGAAAACAAAGGAGTTGAAAAACACAAAACTTAAAAAGAAGCAATACCTCAATGACTGCCAACACAAAAACATGCCACAGCAATGAGACTTTAGACATACTGTACAAGTAAAACACACGGAGGGAGTTGACTTGAAAAATAACTTATGTCATAATCAGGCAGAGCAACTTTGCTTGGCTTGTTGGAGAAAATGCAGCTAGTGTTGGGTGAGATGAACACAAATGGTATGGGTAGATGGGTCAATAAGACCTGTCAGGTAAGTGCCTTGAATTTCATCCTTGCATCTAAGATTACATTGATTTTGAGTCAGTCATTTGCCTTTCTTGTTGACAGCAGAGCTAATAAAGATAACAGCAATACAAGTGTAGCATTCAGTATTGTTTGCATTGCTGAGGATGCTGACTGTAGTTACACAGTATATTTACTGCAGATAAAAGCTGAGTTAAGAACTTTTGTTTTGGTGTTATTGGGCAAAAGTCCCATAATAAACTGAGCATATTGTAATTTAAGTGGTCTGAGAGAAAACTAGACTTCTGCACCTCGTCTTGGCTCTGTTGTCAGCCTTTAGGAAATCTAGCCTGTGCCGGAAGACTTTGAACAATCATAGGTCATTTCAGAGAGAGGGCATTTCTGTTGGCTGTTCTATTTCTATTGGCATCAACTGCCTATTATGCAAAGCAACCCAATGAAGAAAGATGGACTGATCAAAAAGAGAGTCTGACAATCAGTCATAATCAGTAAACTTTCTGTTGCTGCCGTTACACTGGTTAGACCAAGCACTGCTGCTGGCGGCTAGCCCGCTGTGTCACCTGGCGCTGGAGGGTTTACACTGGTCAAGATGCTACAGCTGCCGACCGAAAGTCAGTCTTTATGTCAAGCTAAGCTAACACCCTCTGGCTGTAGCTTCCTATTTAACAGACATATTTGAGAGTGGTATAATTTTTCGTATCTATCTCTTGATTAAAAAACACAAAATGTGTCTGACTTTTCTTTTAGTAGTTTCTCATGGTGACTGGTGCAATAGCTCAATTTCTAGACTAGCTGCCTACGTGGCTTCTGCACTCACCCGAAAATAAGTGTCAGTCGAAGAATCTGATTGGTAGTTCGCCGCAGATTCAGAGTTGGGGTCGATAACTGTTTCAGGTGATTCTGTAAACATGAGTGGCTTTTCGCTGGTGCCTGCAACATACGAAACTGTCGCAGAGTCCACGTCAGTCTCTTCCTCTGGCTTCTCCCGCTCATCCAACCATGGAGGTGAGTCCTTCTCTTCAGAGGTGGCCAGAGGAATGGACTCCTTATTGTCACTGACAGAGAGGTCCATTAAAAGGGACACTTCGCTGGAGGTGGTTGAGCTTACATCAGTGGAAGAACCCACTGTTTCAACAAGAGGCTCTAAAAATCTCAGGTCAGAGTCTACCTGGCCACTAGTGTTGCTGGGTAATGTAGTGTAGGGAGTTTCGACAGTGATACTCAAGGTTACAGTATCCTCTTCCTCCGAAAAACCTGTTGTTGTGCCACCATCCCCCTCTGTCATTCCCTCCACATCAGGGAGGGACCTATTAGTGGTGGCGACATCAGTGTGCATGGTGGTGGCCTGGCTGAAGATCCTGTCAGAGGGGGTAGTTGTGGCCAGGGTAAGGGGGGAGGTGGAGGTAGTATTAAGGGTGGTGGATGGTGTCACTGTGCTGGAAGTTGGAGGGTCAGCTGTTGTGGTAGGAGGAGGGGTCTTTGTGGGTGGTGGCTGTAATGTTGTGGCTGTGGTTGTGGTTGTTGTTGTTGTTGTCGTTGTTGTTGTTGTAGCAGCCCGGACAGTAGGAGGTAAAGGGGTCAGTTTTCTGGTGGGTGGTGGAATAGTGGGTGTTGGCGGTTTGAACTTGACGATGGAGTGGCACAAGTGAACAAGCAGGGAAAGGAGAGGACAAAAGAAGCAGGGGGAAGACAAAATTAGGATAAAACAAAAGGGTATGCAGATACATTAAGAGGCAACTCATGAATGAAAAAAAATTGGAAATAAAACTGTACAGAAACAAGACAAACAGAAAACTACACCAAACACAGCAAACACATGGCACATGCACAGACTAATATGTACAGCATGTTGCATGGTGTAGTATGATAAATGCTTAGCCAAATAAAAAAAATAATGGCTTATATTCCACACAGCGTTTTACCTTGACTATACAGCATACACTCAGTTGCAAGTTTATTAGGTATGCCTTACTAAAACTAATGCAGTCTGATGCAACAGTCCTTCAATACATTCAACCTTCGGACATACGGATATATTCAGTTTTTATGAGGTGTTGATTGAGCTTTATGGTTAGTTCCTCCAAAACGATCATACAGTATGACTCAACACATCTTTAAAGCATCTATCAATACAATTACAAGCCTTCTTTTTCAGACTTAATGGGAAACTTTGCTGATTTTCAACCAGGTCTATGTCACTGTATTATGGGCAGTGTGTGCCAATGAACAGTGTTTGACTTGATGATGGGAACTCCCGGCCCTTGCCATAAGCAAAAGTCCGCCAAGTCATCCAGTGTATGACTTTGCTTTGCTTGTCAGATGGGAGAGGAGCTCCAGGAGGGGGAGCACCTTACACTCAGTTCATCTGCACATACTCCCCACACCGCAGTGAAACAGACCTGATTAAAAATCAGCAAAGTATCCCTTTGATGTTGACTCACATTTTGGTTGTAGATGGTGACTCCTTGGCTGCAGGTGTGTTTGTGTGTGCAGACATGCTGGTGGATACACCAGTTACACCCCCAGCGACTGCTAACACACCCTTGGCATCTAGCAGGGCACACAGCAGGGGTACAGGCACAAATCATGATAAAAATAAGTGGCAGTAAAAACATTAGAAAGCGTTTGTGACAACTCTCACAACTCATTCCCCATATTCTCAGAACCTAACACTGTATTAACTTCACGTTGCTGTTCCTTTTGCTTGCACTTTTTGGCATCTCGCTCAGTAGTTTCCATGTGGTATTCCCACATGTCAAACTACAGCAGAAAATACAATTACTTCTACCAAACGATATATAACACATTTGTGAATACTGAGTTTATCAAAACAGCTATGAATGTCTTTGGTTATGCACCAGATCTAACTGGTCTCAGTCATCTAATATGTCAGAGGTCACGAGCTAAAAAACAACTTGGTAGATCTGCTAAAACATAATGTATTTGCTGGATGTGATTTGATACTATGTATCATGTTGGGCAATGAGATGTGTGTGCATGTACTCACGGCCTGCGTCCAGAGAGCTGCTGGACCAAGCTGCAGTTGTAGAAGGTGAATTCTGTCTCTGCTACCGTCACGTTTGTGAAACGCAGTGACAGGGTCACCATCACAAACTCTGCATCACAACAAACCAGTTACATGTCAGCTTCAAATTATATGACCAACTTTTGTGTCATTCTTAAGAGCATCATAGTGCTACTTTGGCATTGACATAAATTAAAATTTTTTAACATGCACTAAAGCTTTTAAAAAATACAATCCTTGTTGCAACCTACTTGGTATGTTTTGCACATACTGACACAAAGTTTAACCATTAGGTACAACTGCTGACCAAATACAAAAAAAACCTCACCATCTCCATGACCAATGGGGGGCAGACTGCCGGCATCAGGAGTGGAGCATATCACACCAGTGTTAGTGAGTGAGGCAGGGACTTCGGTGTCCTGGAAGAAGCATGAGTAAGCCTCCCCTTCTGAAAGGCTTGGGAGTCCCTCTACTGACACTGTAATCTGAGGGAGGGAGACAGAAATGGGAAAAGGACATCAGGAAAAGAAAAGAAAAGTCGAAGATAAAAGAAAGTGAGCAGAAATTGATTCTTGTTAATGTAAAAGTGATGTGTCCACGAACTCTGAGTTTAACTCTTATCTTTAAAGAGCTAAAAGATTACCATACAACTTTAACTCGAATGTTTCAGATGGTTAGGGTCAGGCAAGACTACAACTGGCACACAGTAGACTACTATTGTACATTACTCCCATCTGTTCCCCACTCTTCCCCCTGCATTACATCAGTTTTCTCCCCTCGGCTAATGTTGTAGAGGCTGAGGTGCTGGATACTGAGGCACTGTTGCATCTGGTTGAAGCTCCACAGCCACTGGCCCTGCATGGACCCTCGCTGGCACTCCCAGCGCTGACCGCACCTGAAATAACAGAAAAGTTAGAAAGAAAAGAAAGGATGTAGGAGAGCATTTACAGTAGCCCCACCGTTACAAGTACACTGACTCACCGTCCCTCCAGGACACACCAGCCACAGTAGGGGTCTTTGGCAGACAGACAGGACTGACAATCCAGGTGGTCTCCACATTCTGCCACTGGACGCTTCTCTACCTGAAAATGACAGATAAGTGAGTAATTAGCTACATACCAGAGACATGCTACTAGTTCAAATCTTCTCAGTTTCACCTTTATGGCATCTTCTGTATAATAAGGTAAAAATTCACCTTAATTGTTTTAAAAATAATAAATCCCAATATGCTGTGCTACCAATATCTTTTATTTAAAAAAAAAAACTCTCAGGAACCAAATTCTGCAGCATGAATAAGAATAAAGCAATGATTGCTCATCTTAATCAATCAGTGTGTTGGTCAGTAACCTTATAGTCATCATAAAGCCATAAGACCTTAAAAAGGATTTCACACTTTCACCAGAGTGCCTTGGATTTATCTTGATGGCCAAAAACACAGTAATTACAGACTGAACGAGTAAGCAGTTTCAATAAATGAAAGACATACACATAATAAAAAATATATCTTTGCAAACATATAGTATATTCAGGGACATATATTCAAGCACTGGCCCCACAGTCCACTAAGCTCCTAAATTTGGTGGCCACAGAGTAACAGTCCATAGTTATTGTCCATAGATTTATTATGTCAGACCCTGTACATACTTACATACTTTCTTAACTTTAGGCCAAGTAGTTATTCAGTAAATTGCAAGTTATTTGTGTGGTTGACTGAAAAAGCAGTCTAGCCGTTCTCTTAGTTATTACAGTCGACTAGTTAACTAACATTAGCATTCCTGACAATGCTATCGCAGCTAAGCTAGTTAGCTAGTTAACCTCTAGTCAGCTAGTCTGAGTTTAAACTTAACAATGTATTTTTTTTAAACTACTAACAGCGTTAAGGTCCATAATAATACCTTTATGTTATTTCATTTACCTTTTTTACTCTTACAGCTAATGTTATGGTCTAGCCCTGCTAGTTATCTATCATTAGCTTATAATGTCAAACTATTTAAAATAGGCGTAACGTTACTGGTATTCCATTAGCTTGATATGATAACACTAATTGAGTCTGTTGAGCTTTAACGTAATCTTGACAATTAAGAGTAAAATAATCTAAACATCCACTGGCTTTTACCCGAGCATTCAACTACTAAATGAACATTATGTTTTCTTGCTTTCATTTTGTAATGCCGCTACAGTTGATTTGAATAAATCTTCTTACGTTTTGCCTCTTTATATGGTTCAGCATTAATTTGCCAGAGAAACAGTGGTTCATTGGCTTTGCCTAAACAAAAATATTATAATCTGTCTGTCTGAAACGATAACTCCAGTCTGCTTATGACATACTACCAGTTGTTTAATGGAAATTGTGAAGCGTGTAATCAGAATTATTTTTGTTTTCTACTAATACATATTAAATATAACCTGAGGCTTCAGCTCTACATGCAGATTATGAAGCCCAGTGGTCCAGAAGTGAGACAAGCCATAGCAGTTTCCCATCCATTTATCAGCATCTATGGCTACCCACACAGGCACTCTGTAGGGAGTGTGCCAACACAATAGAGGCCACTTTCTTTGATCAATACCATTGTTATGTCAGACCTTACACCTCCTGCTGACTGTTGTACCCATCACAGTGGGGTTATGACCTCTGACCCCAAAAGCCAGCTGGCCTCTCTGTTCTCTCTTATGTTCTTTGCCTCTTATTCTTTTATTCTATTTTTGTATGTGAAGGACACAGCTTGAGGAAGTATCAAAGCCTGAAAAACTCTGACAAACGATAAATTGTCTGACGATGAATGACAAGCCATGTTCAGTCCCATGTATGGAGACATCTGGGTGAGTGGTTGAATGGACAGACGCAACAAGAAAGGTACAGCTGTTAATACATCTGTTGAGTAGTTCAAAGATAAAACTTGTGAAAGCTTACTTGCTAACATAATCTGCTTAAGTTCATGCTGTGTAATTTTTAAAACAAAAACTTACATTTACCTACAAAACAGCATTACTACGTTTAGACTTACAGTGGTTTTGGTCATGATGTAGATGTGTGCTCCATTCTGGTCCAATAAAAGGTCACTGTTAATGGGGGAGTTGGGCTGGATCGTCATGTTCGCGTATACCTCCACCTGACCATCTCGGCCAAGATATACCTGAAGAAGTGCACCAGAAAAACAACAGGTGCTTTAGAAATTGCGGAGTATGAGATGTACAGTACTGTACAAAACAAATATCACTAGCTAGACAATTGCTACATTTCTCATACTGCAAAACTAAAATGAAGAGCTGACAAAAAGGAAAATCATGCTAAAGGAATATCTTCTTCAGCTTACAACTCCAACGCAAATCAAATCACACTTGTGCAGGATCGCAGCAGAAGTGGCCGTGAATGTGATTACAGCCCAGTCAAATCTAATATGAAGCACAGGAAGACACCTCTGGCTTAAGTGATTCCCAGGCCTTCAAACTCTCATGTTACCTCATGTTAATGAGATTAGCAGAGGTTTTCATGCCTCTTTCCAGAAGGCTCTCACTTGATCACTGTGAACTGAATGGAGAATCAGTTGTCCCATTAAGAGGATGCACTCAACACATAATAGCATGGGAAGTAGCTCTGTAATGCCTGATGACTTGGAAACATTTATACAGTTTGTTGTTTTGCATGTCAGATTTTGTAGATGATGTGATGCTGTATTGAAGACACAATATCTTACAACAGGTGTATGGGAAATTGAGATAAGTAGACAAAGGGGAGGATATTAGTTGATTTAATGTTTTTTTTTTTTTTCATTTTCGGTAACCACTTATCCTTGCACAGTTGGGCGAGAGGCCTGGTACACCGTGGACAAGTCACCGGACTATCACAGGACAGACACATAGAGACAGACAATCATTCATGCTCACATTCACATCTATGGACAATTTAGAGTCACCAGTTAATCAACATTGCATGTCTTTGGATTGTGGGAAGAAGTCGGAGAACCTGGAACGCAGACACGGTGAGAACATGCAAACTCCCAACAGAAAAGTCCCGTTCTACTGCTGGCTTCAAACCAGGAATCCTCTTGCTGTGAGGTGTTGGTGCAAACCACTGCTCCACCATGCCACCCCAGATATGAGTTGATCAACTTTTGACACTTTTGAAACAGACCAGGCCTCACCTAACCTTGAAGGAATTTTTCAACATTTTGGGAAATACACTTGTTTGCTATCTTGCCAAGGCTTAGTTGAGATGGTTGATACCACTACCAGTTGTTAATTAACATGTGGATTGACTGCAACTGTATTAAAATTAAGTTGGAGACACTAATTTTGTCCCTAGCTAAGCCATCGCAAATATACTAGTATGAAGTCTAAAACGGGGAATCAACTGTGGCCTTGCGCACACACACACAGGCTGTGTGGAACACACACACACACACACACACACACACACACGCACACACAGTCCTGTATCTGGATGCTGTGGAATTTGTCCTGCTGTGATACGATAATCCTGTTACAATAGCTTACTTCAGATGGCTACATGGAGTGCTGCTTTGATCTGCTACCTAAAAGCACTATGTCTGACTCTGTGTCCCCCTCCCTCTCTTTTACACACATCAAACACACATACACCACAAAACAGGCCTACTGCACGATAACCACCTTGCTGAATACCTCACAGCAGTATTATGTCTACAACCATCCAACATGAGACTATCAACTCTATGCAGATGTTGTTTCAAAGGTGGTGAGACACAGCAGTTTTTGGACATTACTGTAAAAAGCAGTACAAAGAAGGCAAGACTCATACAAAAATCTGCTTTTGGAAAGTAAATTCCAGAAACCCTCCAAAAAACCATAACAGACATATCAATGCCTTAAGACATTAGCTAAAAAATGCATCAAGTGCTAGTCTCCAATAATCACATTCTGCACAGAACAAAAAGCAAATGTATTAGGCATGCGGTCATGGTGGTATGCTAGTCTGTGTATATTGGAAAACTGTGAATGCTGGAATGACTGGAATCTTCAGGCTGTAGTTGTGAAGCGATGTGAAGCGATGTGAAGCGATGTAGAAGTATATGGGAACTGGCACAGAAAATCCCTCATACGGGTTGCAACTGTTTCATGTAGTGCGAGGTGTGTTTGCTTTCCTGGGAAATGACCCATACACCTCCTTAGAAGGATCAGGCAGCAACAGCCACAAGGGCAGGGCTGTATGAATCAGACTATTAGAGAGGCTCTACTGGTGTCATTGACTTCGGTGGAAAGTTAGGAAACTGAATTAAAAGGAAATTAGGTAATTGTTTAAATATTTCCACGACCCACTGATCTTTGTTAAACCTGTAATGCGTCCAGAGTGCCTCCCACGTACAGCACATGCTGGGGCAGGCTTAAGGAAGGGCCTACAGAAACTGGCACAATTATCAAAGTATGTCGGATGTAGGATGAGCTACCTTATGCAGATTCCCTTTGGAGTCTCCGAGGAAGGCGATGCTGTGGTCGTCTCTGACGCTGACAGCCACAGCAGTGAGACGGGCAGCTGAGGTGTGCCAAACAGCTTTAGCTTCCAGCGGTGCCCGGCTTGCCATTGGACTGGGGGTGTGGTCGGAGCCACAGGGATATGCCTTAAGGGTATTCTACAACATATGACCACAACAAAGACTTTAGTCAGCTGGTTTGTCCTTAAATTAATACAAAGCAGAACATTTTAATGGTATCATTTACTTTTATTGATCTTAAGGCGAGATACCCCTGATGAAAACCTAGCTTTTTTACACAGTGGTCAATTCTTAGATTTTAGATTATTTTACCTTCATAACATGCTTTTTTTCACACTAGTGAAAAGAAAACATCTAAAATACACATTTGGTTGTTTATTTTAATTTAAATTTCTGCTTTGGGAACGTATGCAAATCTGCATGATTAATTAGATAATGCCTCAGTTGCATATTTAGATTTAACATTTCAGAAAACTTACACCAAAAAATTATGTGTTAAGGTAAAAAAATCAGCATATAGTCTGATACAGAAATCTTCCCTTCAGTAGCACTCACATACAGTTTTATTCCTAACTATATTCTGAAGGTCTCTTCAGAGGGGTTTGTTCATATATCATTCATAGCCTGATTGATATAACATTTTATTCCAAAAAAACATCGCAAAAAAAATATTTTTCATGTCTGTTGACAGTGTTTTCTGATTTATGGAGAGATAAAAAAAACACCACCAAAATTCCTTCTGTACAAACCTTTGACTCTAATACGTCACCAAAATGAAACAGAAATTTTAAACCTGAATTTTTTCAATGTTCAGATTTTTGGTCAGGGAATGCACACAGCACACATTTTATTGGATGTCTCACTTGCATGTCTAAACATAAAATTTCAGATAACTTGTAATACAATAAACTGTCTTAGTGTGAGTAATCAAATGAAGAAGTTTCATGGTGATAACTATATATTAAACATTTTACTCTATTTACCTGTAGTGTCTTCCCTTAAAAATGTCAAACTAAGCTTCAGACTGTTGACTCTGCTTCAGACTGACAAGTCTGTGCTCACATCTTTTCACAACTCGCCCATTCTTTCTTACTATTGCCTCAGAGCCTTTGGATCCTTTTAATTCAACATAAGAGGATTGCACCATAGATTAAAGTAGACTCATACGGACACAGCCAACTCGCTCTTTTGGTTTTGCAAAACAACCACTCTAAATCCTGCTTTCCAGTAAGTCTCCCAGCTCTGGCTCCAGATAATTGGCCCTGAAGGAGGAAGTAGAAAGGGACAATTTTTTTTCAGTCTACTCAGAGTTTATTAAAAAAATAAGATGGCTTATCATTGTTGCAAAAGGAACTGTGATCTAATACATCCTCTTTTCATTTAATCATCTCTCTGTGTTTCTTTCAGCATCTCCTCTAGATTCTTTTATTCTCATTCCCTGCCTATCTTTCTATTCCCATGTTGCAGTTTCCCCTTTTCCTCTCTCTTGTGCTTTCTGTCCTCTTATGTCAGTGGGTTTAAAAAAAAAAAACAACAACTCCCATCCGTCCTTGTCAGAGCTCATTAAGCAGCAGCACAGCTGATTCAGGGTTAGTTTGGTTTATTGATCCCTAACGATCCCATTAAATGGTTCTGAGGGCTGGCAGGACCTGAGCGACTGCAGGGCAGCAGAGAGGGTCATTGGAGGGCTGCAGCTGGGCAAAGCTACTCCTGGGGCATCTGGGAGCTTTGGGCTTTTCGACAAGGGACTCATTACAATGCCTTCATTCATCCTGTTACTAAGCTTAATCTCTGCAATCCAGTCATCCCTTGTTACTCTGCTGTACTTTCTGTTTTGATTTTTTGTGACCACTGAAACCAATTCAGTCAATATACTTAAGGTACATTAAGACAGCAGGAAATAATTCATCGTGATGTATAGCCCTAATGCACGTACTATACGGTCAGTTTCAAGACTGTAACAAGCATTCAAAGCAGAAAAAAATCAAAACATGCAATTCTGCTAAGAGGACCATAGAGAAACAGTAGTTTGAGAGTCTCATATGAGCACGTTATTGACAAAATCATTGTTTTAAAAGCCCACAGCTCCAAAATGTTTGCTTTTCTTCCATCAGAGAAAAGGTCAGCTTCAACATCAGGTCGATGTTGATGCTAAAACGCAAACACATTTAACCCCCATCCTTCATCGACTTTATCCTTACCATGGGCAGGTTGGCACAGCTGGACTTGACCTCGTACTCTATGTAGGCCACCTCTCTTCTCCCCTCCACCCGGCCGTCCTGGGTGTAGCAGAGGTCACGGGTGGAGTCGATGTGTCTGTCAAGCTCGTCCAGCGGGTAAACGCACAGAGCTGAGGCATCCAAAGGATTGTTGTTTGTGGAACCGATGCGGGTGGAGAACACTCCCAGCAGATTCTCACCTTCCCGGCCTGCACCTTGTCCCACCTGTTGCAACAAAGGCGTGGGAAAAAACTCAGGAAAGTTAAACACAGCCAGCATCAGTGCTAACTTGATGAAAACACATTCCTGAAAGCAGGACTTGAAATTCACACACTTTGATGACTGGAAAATTCAATATTTTGAATTGCTGCTCCCTACAAGTATGTCAAAGGACTCGTGTTGATAATATTTTGAAAAAAAGTACCTGGGCAGCCTGGAGCAGGTTGTAAGTCTTGGAAGGAGAGGAAGGGGATCGGCAGACAAGAGGGACCTCCACATAGGAATAGTAGGAAGTGTCGTCCAGGCACACTCTGGCAGCATAGGTCCGGTACTCCCTTGATGCTGACTTGATGTCACGGCGGTAAAACAAGAAGTACACATAAGTGCGCCGTGTGAACGCCATCACAAAATGGTGGTCGTATTCCGACAGACGCCCAGCCACAGCCAATTTAGCTGTCTCCTCGTAGGAAAAGACTGGTTCAGATGAAAGGTGGCGAGTGGAGATAGGTGGGTGGCTAGCGGTGTAACCCCTACCCACATACATCACTGTCCTTTCCCCGCCACGAAGCCCCACCACCAGCCCCACAGTTGAAACTGAGGGGTCATTGGCTGCAACGTATTGAGTATCCACAGGCCTCTCGGTGGAGAAGAGAACCTTCTTGATCGATGCAAGGCTGCGTTTCTGGCAGGTGCCCTGGTGGATGCTGCCGCAGGTGATCAGCTCCAATGCCTTTGGATCCACCAGAAGTAATTTGTTGTGATTACTAGTTCTCCTGGCCTGAGGACAGTTGAACTCGGTGACGGGGGGAAGGCAGTCTTTGCTGTCGCTCACGGGACCGGTCGTCTCCTCCTGCTCCAGCCGGAGTCCATCTGATCCGTCCAGCTGGAAGAGATGGTCCCTGGCCCCCACGTACACCGTCCCCACAGAGGGGTCTGGGTGAAGCACCAGGTGCTGGAATTCAGTGTCATTGCGGGAAAACCGTGGGTAGGAGCGACCATGAACCGTGGCAAAGATGATGAGGATGAGGAGCAAGAGCAGGGTGGAGTTAAGAGCCTTCCCATGTAGCATGGCAAATATTCTGAGGAAAGAAACAGAACAGGGTTAAAGATGCAGGAGTTTCTTGTTAGACATCAACATTCAATAAGAGTAAAAGCTGCTTCCAGCTGAGCATAGTGCAAGGTTAAGAGTTTTAGAGAGCTTAGGTTTAGGCTGAGATAAATGTTAAGATGCGGTGAGAACGTCTTAAGAATTTAAGCTGGCAAGAAGATGCTCTCTTTCACTGCTGCACTGGCTGACATGCTCCATCATTTCCATGGACATACACACTAGTTTAAATGCATTATTTACTGACTAAAAACAACAGTGTCTGGGTGTTTTAAGAAATTACGTAGTCTTTTTTAAAAATCAAATGATCTGCTGTACATCACGCTCACATTACTTTCGCAGTTGTATGTAGCTGTAATGTTGATGTGTAGCACCGATTGCAAAACATTTGAGAAAGAGGGACAAAAAAACAGCAAGACAAAAAGAGGAGACACGACAGAAAGTGTAAAGAGTGTGGGATCATTACAAGTTAATAGTAAAAGAAAACAGTTCAGTGTGTTCATTGCAAAACGGAGTTAGCATACCACAATAGCACATCCTCATTGCAACAACACTTGAGTGGAAAACATCCAGTGTATACATTGAGTTTGCCAAACAGACCCAACACAACAAGGTAACGTTAACATCACGTTTACATTAACACACATGCACCCCTTACTCACTCATTCACGCACACTAAAGAACACATGTGGCACTCAATCACTCTCAGACACACACATAAAAGTAGAAAATATATTAACAGGTATATTAATTTAGACAGGTGTGAGAAGGGTCAGCAGGTGTAAGGCACCCCTTGACCACAGTGAGTGAGTCTAAACTAGGTGGTCAAAGGAATTTAAAGTATGATTTTTATGAAGGCCTGATAATAAATATCAATTAATTATACTCTTTTTCAGTGAGTCACAGAGTTGTACTTTGGGCAGCTTTGTGCAGAGGGTTCCACGATGTTTAACTGAGCAAGCAGCTGAGTGTAACAGCAGATTCATCATTTGATCTGTCACAACTGTTAAAGTGCACACTGCAGACAAATATTTTTGCAAATAAAGCAGTAAAATTGTTGAAAAGGAAATGTCGCTCAATTCTCTCATTTCAGACACTGATTATTTTATGTATTACTATTGTCCTTAAATAAAGGTAAAGTAAATTAATGAAAACATGTTGTATTTCCTATCTGATTACTTTATTAATCACCAGAATAACTGACAGAATACTCAATTACTAAAAGAATCAATAGCTGCAACCCCAATATATATTTAAAATTGCCAGCTTGCCAGCGTTATCCTTTAAATGCAGTCTTCAAGGTTCAAAACAAGCAGCAACCTCTGGGGCTGAAAAATGAAGCCAATGTGCAAGTGCCAAAAAACTGGAGTTCCTCTAATGAGGCTGACTTGGGTCACTTGAGACTGACTTCAAGAGCAAGTCAATCCACATAGACCCCATGTTAAAATGTCAAACCGCAGAGATAAATATGTTAACAGCCTGGTACAAAAAACGGTTTTGGCCACATGAAAACTGTGGTGGGGCGTGTGTGTGTGAATTTTTATTTAAATGTTAATAAGGCTTGAATTTATGCATATTTAAGGGTGTGGCTGCTTTCACTGACAGGTGTGTGCCATCTGTTGGCAAGTCTCTATCACCGCAACAACGTTGGTTCGGTGAAGTAACCATGGCGTAACCTCAGATTCACAGAGTACAGGTGTAGCCGTTAGCTGTTGCTATTTCAGTGTGTGCTCAGTTCATGAAAGTTAACTGTAACATTTTGGTCATCTAAAAATGTTTTGTTCAGTGTTCTGTTGTACCAAAAGACCCTCTACAGAGTCCGATATTTTTGAGAGGGTACAGATTGTTTTAATGGCTTCAATGGCTTTAGCATGAGCATTGTCAGAGTTAACCATAACTATAAATGCACGGTGCTAACAAAGATAACAGCTATGGCTACGCTTATTTTAATCTACACCTGCTCGTCCAAATACGGTCACAACAGTTTATGGTTCAAATACAATTTTGGGAATAACATCTCACCATCTATGTTCTCGAATGAATGAATATTACGAATGAATATGACATTATTTATCAAAACACCACATTTAATGCATGATTAGTGTTTATCACTTTACCACTATGTAGACTGTACTCATCAGAATCAAAACACCAGCAGCCACAGTATCCCTTACAGCTGAAGCATTTAAAACAACAACTCTCATTTCCCATTTCCACAGCCATCACTCAACACCTCTGAAGAGAGTGGTTTGCGGACACTGAGAGCCTCTGCATTAGAGATAAAACCCCCTTTAATTATTGAACAGGTTCCTCAGACCTTTCACTGACCTCTTTGAGAAAGGTCACATAGAAATAAATGAATAACTTCTGTACAACACAGTGTATGGAGCAAGCTTTAAAATGATGATGTGTAAGAACTCTACACACAATTTGATTCACAGAATATGAGCTCTCACAAGTATAACTTATGCCCCAACACTCAGCATAATGATAAAGAAAGCCATGTCTACATAACACTGTGATACATTGGGGAAAAAAAGTAATATTGTGCACCATTACCTTGCAGTGTGAATAGATTGCAAAGACATTAGCCATGCAGTGCCATCTCACCTAACTGTCGACCCCCTGGAGCTGCAATCAGGACAAAGACGATGGGTGTTGAAAGGGAGGAGACTGGGAATCGGTGTGTGCGTGTGTGTGGCTGGGTGTGGACGTGTGTGTATTTGTGTGTGTGTACATAACCAGGGGCCATCCAGGAGCAGGTGCATGTGTCTTAGTATGTGTCTGGTAAGTGGGTGAGTGTGTCTTAGGCCTCCTATTTACTTATTCATGAGCAGAATAAGAAGTATAATAAGTAATAACCTCCACGCCCACTGTCAGAGGATTTAAGGCGGGTGTGTATGTGTGCGAATGTCAAGAGGAGTGGCCATTACAGTCTGTTAAACAGGGTTTGAAAATCCATAGTCATTTGAGACAGGGGAGAGATAGGCCTCATGCAATATATATATAAAACAAACCAATTCAGCGTGCCTCATGTTTTATTGAGTCAAATCTTTAGAGCTCTCAGATACAAGCCTTCTTTATCCATGTTACTAGTGTAGATTTAGGGTTGGACCACCACTTCAACAGACATTCATGTTCAGCTCAGGATGACTTTTTACAGCTCTGACAATCCCTTAAATCTTTAGCACTGCCATCAGCTTCAAATCTTAGTAGACAAAATGTTAAAATATATTTTTTTTATCATTATCATTTTTATAACATACACATTTTTACAATGGGGGAATGTTAGAGTCACTATAGCCCAACAGCAATAATAAATGAAAGTAAAAATGTTTTTAAAAAACTAACGTTATTCATTTACATTTTTTTTTTGTGTCAAAGCCACAAGGAAGCCACTAGAGAGAGGCCAAAGAGACACATGCTGCTCTGGAGCCGCAGGTTGCCTACCGCTTCCCTACACTAGGAGCTTTGTAAGCTGGGTATTTTCTGCCTCGTCCAGCCTCTGTAACAGAAAGCATGGGAACAATTCTAGACAAATTCTCACTGCTACTCTGAGCAGGCGTCCTCACCTGCTCTTTGACCGGCTTACATGCTGCGGTCGACATATTTATAGCATGCAATGACCCCATCGCCATGGGAACTTCCTTTTACCAAACAGCAATGATGGCCTCCTACGAGCTACCATGAGATCAGACTTGATGACTGTGTTGTGGGACAAAGTGGAAATGGAGGGGAAGAGCAGAGGCACAGGAAACACAGCTGTGGTTGATGTAAACGCCAAGAGAAGATATGTCTTTTGACATCAGAGACCTGTTAAGGCAATGCAGCATTTTCACTTAATTCATCAACTTAATGACCACTCTTCAAATAAGACAGCTCTCTGTATAATCATCCATTTAAATGTGAGTGAGTCTTGGGGAAAGTCTGGCGATTTTCAGTGATGTAAAACAACAGGCTTACTTTTAAGCCTTTTAAGCTAATGACAAGCACAAATCCATTATTCTTAGAGGCGCAGATCTTAGGGGTTCATGTTTATACACTACATCTAGGCTCTACCACAGTCAGTTTCCTGATGTTAAAAGCAGAACACCTACTTTTACTCTGTGGAAGTGTTTGGTAGTAATTCAAACACCACTGCCACCCTTTAGAGAAGCAGAGGAGCAGATTCTCTCAGGCTGTTCACAACAATCTCCAGAGTTCATCAGTTTTGTCTGGTATGCGGCATGGTGGGCTATGGGGCACAGTCCAACAACCTATAAATAACCTCTGGTAGACCATTAGACTGTCAGCTGAATTGGGGAGGGGAACGGGTGGTCACAAAGCAACTACGAAGCAAATCTTCACATGCAAGCAAACATATAAATAAACAAATGTGAGTGATTTCCGCAGAACTTTAGTCCTGCTAGCCTCGGAAATCGGAGCTTGGCTTAAACTCTCCACTTAGACCCAGAATAATGACTCTCTCAGCTGCTGACGACAGGGCAACATATCTATCACAATCAACAGCAGTAAAAAAGTTGACATATATATGTGTGTGTGTGCACCAAGTGTATTTATAGACTATAAACTTCGCAGAATGCGGTCTCTTCAGTGAACTTTTGCCCTAACCATTCCTATCTGTCTCGCTTTTTCTCTCTGTCCATGTTTATTAATCACTGAGAGAGTCTGCTGTGCAAGTTCATTTCTAAAGCTCCTAATGAGCCGTGACAGCCCACTGAACGCCTAAGAACCATAAAATATGTGGGGTCAGCAGCACAGGGACAGTGGGGGACACTGGGCCCGGAGCCATTGGAGCACTGCCTTGTATTGTTATGTTCTGGTGGGTTGGCTGGAGTCTCGCCCCAGGCCTCTAACTCTGCAACACTGGCATCCATGGATCCCATCCAGAGAGTACAGTAGGGAGAGTAGCAGTGTCTGTTTGATCTCAGCAATGACCACACGCAGGCAGGAAGATACAGAACAGGCACAAACGCTTGACAGTAAACAATTGGAATTGATTTAAAGTAAGTAGTGGAAAAAGTCGGCATATGTGTTTGGGTGATGTTCATGAGACTGACAGAGTCAAGTTGACAGCAATGAAAAATGCTATACCTGGTGCCTTTACAAGAATATTGAAGCATTTGCTGTGTTTTCTCCTACAAGTTTGTAATGCTAGAGGAGACAGTTGATGGTGAAGACAACATAAAGGATGTTAAAGAAAGAAATCTACTCATATCACTGCAAACCTACAACCTGCCAGGCTGCCACAATCACCCCTTTCTGTTACGGTTGATGGAAGAATGTAAACACGCCGATTCTCCTATTCAGAAATAAAAGTTACCTGGATGTAACTCCAGATCCATAAGTACGTGCATATGAGAGAATGTAAACACACTGTGACTGATCAAATACAACACATCCCTCTAGTGGTTCATTGGGTGAAATCCAAAGCTTAAAAAAACAATCACAGCCTCTGCCATCTGTGGCTTTTTTGCACTAAGCTGTGAACAGGTTCATTTCTGCTGTAAAGTTGGACACTTCTGAATTTACTTGCTTTTGGAACTAACCTCAGGAGGCCATTTGAGGAACTGCAGTTTTTGGCACTTCTGCATTCGGCCCAATGGCTGACGCTTGGTGTAACCAAGCCCTAATGGTGTGTTCACACTCAACGCGATGCTAGCATTTCACACTGCAAGATTACTTAGAAAGCCAATGCAAAGACACAAAATAGATGCCAAGATACAAAATAGATGCCAAGATGCAAAATTCACGTAAATGCACAAGTTGGAATTTTACAACTTGAACAAGAAAATCACGAGACGCTGAGTTGCGAAAGCCCATCAATATTGAGATCTAGTTGAGATTCTCCTGACATTACTGAGATAGAGGACACACATGTTGGCCATCTTTGTGCACCTGGAGGTCTTTTACTTAACGTGAGTACTGCACAGAGGTGGATCAAAAATGGAGAGGGCTCGGAGATTAGGACTACCTGCTAAGTTCCTAAACTATGTATCTATGACCTGTATAGGCTATTTTGTTGAGTTGCTTCTTAGCAAAATGCTCTGAGTAATTTAAGTTAGTCTTTTACTTTTAAAAGTAAACAACGGAGGAAGTGAAGCCATGATGCGCTGCCGTGACAATACAAAAAAATAATAAAAGATTGTTGCCGTCTTTGGTTCATGCTGCTTCAGAGCACAGAGCCTCCATGTTTACCTTGTTAACATCACTTTTTTTCAGCTATCGGCTGTACCTGGCAAACCAAGATAGCAGTTACCAGTTTCCAGTCAGATAGCCCAACTGTTAGCACAGCTATGTGGGGCGAATATTCACCAACTGCAAAGTGGTCGTCTATACGCAAGTAAAGCCATGCAAAAATTTGCTTCTTGTTTGGTATAAACTTATCATAAGGGTTCAATCTGACCAACTAGCAGTTCTTCAAGCCTGGACTGTACCAATGCTCATGTTGAGCTATTATTTCATGTGTTGTGGGAACCAATGAAGAGAAGACACAAGCCTATCAGGACCCCTTCCTGTCAATGACATCTCTAACCTGATGCAAAGACAGGTGACCAAAACTCCAATAAACAAGCTACAGCTGGTGTGAACCTAAACAGACAAACTGCATGTGTAACCAAGTCCACTTTTCCACTCTGGTTGAGACCAAACACAACAGACTAAAGGTGCGATCACACCCTTCACGTCACTTCCAATCCACTTTTACATCCAGTGAGTCCATCCACATACAGTGCAGTAGCTGGTTGTGTGTCCCTACTTAGATGGTTAGATCAGTGAAAGCGCTAATATTATGAGAGGCAGATGTACACATGCTTGGCCCCTTTCCATTTCCGTCGCCTTCTTTGGGGTCAATGGCCATCTCTCTCCCCTCAGTTCACATGCAGACACAGAGGGTCTCTCTCTCTCGGTCCCTCCGGTGCGCTGAAGGGACTCTCTGTCTGCTGCTGGAGGGAATAGTGTCTCTTTCACGGCTCTTCGACCGAGTGGCTGCACTGAACGGACACAGGATAAAAGCCACTTCCCTTGGAGAGAGAGAGTCTACACACACATCTACATAACACACTTTTTCATGTGCGCACACACACACATTCGCTCAGCCTGGTTTATGACAGGATCTTTTCACCCTGGAGACAGTAACGCTCTCCCTGGGAAAAGCAGGTGTTAAGCTGAGCTGCTTGGTACAGCCTGACACGCGCGACCTGCGATTCACTGTACGACCAATTGACTTTAATGTGCTGTTATCTATCAACGATAATCTTTATATGCTGTACACGATCATCATTCAAAACACAAGTCCCAAACTGTTTAACATTAATTAATTAAAGGTCAGAATGTCATCAGGAAAACTTTCATTATGTAGAGGAACCTTTGCAAGAGGGCTTTTTGAAATAACATGACCTGAGGCTCACCTTCTCTAACAGCACAAGGCCTCACCCCTCACACAATCTGCACAACCAAATTATAGCTAAAGAAAAAGGAAACTATAGCAGCTATTGGACATCTAAACAGACAGTACACAATGGCAAACTATCTGACCTGTGACTGATGAAAAACAAAAAGAAAAAAGAAAGATACTGACTATGTACAGACTCAGTGATCACAGCCTGAACATAGCCGGGTCTGCCTGTGGAAGATGGGCTGTGTCGTCTCTGTCCTCAGTGAGAGAGCAACATTTCCTGCTACAGTGATTCATCTGATCACTTATTTTATACTGTCTTTCTTTTGCTACCTGAAAATTAATATCTACATTGTTAACTTTATGTCGATGGTTAACTAAGAGGAGAGCAGACAGAAGTTTTCATCCCAAGGTGCGACTGGTTTTTCTGAGCACATGACAGAAAATTATTTGACCCGCTGACCTTGACGAGCTGGGAGAGAGAGGAGACTAGTGCTGTCACGGAAATATGACAAACTGGAACTGATGGTGCTGTAATTCTTCAGTTCAACATTCAACAGGCTCGAGGATCAAAGAGCGGCAAGGAGGAAGCAGACGGTAGACGGAGAGAGAGGGAGAGAAGGAGAGAAAGAAAGAATGATTGACAATAGCAGCTGAGGCCCAATTTAACTTTTTTAACCAGGGACAGGCAAACGGCTGTGGGACCCAAGTGGCCCTGCAGTGCAGTAAAATATGGTGACTTAATAAGCATGTCTGTTATAAATCTAAAAGTGCATGTTTGAATATAGTTTGATGGGAATACATGGTCCTCACAGCCTAACCTACCTCCAGACTTAAAATAGTACCATATAATAAAAAGATGATAATAATAGTGAGAAATGAATTTCATTTTGTTGAGCGGGTGCTGGTTGGGTGCTTCCTTTATGTGTGTGTGTGTAAGACAGAGTGCGTTAAGTGGCCAGTGGTCAGATCCTTAGAAAGAGCCTCTACTGACAGAGTTGGAGCACAGCGGCGCAACCAGGCAGCAGCCAACAAATCCTGCCACAATTACAGACCTCAGCTCTGTGGCCTCCCAGAGGAGAGTCAGCCAGTCGGCCACACCGAATGACAACGTGAGAAAAAGGCAAAATTGGATGACAAAGCAAAAACATAACAGATCATAAAAAACTTGCACTTCTACAAAGTATCTGAAAGGACAGTAGCCTCCCATATGTTTCCTTACAGGGCGCTGCTTTGATTGAAGTCTTTTTTAGGTTAACGTATATAACCTGTACTAAAGGAATTCAGGGATGCAGAGTTTCCTTAAATATAAAGCATAAGTGGATGTACCTAATTATTTGGAGAGGATGGGAAAATCCTTTTAAAAGAAATTCTGTCCACAGACTCCGTTGTGCAGTTATAGTCCAGTTTCCTGTGTTAATAAATGGACAGACGGAATCAAAAGGTGGCTGTGGCAGGCTTATCTATTGACTGAAGCTGTTTTACTACAAACGCTCAGCTGGGTTATGTGATAAATTATTGATACATCCACATGCTGTTCTATGGCTGCAGAGTTTGGCTGACAGACTTTAAAGCCCCTGACAAATTGGCTTGGAATCTCTTTGTTTCCTATAACATAAAGGGGACAGTTCTCAAAATCATAAAGGTATACTTTCCCTCTTTACTGTATGGTGTTTATCAGTCTAGATTGTTCTGGTGTTTGTTGCTGAGTGTTGCCGAGATATCAGCTGTAGAGATGTCTGTCAACAGCAATGTCTTTTCCAGAAATAACAACTCGGTTACTCAAAATAATCCACAGACTTTGTTGTTAGCAGTATCATAGGAGCTGTTTTTTTTTCTATGGAATTACACCCAATGACCATATCACAATGCAGACGGAAGCGTGCATCTACTCCTAGCTTACTTAGCACCACTACTGTAAGTAGTTAATGTGACAGTGTTAAGTTTATCTCACGCTGTCATAAACATGAGCCTCTTGTCCATGACACATCTCCACGGCCGATGACTCACATCAACCCAATCTAGACTGATTACTAGTGCTACAGGCAAGACGAAAAATGTCTGTTTTTGTTTTTGCGGGTGAACTGTCCCTTTAAATATTTAAGCAACAATCAAAGTCAAAAGAAATAACATCTTCGGGGATAACATTTTAAGAGAGCTTTGCAGAGTGCAATGACTTCCTGGACGTCAAAGCACCCAGCCAAGAAACAGTCCAACCTATGACATATGGCGCCTAATTTTTACAGCTGACATTACACTTGGTTATTGCACAAATTAAATGAATAAAATATAAATGAATTAAAACACTCTTAAGGTGCTGTATACACATCTTGTTAACTCTGGAAAAAAACAGGTTAGCCGTCTCTCAGTTTCCAAGCTTTATGCTAGGCTAAGCTAAGCTAACCAGCTGCTGGCTGCAGCTCCATATTTAGTGGAAAGAAAAATGTGAGAATAGTTTTGATCTTCTTATCTAACTCTGGGCAGGAAGGCAAATAAACATATTCCCCAAAATGACGAACTTTCCCTTTAAATTAAAGCAAGCCTGATTATCAAGCAACCCAAACCTGACCTGACTGAAGTAATCTACTGTGTGGAGCCATTACTTAACTTCTAATGTAGAAGAAAAAAATGTTTACCCTACTCATAAGAGGGAGATATCACCCTGATTTAGTTTAACGTTTCAGATAGTGATTGAAGTTTAAAGCCACTATCAAATACACTGAATCTATCCTGACTTCAAGAGCTATTACCAGAGCAAAGTTGAAAAAAAAATGACTGGAAAAATGAACAGACAAAGGCATTTGCATTCTGTCCAAAAAAGACAAAGCAAGCTCAAAAAGCTTGTCCGTGGCTAGTTTGGGGTTTGAATTTAGCGTGGCCATATGCTCGGATGAAGCATCACGTCATCGAGGACGCTGGTATGGTCATTGTGTGGCAGAATGCTAAGGAGGTGGCAGTGGGACGTGCATGCGTATTCATTTGTTTGTGGATGGTCTGCATACATTACCACCTACGGCTTGTACAGCCACATCTCCACTCCAAATCACAGACACGCACACACACACACACAGACACACACACGGCCGCCTCTTCTTTCACAGCACTCAATAGCCTAAGAAAGGCCTTTGTCGTCCTTCGTTGTCGTGACGACGTGCCTGGGTCGAGTGAATAGCGAGTGGAGGTCTAGCTCTCCCAGTCTGTGGGCATTTTAATCAGCTTGTCACACTGTCTGTGGTCTAACAACACTTGTGCTCTCCTCTGTCCCTTGTTACAGCCAGAGATGCTTCTTAGCTTTTTTATTTTTTGAGTGAGCACATTTTATAATTCACAGAGCTCTGCGAAACATCAAACTTGATTTTCTGCTCTATTATTGAATTACACAGTCCATGATGAAAAAAAAATGCCATGTCCTGCCCCAAGACCGACGATAGTGAACCAGAGTATTATTGCTAATATTCCTGGACTGGGGGTAGAAAATCTGGTCTGCTTTCTGCCCATCCTCCACTTTAATAAGTTTCATGGTTATGAAACATGTGGTATGCCTTCTCAAGACCCTGGAATAAGCCTTAAAAAAAGCCCCACGTATTCCCTGAGGAACTTATTGCTGGATGTTTGAGTTTGGAACAAGAATCGGAGAACATGATTTGTTTTATTCATGACTGAGTTTGCAGCTCATGACCCCTGGCAAACCTTTGACTCATAGCATGCTAAGTGGAGGCAGTCGTCCCCTTCTGTCTCACCCTTCTCCACAAATCCTCTCGCCTGTCTCTCCTTCTCTCCCCCTCTGTCCATCGTGCCTGGTATCTCAGGCGCCTATCTGGATGCCATGCATTTTCTAAATGTTTAGTCAGGGATTCTGTGCGGCTGTTGTCCCCGCATGCCTGGTTGTGATAAATGCTGCAGCATTATATCATTACATCATTACTTAAAGCAGCTACAAGGAGTTTTAAATACAAAGCAGTCTCAGCTTCACACTAATGCCTCTATGTAAGCTACATAAGCATACCAGACCATCAACAAGAAGATCTCTACACAGTTACTCTTTATGCCTGTCACCCGGTCTGACTCACCCCATCCCAAATTCAGACTAAATGATTTATGGCACACATGTTTACATTTTCCCAGGCAAAGTTTCACAGTGAGTAGTATGTTAAAAAGTTAGAAGGAAGCATGAGAAGAAAAAGAGAAGAACTAACAGAATAACAAAACAAAAGCAAGACAGGACAGTGAGCAGGGGCAAAAACACAAGTCAGCCTTCGTCAGTTGTTTCATCAGATGGAGAGAATTGCGGGAGTTGAAAAGATTCGAAACCAATGCTGAATTGGCTCTTTTTCTTCCTGACAGGAATGTAAAGCTACGTAAGATTTTGTGTTGATCTTGTTAACAAGCTCTATCTTGCTGATGGCCTATTATGAAGACATAACATTCTGGAGTTTTGAAAACTTTAGCTTTTTCAGCAAAATTACTACCCGAGCAACTGAAACTTTTAGTTTTAGATTGAGATGTGACCTATGTTAATGAACTACTCAATGGTACCTTTTGCTGTGATTTACTTTTTTGTAATAACAGAAATGTAATTTTTGAATAAGCTGTAGAGTTGACGTAGTACATTAAAACGCAATTCTGCTCCTCTGCTCTTTTTTAATCAAACACATAGAGCTAAACTTCTGTCTGTCTGGTTATACATGTGTACGTGTGTTTGCATGTGCGTGCATCTGCTCATCTAGCAGTGATACTAGGCTATTATATAAATAATACAGACAAGAAAATAGACAAGACGCCAAAACTCTCATGGCAGATCGGTGCTGCAACCGTAAGTCAACTGGTCACTGGTAAGTCAACAAGTGGCCTCAAAGCTTCATTAACAGCTTCCTGGCTTCGGGGCGCTTCCACCTCCTATCTGAAGTTGAACCTGACGGCTCTTCGGGACTCCAGGGCCAGCCTCAAAGTTGGTTTCAAGTAGATACATCGGTTTTAAGGAATACAATGACATAAAAGTTGACACTTATCGTAGCATGTACATTTGGTTAACTAAAATGCAACTTGATGGAGAATCTCCCCTTTATTTTAGTTATTTTCAAAGGGGAGACTTTTAACACATACTACTTCCATTAAAAAAATGGATTATAGCTATAAACCAAAAATAACCCGTCCATTTTCATTCCTTTAAGGGTCATTCTGACTGACAAAAACATTATTTCTATAATATCATGATACCATGAAACCACAATATATTTCTGAGATGGTTATCATACCATGAATGTTAACAATAATGATACTGCAGCTACTGTCTATATTTGAACGTATGATGAGCAACTGTTTCATTACTGGCAAAGGTTTTTGGTCTGTTGAAATATATTAGAGTTGTAGCGTGTAGATAAATGTTTAAATTGTAATATACTCCATGGGAAATTGAGATACGAGTTTATTTCTTATTGTGCATATTTAAGTAGTGATGACTGGTGCAGTCAGTTGGGAATGGTGACTTGCTACCCTATTGGCAGCCTGATTAAGGAGGTGTTGTAAGGTCAGCTCCACTGACTGTTCTATCTGTCTGGTGAAAAATCAAATAGGCTATCAATGTGGGCGTCTGCAGCCTTTAAGGTGTCTGTGTATATGGGTCAGCCTTGAAATAAGGTTCTAATAAGATTTTTGTTAGGATGCATTAGGATGAATATAAAACCTGATGGTGAGTCTTTTGTAATTGAAATTGTGCTGTTGGTTTAGCATCTCTCTGGCAGTGAGGCGTTTCTAAAAGCACTGTCTGTTTCTGTCAGTATTTGTTTCTACTCCTTGGTTGCCGAGGGCTACCTGACTGTTAAACCACAAGACAAAACAATACAACAACGCTTGGCCTTAATACCTCACTGGCGCGGCTGGTCAACTCGGTGTGCATGCATGCAAAGACTGCCTACTTTCATCCCAGACGTGTTTCATCTGCAGCCAGGGCACCCATGCAGACATAATCCCACTGAATCCCTAAAAAGGGACCAGTGACAGGCGTTCCTAATTCACATTTCATTCCAGATCGCACTCTACAGTCCTACAGGGTTTTCGCTCATTGGGCAGCTACTGGCGGGTACTTCCTGGTCCCAGTGTGGTCCTTACATAAAGTAGAAAAGGCTGATTAAACAGCTTTAAACTTATAGCTTCCATAGACGTTAACAGGGGCCAGCTGGAAGCAGCTATCTAAGTAGAAAGAAATCTGTGTAATCAATTGAGCTGTGTTGATCAAGGAACATTTGCGTGGAGTGGAACACCACATTCAGAAAACACTGATGTCATGTTACACTGACAATCTTCACTGATATCTAAATGCGAACAATATTTAAAAGGGCAGAACTGGTCATAGCAATATAACAGCGATTTACCTGAACAAGAGATAAAGACTGTTATTGTGTCACCACCAGCTAACAGAAAACAGATCCAGAAAGCAGTACACACACTACCGAACAATAAAAAATAAAGTCCAGTAAGAATAAGAGTCTCTCTCAAGCTGTGCTGAGCTCAGGAGTGCTTTGAGCTAAATGTTAATATGAGCGTGCAAACATGCTCACAATCACAATGTCAATATGTTGATGTTGGCAGGTATAATGTTGACAATGTTCACTGTTAGTTTAGTGTGTTAGCAGTTGAGCTGAAACAATTAGGTGATTAATCTATAAGATGATCGACAGGAAGATAATCTACTATTCTGATAAGCAATTCATCTTTAAAGTTGTTTTTAAGGAGTAGTGCTACACTTTTTCTAATTCCAGTCTTTATGAATGACTGTCTCTAAAACATTTCATTACAATCCATCTAATATAAAGATATTTTAGTCGGGCAAAAGTGGTGGATCAACCAACAGACTGACCAACCAACACTGCCATCCCTACAGCTGCATTGCAAGCATGGCTATAAAACTCCAGTATCCAGTACTATTTTAAATCAGCCTGAGCGATATGGAGAAAAATCAAACATCTTCTTTTTTTTTTTTCTACAAAATACCCCAATATCAGTACTGGGATGATATTTTAGGTTGATGATTGGAGCTTCCACAAAATATTTACATAATGAGATTCTTGATTTTTTGACATAACACGTTAATAATGTTGCTCCATACATTTGCTTAATCATCTACTGTATGTGTCATTTTTGTGGTGCTAAAAAGACACCGCAGACGGACACTGCTGCCCCGAGGATCATCATCAGCAGGGACCGGCGGAGCAGCGAGGCTACGCTCTGCTCCTGGCCAGAGGAGGAGCCGCTGTTGTCAGGTGCAGAGGTCTTTGTTTCCCGTCAGAGCTGCGACTGCACGTCAAAGGCGGCAGCAAAGCCGTATCTGGGTCTGTCTGTGACGAACTATGCTGCTATCTGATTTAAAGACAACAGTATCAAATTGAGACTGTTTCATAACTGGTTAAAAATACCTTGTAGTTCTGTCGAATACGAGTCCATTTCAGTATTTTGGTACAGTTGGTGTTCACATCTGATGCTGACTCTACTGGAGTATACATGAACCATACTCAAGACAACATTTTCAAGTGGACTTGGAGACAGATTGGCACACTGAGCCCAGGTGTGGTACACACTGTTTACACTAATCAAACAAGCTGGACTTCAGGGTCGAGCATACTCAGATCCAGGCCCAGGTTTTAGATGTAAAAGCCTCAAAAGTGGGTAAAGGCGAATAACTGAACAGCTACAACAGTCCGGTAAGTTCAGAAAATTACACCACTTTCTTGTACTGCGGCATTTGAAACCAGGAAGACAAACACTTACAGGATGATATCCAAAAACTAAGATGATATTTAGTCTCATATCACAATGTCCATATAATAATGATTTTGCCAAGCCCTATTCACATGACTCACAAAATTTTAATTCTCAGACCTTCATGTCAATGACAAATTTCATTAATTACTCATACAGCATATGTACTTTGATCATCTATGTACCAAATTGTTTATAAAACATAAAACAGATTTTGTAAACTTTACTAGAAAACAGTAAAAAAAAAAAAAAGCATCAATTCAAGTCAAATGTTTATTTGATAGTTGATGTGACATATTACTAGTAAAAAAAACTAACTTCAACTATTCAATATAAAGCTTGTAGCAGGATGTAGTTGCCCCCACAGTTCGTGTGCTGCAGAGACTGAATGAGGTCTGTTAAATGCTCCAATCATAATATTTTGATCATCTCCTATTTCCTCTTCCTTTTTCAGATTCAAAATGACCTCAGCTCATTTAGCTCCCAAACTGGTGGTTTTGGAGTGCAGGCAGGTGGGAGTGATATCCTGGCCTTCTGTCAACAAGCCGTGTGACGGACAGCTTCATTAGAAAGAAAATGGACGCCCCCCAGAGACACGCCTTTGTCCCCCTCATCTCCCACCCCTCAGCTTCCTGAGATTGGGAGAGAGGACAATCTGAGCAGGTCTTTTAGAGTGGGAGGTCTTCAATTGTCAAACGCTTAATAGACTGTGCTCTCTCCATCTTGCTCATGAACACGCACGTGAGCGTCGGATGTACGCGCAATGAACGCACACACCCACAGTATCCCTGCTCGCAGACATTACTGCAGTATCTGAATCTCTGGCAGAAAATCAAAGATGATTGATGAGTGGAGCCTGGCTGTGTTGAAGGTCTGAGGTGTGTGATTGTGATCTGGGGACAAAGGAATCATTGCCAAAGGTTAAGCATACGATAAAACCCCTCAGGAAGGCTGGGAGAGGATTCTAGATGTCATTAATCACATGAACTCCATCTTTTCAGTCAGTTGTCATCTTTTGCAATCAATAACCAACAATGTCATTGGTGTGTTGTGGGAATTAGCTGTAGTAATATTCATCTGAAAGTCCTGTTAAATTAAATTAACCATAGACAATGCGCTGCATTATAAGACGCCCATGCTTCTACCGCCGACTGCGTCTTCAAGAGGGCGTGAGGCTGTGAATCGGCAATTCTAGACAAATGCCAACCGGACGGCTCCATGAAGCATCGAGAGGTCTTTGTTCAAGAAGGGGCACGGGCATGGACCCAACACTAATATGGCTAATGGCTTAGGGAACCCCACTGCTTCTTTAATTGAAGCCGGCTCTCCTATGTCCAGTGGGGAGACAGAGGAGAGAGCGAGATAAGAAACCGCAAAAAAAATGGAGACTGGGGAGAGGGTAACCATAGGTTTAACTCTGATCTTGAAAAGCAAGGAGGGGCTGTGGGGAGGGCGCAGAAGGTGTGTATGTGTGTGTGGTGGGGTGGGTGTGGGGATGCAGCCAATCAGGATTTCCCCTGAGGTCTCAGGACACCTGGGATCATCAATGATTGATCAAACTAGAGGGTTTAACCAAGGGAGAAGTGGGTAAAAAAAAAAAAAAAAAAAAATCAGGGACTGAGGGGGCAAAAAATACAAAGGAGTGTGTGTGTGTGTGTGTGTGTGTGTGTGTGTGTGTGTGTGTGTGTGTGTGCGTGTTTGTGTGTGATAATGAGAGAGAAAAAGGGAGAGAGGGGAAGTGAAATGGAACAACAGCGAGAACAGAAACGAACAGAAAAAACATCAAAATTGACCAAAGAGAAACAAAAACCCGGCTGAACAAAAGGCCGCATAAAAAACCAGATTTGGTTCACTGTATCTAAACCTAAGAGAGGCCGCTGTGGAAGCAAACAGCCTGATCAAAGCCAAACCACTGCAGCTCTACAGAGACCCTGCTGCCTGCCCACATGGTTTTGGCTGTGCTCAGACCAGCGAAAGACAAACAGAATCTCAAACCGATCCACACGGGCTGGAACATAATTCTTAGGTACACACACTCGCACATACACATAAACCAGTGCCCTCCCAGTGACATCTGCAATCTGTAAATATTTTAGAAGTCTATTTTAGATGCTTTTGTCATCACGCTTGCTCGTCATAGCAACAGCCTCTTTGTAGAGACTGTGGACACAGCAGCTCAAGGCACAGCTTTCACTGTCATACAGTGTGGCCATGAAACGGGTTAAAACAAGTCAAGTTAACTCAGATATCAAAATATGGTTAAAGTTAAGATCCCCAGTGGTGAACAGAAAGCTTACTACATAAAAGCTAATAAAATAAAATACATCAGTATATTAAAGATAAACCAGTTTATTCACCACCTTTGTGGCTTGTGACTGTCTTGAAAAAACAAAACAAAACTGTGTCTACTTTGGGCCCCTCGTCACGGATCAGATGTCTTTGAGTTGTTAGCAGCGCCACCATGATAATTTGAATAACTGTCCGAGACCCACAGAGGTGCAGCTCTCCATTTTTTCACAGAAAAAAACATTCCAAAATATAAATACAAATGTGTGGAGGCAAACCTATTTTCTTTTTTATTTCCTACCCCACTAATCCTCTCAGGACCTACCAGATCCATCAGCCTTTGAAGGGAGCCAGAAACCTAGTTTGGAAGCCACAGGAGGTAATTAACTAACAATAAATATTTCAAACTAGCTCCTCCTTGACCAGCAACAACCGTAAAATGCTGCTTATGCATTGATGCATCAGTACGGTGCTTTCATGCTACTGGAAATTCCAACGTCAGTACAATACCTTGAAAAATACAGATAGTCGATATAATTTTGTCTTGACAAAATTGACATTGAGGGCACAAAGTGTAATTTTTTTATTAAAAGATAAACATAACAAGGCTTTAACATGACAAAAACAAATTGTGTCTTCTTGGTTAGTAGTAGACAACAGCAAAATGACTGCAGTGAACATTTACAATTAGAGAGTGTGTCGATAACACAGAAAATTAATACTGTCTCAGTCATGAAGGCCAGTTTTTGTTGAACCATACTTTTAAATTTTGATACTTTAAGTACATTTTGTTAATATTACTTAATATTTTGAATGCAGCCTTTCACTTGTAATGGAGTATTTTTACATTGTGTATTGCTACTTTTACAAAAGCGCTGGAACTGAGAACTTCTTCCACCACTAAAGGTCCCTACTGCAAAGCTTCTTACTGTTCAGTCTGTAACATCCCTATCTTTCTCTAGGTATAGCTGCACTCAAGAATGTAGTGTAACATAAACTTTGAAAGCTTGATTCAAGTCCTGGTTGTAAAGCTGACTTATCAATGTTAAACGAATATTGGTCTCATCTTCTATGGCAGGTTAACTTGAACCTGAAGAAAAAGACATAAAATTTAAAGATGTGGATCATCAGTCAGGCAGTTCTCAGTTGACAGAGATTTTTCAAGTCGAGCAGTGTTTTTTTGTTTGTTTTTTTACGGTCAGTGAGCAGTGTACTTTGATGTAGCTGCAGAGTAATGCTCCTTGCTTTCACACGGCTTTTTGGTACAGGCAACTGCAGACTTAGACCCAGGGTGAGTCTAAGTCCGAGGCAGCTGCCCGGAGGAAGAGATAACATTATCTTCCGCCTTCTGTGTAGAAGTGGTAAATTTACAGCTCTCATCAATCTAATATGATACAGTCTCTGGATTTTGTTTAATATCTAGTGTTGGGAAAAAAGTTGATGCACATTTCTGATCCATCGTTAATGTATTTAGCATGCATTAACTTAAAGGGCCACCTTGGCTTGTTCATTACATTATGTGAATGGCGCCGTGACTCTGTACGTCCCTTCGAACCACAATCAAACTGTCAAACTCCATATACTCGCACATATGATTTTGTATGCACTGGGTAAATTGATAATGTAGGTAACAGCAATTTCAGGAAATAAATTTACCTTTCTATAATCTTATGATTCTGGTGTGTCTATACTTCACCATGAAAACAGAATATGTACTGCCATATATTTACCTCTAAAGGTATTTTAATTTCCATGCAACCTGTCCTCATTGTTCTTTCAAACCCTAAACATGGCCGAGTGTGAAACACGTCTTTTGGTTGCCGGCTCTGGGGTGAAGCAGATTGGCTCCGAGGGTTGCCTGGCATTGTTGCTGAATCTTGAATAAAGACTTGAATCCACTCCCTATGTCAGGACTGCTGCTTAGAAATGCATTATTAATGAGAATAGTCTGACTGATGCTTGGGATTAATTACAGTAGCTTTGAAAGCAGCCCACTCCCCCTTTTTTTAGCTCAACAAAACCAAGCCAACAATATTTTCTTCTCATTCAAGATTAAAGTGTGCAACTGGTTTGCAGAAGTCTTGATGCTGAAGACACCCTAACAGACATCACTGACTGGGTGAATAATTTATACTCCACACTATAAAGCGTGCCCTGTGCTTTTTTTCCCTTCCACATTTGGCAGAGCAACAGATGCACCGTGCTGTTGTCACCTGCTTGGTCACACAGAGAAAAGCTAAAAGCTAAAAGAGCTTCTTTTTTATCGCCCATTTGCATCCTCCTTTGTCAACGGACTCGCTTACAAGTGCAGCTGGCTAATGCAGCACAACCAACATGTGTTAAAGTCCTTTTGGTAAAAGAGTTCTCTTATATTATTTATTGAAGTGCTTTGTATAATCATGAATAATAATAGCATATAACATCATCTAAGGAGGTAAACTGACTGAACCAACTGCATGATGATATAAACTGTGAATAATATTTCCTCTTTGGACTTTGTACAGCGTTATTTGGGGTCAATTTTATTGTACTTTCATATGATGCACCTTTTCTCATTCTGTCTTTCTACATGCTGTATTTGGTATAAATACCAAAGAAAAGAAAAACAAATGCAAAGCACTCCGCAAATGCATGTTTCTAAAACATGTATGTAAAAACCAGAGAGCCCTGCTGTTCTACAAAATTGTATACTGTAGCAAAGCTGTTTTTTAAGATGAACATCTTCAGCAGGAATACATGACCACTACCCTTACCCTTTAACTAAGATGCTATGAATATTCTGTTGTTTTTTTTGGAATTCATAATTCCCACCCCGCATTCGTCTTGCTGTCATACAGCTGACATGATTGCGGCACAATTTTTCTCGCTAATCTTGCAAAAACCGAGGCCCCAACAATAGCTGAATGAGCGGGTGATCACCATGTGAATGTGGCAGATCCTCCATCCTCCTCATTCATCAATCCAACACACACATGCACGCATAGAAAAAGAAAAAAAAAAAAAGCTCATTCTTGCTCACCATGGGTTGTTGTTGGTTTCAATTAGTGGACCCAACATCTGACACCGGGCCACATGAGTCTGTATTGATTGGCTGAAGCTATAGAAATGCATGTGTCAAGGGCAACTGGGGTCAAACTGTGGACCCTGGAAGAAGAAAAGATGCAAAGAATGACAGGAGGGAGGGACAGAGGGAGGAGAGAGAGGCAGACGGACATGGACTATCGAGACATGCCTCTGTAGGAAGAGGGGGAGAGGAAGAGCCATTTAGATTGGACACAAAGCCTGAAGGCCACGGTATATATGTGTGTGTGTGTGTGTGTGTGTGTGTGTGTGTGTGTGTGTGTGTGTGTGTGTGTGTGTGTGTGGAGGGGGTATAGGATAACCCGCTTTGTGAATACCAGTTAGACAATCACAGTAGAACATTTTTGTAAAGTGATTCTCAATCTGGTTAGTCGAGGGTTAAAGTTTGTTTAGGATCAGGAATGAAAGCCAGTGCTAGTGTGTGTGTGTGTGCCTGTGTGTGTGCGTTTGAGCCTGCTAGGGGGTGATTCAGCAGCTGGACAAGCAGACTTGATCCGACTACTGTTCAACTAATGGACCGCGTGCACACACACACACACACACACACACACACACACACACACACACACACACACACAATAACAACAACTTCTGGTCTGTTTCTCATATTGCATTCACCCACTTTCATGTGAAAACTTGATATTACAATAATAAGCATGTTGCATAGCTTGTGGGCTGAACCTGGTGGGAGGTATCATTTGTGTAAAACCAGAACAACAGAGAGGGGGTGGGGAGGTGGGGGGGTGCCACCTGGAGATGGACGCACAGTGAGCAGCTACCATCTGTCTATAACTGAGGCCGCTGTGTAGTCAAGTTCAGTAAACTAAATGCCTCATCGACAATGAACTTGGGAGAAACAGCTCGCCTGGCTCGGTCCAAAGCTAACAACATGTTCATACCAACAAAGAGCAGAATAACATGTTACTGTTGTGCGCTTTAAAGGTGCCGGCAGGTGGATTTTGTTACCTTTGGACACAGCCAGGCTAGTTGTTTTGCAAGCTTTCAGTCTCTATGCTAAGCTAAGCTAAGTGGCTGAGGGGTGGTACGTAACCATTGCCAACAAAGTATTTCCCAAAATGTTGAACTTTTCCTTTAAGAGAACATGACACATTCACACATTTTCTCCTTGGTATAAACTAAATTTATGACTGGTCCGGACCTGTCGAATGACTCACAAACAGTTTTTCTCCATAGGGGAAAACAAGAATTACCTTCCCACGGTTGTACGCCTCAGCGCACCAGTCAAGATTCTCTTACAGTTTACATCCGTGTCTGTGAAAGCACGGATGCTTTACACACATCTTCCCCCCGGCAGCACAGAAGATCTAAGCAATCAGCACAGTTTCAAGGTGGACACTCAGTAATGTAGAGTAATGGAAAAGTATTTTAGGCAGAATATTATGATGTCACAGTGAAGGTGACCTTTGACCTTTTGGATATAAAATGTCAAGACTTTATCACTATATCTTATTAGATATTTGTGTAAAGTTTTGTTAATTAGAGTAAGAATTCTTAAGTTACGGTCAAAAACGTGTTTTTTGACATCACACTGACCTTGACCTTTGACAACCAAATTCTGATCAGTTTATTTTGTCAGTCTGAGTGATATTTGTGTCACATTTAAAGAAATTCCCTCAAGGTGTTCTTGAGACATCATGTTCACAAGAATGAGACTAATGCAAGGTCACAGTGACCTTGACCTTTGACCACCAAAATCTAATCAGTGCATTGTTGAATCCAAGTGAATATTTCTTCCAAATTTGAAGAAATTCCCAAAAAGCACTTGTGAGATATCGTGTTTACAAGAATTAGACCTTTGACCAACAAAATCTAATCACTTCATGGTTGAGTCCAAGGGGATGTTTGTGCCGAATTTGAAGAAATTCCCTCTAGGAATTCATGAGATGTCACATTCATGAGAATAGGATGGATGGCTGTACGAAAGTATACAACAGAGCGATGGATGAACAACCCAAAATCACAATACTTCCAGTTATAGCTATTGCCAGTGCGAAGACATAAAAAAACTTGTTTGAGGTTATGAATCTGAATGAATTCTGAGTTTTAATGTGTTAACAAAATCAACTGAAATAAAAATGAATAATTAAAATAATTTAACACAAAAACAATATTCCCTTCACCATATCAGCATCAATTTATTAGGCATAGCAGCTCATAGCTTAGAGTTCAGTAGTTCCAAGGAAAGTTCTCTCACTCTAACAGCTGCCTCAGGGTCTGTATGCAGGTCACTGTCCAATGCAGCATCGTCTGTTGCACCCAATATCACCTTCTGTTAGGGTTGGGTTCTGAACTCTGTACTTTCAATGGTAGTGACTGAATCAAGGCAGCACTACCAAGTACTGATTCACATTCCCACTAGGTCTCCCCCTGCAGCTTGTTCCTATCAGGGGTCAGGGCAACGGTGAGCAGAAAGAGGTCCCAAGTGTGGTTACACTTTTCAAAACTCAACGCAGACAAAACTCGCTGTAATATTTGTTATGGGAAATGTTACGCTGACCAGGGCAACATGTCTGACCTGAGGAAACCCATGATCAAACACAAAATATATCTACATATGCTTTCTTTGAGATACACACAACAGCCTTTTTATGCTATGACCTGTTGACATACTGTGATAGGCTGGAGGTTGCAGAGACAGGTTATGGAGGGGAGAGGGAGGTAAGGAGGGGTTTTATTTTGTCCAGTGTGTTAAATGTTCTGAACAAATAACAATGTTGAGAATTGAGAAGTTCTGACTTTTAACTACAGGGAGAGTAAAGAACTAGAAAAAGGTACCATCGGGTAACAGAATTCCAGGTACCAGTACCCAACCCTGCATTCTATATTAAATTCACTCATTCATCTCTGTCACTGCCCCATCCCCTTGACCACCTCCATCTAAGTGTACTGCAGATGCTGCTGCTGTTGCAGTATTTAGAAAGATTCATTGTGTACATTGTCATATCAGTGCGAAGCTAATGCTATCACCAGTACTGACAGATCTATAGTGCAGTTACAGTGCAAAAGGTATTTGGTAATTTTGGTGCTCTCAGTGCAGTGAAATTTTGTTCTAATTCAGTCAGGTCCACTTTAGTCAAAGAAAACTTTATTTGCATTTGCAATACTATATTTGGCAATAAGGCTCTGTTCTGGGGCCTCTCTGCCTTTCCTCAGGCCTACACAGAAAGCCTCTCCCACAGGCCTACATTGAAAGCATAAGGCGGACAGGACACCTCTCTGCCCTTCTGCGTGACTTCGTGGAAAGCCTAAGGCGGAGAGAGCACACCACTACGAGCTTCCAGGCCCCTACGTGGAAAGCCATAAGGCAGAGAGAGCACACCAGTCTTCCCTTTCGCGTGCAAATGAGGGAAGCCTGAGGCAGAGAGAGCAAACCACCCTGCCCTTCCATGTGCCTACATGGAAAGCCTAAGGCAGGGAGAGTAGCAGCAAAGACCCCCCAGTAACAGAGCCAACATCAATGACAAACAGAAATGACATTGATAAGCCAAACACAACATGAAAAGGACGAGCTGGGGTGAAGGCAGGTTGCAAAGTGGCTCGTTTGAGTAGCTGATGAAGCTGGGATGTGAGCTGAGCTTGACATCATGTCCTGCCTGAACTAACTAACGCTATGCTCAATTTTTGGCATGACATCCGCCTGCTATTCCACCAGGTTTTTAATCTCAAGTTAACATGCAAAGGGCAATTTTCACAGCCTGGACTGCTTTGCTTTAGCATTTTTTAGCATCTAACTTCATGTTAAACCATTCACTCACACTGCCAGATTTATCATATTTTTGTCTGAGACTTGAAACAAAAAATTTACAACATTTTGTTTGTTCATTCAAGAAGGTCAGATGAATCAGATTTGGAGCACTATCACAAATAAGCAGGAAAAAAAACAAAAGAGATTTGGAATAAAACTACAATGCCTATGGAGGGATGACTCGGATAGGTATTGTAACTATTGTATGGTATATATCTGTGACATCTGAAATGTCATTGTATGGAAAAGAAACTGGAATATGATTTTAGTCTGCTATTGAAACTTATTCTTACAGAAGCGAAAACAATTTGACAAAAAGGTTTCACTTGCTTTTAACTGCATTCCAGAGGGTTCCTGAAATCGGTTGCATTTCTTTCATACAGGCATTAATATGTGTTATTCCACTGTAGTGCTGAAGTGCACAAGAAGCTGTAATGAAATAAAGTAGAATTATACAATATAATAAAAATATTAAATAGTATTAAGAAATTGACTGAATGTGAAACTGAATGACTTGATACAATTGACAGAAGACTGAACAGTCAAGCTGTCGCAAATTGAGGACTATAAAGATCTGGTTACTGTTTATGTCATTTCCTCCTGTTCTCTCACTGTGTGGTCAGCTGTGCTATAACCACTGTGAAAAGCTATACTCCCCTTCTACAGCCAGACACACTGTACTCTGTTTGGTTAGCCCCCCCCCCAGACTGCTGGACCACTCCTTGTGTTACATCCAGAAAATCTAAACAAAACACTGAGCGTTATTATCTTACTGTCATTATTAAACAGGAAATAAGATGTCTGCTGTCTTGTAGCAACAAAAAAAGGAACCTAATGCATATTCCATTAGAAGGTGAGGGAGCTGTTGATTATACCAATGCATTAGCCATTACTCAATGTCTAAACCACCCGCTTAGATTTGTGCCTTTAAAAAGTGATTCATGAAAAACAAATGCTGATGACTGATAAATAAATCTGAATCCAGAAGCTATTCATCAGTTACTTTACATGAGGAAAAAGTAGCTACACACTACACAACATTTTTTAATTTTGGTCTCTTTAAGGGCTGAATCAGTCCGACACCCACTGTCCTTCTAGAAAAGGCTGTTCATCAAGTTGCAATAATCAATATATTTGAATAATATTTGATTAAATAGGCAGACATGCGCAGGGTTCAAGTATTTTAGTCAAGACCACCTACACCGAGCCCAAAGCCCATTTCACACATGCACTGCATAACTGAAATTATTAGACGTTCCTGGTAGGGGCATTATGTGAGAATGCAAAATGTCAGAATCAGACATTAAACTGACTTTACCCCTGCCAGCTCCCCAGTACATATTCCCTGTACAGAGCAGGTCACTGCCCAGAGAATTCAGTTAGCCTGTGGGTGTGTTGATGACATTTATATCATCCAGCTCACACAAAACTAACATCTGAGGGTGAAGGAGGAGGGTCATTCGCACAAAGACGGCAACCAAAATGTCTAACTGGACAAATGACAAGGTTCAGATACTTCTGTTGGTAAGCGCTAAAGTCAAAAATGTCAGACCAATTAAAGGATCGGCAATAGACTCATTTGTTTATGACCAAATTATGAACCATCTACGTGACCACGGTGTAATCTGTGTAATGTCTTGCCTCCTGCATGCTCTACCCAGGCACCACCCCTCACCTAAACCAAATAGAGTATTTAAAAAGGGTGAGAACACTTCTGACACCAACAATCTCCTGTTGTGTTTTACATGCCCGGACCTAATTCACCACATGTTATCCAGAGTTTGTTAGAGAAAACAGCTCAAGTCTTTACCAAGACCATTGTGTATCAAGACCAAGACAAGTCAAAGATTTGAGGGGCTGAGACCAAGTCAAGAAGACCAAGACCAAAGCTGTCAAAGTCCCACACTGCATGATATAATGTGGAACAAGCAAACTGTCACTCCTAAAACTGATCTGAAAGATCCACATTTCCAAATTAATAATCTTCTCCTTGCATCTCATTTACGGCCATCTATGTACCTACATACCATGATGTCTTGATAGGATAATCAGAAGGCCTTGCAGAGGTGAATTTTATGGGTGAACATGTTCCTTTGTTTTCTATTAGCATGCAAATACAATACTATTTAGAGATACCCCTGCAGCTGTGGTCTTTACCGGTCTTGAAATGAAATCCACAGTCCTCTTTGTCTAAGACCAAGACAAGACCGAGAATTAAAAATGCGGGCAAGTCTGAGACGAGATTGAGACCTTCAAAAAGTGGTATTGAGACCAATCAAGAGTACTAGAACACAGGGGGGCTTGCTCACATATGTTTGTGTGGCAGTTTCTTTTGTGATTGTATGCATAGTTCATTTGTTTTCATCCAAAAAAAAAAGCTAACAGTATTGGCTTCCTGTGCAAATGAAAAATTCTTTGTACTTGCAGAGAAGCCCCCCTATTGCTGATGTTCAGTGTTTCCAAAATAAAAGTGGTGAACCAGGTTTAAATCTCGTCACTAATCAATTCAAGAGGCCGTTTTCAGTCCAGTCTAAATGGCTCATTTATATATAGCTTGTGCAGCACATAACTACAGTGCTGGCCTGCTGAGGACATGAACGTATCCAGCAGAAAAACAATTTCCACAGGGGTTCTGGGTTGCTCATGTCAATAATCTTGGCTTTATGTTAATAAGCACGCATGTTTTTGTTGCGGCTCACTGCCAACTGGATTGCAGAAATGAGGCAGATTTTTCAACTGCCGTGGTCAAACCGGTCAAACAAACCATCTAAATGATTTCCTCCTCTTTCTGCTGCAGCTGCTGCATTTGGAGCAAACACACATAGAATCATGGTTTTCTCTGCTACACCCTGCCTACGGGCCAAGGTCCTTTACTAAATTATACCGTTCAGCACTGAACAGTATCCCTCTCCTCTCCTCTCCTCTCCTCTCTTCATCTAATAAAACAGTGAGTGAGCAGCCACTCACGAAGGCTTGGAACAGTTTGGCATAAAAGTATCTATCCGTCAGTTCCCGTGAGCCAGAGAACAAGGTAATTTAAAGCCACTTTTCAAGTTCAATACCAACCTTCCGGAGGAATCTCACATAGAATGAGATCAGCGTTTCCCGTTGAGCAACTATTTAACAGTAAGAGGGATGCCAACATTTATAGTGCAACTCCACAAAATGCATCACGACTGTCAGGATCATTCCATACACATCATTAAAGATGGTTAAGAGAAGAGGATTTGGCTTTCTGTTGATTAGCTGTGACTAATTCTATCACTCACTATTGTCAAAATCACTGCTGCTTATTAAGGACACGAACTTAACCATATGCATGTCAGTACACAGATGTTTCTTATCAGAAGAAAATGCAGAAATAGAGCCACTTACTTCCAATATGCTCTACTTGGAAAAAGAGAAAGAATAATAAGTATGGCTTCCTGGTTTATGTCCTACATTGCAGGGTTTGTGCAGCAGTCATCAGAATATTTAAACCCCATAGGTGAAGTATTACAGTCAATGTGTTGACAAGAAGTCAATAATCACTGAGGTCAGTATCTGACAGCCAATCATATAGTGGCAAATGTGAATTTATGGACCTTTACAGAATGACTCTGGGTCATAATCTCAAAGGTAGGTAGGTAGGGCTGGGAATCACCAGAGGCTCCACAATATGATATTATCACAACACTTTAGTCATGATACAATATTATTGTGATTTCAAACATGTTGCAATATCCTGAGTACTTTTGTCCCCAAAAGAAAACTTTGTTACCATCTGTATTATCTAATAAGATAAAGTTTCTCAGTCTGTTCATCTCACAGTCTTTTTTTCTTTCTTTCTTTTGGAGCAAAATGTATGCAGTGGACTGAAAAAGCAAATGATCATATTACTCTAGTAGGCTACTGAACGGTTCATTTGTATTTATAACATTAATATTTTTTTATAATAATTAAAATATACAATAAAATAAAAAATAATAAAAATCGATACTTGGCACTGTGTGATGGTACGACATTGCCACACAAAAATATCGCAATACTATACTGTATTGATTTTTCCCCCCACCCCTTAAAGGCCTGGTGACATCAGCATTTAAAACTGCAAAATTCTGCATCAAAATCAACTCATTTCAATGGAATAGGCTTGATTAGTGAATTCACTTGTACGGTAAAGTAAATCCACACAAATGCTTTGAGTGAAGTTCAACCACGGTGAACTCTGACCTGTGAATTTGGGCCTCTGAATAATAGCAATGAGTCTTCACATTGCTGCCCTCTGAGAGAACGGAACGCCAGAGAGTCCAAAATGACTAGACTGAGAGCATTCAAGCACTTAAAAGGGATATCAATAGGGATACATGATTTATCAGCTGAACATCGCTATCAGCCAATGTCCGCCATGTTGTTAGCCATCAGCCTATCGGCAGATAAGATGACATTCATCTGTGGCAGTTGCCGATGTTTTTCTCTTGTGTCACATCAAATGTAGTGCATCAGGGATGATGGTTTTTTGTAGGCCAATGCGGAAGTTAACATCACCCTGGTTCCTAATGGGGAGCCAATTCCCCACTGAATTTATGATTATAGCAGAAAAAAAGCTCTGTGGCAAACAAAACCTTTTGTTCACAGATGAAAACCACTTTTATCATTTTTGAAGCATAAATGCAGTCGCCAGGGTAAAAAAGCTATCTACACCATGGTCACATGACTTAATGTTGCAGCCACTACAAGACTGTTAAATTGTGCGTAATGACACTCATTTAGCCACTTGTTTTGCAACTGCCATTTTGAAAGACACATAAAGGCTTTAAAATTTACAAGTGGGGTATTTACTGACGTATTTTATGTCAGAGAACACCACCTGAAATTCTCCTTAGCTTGTGTTAACCACAGAACTTATTTCAAGCATCTAACCAAAAAACCCATTGACTTCAAGATGAGGAAACTGGGAGTGCTAAAATGCCAATTCATTTTTGGCCTTAAGGACTCATTTCTGTACCACTCTTTTTGTGTGGGCTAAAAAGTGTCAGGTTGCACAACCTGTTTTGTCCCTGATTAAGTTACATTGTGAACAATATATCCATGTTGATATCGGCAGGAGGAGAGCTAGTTAACGTTAGCTATAAGCAGCTGGTGACCGGAGCAGCTAAATGTGGTTGCACTGAGTTACATTATGATGTGTTAAAGCTCTGTTCAGTGAAAAGGTGTATGGAGTAAAAGCACATCATAAGGTTATATGTGGTTATATATGATGTTTTCAAATGTAATCTTGTAAAATGTAGATTTTGGTGGGAACCATATAAATACAGCTGTTTGAAGGATACATTTGTTGATGTTTTCACAGCAATATCAAATAAAAACTAGAGATAGAATTATAATGTATTAATACAGTAAAAAGTTGTTTTTTAATCCATTTAATGTGAAAATGGACTAAATTAAAGGTTGTTTAATTCATTAGTGTGATTAATTTTTTTTTTTTCATAGACAGTGTATTGAAGGGCTCAGTGACTTTAAAACAGTTTTGTTTCACTGGCACACAATAGAGAATAAATAGCAACAAAAAACAAACATTGCTTTTAGCCAAATTGTTATTTTAAACATAGATATTGGCACAAAACTTCATAATCAGTGCATCAGAGCAA
Organism: Epinephelus awoara; assembly: GCA_035609425.1. Lineage (NCBI taxonomy): Eukaryota > Metazoa > Chordata > Actinopteri > Perciformes > Serranidae > Epinephelus > Epinephelus awoara. The sequence continues at coordinate 31,299,247 of CM069301.1, read as the reverse complement.
TATCTGTTATTCTTTGGTACTCTGCTGATCAGTGATAAATCCTTATCCTTAAATGTTTGTTCATTGAGATATTTGGTAACATTTTGTTGTTAGTTGTTGCATCCTATGATTTGTTGGTGGACAAGTGCAGATAACAGTATCCTAATGAATTCATTTTGACATAACAAAAACTACCTCCACATGGGTTTGCTTGTAATGCTTTCAAATGAACCAATAGCCAGCTTTATCTGCGCGAGACAGTGAGTGGACTTCATACTGGGTGGCCAGCAGACTCACGCTGGAGGTATTATGGTTTAATCTTCAACCTTATTACTTTCCCTCAGCTTTTCATTAATCAGCGGGAGACTTAAGAGGATTTTACTCTCACTAACATCACAACATAAAAATCTGAAGTGCCGAGTGAGCTGATTTCACAGTGTAAACTTGAGAATCCTCTTAAAAAAAAAAAAAAAAAATTCTTTGAAGAAGTGAGAAAAAAGCAGTGTAGATTAATTCAATAAAGTCAGGCAATGGATTGAAAGTAATATCCTACAGGAAGTAATAGAGCTGCAGCTATTATCTTTGACCTTACTTCATTAGCAAACATGTGGCACAAGAAGAAATAAAGGTTGATTGTGTAATTTGCTGGTACAATGTCAAATGATAAAAATAGGACTCAAAACTAAATTTTACTGCAAAATCCAAACAGTGATGGGTCACAAAATGGCATTAACACACAGACAGAGAAAATTCAGACAATGCGGTTTGCAGATATGGGCTAATCAAGAGTGCCGGACAGATGTGGCCATGCATGAAAAGATCCCCTTCTCTTGAGTAGCCTAAGGGGATTTAACCCATCCGCTGTCTGTCAGGATCTAACTGACACTGAAAATCCCCTTCACTGCTGATAAACCTGATAATGCGCCCCAGTACAACAGCGAGCCCCTGCAGACAATAAGAAAAGAAAAGCTGACTTAGCATTAGCCCGTGGACCCGCTTTCTATGTGTACAAACAAGTAAATCCCAAATCCATTAGCTCGATTGACAGCGAAGTAAAGCGGTTGAGTCTGGGGTTTTTTGATCAATCAACTCCTAGAATGTTATCTTGACAATTGTGCAAATGATATTGATCAGTCATTGACCACTGGTGATTCCCATTCCTTGTTAGCAGAACTAATTCATTCAAGCCTGATCTTGAAAACGAACAATGAAACAAATGGTGTCACATTCAGGATTACATGTCAGTGACAGTTGCCAGTACCACCAAAGCCGTAGCTCGAACCAGAAACCCAACAGACAAATGCATAGGCATTTCCTCAAGAAAGGGAATGCTCCACCTGTGCTGCAGTCGGATCGCTAGCATAGCTCTACTGGGCCGAAAGGCAACTGTCCAGGGGCCCGTGGCTGGATGTCAGGGGCAACAGCTTAGGGGAAGAGGGTTTATGTTTCTAGCTACAGGCAACTGGGTCCACATATGTGACTGTCTGGCAGTCTAGGCAGGGAGGGCTCAGATGTACACAGAAGTGAAACAGACAGACTGGGAACTCCCTTTCAAACTGACTAATGGTTTGTCATTACGTCAGCAGTACAGATTCAGTGAACAATCATCCAATGCATCATCAGTCGTCTTTTTTATTTTTTGATTCCCTCCTGTAGTCAAAGTCAGGATTGTCATGAGAATTCATCCAGTCCCCAGAGCATGATTTCACTTAACTTTCAGTGTAAAATTTACATGGAACTAAAACTTGTCAGTCATTGCAACTTCCGCACGAACAAGATCAAGATTTTATTCCAGCTTGTAGTAATGAATCACCCTGATTACACAAAGGAACATCGATGTATTCTGATTCTATAGTAGACAGGGCCTGAGGCAGTGATAAAGAAAAGGGCAGCTGGGGGTGTGAGGTTTTGTCTAGAGGCTCGGCTGCAGGCTCTCCAGGGAGCTGGGTAAGGGGACATGGGCTGGTGGCATGGCACACACACAACTGTGCCGGGGCTGAGGGCTGCTTCACAACAATAAAACAAACCACACCCTTCGACATGACTTCTTCTGACCTAACAGATTAGATTTTAAAAAAGGATTACATTAGTGAGGGCTAATGTTGACTGTATTGTCATATTTGATGCTTACTTTTAACATCCAGACTGGATTTTCTTTTGGTTTGCACTGCAACATCAGTGCCTATGATGAGGCAAACACTGTTTTCCCTCATGATGTAAGTAGCAAAGTAAAGTACTAAGACAGCAGTGAAGTAAACTTGTTGTTATGCCTCTCTGGAGCCTGTGGCATAAATGCTTAAAGTTATAGGCTCCAAAGCCGAGACAAGACCTGACTAAGCACTGTAAAACAGAGGGGCATAATAAAGATTTGAGATTTATATTTAAGATTCTGTGTTTCAGTAACACAGGTTAGACACAACAAACTGCCAGTTCAATGTCTGCCCTGATAGCAGCAGGAGCTAAAAACGCAGCAGCGGCTAACAACCAACACCGAGCCATTAAACCATACCAGCAAACTCACACCCACACAAAAATGGCTTGACTCTATCTAAACTAGGGATGCACGATATTATCGGCATGTCATCGGCATCAGACGATATTATTATATGCACTGAAAACTAATCTATTTCAGTCTCCATCTAATGTGAGGCCATCATCACAACTAGAGTATGCATGCGTAATATGATGTTAATTCCACTACAGAAGAGACTTGATGATCTAAAATTAGGCAGGGAAAAAAGTGGATATATTGATCGGCTATCGGCCAAATGAGTTGTTCAGCATAAGGGATCAGCAAAACATCCAATATTGTGCATTCCTAATCTAATCCAATTCAGAACTGTTAAGTAACATTAGTCATGTGATGCTAACAGTTACTGTCACTGTGTAAAAAGCTGGACTCTCACCAACTGTCCCCGTGGTGATGCAGAGCTGTTGTGATAAACGTGTGGGCCTGTCACAATAACTACTTTTGTTGGATGCTATTTTGTTCCAAAAATCATTGCAATAAATAATAGTACTGTCATTTTAACTCGACCAGAAATGACTACAAAACTTTTCTCAGTATAGTTTTTTTCTTCTGTTCATTTGGCTTAGACTGTCCGTCCAGTTGCAATACAGTAGATAAGCAAAAGTTCACAAGTCAATTTTTATACCACGGCATACCACTGCAATGCTTTTAATGACAGCATGACAGGCCTAGCTGAATTAATCAATAAGCTAAAATTAAATTAAATTGAACCCGTTTAAAATTATAATATTCTCCATATTGTCATCTTTAAAATATAGCTTCATTTTGAAATTTCTATAGCGCCTCCATGTCACCATTTTCATCCAAGCACCCCTCCTTGCTAAATATTCAAATGGTGCTAGTGGCCTAGCGTCAGACAGACAATGGTAAGCGGCCAAGAAAAAGCCATTTCTGGCATCATCTCATTGAATTCAATTGAATTGGTATCATGGCAGACTTTGTGATATCAGCAAATATCGTATCATTGTCCAAAGAATCATTATAATATTGTATAGTGATGAAACTTGTTATTTACACCTCAAAGACATGCATTTGGTTTTATGAGGGGCTCATTTGTGTTATGATACATCTGTGTAAGTTTCTCATCACAAAAATCTACTCATCCTGTACCTCTGTTTTAGAGTGTGCATAGTTAATAGGATGAAAGGATGGATGGGATTTCCATTTAAGTACAGTGGATAGAAGCTTGCTGCTAATGAAAAGAAGTATTTATTAAGCTGCCAATCTGCCCGTCAGCCAAACTCCCTCGAGGGCTTGTTGCAGCCTGGGGTCCAATCTACCCAGCAGATAGCGGGCATATCTGAACCAGGGTCAGCCATTTGTGAAGCACTTCCACCATGCGTAAAAGAAAAACAAAGAGATAAATAAGTGGCTTGAAGTCACAGTGTGGTACACAGAGGAGGGGAAAATATAGGTTTAGGATTCTCACAATGCCATTCATTTTCCTTATCCTCTCAGGGATGCCTGTGGCCACAGTGGTGCCACAGCAAGTGTTCTCTGCAGAAGCTCCACTCCCACACCCCATTACAGCACAAACTCACCCCATACACACTCTCACACACACACAGACACAAGAATGTAACACGAGGGACCACCAGCTGTTGCAGAGACCGATATGGGGAACGCCCTAAATACTTCTATCATCAAAATCTGGCATGCACATTCTCTTTCTATCTCTCGCACGTTTTCACATAAGATCAACATGGCTCTTTAAACTTTGTGATTTCTTTCAAGATGCCTTCCTGCTGGTTGTGGAGGGTAAGCTAATGATTACAATGAAATCACACTGCATTGATACACCAAGCCACCAACATTCAGCACTCACTGACATGTCAAGCAAATATCAGAAACTCAGCAGGTCATCATATCCCACCATCCTGACAATACACCACTACAGGTGACGAAATGTCTGTAGGACAAAAGTGCCAAAAATATATCTAACATCTTACCACAGTATGTGACACCTGAGATGAACAGACAAGAAGGCCTGCAGAGGAGGGTTCACTTGGCGTCTCATTTCAAAAAGCATTAACGCTCCTCTCCCTTTAATGTCCCCACTCATTTCCAGTTCTCACGCTGTTGAAAGGCAAACTACTTAACCTACAGTGCGCCTCACACTTGACACCTATAAATCACAACACCCCGTCCTTGCCACATACGTGCCCAGAAGTCTTACTTTTATGATTCATAGACGGGGCTGGAAAATAGTCGTTTCAGCTGCAGAGCATCGCTTTTCAATGGCCAGCTGCAGCTGAAGTGGCCTTCGACCTATTTACCCTCTGTGTGTCTGAGAGGTTTGAGGTCTGGATGGTAACCTAACCACTTCCTGCATGCCACCTAACGAGAATAATCAGCCCACAGTTGGATTTCAAAAGCACCGCATGCAGAAATGGCAACAGTCCTGCAAGATTGTTTTGGATTTTACCATTGGTTGTATAGAGCCTCGAAACTGACTGATGTTGTACAAGGTTATTGGACAAGTCAAAAATATGAGTGAATACAAAATAAATCGAAATGTAATCTCATGTTAAAATAAATTTAAATTTGATTCACTTAGTCTTTTATTTATCTTTCATTGGCTTATTTAACTATCCTGACCCCACTATTCAATTTTCTGGATGCTTATAGTAATAAGATGGGTGTGCCAATCATAGACTGTAAGAATAATGAACGTAACTACCGTGACAGCACCCATTGCTTTGGGGAGACCCCGTTTGCATTTCAGCTGTTGCCATTTTGTTTTTTGGGAGCCAGAAGTGACCATATTTGGGCAAGAGGCTGGCACTGTGGAGGAGTGAAGGGTGGATCTGCCTGGGAGGCAAAGGACACGATCGCCAGACAAGCTCTCGCACAAAGCATCCCGCCCTTAATTATGCATAACTTTAAGCCTTAATAAAATGTAGATGGGTCAGTTATAAAAAAAAATCTTCCCCCCGTACAGTTGTCATGACGGCTGCCACGTGGTGCCAATGTACAGTATGTCCAGAGTAGTGTGACTGGCCTGAGGTGTGTGTGTTTGTGTAATGTTGATCATCTATATCGAGTTTTTCAAAGTGTTGAGTGGGGGCCAGTGGCAGCCCTCAGAAAAATTTTGTGTGGCCCCTGAAAGAGCGTCTATCAGGTTAGGGGTGGCAAATTGTAGAAAGCTATTGGCTGTGTGGCAACTAGTGGCACCTCGCAGAATCCCAGGAGTTTCATTCTGTTATCAATGCTAGAACTGTTAGCTTGAGTTAACAATATAATTGAACAACTCAGCTGTTAAAAGTGGAAGGGAGAAAAAAAAACAACTTTGAGGACACTGATTTATGTAGAGTGCAGAATACGACTGTAGCATCACTTACATAGCAGGAGTCAAAGTATTTTAGTCAGGCCTCTGGAAACACTGTTCAACCTTGCTTTTATTTTTTTTCCGGTGGCCACTTGTGGTATTGCAAAGAAATAACATTTTCCCATAGATCACTATTATAAAGGAGATGTCTGTAAAACTGCTGACAGGACACATTGAACTACATACAAAACAAAGTCAATTTTGACAGTTTTTCATTATGAATTTTTGATTCATGGATGTATTTTGATGATTTTGGTGAAGACCGGGCTGACTTACGAGGGAATCGCCGAAGGACTGACTAGCCGCGGCTTCCCTCCGACGTCACGGTTTACGTCACTATTTACGTCACATGCTGAGCTCACGCCCCCCATTGCCCCGAAAAAGGTGCATTCCATATACAAAAAAGTGGGTGAGCAGCATTTTATTTTTATACTGCCGATGCTGAAAGAAGACTGAATGGGCTTTCCTGCAAATTTGCACAATTCCGGTTTAAAAAGGGCTAATGTAATTTCATGAGCTGAGAGGAAACTCATGGGTGAAGCCAGCGGGAAAAACACGACTGTGCATATTTAGTGGACACATACCCAGGAAGTAAACCTGGGTGCTAGAATTTTTTTAATTTTTTTTGGGCGTATGCGCCAGATGAGCAACTCCATTGGATGGAACAGGTGCCATCTTGGGGCCCAGTATCTAGTTATACATTTATAATTTAAGCCAGTCAGTTAACACTAACAAATTTTGCTGGCTAACCATAAACTTTAGTTTAGTTTTAGTATCTATATTGTGGCCTTTGATGAAGACAAGAAACTTGAACAGGTAGAAGCTATGTCCGTAAGCTTCCAAGCAGTGTCAGCTAACTAACCTTGAGTACACAGGTTCATTTCAGTGATGCTTATGGATGATTAAAAAGAAAGAAGAATAAAGCTTTCGGTTTCTTCTACCGTTTTAATTATTTAACTAACAGTATTATTTATCGATATATTCAGTTGTGTTTTAAGTGAGAAATTGCACTGAGGTCTGAGAACAATTGAACTTTTCTACACATTACAGTCTCTGATAACGCCATAACCACTCACACTTTCATTCATCCCCCACAGTCAAGTGTGTGTAATGTGATATCGTGCTCCTGGAACAGACCCTTAGCAAGCAGATGGCCAGCTATTCAAAAATGTCTGGATGCTGAGACACCGAGCAAAACCAGAGAAAAGAGGAGATGGAGGTTAAAGACGGGGCTGTACAACCACTAGAATCTTTACAAAGGCTGTATGTGAAAATGTGCTCTCAAAACATTCGCAATAAGAAGGAAAAATACACTGGTAAGCTGTTTGCCTTTTCCAAGATAAAATCCAGCAGCTGTATTAGAAGAGGATAACCAGCTGCCGAACTATACTCAGTCTTCCTATTTTGGCCATTTCAAGAAAATCCTGAACGCTCCCCACACTGAGGAGCTTTGTGACTTCAGATTCAGTAAGATCATCAGGTGCAGCACACACACTGAGGGGGATCCTCTGACAGACAAGCCTCACCTAGTCTCTGAACAGCTGATATCACAGCACATGACTGTCTCCAAACACACACAGGATCACAGAAGCATTCCAACTGTTCTCTGCAAAGTTTTGCCTTAAAGGAAGAAGGCCAGCTTCATCTTCATCACGCGTCAATTCCAGATATTAACCACACATCTGAAAGCAACTGGACTGTTGTCAAGTTCAATGAGCATTGTCAAAGCTTTCTGTCTTCTAAATGGGGCAATAAACAGGCAGCTGTGTGTGTCCAGCAGAATGCTAGCAGGTGAACAAGGCATTTGACATTTGGCTCACACAGCTCACACACATTCCTACATCAGCTGACAAAAGAGTGTGTGTGAGTGTGTGTGTGTGTGTGGCCTGAGCCCAGTGCTCACCATAGTCCAAAGCCACTGTATATCCATTGTAGTGAGCAGTCTAGTGTGAGTGTGTGTTTTGGGGTGCAGAATAAAGCAAGTGTTTTCATATTTTCTGCACTCACTTAAAGCAGAACTCATCCTTCATTTTAAATAATGAAATACTTTATGATATCAGTGCAGTGAATGTAACTGCGTGCATCATACTAGCAAGTGTCGAGCCGAGCCTACCTGACAAACAAAAGTGCTGCTCTACTGAAAAGCAGTTTTGCCCATGAGCGCCTACTGAACCACTTTTTTTGTTTTAATGTTTATCCCATTTTTAAAAACAGTCTTAAACTTACCTGTTAGGTCAGTGGAGTGTGTGAATCAGCCGTCCATCGTGTTGAGTGAAACAGAGCCACGCATCCACGCGAACAAACACAAAGTACCTTGTGAGGTCCAGTTTACTTCGCGGTACTCTTGGTTTTAACTCGACACCTTGCACCGTTATGAGACACTAACTGTTGTAAAAGTAGGAACAAACTCCGTGTCCACACTGTGTGAGTGTGTGTAGGTTCCTCTCACAACCGCAGGCAGTCTCTGTGCTCAGGTCTCCTCATCTGTGAGGCTTCAACTGGAGCCAGAGACAGCTGAGTCAAGACACGCGGAGTCAGACAGGGTGGGACAGGAAGTGTCATGGTGCCGCCTTCAAAATAAAGTCCCCAATATTGGAAAAATGTGTGGCAAATATACACCGGTCAGCCCAAAACATTACAACCACTGGCAGGTGAAGTGAGTAGCATTGATTATGTGTGGTCATATGCCTACAAAGTTGCGTGGTGATCGGTGAAACCCTTGAGATGTTATACACCTTTATGTGATGAGCCACGCCCTCCGCAGTATTCATTGCCTTATAGAAGCTCAGTTTTAGCAAGTTTTCCAACTTTTGCCAAGAGAGAACTTTAGATATTGGTCCATGGATTATGTTCACTGAGTTTCATGCAGATCGGTCAGACTGTAACAAAATTGCATTGTAACAAAATGATCAGTGTTATTCACCTTGCCTGTCAGTGGTTTTAATGCGTTGGCTGATTGGTGTATGTTGTACTATTAACTGTTGCACTGAAGTACAGTTTAGAGGTTCTTGTATTTTAACCTACCTTCAGTAATTTCATTTTATACTGATCTACTTCGCAGCATATTAGACACAAGATTTCAACTCTTACCACTTGAAAGGGGAACACCATTCTAACATGTTATTTCCATGGCCTGGGATGGTTCAATTAATATTTGTGAACATAAGCTACTGTCTCAAAGCCAGAAACAAAAGAAGTCTCAAACTTGTGATTTCATTCAGTATAAAGTCTGGAGCTGCTCCATATAGACCAGGGGCGATATTCACAAACATTCTCTTAGAGTTCCTATCTTAGCCTGAACATTTTTAGTAAGGAGTCCTAGCTTGCGAGTGATTTGGGAAAGTTCTCAGAGCAACACTGAGCAAGGAAGGGACAGAAACTTTTATCATAGTGAGGAGGTGTGGTTGACCACATTGCTAGGTGTGATGCATTCTTACGACAGCCAGTGGAAATGAAATGAACTGCTGACTATAAAAGTGTTGTCATTGTTGGTGTGATCACTCTGCTAAGGGAAGGTTGAGTCAGACACGAGTCATCGCTGTTGCCTTTTTCCAGTTTTCTATCCTAGTATTGTGATCATTTTACTGTGTGGGTGGAAAAATGTGTGCTTATCCCTAATGAGGTCAACCACAAATATTATCTCTGCACAGTCTAATCTGTGGCATTTCATTTACTCACTGTCACCCAGCATTGGGAGAATATTTCTCTGACCCCTTCAACTAAAATGTGCATCATACATCTACGACCTGGCACCTTTTCTTCTAAATTTTGCCAGACCTCAGTGGCGGTGGCTCATCTTGAGTCTCCCTAGCTAGGCTAACTATGTATTCCAAATTCAGAAAAGGGAAAGAGAGAATTTGATAGTGCGCAGACATATTTGTTTGCTTTCATTGCCGATGGTGCAAAGCTCAAGTAGCAAATAATGGTGAATAGCCCACTGAAGAGGAGCCGCCTTGTGGAAAGATGAATGCCTATTGGAGCCATTAGTAATGTTGATAGGCTAATTTAGATAACTTCAGGCAAGGCTTCAGCTCCATACTGATTTGTTTTCTATTTTTAGACATAAACGGCTTTTTTAATAGTAAAGGTTGCCGACCCCAGATATAGACAATGAATGGGTGTCTGATTTTGTGGACCCACAGAATGTTTACTTTCTGTTTTATACCCAAATGTGCTTTATTGTATTGTAGTGTTCTCAGTTCTGACACAGAAAATGTACCCATAGACTCCGAACATTCCCCTGGGTGCTCGCAGTCTCTTCTACAACGTCTTTCCCAGTTCATTGTCCACAGGGTCGCTCCACACTTTACACCCCATGACATCAAAAATTTGATAGACAGAACTGTAAATCTGGGATTTGTGAGAGAGTTGTTCATATTTACTGATATTTTTGGATAATAGGAATAACATGTATTAATTTTAAAGATGGGCATAGGTCCCCTTTAATTTATGGATCCATACTGATAACATTAATGCAACACTGAGTGATGTTGACACAGCAATGAAGGTAATCTAATAATGTAGTTAAGAGTGGACTTTCCCCCTGAATACACTGTCATTTCTACACTGTGGTACTGCTGCTTTTACTGAAGTAAAAGATCTGCGTACTTCTTCCAGATCTCCTGCTCACTGACAGCAGCTGTCATACCCTGGCAACAACAAAAGCTGTCACTATGCATCAACATATAATGTACCATAAATAAAGATCTCTCAAATAAAGGCTTTCTTCTTTTATTAATTAATTTATTTAATCTAAATTATATTTCATTGAGAATCAAAATTAAAAGGTTTTCCCCAACACTAACACAATAAAGGTAAGTGTTAGGTAAGTTTGAGCTACGACTTTTATTTTGAAAAATGCTCCTCAGACATGCTGCTCCGGCTCTGCTGGCTTGACTCTGGGCTCCAGCTTTGCGCAGTGTTTCCAGCTCTAACAGTAAAAAGCTTCAGTTTGCCCTTGGCACTCCGGATTCAATGTGGAAACATGGATGTAATTAAAACTCACTGAAATATAAACACGGATCTGTGATCCTGTCCACAGTGTAGCCCAAAGTGCTTCACAACACAGACAACACACAGTGAGAAATGAGAAAGGTTTGTGCCTGCTGCAGGTTTACACTATTTCTGCTCAGTATGTTTTTCCCACAGGATGGATGGCAGTGTGTGTTTGACCAATCAAGTCAATTCAGATATTTTGATTTACAGCCAAACTAAAGATTGTATTAATTTAATGTCATACAGCACAGCTCTGATAATGATCTGTGGACATTACTGATCATCTGCTACTGCTGTGGCAAACAGATAAAAATATGAATGTATTTTTAATTTGAATCACTAACTCCAGCTTTGAAATCCTTCGAGATGAAAATGAACAATGACTTCAGAGCTGGGACTCTCCTCCTTGTCTAGACCACCAGAATTAGGTGTGACTGCCCTCTGTTGGTTTATGCTGGAGCTTGTCACCCAGAAGTTGTGTATGGAAGTGTACTATCTAACTGTCTGTCTTTCTATCATCTATCTATCTATCTATCTATCTATCTATCTATCTATCTATCTGTCTATCTGTCTTTCTATCATCTATCTATCTATCTATCTATCTATCTATCTATCTGTCTGTATTTCTATCTATCTATCTATCTATCTATCTATCTATCTATCTATCTATCTATCTATCTGTCTGTCCTTTTATCTCTCTCTCTCTTTCTCTCTCTCTCTCTATCTATCTCTCTGGGAGCGCCAGGTAAGTGCTTGACCTTAGATAACCTCCCCGTGTTTGTCTGTAGACGAAGTAAACGAAAAATGTTGACCCATTGAAAACACAGTATGACTGTGTTTAAATATTAAAGGCTGATTGTCTGAACACAAGCCTGGCTCATGACATTGTTAGACATTTAGAAAACATTTGAAATACTCAGTTTCGTCAAAGTCAAACTTTTGGTTCTAAGAGTTTCTTTTAGGTAAATATAGCTGCAGTACACTCCTTCATCTACTTGCCTTCTCTTACTTTTCGCACTAACCTTGATCTTCTCTTTGTGTCCTCAGCTTAAAAAACACATAACTTTGTTATATCACCCAATTTCCTGAGAATTTCTTCTGAACATAATTTTGAAATGAAGACACATTTTCAAAGTCCTCTGCAGAAAACAATGCATTACTTCTGTTTGACGTCTCAGAGACCTTAGCTGTGAAGTGTGGTTAAATACAATGGATTCCTGTATGATATTTAATGGTAATTGTTGTTGAAAGTATTTCTTACTCTTCTCAAAACCCGAACAGGGGAGACCGGGTGCAGCTGTAACAATGAGATAGTTGGGTAACACTTTACTTGAAGGTATCTACATAAGAATGACATGACACTGTCATAACTGTGACATGAACTTGTCAAGAACATTATATAAATGTCATAAACGTTTATGACTGCTGTGTCATTTGGTTTGTATAATGACAATTTGACATTAAATTAGTTTGGGATGTCCTGATTATGATAACTTGACATTAACCAGGATGACATTACCAGAAGATGTCTTTGTCATAAAAACTTACACAGCATTAACAAAAAATGCACCTCTTTTTGTGTTTATGACAAGTTGACATAATGATTGATACAAAGACATCTTCTGGTAATGTCATTCTGGTTAATGTCAAGTTGTCATAATAAGGACATCCCAAACTCTGTGGGTAAAACGGGACACATTTTACCTTTGCTTATTTCAAAGCAGGAGGCTGTTACAGCTAGCTGAACGATGGCTGACAGAGGCAGGGACAGCTGTTACACCTTTTTAAAAATTGTTATAACTAATCCTAATGACAGCTAAAAAAACAGCATGCCAGGAGGGTGGGCGAGATAAAACAACAGGGGCGTGCTGTTAGGTGTAAAGGTCTTCATAGATCCAGTGCTTGTCAATGAAGACATTAGCTTCAGGAGCTTCTGATTTTAAGTGTAATCTTAGTCCAGTGTGACATTTCTTGTTTAGGTTATTAGTTTTTTGTGTGTGTGAGTTTGTTTGTTTTTTTGATACTGCTCAACCTGGTAGCGAGGCAGGTTGTAACAGTGGAACTCCTTGTATTTGACATCCATTAACGAATTCTGTTGGAGACATTAGAGACATAGACAAATAAGGGTGTGTCAAAAAATGTGAGAGGTCTAACACAAATATTCAGCACGTTACAGGCGCTGAGACAAGAAGTGTTACAACCATACCTGGTCTCCCCTACATCTATCTGGATCTCAAAGCTATTGTTTATAAGATAGGGAAAGGTGAGTAAGGACTACCACCATGTAGGATAACATGATACACACCTCTCTGTCTGTGGATGACTCTTTTGCGAAAAATGAATACATATATTTGGTGTAAAAACAATCTGTACAGCCATTTTCTTGTGGCAAAAGGAAATGTTACCACCACTTCAATACCTTTCCACATATTGGGTTTTGATAAGGTGACAAGAAAAGAAGACAAGACTTTAAAAATTGATTGATTCTGCAGTCATTGCATCTATGGGATATATGTGACATGTAGTCTACTGTCAAATTCAAACACATGATCCAGCCCAGCAGGCACTGAAAGCCAAAACACTGGATGACCTTTCTGAATTCCCACATGCAGTTTGTGTCACAGAGTGGGCTGTATATTCTTGTCATTTATAGTCTGTGTGAAGGGTGCAGGAGCTTATTTATCACAGCTCAAGGCAGATATGTGGCAACATGTTTTGACAGCAGCTTGTTCGGTGGTAGGGCTGACAGCTCCCCCGTGTGACGTGTGGGCAGGCTGGGGAGGAAAGGGGGCGTTTCCGTGCGCTGCTCTTACCTCTCCTGCAGGGTCTCACCTGTCAGGTTCAAACTCCAAAGCTGCACAGGCTTTTTATGACTTAAATCCCAACCGAAAATTTAGAGGAAACAGCACCATGCAGTCTCCGGTCAGGGATTCCCCCGTCAGAGCGGGCTTTCACAGACTGGAGGTCCAGAAAACCACCTGGGACGTCCCGGAGAGATACACGACGCTGCGCTCCATCGGCTCCGGAGCTTACGGGACAGTTTGGTGAGTTTACCCGGGGAGAGGGCGCGCGAGTTCGGGTACACTGGCGAGAAAAGCGCCGCAGAGTTTGTGTCAGTCTCTTCGTTTTTTGTGCAGAAAAGTGGAAAGTATTTGGGTGTTTAGTCCAGTAATCCTAATAGCCTGATAATCCTGCATGTTCTGGTTTGTACTTATAAAATACTGGGCATAACATTTTTCTTTAATTAGCCTTATTGTACAGACATTGGATCCCATTGTAGGGTACAGCTGTCTCCTATAGAAATAATAAATGTTTTTATTTCACACATTAAAGCACATTAAGCCATTTAATAATACAGTCAGCTGCCTTCAACATACTAAATGGTTCTTAAAGCAGTAACACTGGTAAACATCCTGTTTGATGCTGATACTGGTTTGTAACTGTTTTTTTTTAAGGTGCTTGCCTTTGTTGGTCACTATCAGTATTTAAATGCTTGGCATCACAAACGATTTTCTCTATTTATGTAAGCCTTAAGTCTGCATTCCTTCTCCAGACTTTACTGCATGCAGCTCAAGAGGCCTACATTACTCTGACATCTGCTAACAGAAGCACTATTGTCTGCCTGAGGCAAGTCAGCAAGTCAATGCAGGTCCTCGATAGGACAAGAATCTCCTCCACCAACATAGAAACACCCACCCTATAGGAATCTAACTGATCTCACACACACTTCTATCTGACAATAAGCTAAGGACACGACAGGCATGGTCTTATTACTGATACTATTATGTTTGGCCAGTATATAACAGAGGGGACATTGTTTACTAAATTGAAAGGTTTATTCCAGATATTACTCATGAATAGGTTTCTACAATCATTTTTATTAAACATGTACAATTACACGTATCAGAGCATCTCCGAGGTGAAGTTTTTTTAGTTTACAAACTTCATCAAAACTTCAAAAATCAAATTGAAATCATTCTTGATGTTCTCAAAAGTCTTGATGGGAAGCACCATTGGGTCAATATTAGTTATCCAACAGACAAATAATAATGATTGCACTCGTTTTGGTAATTGATTCATCATTTATGTCATTTAGCAAGAAAAAAGCAATATGTTGTTATAATATGAGACAAAATAAGCCATCTGCAAACATCACCTTGGGCTACTGGAGCTTGTGACGGGTATTTTGCACTACAGTATTTTCCAGTGTTTTATAAATGAAACAATTCATCAGTTCATTACAGTTAATCAAAACAGTATACTTTGCAAATAATCATTACTTAAAGCCCTGGGTTTTGAGTCAGTTCAGGTGCACACTGATCCTCCCACCGTGTGTCATAATGCCCTTTTCCCTGTGTTTTATTCCCACTTAGTTCTGCCATTGACCAGAAGACCAAGGAGAAGGTGGCCATCAAGAAGCTGTATCGTCCTTTCCAGTCGCTCATCCACGCCAAACGGGCCTACAGGGAGCTGCGGCTGCTCCGCCACATACAGCATGAGAATGTAGGAACTTGACAAAAAGTGGGCATGGATTGAATTAGGAATGAGCGGTTTCTTTTTTCGTAAGAGAGTGGACACATAACATGAGAAGTGTAATTAATATGATACTTTTCAGTTCAACAGCCTGCCAAAGCTACTCTTATTGTTGAGACTGCCTAGTTATACAATGAGTTGTTATCTTGGTGTATTAATTTAGACCTTCTTTCACCAGGAAGTTCAGTCTAGAGAATGATGATTTTGAGGATAAGCAAGCTTTGTTGACCATTCAACAAGAGCCCATAATCTCATCAGTGCTCTCTGACAAGCTGGGAGTGTTGTGTATTGTTGGAACCCTCATGATTCAGTATTTTTGCTGAAAACCTTTGAGGAACTCAGAACACTTACATAACCGACTGAAGTAAGAGTTGTACACGGAGCTGAGTATCAGAAACCAACCATGATTTTTTTATTATAAACTCACATACTCTCAAATGTAGAGATTTGGTGGACATTAAAACTGCACAATTAATAAAGTAAGAATGGAAAATGAATAATACACTGAATAACATTTTTTAAATAGATTGTCAAAGGATTTGACAATCTATTTGACAAACAGCCTATAAAGCTGAGTTAAGAACACTAGTGTGTGTATATGATTGTCAGATTGTATAAATCTAAAGAGAGCAGTACAAAAAAATTTATAAAAATGGTACTTACATTAAGCTATGTTCAGCTTTAGCCTACATCTTTTCAGGCAGCAAAACATACTTTGGTTTGTCACTACTTCAAAAGTAATGACTTATTATTGTTACTTTTCTGTGCATTGAGTTTTATAGGTTGGAAAATGACCAACATAAACTCAACTCAGCTAAATTAAACTAAACTTAACTAAACTGCACTACGCTAAGCTAAGCTAAGATAAGCTAATATAAACTAAGTGAAGCTAACCCAAACTAGTACGAGTACGACGACGACGAGTACGAGTAAACTAAACTAAACTGCACTACGCTAAGCTAAGCTAACCTAAGCTGAGACAAGATAAGCTAATATAAACTAAGTGAAGCTAACCCAAACTATAAAACTAAGCTAAGCTAAGCAAAGCAAAGCAGACCTAAACAAAACTAAAAATACTTTATGACACAACAGAGACATGTCTCAAACAAAGTTAATTTTCTCCTCATTTGTCCATCTGGAAAAAAATGCCATTTCAGTGTCAGGAAAAATGACTGACTAAACTAAACCATAACTAATCTCTGGAAGGCACTTAATTCAATATGTTTCAGCAGAAGCCTAAACTGTTTAAACAGAAAATCTAAGGACGATAATATCAGCAATGGATGTACGAATTTTTTAGAAGCGATCTCCGAGAAAGGCAGTACAGAAACATGACAGCAATGACTGTGATACTTAAGAAATTTCAGTAAACTAACTGCACTGCATGTGACCTTTTGTCAAATGTGTGCAAGCGTTTCATAGACATGTGTCTTCACAGACACGTTAATGTCTTCACCATGTTTTTCCTTGAAGGTGATCTGCCTCCTTGACGTCTTCACACCAGACTCCACACTGGAAAAATTCCAAACCTTGTGAGTTAGGATTCAGGATCCACATTCTTCTGCTTGTTGTCGCAGCTTGTTGAGACTTTGCGTGCATGTGTGTGCATGTATGGGAAGTTCAAGCGAGGATGTGTGAGAGCAAGCTGATTCATGTTTGTTTTGGTTGGTTTGTGCAGTTGTGTGTCCTCATCAGAGCAATGAGATCTTGTCATTTACAGTAATTTTACCGCTTGATGTCCTTTACGTAACAGCTGATTTTGTCTTTTCTGTGCTTTTCTTCTCTGTTCTGCTGTTCATCTCTCTCTAGTTACATGGTAATGCCATTAGTAGCCCAGGATCTGGGCCACATCATGAAGAAGCGGAGATTAAGTGACCGCATCACCACATACCTGTTCTACCAGCTTCTAAGAGGACTCAAGGTAATTGTATAATTTGTTTGCATGATTGTTTCCCATAGATATGAAATGCCAGCTTCAGAGTAAGAGTTGAGGGTGGCTGAGTTGTCATTCAAAGACAAAGAACACGGGTTGAAGTGTGTCAACTGTAAATAGTTCAAGTTGCAAGAGTAGGGATACCCAGATTGATCAGTTGCGGATATGTGATGGGAGATCCGTAGTAATGCTTTGTAGTTGCCGCTCCCGGCAAGGAGGTGGGAGGTTCCAAAGTGATTAGCAAATCAGTGACCACTCGGCTTTCCAATGGTACTCTGTTTTGCTAATACCTCACACCTTACACCAAAAGACTGACTGCCTGCACATAATGCTCTGCAGGCAGCTGTTTTCTGAAAAAAGCTCTAAAAACCCACCTGCACCTACACAGTTAGAAAGTAGCTGGTGAAGCAGTACGTTCTCATCCCAAGTTGTCTGATATTGCCGCTTTGTCAGTGGCCTTTAATGTCCACATACTACGTGCCAGGTATCCTCCTCCGTCTGCTGTTGACAATCCAGGATGCGCTACCAACGCCAGGACATTAACATAAGCATATGGTTGGGTTTAGGCAACAAAAGCACGTGGTGAGGTTTTAAAAACAACATCTTAGTTTGGCATTCAGGAAGCAAACACCAGGCTCCAGGGAGAAGTCCAGGGTTTGTTGGACCCATCCATCACCACTTCTACCCAACCTATAGGGATTTTCCAGCTCTTTACATCACGTGATTACTTGTTACATACTGACGCTGTCCGGCCATGTATCATCCTCTCTTGGCTTTGGGGCTTGTATGAGGCTTGATCAACAACAACAGATTTATTCTGAGCACTGATGAAGGTATGTATTTATTAAGTGCAGGATGCATAATTTTACATTATATTAATTTATAATCAAAGGAAGTACAAGGAGGCAGCTTGGCAGAGCAATGTGGTGACCTCTCATCTTTCATCCTACCCTGCTCTCCCTTTACACAAGGTCAGATGTCTTAACGGAATAACAAGCATAATATATTCAGTTTACAGACTGCTGCACACTTATTTATGCGTCTCCACTTATTGCTAGACAATGTGTAACCAAGATTGCTCAATGGAAACGAAAGAGAAAGCATGTTTAAAACCGGAAAACAAGACTAACTTCTTGGAAATTCCCCTTTGTCTTTGAATTAGGCCTCAAGCTCCTTTGATCCTGAGATGTTTTCCCCTTCTTATCTGTGTGTGTGTGTGTGTGTGTGTGTGTGTGCTTTAAGCACTCTTCTGTGCTGTGAGAGCAGTCTGGATTTGCTCTGTAGGTTGGAAAATACACAAAACATAGCCCTCACAACCAGCTGCGGGTAGAGACTTTGTGATGTGCAATGTGTATTTTTAAAATCCACAAGTCAACACCATGCCATTTAGAGAGCCAGAAGCATACAAGTCTGTATGCTCCTACACTTGGTGTGTGTGCAGTTTGTCCATTTGTGCTGTTTTATACTATGCTCTTACATCTGTTTTCTTCTTTACAGTATATTCACTCTGCGGGGATCATTCATCGGGTTGGTTTTTTTAAATACACCACTTACTGTAGCCTTTGTCTCACTAATAATCACTGTGTGTTTACTTGAATTGTACACTTGAGGGAATAGTTCAAGATTTTGACATTGCGCTTACTCACTTTCTTGATGAGAGTTAAGATAAAATACAAAGACTATACATGGCTTAGCATACAGTATATCTTGGGGAAACAGTAACTTCCTGGACTGCCCTCCATCTCACACATAATGTTAACTTTGGTTTTGGAGAGATTAAACAAAAAAGCATATTTCCCCAGTTTACTAAGCAATGTGATTGCTCTTTTCAGCAGAGGTGGGACCAAGTTATTGTTTTGCAAGTCACAAGTAAGTCTCAAGTCTTTGCACTCGAGCTCCAAGTTAAGTCCCAAGTCCTACACTTTGAATTTCGAGTCCTAAACATGACATTATGTGTATTTGAAAGCCAACTCGCTGGAATTTTCAAATGACTTCCAAATGCTAGAGAAGGTGTTTTTTTTGGATCACAAGGGACAAAAGCACTTTATATCTATATTTTATTCTGAGATATTAATTTGAACTTGGACAAGCTTGCATTGTTAAAGACATCTTGGTGCACCTTGCTGAAATGTGTTATAGATCATGATGTGTCATGAGATCCTGGGGTTGCCTTCCAGAATCTCGACCTGCAATAGAAAGTGTTACAATACAATATCCTACATAACATTTATATATCATGGCATATTTATAGTAAGTATAAAGCTGAAAGTTCACCAAATTGTCCCAAATGTAAAACTCATGTAGGCACTGGGTTACATTGCCTGTGGGAACGCAACAGAAGTCAGTTATTCTAGAGGGTGGTATGCACAAACATCAGTACAGCATCTTTCATGTCTGCTTGGACATATCCCTGACTCTCTTTAACAACATTAGGAAGTGGTTTAATTGCTTTTAATGCTGGCGAGGACAACCATCATGGTGAAACAGGTCAGGGACAACCCTCCTTCTGTTTCTATGTGGCAATCTTTGGTTTCTGAGGTTGTGACTTTGGAAGAAATAGGACATTGTATTGAATTTTTTTTTGCAGAAGTGGCCATTGGAATCACTTGAACTTAGATTCACTATAGACTTGGTTTGTAATGTTAATACTTGAAAATTTTGAATTAAAAGAAATACAAAAAATATTAATACATTTACATTTTGTAACTATTTGTTCAAACAAGTTTTATGGAAGTTGCTGTGTCTGTCATTTTTGACCCGCACATTTTGCATTCTGCAATTCCGTTTTTTATGACTGCTACATTATTTTTTGTACACAAACAAAATTGTTTTTTAGTATGACTTTTTCCAACTGGCACACAGTAATTTAATGTTAGTTCTTCATGGTTCTCTCCTGAAATTGACTGGATGCTGGAAGGGAAATTAATTGATTTGTGGTGCACTTTTAAAATACCTGACTTTTTAATCTTTTTTTTTTTCGTCTCAAGTCTAAGTGGAGTCATGAGCCACTGGTGTTAAAGTAGATGCATGTCTCTTTTTTGACTTTGTCAAGTCTAGTCTATAGTCATCAGATTTGTGACTTAAGTCTGACCCGAGTCCAAGTAAGTAGAGTCCACAGCTCTGCTTTTCAGTAATAAGAAGTGTAAGGGATCACATTTTGAAGTATTACTGTACAGGTACTACTCTCAGCAATGCTTTGTTACTTATTGGATTATTTGGGGTTTGACCTGTTTGCTGTCCTTCTGGGAGTTTGAATTAACAGTGTCCGTGCGTTCAGTTTACAAACTGCTCTGGGTCATGTTGGAGTTGGTGGGAGTTGGCAAGCCTGTGTCAAAAGAGGAGAAACGTGTCTCCCTGTAACTCCAAGCCTCATATATAACTACATGATGTGTTCTTAGCTGGCTGATAAATGTAGCCTATGCATTCAGGAATCACCTGTGTTTTGTTCAGAGGCGGAGGCTGTGTGAACCCTGTGACTAACCTGTGAGCACACGACTTCTGGAGTTTTAATTAGTGAGTGTTAGTGGTGCTGCAATGATGATTTTGTGGCCTTTTGACAGAGCTTGTCTAGCTGGTTCCCCTTGTTTCCACTCTGTATGCTAAGCTAAGCTAACGGGCTGCTGACTGTGGCCTCATATGTACCATACAAAAAAGTGGTATCAGTCTTTTCATCTAACTCTCAGCAAGAAAGCGGTTAAGTGTATTTTCTAAAGTGAACTATTGCTTTACCCATTTCAGAGTATATTAACTACAAGCCATAATAAGCTTGTTGTTGTGGTTGGATTTTAGGATCTGAAGCCTGGTAACCTTGCTGTAAATGAAAACTGTGAATTGAAGGTAAGTGTAAAAAATATAGCTTAGATGCATATGAAATTGTTCAGGTCAGGATGATGATTGGTTTTGTTTTATGTGTGAAAATATTAGACATTTAACTTTTTTATTCATGAAGGAGTCAACAAAAGGGAATTGAAATAGGCTACAACAAAGGCAACAGAAAAATGAAAAATGAAGGCTATAATGGACATTATGTCAGCTTCCTAATAGTGAACGGTAACTCTTCTCAGATCCTGGATTTTGGCCTGGCAAGACAGACAGAGAGTGAAATGACTGGTTATGTTGTGACGCGCTGGTACAGAGCACCAGAGGTCATATTCAACTGGATGCACTACAGTCAAACAGGTAATAATATTACCTTCCTTTAATACAAAAAATATAACAGAATATTGAAATATGCTACGACAAAGTATGACATTTTCATTATTAAAATTCTCCCCCTCACAGTGGATGTGTGGTCAGCTGCCTGTATCCTGGCTGAGATGATCACTGGCCAAGTGCTTTTACCAGGACATGACAGTATCCTCCTCACACGTTCACCTCACGGTGTTATAATAAAACTGTGTATGCTCAGTTATAGTAGCCAGAAATTCATCTTGCCCCTGGCATGTTTGGGTTTAAAATCAACACAGTATCACATAAATATGTGAAATGGACAAGACCTCTTAACAACACATTTAATAGTGGTGGGCATGAAATGTGTTAAAAGTACATGCTGGCAACACACAAACAAGACCAATGCAATGTCTATTATTGTCGTGTCGTCAATTGATTTTGTCATAAAACTTCGGACATATAAACCTGGTTAAACCAGGTTATAGTGCGGTGATTAGAGGAGAAGTGGCAGAGCATAAAGGTCCAGAGGCCTTTACTACAAAGCAGGGTTTGAAGTTAGCGAGATAACCTCTGGGTTAACTCTGGGTTTTCAGTACTACGAAGCTGGTTCTCTTTGTACCGGGATAAATCACAGTGGCAATTTATGCTTAACAGCTAAAAGCATCCATGGATGAAAGTGCAGAGTCTCGGGTATAACAGCTGCACAATTATCTCGGGTATAAAAGCTCTTTGAAACAGAGCTTCTAACAAACGGAAAGATCGTTTAGAAAAGATATCGTGGGTAAGTTGAACTGGCTTCGTAAATACAGGTGAAAATAAATAAAAATAAAATTAATATTTGAAGGCAAATTTTTAGGTTGACATGTGAAACTGTATCACTTATTTTGTTGCAATTCTACGTTCTTAAATTAATAAGAAAGTACTTCTTACTAATTTGTCATATCGTCAAGAATATCGCAAAATACCCTGAAATATCGTAATATTACTTTAGGGCCATATCGCCCACCCCTACTGTAAAGTAGCGTAACTACACAAACTTCAGGTTTCACACAGGACACAAACCAGTCTTCTGGTTGAAAGTCCACGTTTGTTTGACACATCCACCACCACCTCTGTCGCACTGTGAGGAATTTTTCGCTCTTAATACTACTATTAAAAATTTGTTTGTCGACCACAAGCTCCTCATTGACTTTGCATTCATGTCGCCAGCATGTAATTTTAACACGTTTCATACCTATCACTACGTAACCACCACTACGTAAAGTATTGTTAAGACTCTGCGTCCATTTCACATATTTCTGTGAGACCCTGCTGTTAAAATACAGAACATGTTGAAATCAGGTATATCAGTACAAGATTTAGGAGCACTCAAACACATTTTAAACACAAAGGTGAGTTTACTCTTTGGCTCTCGAGGGAGTGTAATAATTTCCTCAGAATATAAGAAAGTTTGCAGTCAAGTTGATCGAAAATGCCTTAAAACCCAGTAATGTAATTACTTGACCAATAATGTAATAAAATTTCCTGACTGATATTGTAATAATATTACAAAAGAACTGTAGGTAAAATCACATATCTAACCCCTACCAAAGACAAAGACAAAGCTAAACTGCCGTCTCCGTTCTCTCTGCCGTCCAGATCTCTTGTTAATGATAATAGTAAATAAATATATTTGGACAGTACCATTAAACTCCCCTCTACCCACTTCCTGTTGTTGTTACCCTGCCAGGACTTTTAAGGCAGTTTGGTTGTACTGTTTGCATGTATCTATTTATATAAGATATTTATTTGGTATTTATGGGTCAATATTTCAGTTAATACACTCCCCTTAATCCATGCAGATATGTCATAAGCGAGGCAAAGGGGACACTCATTGTCAAGTTAGCTGTGTTCTGCAGCTTTTGTCATCTTCTAACAGTGTCTGATCAAAGATCCACTCTGGTCGAGTAGACGATCCTTGCACAGCGACCAGTCAGCATGGGTATGAGCAGGTTCATTTCCCATTGATAGGGATTTTAGTTTAATGCATCTTTGCCTGATGATAATGTACTGCTTGCCATCTGTTGTAAATTTAAAATTTTGCATAAAGCCTAGAGCAGGGATTCTCAGCTTGCTTTGCCCGAGGGCCAGTTTTACAATATAACAGGAGTCCAGGGGCCACTTAATAAAGAAACATTAATAATATATAAATGATTAGCATGGCCCTCTGTCGGGGGTCTGGAGGATCCTCACTGGCATTTTTTCTTTTGATAAACAAGGTCGATTTTGATGCTTTGTTTTGCTCTCTGGCCCCGTATTTAAACTTGAAGTACAAATGAAAAATTTACCATTTTATTGTTATTATGAATTAAAAAATACGTATCACAATACCAGGACGTATTATTGGTTTAGTCATTACATTAGCCTGTTTTGTTATATTTTTTGATCAGGCTTACAAATTTTATAACATTTTCAGTCAGTATTTAAGTTGTGGGAAATTATTACATAACTGGGTACTACAAGGAGAATTTTGAAAAATCTTAAAAATCGTTTCATCTGAGTTTTCTAGCTCAGGCTTTGTAACATGCCTTCATTATAAATTGAAGGTGTGGTTTAAAAATTATTTTTAGATTAACCAAAAAGCAGGGTGAAATTAAAGAATGCTATTGGTTGATTTATGTGAAATGTAGAATTTAATGTTTTTGGAGCTTGGTCCATACCACGGAGCAAAAATCAGGATATCTCGGCCAGCTTTGTTGAAGTGTATTCCTACATCACTGGGGAGTCCCTTTAATTAGATACGCCATTGAAATGAGCCTATTGATCCTTAATGTCCCCCTAAAGTTAGATTTTTCTTTCATCCAGTGTTACAAAAATGACTCAAAAAACCCAATTACAAAAATGAAAGGAGAAAAAGCAGCTGCTATATTTTGTAGTAAAGCTATGTCATGTATGCAAAATGAATGGCAACCTGCACCGTCAATGCTTGTGGAGGCTTCCTGAACCAGCCTGTTCAGGTATTGATCAGCTGAAGAAGATCCTCCGTCTGACAGGAACACCAGACTCCTCGCTGGTCCAGAAGATGCAAAGTAAAGATGTAAGATTTGTCTACATGCCTTGTGTTGCTCCCTAACATCAGCACTTTGTAGCTTTCATATTTGGTATTTAGCCAACTTACAGTAAGACAGAGTGTGTTTCCAAGTGGAAAATGACACGTTGAGTTTAGTCTGTCCTTACTATTTTTGTCATGTGTTTGTCTGTATTCCATAACTGTTTTCCAGGCGCAGTCTTATGTGCAGGGTCTTCCTCCCCAAAAGAAGAAAAACTTCAGGGAGGTGTTTCTGTCCATGGATAAAAATGGTGAGCTGAACCGTCTTTCCTTATTGACTTGACACTCAAATTCATTGCGTTTCTTTTCATTGAAATATATCACAATTTCTTTTGAATTTACCTCTTTGCATGCTCTTGGAACATTTTCTCTACCTCTGTGCCCCGAAAAGTCTTGTACACCAAAGGTTAACCCACCTCGTTATTCCTTGTCACTTGAGTGAATAACTGGAAAATGAGCTTTGAGTCAAAAAGCAGGAAACATGACTTTCATGGCCAAGTAACGGTGAAAAATAAAAATCTGGTTTCTATGATGATGCTTCCAGCTGTAGACCTATTGGAGGGGATGTTAATGCTGGACCCAGAGACAAGGCTGACAGCTAAGCAAGGACTGTCGCACCCTTTCCTGGCTGAGTATCATGATCCAGAGAGCGAGCCAGACTCTGACCCTTATGACGACTCCTTCGAGAGCCTGGAGCTCGCCGTTGGAGAGTGGAAGAGTAAGTTTTACGATGCAGACAATACCCAGTATAGTGAAGATCAATACCTGGTGTGAAACTGTCAGGGTTGAATCTGAGAGGTTTCTCACTTAAAATAAATCTACACTGTAACACTTTTTAATGCTGCTTTCATTTTTTTGTATCCAATTAGGTCTTATCCACATGGAGATCATGACCTTCGACCCTGACAACCCCAGACAGACAGCCATGTAGGATGCTGTTATGTTCTGGTGCCTCCCAGTGTTGGGATATAATACATATACAAACTGTTAAGGTCATCAACACTGTCAAGCTCTTAGAAACAAATACCAAACAGCATCAGAATATTTTTTTAGGCATCTGATTTGTCTTACAATTAAAATGCATTTTATTAAAGGGCAGCTTCACTTGGTGTGGTGGCCTGTACAGCTTGTTATTCTGTAATATTTAGATACTAGGTTGACTAAAAGGAGCAGTTGGCTTGCACCTAAAATTTTATCCAAAACATGAAACCAATTATTTTTAAAATGATGTCTTCTCTTTTGAAAAAGTACAAAAATGGACCGACAGTGGCATCAAGTGGTGAGG
Source organism: Epinephelus awoara (assembly GCA_035609425.1). NCBI lineage: Eukaryota > Metazoa > Chordata > Actinopteri > Perciformes > Serranidae > Epinephelus > Epinephelus awoara. The sequence continues at coordinate 31,273,406 of CM069301.1, read as the reverse complement.
TTGCAGATTGCAACCAAGTGAAACTTCTCCCATGTGCCAAGTGTGTAGGAGAACTATGGTGGCTGACCCCAAAAGTGCGCTATCAAGAGTCAGCGTTTGGTTTGAGTGTTCCATGCTACTGTGAAACCTCACAACCTCTGTAAAAGAGACCAGCTCCATATGTAGATATAAATGGCTCATTCTAAGGTAACAGAACACAACGATTCTTAAGTTTCAGGTGATGATAAACTAGTGAAAACTTAGTTATGAATATTATATTCCATCTCTGCCAATAGCTGCCCATAAATTCATAAATTCATCTTGCACCTTCTTCAAAATATTTATTTCATTGCCTACTGTAAAGTAGATGGTAATGAAATGACATACACTCAAAAATGGGTGTGTGTTTGTTACATGACTTACGTATATGAAAGAAAAATAACAGATAAAAAGATCCTTTGTTACATTTTATCTTACTTTACAAGGACGGTTATTGTTTGTGTCTCATTACCTTCGTCAAGGAGGTTGTGTTTTTCAGTTTAGTTTGTTTGTGTGTTTGTCAACAGGATTAAGGAACAACCACTGGCTTGATTCTCATTAAACTCGGTGGCAGGGTGTAGCATGAGCCAGAGAAGAACCCATTAAATTTTGGATCGGATATGAATTTTAGATACACAGATCATTTTTCAGTTTCCTAAATATTGCCAAATAGGACATTTGGCCTTGGTGGAGGTCAGTGCTCTCTGAGTGCACTTCTCATTTTGTATGATTCTGTGTAACATACTAAGAGTATGTAAATGGTTTATGGTGCAATGTCACTTTTGGAGTCATTTGGAAAGATGTGGGATTTTATTGTTGATTGTTGTTTTTACAGTTGGAACATACTCACTTGTTTTCAAATAAAACATTGTAGAAAATGGCACCTTGTTGACTATTTTAATGATGTTGGAATGAGTAATTGAATAGAATGAATTAACTGAAAGATGGACACTGTAAAAATGTAACAGGCACAAAGTGTCATAGAATGATCAACCACTAGAGGGCAGCAGTATATAAGCAAAGATTCTTTAGGGAGGAGGAAGAAGATGGGTTGATGGTTCTTGATAGGAAAGTAGGAAAACAGAGTATTTTCGTTAGAGAACGACAAGATTCACCTGGGAGCAATTTACCTATTCAGGACAGATTTAGAAAAAAAGTCCAATGGAAATGTATAGAAATATGCTTGTCATATTATGACAACTTGTTCAACCATTTTGCATGTAAAGACTTATGCAATGAACTAATGCCTAAATGTTGTGGGGGGTGAGACTTTTCAACAGAGACCCATTATAATACATTTTGATCAACATGACATAAGCAATTGATAATGTAGGAAACAGCTTTGAATTGCACAGAATCATTTGCATGGATGTACCAAAGCATTTGCAACTTGTTCAACGAAATGAGAAACTGCTTTTTTGATGTGCACAAGTGACACAATGATGCGAAGATTGAAGAAGTAGTTTTGAGAATTTCAATTCTGATCTGAGAAATGTACCAACGCAACTGAGAAAAAAGAAACAGCAGATTTTCCAATTTTACACATGCTGAAATAGTAATGGTCTATAGTTGGGATCTTAAGATTTTGAAGGGTTTTTAGCCTTAGAAAGCCAAAACACAGCTTAAAGCTTACAGTTTCAAGAGTTTAGTATTGTTAGCATCTCTGCTGTTTGCTGGGATTTGGCAAGCTTACACCCCAGCAACCCCAGCCTAGCTTGGATTGAATAGGGATATATTTGCCAAACACATCACTTACACGTTATCCCTGCATCCTTTTAACTTGTAAATCCAAGTACGTTTTATTTGTAAGGCTACACTATAATGCTCGCGCTAACCATAGACCATAGTAAATATAATGGACACATAGCTACCTTGACGTCACCTGTTGGTCCGTGGACTCCCATTTTGAAGCCTGCAGTTCAGCATTCCAGCCGTCACCATCTTGGTTGTTTTTGAGCCAGAAGTGACCATATTTGGGTGAGAGGCTGGGGTGGATCTGCGGGCTGCCCTTAATTATGAGTAGCGGGCTGCCCTTAATTATGAGTAGCTTTAAACATTGTCAACAGTTGTCATGACATTTGAAATTAGCTATAGAGACCAAAACTGTTTTTTGTACCACGCTGTAAAATGTTCATTTCTGCTGTAAAGTTGGACATACAGTAACACTGGTGTCTGTTGGGTTTGACTGGTGTCTGAAGTCAGCTTCAAGTGGTCATCTAAGGAACTGCGGTATACAAGAACAATGCTGTTTCTTTATTTTCATGTCCTCTACATAGATCATCAACCATGAGAATGCTGACTTTTTGCCTGGCACATGTACTTCAAGCCTCAAACATGTAGCACTGCATGGACAGTGTACATCATGTATGTTTCCATCAAGTGCACATTTAAGAACTTAACTGGTTCTTGGAGCCTGAAACATTAAAAAGTCTCTCTCTCTCTCTCTCTCTCTCTCTCTCTCTCTCTCTCTCTCAGTAACAGTAATTATGAGTGGTGGGGCCATCAATTATAAACCCAGATTATTTGCATTGTTCGAAGTTAGAGTGCACCAAAAAGCAATAAGAAGAAACAGAACTGCCCAAATTGAATATGAAATCAGGTTTATTCCAGATGTTCTGGTGGTACAAATTCACAATAAATCTGGTTGCTCCAGTCAGCCTTATCCATGTTTCTTTTTTATTCAGAGTGGAAATGGAAGTAAAGCAGGATCAAAACACCATTTACTGTATGTGCTGTAGTTGAGAGAGCAATTTCTCTCAGAGCAGAAGAAAAAGAGGATTCCAAAGATCAATATGAAAGTGTTACATGTGGCTGCTTTTGATGGTGTCAAAAAGCACAGCAAAATGACAGCTGTGAGACAACAGCAGAGACATTGCAGAAAAGAGGAGTTTTGCCATGTTTGCTTTAGGAAGTCAAGAACAACCACAGCTTTCAGACCTCCTTCTGTGCAAATCTGAGAACTGCTGTTTGCATTTTGTGTGCAATGATTGTTGCCTTGTGAGGATTCTCTGCCATGACACTACAAGTACGCTCTCGTCTGCATGACAGCAGATCCAGCAACCAAAAGACAGCCGGGCTGACTGATCAAATAAAGAGAGGACTGACTCATATCTCTGCTGCTCTTTGTTTCTGGTCTAATAATTTCTCTGCCTCTGCTTGTATGATGATGATGTAATCTCTCACTCTTTGAAGGTATGTGTCGCCAAAGTGGGAGCAGCAACACAGTAACTAAATGCCAAATAGAGCTGTTCCATTGCATGGATCAGCTGTAAATCAACTATAAATTGTCAAATGCAAATATTCTGAGGCCGCTCTGTCTCCAGGGAGAGAAGTGAAAGGTTTTATGGAAGCTTTTAGTTGTTGTCGGGAAGAGTTGAGGGACAAGAGGTGGAGAACAAAATGAGAGAAGAAGAAGGATGGAGAGGACAACTGCTGTTTATCAACGGCGGTAGGTGGCGGAGTAGCTAGTGCTGCTGCTGCTGCTGCTCTGTCTGCCGCCAACGCCGCCAATGCTGCCAATGCTGCCAGTGCCCATGCCAATCCCGCCGCCACCGCCGCCGTAGGTCATGCTGCTGTAGCTCATGCTGCCACCACCACCGCCGCCACTGCCGTAGCCACCGCCGCCGCCGCCACCGCTGTAGCCACCGCCGTAGCCACCGCCGTAGCCACCACCACCGCCTCCACCGCTGCCTCCACCTGGTGATGAGAATAAGATTTTTCAGATGAGATGGCAAGAATCTGGATTGTCAGTAAAACTTATCAACCAAACTGATGGCTTTACTGAAGGTTTTTCTCATTGTTACTTTTATATTTCAATAAATTGGCTCAGCTGTAACTTGAATGGTAAAGATACATACTTGAGCCTGAGGTCTGTATGTGGACGGTTGTATTTCCACCGCCAGAGGCAATTCTGCAGAGAGGAAGATAAATGAACTATTTTAGCTGCTGATGTTGCTGCACACACAACCTGCACAATGCACTCTCGTAATGTCCCGTAAAATTAAACATCTTGCAAACCTAAAGTAGCTAATTTTTTTTTACCTGTCCTCCTCTCCTTCCAGCAGTTTCCTGTAGGTGGCAATCTCAATGTCCAGAGCCAGCTTGACATTCATGAGCTCCTGGTACTCGCGGACCTGGCGGGCCATGTCCTGTTTGGCTCTCTGCAAGGCGTCCTCCAGGTCCTTAATGCGGGCCCTGGCGTCCTTCACAGCTAGCTCGCCACGCTCCTCAGCCTCAGCGATCTGGGCCTCCAGGTTGGCACGCTGGGAGGTTAGAAATTTAGCAGATGCATCAGAAGTGATGTTTGTCATTCAAAAGTTAAAGACCGCACACCAGAAGCTGCTCCTTGAAGAATTTATTTGATGTAACGTTTCGGGCTTCTGCTCTTCTTCAGACTGTCTGAAGAAGAATGAATGTGAGCTTACCTGTGCCTTGACTGCCTCAATCTCATTCTGGAGGCGGCTAATCATGCGGTTGAGCTCAGCGATCTCAGCCTTGGTGTTGCGAACTTCATCTCCAGCCTGGCCTGCACTAGTCTGCATCTGCTGGAACTGAAGGAATAGAAATAAAAATAATTGTTATTGCAGATTCAACGTAGTGACCTCTCCACCTTTATCTGATATTACGGGATGTGTATTTCATGTTGGAGTTGTTGGTTTGATTGCTTTCTTTCTCTACCTACCCTTGTCTGGTACCATGCTTCAGCTTCAGCACGGTTGCGGTCTGCGATGAGCTCATATTGAGCCTTGACGTCGGCCACAATGGAGCCCATGTCCAGCTCGCGGTAGTTGTCCATCGAGACAATGACTGAGGTGTCCTTGATCTGTCCCTGGAGCTCATTCAGTTCCTGCAAAAGAGATGTATATCACCTTTTTTTAAAAATGGAATAAAAATAAAGTCAGGGAGTAAAGGCAGTGCAATATCTCTTTCTCAATTCTGTATCTGTGCCCACCAGTGCTACGTCATCCCCCCTAAAATGTTAGTTAACTTAAAAAGTGCTTCCCTGGAAATGAGAGAAATTGAGAGAGTATTGTTCATTTTTCTTACCGCCTCATAGACAGCTCTGAGGAAGTTAATCTCATCCTGGAGGGAATCAACCTTGGCCTCCAGCTCAATCTTGTTCATGTAGGCGCCGTCTACATCCTGCAAGTAGATAAGAAGAAAATGGTCTGCATTGGTGATGGGTCAGAGAAAAAAAAACAAAAGTTCATGGCAGTATTGACAATGAAGCGGTCGAGTAACGGCCAGTCACTGTAAAATTGCACATCGACTCTCACCTTCTTCAGGAGCACAAAGTCATTCTCCACACCGGCACGCTTGTTGATTTCATCTTCATACCTGCCCCACAAACAGTGGAAAAATTAGTTAACAGAAAACGACTCTGGGCACCAACTACTGTAGTTCAGCTGTTGCGTTCAAAGGTGACACGCTTTGTTGCCAGTGCTGGTATTAACTCACTTGTTCTTGAAGTCCTCCACAAGTGTCTGCATGTTCCTCAGCTCTCCCTCCAGCTTGACCTTCTCATTGCCGAGCCCATCCAGCTGTCTGCGCAGGTTGGCGATGTAGGCCTCAAACATGGCGTCGATGTTGGAGCGGCTGGTGGTCTGATCCTGCAGCAGGCTCCACTTGGTCTCCAGCATTTTGTTCTGCTGCTCCAGGAAGCGCACCTAAACGGTAAAACCATTCACCATGTTTAGAGCTAGTCTCACGTGGGGAGATTTTACACGTTGAATATGACTACAAACCGCTTCAATCAGACTACAATTAATGAAATAATTAGGATTACATAATGGATACATTACACATCTGTAGATTTGTTTGCATGTCAGTGTCTGTTTTCATTTTGTCCTTTTCAGCATAGTATAAATAGAAAAGCCTGATCATACTGTCCCGTTTCTTCATGATAAGCCATGCTCATTCTGAAGTAATAGAGATGTTTGTCTTCTTTGTTTTACTTTCCTCAGGTGACCCATCAAGCCACACCCCTGTGTGACTTTACCACACAAAAAGCTCTTGTATGCACCAATATCGGCAGCTGCCATATTTAAACACCCCTCAGGGCAGGGATGTTCTTGACATAAACCACTGTATCTGCACAGTATAGTTGAACTGTACTCGTATTTGATAACATTTGACATGATACAGAGAAATATGTTTCAAAGCCTGTTACTAGAAGACAGAAGGTGCATGCGTGGCACACAGTACAGAGCTCTGCCATGGGGTTTTGAACCCTCGAGAAGGCGGAGCCCATCCCTCCATTTTGGGTGTGCACCTGTGCCTCTAAGCTTCTTTTTTTTTTAAAGGCTAGGTAACGTGTACCATGCCACACCTCAGCCCCTCCCCTTAAACCCCTGACATTACCACTCCCTGGCCTCTAGGGTGCATACTTTCACTGACTGAACTTGCAGAAGAACAGAAGTCACCTATGTGAAGACAGATAAGGCATGAACACACTGCAGAAAAAGCTAATGGAGCATTCTCTTCCTGCAGGGTATGGTTAACTTTCTTCCCCTTCCCTTTCTGCCTGAGTAAAAAGATCTCCCATCTTCTTCAGAGGTCTTCATTTATTCATGAAAGTGTAGACTGGTGAATTTAAAAACCTATGAAATAAATGACAGTAGTCGGTGCAAAGATTTCTCTATTATGCAACGCATTGCATATACTTTAGATGTCCACTTTCCACAGCACCACTGAGAGATTGCGAGTCCTCGCTGCCATGGGAATAGGTGATAACCTGATCCCTTCTTTTGCTCATACTGAGAGCCACCAGTCACTGGATATGACCACTCTAGTGTTTCCTCTCACTCTACACAGAGACAGCTGGCAAGGGGCCAGCTATGGTCAAAGAGAAGTTTAAGGAGCAGTGGTCTGCTTTCAGCTATAGCTGATGCATAGCATTGGTTTTGGAACACTGTTACTACACCACTTTGGACAACGGACTTTATCATATTCGTACTAATAACGTTTTGCTTGGTCCTATCAGTTTTCAGGGTAAGCTCTAGCTGTGCGCACATTATACAGGTTTAGGTCAGTTGCTGTGTAATATTTCATGAACCCCCTCATGCTTACACAAACAAATTAACTCTACTGTTTGCAGTGCATCCGCCATCCATTCCTGATATTTCATGCTCCCTAGTTCATTCAACATCTATTGCTTCACCAAACAAAATATAACACATATAACATACACAGCAATGTATGTAAAGCACTCACACACTGAAATGGTGTGGGACATGAGTGTAAATAATGGCAACTCACCTTGTCAATGAAGGAGGCGAAGCGGTTGTTTAGATTCTTGATCTGTTCTTTCTCTTGGGTACGGACAGCCTGGATGGTGGGGTCAATTGTAACATCCACGGGGTTCAATAGGCTCTGGTTGCAAGTTACTTGCTGGATGCTGGGTATGATAGGTCCGCCAAAACCACCTCCACCACCACCACCACCACCACCACCACCAAAGAGACCGAAACCATAACCACTTCCACCTCCACCTCCACCTCCACCTCCACCAGAACCAGAACCGTAAGCAAAACTGAGACCACCTCCACCTCCACCTGCTTGGTATGAACTAATCATGCTATAGTTGCCACCACCAATTCGCATACCTCCCCCCTTACCACTGGCAATGCTTACCCTACCTCTGGATGGCCCAATTAAAGATTGAGAGGTAAACCTTCTGTCCACAAAACCACCACCACTACCACTACCACCACCACCATACAAGCTTCCACCGGACCTGACGTTCATTCTCAAACTACCCGTAGAACTCCTCTGTGAATTCATGTTTCCTCTGAAAGGGAAGAGAAAAGGATGAGCAGAAAGAGAGAGGTTTGGCAGAGAAGTAGAGCCCACTAAGAGGAGAGCCAAGTCCCTCTAAGTATCTTCTGCCTGTCTGTGATGGCTTTTTATGTGCCCTCAATGGTGGAGGAGGTCCCAGTGAGCTCCACCTCCTCTACACCTCCTCCAATTACCTGGATCCTGGAAGGTGCGCTTGCAGTCAAGTAGATTGGCTTGGAGCAGCTCAGCCTGTCAGACAGGTAACAGTGCCGCCCCTGTAAAGCGATCGCGGCTTGACACACCCAGGTGCTGGCAAAGCAATGGCATCAGAGCCAGGAGTGAGAGGGGTAGTCATTTTTTTCCTCTCTGAGAGGTGTGGGTGGTTGGATGAGTATGAGGGTGAGTTGGGGACCCATATACTTACTGATACACCATTTCCTGCTTTTCACCATCTTGCAAGACAAATGAAATACAAATATTCAGAGCTTTTGTCAAGTTCTCTTAGATACATATGCCAATAAGCAGGAAAATATTAAATCGATTCAGAGAACCAGGATGTGGGTTTGCATATGAAAGGTAGAGACATTGTCCATACCAATATTTTGGGAGGACAGAATTGTCACTGTGCACCAAAATACGGCACATGGAGAGCAGTGCACAGCCGCTAAAACGTTGCCTCATACAGAGAGAGTGCCAAACGGGTTCTGTGTCTGTCAGACGGTGTGAAGGGGATACTACCATATCACCAGAGCGATAAGGTCATGCACTATTCGGCAGGTAGACTTTTTTCTTAAATCATTATGACTAAATTATGAATGAACTTTGTTTTCATAATATTACAACTATTTTCTCAAAGTATAATTACTTTATTCTGGACTTCTCAGAGAGCACGGATATGCGGGATAAGTTTTGAATGTTCAGACAGTTTTGAACACGAGCAGATATCTTGCAGATATCTTTATAAATGTATTAAAATGAATAAATGTATCATTGATGTATATATAGGTGCCACGTGCACATTTAAAGAGGTAACTTCCCTTAACAAAAGACACAAAGAAGAATGGAAAAGTAAACTATGCCTACATGTGTGTTGACTCAGCAGAGATAACATTAAATGACAAAAGTCGATCGACAGCAGAACAAATATTTGAATGGAACACAGAAGGCCTGAGAGCCTTACTACATTATATTTCATAATATTTCAACATGTCATCGTGGTGCCTGAATGTTGTGGTTTTCTCTACATTAAAAAAAAAAAAAAATTCCAGGCGACCTCTAGCTCAGCTGGTGGAGTGTGTGCCCCATGTAGGCTGAGTTCTTGCAGCGGTCTGGGTTAGGGTTCCAACCTACAACCAATTCCTTTCATTCTCAAGTTGTCCTATAATAAAGGCAAAAAGCCCCCAAAATAATCTTAAAAAACACATTTCACCATAAATTGGTGCAAACAACTTCACCAGAATGCAGGAAATGATGTGTTGGATGCCCAAAATTTCCCCTTACTCCCTGCCTAAAATGTGTCCCCACCATTGATGACATGAAACCTACGACCTTGCAGAGAACAGATCATATGGGGCATAACAGCATGCTTGGTGAATGTCATCTGGGACTGTTTATGCTGTTAGAGTGACAACGAGATGGTCGACAAGGCGCAGTTCATTTAAAAAGAACAGGGAACAAAAGAAAAGATACACTCAAGAGAAATAGTTAGTGGTGTTTGTAGGTGGGGGTGCACTTTCTAAAACAATAGCACCAACAGTAAAAGTAGTTTTAGATTTAGTAGTAACATCAGTGCATACATGGCTTTAATAACCAAGAAGAAACTGGTTTTGCAGGAGGTTCCTGCAGGCAGCAAGGTACTTACTGTACCTTTTGCACAGAATTTGATAGATACACTGAGAGTAGAGCTCATACAGTAAAACAGAAGGCTAATTTCAAGGAGAACACAAATGTGTCTTCAGGTGAGTGGAGGAGAAAAATAAAGTGATCCAAGGACAAGTAGGTAAAGAACTATACAAAGAAACTAGTCTCGAATTCCAGAGGTATTTGATTAAATCCACCATCCAGTTATTTATGTGTTCAGGCCTGCAGTTTTTTTTGGTGCTTGAGGGCACCACTCATACTATCTATAATACTCATACCACTCTATGTCTTTGAATCGACTGCTATAATCACTGAATTTAGTCACACATTAGGAATGTTATAAATGTTTAATCTTTCAAAAGGTCATTTTCAACTTGGATCTCTCTTGCATTAGTGTCAGCTTGCAGCTAAAAGAACATCAGGAGTTAAAAGTCGACGAGATTCCTCATTCAGACTGAGAATCGGAACAGTTGATACCTGTTGAAACTCATCTCAGCAGCTCTGATATAGGTGTTCAGTGTCTGCACTGAAGAAGCATCGAAATGAGCTGCAGGGCATTACTGAGTCACACCCCAGAATAAAATGCCAGCACTTCACTCTCACTTCTCTCTCTTGATTTGCACTCTACTGTATCATCATGTGTCTTTGCTTTAGCTCAACATGTTTTGGGGGAAATGCATATCAGATATGTTCATATCTGTGACACTGACTGCAGGTGCATCTGCCTGGTCTCCGGCCACAGCGCACTGCCCACTTTGGAGCACAAACCCAAGAAAAAATTGCATGTGCAGCCATGACTATGAAAGAGAGGCACTACCAAACATGATCAGCAGCATAATTTCCATCATCATGATGAACAGGACGGCTGTGGCAGGCCTGCGTGTGTCGTACTGAGCAAAGTGAAGAGCAAACTTGACCTTGCAGGGCTGGTTTGTGTCTGCTAATTGGAAGGGCAGTTTACCACTATGATTTTATTTCATACATAAGAATCTATCCAAATCATTAACTGATTGTGCAACACAACCATCTACTTTACATTTATGAAACAATTATTTTTTTTACAAGTACAGAGCACTTGGCATGTTTTGATTTGAGAACTTACTTGCTTTTGGTCCACAGGAAAGACATGCTATAACAGCCCAAAACATTTCTATTAGGAGGAAGGTGCTGCAGCTTCTAAAATGATGGCAATTTAAAAACACACATGAAAATCAAAAACAAATATGGAAACATGCTGCACATAAAAAAAGCGTGCTGCATAAGCCCACCCAGTTGTCAATTTAGGCTTGTTACATGCATTGTGTCTCTCAAAATAAATTTGCAAGCACTTTCAGATTTACTTTACTTTGAAGTTTAGGCAACAAAAGCATGTGGATAGGTTTAGAAAAAAAACATCCTTTACGTAAGTATGGCTGTTACTAACGTAGTGATATACAGTACATCAGCAGCCTAGCATGTTAGCACACTGGATATGGTTTGTGTGTTTGTGTTTCTTTTGGCTTTCTGCAGTACATGTTTTATATTTGCAGAGTGTTTCCAGTGTTGTATTTGTTTTTAATTTTTATATATTTTTTATGTGGGCCAGCTGGCATCCAATTTAAAGGCTGCCATTTAGCGGACTGGACGTGGAACAGTAGATTATCAGGGAGAAAAAGGAAAACAAAAAAACAAAAAAAAGAAAAACGGTAATGACTGCGTGGTGGCCAACAACCGTACTGGAGTACCAGCCGTTCTGTGATTCTCCAGAACCTCCAGATGGCCAGTCCACCCCTGCATCAGACTTGGAGGTGCTGATTCTCATCCCAGCCGCTTCACACTCGGCTGCGAACCGTCCCAGCAAGAGCCGGAGGTCACTGTTCGATGGAGCTAGGAGGACCACGTCATCCGCAAAAAGCAAAGACGAGATCCTCCTGTCACCGAACCTGACACCCTCCACCACTTGGCTGCGCCTAACCTTTGGCTAACAATGGAAACAACCCACAACATGGCTACCTAATCTTACATAGAAGCCTTGAACAGTAGTCATGTTAAAGTTGTTGTGCAACACTCCTGCAGTATCCACCTTATTTTCAAACATGGAAGTAAATAGTGATCAACTTCCATTTTTTTGTGCGTGACGTTCGGTCAGCCGCTTTCCCTCATGCTTTCCCTTACCGGAGCTAACAGTGCAAGCTAGTTTTTTTCAATTTTCAGTTGTTTGTCAGTCAATCAGTTAGTTAGTTAGTTGGTCTGTGTATTTTATATAGATAACTGTGCCTACGTTTCCGTTATGACGGAAATTTATTCCCTCTAAACACAAATAAATTGCAGGTCAATCAAAAACTATGAACCAAAAAGCACAATCTATACCGAGTGAGACAAACTGCTTGATCCCCGTCTCCAGTGTACCAGCAGAGAACCTGCAGAACCGAATCAGCGAAAAAACACACCGGGCTACCGCTAACAGCTAACAGCTAAAGGTTAGCCCAGCTAATACGATAACCATGCTATTAATTACACACACAGAAATAGTAATGTTTGTTCAGTCATTGTGTTTATAGACTTTACAAACATCAGATTAGTCCAAACGGTGATATAGTGACGTGAAAAATGTGATCTATACATATATATAGCTAAACTCAGCAAGGTAAACAACAAGGCGATTCCCATTTACACCGTGATAAGAGTGCTGGACCGGAAGTGTCGCACAAAAAGCCGGCTGCGTTCTGTTGCGCCTCCGTGTTTACGTGAAAAATAAGGTGGATAACACAAAGGATTTGTGTCCACAACCTGAAGCACATAGTATTGAATGTAGACGTGTAAACCACATGATTATCTGTATTGAAAGCTATAAAACATGTACAAGCACATTTTGGCTCCATAAGGTGTAGGTCGATTACACGATTAACCTTTTCAGAAGAACTGACAATCACAGTGTACAGTGTATCATTACTTTTCACTGAATGTCACTGGATCATGAAAGGGAAGCTTTCAACCTTTCTTTAAAGGCAGACGCACGCACAGACCTTGTACAGGACTGTGTCTAATCTCATATGATATGACAGGTGACATTTCAGACTTTCTAGTCAGCGCATGCAGAGGAATTTTCACGAGCACATTTTCAACCCTGAACCCTTACTCTCCTGAAACTGCTGCAAAGACAGACTAACTGAATGAGGATGAATTGAATCTGATGTGCAAAACTTCTTCAAAATCTTTAGTGGCAATTTAGACAGCGCTGGTATCATATTACGTTGTACGTTGAGGCTTTACTGTATCAGGGATTGAACTTGATGGCAACCTTCAGTGCTGTGGAAAAATTTACAAATTATTTTACTGTTTGTCATTGCCAGGACAAAGACATGTAGTCATGCACTGTGTGCCACACCTTAGTGGTCACATCAGTTGAGTCAAGCCCATGTAGATACACTGCAGAAGAACAATGGCATCTCTTAAACACAAGTAGTGGCCTGATGTGGTTTAGGGTGCTGTGTGAAATAATCTACTGAGGAAAAAAGTTGCACCTGTATTGTTGTATTTGCTTTGTTTAGATCTATACTTCTCAATTGCACCAGGGTTTCACCTCGATGATGGCAGTTTCCAGGCATACTTTAAGATGACTCGAGGGCAGTTTGACACCCTGCCATCTATTGTTGGGCTGTATAGCTCTGGGTGATCCAGCAACCACTACCCACCAGTTTCTCCTGCATTGTTTACCAACTGTAAACTTGTTGTCATGACTACCACAGAAGATTTTTCAACTTGAGGAGTTCAGAGCGCTCTGGCAAAAATGCCAGGCACCTAGAGTGCAGAAACGTCAAGCGTGTCACAAAGCAAAAAACAGTGAGCAAAAAGCTTCATTCTCATTAAAAACAATTACAAAAAGGCACCTCCAGCTGCTAAAATGCTAATTAAAACAGTCCACATAAACAGTCTCAGGCAATGATGAGTAAAAGGACCATACTGTTAAGCAGGAGTTTTTAATTACCTCCTCCAAGGAGGTTATGTTTTCGCTGCCGTTGGTCTGTTTGTCTGTTTGTTTGTCTGCAAAATAACTCAAAGACGGTGAAAATAGTGCCATCCGGTGGCCGGAAAGCACGCCTGGTTCTACTTGCTAAATATTGTTGTAATTCTAGAGTTGAAATTAATGTTCTGTGTTGGAAAAAAAGAAAGTTGAAAATACAAAAAAACATATTATATTCTGTGTTGGTACAAAATAAAAACGAAATAAATACACCACAGTGTCTCCATGGTGAAGGCATACATAACCTAATAATGATAGTGATGCAAATAACCTAATTGTGATGCAGGCTGCAAAATCTGATGCAGAGGGGGAGGGAATATCACCTACTTGGCGGAGGTCTGCACTCTCTGAGTGCTTTTCTAGTATTGTAATGCTTTAGCAAGAACGAATGATGTTTAGCGTGGTCCCCATTTACTTCAGTTCATCATGAATTTTCTACATTTTTTGGATTTTTCGTTTACCTCAGAGGAACGGGAGAAAAACATCATCTTCTTTCCAAATTTTACTTAACATGGAGTGAAGAATTGATCACATTTTGGGAATGAAGAGATCCATTAAGTGTTTTAAGAAGCCATAAGTAGCCACCTCTGAGTTAGAAGCTGAAAAATTCTCTCACATTTGGGACCGATTGGGATCCTAAACACATAGGTCCTACTAATTGAACATAAGAACATTAGCAATCTTCTGCCCGCAGAGATAGGCTACTTAGGTGTGACAAAACCACCCTGATTCATTGTCAGTGTAAAGTGAGCCCAATGAACTTGCATGCCTTCGGAATCTTTAGTAAACACAAGAGCGAGCTCAATATGAATGAATATCTTTATGCCACTATAGCAGCTGTATGTGTTTTGACTTGTCTTGGTGCATGTTATTGGTGCCACCTGAGCTCAGAAGACATCTGCTGAGGTTTAATACGGAAGATAGAAGAGTCGCTCATTCTCCCAATTGTTCATTTGTCACCTGGTAAAAATGTTTTCCAGTAGGGGCACGTTATCTTATAAAGGTCAGATTGCTTGTCTGTGTACCTCCTTTAGGCAATGCTCTAAAGGTTAAACCACTGAACATGGTTTGCAGCAGCTGCTGAAGTGTGTGACATGTTGCAACACTGCTTACACATACAAGTTTAATTTGAAACTGAATTTTTTAAACAACTTTGTATTTGATCATTATCTGTACCACATCTATGCCTATCATCACAAATGCAATTTTCTTGAAATAAATTACAGATTCAATAACAAATTATTCTTTATAATAATATACTTTTTGTCTTTTCATTGTGTCATTCTTTTCATTTGCCTCGCTTTTTATGTTAATACAGAATGAGCAGTGTAGTTTTTTTAATCCACAAAACTCGTTTGGGGTATCAGGGGGTAACAGCTAGCCGGATTTTTCCACTTATTACACTCGAAGTGCAAGGAACCAAATTTGTCCAAAATCATTTTGAAAATGTAATAAAACTCTGCTAATGCATTTCAAAAACGTCAGAACAGGAGACTCGAGAGCAAGAACATCTCTGAACATTCTCGAGTCTCGCACGAATTGCAGGCTAACTGACCACGTGAGAAATTATGCTATAAAAGTGGAGTAAATTATGTCTTTTCAAGTCAATTTTGCATGCCGCAGCTTCAGGGCACTTGGATTACGACGGATGAGCCATTCTGATGTTTTTGAAATGCATTAGCGGAGTTTTATTACATTTTCAAAATGAATTTGGACGTGGGTTCCATGCACTTCAAGTGTATGGAAAAATCCGGCTAGCTGTTACCCTTCGATACCCCGAACGAGTTTTGTGGATTAAAAAACTACACTGGACTTCTTGTCGGCACTAGGGTCAGTAAGTACTGTCTGTATTTTCATTCTAAAGTGGTCATTTCCTTTAAAGCTGAGCTCTTGATAGTCAGTACGGTGAATATATAATTATATGATTAGGGTGTGGTGCTGACTACATCTGCACACAGTTCTCCTATTCCCCCCTTCTTTCATACACACAGCCTGAATTACCTTGTTCTACAAATGTCACTACAAGGGAGTGTTAGTGGACCGAGTCCATCAAGCCAGAGGGGAATTCTACTAGAGTGTATAAAAGGGAGATTACGATGGTTGCCACACGCTTAGATGAACTGGGAAGATGCGTTGTGAGGTTAACTTTCATGAAGACAATGTTCCCTCTGTGTGTATTCAAATTTGCAGCAATGCAGCAGGTAGTGATCAGTGATCCATATGTACAGCACAAGCAAACGGTAGTCATGTTTGGCCACTGATCTCAATCCAAGTGAACATACATTTCACTTGCTGAAGACCTGAAGTGAGGGCAAGAATCCCAGAAACAAGTAAAAATGAAAAATACATGCAGTGTGGGCACGGTAGAAAGCATCACCAGGGAAGAGACTACGTTTCTGCTTATGTTTATACACACAAGATAATCAGTGACTACACAGGACCCAATTGTAACTTAAATATAATGACCCTGTTTTATGCAGGGAGACGAGGCATAAACAGCTCCTGAACATCTGAGGTGGATTGCAAACAACTTCCAACTAAAGCTAAATGTGAATGCTGTAACTTCATAGCCATTGTTTTATTTTATAACCCGCACACACAGTGCAGAGATATTAAATATTGTCACTGTCTTTCAACCTACACACAGAAATACATGGTGCAGATAGCTCATGACCTTACAGCTTCTTCTGCAAGCCATGAATGTGGCACAAGATGCATCTGTCAGCATTCTCTCTACAGCTCTAATCTTTTGCAACCACACCCAGTACTACAATAGCCAGAGGGCAAACTGGCACGGTGGAGGCAAAGCTGAACTTGACGATGGCAGTGTAGAACAAGAACCTCGCATATTTGTTTGCTGCCTTCATCCACAAGTCAAATGAGGGCAAATTTGTTTGTGTGTATGTGTGTGTTTGCACACAAACACAATCTTTGAGTGTGCATTATTGTTCCGTACAGCCACCATATTTTGTGTTTGCATGTCTGTGTGAATGGTTAATGCGTGAGACCAACATCAAACCAGAGACTGTTAATGAGAGCTGAGAAAGAAGAACCACACCCCAGCTACAATACCTGCATCCTGAATGTACACTGGTTAAGAAAATAATGAGAGCAGCAAGCACGACTGCAGTCCCTCCCCTGTATACTGTCTGTTCGTATTGTGAACTTCCTAGAACATCCTGGATCACTAATTACAAAACAGTTATTATTTCAATAGTCTCAAGAAATGTAAAGCAGAGCCTTTTTCATCTTGCACACTTTTGAAATGTTTGTCCTCTAAGACATTAATGGTACACACAAAAAACAATGTTTATAGGACCTGTTTAACTACCAGTCAAGCACTTCATTTTAACCATACCAACCCCTTAAACCTGGTTTAAGAGTGGTATGAACAAGTTAACACAACACTGACATTATCATGACCTTTTAAGTAATTGTTATGAACAGATATCTGCACATTGATGCAGAATATTTAGGCAACGGGACATGATTTTGATATCGGAATGTTCAATTTCCATTTGTAGTCTGAATACTATTGACCAATCAAGTGTGAACGGCAGGTAAAAAGTCTTTGTAGGGAGGTGAAATGCATTGGCTGAAATGCAATCTTGGAACCCAGAGGTGGGATGAAGTCACTGCTTTGCACTCAAGTTGCAAGTCAAGGTGGGAAAGTCTGACGATGATTTAGCTTTTAATTAGCTACTTCCTGTTTATAGAGATAAGCTGATGAGTGGCACATGGAAGAGGAAGTCTTGGCACAGATATCCGCTGGCTTAAGGTTCATTCTCACTGCTGCAATGCGGAAATGCGGGACAGATTTGCGGAATATTTGCACAGTGCTTTTCCACGTTTAACCCATACACACAGGTGCGGTTCATAAAATGATCCCATCTGTTATCAAAAAGGACGGGGTGCTGTGAAACGAGTTTTATCAACCTTTCTCCCATACTGTCCTGCTTGACTGGATTTCGGACTCTCCCGGCTCTGCGCGACTACAAACAAACAAGTTCATTGGCCCAGCTGTGTATTTCCGCCGGTGAATCCCGCGGGGGGTCAAAGTCTGGGCGGAAACTTTTTTCACCGCACGAAAGTTCCGCCCCGGTGTGCAAACTTCCATAAGAACCCATAAAATCAACTTCAATATTTTTTCTCGAGAATAATCCATTCGCCCTCAGTGAGAATGGACTTTTACACTGGATCTTCTGAAATATTAGCCGTAGCCGCACAGAAGCTTTGTCAGTGTCAGGCGATACCAAATGGGTTCCGAGATTGCCTTTTTAACTGCGATTCTGAAGTTGTTAGCAACTGTTTGCTTATTTGCACATCCAGCAGTTATGGAGCAAAATTAGCATTCATGTGGAGTCATGTTCCTGATCAAGTAATAAATGTACAACCAATATTCTCTCTTCTTTTAGCTCGGTTATCGTCTCAACCAGCTCCTGAGGGAAATTCTGTATCTCTTTAGTTGCTAAACGCACCAACATTTGACCTGCTAGTGTGTCACTATGTCTGTCTGCTGCTCAGTAGATAGTATGCAGTGGGTTTTTACGACACATCCTCAGGGAACCATGAGTGTCTAGACAAAATTGTACGCCAATCCAATCCAATCCAATCTAAATGCTAAAGCGTGATTAATCCCCTGGGGAGCATGAATGTCGGTACAAGATTTCATGATCATTCATTCAAGAGTTGTGGAAGTTGTGTGCAGTGGGTTTTTGGAACTTATTTGCTTCCTGCTGCAGCTAAAAATTACACTATGAGAGCAGTGAAAGTGGACCAAAACAGTAAAGTCACGGGCTGGAAAGCTTATCAAAGAACTTCAACTCACTATTAATTGAAGGCCGAGGAAATATAATTTTCTGTTGATTCATCATTATGAGCTACATCTTTCACATTGTCACATTGTTTTCACATTGCCATTATAGTCATTTTAAAAATATCTAGGAATTTTTGTAGAGAATTTGGTAAATACAACTTCAAGATACCTCATCATGGACTGAAGCATTGCCCAGCGGGAACTATTAACTTACGGGTGCGGTTTGTTTGAGATCCTACGAATTGGTTTCCTCCTGTATGACATTACATAATTAATGTTAATGTTAATGTTAATGTTAATGAACACCTAAAAGAATGTCTCTGTTTATTTGATCACCTCTAACTGCAGTTGTGGGTTAAAGAGCGAAAGGTTTGTATATGATGCATTTATTAAACTTTTTGTTTTAACGATGCTGTGCATGTATGAGTGGCATTTACCTCAGAGATGAGTTGGAGAGGGACTTATATTCTGTGTACTATACCTGCTCACTCTGTCTGCATGAGGCAACTTGCTATAGTTCAGCTGTTATGTAATACCTTTTCTCATCATTGGCAGCTGCATAGAAACTGCTTCCATATAGAGCTGCCTGGCCTGGGGCTGTGCTCCACCCAGGAGAGTGAATCAATGTTTTCAGTATCAGTAAGTTAGAATTTCAGCATTTTCTGTAGTGCTTGATGAGTTATATCTGCCTTGCTGTGGTTTATTTTTGGATCCCCGGCTGTCACTTTGTCATTTACAGAAATAGTTAAAGGTAATTAAAGTGACGTCCCCATAGGTACAGCACATATGTGGTCCAAATTTGAATGAATGTGGTTGGATGGCATACCTGTTTCATCAAAGCACGCTAGCTTGTTTCATAACAGCACACTTGAATTCTGGATCCAAATTTGCACTGCATGGTATGGTATGGCTCTACCCAACTTGTACTGTATTGTTATTTTTTGGTTTTCCATTATCAAAAATTCTGGGTAGTACCTGGTATTTTTTCTGGTACCACCTTTGTTGATGTTCCCAGCGAGCTAAGCTGAAACTAGGAGGTTCATATTTCACAAGAGCTTACTCACAGTTCACACACAGATTAAAATGAAGTACTTCTACTACTTGTTCATAGTTCATACTTTAAATTTTGAATGAGTTCATCATACCAAAAATAAACTACCTTATGTTACTTTCTTCCATCCTTTTTTTTTTTTTTTAATGAGCTGATCCGATCTTTTCTCTTGAACCAGAACCTCCTCCTATCCATCCATCCCCAGCCCCCGACCATTGGCACTGCCCTCTTCCCAGAATTTCCGTATACCACAATGGAATCACATGCAGATAATACTTTAAAAAGCCAAGAAAAAACAATGGGAGCATATATTCTATCACTTCAAGAATGTATCATATTGTGCAGAAAGAAAAAAAAGGTGCAGTAAATGAAAACTATCACCAAGTCATGCAGCAGTTCCAAAAAAAAAGAAATATAATGTACTTCCAAGCAAGCTGGTACAGGCCCTACCATTGCCTTTATTACAGTTGCTATAACTTAAAGCCTCTGGAAACTCAAATCCACAATAGCCTTCTAACTATGTAATTTAGGGTCTTATGTACATAATATTAAACATGTAAAAACAATTAGAAATCAGTTTCCATCCAAATTCGAGATATCTGTCTTTTAAGTTTTTTGTACATTCTTGAAATTGGGTTTGATTTGGCCGCGGTTATCTCTCAGATTTATTACGCAATAAATTCCAAACCAATCATAAATCATCCGTCAGTTGTCTCATCCCGCCCCCCAGTGGCAGCGCAACAAAACCTATCTGCTCCAGCTAAATCTGCCTCTTTGAGTCTGAGCCAACAAACAGCTTTCTAGTCTGATGTTTAGAAAATACAGATTGTAAAATGACTGAACCGCTTGGCTGCGACGCAGCAGAGACTCTGCCTCCGGCAGCACTCAAATCAGGTTGATCGGCTCCAGAGCACGGACAATCCGAGCCTTTGCAGCTCGTGGAGCTGCAGGAAGAGGCGGCTTGTGAGCGGCCGGGCTTGCCCCCAGGGCCCGGTGCTGGCATCAGCTTGCGGGGAGGGGACATAATGTGCACCCTTCCTCACCCCTAACCCCAACCCCAAGCAGTTAGCTTTGCTACGCATAAACATATCCCCAATCGCGGAGGTGATGCTGCGGGAAACAACACAATTTTAGCCGGAGGGGAACATTATTTGAGGCGGACAAATACTTCTACACAACGCCAGAGAGACGGCCGGCCGGCACCGGTCTCTCCCGCTTTGAGGGTCAGCGTGTGTCAGAGTAAAGACATATTTAATCATTAAGACTGGATGTGTTTGAATGAAAAAGGCTATTATCAGAAAAATGGAGCAGATTTATGTTTTCAATGAAAACACATCTCAATGAAGAAAGGATGAAGAAAGGCAAAGCGCCAGCCTCCCGCTGTCATTCATCTCAGCTAACATTGCATGTAAAAGTTATGCTAACTATTCTACGAAGTAACATTAATATGAATCACAAAACCATTCAGTGACAACCTGAAAGGAGTCATTTTCAGCTTCTGCTTCGTCCTCTGAATCATCAGACGGCTTAAACATGTATGGCTGGATGAAATTTAAGGCAGCCATTGCTGAGCCAGGGAGCTGTCAATCAAAACTAGGGAGCTGTCAATCAGAGCCCACGCCCACTCTGTCCTGGCAAGTAGTGGCAATAATGGCAATAATTTAATGGTTATTTTCACTCAGACTTTTGTGGATGATTAATGAGACACTCGACTTTGATATAACATATGCATTTTTACTATTTCAAGCTGTGTTTCCAAAGGCTTTAAAGATGTGTTGTGGTTCCAGTTCTGTAAAGCACACAATTTAGAGAATGCAATAATGATTGCAGGAGTTGGCTCATTGTCTTGTGATCATCATTCACTTGCAGATATTTTTCTAAGACTGGTCAGATGCACTTGTTTTTTCAGTCCCAGCAGGCGCTTCAACAGGGAAGAGATTGTGGCATCCTGACACTCGGTATGTCTATGTGTGCAGCAAACACTTTGTCAAACCCTCCAAATGTATTTTTAGAGTAACATTTACCTGTATTTATGTGTGTTAAGCTAAAGCATTGACAGTATGAATGCAACTTCTGTTATAATTGTGCCCAGCGCTCCGCGATTCAAGCAGTCCAACGTGTGCCGGTAGTAGGAGCAGACTGATGGCTGAGCATGCCGAAATGCTCATCTTCTTAAAAAAGAATCTCCACATCATGTTTTTTCCAAGACGAGCAAGGTGAGGAGAAGGAACACTGAGGTAGACCGGCAATGAATAAATCAGCAAAGTTTATATAAGCAACGTTAACTTACTGCTTACTGCGTACGACGCAGAGCTAAAGGACTGTCTCTGTGAGCAGCTCTTCCTCTTCTTTCTTTGTCTGGTTAGCATGAGCTAACACAGAACAACGTGATCTCATCTCTATTCAATATATTTTCTGGCTTGGGCAGAAGCCCCGCATCATCTGACACAGAGATGCTCTCACATCGACACCAAAATAGCCCAACTCTGTTGTTAAACTTGTTACCATTGGGTAACATTAGCCATGTGATGCTAACAGTTAGCCCTGTCACTGTGTGACTGTGACTGTCCCGAGCACAAAGCATGGGTCCTGCAGCAGTATTCTCATGATAAACAGAGAGAGACAAAGAGGGGCTGAGTAAATCAATATTGTGTACAGCTGTTGATCGAAATTAGATTTTACCCTTTCTAAATAGTCAGAGTTGTGGACACACAACTCTGCTCTGATTACTTGCAAGTCACAGTGGAGACGGATCATGAAGATTTGTCCCCATTGCAGTGTTTGTACTCCAGAGCACTAACAGGATAGTTTTCACACTGTAAAATGTCCTGCTCAATGTGTCGTTGACAGCTGTGACAATTTCTATTAAAGGATTTGCTGGTGGAATATCAGTGGTATCATGTTGTGCACACAGAGTGCTCTCCTGATGATTTTCTTAAAGGTTGCTTAAGAGACAAACACAAACATTCAATAGGCCTACAATGCTTCTTTGACAAAGTGATGTCATAAACAGTTGATCTACACTGACAGACTGTTTATGGGACTCTTCATCCGTTTGTTTGTTGATTTTGGCAAACCAGAATGGTAAAATAAATACTGTAAATGCTCCAACTGCTGAGAGTGCTTTTTTAGTCATGGTGGCATGTCTGCTAAGCACCTTTCCAACAAGGCCTCACCCTGGCCCACACCCCATGGGATCTCACCCTGCAGTCCTCACCTGAGATACATCTTACTCATTATTTCTTCTTTCCCCATGGTTATTCACCTCAGTGGGGATTATCTCAGCGAACAAGCTCTCAGGCTTATCTCTGGATCGAGTGCATATTTATTCTTTGATTTTTTTTTAACCTGTTGCACACCAGAAATTTTATAAATGGGAATAAACTGTGTGCTTGCCATCTTGTTAGTTTCGTTCTTACGTCTCACACTCTACCTTCTTTCACACACTCTCCTGCAAAATTGGATTTTATGACTGAAAGACGAAACTATGCAGTTTTATGATTGATGTTGCACAGAGTATTAAGGACAGGTTTGGATTGGTTTGACACCACTGAGTTTTTTTATGACTCCTTTTGGAAAAAACAAAAAAGTGGTGGTTTATATGCTGCAGAGGTTGTGTTAAGCAATGAAAGTTGTCAAACATAAACCAACTCTATGCTGGTCCTGTCCCATCATACACGCTATATCTCTTTTTTATGAGTTGTCATTTCATCATCTTTCACTTTGGCATTTACTATACTGTACGCTTCAAATGGGGCTGGTTGACTGATTGATGGTTAGGAAGGTTTTGATTTCTGCTATCTCCACCCCACCTCTATGTTAAGGCTTGGTTTCCTCGGGGAACTAATGGGCCAGCTCAAACAGAAAAGATTGCCAACCACCTCAAGGTTCAACCACACCTTTACGCATATCTGAAATGAGTGCATTGGATTCTCTGTGTACCCTTCACTCATAATTCATTCCGCTTTTGACATATCACAAAAGGTTAAAAAGATTTAGCTACAGGTAGTGCGCAATTAACTGCATGCCACTGGAGTCGCTTTCACAGAGTGAGCAGCCCTTTTCTGTCAGCTATCAGTTCATGCTTACTGTATGTCTAAAATCCAACCCAGTTGCTAGAATAAAAGTTGGCTTTGTACGTTTCTGCAAACCACAGCTGTGTTAAATTTGTACATTTTATATGTAGCAGATATGTTGAAAATTAATCTTGTGTTACATTTTAACATTTTAATTTTATGTTGTGACAATGCTGTGGTGAACATGTGGTTACGTTTAGGTACAAAATACCCGGTCTGATCGCTACAAACACAGCTGTAAATGTCCCAACCTCTCATTAAAAAGCACCCACTTATGTTATTTGCTGGTCTCCGATAGTTGTCTGCTGCTGTCTGCTGCGTGGCAGCCATCTCACCAAGGTCTCTCACCATCCACTGTCCCCTGATCCTGATGAACAGAAGCTCTGAGTCATGTAATCTGATTAACATTACTTTAGAAATGTTAATATGATAGATATGAAATGTACAAATGTAACATATCCCTGGTTAGCAGACATGTAAAATGCCAAATATACCCCAAATACAATGTTCATATGGTGTGATTGCATCAAATGAGGAATCTTTTGATATGATATGATAGTAGTATGTCATTTTATATGGATTCATGGAATTTGGACACTCTGTAATAAACTTTGTAATTAACTGTAATAAAAGCCTGGAGCCTGGAATGACTGACCCTCAATCCTCATCATGGCTCTCAAATGACTCAAGCTCACACTCAACCTTATTTGCAGATTATGCTGCTGCGCTCGGTTTGAGTGATGATGAACTGAACCGTGTTTGGGACGGTTGGTACTTGTTGATTTTATGAAGGATGCAGAGCAGGTTTCCTCCTTGTTCTTCCAGTCCCTCTCATGGGAACTTAACACTACTAATACATTATAGTCAGCAAATCCCATCAGCCACTCATTTCTTTGGCATCTGACAGTTTGGTGTTAGTCATAGGACCCTGATTTTCATTTACACAGCTGTGATTTAAAGTGTGTCACAGACATAGCTGGGAAATACAATGGTACACACTGCAACAATGATTATCAGCCAGGATGCACAGGTGTACGAAATGTTCAAGTTCCATTTCAACAAGTCAGAAAACTAGAATATTGTTAGTAATAACAGTTCTATCCAGTTTAGCCAGTTTGTGTATTCATTCAGTCAATCATTTTTCATAACCGCTTATCCTCTTGGGGGTCGTGGGGGGCTGGAGCCTATTCCAGCGGTCATTGGGTGAGAGGCAGGGTACACCCTGGACAGGTCCCCAGACTATCACAGGGCTGACACATAGAGACAGGCAACGCTCACATTCACACCTACGGACAATTTAGAGACATCAATTACCCTAATCCCCAACCTGCATGTCTTTGGATTGTGGGAGGAAGCCGGAGTACCCAAATAAAACCCATGCTGACACAGGGAGAACATGCAAACTCCACACAGAAGGGCTCCCCCACCCCGGGATTTGGACCAGGAACCCTCTTGCTGTGAAGTGACAATGCCAACCACTGCACCACCGTGCCGCCCACGGTATCTGTATGAATGATTTAATGAAACATAAAGAGATATTTTTTGGGGGAGATTTTCCTTATCCACTGTGAGGGTCCAAGGACAGAGGGATGTTTTATGCTGCAGGCCCTCTGAGGCAAATTGTGATTTGTGATATTGGGTTTTATGAATAAAACTGAATTGAATAAATAAGACAGAAGAAGTCATCTTGAATTTCAAGATCAGGGTTGGTTCTCCTGGCCTCCGCAGTCAGAAATCCAACTTCATTCCAAGAATTTCCTACTGAAAACTCACCAAAAATCAAACTTTCCAGCACAGCTGGAACTCACCCAATATCAGTCCCCAACCATCATCACCCCTTACAGTAGATACAGATCATCAGATGAATAAATATATAAACAAGTTCCAAGGTTCCAGGAAAACTGATGTGCAAGAAAGAAGGTGCAGAGACTAAGAGAGAGGCTAAGCTGGTTTAGGGAACCCTTGTAGTATGGAAGAGGTCCAATAAATTTCAAGATCCCCAAACTTTATCGAAAGCATCCACAGAGGAGTGAAGGATTCATGAGATGTCTTAATTGGTAATACACTCCTTTATAAGATTGTGTCACAACTTTTTTTGTTGGAGAAGCATCTTGGATCAAAAACAGGAAAATACTATTCCTTGCAGCAAAAGTCAACAAATTGAATAACACTTGTGTTTGATATTTATAATGTGGCCACCTGGAAGACCAGTTTGGAGGCACACAAACTTTAACTCTATTAGAACATCACATATTACACACAGTTCATAATTTCGGTCAGTTTGTAAATATCTACAAAAACTCATGGGGGCAAATATTTGAGACCGTCTTGTGATGGGATAACATGATCGAATCTCATGTGGGCAAGGGGCAAAAAGTAAGCAATAGCCCCTTAACTACTACCAACGCTGTTGCTCTGACCACACCCATCCTCTAACTCGGCCTTCATTTTGATCTCAACCCCACACCTGTAAAAGTTTATGACTGCATCTTGCACGGTTGTGACGCTATTGCGTTGACAAATTCTGTCCACAGACAGACAGACAGACATATAAACACCTGGCAAAATACTCAAAACAGCATCTGCAGTATTTCCTGTTACAATAGGTGTCACCAAGACCACATTTCGCCATGATGACACATACACAAACACACACTGACTCAAAGTGAAAACGATACGCCTACCAGCCGTCGCGACAGTGTAATTAACCAGTGACTTCTTTTTTGTCATCTGGCTGGATATCTGACAATTCCAGTGACAATTCTATTTAGTAACACAGGGTTGCTGCCAGCTTTGAATGAAGTTCCTTTGGTAGCGTTTGTTTCTGTGATTTGGAATGAGCATATTTATATGTATGATCTATGCCTCCACACCTTTTCACACCCTTACACACCCCCAACAACATGTGCTAACACTGCACGCTCAGACTATTCTGCATGATCTCTTTCCACTCTGATAGAAAAAAAGTCTAAAGAGTATTAATGCTGACTTAAGATGGATTTGTGTGTCCTACTATTCACTGCTATTATCTGTTTAGGTGAGATTTTCATTGATTACTTTTATATGAGGATCAGTCTTTAATCATCTTTTGTTTCTTGCATAACTCCTTACAGCCTCTGCATGAAGACAGGCTCTGACAAGTATTAAATCTACCCATAACCCTTTCAGAGATACTTTCCCTTTTTCTCATTGGTAGTCAGATCGCACTGGTTTCATACTTGGCAAGTTGTTGATACCTTGCCTGAACCTGCTTTCTGCTGGCAGTGGCGAAAACAAGCCTTGCCTTCAGGCACCAATAAGAAAAAAGCACAGGCTGTAATAACTGTGTTGGGTGAGTCAGTCTACAAAATGACAATGAGACCACTGAGATGCTTTCTGTTCCTAGATTCACTTGAGAAGCCCCTTGGTTCTCATAAAGCTTCTCATTACCAATGATTTCTATATTCTAACCCAATTTTTAGGACTCAAGATGATAGGGATGGGTGAAAAAAATCTATATCAATCCACTAACATTTTTTCATTACACCACATGTATTTACACTATGCTACAAATGCCAGCTGCGCAAGGTGCTGAGCACATTGGCCATCTCTGCCACTGACAGTTGACAGATTTTCAACTCTGGGTAACACGTGCTGCAGCTGCGCTTCTCTGTCACTTTTTACCAAGCTGTTCAATCACAGTGAGGGGGCACAAATACCACAAAGACCCATCGTCCCATCACTGAACAACAGCAACAATGGAGGAGAAATAAAACTAAACCCACACAGTCCAGCGGGTCCGTCTTATCTCCCTACAGTACATGCTTCAGCCTTCCCTTCATCCAGAGCAAGGCGGCATTCTACCTTGTGTAGGAAATTTTTACTTCCGCAGATATTCGGTATCATAGCAACCGGAAACAACCTAAGGCACCTGAGCTGAAAAAATGCTGAACCTCTTATTGCGCCTTATTGCCCTTCAGCTTTTTGCATTTAACAGTGAACAGGTATTTAATGTCATTTAAAACTGAGTCATCTTTGTCATTTAAAAACAGTCTACCTAATTATAGCCTAACAACTAAACTAAAATAAAGCATAATACAAGGAATTGCTTGTACACTGATCTCTCAGTAGCTAACTACTTAGCTAGCTAACATTGCTGATTTGTGCATAACAGTCCCCCATTTTGACATATTTCCATGTTCCATGGCCTGAGGACATTTACCCTGTTTTGCCCAATAGGTAATCCAACGTTGCCCAAAAAAGTTTGCTATTTACACAATCACAGTATCTTTACGTCAGCAGTGTTTGGAATATGGGACTTCTATTTGTTATGGAGTATTTTTACACTCCATTACCACTACCTTTACTCATATGAAGGATCTGAGTACCCTCTCCACCACTGCTGTGAGCCAAACAAACAAACAAAAAAGAGGCACAAGAAATATCCTAATACAATACAATTAGTTAAAGTTGTTGGACTGCTGTTGTTGGAACAGTCAGCTGATGCATGAAATCACATCCGTCACTGACTGTCACAGCACCATGTGAAGTGAGTAGAACCTGCTTTTACTCCCCTATTCGCTTTTCAGACATACTCAAGCATTACAATGTCACATCTTGGCTACCACCCCAGTTTCTGTGAGTGAACGTGCAAATCCTCAACACTGCTCAAATGCGTGGGAAATACTTGTGCTCAAAACTTAGTGGAGAAACAGGGAGGTGTTGATATAACATACAAATCAAGCATGAAAGGTCATGTTTTACTATGCATGACATCAGAGGTTACAAAAATTGCATGACTCTTTTTTTTTTAATGCTGGACACTATAAGGCCCACACCCTCATCCACATTGAGTCACTTTTCACCTGTCAGAAGCTGACTGGGTACTTAGTCTGGGTATTTAGTCAATGAAGCCGACACACCCAGTGTATGTAGACACTGTCACGGAGTCCCCAGAGCTGACAAACAGCTCTGAAATACAAACAGCTCTGAAATACAGCTGAAGTTATACAGTATAACTTCAGCTGTGAACTGTTTAATTAATAATCGTAATAACAGGAAATAGCTATTTTGTTTGTCCTTTTTGTAACCCTTTGAAAATATCTCAAGATTAGCCAATAATAAATGAAATCTTACTTTTGCAAATACTGTAGTTTGGTTTCTTTTAATGTGCTCCCATAATAAACACACTCACAAGTAAGCCCCAAGTCTTTGCACTCAAGTGCAAGGTCAAGTCCAAAGACAAGATAGTCAAGTGAGTGACCTACATCGCAGTGTTCACGGAGCATCCTTCACAAGGTCGTGAGGGACTTGGTTGGAAAGAGCGGTGGGAAGTGTTTGGCCTCCGACAGTGGTCCAACACTTCAACCTCCTTGAGCTACAGGCATTGTTTTGGTCCTCCAACTCTTCAGGCTTCTGACAAAGGGAAGCACCTGTTGGTGAGGACTGAAAACTGGGAGGGTGGTGTTCCGTGTGTTGCCCTGTTAAGGATATAGGAGAGTCTGTGGTTGTGGGTCTCAGAGCATTTGCTGTTTCTGAAGGCTCTTCATGTGGCAGGACTGGAAAACAGGGGTGTCAACATC
Source organism: Epinephelus awoara (assembly GCA_035609425.1). Classification (NCBI taxonomy): domain Eukaryota; kingdom Metazoa; phylum Chordata; class Actinopteri; order Perciformes; family Serranidae; genus Epinephelus; species Epinephelus awoara. Next base: position 31,244,245 of record CM069301.1, on the reverse strand, counting down.
ATGTCGAGGGATGGTTCCCTACCAAACAAGTGGAGGCTTCACCCCAAGGTAGTGAAGTAGATCTGGACCTGGTTTGGGTAAACGGGTCATGGTTCATTAGTGTGAAAGTCCAAGTCGAGTTTCAAGCCTTCTTAATTTTGTCAAGTCGAGTACAAAGTCTTTAAATTTGTGCCTTGATTATGACTCAAGTCCAGGCGCTACTTTAATTTACCAGTGCAGTCTTGTTCACAACATTTTCCTTTAGTAGTGGGGCTACCTAAAACAAAATGTTTTCACCAAGGGTCGATGTGTTACATCCTACATCATAGGACAAGTGCTGTGTCCCTGATGCGGGTTCTCATCAGCTCGCATTAGATCGCCTCATCACTATTTGGATATGCTAGCAAAAAAGAAAGCTAAAAAAGCTAAATATAAAGCCAATCTTTGTCTTAACCCTAAAATTAAACCTCCTCACTGTAGCTTTAAATAGAGATGAAGATACACTTATATTTTTGTCACTCATGTTGCTGGCATGGTTGCACCTGTGACAAGGCTACACTACAGATTTCACAAATGACTTTTACCTGACTGCTAATAACTTTTTAAATTGATCATCATAACATTTTGCTGGGAAATATGTACAACTAAATAGTACTGTAACGTACTGACTTTTAGCTCGAAAAAATTGTGTCCAACAACAAAAATCTACTCAGATTATGGGTCTCTAATGATATGCAGCCCAAACAACCTCACAAGGCAGACTACCAGTTTTCATGTACATAGATGTGAGACCAAATATACAAATTATAAGAAAACATGAAAAGTAGCCTATAATCTACATGCCATCATACTCATGGTGTGTATTACTTGGGCTAGTTTGCCTAGTCCATACTTTGCCACTCAGTCCAACTTCTCATTTTCATCAAACCAAAATAATTCAGGATTTTGTTCAGCATACTAGTTACAAAGGTGACTGTAGGTTATCATATGAACGTGCTCTCAGAGCAGAGTCACCGAGCTCACTGAAGCGTGTACTGCTGCATCCTGCAAAATCCTGTCTCTAGGGAGTCCTGTCCCCCAGTGCGTGTGTTACCAGTATTGTGCAAATATCTGCAAATCTGTTCATGTTCAGAGACACTATGAAACACTTTCTCCTCCCTTTTCATACCTCACCCACGCTTTGTGCCCGTAAAAGATTATGAATCAGACTTCTCTGGCATGAAAGGATGACGCTTTGGGTGGAGCTGCCGCGTCTGATGCACATCTCATAAGCAGTAAGACATGCATTTAAAGAGAAAGAGAGTAATACAGTACAGTGCTACAAGAACTATTAAAAAAAATCTGTTATTATTACTGTAACAGCAACAATTCACCAAAAAGTGAAGGTGTGGCTCCTACAAGAGGAAAGGTGTTATCCAGAGTGCTGGTGAGACTATTAACACAACACTGCATCCTTGTGGAGTAAAATTGATGCCACAGGTTGCTACATGCAAAAATGCAAGATCCTGCTCCACCCTCCTGGGCATTTTTCATTAAGGGATGATGTTTTTTGTTGTTGCCATATTATGAGGTTAAATTTATAGACTACCGATGTGAGACAAAGATTCCTATTTTTCATTTGTACACTATTACGACTTTACAACTCTGGATAAGGACTTGCTTCCTGAGAAGCTGCGGGTGGGACACTGAGCTGTGAGCCAGTATGCCAAGTAAGCAAACACACACTCACACTGGTATGCATACACACAAACAAACGCTTTGTGGTCATAATGTCTCGCTGCAGTGGCATGCATGGAGTCTGATTCACAGGGTTTGGGATCTCTTTAATGTTAGTTACAAAGTGTCACCAATCAGTTCTTCAGCCTTTTCTTTGCTGCATGTGAAACAGATACAAAATAGATTCTGTGTCATTCCACAATGTTAAAGCTATCATTTTGTATCACTTGTTCAAGATAAACACGTTTGCTGTGTCTTTCTTTTCAGAATAAGACCTTAATGAGAACTTTACTTAACAGCCTACAAACCCCTTTTGGTTGTTTTCAATGTTTGGAGCAACATCTCAGTTTAGTTGCACACCAGAAATTGCACTATTTCACATATGAATCCCAAACACACACAGAGATACTCATACAGGGTGTGCTCGCATTACCATCAGTGCTCCTATGAGAGGGCTTATCCTGACCTGCAGGGTCACTCACACAGTTGAAGAAGTAAGATACTGCCCCCTGATGATCAATTGCTGACAAAAAGGGAAACACTTTTTTTGGCCAGTGTGTTTGATTGCAGTCTTACCAATTCAAACCATGCTGTTCACACACACACTGTAGCTGCCCACCACAGCCGACCAACCTATAACACCAGCATAGTTTATTAGTTGGAGGATGGTAGAGATGTTCACAAATACAAATCATTAAAGACAAATAATTTATTGCCCATTTGTGAAGACATCTTCCTCTAAATGAAATTTGCTGCACATACAAGTAAGCTATGACACATTTTTGGTAGAAATAACCTCATTTTTACCAGACTACATCTTGTTGGCAATTATATTATTCCAACCTGTCAACATTTAAAGTTGTCTGCCAGTGGATATATTGAAGGTACAGGAACAGCCCCATCAGTTGCACAAAAATCACCAGAGTTAAATCTGATATCCAACTGGATCACTGCCTTTTCACCACTGTAAAACACCAACACACCAACATACATATTACCCAGAAATCATCATCACATATATATATGAAAAAATGGAAATAAGGGATTATTCATTTATTTATATAGTTTTGTTTTATAGTTTATGTAGAGTGAGCTATTGCTACCGGCTATTTACCCTAACAGAGTTTTTCTTTGAACACGAGCATAGTTCTAAGGTAGCAATCTAAATTACTCACAAGGACTTATTTTCTGCCTAACACTTAATTGGAGGACTCACTCTCTCTATGGGCCCCCTGACCCCATGGGCCCCAATGCAACTGCCCTGCCTGAACGTTCTATATTTGCCTTGCTTTTCACCCTGCTGAGGTCAGGAAGAATATACCTGATACCCCAAGCCAGCACTGAGAGGCGCAGGAGGAGCTGCTACCCTCAGGCCACAAGGATACTTAATGACACTGCCTCATTGACACTGACAATTATTTATCACTGCTTTGTTGAAGGAACTGACAGCTATTCATTTTACTGAAATTATTTTTACGAGTTCATGTAATGAATAAATGTAATTGAGTTGAACTCACTTCTCTTGTACAAATCCAGACGCCAGGATGTTATAGGGACCTTTCTATGAGTCGCAAATAAACAACAGAATAAAGCTGTGGTTTCTGTAGCAATATAAAGTGGAATGATAATAGAGGGATGTTAATAACTAACGTTAATTGTGTGTGAGAGAGACTGCCTGACAATTAAAACTGAAGGCCAGCCATTTTACACCAGGGTAGGATGGGGGAAGACGCCCCCTTTTGTAGAACATAGTCAGTTTGGATATGTGCACCATAATGATGCGTAGAACTAGACACTGCGGGGTGAAATGATTTGGTAGAGTATCCATTTTCTTTACTCTTTTTTTGGTATTAGCAAAAAAAGGAAAATCTTGTAAAGCTCAAAACAAACAAACTAACCAAAACACACTAAACAAACTTAATAAAATATCTTGAAGCATTTTAACCTTTTCTTCAGGTGGCAGTAGTCCATAGGAACTTGGGTTGGGAACCGGAGGGTCGCTAGATCAAGTCCCTATCCGGACCAGAGTTGGGTATAACGCGTTACAAAGTACTTTTTGCAGTAACGTATTAATATTAATAATTAATATTAATATTAAAAGTGCTGGGGTGTTGTTGTCATACAGTTGTCTACGGCAGCAGATCGTTGTGTGTTTCTACTGGTCAAAGTGACGGCTGTGATGGGAGAATTGGATCTCAGTGAAGGGCAAGTGGGCCATAACTTCTACTTGAGTTACTTTTGTCAGGGAGTAATGTTGGATGTACTTTAAAAATACTTGAGTTACTTTACTCAGGGAGTAACGCAGTAAAGTAAGTGGTTACTTTTCAAAAAAGTGGCCTAACGCAGTAAAGTAATTTGATTACTTTTAAAGTAACCCCAACCCAACTCTGATCCGGACCAAATATGGAGTGTGGACTGGTGGCTGTAGAGGTGTCAGTTCACCACCTGGGCACTGCCGAAGTGAACTTGAGCAAGGCACCGAGAGTAGATTTAGTGCCATCTGTCGGTTAGGAGAGCAATTTAGGAAATTAAGAGCCGTCTATACATAATATTTTTAGGAAACTCAGCTACAATTGAGCAGCCCAAAATACCACCCTGCAGAAAGTCTTCTTTACAAGTCCATATTTTGTTGTTGCCAGTTTTGGCTGAAATTTCAGATGCATACCGTTTTTTTCATCACTTATAATAATCATTGTATTTATTAGTTATTTTAAAAAGAGCCAAATTTCTCCTGTGATAGAAGACTTTTCCAGCAGAAAGCTGACAAAGCCAAAGGCTACATTATGGTTGACGCTCTGACATAGGCCTACAGGACAAAGCAATTATCTAATAAACATATGGAGCTTGAACAGATATTTCTCTGTCAGAAGTTACTGCAGAGTAACATCTACACGCACAGAATACTGGACTTAAGTTATATTCAAATTGAACATAACCAACTTTAAATGAATGCTATTGTTGCTCTGTCTCTGCTAATTTAAAATGTAGCTGATGATGATTTGTGGCAAACACCCATAACATTTTTAAAAGGTGATAAAATGTCATGTTTTCCTCTTATTTTGCTGCTCTCAAGTGGCCAGAAAAAAATAATGGTATTTGAATGTAATTTAACCTAGGATGTCTACAACCACAGCTGTAAAAGTAAAATATGTGCAAGTTACAAAAACAGTACTGCTGCCATTTTACAGTTCATTTAGAGGAAATTAATGGTTTCTGCTTTGTAAAATTCTAACAATGGTTGTGCCTGTCCCCTTTTAAATCTTGTTTACAATTGTGTCAGCTTAAAAGGTCTGTCATCGTTCACCTATATACAGACATCAACAAGTCTGCACTCCCTCAGTTCTTAACAAGCTGTTAACTAAGCCTAATGACCTGTCAGTAAAACATCAAAGACAACATCCAGATGTCCCATACTGATATTATTTTGTCTCCCTGTGGTTTAACCTGGTGTCTGAACCCACAAATAAACAGGCTGTAATCACTGACACCATAAAACTGCAATTAAAAGCCTAATCCCAAATAAATGGCCATTGCTGGCCTCCTCAAATTATGTGTCCGTTCCTCGATTACCCTGTAAATTACTCATATTCCTTTCGTCCATAAGGGTCCTCAGATCAAGTTTTCATAAAAATGAATCCAAGTTGTGAGTGTTGTTTTAACGGGATAAAGCGGTGCTGTGTCGGTTTGCTAGTTGCCGTAATCTTTAAGTGCCATTACTCTTTTTCTGACGTGCTGTCTGTCAAAGCTGGATCAAATGAATGATTCATAATTGATATATTATCTGAAGCCTAATTTTTATACAGGTATTATTTATACCGGTTAAAATAAACTCTTTGATTATATTTCCTGATCTTTGCTGATTAACGTTTTGTGTGAAAGGAGTCAAAGGCCTCTCCCATATACTAGATGCCTGTCCCAAATGTAGGCCCATTAATGTTAGTGATTTAAACAAATAATGGCCCTATGTATTAACTGAAGTTTGAAAGTATCTTCAAAGTTACTATTTTAGTTGTCTTGTAAGTAGGCCTACTTAGAGATAGTAACTATGACCACTGCTCACGCTGTTACGTGTACAGTACTGTATGCGTATTCTAAGTTTTAAAATTTTACCACTATGATGTACTATTTTGGCACATTATTTTAAAAGAAACAAAATTTGACAGATCCTAACCATCACCTTAATCCTGATCAGCTATTGATACAGATACAAATTTGACTTACAGGTATATTTTTAAACATATTAATCAAGGTTGTGTAAATGTAATTTATGATTTTTCCTTGTGATTGAAAAGAATGACTAAGAATCGTCCTTGATTACAGATTCTAGACTAAAGCCCAGAGTTTTGGCTAAAGTGCCTCTACCCTTAGAATTAGAAATTATGCCTCTATAGTTTGGGTGGTTCAGTGACTTACGAAAGCTGCCACCACTGACTTCACCTGCCAGGACATCAGCCAATAAAATTTAATTGCAATAGCCAGGTTATAACCAGAAGAGGGCAGTCTGTATGCATATTTCAAGCCGTTCTCATTCCAAGGCCAAATACCAATGCTTTGCCATCCCCTCATCATCTCAGGGGGACATATAGGGCTCCCTTTAGTGTCCCTTTGTGATGCACAGCTGACACACATTGTAAAACATGGTTAATAATGTGTAAGCTACTTGGTTAGATTTAGAAAAAAGAAAATTTTGGGTTAAAATAAGCACATCTGTTACGCAACAATAATGTAACATGATGTTAATACTTGACCTAAATGAAATAAGGTTACATTTAAATAACGCTGATGTAAGTGAGTGACATAACGTTATAAAACAGCATTCACAAGGGACACAGACTACAGTGTCGTGGGTCAAAGTCTTGTTTTGTTTGAACCTTCCACCTCTTGTTTTGCCTGTCCTATGCAAACTCTCTCGCTCTTTATTCCATATCAGTTACTCTCAGTGTCAAGTGTTGGGTTTACACTGGCGTTAGTTTAAAGCCTGGTGCACAGAGTGCTAAAGGGTGCCCTTGGTATCAATATCACACTCAAAGGGGCACGACAATGCGTCAGTATTTGACGCCCTGGGAATGAGAACAGCTTGCACATTCATGACACAATATGTAGAATTCAAAAATGGAAAAAATAGTTTAGGGGTTTATCTCAAGGCAATTGAATCAAACGCAACTGGACTTAGTTTTTTCCTAGAAGACGTTTCACTTCTTATCCAAGAGGCTTCATCAGTTCATGCTTGTCTGACCAGGCTGGAACTAGTCGGACAAACTGGTGGGAAAAGACCCAGGTATTTAGCCTCTGAGGAGGTCTTCACAAGGCCAAAGATGCCATTGGTTCGTTAGTGCTCCAGTGGTGTGTCAACGGTGGTCGTTGGAGTCGTTAGAGCCACAGGAGGCCATTTATGAACGGCCATTGTTTTTAGAGGTTAAGCTGTTAAATCTCCTGGGCAAGGATGAAAAATCAAAACAAACACATCATTTTCTTTCAGTAAACACCTTTTTATTTGGTTTGGTAGCAAAAACAGCACCTCAGGACAACAGTATGATGTGGGCAGTCTCCTAAGGGGTTGAACATTTTCAGTTACAGGACACGCATAGGGAAGACATGCACTACCTACTGCAGCAGGCAATTTTAAGACATTAGTTGACCAACAACGCTGAAGCACTGTTTCAGTACATTCACATTCCTTTGACAATGCCGCTGTCTATGCAACGCCATTTGGAGGAAATAACCCTTCATGTATGGAATAGCTGTTGCAGAGATTTCAAGGGAGTGTTACATATTTATATGTTTTTTCTGTAGTTGCAATTTGCCCAGTTTTTATCTCACTTTCTGAGACAAAACTACTTTTTTTAGTTCAGACAGTCAGACATCAAACATACATAATAAATTCTTTGGTCCCTTTCAGATCTTTGGTTGTGTTAGGATCATTTATTGCTTCATGAAAAATGAGTGGCTGGCAAGCATTTTACTTCATATTTGGGGAGGGGGGGGGGGGTGAACTGTAAGTATAAAACTACCAGAGAGGCAGAGTAGATCATAGCAGACAGGTTGCTACACCTCTAAACTAGACAGCTCAATCCTCAACAATTTCAGAAGACTCAGACACCACTCTGCCATCCTTGGTCTCAATCATCTTGATAACAACGTTCTTCTTCTGGGTACTGCTGTAGCCGCCAGAGCTGCCGGTGCTGAAGCCGCTCGAGCTACCGCCATATCCACCATATCCACTACCGTATCCACTTCCGCCATATGCGCTGCTTACACTGCTGGAGTAGGAGCTCTTAAGGCTGTCCATGGGAAAGCCACTGTAGCTTGCTGTTAAGAGAAGATATGTCGGAGAAAACGGTTAAATGAGCATAAGCGTGGAATCTGTTCAAGCTAAAAAACATCTATCACAATCCAATCAATGAGGAAGCTTTGTTATGACTTAAGTCAATACAAAGACAAAGAAGGCAAGGTTGATGAAGATGACTTACTGCTCTGTTGGGAGATGTTGATAGCCTTGATGCCAGTTGCCAGCCTGTCCTCCTCTCCCTCCAGCAGTTTCCTGTAGGTGGCGATTTCAATGTCTAGAGCCAGCTTGACGTTCATCAGGTCCTGGTATTCTCTGATCTGGCGAGCCATGTCCTGTTTGGCTCTCTGCAGGGCTTCTTCCAGATCCCTAATGCGGGACTTGGCGTCCTTCACTGCCATCTCACCGCGCTCCTCAGCCTCAGCGATCTGAGCCTCCAGGTTGGCGCGCTGTGAGGAGATTCAAAAAAATAAAAAATAAGGCTTTGTCCACTCTCCTGATTGTTAAACGACGCACAAACTATATGATGGCCATATGATGGCTATGACTTTTATCCATACCTGTCCCTTGATGGCATCAATCTCTGACGTCAGCCTCTGGATCATGCGGTTAAGGTCTGCGATCTCTGTCCTGGTAGACCTCAGGTCATCTCCGTATCTGCTGGCGGATGTCTGCATCTCCTCATACTAAATAAACATCAACAATACAAGACATTACAAACTAGAACACCTCTTGATCAGAACATTACATGTTTAAACAATGCTCGTGGCAAGTAGGGTTGGCAACACATACCCTATATACCTTTCTAAATAAATAACAGAAATATTAACTTGAGAAAAAGTCAAAAGGAGTTCTCAGTTACCTTGCTCTTGTACCATGTCTCTGCCTCGGCGCGGCTGCGGTTGGCGATGTCCTCATACTGAGACTTGACTTCAGCTACAATGGAGTCCATGTCCAGGTTGCGGCTGTTGTCCATCTCCACAATAACGGAAGTTTCCTTGATCTGTCCCTGGAGCTCACGCAGTTCCTGAAGAAGCACAAAAAAAGAGACAGAAGAGGAGAGAGGTTAGTAAACCCCACCTCACTGAGGACACCCATCCAGCTAATGTCCTTTCGGGGATGGCACAAGAGGCAAGATGCTGAAGAGATTCTGAGAAAAAAAGAAAAGAAAACAAAGACAGCCAGTGAGCTGATTTTGTGTCGTACCTCCTCATAGATTGACCTGAGGAAGTTGATCTCATCTGTCAGACTCTCCAGCTTGGCCTCCAGCTCAACCTTATTCATGTAGGCCTCATCGACATCCTGGAACCATTAAAAGATGTTTGTTAGAATGAGACATCACAAAAGCTAACACTGTCTTCATGTACAGAGGTATCAAAAGAGGTTATCAAATGATTGCATCTCAAAGACAAGTTGAGTGAATGCTAATGCTGACCTTCTTGATGAGGACAAAGTCATTCTCACACTCTGTGCGCTTGTTGATCTCATCTTCATACCTGAAAGAAAAAATGCACACAGTTCATGCTTCTGAATATTCACAAAGAGTCTCATCTCATGACCCTGTTCAGTTTTGAGAGGTTATGCATTAATATAACACTAGGAGGTGCTAGCAGACCATCCCTAACTCTTGAACTCCTCCAGGACATTTTCCTCACACAAAGTCTGTTGACTCTGGGCCAAGCGTGAAAGCTGTTATGGATATTTCTCCCTTGGGGCTCCTCTGAACTCGGCTGACATGTTTCATCTGTCTGTGGACAACTGACACATATGTGTGCCACAGTTGTACATGTTAGTGTTACAGATGTGTATGTCAGCACGCGAACATTAGGGCTCATGCCCTCTTACGTAAACCTATAGACAGCCAACTCTGTAAAATGACTTTTACCTCCAGTCATATGTAATGTAATGGGTGTTCTGAACATGCTTCCTCAGTGCTGTAATTCCCTAGATTTTGTATGACGCAAGAGAATGGACAGATGCAGGGAGTAGTCCACAAAAAGATTAACTCAGTTGTGCTGCAAGGCTAGACTTGAAGCACAACTCGGACTCTTAAACTCTTAAATTCAGCTGTATCTCATTTGTGCATGAAGTTTTTATGCATTTTGAAAATCATCCAGTGCAACCTAAATGAGAAAGATGAATCCTAGATACGCTTCTTTACATGACAGAACACTGTTAGCTCTCATTGCCCCCTCCGCACTCACTTGTTCTTGAAGTCCTCCACCAGGCCCTGCATGTTGTGCAGGTCAGCCTCCAGCTTCATCTTGTCGTTGCCCAGGCTGTCGAGCTGTCTGCGCAGGTTGGAGATGTAGGCCTCGAACATGGCGTCGATGTTGGAACGGGTGGTGGTCTGTCCCTGCAGCAGGTTCCACTTGGTCTCCAGCATTTTGTTCTGCTGCTCCAGGAAGCGGACCTGATGTGTAGAGAAAGACGCAGAAAGAGAGGCGAAAATATAAGATTATTTATTAGCAACTAATCAAGAAAACTTTACAAAGAATCAGCAACTTGCATGCTTGTTTACTGCAATGGATATTTGAAGACAGATTCCTTGTCATCAGTTATGAATTCTTATGAAATTGCTTTTAAAAGTACAACACAGCTGAAGTCTGCTCTTCACAAACAAAACAACATCCTATCTGGGTTATCATCCTTACACTCAATCATCTGAATCACCATCGCCATGCCTCCTCTACATTCTTTGTTGTTCTTATCTAACGTTGGAGCTTTGTTAACTGCTGTTGGCAGTGTTTCCAGACTGGCCGGGCTTTTCCAAAGGAAGGCCTGACATACGTACATCCTGACAGGAGGTAGAGGGGAGTGAGAACAAAACTAGGTTGGAAAAAAGCCGGCTGGAGGAATGGGGCTAGTTAACCCTTCTCCCGCATGTCTTCCTGTTTTTGTATGGCGAGGCTCCAAAGAGGCCGAATGCAGGGAGAGTAGGGGGTGAAGCGAAGTTGCATCCGCAGCCTGACGCAGAAAGGTAAATATTTAACTGTGATATAGATGTGATGAGGGGAGAGCAGGGAGTAAAAAGGAGCTGGAGCAGGGAGTGAAGGTGATGTATTAGCTGAAGAGCAGGGAGGGCAGAAGTGGAGGTGGATGATGAAAAGGTGGGGAGTTTGCATATTTGTGAACAGTAAAAGCAAGGTTGTGAAAGCAGCTATGTGACCCAATGGACCTTGCTCTGATACACTGCACTCTACAGGTGAGATCTAACCTTTTCTGGTCTTCATTTGAACTGGAGTAAACACAGATTATAAAGTGCCTTCAAATGGACTGCCTTCACAAGATAGCAGATGATAGGATGGAATTTTATCTGCTTTGTGTTAAAGCATGCAAACTGCACTTTATCTTCCTTTAATCATTGTGCCAGGAGGAGAGCTGACATGTAGCCAATCAGCTGGCATTGACCAGAACATGAAACTACTGGCCTTTTTAAATATTAACCCACTGCTGAGGCCCCAGAAGACAGATACACTCCTGAGTGTTAGATACTGGACTTAAATGCTGATTTGAATGATTAAAAGTCAGCACACTCCCAATGGACACTTCTTTTAAAATGTGCCATGATGAAAGGAGGTTTTCTTATTCAGGTAACAATAGCACTCAGTGCTGACTGAGTGTGTATGTGTGTGTTTGAGAGGGGTGGGGGCCACCAGGGCAGCAGAAAGAGCCACACCCCAGCTAAGGGAGGGCCCATTCCCAAGGTAACTCGTATCACAAGCCCTGAGCTCTGCCTGGACACACCCTTAGCTTTCTCTCTCTCTTTCTCTCTCTTTGTCTTTCTCAGTCTCTCCTTTCTGCAAGTCTGTTTTTCATCACTATAAAAGGGCAGCCTGAGCCAAAAGATAGAGAGCCTAACCCTAAGCCTGAGCTACAGCACTTTTTTTTTTCCTGCTTGAGTGCATTCGTGGGAGGTGACGAAAGCAGAGGAGAGAATAAATCAACTTTTACCACACAGCAAAAGTGAGGAAATCAGCATTACACGACATGTGGCAAACATATGGAGCACTATATCAAATATTGCATAATAATGTCACAGCACTGTAAAGCTTTTTGACTACACTGTGACTGAGCTTTCTGTGCACCTAAAGCAGTTTCTGTCTGTTTGAAGAGAAGCATAAGGTAAAGATCAGTGCCTCGGCAACCTGATATTTTATCGCACACACACATTGTGTCTGTTACTAGCTCTTACCTTGTCAATGAAGGAGGCAAAGCGGTTGTTGAGGGTCTTGATCTGCTCCTTCTCCTGGGTGCGGACAGCTTGAATAGTGGGGTCAATCTCAAGGTTCAGTGGGGCCAGCAGGCTCTTGTTCACAGTCACGGCGGTGATAGGGGTATGGACACCCGCACCACCACCAAAGCTACCAAAACCCATGCCCATGCCCATGCCCAGGCCTGTGCCACCCATGCCTGAGCTCAGGCCGTAGGAAGTGGAGCTGGTGATGGCACCTCCGCCTCCATAGATCCTGGCGGGTCCTCCAAAGGAACTCTTGACACTGTAGCTCTTGCGGGAGGACACACTGCTCGGTGCAGTGTAGGACCTGCTGCTGAAGGACTGTGGGGCGTTGGAACTCCTCACAGTGTAAGAGGTGGTCTTATAAGAACTGGACATTCTGAAATCTAAAGTTTTTCTCTCTGTTGGATGAATGAAGCCTGGTAAGGTCAGAGCGAATGGTTCGGATGGCGAGGCAGGCTGGCAGGCAGAGGGGAGAGACCAGAGTGGATAGAGTAGACAGGAATCTACTGAGGAGCTTTAAAGCCTGTGGCTGTGGGAGGGGACTGTGGTGAGCTGCCATTGGCTGCATGTCTGGGTGAGATAGGGAGGCAGGGCTGTAACATTACACTTCTATGACACATTGTCCAGTCACTCAAAACCATTACCTGGTCTCTCTACAGGCTTTTCTGTGTTGTTAGAGAAAACTTTTGAGAGGATTGTCGAGTGGTTATATTTCTGAGCTTTGATGTGTGTGTAATCCTGCAGGTAAACCTACTCAAACACGCCACTGCTGATTCAACATGTAAGATCTGGATTACTGTTTGAATTAAGGAAAAAAGATAGTTTATATCCAGCAGCAGCTATGTATCAGGAAAACTGCAGTGCGTGTGTGTGTGTGTGTGTGCGTGTGCTTGTTTGTGCGGGGGTGGGTTGGTTGATGGGTGGTTGATAAGAATTCGGTAACTCTTACACATCAATGCTGGTTTATATCTGGAAATTTAGGCGTGTTTTATAATTCACTGGTAAGGTGTGTGTGTGTGTGTGTGTGTGTGTGTGTGTGTAAGGAGGGAGTGATGATTTTCTTTTGAAACAACAAACAATTTTTGTAAATTTGGCAACAGCAGATCCATTCGGCAACCATTTTCTTCCCCTCACTATTGTTTCTACTGTTTGGAGGAGTTTTCACCAACACTTAATTCATACTTATTTCTCAGTTTGTAATTACTACATTACTGCACGACCAGTTTACATTAAGGTTTATACATTTTATTTCACTGTGCTCCTGTCTACAAGTGCACTACATTCTTTTTATTTTACATTGTACATTATATTATGGCTTATTTCTGCATTTTAGCTGCTGCACTTCTTTATGTCTTACATTTTAATAAGATTTTATTGACGTGAGTTTTTTTTTTTTTTTCTTACATATTTGTATAATCATTGCTGGAGGGAACCTGAGATCTAAGAATTTCATTTCCCTCTTATCCCTCAGCTGACATACTGAAATAGACAGGAAGTCAGCACAACACAGGGTAAAAAACAAAACAAACTGCCATTTATAAAATCAGTCTCTATATAACTTGTTAATTAGTGAGTTTTAAGGATGTTAGTAGCATAATATTTATTACCGTTCTACCTGTAACCAGTCTTTATGCTAGGGTTAGCTCACCGGCTGCTTCTTCATACTTAAATATGTACTCTGCGGGATTTTCCTAACAATGTATAGACTCATACACACTTAATCCTTCTCAATTATTAGCCTACTTATGACCCACCACAAGTGTGTGGGGTCTTCAGCAGGACCTCAAGGTAGCGACAATGTGCCAGATCTTAAGCAGCAGGCAACCAAGAGACACAGCGCTAAAAAAAATGAAAATACAACGAGACGAAACGCCAAACGAGCGAATCTGGCATTGCCTTTTACTTTAACTTTGGCAGGTGAGTGTATTTAAAAACAGTAGCCTACAATCCTGCATAGTAAAGGCCTACTCTCAATGGTAGCGATCTTCTCATCTAACTCTTGGCAAAAGTGCAAATGAGCGCATTTCCCAACTGTCAAACTGTTGCTTTAATCCAGAGCATTTAAGTGTTCATAAATACTATGTGGAAAATCAGCCGGATGTGATATAGCAAATGATGGCTCCTTTAGCTGGGTGTGCTTACATGCACTATCAGACTCAACTGACTGATCCTAGGTCGTGACCCTTAAGTTACTGTTGCAGGGTTAGATTGAACAGTTGACATGCATATATTTCAATATTCAAGGGGCTTTAAAACAGAAGTGTAAACATTATTACAGCAAAATGCAGTAAGACATTTTGTATGAGGGTTCGCAGTTTTGGATGCTTTAGGGCTCAAAATTCTTTGGCTGCTGCAGGCAACTGCAACCCCTAGTCTTGTTCTGAATGTAACCCGTTCCCCATGCACTCTTTTATATGCTTGTATTTGCAAACCAGGTGAACTGCTCTAACCAGCTGGCTTTCATTCAGTCAAACAAGAGGTATGATAGGTCAACGCCATTGAGCCTGAGGCCTTTAAAAACACAAGACAAAGTTTATTTAAACGTCTATACAACTGTGTGCTTGTGTGTGAGTGTCTATCTTTCTACATGACCTGCAGCTCAGTTAACAGAGCTGTGATGCATTATTAGTCTCTATAAACACCTCTCCATAATTCATAACTGATGCTTATTCCCGAGGGAACTACTCACTGTGTAAACATCGGCAAAGAATTCTTACACCACACTGATAACGGAGCCACTATTCCTGCCTGCGCTGGAACTTAACCATGTTTCCCACCATGCTGCAGTGCGAAACTACAGCGGCATACATGGCGGCTCAACCTTCAACTGTCCTTCCACCAATACCGGCCCTGCATTCTTCTCCTCCCCCATTCATTTCCTCCTCCAGTCCCTCACCACGATGAGTCATGAGTCTTGGCATTACCAATCCAACCCCCTCCACCATATCCTCTCTCCTCCATCTTCTTCAACCTTCTTCCTTTCCCGCCAGTGCCTCTTGGCCTCATTATTATCATGGAAACTCAACCAAAATAAAAGAGACTCCCATCATCTTCCAGCCAAGATGGATGCCCGCCCAAGAGCGGGGCATTCGCGGCTGCCAGTGCACAGAGTTGCAACGCGCAGAGGGACTGACTCAAAGGAACATGTGGCAATATTGATATGATATTGTGAATCTGAGTGTGAGCTTTCGCCACATAGGAAAAATAAAGTACAAGAATAAACAGCGCCAAAGGGGAACTCCTGCATGGCTTTGTGAAATGCGTGGCTGCAGTGAAACCATGGTGATCATACAGTGTATCGTCACCTGCTTTTAAATCATGTGGGATGTTGGTCCAAAACTCACAGAAACACGAGCAGATTTTTCTCAGAGCGTTTCACAGTTAATTGAATTTCAGTGATTCCACCATGTGAAATATGAAACATGTTTTAGTTGATCATATGACTCCAATTGAGCTAAACCGCTGTTAACAAACTAATTAAGTTATGTTACACCACAGTTTTTGCATTTATAAGGGGTGCAATCAACAAGAGTAAAGCACATACAGATTAAGCTTGCAATAATTTTTCCGAACTGGACCGTGTGGCACCACATTTTCCATTATTAATTTTCTCTAATGCACCTCATTTATCAGCAGTAGAATTTCTTGCTGCTCCAGTTTTGTGGGGCTTTTTTTGTTTTGTTTCCATGACAGCCACTCTCCTTTTATTTAATCCCTCTTTATTTCTTTATATATTTAGGTTGTTTTTCAGAATAACATTCATGACATTTAAAGAATGAACAAGATGGCAGATGATAATGACGATTAGCTATTCCTGCTCAGAGCATACATGTGATCATTTGAGAGATGATCTCAATACTTGGTTTCCCCACAGTGTAGTTTTTCACCTGTATTTCTGTATACGGAGTAGGCCCTTAGTGTTTGGTGCAATGGACTGCATCTCTTTATGGAGTGATAAAAATGCCTCTGCAGAAACGGCAGAAAAGTCTGAGTGTTTTTCAACATTCATTCTTGTGAATTACGTGCACGGAGCAGTACAGAGAAAAAGAAAAAGAGGTTCGCAAGTGACAGGAATCCAACATAATATTATGGATGATAAACTGGCCTATTTATAAAACCTATTTAATTTACAGTACACAACATTAATGATAGGCTAACTGTTACCCATGAATCCTTGTGCAACCATGTGAGCTAGCTAACGCTGAATCACTGTGTGGCACCTTTGGTTTTTTACTGTGCTGCACCTATCCATAACTGTGAGGTGAACTAGTTAGCTAACACTTTTGAACTATTGAAACATATTGGGCAATTAGCTGTGTCATTTTTCCAAGTGTATGGACATTCTTGTGATTCATAATCGATCGTTTTGCAACTTTTTGATTAGGAGACGCTGACACACGGCCATCTCAGAAACCACTTGCAAAAGTGCAAAGGGTGATGCACCTATATGCTACAACCACAGCTGACTCAGCAAGTGCAAATGAGAAAAGACCCAAAAATATTCAGAGAATTATCTCAAATGCAACTCAGTTTTATACCAAATATGTAGGAAGGGGTCCCTTTGCCATCTCTTTCTCAGCCATGGGGTCCTTGACCTGAAAAACGTTGAAAAACCCTGTTTTCGAGCATCATTCAGGGAAATTCTTAGTCACTCAATACTGTACAAACAATCATTACAGCAAACACACAACTGGTAAATGGTTCATTGAACTGCTCATATAGTGGCTTCCAATCATATCTGAACTCTTCACCTGAGTTCTCTGTGTCTGTGAAGAGGTAAACTAAGTCTTTTATTGAGCCTCAGTTATTTACTCTGCATAGGGTGGTATCAGGGTACGCCTGCCATTCATTCCAGTCACATCAGTTGATGATAATGAGAATTTTATCAGGACCAGTTGCATGCTTAAAGTGATTGTTGCTATCTGTCATTACAACATCTAAAGCCTTTGGTTGTTACCGTATCTTCTGGCAAACCCCACGCTAAGCAGGTCGCTGATATTTCTTGTGTGACTGGGCCTGAGGATGATTTTACAGCAGGGTAAAGACATGGACCTTTACTCTGTGTGTGCTGCAATACTCTATAAACATCTCAGAGGACCTATTGCTGTCAGCTCTGCACAAAGCTGTCACAAGGCGTGTCGGAGTGTGTCACAGCTACTGGAGTATGTGTGTGTGTGTGTGTGTGGACAGGCACTGAGGGTGTGTGTTGAAGTGTGTGACTCTCCCTCACCCCTGTGCTCCACTCAACCATAGAAGACACACAGGGCGGAGGAATGTTCCTTGCATTAATCGTCATTCAGGAGTTGTCAAAAATTGTGTGATTTGAAGGGTGAACTCGTCGTAACCCTTCGCTAGAATGTGTCACTGTCATGAGCTGTGCTGGGTTGACACAAGTATCAGGAATCAAATTTGTCATCATTGGGTCTGATGTTTTTGTAAGTGGGTGGTTTCGCTGTAGTGTGTCTTAAGTTCATCAGTAACTTAAGCTGTCCAGTAGCCCTTCCTGGCAGGATGCAGCACAATGACCCCGCACACTGAACAACCCCTCTTGTTTTAAGGCCCCATTGTGTTGCAGTTGAGCTTTCTATACCATTAAACCATGCAAGGCAACCCTCTCTCTTAAGCCCCTTTAACACATGCACTGCAAACCCTAACTTAGCTAGACATTACCTGGAGAAACTGTATGTGAGAGCGTAAATGTCGTACTGATGAGAATTCTATCATGCAACAGATGTGAAACCAGAAGAATACAATCATCCAAGGGAGAATAAGTAGGGATCACTTATACTAAGATGCAGATGAAAATGTCTGACTCGAGAGATGACAGATTCACGAACGTCTGTTGATAAGGGCCATGAAATTGCAAGACAAATTTCAAGGATCGGCAAGAGACGTGGTTTTTTTTAATGACCAAATTGCAAACCGGCCAGGTCAACAAAACAATGCAAATCCCGCAGAGTACTTTTTGCATCATGTCCTAGCACCACATGCTCGACCCAAGTGCCACCCCTCGCCTTAACCAAACAGAGTAATTTAAGTAGGTGAGAGCACGTCTGACACAAACAGTCTCCTGCTGTGTGCAACATGTGTGAAAAGGCAACTACGGAAAATATCCACAATTTTCCAAACATTTTCCACGGTTCATATGAGTAAGTGGCTTCAGATAGACAGTCATGTTTACTTTGCTTTTCTCAGGAACAACAGGTTCTGTGGGATTTTCTGGATAAATATTAGATTAGAAAGTAGCCAGCCTGG
Source organism: Epinephelus awoara (assembly GCA_035609425.1). Classification (NCBI taxonomy): domain Eukaryota; kingdom Metazoa; phylum Chordata; class Actinopteri; order Perciformes; family Serranidae; genus Epinephelus; species Epinephelus awoara. The sequence continues at coordinate 31,225,769 of CM069301.1, read as the reverse complement.
TATGAGGCAGGTGAACACAATTATACCATCTTGTAAACTGAATCATTTTAATTCTGGACTGTTGCCTCAAGACAAATGATAATGATACTGAAATGTCAAATGATAATCAGATAGCAGCAAATATAAATTTCTAACATTTATTCCATCCTTTCTATCAACTTTATCTTTTGAAAACGTACCCTACATCAACATGACTTTGAAAATATTTGTCAGCATGCGTAACAAAATAATCTGATCTTGTGACTGCTTTTGCTGACCTTTTTAGTGCTTTCCCTGGTACATGTTCAGCCTTTTTTGAAGGTAAAGACATTACAATTCAACTAAATGTTCACGTTTTTTCACGTCTTAAAACAACATTCACATGCCTTTGTGTATATTGAAAGAATTATCACGAGCTGCAAATGTTCCCCTGTCCGAAACTAGTGATGGAAGACAGAATATCCATCTTTGTTCTGTCTAAAAATTCGTTCTAAAGGTCAGCCGAAGCTCAAATGAGGCTTAACTGAGCTGAACTTTAGGAAAAAGATCAAAGACTGTAGTAGTGTCTCCCATCTCTCTTACATAAGGGTCACATTATGAGGCCAGTATGAACGGAAGGGAAAATTACAGGGGCCAAAAACTGCTTACATTTGGGCATGTGACAATCTGTAAGACCTATTAAATTAAGATTTTGTAATGCATGTTAATAAAATTTAACCATTTTTGATAAAGCCAAAAAAATCTACAGTCAATAAACATTGTATCTGTTTAGCTTTCCCATGATATTGTTTGTAGTATGAACTTATTTTAACAAAATAAAATTGATGACAGTCAACCTGCTCAATCTAATGTGCACTTCTTCTGTATAGGGGCACAATGGGAGCCACAAAGTTAATTTTGGTTTCTCTTTTAGCATAATGTTTATTAGAACATTTTGGAAAGATCTTTTTTGTTTTATTTTATACCAGTATTATTTTAATCTGACTGAAGAGTATGAAGAGAGCCTTGAAGAGTATGCACTGTAAGTGGATGGCAGCTCATGTTGAATAGAGGCTGCGGCAGGGGACTGCAGCATTTTGGGTGTCTTCAGCATACAAGAATTTAGAGACTGCCTGCTGAAACTCATCATAAGAAAAAAAGGGCATTGCCAAAAGCCATGTGATTTTCAGTATATGAGATTAGTTGTATGGAAAATGTGAGAGAGCAGTTTTCTTCCCAGTAATGTAATGACAACAAACATAACATGTATGCTATGTAATCCCTGTGTTCGTCATCCAGCAGGGAGGAGCAGCCAGCGTAAGATGTAAATGTCAACGTGCTACTGACTCACATAGGAATGCAATTAGTATTACCATACTATATGAGCCAGGCAGTGGCTCATAAAGTACAATGGGCCCCAGTGCATGCTATTATGATGGGTCCAATAGCGTACACTATTGTGCACACATTGTCTTGTCACATGGTCAGACTTGACATTGGATATTAGCCAGCAATCATCATTGCCGTATATTGCATTTTACCAAAGAAAATTAGAAATTACTAATTACATTTAACAACTTGAATTGTTTATTATAGTTCATTTGGAATAGGCATATAATATACTATTGAGTATTTTACAAAAAAAAAAAAAAGTTGGGAAGTCGGGCATATTTAGCAAATGGCCCTGTTTTTAATTTAATTAGAGTTCTTGAAAACAGATGCATTTCCAAGGTGGCAATCATTCATAAGGGCACTGTCTGCACTTTCAATATTTATGCCCCTGAAATTACAACAATATACCAAGTAAGCTGATGAAAACAATACTTTTTAAAAAAAAAAAAAAAAAAAAAACCTTTACCATGAAAACAACTATCAAAAGAAACAATACTTAACATTGCACCTAGATTTCAAGATTTAGAAACGTCAAATGTACGTGTAGCTGTGATAGCCTTTTTCACAATGGTATCAATTACATCTGAAATACTGGTACTTTTTTTAATTTCAGAGGCTAATTGTGATGATCCCTGCCTCTACTGAAATACTGTTAAAAGTTGAAGGTATACTACGCAGGTTTTCCCGAAAAAACAATGTAAAGTCTCATACAGAAGTAAACCCCCTCAGTCATCACGTATGAATCACTAGAAGTGGATGGTGGTGTATTTATCTGCAGAGACTCTGGACCAGGTAGACTAGCATGCATCCAGGAGAACGCTGCAAAAAATTGCAGACATGGCACCTGAAAAAAAAAAAAAAAAAAAAAAGTGAATGTAGCGAGGTAAAACTGCAAGCAAACATGTTCATTCCAAAGCGAGAGTAGATGTGGGGTTGGCTTTCACTTTCACTGACAAGCACTAAAGGAGAGAATGGAGAGCAGTGCAGGGTTGGCCTGTTTTCTGTTGGACAGGTAGGTGCTGGCGGTTAGCTTGGTGAGCTTGCTAAAGTATTGAAACCTTTGAATTATATAGTTTAGAGAGAGTGTTCCTTTCTTTTATCATCATCATTTTTGTTAATATAGCTTGTCTTCACTGCAGTGAACAGGAATAAAGGGATGCAATCTGATGTTCCACACAAGGCAGCACAGGTGTTTTCACTTAGTCGCGCTGATTAGGCTGCTGCACAGGTTGGAGGAGGGTGGAGCTACAGTGAGCATATGTGGTCATCAAGCTACATTTAGTGCTTGTTATGTTAGTCTGTGTTGTTTACAGTGCTCTTGAAACACGTGGTAGTTTGTTAGTTGCCACACAGAGCCAGCTATTCAAGTTGACACGCCCACCCTGCTCAACAGGCACAGTGACAGTCAGCTTGAGTGCACCAATATAAATGAAGGAGGCGTGAGTTGTCCTGTCTGACAGATGTGACTCCAGATTCATAATATGCGTAAAATCCAGTTCTGAGGCCGCTGCCTGTTGAGTGCTTGGTTCCATGGCAATGATAGGACTCTTGAGAAAAGCTAATGAAAATCAATGTTAGTTTATAAATAAATATCCCTTAATAAGAACAATCAGTTTTAAAGATCATAAGCAGTGTGCACAGGTGCAATACCGGCCCCAGTTTGTTCTCCAGCAGTAGCTAGGTGTACTCCTACAAACCCAAAATCATCCTTCACACCAGACTCTGACCTGTTATTTTGGGCATGCCAATCATTCCTGTCCTAGCACTACATCGTACATTGAGTTCCACTTACAGTTTTGCCCCTACATGACAGACATGTGATTATCTACACTAACTCTCAGCCAGGTAATCACTAGCACCTTTGAAAAGGTGGTGCATGGGGCTGTAGTAAAAGTGACACTCTGTATACAAAGAGTTTTAAGGGCAGTCTTTCGGAAACAAAAAAACACAAGCAAAAGTGTGGAAAGAAATGGAAAACACGGTGTTCATTTGCTTAGGTGCAACTGTTAGCATGTCCAGGTAACTAGCTCACTACGCTAAACAACTAATATTATAGCTCTGTGCTTGTGGAAGAGTCCTGGTAACAGTCCTGTGTGCATAGAAAAGCGTGTTAAAAGCCATCCACGAGTGATGAAGGAAGCTTGCAGTGGCCTATGCAGTGGCAGTACATCATGACTTTATATAATCATTTATTGTTTGAAACTGTTTGCATTGAACTAAAGCTGGAAACACACTGGTTCGTCATGTGACACGTTGAAAGTGCACATCGCGCTGCAGCTTGTCAACAGACAACCACGCAAAGTTATTATAACTTATACTGAAAGTACTTTACTTCCTCCACCTCTGCATTAGAGGAGTCAAGCTGCCATAGGAGCAGAGAAAAAGAGCTGCTACAGGAGCTGGTATGTTCAAGCAGAGAGCAAGTGGGAGGAAAAGTGCACTTAATTGACCTATGGCTAAGTCCCGCCCTCAAAGCCAATCACAGTGCATATAGCCATTCCCATACACTCGGACATTCTCTGCCTGGACGTTCACTGATTTACAGAAAGTCAGTTTCGTTTGGTTTTAATAGCTTTTTCGGAGATTTGAAGTTTAAAAATGGTCAAACAGTGTGCATGGGGTACATGCAACTCTGACACAAGGTATCCTGAGAGGCTGGGCGACAAGGTGTATTTTTTACACTTTAAACCACATCTCAACTGACGTGCATCTAGCCACTGCTGGTGCGGGGTTGTACATTGGAAATAATAGAGGTGTATTTTTAGATGCACGACATTCGCCGCTGGTGTGTTTTGGACTTTAGTGGCATTTACCCTTCATCGATACACCAACTTCCCACCTCCTCTAAACAAAAAATTATTTTTTAATTCGCACATTTTTCCACATTCACATTTTCACATTTTTGGTGCAAATTTGAAAATGTGTATAAAGAGCTGAATGCAAATACAACAACTGGTTCCTCATCCTTAAAGTCTGTTCTCTTGTAATGTTTAATGTGAAAACTTTGTATTGGCCTTTAGGTTTTAAAAAAAAATCAGTTTTAATATTCTGCTGCTACTATTTACCTATTTCATGTAATTTATTACTATTTTAGATGACAATTTTGCACACCAGTGCTACAGACTGATCGACCAGCATGTTCCTTTTCCTACTACAGCACCAACTCCTGATATTTATAACCCTCTCACAACAGTTTGAACAAATAACATAAAGCACGGATAGAAAAACATGGAGGGAAAAGATGAGGCAGAAAGAAAACGAACATGTTCCATGGAAAAACCTGGTCCTACTCAGCTCAGTGGCCTAGCGCCCAGTTTACCAGTGCCCACAAAAAGTTGGGTTCCTTATTTGAATTTCTGTCTCCAGCCCTCTCCTTCCTCTCTTTCTGAACACGGCATTTCCTGATTTATGAAACAAAGACTTTATGTGTAGTGCGTGTGTGTAGCGCGTGTGTGTGTAAGAGTATGAGGGAACCTTTTCCTCTTATTTAGATTAATCTCATATGCATTTTATCCGTCTTCTCTGTTTCTATCGACACACACACACACACACACACACACACACACACACACACACACACCACATGTTCCCCTTATGTGTCTCTGTGTGTGTCCCTGTATGATCCCTCTGTAACAGTACTTCCTCCGCCCACCGGCCATGACACTCTACCCACTCGCCACACCCACGGTCGCCGTGGCAACGGGGTTTACCACAGAGCAATGATGACTTTGCCAGATGTATATGTGACTGCTATGGTAATTGTTTGAGTGTGGTTGCCATGGATACAGAGATACATGGAACCATAAAGTGTGTAACCATGCACTGTATGGAGTGTAGTTATGTGTGGAAACACTGCCGCATGCGTGTGTCACTGGAGATTCGCCGTCGCCTCTCTTCCTGGCAAGAGACCGGACAGGGAGACTCATTCACAGACGTAGTCCTCATCTAAAACAGATTCATGTTAATGTACTGAGGCTCATACTCGAAGCCTGAGTGTTCCCTTGACACTTCTTTTGGGGCGTAATGACTGCGTGATAACCTAAACAGTCCCTCCAGGCTGTAGAACAATGCAAAGGCAAATGAACGTTGGCAGAGGCTTTAAACGGAAAAAGGAAGTCTGTGAATTTGTGACGGTTTTGTGCCAATTTGGTCTCTTTTTTTTTCACTGGAGCGCAAGAACAAATTGTGTGTGTCGAGCCTGTTTGCAGTCAAAGTGCTCCTTACAATAGTCTCCCTTGTTTTAGCTTGTGCGTGGCTCCAATTGCTCAGATGTCATTAGTAGACTTGTAGGTCAAACATTAAGATTTTCACTGATTAAAAACGACATCAGCAAATACTCTTTTGTACCAGGTCAGACAATAGTCAAAAGCCATTCTGTAGCCTCCCTGAGGCTGTAACTTTTCAGCAAGACAGAATGCAAGTGTGTGTATTCTGCTCCCCCGGTGGTAGCTGTCTGGACATGTGGTTTGTGTGTATGATGATTTCTCTTCGCATTTAAGTGAAAACAGAAATGCCGTAAATACACAAGGGAAGGAATAGTTGAGTGTTATGCAACTCAGCATAAGGCTGACTAATGGTTTATACAATATGAACTCATTCTTCAGTGGGGCTTAGTGGAGGCAGTGTTTAGACTTGTGTTTAGCTGCACTAAGATTAAATCTTTAAACTTAACCGCTGCATAAAAAATCATGCAGTAAGTCAAAGAGCTTAGCAATCAACTTTAAAATACACGATGTGATAATCTCTATCATTCTGGTTTTGTTTTTTACTTATTGCTTACTCAATCAGATTTAATTAATTTCAATTAAGCTTTGTTGGCATAAAAGATTTCACTTGCTAATCGTCCAGGAGATCCTGTAGAACCCTCTGCATGCTCAAACATCACCATAAAATTGCCTTTTGAATGACATGTAATCGAGAAATCTATAAAGCTTTGAATCTTCAATAAAGGTTGAGTTTAACAGCAGTGTTTTCATCTGCAAACCACCAAAACTGCCCTAATTTCAGCTTTTCCAACAATTATCTCATGAAAGCAAATGCCACAAGCTTCTTCTCCCTGAAGTCCTTTTCATCTCGATCAAACCTCATGCTTCATCTTAAAGTGATTGCACATACATTATTCCCCACTTCGTCACCTCAAAGCAAGAGGGTTCCTTGTTTGAACCCAGGGTAGGAGGTAGGAGGTGTGGGGGAGACCTTATGTGTGGAGCTTGCATATTCTCCCTGCAGCAGCGTGGGTTTTCTGTGGGTGCTCCAGCTTCCTCCCACAGTCCAAAGACATGCAGGTTAGGTCAACTGGTGACTCTAAATTGTCCGTAAGTGTGAACATGAGTGTGACTGCTTGTCTGTCTCTATGTGTCAGCCCTGTGATAGTCTGGCGACCTGTCCAGGGTGTACCCCGCCTCTCGCCCATTGACAGCAGGCTCCAGCCCCCTGCGGCCTGTAACAGGATAAACAGTTATGGAAAATAAATGAAGATTTGTATTACGGAAATTGCATGCCCAGTTAGGTAGGACATAAACTTAAAAAAGTAACACACCACAATTTGCATTTATCAAACATAATCATGAGCCAGGAATTTGTGTATAACCCACAGAATTGGGAGGGCTATGATCACATGATAATAACACTAACGGGAGTAAAGTAGTCCAAGTGAAGTAATCCATGTAAGGAGGCACATTGTGGTAGAGGGTGGGTCACAAAACACAGGACTTTCCCCATGGAGCCTGATGTTTGGAACCGTGTGAAATTAAGTGAACTTTGAGTCACTTTAAGGTAAACCTGTCACCATGTTTCTAATCCAAAATCCAACTCATAACTTTACATTAAGTATGTTATTTTACATTAAGTATGTAAGGCCACTCATGGGGCACTAATTAGTTAAATATCATACGAACTGTTGTATGTGCATTATCAGAAGATATACGAACTGTTGCATGAGGACACATTATCCAAGTTAAGCCCTAATTGTTATATGTCTTTAACATTAGCAGCTCTACTTGGTATTAGAATTAAGGAAGTTTACCTGAGATAAGTATTCCAGGTATTCAACTTCCTATCTATCGTCAAAGTACAATATATTGTTTGAGAATACTTTTATTCAAACATAACTATGTAACAATTTTGTTGCTTTTTCAGATAACATATCCTGTATTTCTTAAAATAGAAAGATATTTCGTTTTACACAATAACAAATACATGGAATCTCAAAACAAGAAATCCCTCTCTCCCACTTGCTCTCCACTTCATTGTAAATCCTATATATGTTAAACTTAAGTGGTAAAAGTGCAACTCTCCTAAGCATCATAAACTGAGATGTGACCACCCCCATGGAGCCCCAGAACAATACCAACAGTGTGTATCAAATGCCAGCACTTTACATCCAAAAGGCTCAGTGGTGCTGAGAAAGAGCACGGAAAAGAAAAGTAACAGGAAAAACTTTGGAGTCAAGCCTGGAAAGGAGGGTGTTTTGGGTTACGCTAGGAATGTCAGTGAAGGATTTTAGAACCTAGCAGGGATAAGTGACACTTACTTCAACAAATGGCATTTACCACACTGATAAAATCCTAACTTTAGCTCATCCTCATGTCATAGCTGGACGACAAAATGTTTTAGAGGTTTGGTGAAACTTATGGAGGGAAGAGTGGCAATGTTGGGCTTTGCGCCATGTGTATTTATGTTGTGTAATGAGGACAGTGTGTCTTCTTTTCACTTCTTCTTCAAATGTCTGACATTTATGTATAAATGATCTGTTTGAATGTCTTTAATTACATGTGGCAGGTGAAAACTTTAAAATGCAAAACATATCTTCTCACAGCTGGTTCAACTGTTCCCTCTATAACATGTATGATTCATACTCCAAGAATGCTGCTGACTAATATGCGTGAGAGAGCCATTCATTAAAACAGCCCTTATCCTGTCTTTAAGGTGGTAATGTCTACCTTCCCTGACATTCTGCAGATAAAATATGTCGAGGCTTTTTGTGCACTGAGGAGACAGAGTCATAATCTAGTTGGACTCTAGACACAGCCGAGACTTACAGTAAGTCACAGACACTGGCATTTTTTAGTTGCTAACTTGTTGGCCCTCCCATGCCGGCCTGATCCCGCAACGTCAAAATACACCTCATGGGCAGGGCCCAAGCATCATTATAGCAATGCTGGGGGCACTGTTTAGTGTCTGTGTAAGACATATGGGGCTTTTAACTAACTCCAATGTAAACCCATCTGTGTCATTATTAGACACTCAAATCCTAAACAAAGTATAAGGAGTATAAAAGTTTTCTCAGGATGGGCAGGCCCAACAAACACCAGATTTTGACCCAGGAGAGCGGTGTTCAACAACAACAAACAGCAACATCGGTTGCAGCTTTTGTGACACTCTAAAACTGGTGTTTTTTAGGCGACACACCACTGCCTTTCTGGCCATGTTTGTGGCTCCTTATGTGAGCTGACTTGTTTGAGCCTCATGTGAGTAACATCAAGCGTGATTTTGTCCTAACCATAACCAAGTAGTTTTGTTGCCTAAACCTAACTGCCAACCCCTTCTTATCGTTGTGTTTGTGCCACTCAAAGCTGGGTGGTTTTCAGCAACATCTGCAATCTGTTTCTAACCATAAACAAGTAGTTTTGTTGCCTAAACCTAGCTGTTAACCCTGTCTTACCATCAACGCCTTGGCTTTTTTCCTTTATTGGATAGGAAAGTCTAAGCCTGAAGGTGGGGGGAGAGAGAGGGGATGACATGCAGTCAAGGGCTTCAGGCTGGAATCAAACCCACGGCCACTGCGGCAAGGACACTGAATTCTGCGTATGGCTTGTTCAAATCTTGTAAATCTCAAGCTGTCATAGCCAACTCAAATCTCATCCCTAGATCGTTAACAAAGGTGTTCCACAAGGGTCATTTCCCAACTGAGTTCTCTAATTTTATGCTGACAACACAATCCTGTATGTCATCAGCCATACTGCAAACCAGATTACAGTCTGGTTTGAATTAAATCCAGACATCTGTCATTAACTAACAGCTTGTTGTAAAGACTAAAAAGACTAAATGGGTGCAATACACAAGAGCACAGAGCGTACTCCCATCCATGCCCCCCATGCAATCGAATTGATACAGTACAGTGTTGCAGATATTTAAGAATTTGGTCAGACCGCAGATTGTCCCGCAAAACTCTGTTCTTGCATAAAAAGTAACAAGTCTAAGAGTCTACAGCCATGCTGGTGGCTGTATGTGTCACAGCAGTGCTTTGAGCTAAATGGTAAGTAGTAGTATGCTGACATGCTCACAATGACAGTGCTAACATGCTAATGCTATGCAGGTATAATATTTACCATGCTCACTTTCTTAGTTAAGCACTTGCTAATCAGCACGTGTAGCTGACGCTTACAGGATTGTTTTTTGCAAAAATACACTCATTCAGAATTTGATGCCTGCAACTGGTTCCAAAAAAGCTGGGACAGGGGCATGTTTACCACTGTGTTACATCACCTTTTCTTTTAACAACACTCAGTAAGTATTTGGGAACTGAGGACACTTAATTGCAGAGGTTGTGAAATATAAATTATTTTCTATTCTTGCCTGATAGCACATATGACTTCAGTTTCCCAGCAGTCTGGGGTTGCCATTGGCGTATTTTGCCCTTCATAATGCGCCTTACATTTTCAGTGGGGAACAGTTATGGACTAAAGGCAGGTCAGTCTAGTACCCACACTCTTATACTACAAAATCATGCTGTTGTAACACATGCAGATTGTGTCTTGCCGTTGGTTTGCTGGAATAGGCAGGGACATCCTTGAAAAAAAAACTGTTTGGGTGGCAGCATATGTTGCTCCAGAACCTGTATGTACCTTTTAGTATTGATGGTGTCCTCACTGATGTGCAAGCTACCCACGATGCCATGGGTACTAACACATCTCCATACAATCACATTTGCTGGCTTTTGAACTTTTCTTTTACTTTTGCTTTTCCTCTTTAGCCCAAAGGCCACGACATCCATGACTTCCAAAAACAACTTAAATATGGACTCGTCAGACCACAACATACTTTCCCACTTTGTGTCAGTCCATCTCTGATGAGCTCAGGCCCAGACAAGTCGGCCCTGTTATTGGATGTTGTTGATATATGGCTTTCACTTTGCATGGTAGTCTTAACTTGCATAGATGCAGTGATAAACTGTGTTTACTGACAAAGGTTTTCCAAAGTGTTCCAAAGGCGCATGTCGTAACATCCTTTATACAATCATGTCAGTCTTTAATGCAGTGCTACTTAAAAGGTCAAAGGTCATAGTTCTTCAATGCTTTGTTTTAGCCTTGCCCCTTATATGCAGAGATTCTTTCTGCCTTCTTGCTTGTAAACAGCAGAGCCTTTCCCAATCTTTTGTTGTCCCTGTCCCAACTTGTTTGGAATCAGGGTTGTGCGATCTCAGATAAGTTACTGAGATAACATCATGCATGCATCCATATTCACTGAGACTGTCAAACACAAGGTAACACTCATTTAGACAGCAGGACAAGCTGAACATACACCTTTAGGCATCACATAGATGTTTACTCTAAATCACTTTCTTGAGCTGACCTTGAAGGCATTCATAAAAAAAACTCACTAATGAAGTGCTTCACAGAAAGATTTATTACTTTGTGGCGTGTTACAGCTTTTCCCTGGAAACCACGTGCTTTGGTCACTATCTGCTGCAGCCAAGATAAAAAGCATGTACAGTATGTTGCTATGGAGATCAAATCTTTGGACATTCAAACACAAGAGGTGACATGCCTCCACCTCTCTCTGCTGTAGCTCCACCTCCTCGTGTAACTTACAAGGTGTCTCACCTCCTGCCTCACACTGAGCCACATTACTACTATGGACGTCAGCGTGTTTCACTTTGAAATACGACTCACTGAGGTCTGTGAGATTTGTATTTAAATCCATCCCTCTTGTGAAGTGGTTCAAGTTCAAGTTGTAGCCTTACTGAGCCTTTGTAATGCAATATGCCATTCAGGAATAAACAGATTGTATGGTACAAATAAAGGGATTAGCATCAGAACAAGTTGTGTGAATCAAGCATGTGCCACTAACAGCGAGGTGTTTTTATGTAACTTTATACCGCAGACAGCCTTCAACCAGCAGACAGTAGATTAGCACTGTGCAGAGTGGAGGAGCCGTGTGCAACCTCAGTTGCACAGCATGTTTTCACATAGTTTTTATCACTGTGTGATCTTTAGGAGCTGGGTGGGTCTGTCACAGGTGGGCTGTATTAGTGAGTGAACAGAAACACAAATACAAAACCATGTAATCTATTCTCTTCTTCTCTTCTCTTCCCTTCTCTTCTCATTTTTCTATAGTGACCCACAGTCAGTATATATGTATATATATCCATGCCTCAGCTTGGCTCTTGCTTGCTTTGGCCTTCATATGTAGCTGGGTGTGTCTGTGTTTAAACTCACACAAACGCACACGGTACACAAAGCCTGATTGCAGTGTTTAAGTTGGGCCTACACAAATGTTTGACTGCTGAGTGAAGCCCTCTGCCTGTTGGTGTAATGTGGGGTAATTTGGGTTTAAAGACAAAATAGAGGCCACTTAATGTAGGAGGCATGGGTGAGAGCAGAATTACATAACAGATACGGCCATATCTTATCTTTCGTACTTTGTGTTGTGGTATTGAGTATGTACTATGGTTAGCAAAGTGATTTATATAAAATCTAAAGGACAGTGGACATCATTATTGGGGCTGTTTGAAAAATCCCATGTTTTGAATAAAGGGAAAGGGAAAGGGAAAAAAACACGCGGGAGCTTATTATGAAGCTTTTAAAATTACAGCTGGCTTAGCTTTGCATGGGGGCCAGCTTGGCTTTGTCCAGTTTAAAAAGAACTGTCACCCAGCACCACTAAAGCTCATTAATTACCACATTATATCCTGACTGTTTAATCTGGGCATAAATTAAGTGTAAAAACAACAAGTTGGGGTTTTATGGGGGTTAAAATGTACAAATTTCTTGGCTCAGTGCAGTGACTCCCTGGAGACTTCGCTGGTTGTGTGGCAACGTCATGGTGGTGACAAGACTCCAAACAAGGTACAACATGTTAATTAGTGAGCTTAAGAGTCGCTGGTAGGCAGATTTTTGTTTTTACTTTGAACAGAGCCAGGCTAGCTACTTCCCACTGCCTCCAGTCATTGTGCTTAGCTGACAGGCTGCTGGAACTAGATTCAAATTTTGCATATATTTTCCTACTGTACAGTATGTTGAGCCACGAAACACAGGGGAAGAGTATGGAGAGAATACAAACTGGTAATATGTTCCATTGTAATGAAATGGATATAAAATCTGTGTGTGTAGTCCCCTAAAGCTATAAAGGTTGAGTACTGGGTTGCAGAGGCATACTTTCTGACAAATCCTCCTCACTGAGAGAGAGGATAACAGAGCTATGAGAAAAATGCCAGAAAGGTCAAGCAGAGCTCCCAGTCTGTTAACCATAAAAGCACAAAGCTCCACTTTGGAAATGCAGTGAGGGAAACAAGAGACAAGAGAGGAGGACTTCATTGTGGATGTGTGTGTCAAAGTGAGCAGCAGCATGCACCAGATTATTTAAATCCAAACATAGCTGTTACATCACTTTTAGGACGGTTGTGTTTATATACTGCAGTGTGCGGAATTTATCATGGTTGTGTGGCAAATACATGTATAATGAAAGTTTTGAAAATTGGGACATCACGATCAGAGCTGAATTCCCTGTGGTTCTTTTGAAACAAGTGATTGAATTTCACTTTGTGATACATTATATATGCCATCTGGTGTGACAAAGGAGATCAGAGAATTAACATAAACAGAGGGGTTAAACCGACCGTTATTGTACTCCCACTAGGTGTGTCACTTTGGCACCGCCACAGTGCGATACGTTACACTGATAACCTGCATTTTTTTGTGGCTGATGGAACACTAGCGGTATCAAATGGCCAGTATTTGGCCTTTGAGGTGTTCACTGTGCAGTGTTTAAGCACTTTGCGCACTTCTGATTCCTGTTTGGTCAAAGGCTTGGTTGTTCAAACAACACAAATCAGCCTGCATTTGCAAAATGCTACCACTTTCCCAAGCATAAAACACTCAGATGTTGGCATCTCAAAGGCTACCCTTATCCTCAAAAACATAACTCGAAATGTGGTTATGCAATTAGGCTTTTAACACCTTCCAAAGTAAGCAAAGTTGTACACTGGCACGATGAGAGGAGAACAATAAAAGTGAAACACAATGGTGTAGCCAAACAGCAGGCACTCACGAAAAGGGAAATAAAGCTGAAGTGACTCACTCCCTCATGGCTACTCCTCAGTGAGGAAGAGAAAAAAGAAGTGGCACAAAAAAAAAATCATTGGAACATCTCAAAATCGAAGCCTCAAATCTGGATCTGTGCTTCCTGTCCAGACCACGAGTGAGTCATAAAGGACTGTTATATGTGGAGCGGACAAGGATGTGCCTGCTCCCTGCACCAGAATTTGCAGACTTTGGCACCGGTCACATCCATGAAAATGTGCCCACAAGCAAAACAATCTCAAGCAATAGAGTACACATGATGGGTTGAATGAGCATGCTCAAAAAATCTGCTAAATGCACAAATAAACCAAGTTTACTGGCAATTCCATCCACTTTTTATGCTTTTTCTGTGTGTTCAGTAGCTGGGAACAGTGGGCAATGAGTCCAGAGTAACACCAAAGAGTCTTTGTCCAAATCTTGGTTTACTGCAGAGAGGACTGCAGGGCCTGTTTGAAAAGCAGGTATGATGGCAGAGGATTGGAATGCCCCAAAATGGGCAGAGGAAGACAAGAAACGGGAGCAGAAGTCATTAGGGATGGAAGGGAGTGCCTGTAAGAGGGTGGAGGCGTGCAGATAGGGAAATAAAGGGGGTTTGCAGGGTGGACAGCAGAGAGGGGCACTGAAAACCACAATGGTTTTTCAATGATTTTACATGCACTACAAGCCCATTTAAATGAACGTGCTTCTATTAGCTTTGGGGCAAAGACAACTATTTGCATTCTTTGCCGGTAACATTGTGTCACAGGAGTGGTTTCAAAGATCTCAAAGGTATTTTTCACACTTCAAATCTGTTACCCTCCATTTTACGTATGCAGCAAATCTTGCTAGTAAAAGCAAAGTGTAAAAAAATGACAAATTATGGTTTTACTCATGCTTTTTCACCTTGGGACAGAGTCAGGACAGCTGTTTCCCCTGTTTTCAGTCGTAATGCTAAGCAAAGCTAACGCTCTCTTAGCTGTAGCTTCATATTTATTGGACGGATATGAGAGTGGTATCAATTTGTGAGGCTGTCCTCCCTCCAAAAACGACACTAGGTCGTTTTAGCATGGCTGTATTAAGAGAACTGGATATAGACTGACGATTGGACCCAGTTCATTCCTATGAAAGTTGCTCAGTGGCACATAACCCACAAAAGCTCTATCTCTGTTGTTTGAAATTACCTGAATCTTCTACTTTATGGGGCCCATAGGGCAGCCGCACTGCAGTCAAATGGCGACTGAGCATGGCCGACTGCAGTTGAGCAGCTAACTTCCGCGAGCTGAATGGCTAACTTCTGGTTTAGCACTCTGCTTACTTGAATGGGGATAAAATGATGTAATTGTGCGGCTCCTCTAGACTTTCAAAATGCTATCAGATGGAGTGCATCAAATCCTGATAGCCATTTCGTTGTGACACTGAAAAAACATTTATCCACCGATTTATGTTTGCCCTCATCATGCGTAATTCCACTTTTGGCCACTATGTAAAATTGGCTTCAAAGCCTGGCGCTCTTCCTGGGGGGCTCGGTTTGTACAAGCAGCCTATTACAGCCCATATTGACATTTATTTTTGCGACCTCTAGTGGCCATAGTAAATATGACCAGAGCAAAGGAGGAAGTCAGGTGATCTAGTTTAAAGAGCTACACTATCCGCCTAGGTTGTTTAAACTTACGTACATATGTAATGTCATATCATCACATTACAGTAAGAACATAACGTGACAACATGACAGTTACGTAACGTACTTATTTTAGCACAAAGTTCATACTGCGTATAACTAACCCCGATATTGAAACGAGTCATTTCACGTGGTTTGTTGCGCTAAAAAAATGTATCCATTGATGTATAGACTTCTCTTTTCCCATGTAAGTCTTTAGGAAAAAACCTTCACGTGACATATGTAATTACACTGTCTGGCCACTACAAAAATTAGCTTCTACAACCGGCGCATTTGCTTTGGGCCTGGTGGGTTGGAGGATACAAGTTGGAGGACCAACTGCGATTTTCTTATCTATCTCTCGGCAAAAAGGGAATAAGCATATTTCCAAAAATGTAAACTTATTCTTTTCAGGAAAAGAAGCTTTAACACAACAGCAGCAATGAGTCACAGGCAATAGGGGGTGCTACAGAACACCATACAAAAGGAAAAAAGTGCAAGGCAGCAGACAGAAAAGAGAGAGGAAAAGACAGAAAAAGAGCCGTCATAACCTCACAAACTGTCTCTCCTGCAAACAATAAAGTTGGGAATACAAGCACGGATTATGGGATAAGCAGGGGAGCGGAATGAAGTGAGAGTGCAATAAAAAAAAAAAGGGGAGTCAGAGCCAAACAAGAGCTTCAGTGTGGAGGCAGAGCCAGATTTATGGGTTTCAGAGAAGAATGTGAGGTGTCCAATTCCTCACTTGTCTTCTGTCCACAACCCATAATCCTGCTCTCTGAAGCTGACAAAAAGAAAGGTATTTCAAATTAGAAGACGTGTTTGCTCTTTGACCTTTCATCTTTAAGGTCAAAGCCACAGGTGACTTTGAATAACGGAAAAGCAAAAGTAAAAAAGGTGGATGTTGAATCATTTCTGGATGCATGTGTTGGCTGATAAAGGTCTGTGCTGCTGGACGGCACTCACATCTATGCTGGCCCAGGATGAAATGTTCTGTTGGATGAATTTATAGTCAAGACAGCAAGTCCTGGGACGCCTTGTGAAATCTGGTCTTGGTTTGCAATACTTAAAATGAGATGGGTACGTATAAAAAGGCTATTTTCTTACTTTTAATCATTTGCTTTGTAATATTAACGTCAGATACCAGTGGCATACCTTCATATTACTGATCTATAGTTTTCTTTTGTATTTTATATTATCATTTATTGCATAACTGCTTACTTCCAGTGAACTACCACACCCGGTTCAATAATTCACTCAGACATTTGGAGTGAATTAGGAATGACCTGACCCACAAGGAGAGGGGCTGTCAGGGAGTGGTCTGTATGTGTGTGTGTGTGTGTGTGTGTGTGTGTGTGTGTGTGAGTGTCTGGGGGGCATTCAGAGGGGAAACCTGCTGTGCTGAACTATGGGTATTACCTAATCTATTTGTTAGAAGAGGCGAGTCTTTGAAGTCTCGCCCATTGTTTTAACTTCTGTGGCACCCAAAGCCACATGTGCACACACGTGCAAACTCAGTACTCAAGCATGCAGGCACAAAATATGCTGACACAAAACAATACCACTTCACTAAACTAGTCGAACGTATTGAAGTAGTGTGACCGCGCCACTCTTCCTGCCTGTTATGCTGCGTTCCATTTACCTCAGTAGTCGGATCTGGGAATGAGCTCACACCCATGTTGACCGCATTCCAGGACAAGTTGGAATCCTAAAACCAGCAGCAATACCAGTTCTAGCCACGTTAGTCACTGTTTGCAATACCAGTTGAAAACAATGCATTTTGCTGTTTGTTGCGAATACAAACACTGTAGCAATGTCCACAGAGAGAAGTAAACTGTGAGTTAAGACAGCTCTCACTGCTGTTGATACACAAAGCAGCCATCTTGGATTTTGAGGTCAGGATCGCTGAGGTTCCTCTGACCTTCTGAGTTGGAAATCTGACTTCAGGGAAGTTCAAGTTGAAATTTCAGCCTGGGAACTTAATAATTCAGACTTGATAAAATGGAGTGTAAATGGAGTGCACCACCAGTCCATTTGTGTGCGCTCCTGTTTGTGTGCGCCCATGTGCGTTTGTTTGTGAAACCTGTCACATCCGGACACACAGGTATAAATGAAAAACACCCACACACAAATGACTGTCCCGTGGCAGTGGATGATGATAGATGTTGTATAAGTCTTTCAACCAACAGGTTAAACCAGATGTCTGAATTGGGTCAACACTGAATTAGCAACTGAAGAGTGTGTGTCTGTGTATGTGTTTGCGTGAGTGGGTGTCAAAGGTAAAAGTTTAACATCCAGGATCAATTTCCTGTTGACATTCAGAGATGACTTGAAGAGCGTTTAGAAAACTGACATACAAGACAAGACGAGCTCCACGTTTGCTCTCCCTGCAGGATGCAGATTTGTTGATGCTGGGTTGATTTCCAAAAGGGGAGAGTAATCATGTTTTGGGGGGTTTAAAGTGAGGCTGGCATGGCCTCAAGAGGCTGGATTTTGCTGTGTAACAAAATGATGCCATTCTGTCTGTATAACCTGAAAATGTGGTTAGTCAAGTTAGAGACTTTAAAGGAAACCTGATGAGCAGCTGATTTGACTTCAGTCCCATTTGCATGAATTTCATTTCAATTTATTTACATAAATAATCGTCTGTTCTGTGACAACAACAAGGCCTCTGCAGTGATAGTGAATGAAGTGGATTGAGCACTGTGTGTGTTTGGTGGTTGAATGAGTCTTTGCATGCCTGTGCGCATGCACCCTTCCGTGAGAGAGTGTACTGTGTAAACTATCACATGACTGCTGCTGATACTTCAACACCTTTTGTGGTTCCCCTACTGACAGTGTCAATTATTGATTCGGGTCTACACCTGGTCACTGCGTCCACGCCCTCGCGCCCAGCCTGCAACACATAAAAGTGTATTTCACAACTTTGCATTTCAACCTTATCTTAAAATGTATGAGCGTTTGTTAAGATGGAGTACACACCCTGGTTAAAGAACCTGTAACCAGAAAACTGTAATCATAAACAAGGACACTTTTTTAGTGGTGCTTTCTCATTGATCAGAGTTCTGCAGATGCTGCTGCTGTTGCAGTATTTGGATTCATTCAAGTTTCATTGTGTACATTGTCATATCAGTGCGAAGCTGATGCTATCACCAGTACTGATAGCTCTGTAGTGCAGTCACAGTGCAATAGCTGGACAGGACTTATCTGGGTTTGCTCCTATTTTGTAATTCTGTGGCTCTGACAGGGAGCAGCTGCTGTGTTTATGAACATATTTGGCACAGTGCAATTTTTGTACAAATACTGGCATGACAATAGCCGGCTATTCCACCAAGTATTTAATCTCAAGTAAACATTCAAAAAGCAGTTTTCACAGCCCAGTATCACTTCCATGGTGGACGATTCCACACATCACGATTTATGTCCGATGCGAGAAGTAGTGTGCCTTTTACATAGCCAAGTGTCTCATGGCTGTAATGTTCGCATCACAAGTAGCATACATGTCATAAACAGTGGCGCCCCTGACTAATTTTTCATGATAGTGACCAGATGAGCCCCTGAAAATTTTGGACACACCAAAACCAAAAGTTGTAACTGAATTTTAGAAATTTGCTAATGTTAAAAAAAAGCTTATTTGCTATGTTAAAGAATAAAGGCTAGATGAAACTATGTCAATATGAAGAATTGAGGGATCCCATAATGATATAGCCTACGCTGTTTTCCTAAATTACAGTTAATGTTATGAATTATAACAGTATAAATAACATTTTGAGTTCCATAACCTTCCTGTTTTGATCATCTATGTATCTGTACATACATGTGTGAGATGATTTATTGTTCTTCAAATGGGCTGGTGGTCATTGTTCTTTAAAAGACGAATAGAGCAGCTTTAATTCTGAGGAGTTCACTGATTGTAAGAAACAAAACATTTACTAGAAACAAGCCTTAAGTTTAAAAGCAACAATACAAAGGCGTCCAATTAGTTTTGATTATTTTCGTGAGGAAGAGGGGGCGTGGTGGCCTCCTTGGCCCTCATTTTCCATTGCTGTGAAGGTACAATAGTGAATGAATTTAATTCAGGCAGTAAATAGGGCACTATATAGTATAAAAGTAGTGATTTCGTACACAGCTAATATTAGCTAATGCTAGCTGATGTTAGGCTTGTTAGACTTCATGCTGAGAGTACCTTTTGCCTTTGTACGGCACAGCAGGCACAGTCTACATGTCCAGCCTCCTTCAGTAACTATATCTACAGTTATTGTTGTTAGCAGTCCCATTCTGATGTTTGCCAAACTGAGGCAGGGCTGTAGCATTACTTAACATTTCTCTTTCTTTACTACTTACTACAGGGATCCATGCTTGTTGTCTACGTTAAAGACATGAACAACATGCAGCATTATACAAGGATGTTGTGGAAAATGATTCAGTGTTCTCTCAATTGTGAATTGAAGTCAAAAGGAACTGTTTTCACTTTACAACTATATGACATGAAGTACTTTAATATCATATTGTGTGTTTCTGTTTGTGACTTTGTTCTTCCAGTTTTCTCCTCAAAGAACTCACTTCATGGTCCACTAAGCTTACTGCAGCTCTTTAAGACGATGATGGGATTCGCCAATATTAACTCCACCTCCGCTGACTCCACCTACTGATGCAGTCTCTGCTCAACAGTATATTTATCCTGCTTTGACCCTCTTTCCCCCCACTGTACTCAGCTGCTCCAGGACTGCACCTCATTACCAAAACTGCAAAAATGACCTGGTGACAGCCAAACGCCGCAGCAGCCATGAGCGGCGTCGACCTGCTTTACGTTAAAGCAGGTAGACAGGTTTATCAACAGGGGTTATGTCCTCAGGGGGAATACCTGCAGATCAGACAGAGGGGGGAAGGAATCTCCTACTGATTGTTACACACAAAGGAACTGGTACTTCTTCTGGACAAAGAAAAACAACCATTAAAGTCGAACCAAAGGGAGAGAAAGAGGTGTAAAGGTGTGACTCAAGGCAAAGTTAGGGGAAGCTAACAGTCTGCTACAGCAGGGAGGGGTGCAGCATGCAGACCTGTTATTTCCTACCCAGTCAGTATGCTGTGTTGAGATAACAGTTGGACACTTTTTTTTCTGTGCGGGGTTTATTTTCTCTGTAAGGCATTGTTTTGGAAACCAGTCACAACACCTTTAATGTTGCTGGCTCCCCTGCCGCTGATAAGAACTCTGAGTCCAAGAACACACACACACACCCACGCCCACGCTTTTAAATTCCCACAGACGTACTTTCCGTCCTCCACTGGATGTCTCTCTGCTCCCCCTCACACACACACACACACACACACACACACACACACACACACACACACACACACACACACACACACACACAAACAGATTCAATCACCCAAAACTAACCCATATTAGATAAGCCCACACAGACACTCCAAGTGGAGCGGAACATTACACAATAAAGGACAGGAACTGGTCAAACCTATACTGTGGGGAGGAGTGCAAAGGTCTGGAAAGATTAAAGTGGGGCGGATAATCATGTCCCTCACCTGACACTTCACCTGCAGCCTCTACCTGTACACCAAACACCTGCACTATACTGCCCCCTTCTGTTGCAGCTGGTCTTATAAAACAGGAAGCCACAGAAAAGTGGCAACTCTGAGGTTTCTGTCATGAAAAGCTGCCAGTGAACCAGCACAGTTGCATTCTGAACAAAAATCTTGCGCTGATTTCAGTTAAATGTTGCAGATATCAAAAATAAAAAGTGCTGTTCTTCAATTATTTCATGGTACGGTAATGACCAGCTGTCTGCTCAGCCGAGCAGCAAAAGAAAATACAGCCATTGTGAGGTCTGGCTGCATGTGTTTGCATGTAACCTGACACCGTTATGTAATGCCTTGCTTGGGAGATGTGTGCAATGGGGGAACAAGATCCTGGGGATGTTAAGTCTATCAACAGGAGAATAGGCTGGATGTTTACAACAATGAGGGACATTTCCTATTTTGAAGGGAAGTTGAAGGATTACCAATTTTGGTCAATGAGTCAGCTGCTACGTCCTGTTTCCATGGAGACTGGTGCGTCCCCACCTGTCGTTTCGCGGAAGATTGACGCAGGCATCCATGACTAAGTGGTTACATCCAAGCTGCTGCTCAGTCTGACCCAGGGTCTCTCTGTTCATTACTCAGTAAACCATTGGTCAATAGTGAAGGAGTAAGGGTTGTGTGTTGTCTCTGCTGTGTGCAGACAAGGCAAACAAATGGCCGTCATATGACTGACATCATTTTAGGGAAACCTGCTGGTCTTGCAATAATTATCCACAAACTAAACAGCTACATACCAAAAATCAGTGGGTCAACGTTGACCCAGTTTGCTTTTTTGACCCACATTGGGTAAGTATGACATCAGTGCAATAGTGGGCTAACTTTACCCAATACCCATGAGTAGAGCACATGATATTGTGTGTGGGTTTTTTTTTTAATAAAGTATGGTTATGAACTGTTATAATATACTCTAGCTCTTTTAAAAGTTATTATTTGTTACGGATTGTTAAATTTCATATGCACCTCATTTTGTACAACTTACAATACATAGTGTATCTGACAGTGGCCAGGTTTTCATCTGAATGTAATGTAATTATTGCCTGTTATGTGAATATTAGGAGTTGGTGCATCAAGATAAAAAGTTGCCAGAGTAAGGGGCGTGATGAAATGGAGCAGAGCACCAGTCAAATGATGTGCTTTTTTTTTTTTTGTTTTTTTTTGCACATTGTTGCATTTCAACCTGGTCTCACTCCGAAGTCGTCAAAATCCGGCGTTTGGGCAGTGACTTAAGGCGTTAAAAGTCGGAGTAGGACGGGTGGGAGGGGTGGTTGATGAGTCCAACAACCACAGACTTTCACCCAGGAAAGCAGTGTTCATGTCCTGTAAGATTATAAAGCCAAACCTTGTTTCTGCACTAATTGAAAATGCATATAAAAAGTGGATTAAAATGCATTTATTTTCAAAGGAGCTGTGTGTGAGGTTTACATCATTAATATAGCAGCAAAACACTGTTTGCTATGTAAAGATGTAGTGGAGTAATGGTGTCCTGAGCTCATGTTATCCTTGTCTGTGTTGTATCCCGAGCTTCTCTTTTCTTGCATGATATGCAGGGACTCACATGCATGATAGTGCATGTGAGTCCCTGTGTGTGTGTCACAATGGCTACCAAATTGCTAACGCTCTGCACTGTGCTTATACGGCTGTTAAAATGTCTTATGTCGAATTGAATTTAAAACAACTTTGAACTATCACCAGACAGATACTTCATTAAGTTTTGTGAATCAGTTCTTCTTGAAATAGCAACCACATGATGATCATTTAAACCCCTATGTTTGGGACCTGCTCACTGAGTGCATCATTCAGTAAGCAGGAATTCCCCCCTGCTGAACTCAAACCTAGAATTTAATGACTAATCTTGCCTTCCTTCCTCCACAATTCCCCTGATAGTTTTGTGTTACTGGTCAGAGAGTTGTCCTTGTGCAGACACGTTCTTATCAGTCCTCTTGTTATGTTTATGTACAAACAGCACATTCCTGTGGGGGAGACGGGTGTGCAGAGCCGGATCGGAGCACAGCACTGCAGCTGGAGGGTCAGGAGGAGATGGAAGGAGAGAGAAAAAGAAAACATTAAAAGCCAGAAAGTGATTAGAGGACTCACAATACTGCACACAAGATCTGGCTGGCGTGAACGGGGGTGGAAAAGTGGGAGTAACACACAGGGTGGTTAAAAGATAGATAGCTGGGAAGTAAAAAAGGAGGAGAGACAGAATACAACAGTAAATTGTAATCCGTGTACATAGCTTGATGGGAGAGAAGGAGAAAAACTTTGCAGACAGGAGATTGTAGGTCGGAATCAAACAAGGCCAAGGACGAAGAAGAGGCCAGAATTACAACTAGCAGATGACAGAGGACACAAATAAGATGACAGGCTCAGTACAGGAAAAGATACAACAGTACGACTGAAAAAAAAATTCCTACCGAAAAAAAGAGAGTTTCAAGCATGGGGGAAGTGAGACAGTTTCAGGAGGGAAAGGGAGGAGGGAGGCCCAAGTCCAGTAACTTCTGCATTCTTCCACGTAGTCTCTGGTCATCATCTGCCACTCCCAGGTCAAAGGTCAAGAGAAGAGACAAGTTGACATCAACTCCACACCCAGAAGTTACACATAGAATCAGGAAGAGGAGGGCACACACACGCAAAAATGAACACAAATGATGCACCCATGCAAACATGAATGCAGGGCTGTTTGCGTATGTTGTATGCATGATGACAGCCACTCACACATGAACACACAGGAGTTAACTCACAAGCACCCAGCCCAATAGAGACACCTGTACAGTTTACTGTGCAGCACTGGGCAAGTTCATTTCAAGATGTAATACATTACATATTACTATATTATTACTGCAGCACTACAGTATAACTGTTTGTGTAATGTGGTATCACGAGGCAGTTCAAAATGGATGATGCTAATGTAGTTTTACAGCAGTCAATCAGAGCACAGAAAGCTTAAGTTTATTGCAGCTCATTTGGAAAAGTGATGGTTTATTTCTATGGGTGGAGGATATTGTACAGTCACTCACGTGCAATGCCCACTACTTTGTATTAAATTCGCCCTCCTTTATTAACAATAGTGTGATGGCACAGAACAATTAAATAGCCCTTTTTAAATAAACAAAAAGCCCTGGACACCGGGACAGGCAGGCAGACAAAGGAGCACAGTCTAATAAATTATGTGTTATGGATAAATATTTGGAGGCCTATTATATGAAACACAATAGATGAGGTGAGGTTAGTACAACAAATGGTGAGGTTAGTACAACAAATGGTGAGGTTAGTACAACAAAAGCCGATTGACGTGCAAGTCAGTTACTATGACGAGCACAAATAAATAGACCAGAACTAGAAGACCTACCTGTGGGTTCCCAGTGTGCCGGTCAGCTACAGCAGCACCAGAGAGAGTTGTGTATAATTATTTATACTTCTGCGCCTGACGTGCACCTCCCAAAAGAGACCTCCTGTCTGTTTTTGTGAGCTGAAAACCATTTCCCTCGGTGGAAATTAAGCTTTTATTTACTTTTATTTCACGGGTGAGAAACAATTAATTGTGAGAACAATAAAGCCTCCACAAAAAAAGCATTTTAAGTCTTGTGTGTGTGTTTTATCCTGACTTCATATGAAGAGGAAATCTCAGCAAAAAAATACAATCTAAAATGCCACAAACTTGTGCTAATAAGGTTAGCATGTTATCTTACCATTTATAAGACAGTTGTTTTGCTTTTGAACCCTGTGAGTTGTAAGTGAGACGAATTTTGTAACACCTAAATGTTGCTGATGTCCCTGGCTTTAAATGAATAGAGGAAAAGTCTGCAAGCCATTTGGCTAATTTATACAATATAAAATGCCATAGGCTTGTGCTAATAACGTTAGCATGTTAAATTTGTGGGGAAAATGTGTCCAGCAAAAGACAAGTGTTTTGTTTGTGAATGCTGGGAGTTAAAATGAAGCTGATTTGTGTACTTGTACTTGTAATTGAAAAGCTTGCTATTAACATCCAACATGGCAATGCACATTTGATGGCATCACCCAGATGTGCGAATCATTGAGATGATAAAACATCAAACTGAAGCCAACTCAAGCAGCCTTAAGACTAAATTGGGCCAGCCAATGGCCCCCTCCCTACTTTCAGCACCCTTGCTCAAAACACACCCGTGTTCAAACTCTACCGTCATTCTGATCTCAGCTACTTACCTGTAAATTTTTGTGAGTATATCTTGCACGGTTGTGGTGCTATCGTGTTGACAAATTCTGTCCACAGACAGAGCTAAAACACCTGGCAAAATAATCAGAAGGGCTTCTGTGGAAGTTCCAGCTGCAGTTGGTGTCACCTGGACCACATTTTGCCATGACGACACACATACACACACACACAGACTCACAAGGTGAAAACAATGCCAGCTATTGCAGTGTTGTAGCAGCTGGCATTAAACAGATAAATACATACAACCCCAATTCTAAAAAAAAAGTTTGGACATTGTGTTAATATAATGAAAACAGAATGCAATAATTTGCAAGTTCTTTTTGACCTGTATCCAACTGAATACAGCACAGAGATAAGGCTGATAAGGGCTGACTAGTCCATATTTCACAAAGTTTTCTGGAAATGATGGATGTCTGAAGCCACTGTGAACGTTGAGGGATACATACAGGTTTTGGAGCAACATATGCTGCCATCCGGACAACATCTTTTTGTCCCTGCTTATTCCACCAAGACAATGCCAAGCCACATTCTGCACGTGTTCCAACAATGTGGCTTCGTAATAAAAGAGTATAGGTACTAGACTGGCCTGCCTTCAGTCCAGACCTGTCTCCCACTGAAAATGTGTGGCACATTATGAAGCCCAAAATTAGACAACTGAGACCTTGGATGATGATTACAATCATATCAAGCAAGAATGGGAAAGAATTTCGTTTTCAAAATTTCAACGATTAGTGTCCTCGATCTCGAGGCGCAGGGGAGGAAGGGCTCCGGTTTGGGGACCTCAGAATCTCTGCTTTTCGCAGATGATGTGGTTCTGTTGGCTTCGTCACACCTTGACCTCCAGCATGCACTGGAGTGTTTTGCAGCCGAGTGTGAAGCAGTTGGGATGAGAGTCAGCACCTCCAAGTCCGAGGCCATGGTCCTCTGTCGGAAACCGGTGGTTTGCCCTCTCTGGGTTGGGGGAGAGTTACTGCCTCAAGCGGCGGAGTTCAAGTATCTTGGGGTCTTGTTCACGAGTGATGGTAGAATGGAGCGTGAGATGGATTGGCGGGTCAGTACGGCTTCTGCAGTGATGCGGCCGCTGCGCCGGTCCGTTGTAGTGAAGAGGGAACTGAGCTAGAAAGCAAAGCTTTCAATTTACTGGTCCATCTACGTCCCAACCCTCAGTTATGGTCATGAGCTTTGGGTAGTGACCGAAAGAATGAGATCGCGGATACAAGCGGTGGAAATGAGTTTCCTCCGTGGGGTGGCTGGGCTCAGCCTTAGAGATAGGGTGAGGAGCTAGGACATCTGGAGGGAGCTCGTAGTAGAGCCGCTGCTCCTTCACGTCGAAAGGGGTCAGTTGAGGTGGCTCGGGCATCTGATCAGGATGCTCCTGGACGCCTCCCTCTGGAGGTGTTCTGGGCACATCCCACTGGTAGGAGGCCCTGGGGCAGACCCAGAACACGCTGGAGGGATTACATATCTCGTCTGGCCTGGGAACGCCTCGGGGTCCCCCAGGAGGAGCTGGAAAGTGTTGCTGGGGAGAGGGATGTCTGGGGTGCTTTGCCCGACCTGGCCCCGGATAAGCGGATGGAAATGGATGGATGGATGGATGGAGTGTCCTTACAGTAGTTCCAAAATACTGACCGTGTGTTGATAAAAGATAAGATGATGTCACATGGTGGTGAACATTCCTCTGTCACAACTTTTCTGAAACGTGTTTGAGGCATCAAATTCAGAATGGGTATATATATTTACAAAAAACAATAAAGTCTATCACTTTCAACATTTGATATTTAATGTCTTGTGTTTTGTTCAGTTGAATGTAGGTCAAAAGGATTTACAAGTCATTGCATTCTGTTTTTATTAAGGTTTTCCACAGTGTCCTGACATGTTGGAATTGGGGTTGTAATAAAACTACAAGTTCCTTTTTTTGTGGAGGTGAACAAGCCAACCTAGCAAAATGTCTGACTGACAAAGTGTTACTGGGATTAATAATTGTATCGTTATGCCTAAATTTCAAATTGTAATCATGTGACTGTAGTGCATTGATAAGTATTTTGCTACTGGAAGTCATTGAGGCTAATGTTTGCAAGTTAAGCAAACTAGTTTCCGCTTTCTAAATGACTACAGGGACCACGGGTCTTTCCAAATGTTAAATGTTAAAAAGGACATACATCCTAAATTACCGAAGGCACATGACCAACATTACGTGGGAAAAACATTTTGTATCAACATTCGTAGGCCACAGGGTTATGATCTTCTGTAATCCAAGTGTCTGTTAACCACTGCCATGGGAAACACCCACGCATGTGCTTGAAGCTCAGACGCTGCTTCTACTAAGTCAAGACATGGTTTCATCCTCTTTTTAAAAATGGAAAAATATGCACAATAGGTCTTTTTCATAGAGGACTTTTTGGCATGTCACAGTAGGAAAAGCAGAGGAGTAAATAATGAAATGAATGGTGGCTGAATTCTTTGATGTCTTGGTATTGTGCATTGCTGACTGACTGACAGCCTCAGTGGGACACTTGACTATAATGGAGCCACTGTGCTTTTTCTACACTGAGAATGAGAGATATTAAAGTTCTACTTTGAAGAAAGCATCACCGTCACATTAAATATTCAGCATTCAATGATGACATCACATCTTATTGAGCAAAAAACTGTTTCCATAACTCTTGCGAGCAGGGAGGGGCGACTGGAAAGGTCAGTGAATGGCCTACTGGCTGACTTCCCAACATGCCAACATATGGCTGCCAGACAGTCAAATTCCTCTCAGACCAGACATTAGCACCACCCAAGGGGCACTGAGGTGGCTGCAGATTGTCATCCTGCATTTTCATACTCACATGCTGCAGCTAGTGAACATATGCAAAATTTTTCAGCTCCCCAAGTTGGCTCTTCCTATCTTTCACTCCAGCTTTGTTTCTTTCCGCTGCCCCCTCTTTTCTTCTCACGGTCTATCTATGTGTGTGTCTAAGTGAGTAAGCGTGTGGACGTGCACTTGAATGTGTTTGCCTGCAAATTACAGAGGTGACAAAGGCCACAGCAAGAGGAATAGTGGGGGAGGAGAGAGCGATACTTTTCCCGCTATTTGGAGTGAATTGAAACCATACGTGGCCACAGTGGCGTGGCGTGGAAAAAAAGGATGGAAAGACTGACAGAGAGGGAGTGGAAAGCTGTAGGAAAATGGTATGGTTTCATTATGGTCGTTTGAAGGGGAGGAGGAAGAGGAATAGGAGGAAAGGGAGGAGGGGATATAGAGGGTTTCCTTGGTATGGGGATACCCCCTTTTAAGAGGGATTTCCCTGAAGTGGCCTCCCTAGCTGCAAGTTCCATTTACTGTACAATCAACAAGGCGGCAGCCAGGAGGTAATTACACGGGACGAATGAGTCAGCCACTGTACCTGAAATAGACACAGCTTAAAAAACGATGTTAACAGATGGGACAGATAGAACTGCAGGCTTTGAGGGCCAATAAGAAAGGGAAAATGTGGATAAACTTAGTGATGTCCCTGGGTTTCTGTTTCAAAGTATTTAAGGGGATAGAATCAATCTGTTTCTCAAAACTGACTGTCTGTACAAATAGTTTCATCAGAGGTCACAAGTCAGCTATAAGTCTTTGCACTCTAGTCCCAAGTCCTGAACTTTGAGTTTCAAGTGCCAAACAAGTCATTATGTGCTCTTCACCAAGTGTTATACCATTTTATAAACAGAATAATAACATTAGCTTAGCATTAGCGTGCTAACTATGTTAATCTTACTCTCCACTTCATCGTTCTTTGTGCAACTTTAAATGTCAAACGTAGTTGGAAGTTGTTGCCTCTGTCTGTAATTTTCCATTCAGTGTTGTGCATACTGCAGTTCATTTTTTTGTTGACCGCTGCATAGTTTTTGTATGCAAATTAAATTATGTTTGGCATCATTTGTTCCAACTGGCGCTCGGTAATGTAACGTTCATGGTTATCTCCTGGCTGCAGCTTGTTTGATGTTGATGTGTCTGACTGGTTTAAATAAAGTGGATCTGGGCCATTAACTGCACTGTCATCATATTTTCTATTCTGAACAGTATTTGACTGTAATATGTATAGTAAATTACTGTAAACAGTGCACACAGTATGTTACTGTGTATAGCAAAACACTGTGGGAAAATACTCAGTCACGACTGTGTGTCGTGTTGTGAAATTATAATGTTGTATTTGGGTGGAGGCTTCAAATAAGTCCATTTGGTTTTCCAGCTCTCCCTGCACTGTATACTGTGTTATTTTCTAATGTAATTTTGTGTCTTAAAATTGTGCAAAAATAAATCAGAATTTACAGCAGTATGCCAGCCTATGGGAAACTGACCAATAGACTGTTTTCACAGCAGATATTTCAACATGTCACAGTAGGAAAAGCACAGGTGTATTCAATAACATTAATGATGGCCACATTCCACTTAGGGGAGGCCCTGATATTGCCCATGCTGGCTCACTGGAATAACTTACTGGGAAGCTTAATGTTACTGATTTCACCTGTGCTTTTTCTACTATGACAAGTCTAAATATCTGCTGTGAAAAAGCTCCATGGCAGAAACAATTTGATGAATTTTTTTTTAACCATTGTGGTGGAGGAGTAGCCAAGCATTATGTCAACCTACCTCAACAAAAACCTTAAGTATATTATTTCTGTTTTCATTTTATGTAATATTGAGACATTTTGAAATGTAAATATGTTGCAAGGTAAAAAATAAATAAATAAATAAATGAATAATGAAGTTGCAATTGTTCATTTTATTTTATTTTATTTATTTAATGTTAAAGGAACATATTGCTAGTAATAATTTCTCAGTAGAAATTATGATTTCAGTCACATACTATAAATTTGTTGTGAAGTAATGAAACTAATCGTAGATTTAAAAAAGTAATAATACTGTAGTTTAAAAAACAGGAAGAACACTGTAATGATACTGTAAATGAAAACACAGTGATAACACTGTTAAATTAAAATACAGTAATGATACTGTAAAAAAACTGTAAAAAAGTAAACTTACTGGCGTTAAGCTGTCATGAAGTTACTGTAAAATTTACAGCAACCTTTTGACCTTTTGTGCAACTTTTGAGTCAAAAGGCTCAGGTCAGGGTGAGGTCAGGAGTCATTGGTGTTTAAGTCTAGTTGAGTTTAAAGTCAAATTTCTGAACACAATCTGACTCGAGTCTAAGTCATGTGACTTGAGTCCACACCTGTTGTAATGATGTCAGACAGCTGCTCATTTTGACTTTGAACGAATATTTCAATTTAAATCATTTCTAGACAAAGAAAGGTTGTGTAACTTTTAGTAACTTCTGCAGAATATGTACATTGTATACAGGTAGTGCTGTATTAACGATATTACTGAGTCATTCTGCTGATTTTATGACTTTCTTGTACTTCAGCTACTGATAATTTTGGTTTTTGCAGTCACTATTGTCCTATAATTACCACCTGTGGTCACTTTGAAAGGAGTCTGTGTAACCTTTGCTGAAAGTAACCATTTGTACCACAAGTGGCAATCACAGTCAGTTTGCTAGGGTCAGGACAGGGAGAACAGGTCTGACTGCATTTTGTTGCTTACACATTCAACATTTACAGTAGAGGAAGAATGTTGTTATTCCTTGTTACAAAAGTTACATAATCTCACTGTCATTTACAGGATAACCCCAAGTGGTCCAACATGGATAAAAGCATGTCACTGGCTTCACATTAAAGGCCTGTGCTGTGAACAGGAACACTTGATTCTCACACACACATCTCAATCAATGGCTGATTCTTCTTAGAGTCAAAGTTGGCCCGTTCTTACATTCCTTGAGACCAGACAGTGATCATTCTTTCACTCCCCCTTCTTCTCATTCTTTTTATCCTTGACTGGGACTGAGACCGCTTTGGAGAACTTTTTTCACACTGTGCCTGTCCACTCAAATGAGCCCATTGTGTCTGAAAGCATCCAGCACAGCAGCTCAGACACAGAGGGGAGCGGGGAACAGCTCTGAAAACCTGGACCCTGGCTACTGCACTGTGTTCTTGCACACGCTTGTGAAATGTGGTGTGTCGACTCCACCAGGGATTTGCCAAGGGGCCTCTATTCAGGCCCACCATGCATGCCCAGCGGGACCGTAAAATAACGGCCTGAGCGTAGCAGTTTCCCAAAATGAAGTCTGCGAATTTGTTTTTCGTCGCCATGGTAACGTGGTAAGAGCCCGGTTTGGAACTTTCTTTCCCTCGCAGGGCTCTGCGTCAGAGGGAGGGATTCTGGGAGCAATTACCGAGCGGGAGTGTGGGTTGCGATGGGGAAGAGGAGGAGGAGACACAGCGGCTAAGAATGTCTGAGTGTGTGAAAAAAAAAGGAACGGAGTGAAAAAGAACGTGATTCAGACAGTGTGTGTACGCACCACTGTGTGTGTGTGCATGTAAGAAAGAAAGCAAGATATTACATCTACTGTAAGTTTCATTTCATAAAATCATAATCAGAATGTGGAACTGCCTTATTTTGAAACTTGCTGATATAATGATCACCTTTAGTGAACTCACCTCCAACCTATATCCATGGATGGATTACTGAAAGGGCCTACTGGACCTGCAAATATGTCACTGAAATGATCACATACCTGCCAGTCTCAAAATGACCACAAAGAAGATACGGAATTACCTGAAAGAGATGCACAATGACCTCAAAAGCCACATAACAACTACAAAGAGACACAAAGCAATAAAAAAGAGGCAAAACTACCACAAAGACTGTGTGTCTCACTGTATATCTGTGCCCAGGGGCCCCCTGTCTCAGTGCCTATAGCCCTTTCATGCAGCATCCTTGCAAGTCCTTTTACCAACAGGGCTGCACACTGCAAGGAAACAGTGATGGACAAAAATGAATCAATACATTTTTTGAATGACTCCTTTCCAGGCTTTTCCTCCTCGCCCTCTTGCTTAATGTGGAGTACTGTTCACGCTGCCAGCTGCGGTGAGTGAGCAGGGACCTGTTAAATCAGAAGCACGTCGAGACCTCTGCCAACCATGGTCAGTCATGCACTCACGTGCTCCTTGGATGGCCATTCTTCAGACTTTGGTGTGTTCGTGAGCTTTAAGTTGTAGTGTCAACAACATTGACGCTACAAAGAAGATGTTTTGTACTTTTTCTGCCTCCGAGTGAATAAACAGCACATTGTTAATGAAGAGCAAAGGAAAGAGCGTAGGTGAGCCATGACATATGATCGGGAACTCATTTTTCAGATAATTCCGGCAGCATATGAATGCAGCACAAGGCTCCTGGGGTAACTGGGACGTCAGCGTCTTCCCCTCAAAGAACGATAGATCATTGCATCAAAAGGAATATTTTTATCTTTATTACTGTAGACGTAAGCAATATGACAGGTAATACATCGAAGAGAAGGTTTGTGGGGCGGGCAGCACTAGCTGTCAAACATGCATGCACTATTACAGAGTATCAAAGAAAAAATGACATCATATTTAGCAAGAGGTCTGAAAACTCAAAAAGTTCCATACATTTACATGTAAATCTACATTACACACATCGACTTCAATGAACTAATACTATGAAGGGAAACAATCAGCACAAGGAAAACATAAATTTCCTCTTCAGAACTTACATAAATGAACCTTTCCCCTCTCCACCCAGTATCCTCCACATGAATCAGTCTTCCTCTGTAGAATATCTTCCCAGCTGCTCAACACACTCCCATCCTTGACATCTTAATCACTCCACTCCACCCGGTGTCTACTCTGAACTCTTCTAACCTTCAAATACACTGTACATCCACGACTCTCCACCTTGATTCATTAGTGATGCAATATACTGTGTGTCCTCCCTGCTGACTTGAATTTACGATCATTTATGAAAAATGGCAAATTTCTGGTTTAAGAGAACGCATAAACAAACACACACACACACACACACACACACACACACACACACACACACACACAAGCAGCTGAAGAATTTCCTGAAAGACAAAGCTGACTTTTGTAAATGTTCATTTACAACATATTTGATTTGTTTTCCCACATTAAATGCTCATGGGAACTAAAGCACAATAGCATGTTTATAGTTTTGTTTAGCAACTTAAGGCGCTTGGTTGAAAATAAGGAAAGGTAGTTTAAGGTATTTAAAGAATCAACACTTGCTTAAAGTTCAGGCAGGAAGTGTTTGTTATTTCAAATGAACCAAACCATGCAACACATTCTCACTCCGACCTCGTCACATATCAACTTTTGCCTGTTACATGCATTGTCTGTTTTCAAAATACACTTCCATTTTCACAGGAAATGTACCGTTTGCATACAGTCTCTTTCAAAATAAATGCACTATGTCGATACAACACTGCAAATTGACATTTTTTTCCTTCAACAACAAATGCACATGGTAACATATAGCCAACACACACATGTGGTTGGGTTTAGGAAAAAAGAACTTGGTTTGGCTTTTAAAACGGGAAGCAAACACCAGTATCCTGGGTGAAAGTCAGTGGTTGTTGGTCCCGTCGACCACAACTCAGACTTTTAATTGTTGTCCTGCCACGTTTCCTCCTGACACTGCTGGGCATCATCAAACAATAATGGCAACAGGCCATGTATTTTTCTGACATTAAAAGACATCTTTTTCTTCAGTGTCTGACGCCAGAAGTCACAGTTAGTACCTGACAAACTGGCTCAACTCTCAAAGTTATGCATCAGTTGTGACATTTATGTATGATTGTAATCTCCTCTTATATTACACAAGTCTGGCTATTGTTTGACTTTCACAAATAAAGAGCACATTCTTAAAATAAATCAACACGTAGAACTTGCGTGTCTTCTCCATGTCAGTGAGCACAGGTAAAGTTAGGTCACAGGGTGGCTCTATCATAGGATCTGAGTTGCAGAAAACAAAATGCTTTTGGACAAGTTGTACTTCCTCTTCAGACGGTTGAAAAACACAAGGGATACATATTCATAACACTCTTCCTGATGGAGAGTCCCTTTCTGATGCCAAGTCTTCGTTCAGTCTGTAATTTAGCTTCAACTGTTCACATTTCAGATGTTAAAGGTTTGTTTATGCTCTACATTTTATTTGTTTTTTCTTTATTTTCTTTGTTGCAATATTCAGCTCAGCTGCAACACAACCTTGTTACACACAACATATGACACACAATTTGCACCTTTTTAATTTGTTATTTTTTCCAGTGCTCCACCCTGAGGACCATATACCTAATATCTGATCTCACTCCACCCAGGCCGGTGACCTCTGGCCTCACCTTCCATCAGTGAAACTATCCACCCCTCCCATCCAGTAAACATAGATCCTGTCAGCAGTGATGACAGCCTGATGCGACCTTTGACTAACAGAAACGTTTCAGTGTGGGAGTAAGAATGGGGCACTGTATCAAAAAGGGGGGAACATTTCTAAACGAGCAGAAATATTTTGCGACTACATTTCCACTGTACATTACTGATAGTAATGTAAAGTAATTTAAAGTACAAATAAACATTTTGATCTACTATAAAATAATATAATGTAAAATAATATAATAGAAGACTACAGGCCCCTGGATACAGACATACAGTAATTATGTCTCATGTAGTTGTAGTTGCATCTCTGTGTGGGTGTTTTGTGTGTCTTTGCAGTTGTTACACATCTCTTTGAGGTTGTTTTGCATTCACGTGGTTGTTTTTTTCCCCTTAGTGGTTGTTTTGCATCTCTTTGTGGTTGGTTTGCATTGGTTTATGATCATTTTGCATCTCTTTGTAGTTGTTTTTCATTTATTTGTAGTTGTTTTGCATCTCTCCGTCGTTGTTTTGATTGTCTTTATTGTAGTTTGGCACGTCCTTGTAAATGTTTTGCATTTCTTTTTGGTTGTTGTGCATCCCTGACTCTTGCCCCACCCCTACCTGTGGCACCAATGCACTAATTTGGTTTTACTGTTATACTTAACAAATATTTCAGCCCTCAAAAACATATGTACATCTCATTTTATTTGCAGCCTCTTCACGTATACTTTTACCCTCATAAAAGTTCTTCTGCCTCATCTTGACCATCTGCTGCCTTATCCGCCCCCTGCAGACCTGAACAATTACATGTCTGGCTTCCTGGAATCAGCAGCAGGCATTCCTTTAATCATGAGCACACTCATTGCACATTGTTTTGGTTTAACAGGAACATAAGAAAACACCCTCTGATATTATGTCTGCTCTTGTCATTTACTCACACTTAAACTAGAACCCTGACATTTCCCGATATCACATTGCTTCACATTAGATCTGTGATTCAGCAGTGTTTGCAATGGGCCACTGCTGAATGTTCCACACACCTGTAAATTGTCTGCACGCAAGTGTTTTCCATCTGTGTGCCCCCAGTGAGTCATTGTGAGCTTCTGAAGTTACAATCTCACAATGGCATTGTGAGCTGTATGGACAGTGCTGCATATTCTCACATTCAGTCAGAGGCGTCACATACAGTAGATAGAGTGCTATCAGATATCTGTACACTGAGAGTAATGTGTGAGTAAGCTGTGACTGGAGGTCCTTGTATTAGCAGGAGTTTTAATGGGAGTTCCACTGAAATCATCTATGGTGGTTTGTCCGCCTACTGAATGACTGATAAATAGCCAAGGGCTTGGTCAGTATCTGACCTGAGGTCAGATACTGGATGATCCCATGGTCGGGCCAGTAAATGGGACTTCTCAGTGGTCGTCCTCTGCTTCTGTCAGGGAGGCTCTGATTTAGCACTTTCTGTGGGTGTTCTGACCCCTGAGGTCAGAACAGAGCAAGGATGGTCCGGCTGAACAAGAACGCCACAGTTTCAGTGAACAGCTCCAGTCAGCCAAAGTTAAGCTCTTTATCCCAGTAAAGGAGAGTTTCACCACATAATCAGATGATCATGAGTCAAACTCATGAGTGATTTAATTCAGCATTAACAACAAATACAACCCTTGAAACCAAACAAAGCACTGACCAAACAGAAAGATAAGGACTTTTTTGGAGGCTTTCACATTGACGGCACAAATACCTTATTAGGACGTTCACATCTGACCCTTTAACCAGCCCACATATCTACCAAAAGTGAGAGTATGGCCTGACAGACATTTGTCATACTGCAGGTGTGACTGTCATGTGACTTTTCCAGACTCAGCGTGTATCGCGGTCAATGGCCTTATTACATGGAGTTGATAAGAGTGGTGGGGAGTTAAAGGTTCACTTCCTTATGGAAATCCCCGTTTCTACAAGACAGATATTTATTAAACATTCGTAATTTTTGATCATTTTAATGCCCTCAATAATAACTTAGTTTCATATTTCAGTCTTTTCTAACTGTAATTTCAAAAATGCCAATATTTTTCAGTATAAACTGATTTTCACACAGATTTGATTTCCCCTAACACCTGACATTGGTTGTTCTTTTTTCTCTGCCACGAGTTATGTTTCCTGTTGTTCATTACGGTTTACAGGAAATGAAGTGAAGACAGCTGACAAAATGTTTGCAGTAAACGAAAGAGACAATAAAAATTGCTGATTATTCCCAAAAGCCCCTCAAAGAATGTCAAAAAAAAAAAAAAAAAAGACAATTAAAGGTGTTGGCTACAGTCTTTTATAATCTAGTTCTTTTATATTCAACTAAACTATGCAAATATAATGACAAATTTAGAACAACTTTAATTAAATTTGAGGCCTTCTACAGTTTGTTATTACATACGCGTACAAGCTGTGTTTTTCCCCCTGAAGGATCAGAGATTAGACTGTAGCTGGGGGGGGGGGAACATTCATGGTGGGTGATGACTATCACAGTAATGACGGACAAAAATTCTTGATATTGGGCCAGAACCTTTGAGGTGAGTCTTAGGTGGCACTGCAGCTTGGCAAAACTTGTGACAAAGGACAGTTTTACATCAAACAGTTCAGTAGGATGTCTGCAAAAAACAGGCATTTTTCCCTTTTGTACTTTAAAATCATTACCGAAATATGGAGTTTAAACTAAAAGGAAGTCCATCAAGAGTCAGTTGAAGAAGTGGACAGATCTCTGCCAGTTTAGAAGTAATGGTAGTTAGTTACCATTCGTATCAAATGGTACCATTTAATACTATTATGAAATTGAAATTCAAGTTAAAAGGTTATGAAACAGACCCGCACATCTTAGTCTGAACTTAATTTTCTCAACACTGTGACCATATTGGTTTTCAGTGGAATGAATGTCACCGACATCTGACATGCACTGTGTCCAAGTAAACAAGATAAAACACTAACAGACAGAGAAAACATTATTTTAATTCACACACCTAGATCAAAGGTGTTTATGATGTTATCACACCTTCCCTTCCCATCATCTGCCAGCACCCAGATGTCCCTTCTCGTTTGCTGGCTCAAGGGCTGTTGCTCAAACTGCAAATTACTTTCTGATTTTCTTGTATGTTTGTCGCCACCGCGGACATAAAGAGTAGAAGTGGATCAAGATAAAGAGCCACACCTGTCTCTCGCTCTCAGACTCAGACCAAACAGTAAAAGTAGGTACCAATTGATCTGGTTTTCTCTGGTCATCCAAAACACACCTATGATTAATTCAGGAACTAAATACAACCTCTTTGCCCCTTGCGCCTTACTTTGCAGCAAGATGATGCACCATTCAACTAGCAGAAAAGGTTGGATACACCCTAAACGTACTCGCACCATTCACATTAGACCTTTGGATCATTTAAATAGGGCCCTCAGTCTTTGTTGTTGGAAAAGCATGGCAAAGCGCTTAGACTGTAGCCCGCAGTAATCTCCATCATTTATCTTGCGTGAGTTTTAAACTCTAAACCTTTATCTATATGGCCATCATCTCTATACCTTAATCTTTGTTTTCTCTGCTGGGCGTGGCGGCCATCAGCACCAGAGTCAGACAAAACACTGCAGTCATCACTACAGCTGCTAGACAAACGAAAACCCTACAACTGGCCGACCATAAAAAGGCCCTGTGTTTGCGGCGCTGTTTTTGTCTATATTTGGGATTACTCACTTTTGGAAAAATACTCAGGATGTCTGATTCTTATCTCCCTTTAAATGCAGTCAAAATACTTTCTGTGTTCTGTCTGTCACTCCATCTTGAGTTTTATCTCTGTTTCTCTTGATTTATGTCTTCTCCTTTCCCTATCGCTTTTTCACGGTCTAGAAAAATGCAGATAAAACATCTGCCTTATGGATATAGAATGAGAAGTTGCAAATTGTTTTGGATTTAATAATTGACTACAAAGCCAATACATACATAAACACATGTTTTGAGGCAACCTCTTATGAGGCCACTTTATTGCTATGATTAGCAGGAATCCCCTTTGTTTGCAAGCTCAGTGACAGTACACGAGTTGTTTTTACATCAGGAGCTCTTTATACTTTAATATCCTGTTGCATGTTCCTTCCTGAAAAACAAACAAAGAACTTGGAGTGAAGATGAGACTGAACAAGAGTGCAGACAAACGGATGACCAAGAATTCTATCTGCAAACAAGTCAGTGTTGGTACAGACAACTGCGGGTGGGAAGATAAAATAAGATTTGTAAATGAGATTTGGTTGTTGTTGCTCAATAGCTTGTTCCCTGGAAAACAGAACTGTAAGCTTTAATGACAGACAAGCTTTCATACCTTTATTTCTTTGACTTTAAATGATGAACAAAAGAAAACATTAAACCACAAAGAAACCGACATAAAAGAAAAGCTGGATTTCTGTCCTTGTAATAAGCCAATAACAAGTAGACTCCAAAGCTTCTTGTTATTGGCTCATTCCACCTCTAAAGTTAAGAGGAATGTGCTTGTGTAAAAAACCTGCAGGGGGGCTTCTGGAATATGTTTACTGGTTTGGATGGTTTATTGTTCCTACAGATCTACTAAGGAGACTGTGGAATTGTTCCTTTGTTTGACCATATCCTTTAAGGGAGTGGGTCAATCAGACACACATCCGGCTACGTAGGATAGATAACATACTGTACAGTACATAGCATCTGGAACTACATAACACCTTAAAAACCCTTATCTGATTTAAGTCTGTGCTTGGTCCGAGTTTATCTGCTTAACTGCAAATCATGCACCTTACGTGATTGAGATCCTTTAAATACAGTGCTTATAGGTATCACAGCGACAGTGATGAACTGCTTATGTGGATAAAACAGCTCGGGACAGAATCATTCCTACGCAAATGCTGTTTAAAGAGTTCAGTTATAGTGTGGTTATCAGGTAGTGTTTATTTTGGGTCTTTTCATACATGACATTATATGAAAAAAAATAAAACTGCTTGTGGCTCAGGAGGTAGAGCAGGTCAGTCACTAAAGTCAGGGGTTTGATCCCCAGCTCCTCCAGTCTGCATGTTGAAGTATCCTTGGGCATGGCAATGGCTGTTTCATTGGTGTACGA
Organism: Epinephelus awoara; assembly: GCA_035609425.1. NCBI lineage: Eukaryota > Metazoa > Chordata > Actinopteri > Perciformes > Serranidae > Epinephelus > Epinephelus awoara. Next base: position 31,186,316 of record CM069301.1, on the reverse strand, counting down.
GTGTGTTAGAAAGGCACTATACAAGTGCAGGTCCATTTACCATTTAATTCTATGTGCTATTTGCTACATGGAAACCTGTCTGCTTTCGGCTTGCTACCTAAGTCTGGTGCTGTGCTCCAGGCTCCAAGAAAGTGCACATTCAAGGGCCATTTGGCCCAAAAAGACTTTTTCCCATTGACTTAGATCGGGAAAGAGACATCTGGAAATCAGTGGATACATTTTTTTGAGCGTAACAATGAATGAACAGGGCCCCTCCAGGGATGCTGTATCCAGTTCTCTTTATACATCCATGCTACGTGCACATTGAAATCGTGACGGGAAAAAGGAAGTCATTTTCTCTCAATGAAAAAGATGTTTCCTCGAACTACCAAAAAAAGCGGTGAAACTTGGTGTTGCTCAGGCTATATAGTACAGTCGACTCAAACGTCCTCGCTAAGTGGACTGCTGGTGCATTTAATACTCCACTAAGCGGCCCTTGGCGAGGGATATTTGACTTTCAGTAAGCTTTTTTATTTAGTGTATTTGAATTAAACACAGTACAGTAATTTGAAAAGCGTTTGAAACAGCTGTACTTTATTTTGACGCAATTCATAAAATTCAGTTAACCATGAAGCTGTCTGTTTAATTACTTTATATTCATGTAATAAACACACAAATATCAATTAAATTGTAAGATGGTAATCTTCATGAGAAATGAAGACAAAGAAACAAACCAATCATGTGCTTATGGTGATCAGTGTGACCCAGACAGACGTCTCACTCTAACAGGTTTCCACTGTACGTGCTCGTTTTAGATCTTTAGATGTACTTTACCTACAATCCCAGGAACCCATTAGTTTCCATTCATCTCTGGATGCATTTTCATGTTGTACAATGAGTGGAAACCAACGGATGCCTCGGCTCAAATATGTAAACACTCATTATTGCCCATAAAAAACATTATCTGTGAGTGCAGATGTTTCTTTTTCATACAAAGTGTATCTACAAAGTATTTTGACCATGATTAACCTGACAGTGCTGATACATACAGAAGCTGAATTCATGTTGCAACCACCACTACCAGACTACGGGAATACAGTACGCTGATGATGCAACTAATTCTTTCATCAGCCCACGACAGTGAAATGACACGTCCTGTCTCTCCAGTCGTGACACGTCTCGACCCCGATCTCACCCACCCAAACTGACTAAAGACAATGATTAAACAATTTGAGTAAACTGACTGAATTGAACATGAGACATTCTCGAAAGTGATGACGCCTCATTGAGATGTCACAATGTTTTGGGATGGGAAGCGTGACACAATGTCTTAGGATGAGTCTAATGTGATGTGACAAAACAAATATTTGTTTATGCAACTTAGTTTTGCTGGACGTTATTGGGATTGACTATTCTCACAGTATTGCTTCATATTTAGGTAATTATAGCTGACTTTTTTCCCTAAAAGAAAACGGATAATAAATTCATCCCACCAACAGTTATCATCTGTGTAGCTGATATAATTTATGCTTCAGTGTCACACAGCTCCTCTGTTGTCCAAAAACTATCAAAACACATAGAGGATTTTTTTTTTTTTTAATGTCTCTGGGGGAAATGTTGAAATTAAAAAAAAATAAAATAAAATGATTTTCATGGACTTTACAGTAAAGTCCCAGTAATATTTAGTATTACTCATGTCTAATAAAAAAATGTCTGCTTTTATTTTCCAAATTCTGCAAATCTCCAAGTTATTGAATTCCACCCAGCCCGCAGAATTTACCAACTTAGGAAGGTTGTGAAGGACAAAGGCATGCTGTGAGCAGGCCTGTGGTTTCGGCCTGTGGAAAAGAAGGAGGTGACTCAGTGTGAGGGGGAGTGGTTTTAGGGGCGGACCTGAGGGCCCACAAGGTTTATATAGTTTAGCAGTTTCCCTTCTCGTCCTGCCTTGTGTCTGTGAGCTCTCATATTTGCCTGCCTAGCCTGTGCCGGTCTCTCTTACTCACAGTCTCTCTCACTGAGTCTTACTATCTCCAGCCACAATGAGCGTCAGGCAATCACTCCAAATGCAATCCTCTAGCAGCAGAGTTCCTCTGGTAAAAGTCAGCCGTACCTCACCTCCTGTCTACAGGGCCTCCACTATCCATGGTGGAGTCAGTGGGTACAAAATCAGCGTCTCCTCCGGCTCCAGGGTGGGAGCCGGTATGGGAGTGGGCTCTGGAGCAGGGGGCTTCAGCAGCAGCGTCCAGGTGAGCGGGAAAGGCAGCGACATCATGGGCAATGAGAAGTTTGCCATGCAGAACCTGAACGACCGCCTGGCCAACTACCTGGAGACAGTGAGGAACCTGGAGCAGGCCAACCACAAGCTGGAAATTAAGATCAAGGAGGCCCTGGCGAAGAGCGGACCTGACTTCAGAGACTACAGCAAGTACCAGGCCATCCTGGATGACCTGAGGAGGAAGGTGAGGAGGGGACTGGGAGGAGGATGGTGGGAGCAGATGGGGAAATGTGCATGTGTTGACTTATTAAGTGTTAAGCAAATGCATATGAGGGGGACGTTGAATGAAGGGAGGGAGGGAATGTGGATGAAAGATGAAACCCAGAGAGTTATGAGTGATACATGTTTTGAGAAATTGAGATGTAAGTGTGACTAAACAAAAAATATGTTCCAGACAGACTAAGGCACAATATATCCTGAACACTGTGTTCAAAGCAATATAATCTGCACCCCCTGACCTGAAGGAAATCCCATCAGTACTAAGGGCTCTTGCGTGGCAGTGCCTGCTGCTACTCCGGGGGCCCTGGGCTGGACCGGAAACAGTATGGTGGAGGAATGTTGGAGCATCGGGGGTCAGAGAGACAGGAAAGCAGAGAAAAAAACAAAAAACAATAGTCCAGGGACTTTACAGGCTGAACTTACAGGTCCACACATCATGACTTTAACTGCCTTTTTCCTTTTTGTTTAATGTAACACAAACAGTGTGTTGTTCGCAGGACAATGGGACTGAACCCACAGTACAGTCATTACAACTGTGTATACATAAAACAGAAGCTGATAAGGAAGTGAGGGAGGAAAAGAGAAAACTCACTTAATGTGAATAGGACCTGTCAAGGTGGAGCTTATTGTTTCTCTTTTTTTTCTTCACTTTTTAAGCAATTAATCTGATTAATTTCACACTTTCCTGATACACCCCACACAAACACATCCAGCATCCAGTCAACTGGTGCAGGAAGATTTTAGAACTGAAAGTAAATGGAGACATTACACAACCAGGAAGATTTTGTAAATCATTCACTCCAGGTTTTTCCCCACTGAATGGCAAGGACGAAAACAAAAAAAGAACAGGGTTGACTGAAAGAGAAGTGGACTGTGTAACCCTCACTCTGCTCCCATTCTTCATTCAAGGCTACATTTTTCTTTTCAGATAATTAAGTCAAGTGCAGTTTCCAAACGGAACATTCCAGTTGGGCCCAGTGGAGCAACTGGATAAACTCTCAATACTACGTGTCTACTGTAGCAGTTCAGCATTAGAAAACTGTTATTTTTGCATGCTGTCCTTGTGGGAAAGTGGCCACAAAGAGCATGTCTTTTTTTTACTTTTTTTTTTTTATTTGTGGGAGCTGCACAGATATCAGCATCAATGTCAGCTCACCCTCCTTTGAAAATGATAACACAAATGAAATGGGCAAAATGGGAGGCAAATAAAGAGGAAGAGGGAGTTTATCATCTATTTCCCAAAATCTTATCGTTCTCAAAACATTATATAAGACATTACGCAAAAACTCTTTGAAATGAGGTTTTGTTTATTCTACTAACAGCCGACGGCCTGAGTTCATCCAAACAAGACCAGGGTCAGAACAGCCTCATTTTTCTTCTGGCATGATGCAAAAAAATCACTCAAATGTCGCTGTCTGCCTAAACCCCCCATCTGATGAAACACAGACTCTCAGGCAAATGTTAAAACAGCCCGATCCGGTACAGCCCACACAGTCAACTACCCATGCAAACGCACACATGCACATGCACTCACATGACCACGCAAACACAACCACCATCCTCATGCAAATCACCTGCCTCGGCCCTGCTGACAGGTTAGTTCCTGTTCCTCAGCAGCGACAGGACAGTTGCTGCCTGGCAGCCACTGATTGGCTCATGGACTTTGCCACCTGGATGCCTTCCCCACCACCTACCCCTGCCCTTATCTACCCTACCGTGACTGCTAAAGCAAACACAGCAACCGTCTGTCTTTTTTGAAGCAGCCCGCACTGTCTTCACACAAAGACATTGACACTTTCACTCTGACAGTAAACCTGTTACTGTTTATCACACTGTAATAAACACCCAGTATTTTTTTTAAGCAGTTAGTAGACTTCCATTAAAGGAGTAGTTCAACATTTTTTCAGCTCTTCAGTATAAACATTCACCATCTGTTGATAACCCATCTTTAGTTTGCAATCTGAGTTACCTTTTTTTCTTTTGTCAATCTGTTTAAGGTGTTTGATGCCACCACCGACAACGCCCGCCTGGTTCTGAACATTGACAACGCTCGTCTGGCGGCCGATGACTTCAGAGTGAAGTAAGTTCCATCCGCCGTCCTGTTAAGGGTGTAAAACACTAAGCCGGACAGCTGCGGGCACACCCTGTTTTATTGCTGAATGGGTTGCAGGATGAACATAGTGTCATGATCTGTGTTGTAGTCATAAATCAGCACCTTTGCATCATAGGCGGTGGAGACGTTTCAGTGGGGCCATAAAGTTCATGTCATAGCAAACACAGCTGGCAAATACTGAGCAGAATATTGTAAGCTGACCGAATACTGACTATGTATATTTAAACCTAAAGGAAAGACACTTTAAAAAAAAAAGATTGTTGGTGATTAAGTCCAGTCAGTAACTTTAGTCATTGAGATATTCAGTTTGAACAAGTCTAAGTGCCGTACCCTGTGCTGTGCAGGTACGAGTCCGAGCTGGCCATCCGCCAGTCTGTGGAGGCAGACATCGTCGGCCTGAGGAAGCTTATCGACGACACCAACATGAGCCGCATGAACCTGGAGAGCGAGATCGAATCCCTGAAAGAGGAGCTCATCCACCTCAAGAAGAACCATGAAAATGTGAGTAAGAAGGCGTTCAAATCCAAGCCTCGACTTGAAAGCCCCTGAGTTTGAAATTTTAAGTGTAACCCTAACAACCCTTGGCAAAGTTTAGAGGAAAAAACATCTTGAGGTATCACTTACAAAGAGTTTTACTTTCAAAATCATAGCTAATCTGCTTTGTCAGGACTGTGTGGTTTAATCACATTTGACCGATGCCACATCGTCACATGTTGATTCACATGTTGTTAACCTAATTGGCACATGGTGACATCACATTTTTCCAGCTGTCTACTTCAGAAATCAATGGGAAAAATACAGAAATGCAGAAATCTCTTCTGTAAAATAACCACAACTCTTCCAACATTAGTAACCTGATTTAGAAAATAGGTTCTCAGGGCCTTTGACATAAGCTTAAGCTCTGGTTTTGTACATTTTTCCTGAAAATCAAAGATCAGTTGTATCTGTTCTGCTTCTGTGTTGATAGTTTTAATGCTACTTTCAACAAGCTCTAATGAATCTCAAACAAAAGCGACTTTCAAAAGACCTCTGGACATTATTTGTACAAACAGCCACACCTTTATAAGACCTGAGAAAATATTGACTTAACTCTCCCCAATCTCCTGCAACATCATCACCAACATATATATGTTACACACTACGCCACGACTGCAGCTGACACATCCTGTCAGGCTGCAGGGCGTTTTTAAAAAACACACTTGAGCGGGGAGAGGGAGGTTTGTTAAGAAATCTGAAATATCTGCATGTGAATTTTGTGGGAAGCCTCATCGTTAAAAATGGTTCCCATCCATATTTGGCGACACCAAAGAATTCAAATGACTATGATTTAAATGCAGAAGCCAAAACACAACCATTTGTTTACTGAAGGAATTAAGTGTTTAGATCTCCAGATACAGGTTAAGATGCAGCCTCTGTATATTTAGCTCACCATGGCGTGATTATGGTTGGAAGAAACTAGGAGTCAGAGGAGGTCACAGCTCAATAAAACATAAAATATAAGCTGTTCTTGATCCACTTGTTTGACTGAAGTGCAACAGAATCCGCACAAAGTCTCCTTTTCTCATTAGTGCTCAGTTAGACGAGGAAATAAAAGTTCAAATTTGTGATTACATCAATTAACTCTCCTATTTGTTGTTATTTCTTCAGGAAGTTATGGAGCTCCGCAACCAGATTGCCCAGTCAGGAGTCCACGTGGATGTCGACGCTCCTAAAGGACAGGACCTGGCTCAGATCATGGCAGAAATAAGGGCCAAGTATGAGAAGATGGCACTGAAGAACCAGGAAGAACTCAAAGCATGGCATGAATCACAGGTAAAGGGTTAACAAGAAGCAGTCGTCTGCAAAGAAAAATAAAAACAAATTGGTGAAGTCTTTGATTTACATTTACTTATCTTTTAATCCTTATTTCAGATAACGGAAGTGCAGACACAAGTCACCCAGAGCCAAGAGGGGCTGAAGGGTGCCCAGACAGAAATGAATGACCTGCGCAGACAGTTACAGACCCTGGAGATCGAGCTGGAGTCACAGAGGAGCCTGGTGAGAAGCACTCAGTCAGCGCACACTTCATTTACCTCAACACACACTGCAGTGCCTAACTCAGCACTCTCACTTCAAGTCTCTCGCATTTACTTTGTTGACTCAAGCTTTACACTCCGGTGACCCCTTGCTATGGAGCCGTCATCAGCGAGCTGGGTTCACTGTCAAATTTTAACCCGTTCTTTTCTCTGCCATTGTTTGTCTTGCGCTCATAGAAAGCCTCACTGGAGGGCACACTGAGGGACACAGAAATGCGCTACAACATGGAGATCGAGTCTCTCAACACCATCATCCTGGGTCTGGAGGCAGAGCTCACACAGCTGCGTAACAACATCCAGCTCCAGACGCAGGAGTACGAGTCCCTGCTCAACATGAAGATGAAGCTGGAGGCCGAGATCGCCCAGTACAGACGCCTGCTGGACGGGGAAGACTTCTCGTGTGTAGATTTATGATTCTATAATGACAGAGTTGTCAAACCTGCAAAGACAAAGCACATTATTAAATCTGTTCATAGAAAGTACATGTCAGTTAATCTGTTCTTGATATTTCTGTCCAGGCTCCAGAGCGCTCTGGAAGACCAGAAAACAGTGAAGACCAAAGTGATGACTGTCACACAGACCCTGGTGGACGGCAAGGTGGTTTCCTCCAGCACAGAAACCAAGAATGTTTGAACACAAGAAGCAGCCATCTGACACCCCCAACAATCACTGTCACTGCATCCTAACACTAACATCTGATTGGCAAAAAAATCAACCCCCCCCCCCAACCCTAACCCCCCCCCCCGGACTGCGGGTTCCTCTTTCTGCTTAGTCATACAGCACTAACCATCTGAGTCTCAGCTGATGCTCCAAGTAGTTTGACTTCCTGGGTATGCAGCTGTTCCACAGGCTAATGAAAAATAAACTGGATCAGAAGGAAAACTAAATCATCTTTTTATTTATTTCATCATGATTTATTTATGTGTTTGTATGTTGACCTGCAGATGTTTACAAAAGTTCAGAATTGGGGAACTGTGAGCTTATTTTGGTGACAAACTAACTGAAGACATTGAATATTTCAAAGTGATAAAAGAGTCCAATTTTTTTTAAAAATATATTTCATCGTGTTCAGTTTTTTGTTCTGGCCAGTTTAGTCTGCCTGTTGCGCTGTGATGTTCAGATATTTCAATAAAGTCCATTCAAGAAATTCATTGTGGTGTAAAGGTGGTATGTTCTTTCAAACTACACATTTTTTTTGTCAGATATGTTAGATTATACTATCATAACATGACAAAGGAGGAATAAAATGAACAAACGAATACATCAAGCACATTATGACAGCAAATTATAAATAATGAATGCTTTTCCTCCCAAAATATGTATTCTTTTGAATAATAAAATTTATGACACACTGACAGCTATAAATAACAGGAACATTTAACCCTGTGACTAAATTAGGTCTGAGAGGTCATGTATGATGAGCATTAGCAGCCTTCATTCTTTATCAGTTGGCAGCTTTGGGTTGCAGCCATCTATCTTTCAACTTTGCAGAGCTCAGGCCAACATTAACAACCTGTGCAAAAATGTAGCCTCCTCATTCATTCAGTGTGACCACTTCTTTGGCAGAGTGGTTGTGCAAGTTATAGACTGTATAAAATAATACATGTAGCCAGCCTGATGTCACCCATTGGTTTGTGGACTCACGTTTTGAAGCCTCAAGTTTGGCATTGGGCTGTTGCCCTAACGCTAGCTGATAGTCTGGTTACTACTGTGCATTTAGAGCTATGGTTAACTGTGACAATAGAAATGCTAGTGCTAATTTTTGCTAGCAAAAACAGGCTTGAACCCACTAAAACAGAAAGTGCTTACTGGAAAAGTGGAACACTTGACGCCTTAGAGGGTCTTCTAGTAGGCTACAACCAAATGCTGAATAAGACTTTTCTGGGCAACCAAAACATTACAGTTTACTTTCATGAACTGAAAACACACTGAAATTGCGACACCTCTGTGAATCTAGGCTTACACCATTGTTAGTTTACCTAGCAACTTGTCAATGGACGGATCCCACCTGTCACTTAAAGCGACTACACCCTTAATTATGCAAAGCTTTAAGCCTTAATAACATGTAAATAGGTGAGATATGCAAAAATCCGCCCCCGTATAGTTATCATAAACGGGGAAATTAGCTATTGTACCACCCTGATTATGCCTTAAACATATTTATGCCTGCTGTATTTTAACATGGAGGTTTGTGGGGATTGACTCACTTCTGGATGCAGCTTCAAGTGGCCATTAGAGGAACTGCAGTTTTCAGCACTTCAGTGTTGGCTTCATTTTTCAGCCCTGGAGGTTGCTGCTTGGTGCCTTTGCAGGATCAGTGTGTAGACCAGCCCAACTACATGCAAGTGCATATTCCTGGTAGATTATTTCGCAATCTGAACAGGGCTGTTTACCTTGCAGTTGTAGAGATGAAGGTTAAAATGATGCCTTGATAATTTTGCATACTTCCTCATACTATTATAAACCACTGTGAAATAGTTTAGTGTCTGATAGGCCCTATTTATTACACCTGTCACTGGATCATGTTAGTCTCACGGGTAGCCTACCTGAAGCAACACGCCCCTTCCTCTTGCATGTTTGTGTCAACACCCAGTTAAAGGATAGGGCTGGTGTAATTCTATATTTCTCTTACTTCCAACAAATGCCATGAAAAAACAAAACCAGTCTGGCACTCCAAGACATAAATCTGTATTTTTCAATACACTTTACATAAACCTGAGTAAATAGTGAATTTGTTGGGGACTATTTTCAGCTGCGGATTAATTCACATTTAGTGCTTTGGTGAGTATCGACAGTATCAGGATAGTGTATGTGCTGACTCAAAATTGCAAAAAAAAACCTAATGCCAACCATGCTTAGTATAATGAGTATAGTATTTGGACAACAATGGAGTTCAAGAAGACAACACTTGTTAACAGGCTCTTTTTTCTGTTTTATTAGTTTGTTGACACTAAGAGAAATAAAGAGCATGATTGGCCTCATCATTAAGCTTCTGTTGATATCACGGTTACCATAGATACAGCTCATTTACTACACACTATCAATATAGAAATGTCAGCATACCTTTTTTGTTCATAATGGGTGTTCTGGGGACAAAGTCTAACTAAGAAGGCTGAAGGTAAAAATGTAACATAGATATGAGAGGAGTGGCAGGAAGGGATATTATCTTTCAGAGTGATATATAAGACCTGAGGACTCTTCTCCCTTCTTCACTCTCGGCTGCCGACCCCTTCTGCGCCAGGACGCACCGCTTCTTCCTCTGATTGATCAGCACACTACCTTCAGCAATGGAGCCCCTGATTAGACGCCAGAGTTCTCAAATTCTTGGTGGCCATTCAACATCAATTCACAGACCTCTACAGATGGATAGGGCCTATGCCCACAGTGTCAGCGGAGGGGCAGGTGGCCATGGGACCAGGATCTCAACTGCTTATGGCGTGCGGGTTGGCAGCAGCATCGGGGGTGGGTATGACTACCAGTCCCTGTCCTCTGGGTCCACGTCTGGGTCCCTTGCCATCACGAACGAGAAGATAACCATGCAGCACCTGAATGACCGCCTGGCTAGCTACCTGGAGACTGTGAGAAGTCTGGAGAAGGCCAACAGCCATCTGGAGATCAAGATCAGAGAGGCCATTGAAAAGAGAGGCCCCTTGGAGGGTAAGGACTACAGCAAGTACGAGGCCATCATCGAGGATCTGAGAGCCAAGGTGAGTCAATCAATCAATGAGTCTTAATAATAATGTGTCTTGTTTAGTCTCGTCACTTAATGGAAAACAAAAAAAAGAAAGCAGAAAGATTTCTTTATATCATAGTATTTTACAACATAATGCCAAAACAAGAAAGGAAGTGCATAAAAAAGATGTTTCCTTCAGCACTCTGGCTTTGTAGACTCTGTTGTGTCTTCAAGTGAAAGAAATGGTCAGATAGCATGAATAAAAGTTTCACACTGGTGCACAAAATATTTTTCTGATACGGTACTGAGTGAGGTAGCTACTACAAACTACTGCTCAAAAATGGCTTTTAAATTGTGTTTTTTTTTTTTAAAGAATTCTCGACCAAGATCTCAGTCCACTTTCCTTCCCTCGTAAAAATCACATAATGGTGGGGCAAAGTCATTCCAAGCTGAGACACTTTTTTATTGTCATACCTCCTGCTCGCCAAAGTGGTTATGTATCTCTCGTATTTATTGCCTGTAATCTGACTCTTATCTTTACCTCCATGTCAGGGCTTTGAAAGATAACCTGCTCTGTTTTTTTATGACCTACAGCATGTTATCAAAGGCAGTGCTTTTATCTGCAAAATATATCAAAGGGAAAATTACAGTCTGCTGTCCATCAATTGACTGCGGGAGAACAGAAAACACCGAGTGCCATATACAGTCTGTATTTTACACACTGAAAATGACAAAAACTATTTAATTTCTTTCAGATATTTGACATGCACAAGGGCAATGCACAGCTTGCTATCCAGCTTGACAATGCAAGACTGGCTTCAGATGACTTCAGAGTCAAGTGAGTGTTCATCTTTATATACAAAATGCAAAAGGTTCTCCTTCCCATAGGAGCATATCTGACATAACGTTTCATTAGGATGGAATATGAGTTGTCCATGCGTCAGACGGTGGAGGCTGATGTGGCCAGACTGAGGAAGCTCCTGGATGACACCAACGTTATTCGCTTGCACATGGAGAGCGATATTGAGTCTCTGAGGGAAGAGTTGATCAACCTGAAGAAGACCCATCAGACGGTGAGGGACAATGGCCAAAATATTCAATAAAGCAGCCATGCATACAGCATAGCCTATATCACCAACTTCTTTGCAGAGCCCAGTTTATTCAGTCTAAACCAGCTGATGATGGATAAAAAAAGTTTGCTTGAAATTTTTTGGACAGTTGAATGGAAACAGGGCTTACGATGGGATAGTAATTCAAAGAGAAAAACCTATTCAGCAATCGCAAGACTACTGTAAATACCCACCATCATGGCAATCACTTTATCTCTGAACCTCTTTGCACAGGATAGCCTCACTAACCTAGCTCAGGAAATCACTCCCAGTCTATTTCCCCCTCAACAGGATGTTGCTGAGTTGCAAGCCCAGATAAGTCAGTTTGGCGTCCATGTGGATGTTGATGCTCCTAAAGGACAAGACCTGGCCAGGATCATGGAGGAGATGAGGGCTAAGTATGAGAGGATAGCACTGAAGAACCAGGAGGAGCTCAAAGCATGGCATGAATCTCAGGTAATTCGTCAATGTCGATATTCGTCAAACACATTTTTTTGGTCGACTGTTGTGTTTCCTAAGTACCTTATCTATGTAGCCTACTATATGTATTTTTTTTCTCGTATCCAGATCACAGAGGTGCAGGTCCAAGTGACTGAGAGCACAACAGCTCTGAAGGAAGCCACGACTGTGATGTCTGAAACTAGGAGGAGGTATCAACAACTGGACATTGAACTGCAGTCTGTGTTAAGTCTGGTAAGAACATTTGTGCTGCTTTACAGAAGTGCAACATAAACTCTCATAGTGTAAACACTGATTTCAGATTGAAGCCTTTACATCAGCATCCTCTACACTACAAACAGATGTAACAACCTTTTCATCCAACTCTCGTCAAGAAAGCCAAGAAAAGTAATTCAGTTTCTCTACTGCATCTATTACATGGGTAATCAAACTCTTCTTCGCCTCTTTGCAGAAAGCGTCCTTGGAGGCAACCTTGCGTGAAATCGAGATGCGTTACAACATGGAGATGGAGAAGTACAACGCGATCATCCTGAAGCTGCAGGAGGAGCTCAGTCAGATCCGCACCGACATCCAGCACAACGCAACAGAGTATGAACACCTGCTCAACATCAAGGTGAAACTGGAGGCAGAGATCGCAGAGTACAGGAGGCTGCTGGACGGAGAGGCAAACTTCAGGTGAGTATGAGGAGACAAGGCCAGAAGTTTAGGTTAAGGCTAAAAAGCTGCTTGTAAAAATGCAGCATGCTGAGCGCCAGGCATTCAAAGCTCTGCATTGTGAGCTGAATGATATTACAGCTTTGTTCATCTCAGGCTTTTGCAAATTTGATTCAAATTAGCGTCATGCAAACATGACGTGACATTGATATGGAAAGTAAAAGTAGCCCGCCTGTGTCAGTACAATACTCTTTGCATCATTTTCATTTCAACTGCTGAATTTCGGCATGTGGTTATCAGATCACTACAAGACACAATATAATAATAATAGACAGTTCATGTCAAAACAAGTCCAGTGTATAATAAAGGACCAACTGTAGTTTGACTCATATTAACCTTGTCTTTTCTCTTCTTGCTCATTTTTCCAGACTAGAGGATGCAGTTGATTCGAAGACAGTCCAGACCAAAGTGGTGACAGTCACTCAGACTCTGGTGGATGGGAAAGTGGTGTCAGAGAGCAAGGACGTCAAATCCAGTGAAAAGCTGGCTATTAATTAAAAACCAGGAGGCAGGAAAAACCCCTTGTAACAAAAATAAAACATCAATAACAAAAAGTGTACCGTCATGTCTGTGACTGTTTTTTAACTTTGTGTTAAGGAGCCAAACAATCATTACAAAACTTATGTTATTATAAATCTATGCATTCATATCCTATCTGCTAAATATTAGACATAAATTATGCATTGAAATTTCCAGTGTGTAGGATTTAGGGGTATCTGTTGGCACACTATGTTAATTATGTTTCCATGAGTTTATTGTCACCTAAAATTAAGACTTTCTGGATTGGTTTTTGTTTTTTTACCAATGAATTAGCCATTCATATCTAAATATGGAGCAGGTCCCCTTCCACGGAGTCCATCATGCTGTTTTTACAGTAGCACAGAACAGACAAATCAAACACTGGCTCTAGACTCCATTTCTCTGTAGTTCTCCTATATGCTTAGCACACCTTGCCACAAGATGCCACTAAATCCTACAGACTGGACCTTTGATTCCTTAACAGGACCGTAGCCTAGCCTGTATTTTTGGCAAATATGCTTATTTTCTTCCATTTTGAAAGTTAAATGAGAGGATTCATACCACTCTCGTGCCTCTATGTAAGATATGAAGCTACAGTAAGCAATTAGCTTAGCTTTGGGGTAGCTGTGGCTCAGGAGTTAGAACAGGTCATCCACTAATCAGTACATGGGCGGTTCTTTCTTCAGCTCCTCCTGCTCGCATGTGGAAGTGTCCTTGGGCAAGATACTGAACCCATAATTGCTCCTAATGGTTGTGCCATAGTGAGTGTGTGAATGTGTGTGAAAGATGGAACCACCACCATATGAATGTGTGTGTGAATGGGTGAATGTGACACAGTGTAAAAGCACTTTGAGTAGCTGGAGTAGTCCCATGCATAACACTGAAAACCACTATTCACTGTTTTTACACTGCAGTCAAGCTAGTTGCTTCCACCGCTCCTAGTCGTTATGCTAGGCTTTGCTAACTAGCTGCTAGCAGCAGAGTCTTCTTATCTAATTCTTGGTTTAAAAAAAGCAAATAAGCCTGTTTTCCCAAACTGGTGGGAAATGATTTCCAAATATAATACTCCTTGAATTTGGATAGACTCTTATAATAAAACGCAAAAGTAACAATGCTGACAATGATAACATATCATTCTAAAACTTCAACTTGCACACACCAACTGCTCTGTTACGCACATAGACACTGATGTCTGTCTGGCCTCCTGCCATCACCCCCCCACACACACCCATGTCTGCTGTGTGTGCGGGAAATTCTTCCAGCTTCTGAGAAATTCACATCCTGACCTGTGGCTCTTTAGCCTTGTCCCATAATAGGCGGAGGGCCCCTATTCCCATGCCATGTTCAAGCAGTCCTGCATCTCTGCTTTCTGTTTATTTACACATTAGTCAGTCTAAGTCCTGTATGCTCGTTGATACAAGCTGACCTCTTTTGGTCTCAGTTGACTCATTGCATAACTTTATGTTAATAGGCCTCACATGTGTTGTTAATACAGATGTGGGGAGCAGCAGATTTTGGTAATTGGCTGGGACATTTCTGGACAGTGGGGGATGATTATAGAACTTGAACTTTTACCAATCAATCCACCATTCATCATCGCAATGTCGTGTTTTTCGGAAACATTTCAATTGCAACATTCAACAGACAGCACCATTTATCAATCAGCCGAATTCAAATCAAGACTGGTTTCACAACCCCATCTGACAACAAGCAATAGTTTCCTAATTTGTGCCAGTTTCCAGTGCAATTTGTATGCCCTACAGCTGTTATTGTGTCAAGTGTGTGTGACAGTGTGTCTGCTGTGAGCGACTCCTTGTGCCAGTCTAGCTATCTGTTGTCGTGGGTGGAGTCGTTAAGCTGTCCTCCCTCACACTCAGAGTCTTTGTTGCAGCTGGTTTCTACCCCCCGTCTGCAGTCGGAACCATCGTATTCTGGCCTCGCTGACAGATGCTGGGCAGACTGAGCAGAGACACAGATTTCATGGAAAGAGTGGAAAAAAGAAGGGGTGGTGGGACTGACAGACATAGGAGAAAGATGGGGGATAGATATGGGGGGAGAAGGACACAAGTGCATGTCTCTACTGCATGCCTGTAATTCCTGTGCCCCACGGATAGCTTGCAGAACAATATATTTCTCTTTGCACGGGAGAGGAGGCCCTCTGAGGATTCACATAGTTATTTAACACCAAAAAATCTGAGTAATCTAAGTAAGGGCTGCCTCCATTTCTGACAGGCTAGCTTAGCATTCACTCAACATACATCATTTGCAGATTTACTTTGTTCCTGAGAAGCAAATTTATTTGTGTGATTCTATTAGAAACTAAATGTGCATGGTTATTTAACAATGCCGGTCTTTGAGGGGTCAATACATTTTGACCCCTCAAAGCACAATAGATGTATGATGATTTATGTCACTTCAGCATTACTATTGGTGAACACAATCTTACTTGCAACTTGTCAAATATAAACGCTTGATTAGTGGTCCTACACATCAAAATATGATGCGCTAGGAACCCCTCTTGGGTCAGTTTTGGACACACAAGGACAGCGTGTCAATTTATGCTCACTGCATGCGCTGTGTCTTTTCAAAATAAACTTCCATTTTCACAGAAAATGTGCAGTTTCTACTTGTTGATGCATACAGTCTTTTCAAAATAAACTTCCATTTTCACAGAAAATGTGCAGTTTCTACTTGTTGATACATATGATGTAGGTAAAACACTTGGTTTTTAGGTTTACTTCCTTGGGTTCAAGCACAAAAGTACGAGGTTAGGTTTAGAGAAAAATATTGTGGTTTGTCTAAAATTAACTACATTTGTTAAAGTCACGACTTCACTAGCATGCTTCATGTACTAGCACTTTACGTTGCTGTTGAAATAAGGCAAATTACCTTTGGTTTCACATGGGACATGAACAGTTGGCTCCCACGTGAAGGTCTGGAGTTTGTTGGACCCATCCACCACTTCTACTGCACACTCTGTGCAGACTGTCTTGCTCTTAATACTGTGATAGTTGCCCAAAGCATCAAAAAAATTTCACTGCCAGTTTGTTTCATACCTCCACTAAAGGGTGCCTCAGTGTGTTGGCATCTGACACCAACAGGCCACCGACTGGGCATCAGTATTTGACTAGATGGGAGTGAGGCCAGGCTGTATCGGTAGTGTGAATGCAATCGTAAAAAAAAGCCTTTAAAGACGTGTTAGGGAAACTCCCTAATGGACGGTTTTCTCAGAGAGTCCCAGAACTGTTTGGTCTGAAAACACCTACGGATGAACTGTCCGATCACCAACCCAGTCGATATCCTACGACCTAGGACGGGACTCAACAATCAACTTCTCCAGAGTTGGGTACAGCACCTTTAATTGTATTTCAAATCTCTTATGGTATTCTGTTCTATAATATCTACCTCTAATCCATAACTTTAGGTGATGGTCCACTAAATGCAATAACAAAACTTACTACTGTATATGTTAAAATGTATGATACTGCAGTTTTTTGTCTCTATACTAGTCCTGAAGTGATCCACTGTAAAAGATTGGGGGCAAATTCCACAATCGTGTCCACAAATGAACTTTATCATTAAAAGCTCTCATCAAAAGACAAAAAAAAAAATTCTAAACCAATTCTAACTCTCCTATTAAAAAGGACAGTAATCTTATAATCTGTAAGGGTGGTGACATGTGATTCTTCATGTGCCGCCCATGTGTTTGTCCCTGAGTGTCTGCAGCCAAGTCTCAGATAAATGTCGCAATCCCCCAAAAATGTGAATACATTTGACATGTTAAAGATGAACTACACATACCGAGTGTTGCAAGCACATTGCATCACCCTGAGTGTAGTAATTCATGAACTGCCTCCTTTTTCCTTTGACAGAAACATAGATCCTGTTATTTAATGTTAACAAGAAGAGGCCTGTAAAGGGTTATCAGCAGCTATCATGAGTTGAGATAAACACTTAGCTGGAACGCAGGAGTTCATTCAGAACCTTCTCCAAGCGGTGCATGAGTCAGACGGGCCACTGTTTCATCTCTTTCTCCCCTTTTCTCTTGTAAAACAGTTAACAGGCCTAACATAGATAAACCATGAATCATCTCTCACTCTCTGTCACACAATAAAACACACAATCTGGATGTTTCCCTCAATCGCACACATCTGTTGGGTGTGTCAGGGTGTGAGTCAGTCAGTCATCCAGTGCTCCCAACTCGCTGGGCCTCCTCCCAGTGGGAGCAAAAGTGGGGGAAAAGTGAGGGACCGGTGGTGGAAGGAGGAGGGTGTGGTGTGTGTCTGTGTGTGTTTGTGTCACAGGAGAAGTTCAGGGAGACATGAGGACAGCGAGACTGAGGGGCGGGATAAAGTAATGGGAAAGTAAGCGAGGAGCGATGGAAGCTGTGACAGGACAAAGGAAGTACAGTGGCGGAAAAACAAATAATTGATGAAAGCTGCAGATTCACTCTAATTGGTAGAATAAACACTCTGCGCTGGATACACGTAACAGAGTGCCCAAAGGAAGTGTTTGAGATCAAAAGCTGCAATCAAAATCCAAACAGTGGCAAGTAAACGTTCTGCTTACTGACATCTTGACTCACCAAAATGAGATCGTTGGCCTCTAACAACATCCCAGACATGACAGATAAGTAAACAAACTAATCTCACCTTAAATGACTTCTGGGAACAGACGTTTTTTTTTAAACAGTTACTGGAAGTCTCGCCACTATTTTGAGCTGCCAGTTAATAGTTTCAGAGTTTGAGGGCAGTGGAGGAGAAAAATGTGAGGGAGAAATTGAAAGCAAGTGATGAAGGGAAAACTGAAGTGTGAGAGAGCAGAGATGCGGAGGAGGCAGAGAAGGAGCAGAGGGCAGATTAAGTAAGAACAGAACTGGGCAGTGTGCCACCATCCAGCCACCGTTTTCTCTCCCCCATTTTCATTTTCCAGTCCAGTTGCGTGGGGAGAGAGAGAGTAAGCTGGAAATCCAAACTGAGGAGCTGAATTGGCTGAACTTGTTGAATGACTCATTCGTCTGGTTTCCGTGGAAACTAACCAAAAAGAACTTGGTGACCAGAAAGTTGCAAGCTCTACACCCAAAGGAGTAAGATGATTACGGCCTGTGCTCTGCTAAAAATACAGCGGTGCAGCTCTGGTGTGGATGAATCCAGGCTGAAACAACTCTTGCAGAATTTTTCTTCCAGCTCTGAGGGCAACGAGTTAAAAGTGTCCAGCTTTGCCTGTGATGAAGCAAAAACTTCATGAACTAGCAGAGTTCTTTTTCCCCTTTCAGACAAGTGAACTTTTTTGATTCAAGTTATCCAAAGAAGTTTCATTAACCTTGACATTTTTTCAATGAGTAACTAACTCACATTCCAGAGCAGAGAGTAAATGATTAAAACTGCAGCTGGAACTGTGCTGCTCTGTTCTGAGGTAAATGATTGGAAAGTTTAGAGGATAGTGTAACAAAAGCTTTCTATTCATCTGTCATGCAGGCCAAGGCACAGCTCATATGGGCTTATACCACCAATCCATACAGGAGGAAATGCTTCATTACATTTCCATGCTTTAACGATTGCATAATACTGTAGACAAAGGACCTTTTGTGCAAAACTATAAATTTTGTTTTCATGAAAACATCAGTGCTAAACAGCTCTGATTTTCTTTAAACACGAGGTTCACAGAGTCTTTTTCTGTCTTGCAGGAAGTAAAGAGTAAGCAAACTTTCACTATCACAAGTGAAAGGTGTAAATTCAGCCATGCGGAGTTTTTAGCAGCACACAGTGGCCAGTAGGAACTATAAACTTCCACCACAGACCCAGCTCCACCCTAACCTTTCCCTTCAGCCTCCCTCACACACCCTCCCATCCACAAGCCTCCCTCACACACCCTCCCACCCACAAGATCCAGGGTGGCTGGTAGTTTTGTGGCGTTTGAGTGACAGAGCGTACCATCCTACATTTCCACACGACAAACTGTTTGTATATTCATGCTGATAACATCATGGTGTGATATGCTACAAGCTTAGCTATCAGCTAAGTCAGAGATCTGGTTTGTCAAGCCGCCATCACAAAGTTATTTACCCAGTTAAAATACCTACTAGCAACTGTACAGTAATTGGCTCTATAGCTGGTCAGGCTCAGCCGTTTTATTGCATAGCCTAGAATATCGTAACAGCATGGAAGAAATGCTGACCACAGAAGTTCATTCATTAGTGCAAAATGTTTGTAATGACAAGATTTACCCAGAAGTGCAGAAGCAGCTAATGTCTTTGACTTTATTACCAGTTTTCCAGCCATAATTTGTGTGCGAGTGTGTGTGTGTGTGTGTGTGTGTGTGGGTGAGTGGGGGGGATTTTGCATGTCCCAGCCCTGTTTAGAAGCAGGAACATCTTAACATTCCACTGACATTTGTAATAAGGCCAATTACTAAAACTCCCACCTTGGGGGGGCGTTCAGATGTCGCGTCTTTTGCGCGCACAAACCTACTTCCAATGCAGACGCATGTCATGCGCCCAAAGCAACGCCATAGCAGCGCGCATTAGGTGCAATGCGCTTGTTTTTTCATCCAGCGCACAGCTCCACGGACCTGCTTCTCCCTCCTGTGTTGTGTCAGATGTGTATGATTGTTGTTGTTGAATGTGTATCATAGAAGAGAAACACATTTCAGGACCGCTGACTTGTATCATCAGAACAGACATGTCCTGTGATTTTCAGCCTCCTTTCGTATTTAATAGAGGGGGGACAATACCTGACAGTAATATTCTCAGCTGTCAGGATGTGCCTGCTGTAAAGGGTCAATGTAATCATAGAAGGCTGAAAATCAGAGGACATTTCTGTTCTGATTATACAGGTCAGCAGTGTAAAGCTCAAGCATGTGGGGGCCTCCTTTCATATTTAATAGGAGGGGGGGGGGGGGGCGTATCTAAAAGTACAGCTGTCAAGCTGCCCCCCGCCACAAGCCTTTGCCACCTTGGGAAAACCTTGAAAGATCGTGTTATTAGAGTGCAACACTTTTTATTTTATTTTATTTTTCATTTTCTCAAATTTAATATCTTTATTTATTGTTTTATTTCATTTTTATGGTTTGGATATCTGTGAACACATAGGCTATGTGATCAGAATATAGATTCTGATATTGTTGAAAAGGATGTTGTGTTGTAAAGAATAATGTCGGAGATGTGCACTCATGTTAAACTAAATCTACATTTTGAAGTAACCCTTACTTGCACTGAAATGGAAATATTTTAGAAAAAT
The DNA here is from genome assembly GCA_035609425.1 of Epinephelus awoara. Taxonomy (NCBI): domain Eukaryota; kingdom Metazoa; phylum Chordata; class Actinopteri; order Perciformes; family Serranidae; genus Epinephelus; species Epinephelus awoara. The sequence goes on along the minus strand of CM069301.1, from coordinate 31,165,943 downwards.
ACACTGAATTACAAGGCTTTAGAGAACAGTCCGCTATTGAACACTTAACATGTAAGGTTATAATAGGTCGTGATCTAAAGTGGGCCGTCCTGAGGCATGAAACTCCAGGGCTGAAAATGAGTCTCACTCCAGCCCTAGGTGAGTACACTGGCGAGGTGAGGAGCCAGCACTGCTGCTAGGTAATGGAAACAGTAGATTATTTTTTTTTATTATTATGACAGATGAAAGAAAGAAATTGGTCAGTTAATGAGTTAACATTAGCCACAGTTTCACTAGCTACAATGGGCTGCTTCTGTCAAACATGTTAAACAACAGCACTAATGTTGGTCCTTAAGTATAATGTTGGCTGTCTTTGCTGTATCAGTGTTGGGGCCAACTTTGTCAGCTAGTCCACCTTAGCAAGAAGTCGCTGTATTGACATTGCGAAACATGTCATGTATTAAGACGGTTCTAATGGCTTGACAGCATATTCATGAAGGAACATGACAACTTTGATGGTCTGGAAGAAAAAAGGAATGTTCTGAGAATCTAATGAGGGAATCAGATGCAGGTAAGCACGTAGACTTTAACTTCAGGTCAGCTGAGGGTGTGTGTGGGAGCAGGTTGTGTAGATGGGTGGGGCATTCAGGTGATAGGGAAAAAAGATAAAGTTCAAGGTCACCAGGCAGATGAATGAAAAATGGCGATAAAGGGGTCTGGGGAATAAGGGATGTGGCTATAGAGAAGGGACAGAGAGACAGACTGACAATAGCAACCTGGTCTCACTTTGAAGTCGTAGAATACCAGCGCTTGGGCAGTGACTTCCGGTGTCAGTCACAGACGGAAAAAAATGCTGTCGCGGCCGGTTACTGTTATTGCGGTAGGGCGATTAGGAGGGGTCCAACAAACACCAACTTTTACCTGGGAGGCTGTTGTTTAGCACTGTTAAGGGCAGTTGGGCATTCTGTGGCACCTCGGCATTGCCCATCCACTACTCCAGACTCCAGCTCGCAACCAAGTCCAGCTACCACTGATTTAAACATATGGAAGTACATAAATATGTAATCTGTTGTTCACTATGTTATCAAAAATGGCTTTGTGTTGGAGAAAAAGACTAATAAGTTATGGGGCAAATAAATTCAGGGTCTTTTGGGGACATTCTTTGAGTACACTTGGTTGGGCACAATGATTGTAAATCTGGCAGCGCCTTTGGCAGAAACCCACTCTCCCATACACTCTCTCAAATAAATATAAAAGATAAAAAACCTTATTTTCTTAGTTTTTATGTAATTGGAAGTCGTACTGTGGTTTTTTAATTATTTTAATACTCTTCCAATGCCAACTCACGACCATAAAAAAGTTTGGTTGAAGAAATAAAAAAAAATTTAACCACCATTAGATTTGATGGGAATTTTTGTTTTCAACAGCCATCACACTTTGGACAGAGACCTCTTTGTTTCCTTATTAATTCTCTTTATCTAACCCCAGATAATCCACTTACTGCAGGATGCTGTTCGAGAGGGAGCTCTAATTATAGAGATTGTTTGGCAGAATGTTTTTGACGGGAGGAATTCCACCACAGGAAGGGAGAGTCTGCATTTTAAAAGCTGCAAAGGTTGGAATGACCCTCTGTCATACCAGCGTGCCCGTGAGGGGTGACACAAACACACACGCAGTTCAAAGACACAAACAGGCACACCTGCATGCTTCATCTTCCTGCTAACCCGCTTTGCCAGGATACAAAAGGCCTGTGTAACCTAATCTTGACAAAGCTTTGGCTTGTTTCCCCATGTGAAATCTAAATCTAAGTAAATGAGGCAGAGTGAGGAACACAAGGGGTGTGACTTTGGCAGCGAGACTACTGAGGCGTCTCTCTAATGGTTAGTAGTAAAAACCAGGAGGATTTAAGAGGAGTGTGAGGTCTCCAAAAAACACCCAGAGTGAATCATCAGTTAATATCTGGTGGTTTCTCACATAATAACTGAAAAGTACATTTGTTTTTGTCAGACTGATACATCCGGGGTAGGAACAGGCTGGGTAGGAAAATATTTGTTTATTCTGTCCTTACACAGGGGTCATAAAAGGTTGGAATGGATAAACACTAAGTAACTTACACTGGTTCATGTACTCATACCTAAATGAGAAAATTGATCGTTTGGTCTTTGTAGTGTTTTTGATCCGATAATGTATAGTTAAATGTATGCAACTCAATACTGGTAAAGATCAAGATTTCCTTCATCACACTAGGCCTGCTCTAAACTGTGAAAGTCTATTATTGCATGTGAATATTTGAGTTTAACAGTTGACATTATTCAATTTTGTTTTACTTTCAGTAGAATTGATAAAATTCTATGCAATGCTAACATGCTTGTGTTTCATTGGTATGATGTTCACCACATTCACCATCTTAGGTAGTATGTTAGCATGCTAACATTTGCTAATTAACAATAATAACAAAGTTCACCTGAGGGAGACAGGAATGTATTAGTTTTACAGCTATCTCGTCTTAAACCAAAGTTTTAGGCAAATCAAAATTTCGACCTGATGATGGCGCGATGGATGAAAAGCTCACCAAATGCAATCCTAACAATCCCAAAAGAAGCATCAATGTCTGTACCAATTTCATGGTATTTCACCCAATAGTTGTTGAGATATTTTGGTCTGGACCAACAGAAACAACTTTGCCATCCTTAGAGCCACATTTCTAGCATGGATAAAAAATGTGGTCTCTCTTTTTTGTCCTTAAGTCTTTTGATAAGGCTGTTAAATACAGATAGGCTAGATAGCGTAATAGGCTTGTTGCCTCTTTCCTTAAAATGACAAACATACAGATTACATTTGATGGAATGTATTGATTGTAAGGAGCACAACATTTGCTTGGAACAAGCCCTCTCAAGTTTAGGAAAGATTCGTTGGTACCCGTTTCAAGTGAGAGTTAAGGGGTCTCCTTTGAACATGCCCATACTAGTTTTTCCCTCGCTAATGCCGACATGGTTGCTACCAATAGATGCCATGGGTTGTGTAGTTTCACTGCTGCAGTATCTGTGTGCTAGCAGGTAAGGGTGAAATGTGTTTTCATAGAACGGCTCACATGATATCTCACAAATTAGCACCCCAAGAATGGTGTTGTCACATTATGTACTTAAGGTAAAGTTACATATTTAATGTAATGTTAGGTTTAGGCAAGTAAAGGTACGTAGGTTAGGCTTCGGAAAAGAAACATGGTTGGGCTTCATCACGTTACCTTCTAAATGTCAAGTTAAGTCACCTGGGGGAATGTAGTTTAGATAGTGGGGTATATGATTTGTAGTGCATTACTTTTTACATAGGTATACCTTCGATTGCTGCATTAAAACTGCCTGCAGGGTGGCCGTGGCCCCCGCTGGAGCCCCCCACCATCTCTTGGGAGTGCCACTGAGGATGTGAAAACAGAAAAATAACTCAGTTCCCATGTCAGTATGACAAAGCACACAATAGGCCTGAGAAACATCATGAGGCGCTACTGTTGTTGGTGGGCAAGACAGATTACAGAGTAGGTTTGGCATCTGATCCCCAGCATTAAAACACTCTGAGCGGCTCGTTGTTGGTTGTTCTTTGTGAGAGTCTTCAGTCTTAAAAAAGAAAAACCCTCATCATTCCTCTCGTAAAGAGGTATCCCTTTCAAACATTTTACTTGGTCATAAATTCTAAGAAAAGAAAAGCCCCTCACCTTACTTCATGTTTGCCCAGGATGTTTGGGGGGTATTTGGGCACATACTTAGTGCTCTCTAGCTCAAAGACACAGTGAGAAAGGAGCAGCAATCAATCTACTGGCTGCTGCTTGTACAGTTGTGGGTCAAAGGTTAGGTTCATTCAGGGATCCTGTTGCTCTGTGTTTACTCGGTCTCCGTGGTAACACAGTGACAAGAGAACACTGTCAGATTGTGTGCTGCAGCAAATAATGACTTTTGGGGATTGTGTAGTATTTGCAGAGAGAAAAACCATGTGCCTGACAGGTGCAGAGCATATGGAGAGGTGAATGGTGGATAATGATGCTTTAAGAATTATGCAATATTGTTATTTTGTTGTTCTGTGTGTCACATCTCTCAAATGTATCCTTGATATGTATACATGTAACTGAGTCTATTCAAGTGTATGTGTGTGTCCTCTCTTGTCTTTTTGTGTCTGCATTTGTATCCAGTTGTGCATGGCGGTCCATCTACAGTGTTAACAGAGGCCAGTCAGTGTCTGTCATCACACGGACACCTCCTCATAACCTCAGAAAGTGTGTGGGCGTGACAAAACTGTCACAGTCCTCTGCAGACCAGTCATGCAGGAGAGCTTCATCACTCCATTAGACCTCTGGCCTTGAACTCCTTTTACAAGGTTTCCAGTTTATCCAAATTTCTAGGATGTATATGAAAGCATGACATGGGATTGTATTTAAGATTTGTGTGATTTGCGTGGGACATTTGGGTTAAATATTAATATCTATATCATCTTGTGGCAAAGTCCACCCTTTCCCCTATTCTTTTGCACATCCTCTCTAGTGGAAGTGTTGTCCCTAAGGGAGCCACTTTTAGCAATGACTAACAGACGGGAAGTGCCACAGTCTGCTTCTTTCTTCTGAAAGTGCTATACAGGATGTGCTGCTGGATTTCAACAAGTGCTACAGGGCAGCACACTCTTCTCCGACATGACTTTAAGACAGATGATGGACAGGTTATATGTGAATAATGAAACTCAGTAGTCAAAAGTTAGTTTACAGAGTCGCTTGTCATCTGCAAATATTAGCACTTCACTCCCCTCTTGTGTCTGCGAAAGGTCTGGTCATATCTATTTCACAGTATTTGCCAGACATTACACAAGACACAAGAAAGCAAATAAAATTCTCAAGAAGTTGTGCCCTGGGAGTAAAAAAATCCACTGTTTTATAAATCCTAATTTAATCATCAGGATCTAAACTATTTCCTTGATCCAAATCTCCAAAACAGCCCTTCTCAATGAGGCAGTGCATGCCGATGAATTTTGCCAGTGATAGCTCAAGCAGCAATAATGCAGCTCAGTGCTGAGTCTACAGCTGAGTTCTTCCCAGCAGCTGGCTTATTTGGCCTCCGATTACTGTGATATGACCAAAAAAGGCTTTTCACTGCTTGCTGCTACTGGGAATGCAGCCTTTATCTCTCACCCACATGGAGTTGTTGCAAAACGCTGCTGAAGGTCAGCATGGGAGCTTTGGAAAGAACTGTGACAAAAGAGGGAGATGAAATGGGTTGGACGGAAGGTAACAGTGTGTACCTGTGTGACCTTTGAGAGCAGGTACGTAAATGATGAGACCTTTCGGTCCTTAAACACATTTCGGGTAATTATTAACATGCACCTGATACAGTGCAGGTATGTGGGCGCAAAAAAAGACTGTAAAACAAGTTATTTTATCTGTCCTAGCAAACATTTACAGCCCTGGAGATTACCCTGACATGACAGCTACAGTAGAGAAGCTGTAACAGAGAGAGTTGAGGGCTTAACCGAGGTAATGCCAAAACCAGGCGCTGATCTGTTCCTCTGGTCAATGCCCTCTTTAATCACACTGTGCAAACAAGTCCTTAAAATAATGAGGAACAACTTCAAAAGAGTGTGAGAAACTGAGACAGAGTGAACGGAAATGAATTCAAATGACTTTAGACAGCATGATCACAGCCTCTTAAACAGCATCAGACTTTTAGTGTTGGCCCGAATGTTGTGTTGTTTCGTCAGCAGGCTCTGGTCTTCCTGTGGTCTTTGGGGCCAACTTTATGCCTCTGGACACATGAGGGACTGAGGCTATGTAAGGGGGAATCCTGCAGTGATCTAATTTTAAAAGCATGTTCAGTGAGCTCACTAAATTGACCCTTTAATGTTTTGTCCTGACTTCACCTAATCTGGTGAGCCTGTGAAGAGTTGGCTCACCTCACCTCAGCTCTGCTCACAGATCATCACATCCTCCTCTCTGCTCAATTTAGGATGCCTAAGTTAACAACAAGCCCTCCTTATAAGAGCAGAGAGAAGAGCCCAGCTCAGTTGTGCTTCCCACAGGGAGAGCGTGAAAGGAATAACCTCGTATTTGCCTCGCTACTGACGCAAAATATGACTCCATCTGTAAAACAGATTTGACGGCACTGACATTTCAACTTTTCAGTTCAATGCACAGCGGCAGACGCCTTGACCCATTTCAAACCACCAAAACCCCAAAAAACAGAACCAGATGTGTGATGCAAAAACATACAATAAGAAGAAGAAAAAAAAAACGTATCCCCACATTACATACATTATTGCTGCCTCTGTTGGTCTGCCACAATAGAGTGCTGCAGGGATGACGTTTTTGTAGGCTAGCCCGCAAGTTAGCGTCACCCTGGTGACCTCAAGGAAAAGTCAATGGTATTTTTCCATTGGATTTTTGGATTTTTGCAGACAAAAGTTAAGTGGCAAAGGTTTATGATACTTACATGTTTTGTTCAGCAAGATAATCTTCACAACTGAACAGACTTTTATGATTTTCGAAAGCATCAATGCAGTTGCCAGAGGGAGAAAGCTAACATGATGAGTCATGATTAAAACGTCGCCACCATAACGAGGCTGTAAAGCCATGTTTAACATGATGACACTTTGTAGTCTCATTTAGCCACTTGTTAGCAACCGCTTTCTTAAAGACACAAAGAAGCTTCAAAAGTCACAAGTTCACGTATTTTATGGTTTAGAACAACAAGACCAAAAGTGAAATAATGCTAACTCATTCCTGAGGCAAATACCCTATCTAACTCTTTGGCCACTTAATGCTTTATTATGTTTGGCAGCTAGTTTCTAATGCGAATCGCTTTTCTGGAATTGTTCAGCTCGCTGGCATGGCAAGAACTCATACTCTGTATTATATGCTTGAGCAAAGGGTGAGGGTCAATTTAAGGGCTACTATGCCGATTGTCAACAAGGGTTGTGTCACCGTGGTGTCGGCAATGTGCGCAGATGAATGTTAAGGCGCCCCCGTGCCACCAGCTCCAGAAACTCCACATAATAAGGCAATAATGAGTTGAGTTTCACGTCTTTGGCATTCTCATACAAGCAACTGACCCATGCTCAACTACTGTTCACATGGGACCCTTCACCACTTCGGCCTTCGGATTTTTCATTTGAATATTTGCTACCACCACCAAGATCTGCACCCCTGGCGGGAAGCCATCTGCACACAATCTCCACACTGTGGAGACACACACCTTGTTGAAATGCTGCTTGCCTCAGCATGCATCGCTGTTGTTATTATGTTATAGGCGTTACCACCATGTCTAGCTTTTTCTCATTCATCTTCATTACAGGACAGGGTTATCCGGAAAACATTTCTTTCAAACCAGTCACGCCTACATGGAAACCCTTTAAATCCCAAAATTGGAACTCACAGCTTTCCACCATCCCATAAATTGTGGAGACAAAGGGACCCTTTGTCAAAACCTAAGACACACAGTTTTATGGGACCTCACCCAATGTCGGGATAATCTGGAGACTGGGAGCTGGATAATGCCGACCCAACATTAAGATGAGATCACCGTCTGCCATCTCCACAGCAGAAAAGAAGTCCTGTCCAAAGCCTGGGCTGACATGTCAAATAAATGGAGACCAAATAAAATCAGCTGTGTCTCATTGCAACAAATAATGGATTTAGATAAGAATACACCCACTTTTCTGCTCCAAAATTCCTGAATAGTATTATCTGTACCCACGCTTTATAAAATTGGATTGCATGACGTGCACCTATCTCAAACAGAGTGTTAGTTTGTCACTTAATGAAACAATAACAAGAATGTTTTGAAAATCCTTCCCAAAGGATGATGTCAGTTTGTATAACCCAGCACCTTCCTCCCAATGACATCACTGTATAATACTATAATCCCAGAGGCTTTCCTTGACCGGAGGGGTTCACATGCTTCGTGTCTACAGGTGATGTAACCCACAAACATGGCAATACTTTCATCAGCTGTGAAAATATTTAAACTCACTCCTTTTAAGTTGACCTTGCTAGGCATGATGGAATGTTTTGTCTACTTTAGGAATTTGTGATTGGTTATGGGCTTTTTTTAGAGCATAGCCAGGAACAGTCGGAATCTGACTTAAATCAAGGATAAATAAATGCGAGGTTATAAATGGGACATCTAATTCCTCCTTTTACTGATTCATGTCTTTCTTCACTTTAAGCAGAATATGAACCAAACTGACATTTCCGTGAGCCAGACCTCTGGGAAACCTCATGAGACCTGTTTGCTTGCCAAGTTTATGACAGAAAAAGCAGAGACAGAGGGTGGGAGTGAAAGACAGAGGTGAGAGAGGCGAGGAGGAAAGTGGGGAGGGAGAAAGTGTTGAGATAAGGGAAGATATAATTATGGTAGCCGCTAATTAAAATGACTTAGAGCTGTGGTAAGCCTTTCACTTGAACTGCTTCAGATGATGCATAATGAACGGGCAAACAAGATTTATCTCTGCAGGGAATCACTGTAAAGCCAATCAGCAATGTGGCAATGTTGTTATGTGGACGCTGCGATACTTAGCCTGGCATCGCCGGACCAATTCGCAAATGCCAACTAGTTTGGAACCTCTTTGTTTATTTTTGATTTGCAAAGGGTGTTATCAAGAGCTGTAGATCAAAATACCTCCGGACACATTTGGATAGACCTACAACAGACCAGAGCAACAATAAATATGTCATAGCACTGTGCGACAAACAAATGTAAGCAAGAATACAGCTTGCAGAGATGAGCTGTGATGTCTTTGCACAAGGCCAACATGTCCTCATACAATGGTTCATATGATACCTAATACATTGATGCCCCATAAATTACATCACATACTTATGCAAAGTTATGTAGGTTAGGTTTTGGAAAAGAAACAAGGTGACGACATACCGTAAAATAACTCAAAGTTCCTCTTTATGTGGACAACTGTCTAATTTATGTCAGTCAGCGCATTGTCATGTCCTTGCAGCTCTCCTGATTACGTGGGTCACACATTAATTACTGGCTCATGATAATGTGTGTGATATACAAATTGGAGTGCATTACTTTTTGTAGATATATGTTCGAACAGTGGTTGTTGAGTTGTTCTCTTCACTAAGCTATAGGTTTATGCTCACCATAGCATTCCCTGGGTGCACGAGCCAAAAATGATGTCATCAGGAATTTTGCATTAAGTGCAAAGGCTCCTAAAGTTGTCAGTCATCGTTGGCCCGAAGCCGACAAGGTCGGGTTGAAATCTTTTGATCTGCAGGAGGCCCAGACACATCTGCTAGAGCAAATAAAACTTGAGCTCCCAGATTCGTTTGGTTCCCAGGTTATCACATGCTAGTGTTTGACCATACACTTTTATAGATTAGACTGAAAGTTTGACAGTTTGGAAAATATGCTTACTTGCTTTTCTGCTAAGAGTTAGATGACAAGCATCGATGCCACTCTCATATCTGTCAGTTCTGTATAGAACTAGACATTGGTTGATTAGCTTAGCTTAGCATCAAAACAGGGAGCTGTCCATCTAGCTCACTCCAAACTCTTAAATACACAAATACCAAATTCAACAATGATGTTCACAAATTAACGTTGTGTCTCACTTTATGGCCTTGTTGGCTCTAGTTCTACAGTTACACAACACACAAGACAATATCAGTCTTTCCCTCTAACTCATGACAGGAAGCACATTTTCCCAAAAGGCATTTAATTCCCTTTAACAAGAAATGAAGCACAATTGTTTCAATCTGCTGTCCTTGAAATTGTGTCCTTATTTAACCCTATGCTAGCAAATATGTTAGAAGTCAAATACAAGGTCATCTCCCCACATTGTGCAGTTGCCAAGTCATTACCGTAATCATTTTGTTTGTCATCAGTCAAAACTTGCAGTTAGTCATATTCATGCACTTACGGGCTGTTTTATGAATGCAAAACTACTGAGTGCCTCTTTAAGTCACTTTTATGTGGTGATAAATCAGCTGGGTTTTCTTTGCCTGTTCTGTGCAGGAGGGAAAAGCTTTTCTCAAACATCCTCTGTGGCTCCTTACCTTATGTAATACAGCTTTCTGTATGCTTTCATACAAAGATGCTACAGCAAATAAAGCCCGTCTGAAAGGAATGTAGGACACCTGCCGGTTTAAAAGTCTCACGCAGACACACACACAAGAATTCCAACATTGACACAGGAAGTTGGGTTACAAGCATGGCATTAAGAGCCTTCCAGGGTCATAATTAATAGCCCTTGACTCCATAAATCAGCTAATACAAAGACCATACTGTACTCTCCCAACCAAACTGTAATACCAAGATATTTAATAAAATCTTTAGAACAATTTAGCTGATTCATTTGTTCTGAACGTGCTGTCAGGGATGCAGACAATATAGTTCTTTCACTGCTCGGCCAGAGTGCAGCCTGGTTTGCCCGAAAGGGGGTAATGTGGTTGGGTGAATCTGAATTTCTGAAAGCCCTTTAGTTCAAGTTCACCAAAGAGTCTTTCTGAGCTTTTTCACGCTGAGGAATCTAAAAGATGATTCTGCCAGGAACCACACAGAGATCTTACTCAAATCAAGTCGTGTTACACTCCAGAGGGATAATCACACTGGCATCTGCAGTCACTGCTGGATGCCAGCAGGGGTGAGAGGGGCACCTACAGTTCCCTCTGCCTCATTCCGTTGGGAAACTTTGCTGGGAGAAAATTGAATTCAGCCAGCACAAACACTAGCTCTAGGGGTTTGATCCCACACTGCCCCGACTCTCTGCCTAATCAGCTTTCTGCAGGAAGGGATGCATCTACTGCTAGCTCACCTAGCACCACTAAGCTAGCTGACATTACAGCTCAGCCGAGGAGGATGCCATTAATGTTTACATCTAGCGCTGTCACGAGCACAGGCCTCTCCTCTTTGAGTAGAGGCATGCTTCCTTCTGCGCAGTGATGATTGGCTGGTGTAGTTTGGGAGAAAGATAGTAGTTCCTATGAAACTGCTCACAACAAGGTCTATGGATTATCTTGAGTAACCAGGTCATGATTTCTGTAAATAGGGTTGGTGTGTCCTGTAAAATATTTGTCCTATTAGCTGTTAGCTGGTCGCTAGCTTTGTCTCTCATTTAGGGCCATGCAGGGAGCGTGTCATGGGTTTGTCAGAGTTTGTTTTGCTGAAAACATCTGGAAACATGGTTAATGAGAGTAAAATAAAGTTGGGCCACATTGCCAAAACAATGAGCTGAGAGGCACTTAAAACTACTAAAGAATGGACAACAGTTGGGTGATAGAAGCGAACCCTCTTAAAACAAATGTAATCATTTGATTCAATAAACAATATTGATTTGTGCAGCTTTAAAGGCATTCTTCAAACCTCAAATGACTATGTGTGTTACAGTTACTCACCCTGCGTTACGCTGAATTTATAAAGAAAACTTTGTGTCGTCGCGTGCCTCCATGGTGAACGAAGAATCCAAAAACAGAAAATTCTTGATGACTTGAAGTCAAGAAACTATATTGAAATATCAGTTTACAAACTTTTATACAACTCATGCAGCATAATCCAAGTCTCATTTATTCAGTCATATGTTCAGTACTTCCCAAAGACACAGGCCTTTCCAACAAGGAATTAAACTTTAAGTGACATGTATCTATGCTCTCTTCAAAGCCAGACTCCATTGAAAAAAATAACGATTTTACCTTGCTGAACACAGGAGCTGCTGGTCTACCACTGCCTGTATCAGTTAGTAAGTCTGTGTTATTGTGTGACTTTGATGTTTTAAAGAGTTAGTTCATATTAAGCGAAGTCACACAATAGCACAAATATACTGACTGGCCGAGGCAGCTGTAGACCAGCAGCTCCCATGTTCAGCAAGGTAAAATTACTGTTTTTGTCAATGGAGTCTGGCTTTGAAAAGAGCATAGATAAGTTTCAGTTTCAGTTCACTTTTAAATGCTAAGGTTTTGATGAAAAAGCATGTGTAAATGCAGTACTGAGGACACAAATGGATAAATTGGACTTTGTGAGAGTTTGTAAACACGTTTTAATCTAGTTTTTGCTGTTAAACACGGTTGCCTATGACTTCAATTCATGAAGAAGGGTTGTCTTCTTTGGATTCTCTGTTCACCATGTAGGCTTGGCGCATGAATTCTTCACAAATTCAACGTAACACAGTAGCTGAAAACAAAATGTCATTTGAGGGGTGAAGTATTCCTTTAAAATGAACGATGTGTTAAGAGTACACAGAGCTGAGCTGAAACTGTGGGAGGACAGGTGTTCCACCTTCTGCCCTCACAGCCTGTAACACACCTCTGCTTATCATCATTTTTTATTTCCATCAACATTACATCTGTTATAATAGATTGTCACGCAGCCTATTGTGTAGCTTTTAAGTGAGGGTCTAAATAGAGACGAGCTGATGATGTAAACTCAACAGGTCTGAAATGAGCCTGATTATGAGCTGTTGCTGAAATTCAGGCTAAAATTAAATTAGCAGGCGATGACTGAAGCTTTGCTAGTAGCACAGCATGGTTGCAAATTGAAATTACCATTGCTGCTTTAAAGAAGCCTATAGTATTTAGTTTAGTCTGTGTTAATCTAAATAAGGTTTCTGGACACACACTCCACAGGACGGGCCTCTACTAACATTCAGTTTTGGGGAAAAAGCACAGGGGAAAAAATGACAGAGTCAAAACCACTCTGGGAAAATTTCCACAAAAAAGTAGACGCATCGCCTCCACACACACACACACACACACACTAACGGTCTATTCATAGTACAATAATTTATGTCTTTCCAGGCTCCATGTGTTTTTTGGTAAGACAGCTTACTGGCAGATGAGAGGTAATGACACAAAAAAGATCGTCCCTGTAATTAATTTAAAAAAAATTAAGATCATCAAGTTAGAAATGGTCTATGAACCATGCCACGCACTTTCGTATGTATGTGCGGTTAGGTATGGTTCACTTTCACCAGCAGTACAGAGTGTACAGAGAGTTAAAATGTCTCCTGAGTCATCGCAGCTTTGAAGAAAGTGTCTTTTAGCACCAGAAACACCAACAAAAGCGTCACACACACTGATCCAGGCCTGGTCATAGAAATCTGACCAAAGTCCAGTGTTTAAAGAGCAATCATGCTCCACTGTGTCGCCTTCTGTGCTGTGTAAATCACAGCATTGTCAGGCTAATTAATGAGTTTGTCTTGACCTATTAAAACACATTTCATCTGTATCAGAGTCAGAGCTCTGTCTCTGTCTCTCTCTCCCTGTATGTTTCATTCACACAAATAATTAGAGCTTATTTCCTGTCTGGCGCTGACGAGTAAATCTGACGTGCATTTGTGCTTTCAAGCGTTGTCATGACAATGATGAATGAATGGGAAGTACTGTACATGTGACTGTCCTGACTACAGTTGCAAAAACACATGGTTAACAGGCTGATAATGGATTTCTCTCTCAGTACAGTATTTTTTTTTTCATTAAAGTTCCCTTTTTTCTCCTTTTTTTTTGTTGACAGCTGGTGACGTGCCCAGAGTATGATTAGCCAGACAGAAAGTGTAATGCCCAGTGGTTAGCCCAGTAACGTCATGTTAAAAGAAAATTTACATAAATGAAAACTATATCAAACTGTCTACAGTAGTTCAGGTCCAGCAGCTACTGCAGGAATGTGTGGGGGAGCCACTGTTGTCAAAACAATGATTGAACTGTTTGGGAGTTACTAAGACTTTCAGGCTTCAGTTTTGATGACCAGCAGGAAAAATCTCTGAGAAGAAAGAAAAACCTCCCAAGCTGGTGTACTTTTCTTCTCCCTCTTTTAGGTTTACCCTCATGTTGACACAGATCCTGGCCCCTATAAGCAAACCTCTGTAGACCGTCCCATTCAGACAGACGTCCATTTGCATGAACACACCTTGTCTTTCTGAAAGAATCACAGAAGCTGTTGCCATAGGGATAATGCTTAGGTTTTGGGCAAAACAGAGCAGTCAGTGAACCAGGTGGATGTGGCAACGTATGTGTGACAATGGCAACATGAAATAGTGGTGTGACATTCACGTAGGCAGAAACCTTACCATCATGTGGCGGAAAGTGACATGAACCTGACAACCGTGTGACACAGTGACTCAGCAGCTGGTACTAGCTCAATATCACATCAGTCATGGGGTACATAAAACCACAAAACTTCAACATTTCATAATTTCCTTTAACAAGAATAGAATATACGTGTGGTGAATCATTATTAATGTAATAGGTCAGAGTAACTTGAAAAAAATCAAGCCACTCAGTGCAAAGCTTACAGCAGACACAGATATACTTGGATACGAATGAATGAAATGATGAATTCATGCAGTGGATTCAGACATTAAAAACTGAGTTGTAAGCAGCAGAAGAGGAACTCTTCAGATTTCTTTGCCTGTGCTGCACCCTAGTGATGTCTCAGTATGGATGTATGACATTAGAGGGTAAGGAGGGACATTGTGTTGGGTTCAACCACAAGAGGCCACTGTTACATACTGTTGTATGGTCTCAGTATACTGTGTAATGTAGGTGGGGAAGAAGCAAATGTCCTGTGCATTGAATTCATTCTAGACTTTGAAATAGCAGTTGACAAAACAGTCTTCCCAAAAGCTCCAAGTTTGTACTGTTTTGGAGCCCCTGAATATATCACACCATCATCCTCAGCAGTCTGCCCTGTGCTATTACGACCAATTTGTTTGATAATTAATTAATCTGATCATTATTTTCTTCTTATTAATCATTAAGTCTATAAAATACCAGAAATCAGTGGTAAACGGCCGTCATAATCTCCCAAAACACAGGTTCAGACGTTAGGTTCAGTCAGCATTCTAACCCAAGGAATATCAATCAATCAATCAATCAATCAATCAGCCAATCAATTTCTCGAAGAATCAATTCACAATCAGTCAACCATCAGCTCCTTCAAATTGTGCATTGTAATTTGCCCAATCATATTCCATGTTTCAACTGTGTGTTTATGGCATCACACATGGTTCTGGTGATCCATGGTTTCTAGTTGTGGAATGATTTAACCATAGTTCTGGGTGAAGTTGCCTATTTTTTTATAGATTAAATCCACTAAAGATTCAATAAATTCATTGACGTCATCAGTGACTCCAGCTCTCACATCATTGGGCGATGCATTGTAGTTTGTTTACAGACCTGGACCGTGACAAGACATGATATAGAGCAGAGAAAAGAGGCATATCCTCACATATGAGAAGCTGCAGTCAAAGGATGTCTGAAGTTTTTGCCTTAAACATTTACTTTAATGACCAGGGGCGTAAACATAGATAGTGCAAGCTGTGTGATTGCACTGAGACCCCTGGAGCGAGCGGGCCCTTTTAAAAAAAAAAAGCATATTATCAAAAATGGTGCATCGTGATTTTCCATTTTATTTGTACTTTTCTAAATAGTCTTTAACTAGCTAAAATAAAATTATATGCTTTTTTTAAAATAAAAACTATAAAATCCATAAATATAAATATACTATAAAAACTATTGCAAACTATGTACTAATTTCTTACTTTTTTTGATATTTTTGTCGGATATGCAGTGATGATTGCTGGGTAATGTGTCAGGTCTCTATTTGTGTCAAAACAATACATGCATGATGGCGTGCAATAGGGCCCATCATAACTTCCTTACATCACTGTTAATGACTAAGTGGTTATCAAAATAGTGACCCATTCATTTTGTGTCATTCTACTAAGCAATAAATCAACTACTGTAACAGCTGCAGTTGTAACTGAACTGTAGCTAATACTGTTTCCAAGGTAAAGAATGAACTGTCAAGCTCCACTTTTAAGCCAAGGTGGACTGAAAAGAGCTCCAAACAGCAGTGGAACATTTGAAGAGTTGCATGGCAGCTGGGCAAACTCCATCTGCTGAGGAGGATCATATGATATGATCAAAAGCTGCAGGAAAGCTCGTACATGGAGTTGTGACGGTGAGGTCAAATCTGTGCACAGTCTAAAGGAAGAGATCAGATGCGAGGAGTCTAAAAGTGATCTTCACCGTTTTTAATTCTGTGTGTTAGAGAGACACTCTCTTATCATGTCAAACCACTAGATATACAACACACTGTATACTTGTTCAGGTGTCTATCTTCTCAAATAATAAATGTGATTTAGTTAAAGTGAACATGTGTGTTTGTCCATGGTTTGTTCACTGAAATGTGTTGTTAATAGTTACTACATTCTAGAAATTTCTGTTAATATTAAAATAGGGCTAGCAAGGAATAGATTACTAAAACTGTTTAATTTTGAGTGCAGTGCTGCTGTGTGAAGTGTGTAGAGAAAGGTATCTACCACTTGGTGGTGCTCTTTCCATACAGAATAGTCCTGCAGGCAGAAATACAAGCATATTGTTTATTGGTTACTGACTTAC
Source organism: Epinephelus awoara (assembly GCA_035609425.1). Classification (NCBI taxonomy): domain Eukaryota; kingdom Metazoa; phylum Chordata; class Actinopteri; order Perciformes; family Serranidae; genus Epinephelus; species Epinephelus awoara. The sequence goes on along the minus strand of CM069301.1, from coordinate 31,149,586 downwards.
TTTACATGGACTGTCAAAGGGAAGTTTTATGCATTGCACAGCATCATCAGAATGCAAAACAAAATATTTGAAAAATGTGACTCCTTAGTTATTAAAGGCAGCACATCATTCACTGTCTGCAGTCAGGTACTCACTTCCTTTAAATGAAGAATGAAGGTAAACATATGCTGTATAAAATTGCTTCTGATGTGCAGTCCAAATGACTGAGGTTAAAATCCACAGTGCTTTGTCTGTGCAACAAAAACTTCCAGGGTTTATCTGAAGCTAAAATTAGGTTTTAGGAGTTTGTGGTGTGGTTAGCGCTGTTGCCTCACAGCAAGAGGGATCCTGGTTTGATCCCAGGAGGGACCCCTTCTGGCCGGAGTTTGCATGTTCTCTCATGGTTCTCGCATATTTTCTCCTCTCGCCCAATGTCAGCTGGGATAGGCTCCAGCCTCCCCGCGACCCTCAAGAGGATAAGCGGTTATGAAAATGGATGGATGGAGTCTGAGTCAAACAGAACTCCACAAAACCCTCCACAAAATACCTCAAAACACCTTCCCCATTTTCTGCAAGTGTGAAACAGACTTTGGGACTCATTTTTACTTCTTTTGTTGGTGCAATCGGATTTAGATACCAGAGTCAAAGAGTTCCTGAACTAAGCAGGATATTTTAAGACCCAGACACACCAAACGAACCAGCCAGCACAGACATTATGCACCTGCATGAGAGGAAATAACTCTCCATACCAACAGACTCTGGTAGTCTCAAATTGTCAGTCAAAAAGGGAAACAGCAACACTGTCTTGATGCTAGTTAGTCAGTTAGCTCATTATTAACACAATCCAATCTTGAAAGGATAGCATATTCACTGTGCACCAGTGAACAATAACACAAACCATGACGAGGCCTTCTGCTAAAGAGTGGTTAAAGAAAAATTATCTTACCTTATGTAACAAGTTTGTTTTGGTTTTACTCTGACTTGACTTTAGCCTTTTGTTTACTTTCCTCACTTCCGTTTCTCTATACGTGCACTGAGCTGAACTGTCAGACGGAGTGTTTGCATTCGCCGATGGGCTCTTCTATGCCAGCCGCCAATTCAACATGTTGAATCATCCAAAAAAAAGCTGACGGGGGCTGACAAGGGGCAACAGTGCGGGACACACCACCAACTAGGGCAACAGATGCTCACCGACAGTCCAACTTTGACCAATGGCAGAGCGTTGGCTTGGTGTGTCAGAGCCTTAAGACTACAATAAGGAAGTATCCGGAGCTATTCATACTAGGTTTGCCCTCTAAAGAAGTTTTACTCTCCCATAATCACTACGAATTGCTGGACAAACTGATGCTTCTTGCTCATATATGGCATCATGTTAAAATGGGTTAAAAATACTTCACCCACAGGGAGATTGTTAGTGTTTTGCCTCATGAAAAGACAAGTGCAGTCCATGGGGATATCAAAGGCTTATTTTTAAAATCTGGAATCCCATCCTAGATCATTTCCCCTCAGAGCTCAAATACACTCAAGTGCACCAATGCCCTTCAAAGTGGACATAGATTATGCCTAGTGCCATAAATACTTATCAATCACCTTTTACCATTTACTGATGAGGACAATGTACCTTATGAGATAATCACACTGTCAATACTATTGTTCTCTTTATCTTTGAACCATATCATTTTTACAGCCATATATAGTATATATATATATATATTTTTTTTTTTTTAAAAAGGTACAGTCTTGTCAATGCAAATTTTCTTACTTGTGTTTCCTTGGTCTGTGGTTTCTTTTTGAGCTGAAATAACAATAAGCTAAAATATCAGCTGTTTGAAAATGACCATAACAGGCATAATCATCCCAACAGCAATAAATCCAGACAACACAGACTTGGTTTAATGACAGGAGTCCTGAGCAGAATGGTTTGACGCTATTACTGAGATTGATGCTTGCGTTGTAAACAGAATGCCAGGACTTTACTGGTTGGTTTGACAAATGGAAGTCTGGTTAACCTCCAAGCAGTGCACATCCTCTTCCCCTGAGCTTTTTTGTATGAGCTTTGGCTGAAGTGCAGATATATGTTAATTTTAATATTTAGAATGTCTACAATGTTTATGAGAAATATTTTCTCATACCACGAGACAGCTATGGGAATTTAAGGAATCAAATCCTCTTAATCAACTTGTGATGCTGTTCTACAGTGGCCCGGGTTAACCAAAATGGATGTGAGGAATTTCTTACTTACTCTTCCACTGAAGAAACTCAGGGAAAGGGTCTACCACATATTTTAGTCATCTTGTGCTACAGCCTATTGAATGTCACCCTTCAAAAATAAGCAAAACCACAGTGGACTGTGTGGCATAGTAGCCTTTTTGAATGCATAGAGGCATGTGGTTCCATTTCCACGACTCCAAGATCCTCAGTGCTTCAGGCTGTGTGACAGCAGAGCATCAAATACTTGTTTGAGTGATTCAAAGCTGGATAAGAGAAAGCTCTTGTTCTTTCACTGACCAACTGTCTTCACCGGGATCCACTGTAAGCACATACTGTACACATTTTCCCAGTAACTCTTTGCTGTGTCCTATGTTGTGGCCAATCCTTCAGTGTCACTGGGCTTATGTCTAACTCAAATCAGGATGCAACATCAAAGATCTGTCAAAAAGAGTCAATCATAATTTGTTACTCAGAATTCATGTATCAATGTACATTGTAGAATCCTGCATCCTGGGGAACATATACATCTTCCTCGGCAATGCATCTTGGAGGAATCGGGATTGTTGTGGACATTTTGACTTTGATGACAAAAAGATGATGTAATGATGTAATTTGATTACATATTTTTTTCTCAGTAACTGATTACAATTAAAATTATCTTGTGATTCAATTACTGTAACTACTTACTCCGAAATACTTCCCATAAGTAGTATAAAGCATGAGAAAGCCCGCATAGGGAAGAGGTCGAGGTGGTGGTTGGGTCAAACAAGTACAGGATTTTCACCCAGGAGACAGCTGTGTGTGTCCCTTGTGAAACTAAAACTCAATGCTGGCTTATTCTAACTTTATGTGCATGTTCAATAGCGTCCTGCTGCAGAGTTTCAGGCTTGGGCCCACCTCCAGCCATGAGACACTTCTCCATCGCCATGGACCAATGGTGAAAAAAATCACATATGTTTTCACGTCTTAAGACGTAAAATCATGTGTGTTTATTGCACCTCCTTATCACAATAACATTTGCATGCCACTGTGTCATATTAGTGTATTGTTTTATCAAGCGTGTATATTTGATCATTTGTATCACGTCCATGCCTGAACCTTATGAGTTTTCTAACATAGGCTAATGTTTCTGTATACAACATTAGCACAGCTAGCTAATGTCACACTCTTAATGTTATGAGCTGCTTGACATTATGTTACCTAACCTTAAACACAAGTTACAGCGATATAGAGAAGGTTACATGGCTTATCCAAAGTATTGAACGTATGCTGGATGATCTGCTCTGTTGTACACAATTCCGTCTCCAAGCTTAGGATACTGTTGGGAGAAGTTTGCCTTGAGGGTTTCTGCCAGAAAGGGATTTCTTGGTTAAGGTTAGGCAAGAAGTCTTGGTTTCCACCACGTGCGCTCTCTCAGGACCAAAAACGGTCTGATGAAGAAGGTAGGCCCAAGCCTAGAGCTCTGCAACTAGTCCTTTCTTAGTCGTTTATGTAGTTGTGTGAGGTTACCTGATTACATGTCTTGTATGTACGTTTCTTGTATGTAACAAACATAGTTATTTTAACCGAAAACCCTAGTTTTGATCTCAACTGAAACGCTTCACAAGGCAGTAACATCCTCAGAGCTGCAGCACTTCAGCATCATCAAACAGAATACTACTCAAGTAGTCTGCTGTAACCTTCCGTGGAGTTGCAGTGTACATTTAACAGTTACTGGAGGACAGTATTTACTTAGATTCCTATAGCCTCTGAGACAAGAGAATGCAGTATTGGAAAACGTTTTCTCTCTGTCAGATCATCCAAATGATTTATGACACATTTTCAGTCCAGCTTAACTTTTATTTCAGTTTCCTCTCATATTTCCATGATGACTAAGCTGGAAGGTCTTTCAGAACGAGACTCTCTGTTTCCGGCTTTTGTGTTCACTGCGTGCTCTGTGTCAAATCTGACGTCAATCTCAAAGATAAAGATAAATATTCCTGACCCTGGCACAAATGAGTAATATGAGCAGTTCCCAAGATATGAAATGTAAAGTTCTGTGGACACCACAATATGTTTTAGTCAGTATTTTTGCAACAATTTTTGCCTAACCTTCTTTTTTATTTCACAACTGGCATGTTTTTTTTTATATACCACCAATTCTTATCGACCCTGTTTTTGTTCTTTCCTGTTCATGCGCCTATGTTGCCACTGTTTAACTTGATCACATTACTTTTTTATTGTTTCCACTCATGTCCTTTGCTGATTATTTAAGATTTAGGTCCAAACTTTTTGAAATCCTGATTAATTAACATTTAGCTTCTACCCAAAAGTCAAGATGTAAATGTTCAAAAGCTGCTTTCACAGCATTACTCATGTTACTCAAACAGAAAGAAGAAGTGCATTTGTTTAGGGGTCCCATTCATTCCTATAAAAGTTGCTCAGTGGCGCGAGAGGCCAAAAAAGGTTAACATCCGCATTTAAAATTCTGTGGACCTTCTGCACTGTTTCCACATCATAAAGCCCATAGAGCAGGCGCAGTTGTAATTCCATGTTTTGGTCACTATATCAAATTGGCTTCTAAGCCCAGCGCCCTGGGGGCTTGGCCCTGCTTCTACGATGTCATTAAAATACACCTATGGGAAAACGTGTCTAGCTAGAAACAATGGTTTTGTCTGTGAATCAAAAAAAAAAATCCATTCAATTCAATTCAATTCAAATCAAAGTGTTTATTGTTATATGTACAGTGAGGGAACACGTTTCCCTGTACAATGAAATTCTTCCTTTGCTGACTGCAATGAATACCAGAAAAAAATATCAACTAAATCCACACTCAACTATAAATAGATAAAAATGTAAACAATATAGATACAAAAATATGAAAGGAATATATACACAAAAGGGAATATATAGACAAAGGAGGGGGGAGGGGTTCTCTTATTATTTCCAGTGACACCAAGGAATATGTTGGTTTGTGTATTTTCGTGGGATATTTTGACAATAAGAATGCCTCCAGCTTTATCCTTTATATGTCATACACTTTGTGCCCACTAGGGGGCAGACAAACAAACTAATTCATATTGTCAATACAGCAAGTGTCTGTGTGTGGCTTTGCAATAGTCATCCTGTCTTTTCAGTCCTGTGGTTCTCATGCCTGATGACATGTGAGCTCAACCAGTGCACACGCCCTTGGCATGGATGTCTGTCGCCTTACATCTATATTACTGCCGTACACATTCAACACAAACCCTGAAGTTGTGGTAGTTCAAGACTGACCCACAAAAACAGATGCTTGGACGCAGCACAGGGGCAAATAGAGGGTGAGAGAGGGTTGTTTAGCATGAAAGGATGTTAAGGCATGCGCATGTGTAGTTTACGACTTCAGAGAAGGACCAGTGAAGATGAGTCATGAACTTCAGATGTGAAAATAAACCTTCGGTCAGAGATGCTCTGATATGGAAGACGGCTTGGGTAGCGTCATCCCTGACATCATCACAATTGTGTCTATTTCTGTACCTCTTTGTTTCTTTAGATTACAATCCCTTCTCTTTCTCTCTGCATCTCCTTATTTGGACGTGGTTTATCTTGTCTTTTGAAACTCTTCTCTAAGATGTTATCATTTCTCTCCCTCTTTTCCCCCTTATCAAAAACTCCTCGAAAATCTGCTGTTGATCTTCACTAATCCAGACTGAAAATGATTTCTGCCCGGACTAACAAGTGCCAAGTATGCTGCAATGGATGGTGGCCACATTCTTGCAGAAAAAGAGTCAGTATTTAGAGAGTTGTGCTTTCAGTTTTTTCAAAATATATTAGAACCACGTTTTCCAATCAGATTAAATTTGGATATTTCCTTTGGCTTTGTAACAAGCAGTAGATATAGGCTCAGTCTGCACACTGCCTCCTGTCTTTCTCCATATTTTCCAGATGCAAAAGCAGGATTTTGGCAGGAGCTGAGTTGATTAGAAGGAGTTCATTTCACGGCAAGTAAAACCAGGGGAGGGGGGCTCGTTGTAAACACTGTCTGCAGCCTGAGCTCATGTCTGAGATCTTGCCTGAAAGATATACATAGATGGGAGAGGCGAAGCTGAAGGAGGGGCTGGGGTCCACTGGAAAGGGGGGGCTTGAGAGAAACAGGACTGTGGGGTACGGGGTGAGTGGGAGGAGGGATGGAGGGATGGTCGGTAGGGTATAGGAAAGGAGGAAAGGAAGGACACCTGGACGGCTTGTCTGGGGCAAAATGCCTGCAACAACAAGAGCGCCTCACCAGTGGTGTCTGTCTGAGGAGAGAAAAGAACGACGAGAGAGACACAGAGAGAAAGAACACGAAAACAAATGAGAAGAAAGGGGGAATGTAGAGAGTAAATACAAAGAAGGAGGGGGGCTTTTGGAGGCACATCAAGAATTTGCCTTTTAAGGGGTACAGTCTCGCTCTTCCAAGCCTTGTGAGCTCTTGCGTAGCAGCCAAAACACTCAAGGGAAAAGAAATAAACAACAGCAAAGAGGCTGTGAGGAACAGAAACACGTGTTTTTCACACTTAAGCAATATTAAAAATGGCCTTTTTTTGCCTTCTTTATCCAGGCAGAAATCACCAAAACAATGACAAGGATGCATCTGGCAATTCCTCATCCAGCTTCTCACATCCTTTGTTATATGTTAGGTATGGTTTCTGTGGTGAAAGAGACTTTGTTTCACAAGTGCAACAAACAGGCTTTTGCAGTGTAAACAAGGGAAGGCTCAGTGCGATGGAGGCTCAGTCCACTCTGAATCACTGGTTTGCTCAGCATCCCAACAGCTGCCCTCACTGTTTGGTTTTCTTGGTTGTTTTCTAGACAATACCAACAATGTGTTGCCCGAGCTAAGGAGAGACTGCCTGTATCTGGGAGCAGGAAACTGCTGAGGAGGAGAGATGGGTGGGGGTGAGAACAGAGAGGTAATTGTATATGTAAGAGTGAGGCAACACCAGTAGAGAGGTAGAACGGAGAGAGGAGGAAAGGGAGAGACGTGCTCTTGGGATGGGAGGACTGGGAAAGAGGAAGAGAAGCAACAAGAGGGTGAAGAGAGAAAGAAACAGAAGAAATAAAGAGGAGCATCACAGGATCCTCGAGCACTGACGTTTGAGTCGAGGGTCGTGTGTGAGTCCAGAGGACGGGGATGTTGTGAGTGTGACTGATTGACAAGAAAACAAACAGAGAGAGAAAGTGGGGAGCCAAAGTGTGCCTAAGAAAGTTTGGGTGTTTGTAACAGTATGTGTGAAACAAAGAAGAGCAGTGAGAGGGGGTGGAGGCAGAAAAAATGGGGAGTCCACATGTGACTGAGTTGGAGAGAGAGGTGTTTTTTAAGTGTGTATAGGAAGGGGGGGTGGGCAGCGAGAGCATGCAGAGTGTATCCTTCCCTCTGTCCCTGTAGCAGAGCTGAACCAGAGCCAGGAAAAGGGGAAGGGCCTCCCTGTCCTCTACTCCAGCTGACAAAAACAGCTGCCCAGGAGCCTGGGCTGGAGCCTGTATAGAGGACAGAGAGGGAGAGGGGAGGACAGAGGACAGAGGGAGAGAAGAGAGAGAAGAGGAGGAGGACGAAAAGTCCCGAGGCTAGGACCCGTCCACCTATATGGGTTGCGTCCTGAGTACGGATTGGTGTGGGGAGGAAGAGGTGCAACCAGTGCCGGTGGTCAGAAACTCGTCTCTGAAGAGAAGGAGCCTGGAGAGGAGTGAGAGCGGCAGGATGAGGCTGACGAAGGTCAGTGGGCATGCAGTGTTGGCACGAGTGTGTGATGACATTAGAGATAAACATGTTCACTAGAACTGGGTATGCATGTTGATATGCACACCCTTGGGCATCCATGAGGGGTGTCTGTGTTTGTAGCCAGGATGTTGGATGTCACATCTGTCACAGGGTGCAATGTTTTAGCTGAGTGAGTTTATAGATCAAAGGTGTATTGCTAACCCACATAAATGTACAATAACTTCATGTCAGAATGAAACCAACATTTGTGTTTCTCTGAAGTCATCCACATTAATAACATCAATACCTCACTTAAAGGGGAACTCCATAGGTTTTATACCAGGGAGTCTGTTTACAGGTGTTGCAGAGTATCACTGGATATGTGAAAAATAATATTATATAGCCTTTTGTTGCTCTAGAGGGAGCTGCTTAAAGTCTGGTAAATTGCCTTGAGTGATGTCACTTGAGTCAGTGCCAGATGGGTCTGACAAGTTTGAACATGAAAACAAAAAATGTGGAGTTGTGGAGTTACGCTGCAAAGTCGGAGGTCAGAACTGGGAATGACCATGGTCATAACCACGTTGTTTCAGTACAAGTCGGAAAACCTAGACATTGTTAGCGCCACCATCTAGCTGGGTTAGCCATTGTTAGCAATAGTACAAAATATCACTGCATTATGCCGTACTTTGCATACTTTGCATTCCATTTTAATGAGACACAAATAAAACAGAAGTGCTAATAAACAATATATTACTACAGCTTTTACTACAGTTGATGGGCAGAGCCGCCATCTTGGAATTTGAGGTTAGGGTTGGTGAGGTTCTTCCAACTCCATGAGTGAGAAATCTAACTTCAGGGGTCATTCCAGTTCTCAGTGCAAGTGAATTGCATCACTAGCTCTGAAGCTAGCAACTCGAGGCTACATCAGGCGCTACTAGCATAATGCACTCAAATCTACGACCAAACAGTTGGCAGGCGAGCTAAATTGTAGCTAATGGAGGTGCCAGGTTTTGAAAAAGGGAGAAATCTGCATGGAATAAAAATCATACCTCTAGTTTTGCTGCATCAATTTTGATAAATTATTTAAATGTGAGTCCGCCAGTGTTAGAGAAGTGCTAAATCAGCGTACTCTCTGAATCCAGTTTTGCAATTAGGTGGACTGAAGCTTCAGTAGCGCTACATATTGGACAAACTCCGTTTTCACACATATCCATTTAAAACCAGTGAGATGGAATATAATATAGTTCAGTACTATGAACTGTCTTTATTTTTAGTTGAAACAAAGGGATGTCTTGCCTTTTTTAGGAGACTTTAATCAAGAGACATTAATTAATCAGTAATGACATCTGCATGTCATGTTATACTTTTAATACCTCATGGGAAATTCTCTTCCCTGCCGCCCTCAGGTCGAAGTCAGAGTGGGCTCAAGTGCATGTAGTCAATCAATATCAGATCCCTGTGTGATCAGAAAGAGCCAGGAAATAACTGGACCTCCTGTTCTCCTTTAATTTGAGCAAATTTCAATGTCATATTGTGTTACGCTGCTCTCATGGAAATGTGCAGGAGATCTGAAGTTGAAGCAGTAATTGTTTATATTCTTACAAGGAGCATTTGTGTGTGTGTGTGTGTGTGTGTGTGTGTGTGTTTTGTTTGGCCCTGATTAAAAAGATGATGTGGATGACGATGGCATCTCAGAGCTGAGGTCACATCTGTGCAGACACAATGGTACTGTTGTGACGCTGTGGAATTACCATCATGTAAACAGAGGCAGGCTTGCTGGAGGGCTTAAGTTGCTATTAGCCATCAAGAGAACATTGAGAACCTTGACCTCTGGCCACCAGTTTACATCACACAGGATTACATATAGACATGAGTCTCTGTGGCTTTTGTATCCAGATGTGTGAATTATCGAAGTGTGTTTTTTAAAATGTGCACGGGTGCCGTCTTCCATCTGGCTTGTTTTTCGTGTGTGTGTGTGCATGCTTGGTTGCACCACAGTCCCAGTGGCTCCATATCACATGCTGAGCAGCGTGGGAATGTGGAGCCCTCTGGACGACGTCATCCTGCAGTGACCGACCCCACTATAGGGGTGTGGGAACAAGTTAGATCCCACTGTTTATCCTCGAGGAGGAGATGCTGTCTTATCTATTTATGGTCATTTTCTCATTAACTTGTTTTCCACTTCTTTTAATAATGTCATGGTTGTTCTGCTCGGACCAGCAGACAAATTATAGGTGTGAGAAGATGCAGCTGTTAGTGAGAACCTGACCAGAATGGCTTTAATTTCTTATATCCTTTAATGCCGTACACATACATACCCAGTCAGACTCATGCCAAGTACTTACTGGAAATACTTGGCAACAGAAAGTGATGTTTCACATACTGGTCTGAGTGTGATTACATTGCTGATGTTATGTCAGGGACACAGGAAAGGAATGTTTTTTTAATATAAATTGTCTTTTTTTATCAACATATGAGAGAATTCATCATTTTGAGACATTTTTCAAAGAATATCATGCAGAATATTGACTGTTTCTTCACTTACTGAGGAGATAAACATTTGCAGTTTGCAGGGTGGGGTTGAAACACATACGTCAGTGTCATTAACGGCCTTCGTGAGTATTGGTGTTTTACAGATTGATAACAGATTGATAGTTTTCATTACTCACTTGTAGCTAATTATTGGATTACCCAATGGCCTTTAATTATTTCTCATTCTCCTTCTGTGCTGTCAGAATTCACCTCACTGCCTCACTGTCCAGTGATTCTTGGGCAGTTGTTGATGGAGTGTGGCTGAGCATCAATAAAAAGCCTTCTAAAAATGAAATCCTGAAATAAACAGTTTCTGGCAGAGAGATATAATAGTTCATGTGGCTCTCTTTAAAAAATAAAGCTCCAAGCCCTCTGGGATGACGCAGAATTCCTGTGGGACAAATCAAAGTAGGCGAGCCTTGGACAAAAGTAATGAAACTGCCACCTTGAGGTTAAATCCTAGTCATAAAATGATTTTTCAGAATCCGTCCTATTGTGTGTTATGATCACAAACAGACCATATTGGCTTTGAAAGTCAAATGTATTAATGCCTTGGCGGACATCATAATGAACATGTACTTAATTCACCTACATGCACAGCCAAGAGTTCAAGTCTGACAGTCATTAATGGAGCCACTTGGCAGTCGAATTTTAATATGAAACATGTTCTCACGCAGCATCCATTGCAGTGAAATGGCAGGATCTTATTAGCCACGCTAGCGGCATGGCTCTAGAGATAGCAATGTCTCTTTGGTCCAGACTCAAGTATCAGTCATTGGATGGATTGTCATGACAGTCACTACAAAGATCCATGGTGCCCAGGGCATGAAGCCCAATGACTTTGGTGTTCCTCTGACTTTTCTTCTAGTGCAAGCATGAGGTTGACATTATTGATTTTGACTGAAATGTCTCAAAAACCAGTGAATGGGTTGTCCTGAATTTTGGCGCAGACGTTCACGTTCCTCTCAGGTGGAATTGTCACAAGTCTGGTAAATTTTCATTTGTCCAGTCCTTTGGTTTTATGATCAACTGCCTGCAAATTAATGACATTTCCTTGTTACTTTGCGAATACACTAAACTATAGCTATTAACAATGCATGTGCATGCTAAACATTCAGCCTGTTGGCATTGTCATTAGCTCCTGTTACACTGCCAGATTTTTGGCGCGTGTTGGGCCGTTTTGCTGGCAAGCTGCGAGCATTTAGACACACAGAGCCGGATTGGCGAGTTGATCCGAGGTGCCCAGTTTTCCACCTCGTAGGGTAGACATATTGGCGGAACCTTTTTGGTTTAACAAGAATGAGGTGCCTTTCCGCCAGTGGGAGGGGCTGTTGATGACTTGTGGGAGGAGCTGTTGAGACCCACTGGCGGTGGATAAACAGGAAACAGCTGATAGCAGGAATGAGCAGCTAGTGGCAAGAGAGAAACGCAAACCTGACAAACACTTTAAAGATGAGCAACTGGGGAGACAAAGAATTGCACGCCCTCCATGTCCTCGCAAACGAAGAGGCCATTAACTGTCAAATGACAGGGATGGTGAAAGCGGGCCAACTTACGAGAGAATGAGTGATCAGCTGTGGCTTCCCTCGGAGTACGTCGCTGTTTACGTCATGCTCTGAGCTGCACATTTTGTTACTTGCCCTGAAAAAGGCGCATTCTGTATAAACAAAAGTAGGTAGGTGGCAGCTCAAAGCAACACTATGCTTAAATGGAATATAATATTCAAAACCATGTGTTTTTAGTTCGTAATCACATAATGATAAGACTTGTGTTTCCCATACCTTAAAATAAGCCATTAATGTCTACATACAGAGTGGGTTCTCTCCCACGTAGCCCACCATAATGTTTCTACAGCAGCCCAGAATGGACAAATCAAACACTGACTCTAGATAGAGCTTTTCGCTTTTTCACGTTGGAGATCATACTTCTTCAACAAGCTTGGCACAGGAGAGAAACATCAGTTCTGCAACCTCATGCCAATAAATCCTACACACTAGACCTTAGTATGACCTCACGTTACACTTTTCCACCAAAGCAGCTTTGGGTCTTGAACTGGTTAGGGTTAGGGTTATTTAGTACTCTTGAAACTAGACTGCCTTTGTTTTCCACCAGTTTTGAGTCACTGAGCTATCATACCATTATAATCATGGATGTTAGGGCCATGCACAGTGCACAACAGAAGTAACCAGTGGTGGGTCACATTGATTCCCTGCAAGCTTTTGTTCTGTTGTCACGGATATTTGTTTCTGTCCAAAAAATGATAAGAATACGATTTATCACTTGACTTCTTCATTGTTGCAATTTCCATCCCCTCTTTCCAACCTGTAGATTATGACACACCCACTGATGTCAGCACAGTTTGCAATGCAGGTCAAGGAACCAATTTATTTTTTGTCGATATGCTCAGATCAGTTCAAAATTAGAGCGAAAACTAGAGTGGAACCCATTCCATGCTGGTGGAAAAGGGGTAATAGAGTCACTAACATAGCTGTAGACTCTTAGTCTCAAGTTCAGGGGTGAATTGGTGATTGAATTGGTGATTGAATTGGCGTTGGAGGCAGTGGAGACCATCAGTGAGAGAATTGGCAGTTCAGCTCAGTGCATGAGAAGAGAAACGAAAGTGAGGAAAGTAAACAAACAGCCAAAGTCAAGAGGAACAAAACAAGACGAACTTGTTACATTTGGTAAGATTTTTTTTCAGCCATTGAGCTCTTAAGCAGAAACAGTTCGTAATTGATTTTGTTATTGCTCGCTAACACACAGTAAATATCATTTCTTCTTTTAACATTGGGTTCTAGCTCTTTTAACTAGCTTCTCAAATTTGTACTGTCAGTCTCTTGGTTTCCCTTTTTGAATGACGAATACAGTCTCCTGCAACCTGCTGCTATGCAGAGTTATTTCCACTCATACAGGTGGATGCAGTCTTTGCAGTGAGCTCAAGTGCAACTTACTGACTGAGACACAGAGGACATGAGGCGACCAACAGTTGGCTGTCATCACTACAAGTTCTTTGATGTTGGTTTGGTTTGTGTCTGAGTTTTAAGATTGCCAAGCTTAATGGTAGTTGTTTATAATGTTAGTGATCTAGAAGTTTGTTCTATTCTTTCAAGTCACTGTTTGTAACCACAGAGAACATTAAAGTAAAATCTGTAATCATACTAGTTCTGCTCCTTTTTGTGAGCGTTGTTGACTCTAGAAATACATAGAGAGCTGGCGTTGCGACAGTGGTTTTATATGTATTTGTCTAGCTTCCCTGTAATTTCTCATGCGCAACAAAGTTTAGATTGGTCATGACCAATACTGAGGCCATGAGCCACAGGCATTCACTACAAACACACACCCAGCACAGGAAGGAACACTGACCAGTTAGGGTTAAATATAGACCATCCCCCTGCATCCAGATTTAAAGCAGAGTGGATTCTCACACTCATGCACGTCAGAAAAAAAGATAAATTCCTATGTAAACTCCAGGCTCAGAGGGTGGCTGACTAGATTCCTGCGGCTTGAAAACAATGATCTGTCCCAAACTCTGAGCAGGATTTGAGGAATGCTTGTTGTTGTGTGTTGCGGGCACGCAGATGAAAGCTGATCGAGGGGAAAAGGGAAAGACATAAACCACTTCCTCCCTCACTAAGTCTGCAAAAGGCCCCCCAAAAAATCCCAGCACCACCCTTTAAAGAAACACCTCACTGCGAACTATGCACAGAATATTTTCTTTTCTTACTCTCAAAAATGTCTAGCGTGACGTTTGCCCGAGTCTTGAAAATGTCTTTGGGACTGCAGCACTGGCCGACCCAGAGGATTTTATTGAACTCATCGGCACAATAAATATGAACATGTGCTTAACTGTGTCATCAGTATCTCTATGGCTCACCCACTGCTTTCTCGCGCTTTTGCTCTTTCAACAGCTGCACCTTATCAGTCTTTGGCATAGTGCTGTCTTACAAAATCTTTCATCAAGCTATTCAGCCCCCTTTTCTAGCCTCCTCCTCCTCCTCCTCCTCCCCTCATTTCCTCTTGGCCCAGGTTCCCACTTTGTCCCCCTCTTTCTCATTTACCTCCAAGCGTGATCCAAGTCCTTCTACTTCCTTAAGACTCTAAATTCTAGACAGACCTTCTAGACAGACTAGAAAGAAAAACACACCTGGCTTCCTTGCAATATTTCATGAAGTGTTTACTGATATCAAGCACCTTGTATCGACTGCAGTGATTCAGTGCAGAGAGAAGGCTAGATTTAGGATTCATTCCATATGTTTGCAAAAGCGTCCCCCTCTTTCCTCATCTCCATCTTTCCTCCAACATGACCCTCCCCCACTTTACTCACCGACTCAACCCCTCATTCCAATCCCAAGCACCAGCTTCCTGTCTCTCATGGTCCTTCAGTATTTTTCTAGTCTCACATGTGGCCCCCTGCCCCTCCTATTACCTTTTTCACCTTACTACTTTGTTCTCTCCTTCTTTATCCACCTCTCCCCCTCTTCTGCATCCACCTCTTTCCCCTTCAACCTTTCTACGATCCAAATGAAAAAGAGCCGTGAAAATACCACAAACAATTAAACTCCCCAAGACACCACCACCCCCCCTCCACAAATCTATCAGTCCTCCCTTTTTTCTGTCATGAGCAGGAAATTCTTGGGATATGAGCGAAAGGGAATTGACTGCATTACCGCACGTGTTGTTTGGGGAGTGATTACTGCATACGTCGTGACTCACGGCCACGTTTCACACTGATTGGTGGGGATATACTGTACAGCCTTCATACCTGCACGTCAATCTAACACATATGGAAGAGATTGAGGCAACAGACAGAAATAATGCTGTGTATTAGGAGTCTGGGGCTGGGGAATATTATGGGATACAGTTTAAGACAGGCGAAAGGAATGAACCTCCATGCACACATGGGCATACATAGAGTATAATGACAACCATGAGCATGTACAGATAGTTTGGCAAGGAATCAAACATGTATATCACCACATTTGATGTCATGATTATGGTAAATCATCTCAGTCTGGTTTTGCATGTAAAAATGCAAAGATGCATTTATTTATGTTTTAAGTCTAATTCCAAAAACTGACATTCACAGCATCAAAAAGCTATGGAGTCTCTGTATTAAAGACTGTTGTAGTTGCAGAAGGATGATTTTCCAGAGACTCATTAGCGACAGAGAAGTGACGTTGAAACAAACATAAAAGGAGATGTGTTTATTTTCCCAAACTCTGCCTCACCTGGTGCATGTTCTGTGATTTCACCACTAGGTGCTGCTACTAACACACTAGTCACTACTCAGCAGCAGTGGCAATGCAGATGTTTATCAAAGGCACATCTGTGTTTGTGTGAGTTGGGGTATGTAGTGAGAGAATAAGGGTACTGACTGCAGCCCATGATGGGGTAGGGACTTCTGAACATTGATTCCCAACCAAGTAACCTGTAGCTCAGCAGATACTTCTGCACTTACCAGGGGCTACGTACTAAGATTGTGGAGTAGATCAGAGGTGTATTTGAAATATATGTATATATTATATAATTTCATGGAAAACATGAAGGGTGTTAAGAGGGTCAGTAAGTACGACTCCCAGTTTGCCAAATGTTGATTCAGTAACCCTCAAAGCATAAATAAAACATCCACCTCCTGCTGCTGCAAGGTAGCAGCACCAATACAAAATCTGACTGAACCTTCTGGAAAAAAGAGAGCAAGCCTTGGTAAAAATATTGTACCAATTTCCATTTTTATATACTTAATGATATTATATAACTCCCAGTTGAAAGGTATACTTCGCCCACAAAATGACCATTTGTGAATCAGTTAGTCATGATGTGTTACCTTGAATTTGTTAAGAAAACTGCGTTTTTCTCACATGCCTCCACGGACACGGGGACAAAATTTAACAACAGCAAACTTGCTGTATGCTCAGTACTTCCCAAACACATGCAGTTGGACTCTGGCTTTGAAGTAGATACTTTTCGCTCTCAGTTGTGTTTTAAATAGTAAGGTTGTGGTGAAAATGCATGTGTTTGGGAAGTAGCCTACTGAATGTAGGACTGGGTAAATGAGACTTGGATTATACTGCATGAGTTGTGTGAGGGTTTGTAAACAGATGTTTTGATATAGTTTTGCTGTTATATGTGGTCCCCAATCAATCAATAAATCAATACTGGGGGAGAAACTGGGGAGTGCTGCACTGGGTCAAGGCACTGGGTGTAGGTAACTGTCAAAAAGCAGGTGCTCTTCAAAGACAGAGCAAATAGTCACATCACGTCCATGGCGTGGGCTGGCAGTGTCAAAAGGCGCCTGAGGCACTCTGATTATGGTTGAAAATCCTTTGCTCACATGGACAGACAAATGTGTTCTGACTTATGACAGTCTTCACCAGGGTACGCTAAAGATTGTCCAAATGTGCCATTACAAACCATAGGAAACGTGTAAACACTAGGACTAGAATGTGTTTAAGAGTAACTGTGAACACTGAACACTAAAGAGTACCCTCATGACGATTGTCTAAAGTCGAAACGAGATGGTCTGTACATGTGAATGAAGGATTTACAAGCATAATCAGAGTGCCTTGGATGCCTTTTTAGACTGCCAGCCCACAACATGTACCTCCACACTGACTAAGCTGGGACAGACATTGTTTTTTATTCCAATAAATCAATATATTTGCCATTTTCTGTGGAGGCGTGTGAGATGGAAGCAAAGTTTTCTTCACAAATTCAAGGTATGTCTTGACTTAATGACACACATTCTGTGGGTGAAGTGTTCCTTTAAACTGGGTGTTATGTAATATCATTAAGAATATAAAAGTGTATATTCACTCATTGATTCGTTTATTATCCATAACTGCTTATTCTATTCAGGGTCGCAGGAGGGCTGGGGCCCATCTCAGCTGACTCTGGCTCAAGGCATGGTTCCCAATTAATCAATAAATCAACATGTACGCCATTTTTCTTGGAGGCAGATATTTTTTTTATTTTTAACTAATTCAAGGTAACGCAGCATGACAAATTGCTACTCAAATGGTCATTACATGGGTTAAGTATTCCTTTAACTCCATGTGCTATTTGTTGACACAAAAATGTCTGCTAGACATGTAAAAACTGTTGCGTAGGAGGAGTAGGCCCAGGGCCACCTCGGGCACATGGGGCCCATAATTAAAATGCCTCAGTATGTGTGTGTAAGCTACATAGCTTCATGTTTATTTACATGCTAAGGTTTCAGATGCCTCTTTTTCACAAAGTCACACCCAGATCCACCTCCCATACCATAATTTGGACCTTGCTGTGAGGGATAGGGTGGGTTCTGGGGTTATTTAATTACAGTTAATTATAGTTTTTGATTTTAAATTAAACAACTAAAGTGGCTTTAATATTGAGTAGCCATATTATGGATCTATTTGGGGCTACTGTAATGAATGTGATCAGGTAAAGCACATTCATTGTACTAGGAATATTACAGGGTTTAATGCAGCCAATCCAGATCGAGTATCTTTACGCTCCCCTCCAGAAACCGACCAATCAGAGGGTGCAGTCCCAGTAATAGTACTCCACACATGCTTCTAGCTGCGTGTAGCCCCGCCCCGCAGCCCCTGTACCGAGGGGCGGCGCGGAGCAAAGAAAACAAGTTATCTCAGTGGCAGGACATGTTGCTGATGGTCGTCCTGAGAATGAGGGGCAGCTTTTAAACCTGGGAATATGATTAGCGGGAAAATGAACAAGGTAAGACCTCAAAGTCTGCTGAGCCTGGAGAGAAAGTTACTGTCTGCTTGTGTTTGACCTGGACTTGGACTGGAGTGACTGGTTATCCAGTTAGTCAGTATTAAGAGTCTGTATGAAGGATTTTTGGATGGATGTATGATGCTGAGGTTTCATGTGAAGTGCTGTGCAGTTGCGCACTTTGTGAATTTGACTGTGTCTTCTGTAGAGACGCCATAACTTTAAAATGTTTTGCCTGTATGAGCTGTTGCTGACTGGTCACTTAAAGTTATACCTAATAGGCTACAACATAGTTTTAGAGGTGGCTCACTTAAGAGAAAAATAGCCTTAATGTGACCTTAAAACGCACCTGACGTAAATTCAGATACGCCATATCTCTTTAATAACCCCACGTTTACATACTTAATGTTTAAGGTACTGTTATATGACTATGGCGGAGTTGTGAGGAACATGGAGACTTTGTTCTCGCAGCGTCGCACTTAATTAAAGTGACATAAAGTGCTGTGAATGGGGTCATATGATGCACTAAGCAGCCCCCCGCCATCCCCACTGTTACACTCACTTATTGTTAATGTCGCAAAGTCATGTTAGAGAGAGGAGGCACGTCTCTCTCTCACGAGCGCATGTGCGCGTGCAAGGCTATGACGGAAGATGACCAGGTGACAGGTTGTTTTTCATTGTAGGTGAACTGGGTTACACTTTGATTTAATTGCCCAGCTGATAACTTACAGTAAGACAATTAGTTTTTGAATTACAAGTTTTCTGACATGTTATGTTTAAATTTGCAAATAAGGCATTTTCTAATTAAGTATGTGCTCATTTGCATACATTTCCGGAACAGAAATCTGAACACTGGAGAAAAGCCAGGTTCAAAATTCTTATTTCAGTGTGCTGACATATTTGATTTGAGGGAATTGTATATTTTTCTGTTTATCACTCCATAAATTAGAAAATACTGTCGTCAGGCATAAAAAAATACATTGTTGTCACATTTTTATGAACAAAATAATTTATAAATCAGGCTATGAATGAAATATGGACAAACCCCGTCTGCAAAAACCTTACAAATATAGGTAGGAACTCAACTGTACAGTTTGGTGTATGTAAGTGCTACTGAAGGTTTCTGGCTTGATGTTTGAAAAAAATGGCCTTTAAAGATATGTATTGTAAAATTTTATACATTTTTAGACCAAATAAAGACACCACAGGTGAATAGGGTCAACATTTCAACTAATAGATATCACAGTAAAATTTCTCCAGCTGATTACTTGTATTAAGATTCTCTTTCCACCGATGGTCTGACAAAAAAAGTTACCTCAAAATTGACCAGTGCATGAAAAAACTTTTCACCTGGAAGTGCATAATTACAAGTATAAAACTTGTTTATAAGTTAAAAACAGCCAATATTTGCAATCACTTTAAGAATCAGTAAATGTACGGATAAGTTGGTGGATGGTTTCTCCAGTAAAACTCTCAGTGTATTTTTTTGGCTGTAAATTTAAAAAGGCTAAAGCCAAGGACAAGAGCTGGAGAGGTGATTTGGATCAGCTGCCACTGACTCTCATTTACTGTGTTTGTCTTACACACCACTCATAAATCGAGCAGTTTTGAGTGCGACGGAAACATGCAGTTCCCAAGTGGTGCAATATAAAAGTGCCCAAACAGCTGAGTTACAGTCAGTTTGGTCAAAAACAAGTGCCTTGTTAAAGAAAAGTAGGCTTGAGTTACAGAGGCAATTTGTTGCTTTCAGTCTCATCAGTTTGTGATGACAAGCTATGGTTTTGTCCATGCATGTTGTGTATGTGCGTGTGGTGTTCAGCTTTCCAAAGGGCACGCATTAAGAGCAGAAGTACACTAAAAGGATGCTGTGAACACAAATCTGTCAAGTGTGTGCACGATCACACTCAGTGCAGTAACCACACTGTAGGTGTGTGTATGCATGTCTACACTGATTAATGGCTTCTGCATGGTTCATACATCCGACAATTAGTGTAGGCTCCATATCATGATCCCTATCCTGCTTTGCGACATGGGGGAAAAACGGCTACGCATTAACAACAAGATAACATTGTCCAACCTCTCCAACCTTTCCTTTACCGATAACAGTGTGGTCATTAGCAATTTTTCTCCTATGTGAAGCATATTTAATGTAGACAGGCGGAGGTCACCCAGCAGATTGGTAGGGGAGCTTGTTATTTCAAAAGTTAGTTTTTCTGGGAAAACCTGTCTACCGCTGCCTTTGGGCAAGGCACTGAGGTGCTCCACCGGAGATGCTCAGTTACCAGTCGTACAAAACTGTTGTGCTCGGTGTACAGTAGGTATTCTATATTTGTAATTATTGGGTGTTAACTGAGAGGTTTGATGGTCCAGAAATGGTCCATGATGGCTGTGTTTACCCGGGACGCCCCCCTGTTCACTGCCAGGCTGAGAGGCTGAAACAGAGCCTGGTTCACATTCCCTTGTGCCAGATGCAGTTACACTGAGTTCACATCTACAGTAGAAGCCATTCACTCTCACCTGGAAAATCCTGCAACTGTAAAAACTGAATGGATGTAAATGATTCACATCTAGATTTCCCTTGAAACAGAAGCCCTGTGATTCACGTGTCTGAGGCTGCAATCGGATCAGATCTGGTCCTAACTAACACGCTTAACCATCACTTAATCATCACCCCTGGATGATGTCATCTGAGGCCACTTCACTGCATTGGTAACATTTGAAAGCAAAACAGATGTTGCATTTTGCCGGTAAATATCAACAACTGTAGCAAGGGTATGTTGGTGGTGCTGCTGGGCTGAAGCAAGGAGAGATTAAGCAATGAGACCATTGTGTGTGTGTATGTGTGTGTGTTAGCAGCAGGAGTCCCAGTGAACGGAAGTGTATCATGGCGGCAGGCTGACCTCACCTCGGGAACAGGCAGTCTCTGTTCCCTCCATTGCCTGTCCCACCCTTTGGACACACACGTGCACGCTCACATACAAACGAATTGACACAAATATATTAACACATGCTGGCCTTGATGCCAACAAATGATGCAGGAACAAGGAAACCCATGTGAGACACTCTCAATGGAGGGTGGGATTTAAGTCCACAAGAAGTCTCACACACCACTGAATGACTGTGCACTTTGTATTACATAAAACACACTGTATTGAGCAGCCATCCCAAACCTTTGGCTTTATGTCCATTTCTGATGGACATTACCTAAATGTTTCTGTTACGGAAAAGGAGAGTCAGGGTATTTCCAATGAAACTGAAGGTCAAATGTGTAAATTCCTTCAAGGACTCAATTTTCCTCTTATTGCAGTAGACTACGTATTGTCATTGCAAAAACCTGCTTGGTACTCAAACCATTTGCACACGAGAAATTATTTGACCCTGCAAAAAGTCAGCGAGGACTCCAGGTCATCCAGGTCATGGTAATCATAAGTGCTATATTATAGGCAACTGGACTCGCTTGAGTTTCTTGAAGACGTTTCGCCTCTCATCTAAGAGGCTTCTTCAGTTCTAACGGACTGGTGCGGAGTCCCAGGCTTTATACTCTGTGTGGGTGTGAACCCTTATAGGGTGACCTCAATGACTCTGCAGGGGTTCTTAGATGAGAGGCGAATCGTCTTCAAGAAACTCAAGCAAGTCCAGATGCCTCCGATAGCACTTATGACGACCACATTATGGTGACCATTGATTAATTGAGTAGTCTATTGAGAGAAAATAATCAAGTCTTTTGATAGTTAATAAAGAGTCATTATTGAAGATGTCATGATCTTAAAATAGATGTTCAAGTTTTTAATCACATATGTCTGCACTGATCATCACCTATATGCCACTATCTGGCCAAACAGTTACATAAAAGGTTGTTTTGGCAGGTATCCTTAATGGTGGTTTAGAATCTTTGATGGCCCATCTTGCACTTTTTGGTTTTCTGTTCAATGAAAGGCTTTACCAAATTGTCATGTCCCTCCCCCAGTAGTATCCCGAATCTGTACAGTGGAGTGAATCAAGTTGAGTTGCATTGTGGGTAATAGGCACCAGGTTTCTGACAAGGAGGAATAATGCGTGAAATATTGATTTTGCTCTTTTTTTTTAAGCTCCATGGTATATTGGACAGTGTGTGCAATGCTAAATCAGTGGAGTATTCTCTCAGTTGTCTATTAAATTATTTAATCAGCAGAGTAATCATTTTAATTATTATCAGTGATTCATAAAGAAAATGACTGTTGGTTGCAGTCTAAATTCATTACTAGTAGGAAGGAGAGTCATGTCCATGATGAAATTAAAAACAAAGTGAAAATGTTTTGATGCAGTTTGGCTTGGTGATTATGGTGCCAGAGACAGTCAAATATAAGCATTAAAATTGAATTAAATGGAAAATAGGTCAGCATGATCAAATGATCAGACATTTGGTTGTGAAGAACTGACACAAAGTGACTGCTTGGCCTGAAAGCAATGATCTAAAGATCAGAAGACAAATGCCCATTATGAGTGACAATCAGACATTATTTCAAATGGCAAAGTCAGTACGAAGAGTTTCCCCTCCAGGCTTCTTTCGCTGTGTGCCCTCACTGACCATCTGCAGCTGAAGCTGAGGTCACAGTGTCCAGTCCTGTAGTCCAGTAATGGACCACTCCCATACAATGCCCATCATTGTCTAAATATCAAGACTATTTTTAGAGAGAATGAAGGAGCAAGAGAGTTTCCAGGGGTGCGTGTGCACGAATGGCTCTCTGTTTCTGTGTATTTGTTTTTACGTTTGTATGCATAAATCTCTGCCTGTGTGTGCATCTCTTGTATGAGTGTCCAGCCCCTCCCTCGTTCAATCCAGCTACTGTTCTGTGACGGCTGGCAGACGTGCAGCGAGGAAGGGGAGGGATCTCTGGTTAGAAAGCATTTCTTTGACTGCAGAAACCTCTGGTTCCTTTTTCTGCCAGAAAGCTAAAAATATTAGAAAAAGGACCTTCTTGTGTACAGCAGATGTTGTAGGGGAGGTGGGGTCTGTCCTGGCATACTGAGGGGGGACACGGGGACAGGAAGAGGGAAGAGGAAAGGGGAAGGTAGTCTGTTTCCACTGGCTTCTCTTCAGGGATACACGTCTGCACGTGAGTGAGTGTTTGTGTGCAGCTTGTGTGTGTAGAGTTTGTCTTCCTGAGGTCTCAGGTAGCTGTTTACAACTTGTGTCACTTCTGTGGAAACGTAGGCAGGCCCCAGCTGGTGGAGGCTTTGTAGCTCAGATGGTCACATGTACACTACTGTATGCTTGTGAGGGTTTTTTTCCATCACTATTTGTCAGTGATGACAGATGGATCCAGTCTGCTTAAACTGTGTGGCTGAGCATCTACAGCATGAGTGAATAAATTGATTTGTTCATTTCCTGCTAAATAGATAATAATTGTTTTCTTATTTTGAGTGTTTCATGCTGTTTTTGAGCTTTTTTTCTTGCAGGAATGATCTGACCAGTATCTTTACTGGATCACTCAATGCGGCATAACACATGTTTTACCAAGGGATGATGTTTTTTATCCATTACAGTGGTTACAGTAATTACTATCCTGGGGACCGCACTGAACATTGCAGGTTGTTTGTAATGCTGATACACTCAGGCTCTACCAGCTGTTTTCTGCTTCCTCTGTTGTAACCCTCCTCAGAGTTGTAAACCTCCTTCACTGAGGTTTCCTTTGCTGGACTCCTAAGTTGAGCTGAGTGGAGTGTCTTAATAGATTTGGTAGTTAACTCAGCTTGCTTTCCTTAGTTAAGGTGATTGTGCATGTTTGACAGCACAACCAAGTTAAAATGACTGAAAAGGACATTGAGCTTAATATTTGTGCCATCATTTCAATTAGCCACATTGCTAAAACAGCTTCTGTACTGTTTGTGAAATAGTTTGTCTTGTAAAATACTTAATGTTTCATCTAAGATAAGTTTATGTTAAGATAAGGCCAAGTGGTTAACTGCGCTGGCTAACATAGTATTATGGCTAGCACATATTTTACAACATAAAGAGTATTTAGCCTACTTATGTGAATAGCTAGCTTAAGATATTATCATTGACTACTATTTTACTTGCCTAAAGAAGAGGTGTTGTCTTTGAATCCTCTATTCTTCTTAGTTCTTTTATTTTGTTTTTTTCAAAAAGATCCAAAGGCTGAGTCCACAAGCAAAAACAGGCATCTGTGCACAAAAAAAGAGTGCTCAAAGTGCAAAAAATGATGAAGAATGAATAAAAACAGCAGCAAACATTTCAATCCTTGACTATCATCAAGGACTGAAATGTTTGCTGCTGTTTTTTTGTGCACAGATGTCTCAAATAATCGACTATTTTTGTACTGATCTCAGCCTGTGGACCTTTTTATGGCTTTCTCGCCCAGTTATAATGGTGTGTTGGTATCTCTTCTTCCATCATTTCTTGTTTGCCTATTGTACCAACGCACACAAGACAAACTTTTTTGTTGCCCTAAATAGTCACAGTTTCACAACAGCCCCACGACTTTACAAAAAAATTGGCAACAGCTCTTTAACAGAGTATTGTGAGCCACACAGCTGCTTCCCAGCCCAATAATAGTATATCTGCTAGTCTTGTCACTCAGGAAAGTAAATCAAATAAATACAGTTGACTCTCATTACAAAGTCCACTTGGTAGCTGTGCTGGAGCTTTGGCCAACCATAATCTCGGTTGGTTGTCATAGGATTGTTGTTCAAACCTATACTTTTCTGAGCACTTAAAAGACTTCTCATCCATGTTGGCTTTAAGAACTTGTCTTACTAAATGGCCTACAGTTTCCAAGATAAAGATTGAGCTTTGAACCTCAACGAGGTAATTACTATTTTTTAAACAAAAATAAGTTTCTGCTTAAATACTGAATATTTTTAAGTTTACTTGTACGTTGTACTTACATTTTTATATTTTAGATCCTGTATTTGTTTATACAGCTGCATTCTTTCTCTGGATATGGTTGTTGCATATCCAGAGAAGATCAAACCTGCAGCCTTTTGGAAAAATAAGCGGTCACATGAACCACTTGGCCAACATATCATTTTGCATTTGACACAGAAAAGCAGCATTCCAATTGTTATTTTTACCAACCGCGACAGTGGGGTTGGTATTGTTTGCACTTTGTTTGTCTGTGTGTGTGTCATCATGGCAATCTGTGCTCCTGGAGACACCTATTGCAACGCAAACTACCACAGAAGCAGTTTTGAGTACTTTGTCATGTCTTTCTGTCTGTCTGTGGATAGTATTAGTGAATGCCATAGTGTCAAAACGATGCAATATGCAGTCTTGACACAGGTTACAGGTGTGTACTTGAGATCACTGTGAAGGATGAGTTTGGAGATGGGTGTGGTCTGAGCGGGGGTGCCAGAAGTTGGGGGTGGGAAGTAAGGTAAGGGCCATTGCCCCTTCACCTTACGCCCCTGGCCCACATTTAAATATACTTATGTCTTTCAGCATGGCATGCCCTTTATTGGTTAACCAAGTGGAGAGGTGGCAGGAAGTGAGGGGAGAAAGGAGAGTTGAGGGATGACTTGCAGCAAAGATCCCAGGCTGAACACAATCTGTGGACGTTGTGGTTCGTGATCAGCGTCTTAACCCCTAGGCCACCGGGATGCCGCAGCACACCAACAGTTGTCAGTTGCATGAAATATGAAGTGATGCCATCAGTGTGGACTCACCATCAAGTCCTCCTCCCATGAACCAGAGTACAGCAGCTTATACTGGTGTCAATCCATATGGGACCTTATAAAGCATTCAGTAGCAGAGTGGTGTATCACTGTCTGACCATGATTGCTTGTGGTTGGACTATATAGTGGTCTTGATTGTGTCTGAAACAGGAAGAATGCTGCCAACCTCTCATCTGTGTGTTTATCTCTCAGCCCACACCACCACTGCGGTTTGCTGACAGTAACTGGTTGCTTTTTTAAACTCACCGTGGGCCCCATGTGTACACTCATGCATGATACACACACACATACATCACAAGATTATTGCACAGATGAGAATGTGGACATACTATAGACGGACTCCAGAAGAAGTCTATTGTCCGTTTGTGACTATGTCTGTCAAAGTTTATATCGAACATGAGTGGTCAGTGGGTATAAATGTCGTGCTAGAGATAATGAGCAACATGAGGTTGTTAAATTGGTCATGAGGCGAAGCAGAATTTGTTATGTTTAGGGTTCAGGAAAGGGTGGACTTAGAGTAAGTAGGAGAGTCAAATCAAAGTTTCTTGAAAACAGAATCAAGATAAGATAAGAAAACATGAAACTTTAATGAAGTGTGTATGGATTTTGGTTTGTTTCTGCGAGAAAAGAAACAAGGAAAGGCCAAGTCACACTGAGTCAGATAGAAATTAAGGAAAACATTAGAAATATACAGTTTCCAAAAGTAATGACTGCACAGTTTTACAGAGGGACGTCAATTCTTTCACCACACCACATTACATAACAGCCCACCACCAGCCCCCCCTAAGCCACCCACTCAGTCCACCTCCACCATCCAGGGTGCTGCGGTCGTAGTACACTTGTACTGGAGCAGGCCAGCAGCCGCTTAACACGGCTGGCAGAGGGTGATGCCAGGCAGGCAGCTGTCCAAACACTGTCCAGTCCCCAGAACAAAATCAGAACAGCAGGATAATGGAAAAAGTGTGTAAACAGCACCCTTTCTTTGTTACTAAGGAGGAAAAGCACACAGAGGAAACAAAAAACCCTTTATGTGAATGCATCAGGTTAATTATCCAAAGCTATGGAAAAGTGGACACTGAGTAGCCTTTGCAGCATGATGACTGTCTTGCATGCAGCTGTTTTCTCATGGTGATGATGTTGATGGTGTGTCCCACCTCCCACCACATATACACATTATTTGTACAGAGAAAATGCTAAGCAATCCCCATACTTAGCCCTGGGTTGTTAGGGTTTTCATCTTCAAAGTCTCAGGAGTCACGTCAGGCCCAGTCATCTGTGGACGTGATCCCATGTTGGGAAACAAAGAGGCACTGGGCGGGATTGGCTACCACACACACACACACACACACACACACACACACTGCGATACGTGTCAAACATGGACATGAGAAAGAAAAATGATAGATTTCTTTTACTTTCGCTTTTCTTTGCTCAGTTTTTAAGAATTAGACTTAACATATTTGCTCTTTTTTCTCTTTCCAAAACATTCTCTCACACACACACTACGGATTATAGTGTGGTATGGGCGGGAACCACAAGGATTATTACTGGAAGACAGTTACACAACCAGAACAGAAGTTCAAGAGGCAAAGGGAGTAGAGAATGGATGTAGCCATAGTTATGCACACAAACACTATGCACCCTGGTCTGTCATACACATAAGTTAAAGCTGACAGTACTAAGCTCCTGTCATTATTACAGTCCACTAACTCATACTTTGTTTTCTTCTTTTTTTGTGAACAGAGTTGGGAAAGTCCAGTTTCTTTGTACATATTGTTTTCATCCTGTGAGATGTGTGTAGAGGGTTAACCCAATCAAACTCTTGGATTAAAATCAAGCTGGGATTTTCTCATTGTTTCTGAGAGTACGCAACTACTCCACAGACTGCGTTTCCGCGTCTGGTCGTGTATCGAGTTTCTAACAGAGTGTGAATCTTGTCTTCTCTTGTGTGTGTTTTTGTGTGTGTGTGTGTGTGTGTGTGTGTGTGTGTGTGTGTAGGGGGGGAAGGGAGAGCCCCACGTCTTCAAGGAAAAGACCTTTAAGAAGAAGCGGCAGTGCAGCGTGTGCCGTCAGAACATCGACAACGTCGGCTCCTTCTGCAGAGGTAAACATTGTAAGCATGTGTTGTCAGTGGTGTTACAGTTTGGTTTACTCACATCCAAAGTAACAAGACAGACATGGTAAGCAACGTCATGACAGGCTAGAACGGCAACAGGATGTAGGATGTGTCAGATATGAATGAGCGAAGGGCAGTGCACACCCGCTGTGTCACGTAGTGTAGTGTCATTTGATCCCTGTAGCGCACACCGGACATGCTATTGTGACAAAAGAAGCATGAGTGCCAAATCTGGGGCGTGAATGTGTCAAAATATCTGCTTTCTAGTGTCGTACCACACGTCGACACAGTGGGACAGTTGCATATCCTGATGCATCTACCCACATGTGAAAAAGGCACTGGAGTTTTGAGTTATAATCCTGGTAAAGGTTGTAGGTACGGCGGCCCTGATGGGCAAAGCACAACAGAAGAATCTCATTTCCTGTTGTGTTCTAGGAATTGCTGTTGTGTTTTCTATTTTTACTTGTGCTCTGCCCTTCAGGGCCACCGTATGTAGACCATAGGATGCAGAGATTACTTATGCGGTCATACAGGAGGATGATATCAAGATTTTTACTCGTGTCATGCTATAGAACTACATACAATAAAATCAAACGGAGATTATAGTTGCATACTAGACCATATGACTTCACATGTTGACGAAACTCGTACTCATTTTGTCTTCTTGTGTCTTTCCTCCCTCTTTCCCTACTCTCATAGTATGCAAGACAGCCACCCACAGGAAGTGTGAGGCTAAGGTAAGGATCCACCTCACACACACCCTGTCTGACCATGGCCTCAAATAAAAAAGAAGAATCAGTTGTGATACAGACATGGACTGTCAGACCCAAATGTGTCAGTTATGGAGTAAACTTTCTTACCCACTGTGTGGCTGATTACCATGTGTGTTTCCATCCACTATAAAAGTGTAATTTCTGTTTATGCACATTTTCAATTTGCATATACAAACCCAAATTGGAGCCAAAAATTTGAAAAAAAGAATTACGGCAAAATAGTTTTTACTCTTAGCCGCGGGGGAACTTTTATGTATAGAGGTAAGCAAAATACAACAAAGTGCAATGGAAACAGGAAACAGTAATTAAATACCTGACTGCTGTCAAGCACCACCAATTGAAATGCATTCATGGACTCATCAAATCAGTGACCCAAAGGATGTCTCATGAAACAAGGTCGAAACACTCAAATAATATATGTGTTAAAGAAAATTAAAAACTCTTCTACCACATGTACAACGCATTAAGTAGACTGTGCTAACTATGGGAAAGAGATGTTTATGGTTTTATCTTCAGAAGAAGTGGATAATTATGATAAAAGTAAAACATAACTGTGACAGATAATGCTGCCTCTAAGATACAAAGAGATTAAATCTGTAAATACAGATAATATAAATAAGGAGAGGTGACAGAAATGTTTTGGAAACAATCTTATCTTGTTGTTTGAGTTTCACATTCCAGTAAATCATGCCACAATACATAAATAAATACAACTCAATTGTAATTAAATCAGTGTTAGATATAAATGATTTTAAGTTGACAGTGTAAACAGAGTCTGCTCTGCAGCATGTTAAATGTGCAGTCATCACCAGCCATCACCATGACCCCACTAATTCAAGGTTAAGCCCAGACGCTGACCCACTAATCTTAACGGGACAGGCCCCTGGGAGATAGCCATCCTTGTTCGTATGTTCATGTGACTGCACTGGACTATGGGAAAAATATTTAAATGCTTATCCGAGCTGTTTAGATTGTTATGCCAGTGAGGTGTGAAAAGACACATGACAGTGGCTCTGTGAGGGCAGAAGTCTTGAGATCTCTGCTAATATGAAGGCTGCTCAGTTGCATTCCTCAGAAAGAGCTGCAAGCCTTGCTCAAACCCCACACTGCTGCCTCTGTGAAAGGATCATTGATGGAGGGATGGCATAATGAATAGACAGAGGGATGCAGAGGGGGAGAATGCCAGCCGTGGCCGAAGTGATGAAGAGGGGGTAGAGGCTGAAGCAGGGAGCCTTGGCAGGCGGCTGGTCGAAGGAGAGAAAGCCAAGGGCGAAGGCATGTGGCAAAGCCTCATCTCTCCATCCTCTTGTCTTTTATCTGAGCAGAGGAGAGCCCTGAGGGTGAGTTCAGAGATGAAAGGATGGCTTTGAAACAGCACACGCAATAAAAAGTGACACTATAGCTTGTGATGTAGGGTTTTATCCTAAGTTGGTTTGCTTTAGGGCAATGTTTGTACACTGTGTCTGATCTAAAGAAAGATTAGATTATGTTAGAGTGACTTTTTGTAAAATATGCTTAAAGGGACAGTTCACCGCAAAAAAAACATATTTTTCCCTGACCTATAAATCAGTTTAGATTGTTTTGTGTGAGTTGCTGAGTGTTGCAGAGATGAGAGATGTCTACCTTCCCTCAAATATAATGGAACGAAATGGCACTCAGCATGTGGTGTTCAAAGTGCTAAAAAAAAAAAAAAAGTTTGTAAAACTCAACAACAGTGTCCTTTTCAAAAAATCATGACCTGATTACTCAAGATAATCCACAGACATTGCTGTGAGTATTTCCATGTAGGAACTATTTCCTTTCGACTGAATAATGTCTGCCAAATGTTTCACTACACAGAAGGAACTGTGCATCTACCATTACAGCTCAGCCAGGGAGGACGCCATTCATGTTTACATCTCACACCGGAACAATCACTAGCCTCTCATCCATGAGAGGATGCATGTTTCCTTTTGTGAAGTGATCAGGTTGGTGGG
The DNA here is from genome assembly GCA_035609425.1 of Epinephelus awoara. Taxonomy (NCBI): domain Eukaryota; kingdom Metazoa; phylum Chordata; class Actinopteri; order Perciformes; family Serranidae; genus Epinephelus; species Epinephelus awoara. The sequence goes on along the minus strand of CM069301.1, from coordinate 31,118,917 downwards.
TGTGGTTTGGTAGAATGAAAATAGTTCCTACATAAAACTGCTCACAACAAGGTCTGTGGATTATCTTGAGAAACCAGGTCGTTATTTCTGGAAAAGGACATTGCTGTTTAGTTTTCCAAATATATTTTTTGGCACTTAGAGCCCCACAGGCCGAGTGCCCTTTCATTCCATTATATTAGAGAGAAGGCAGACATTTCTACAGCAGATATCTCCAACACTCTGCAACTCATACCAAAAAAATCTAGATAGAGCAATAGCGCTAAAGGTAAGAGGAAAAATATCTACCTTTGATTTTGGGGTGAACTGTCCCTTTAAATGCTAAATATGATGCTACAGCTGGTTAACTTAGGTGGAAGCCGGTGAAAGCAGGTATCCTGGCCCTGTACAAGGTAAAACTAAATTGTATTCTTTTAAAACTTTGGTTCATGTAACTATAAAGATACATCTTAGTAAGCTGTAGAGGTACTGGTAGACGTATTTTGTTACGTTTGGACGGAGCCGGGCTACCTGTCTCCCAAACAATTTCTGGAGGAGACGACAAAAAGGGCTGAAGAGGAAAGGTTACTCTATCCAGACATTGTTTTATTTATTTTACATGACACAAGAAATGGTGAGTCACTAAAAGGCCACAGTCATGTTATCAAGACATCTCATTTTTCAAATTGTTTTCTCCTTTTGGAAAGAAAACCTAAAAATGTTGCAAAAATGGATTTATTGGTGTTCTACAGAACTTCTGGATAAACCTAATTCATTGTTAAGATTGATTACAGAAAGGAGCAGGATGTTGTTTATTAGCCTCTCTGTGACTGTCTGATGTGCGGTTGTTGACTGGTTGCTAAACAGCGATATCCATCGCTGCTACCCAGGAAGGGAGAGGTCGGATAAGGCAGAGCGGAGGGGAGGGGGGGGGGTGTCCATCCCAGCTGTTATCTAACCTTGAATGTAGGGGGGACTCTGAGGCAGGATGGCATTAATCTGTACTACTGTGAATTCCAACATGCCTCCTTTTTGTGACGAAAGAGATTGAAATAACAGATCCCAGCTGTCTTCCTGCCTAGCTGATTAGCTTTAGCCTTCCCTCTATAGAGAGTGACTTGTTTGTGCTAAACTGCTGCTCTTACCGGTGCCACAGGTCTCATAAGTTCAAGGTGTTTCCTCACTTGCACCCCATTCACATTTGGCAGTTATTACCGATAACCTTGTGTATGACTCAACCACCTCTACCCTCTACCACGAGCCTATTTACCATGTTTGTGTGTGTTTGTGTGCACTCACACATCTGGAGGTCTGCTCCCTGTCATCTGTAAGCCATCCTGTCCTTCCCCCAGGTTTCTCTTTACATCGCCACACGGCCGGCGTCGCCGTAAGCTCAGTGACAAATCATTTCATCACCACACCGTCCAGTATCCCGTCAGTGGGTCTGCTCCAGTTCTCTGGAAAAACCCTCATTTAATCATCCCTCGAGAACGATTGGGAATTATAGGTAGTCTATTTACAGTTCATGTTTTCTTGTTGTTTTCTTCCCTGCTCTCTGCCCACAAGATCAACAGCCTCCAGCTGACCCATCTCTATTCTATTAAAAACACACAGAGACTCTCTCACACACACACACACACACACACACACACACACACACACACACACACAAGAACAGAAGGCCAAAAGCAGTTTTATTTCAGCATGTTCTTCTCCCAGAGAACAGTTCCTCCTTATCTTTGAACCCAAGTGGAAAATTTAGTCCATGGGGAATTGAGGGGGGAGAGTGACTGGACGAAAAGAGATGGAGGGAAGGTTGGGGAACAGTGGGAGGAGGAATGATTAAAATTAGTGAAATACAGCCTGTGACGAGTTGACTGGCCTTTCTGTCTAATTAGGCAAAGAAGCATTTCCGGTGGTCAGGGAAAAAAACTCCATAACCGACTGTTGGACTGAATATCTGCTCAGTTCACAGACACAGGAAAAATCACACAGTGACTGTATGGCTGAAACCCTGGCACTCTTATTGGCTGGCTGACAAGAAAACTGACAGAGTGATAGACGTGGCTGACTGTTTCCCCTTAGTAGACAAAGTGTGAACGCCATGTTATCTACTTGGGCACTTTCTCACTAGATTTAGTGACTTTGGCCTTGGCTAAGATCGGAGTGCCACTCTAGTTTCTCTTTTGTTTTACCAACTTATAGAATTAACATTAACTACACGTGAGGAAATTTAGCTGGCTTAAACTTTATTTAAACTTCATTATTTTTTATAACCCAAATTCATAAGATGATTACAACTATGTGATAAGATTGCAAGGTTACAAAGCTAGAAACTTTTAGACTGGTTTCTTACCCTAATGCAGTTATGACTTCTTGTATAGCTGTTCAATCATTTCTAATCATGTTGCCTCCTTAGCTTTCCATTTACTTGACTTAACTATTTCCATTGACTAACTGACAGATTATTCGTGCAACTCTTCACTTCAATGACTGACCGATGAGTACTGACTGGAAAAATTGTTGACTGATAAGCCATCCTACAGATGGTGTATGCTGGCAGAGCAGATCTGTGTATCGCAGTAATTACAATCCCTGCTTCCCCTCTGTGTATCAGGATCCCCCTTGGTCTCTCCTCCTTATCCACAGAACATGTAGAAATACATTTTACACGAGACTTAGCTGTTTGCACTGCCTGCCCCTCTTTACAAGAAGAGGATGTACAATCAAGTACAGATAGATAGAGTGGAAGTGGGGGAGGATGAGAGGAAGAGCAACAAACCCCTCCTGATGTTTCCCTAACATAAAAGCTTTTCATCAGGACAGTTGTGGTTAGAGTCCTGCTCCCCAGCCCCTCTTTATTTTTAGGAGAGAAATGCATTCTAGATGAAAGTGCAGCAGTAGAGGAAACAGTCTGAAAACTACTTTTTCTTTCTCTGATACTATTTAAGCCCTGTTCTTCCTTTGCTGGAGCCGTTTTCCTGAAGGCCATGGTACTTATATTTTTCTCTGGCTTACAGAAACAGAACAAAGGAAGTGATGAGGAGATGGAATGATGGAGTAATGGCAGAAAAAAAATGAACCATATGTTTTCCCAACACGCAGCTCAACATCACAGCTGACCCAACATCCCCCTCAACCTACAGACTTCCTGTCAAATGGGAACCTCTCGGTTAAATCTCTTCCCAGTTTTTGCAGTGTTACTATAGGAATATGTCACTTGCTGTTCAGACACGTCAGCCTCAGCTTAGTTTTTAGACGTTTTTAGTGCCAAGGCTCTAAGAATCACAACAGGGATGTTCCCAAGGTCCTATGTTCCCAAGATTTATATGGCCCGTAATGGGAATATGACTGAGGGTTCTATGTTCCCCAGATTTATATGGCATATACAGTGATGGGAACATGACAAGGGGTCCTATGTTCCCTATGGTCCTATGTTCCCCAGATTTATATGGCATATACAGTGATGGGAACATGACAAGGGGTCCTATGTTCCCTATGGTCCTATGTTCCCAAGTAATGGGAACATGACGGAAGGTATAATGTTCCCCAGATTTATATGGCATATACAATGATGGGAACATGACAAGGGGTCCTAAGTTCCCTATCGTCCTATGTTCCCTAGATTTATATGGCACATTATAGCAACATGACAAATGGCTCTATATTCCCTAGGGTCCTATGTTCCTCAGCTCTGTATAGGGTCACATATTCCACAGATTTATATGGGTAATACAGTTATTACAGAGGGTCTGGTCCTATGTCCCCAGGGTCCAATGTTCCCCCATATTTATGTGGCATATAATGGGAACATGACTAAGGGTTCTATGTTCCCAAGGGTCCTATGTTCCCAGGGTCACATGTTCTTCAGCTTTATATAGTAAATACAGTAACGAGAACATTACAGAGGGTCTGGTCCTATGTTTCCAGGGTCAATGTTCCCCGAATCTATATGGCACATACTGGGAACATGACAAAAGGTCCTATTTTTGTCAGGTCCTATGTTCCTCAGCTCTATATAGCACATAATTGAAACCCAAGAAAACTGTTCTCCAGCTCTGCATCTGTTTATTATGACTTGGTTTAGGTTAGAAGACTAAAGTCATGACTCTTGAGAATTGATGAAATTGTTCTTGCACAGGTTTTTTTCTAAATATGGTTGTTTTTTTGTGAGGAGAACAATTCCTAAATGAATTGCGACCCAATTAAAAATAATAACAATAATAATACGTTTTAATCTTCTTATGGCTCTTTGGCTGATATGTCTTATGTATTGATATGCAGAGTAAACCAAAGCTATTTAGGGACAGTGAGTAAAAGAAAGTAGTATAAATGCAAGAGGGTTGAGTGTGTAAACAGAATATTAAACTGGGAACTTGGAACAAAGGACCTTGGGAACATAGATAAGTTTCCCTTGCAACGAGGCAAAAAAAAAAAAAGTTAAGTACTTTGGGGGGATCTGAGTGACATCAATAAGTGAGTAATCTCTGGTTGGAGTTTTGTGGCCTTGAGCCCAGACCTCTGGTTTCCCTCCTGCAGGCTCTGCACTTCACCAAATACTCATATAGTTAGTGTGAGTCATTCAGGATAACACGATCCAACTGTATCCTTTTAACATTACTGAGACTGTGACTGTCTCTTCTGACTAAAGGAGTCACCACTTTATCACAGACAGCTCTGGTAATTGCTGAGATAGGCTGGCATGTTTTGAGTTAAAGCTGTGTGTGTGTGTGTGTGTGTGTGTGTGTGTGTGTGTGTGTGTGTGTGTGTGCAGCAAGCGCGGGTTGAGCAAGGGAATGAACAAGTGAGTGAGCCATGTTGATGAGAGTTAAAACCATAAGCATGACAGCTAAGTTAGCCAAGTTGGGACTCCGCCAGTCTGCATTGTGTGTGTGTGTGTGCACATGCATGTGTGTGTGTGTGTGTGTGTGTGTGTACCAGCAGGGGCGTAAGCCGCACTAATTGGCCAGTGGTTTTGGCCTGTGTTGAATCTAACAGGAAGAGCCCATTTGGATATCTCTGTTACCAGGGATTTTAAATATTGACACGGACACTGGTGCAGGACATGAGTCACAGATTTTAGTGATATCCACTGTAAAGTTTTGTACTGGCTTTGATTTCTTGTCTTCGTGTCTTCTTGTCTTGTGTCCAGTTGATAAAAATTCACCCCCTTGAATAAAAAAAACATAAGAATCACAGGAGGACAGTAAAGAATTTCACCACAGAGTCATCTTGTTTGTGAGCTGTGGTGTATTACAGAGGGTGATGCACCCTAAAGCAGTTGTTGATAATGTCTGTCTGAATGAATGCATATGGTAAACACTGTTGAAGCTGAAGAGGAGGGGGAGTTGTGCTTGTGGGAATCATATCCGTGACTACTTATCAACAGGATGAATGACAGAGATGCAAAGAGAATGGAAGGACCGGAGAGCTGTAATAATGTCCCGTGTTGGTTGGATGGTTGGTTCACAGAAGATTTTTTTCCATTGTTGATCTCTCCCACTCCCATCCCAACCCATGTCTTCCTGCTTTGTTTATTTACTCGTGTTTATTTTTGTTCGGCTTAGTGGTTTCAGCCCATGTTTGGCTGGTGTGGAGGGAGAAGATGGGTGCATGAGAATGCTGCTGTCATGTGTATGAGCTTCAGCCCTCTGCGTATACCAAGAGACCCTCCGTACAAGCAACATGTGTGCATTCCTGTATGGGCTTTCCATCTGCATGGTTTTATGAGTGCATGTGTGTGTGTAGTCTGTGTAGTCAAAAGTGTTGATCCCCGGCTCCATAACAGGGAATTGCATCCCACCCGGTCATTAAAGCTCCACCACAGGGACCCATGTGACCTGTGATATCTTCGGCCTCCCTCTCAGCTGCTTGGAGCAAAAACGAAACCGATTGAGACAGAGACCCCTTTCTTTCCTTTTGGGGTCAAAAGTAAGTGTGGGAACAAGAGACAAAGAATGAGAGAGGGAAGCGTGCGGAACAGGGAGAAGAAGAAAAAAGAAAGAAAACATAGATAAAGGCTTTGTTAGCTGGCCTCATGTACAGAAAAGCGCTAAAAGTGTGATACGGGACTACTGAGTCCAGAGGATAGAAGTGTTTCAACCATAGCTGTTGTTTTTGCTGAGCCGTGGCCTTGAAGTCCCCTCATGTTAGGCTGGGTGCTCTCTGGTTTTCTCATGAAGTCCACCTTGTCATGATTAAGAGGCATTAGACATGTGGGGTGCATTTGAAGGATAGTCATAAAGCTAAGCCAGGTAACTCTCAGAACTGCCATAAATGAGTCCTGCAGGTTTGTGCAGAAGAGAGAGCATCTGCATTTTCTACTGCCAGACATACATGAAAAATGTTCGTCTTAAACCTAAGTTTCTTTCAGTGTTTCTATTTCCGTGGGTGCATGGGGTTCACAAAAGATGGCACATTGCTAAAACTTCAAACAGAGATGCTCAATTGCTGGAGCGTGACAAACTCTCCAGTGGTTGGATAAGCTTGGATATAACCCACATGACAAACAACTTTCCAAAAGATCCTTCTTTGGGCGACATTCCAGTACAACTCCAGTCAGCAAGTAAGTGGGATTTCTATCATCTTGTGTGAACCAAATTGCTCCCCTATCCCCTCTAAGCTTTCAACAAAGAATGTTATACGGAGTGGGCAAGAGCAACAGAAGTATTTTTCACCCATGTTAACCATTAAGGGCTTTAGACAACAGGTGGATGCACGTGAAATTGTCCAAAAATAGAGCATGTGATTGCCAAACCTCAGTCAAGTTGAAATTAGTGTGAGCCCATTCTCATTCTTGGGGTGTCAAATAGGGCAGCCAGGTCAGTGGCCCTCGGCTTCTGTTACTGACGCATAAGGCACCTTACAGGCTTTGCATGCGATGTACCGGGCTTTTGACTAATTCCGATCTAATCCTGTCCATGGCAATAGCATAATAGATCGAGCAAAAAAATCCAAGTAGGAGTGTTGAATGAGTCAAACACACTTCGGACTTTCACCCAGGAGACTGGTGTTTGTGTCCCCTGTGAAACCAATATTCAAATAGAGTTTTTTTAACCATGTAATGTAGTCACTGGTCATAGTTGTCACATTGTTAAGTTTCTGTAAAAACGTAGTTATTTTAACCCAAACCATGATAATTTTTCTAAACCTAACCAAGTAGTTTTGCTGCCTAAACCCTAAGGTAGTTCTGGTGGCAAACCTGTTTCCTGTAAAGACCTGAGTTTATTTTGAAAGTCACTGTAGCACATACCGAGTTGAAACTGACATGGAAATTGACACACCCAAAACTGATGCTAGAGGGGTACCAAGAGCATCATAGATTAAAGCCTGGGGCCAGTGACCAAGCTGCCATATTTGATGAGCTGGGAGTGAAAACGTGATGGAAAGAACATCCTTGTACTTCTCTTCCTCCTGTTTGGAATGATTTTAATTGGCCCAGACAGATTTTAACAACATTCCTTTTATCATTCATCTGTTTGGAATTTGAACTATGACAGCAAACAGCTGTGAGACATAAACATATATCATGTTGCTCAAACTCTTGACAAGCCCAACGTGGTGGAAGTAAACATTAAAACGACATGTCTGACTGGTCAGATTGGCTTTCTTTTTTCCCTTTATGTAATTGTATGTGTCTGTACCGCTTTAATGAGTCAGCTGTCTCAAGGAGCTTCATTGATACTGACATACCTGTGGCATCAACATTGTTCAGAGAAGAAATTGCTCTCTGGGGTCTTATTGCTGTAAGATATCACTGTTCTCGTTTCACTTCAAGGCCTTCTGTATTCTTCTCTAGTTCTCTCTGTGATGATGGTATTGATGAAAGCACACAGGGTCACAGCCAGCATCGCCTTTCACCACTGATTTGTTACAGCTTTCATCAATGTTCTCTGATTGGCTGTCCCAAGGGAGTTAAAGGAATGGGGAGACTATTAAGCCTAAGGCTAACCATTAGAAGAAATACTTCATGAATGCTGTATTCATTTCTAGCTAAAGAAAAGATATGGTTTGATCAGGATCTCGACTGGTTGCAACAGTTTGCTTTTCATAACTACTGCACCTTTGTACCCGCTTAGTGAGCTACGAATTCCCGCTGCATAGATGCAGGACTTTGTTTAATTGTGCAACTGTTTGTTGTTTTTTTCCATCTTGCACACTGCACAATCTCTTTGTTACGTAGGTAAAAAGTGACCCACTACTTTGTATTTTCACACATACTGTTCAAAGTGCAATGTACACTGTGTGTGCTCTATCAAAATCAGTCAGATGTCACAACGGCACATTTCTAGATAAGCATGGATTTATGTCAACATCTCGATTTTTGGTTGTTTTTTGTTTGATTTTAAACAGTGGTGTAGTTGAGCGTATATGCAGGTGTAGGGAGTACAGTCACCTCTGTATAAGAGAGTATACCCACTTCCTAGGTTGTTGTTGTTGTTGTTTTTTTAATCATATATTGTACACATACACTGAATCACTCTCAAACAGACTGTTGCAGGCTCTCACAAACATTGCCCTAATGCAGCCCTTTCTCACAGTAATAACAACACACCAAGGCTACTACCTCGCCCCTAGTTATCCCCCTTGAAGCCCACAGCTCTTAAGCCATGCGTTGAGAGTAGAGAGCTGTGCATTATCCATTAGCTATGCTTCTTCTGGCTTTGATGGATCAAAGAGCATGTAAAGAGCTGGAGTAGCCAGGGCCGCTGCAGCAAAACAAAATGGACAGAGAGGAAGAGGACAGAGGGCTGGCAGATGGAGATGGAGGGAAGAGGGCAGGGGAAGGGGTGGAGGAAGGGAGGGGGTGGAGAGAAGGGGGAAAGGGTTATGGGGGTCACGGCTGCCTGAGTGTGCCAGCTGGACCCACCTGAGAGGAGGCAGCTGAGGGTAACGTTTTGTTAAGGTTGAACAAGAAGCTGAGGAAAAGAATACAATGTACAAAGAAATATGATCGAGAAATAACAATATTTAAGTAGGTAGTATGTACTGTATAATTGTTTTGGTGATATTGGTCAATTTGAAGTCATGCTACTCTTCTTGAGCTACTTCTGTGTTTACTTTGCTATTTATTAAGAGCATTTTAGGCATGTAACCAACACTTGAATCACGAGCAAGTTAGAACAAGCTAGTGGTGGGTCTTTGCCTTTACAGGGATATTTGGTTACTGGGGATCAAACCTGTGACCTTCAAGTTTGAAGACACTTCAAGAAGACATAGGAACAACATTTGAGGTTCAAAGGGAAGGGGCAGTGAATGAAAAGATTTCAAGAAAGCTGGGAACGAAGGCGGAAAGGTGAGAGGAAGACAAACAGGAAGGCGTTTGTTAGAAATCGATAGAAAAGAAAAAGAGGGGAAGAAAGGGGAAGGAAGCATTGAGATGGAGGATAAACAAAGGAAGAGAGTGGGTGGTTGGTAGAAATAGAAGTGTGAGACCAGAATTAGAAAAAAGATAAAAAGTAGGTAGAGTTAAAAAAGGGCAGGAAAAGTATTGAGGAGGAGACAACAGAGACAGGGACAAAAACAAGGAAGTAGAAAAGTACAAAATTTGGAAGAAATATGACAACTGATGATGAAGGTAGCAAAAACACAAAAATGGAAAGCACAAGTAAAGAGGGACATGAACAAGGACAAAAAATGGAGGGAGCGAGATGAGATGGGTGGAGGTCTATTAGCAGGAAGTTTGTGCGTAAGTGTTGGCCTGGGGAGATGGAATCTGGTGTGGCGTGTTTGTTCTGGCTTAGCGGCCGCCCTCAGCAGGCCCCTTCACTGGGCACTGGGAGAGAGGGATGTAGAGGAATAAATAGAGGAAAAGATTAGAAACAAGTAGAAGAAACGGGTCAGTGAGCAGTGCAGAATTGTCAACCCAGGTAAATCCTGATTCATGCAGCTTTCAGAAATAAAAGCAGTTAAGGGTACACAGTCAAAATTGGGTAAGTGTAGTCATAACAACGGGAAATTTGAAACAGTGTGGACTATTTCCAGGGTTGGCTCAGTGAGGAGAAACTGGAACCATTAGATGATTCCAGGAGGTTTTCATTTGTCTCGTTAGAAGCGAGTTGAATTGCTGAATTGCTTGAATTTTCCAGCAATACCACCAAATTTCATTATGAATTTTGTGGCATGGCTTTCATCGAATGTTCGGCACATCAAACCCCATGAAGCAAGAATGAGGCGTTCGTTGACCCGGTGTCACGCAGTACTTGCCAAACATTTCAGTTTTCAGAGGACTTTCCCAGTTTACATTGTCCTCTGTACCCTCTTCCGGTAGCAGATATTCCCAAAGTATATTTTTCCATTGTCACAATTTTATAAAACCATTAAGTACACATGCAGTTTTACCCTTTCTGATTGATCAAGTGATGTTCTGAGAGCCTGTTTACACCTAGGAAGTTACAGAGCGTTAGCATGCTGTCACAGAAACAACCACAACCTGCTGCATTGATTACGTTGTCCTTGTTAGGGACGCAGCAGAGTGCATTAGCATTTACCCATCAAAAGTTATGTAACCAAATGCGTTCCAGACCACCTTTTTGTACACAAAGATTGCACCATAGGGCCACTAAGAAGTCCCTGCTCTATGCTGCCTTTGCATTTTTTGCATAGAACCAAACAACGGTGGCATCATACTGCTCCAGTGTGTAATTTTATGTAGCATGCCTGCTTCTATAAGCAAAAGATGTATGACAGGCATGACGTTGAACACAACAGCATCAGCCATTGGCTCCACTTTTTCTAAAACAGTAACAATGTCATAATCTTGCAACAACAGTCATTTAATCAATCAATCAATCAATTTTATTTATAAAGCCCAATATCACAAATACAATTTGCCTCACAGGGCTTTACAGCATACGACATCCCTCTGTCCTTTAGACCCGCACAGCGGATAAGGAAAAACTCCCCAAAAAAAAACCTTTACCGGGGAAAAAAAATGGTAGAAACCTCAGGAAGATATTCTTGCCTTGAACAGGCAGTGTAAAAGAGCTAATGTGTCATGGTGGTCTTTTACACTTGTATTAGGCCTGTCCAATTGTGATGGGATTACCCAAGACATGAAGCATAATTTATATTATTTCCACAGCTGTACTGAAAACTAAATCAGAAAGAAGCTAAAAAGTCGATCTAGTTTTTTTACTGAAATATGTGCATTTTAAGGTCAGACTGTATCTATCACAGTCACATGAAAGCGTCAGTGAGGGTTGGAGAAGTTGCCTGTGTTTCAGTCCATACAATAATCTTCACTATGTGGATGCAGGCACACAAACAAGCACGTACACTGTAAAAATCCCAGGATCACAGGGGTATTTATCCTGGGAAAGGCGAACAGATTTGGCTAGAATAGTTCAAACCCAACATTAGATGTGCAACATACAGAAAAATAACAGTGTTGCTCACAAAGACACTAAACACCTATCTGCTCTGCCCAAAACTGTTGGCCAAATGCCTGAAATGTAAAATGAAAGTAGAACAATTGAAAGACTGGGAGTTCAGACGAGAGCAGACAGTAGGGGAGAAAAAAAGAAAGGGCAAGAGATATTTGACCGGGACAGGAAGGAGGTAATTACTTGCCTGTCGTGGTAGCTGGGAGTTAAGTTTAGCAGAATGACAGAAGTAGGATACAACATGCAAATAGCCCAAAAATCTGGCTCAGATCTGTATTATTTAAAGAGTCTATTGGACCTGATTGAGGGCAACTTTTTCATCATGGCAGATGAGTTTCATATGTCGCTGCAGAGTCAAGAGTCACAGTCTTTTTAAATGGGGATTTTTAGATGTGCTGTCCAAACACAATGCTTTGTTTCACATCCTCTGATTTAAGAAAAAAAGAAAACAGAGAAATAGAATGAAACTGATCTACCTTAGCCAGAGGGAACTAAGAGAAATTAGAGCCGGGCCCATCTCACACGTATCTGGTAATGAACTGGGTTCTGGCAGGGAATAAAAAAGAACCACAACACAGGATAAGTTTTGAGATTCATTTCCCCATGGAGATGGGGAAAAAAACGTAAATTCTCAAATTGAGTCATACAGGAACATTGTCCTGTTTGTCATTTGATAGCTGAACCTGAACCTGTTTCCTGCGACTTCTGTCAAACCAGCCGAGTCTTGATTTAGCTCATAATCTGTTCCTCCACTTTCCTGTTGATGGCTGTAGTTGTGTACAAGCAACAGTAAGAGACTGAGCTTGATGCTTAAGAAAGAAGGGAAGAAAGAAACATTAACACAAACTGTTAATACACACTCAAACACACACACAGACTGTGGTGACACACCCACAGGTTCAGGGCCTGCGCAACTTCCCTTGTGTTCACAATGAGATATACACAAGCCCTTGCCCTTTTCCTGTATCCAAATAAACAGTCCAAAAAGGGCCATGTAGCGGGAACACTGCTTTATGAGTGTGTGTGTTCAGGCATGTGTGTTACGTAAGCTTGACTGTGGCCCTCAGCCCCCTTCATTAGGGCTGCTGTTCAGCTCCTGCTTCCTTTGGTCCCAGTTCATTGACCTGTAGTCCCATAACAGACATGGGATTTGGATGTGTCATTCTGTACGTGTGTGTTTCTGTCCCAGTGCTCCTCCAGCTGTGTAGCTGTGTGTTTGGCTTCACTTTAGCACATACTTTACATTTTATAAACATGCCCTCAAACATCAGCTGTACTTGTATTTACGTGGCACTTAAGTGCATCTAAGTAGTTTTGCAGACAGCGTCTGTATTCCATTCATCATCATAAAAGTGTCGGCCTCTATGTATTCCTCCCCCAGTCTGGCCTCAACAAGTTGCACTGAGCTGTCTGATAGTGGTGAAATATGATCTTAATTTTAGATGGGCAGTGTTCCCAGCAGTAGTTGACAAATTGAAATTCAAGGTGAAAATGTCAAGATTTTTGTTTTTATTTCAATTACACATTCCTGCTCAACAAAACAGAAGCAGTTAATGTTATTATTTCTTCCCTGTGCACAAAATTTGGTCCCCTACATTGTTTGATGGACAAAATGAACACCATTAATACACATTACTAAAGTAGTTACTAATTTCAAGATTCAAGATGTATATTGTCACTCCAATTAAATAAGAAGTCTTGAAGTAGACTTTCGCTGGGATGCTCAACTAAAGAAAATAGGCAAAAATGGACATAATAAAACAAAATACAATATCATAATATAAAAAGCAATACAAAATATACTGTGAAAAATATGCCCCAAAAAAATCAAAATTATGATTTAAAATCTTAAAGAGCAGCTTAACAAGTTAGCGACACCAGTGAATGAATGTATAGGAAAATAATGTAGAAATTAGATCTATTTAAAAAACAAAACAAAAAACAAAACATTAATATATTCTACAGCTGTGTTTGGAGTTGTTTTTTGTAAGGAAATGTTTTTTGCACTAAAAACCTTATGTAAGGGTGAGCAGGCAAGTTCGGTCAAGTCTCAGCAATGAGAAATATGAATCTTAATGCTAATGCAGAAAATGTTAATAATAATTCATTATAATTAGCTATCAAATATTAATAATTGTAATTGTTCAACATTTGGGGGAATATCCCTATTTATTTTAAACATTTTTAAATGTTTAATGAGACGATTGATGCTACTCTACCTCTGTTTAATATGGAGTCAGGAGACAATTAGCTTAGCTCAGGTTGTTAGCGGGGTAATAGCTAGCCTGGGTCTGTCTGAAGGTAAAAAGGAAACACCTACCAACACCTGTAAAGGTCACTCATTAACTCATTATGTCTCTTTTGTTTAACTTGTACAAAAAACTGAAATGTAAAATTGAGAAGTTATGGTTTTACGGGGAGTCAGCAGCTAGGAACTTTCCTTGGCCAGGCAAGCTAAGCTAGCACTAGCTAACATTACTGTGAGGCAGTTACAGCGTTACTGTTATCCATTATTTTCCCATCTGTTATGCAAAATAGAAAACGCGTTCTCACATTACGTGACGTTTAGTGTCAATATTACGCCTCCACCACGGCATGCTAGTCTCTAAATGTTTCGTTAGCGTTACGTTTGTTAAAGAGAGCAGCATAGCCTAATTAGCTGAGGCTAACCGTCTCCTGGCTCCAGCACCATATGTAACTTAAAGATATGAGAGTGGTGTCAATGTTTTCGTCTCTCTCTCTCTGCTTTAGGTTCATACTTACCCAGACTTCAGTGTTTATTTGTGGATTTTCCAGTCTTTATCTTTTTGTCGAAGGCAGCATTTGTTTTTAATCATCTACCAACTGTGACTCCTACCCTCAGGCAAAGAGGATGCTTGTTTGTTTTTTCCTGCGTGTGTGGACCTTGTATTCACATGTGGCTGTCCTTGTGTGTTCAAGGTGACCTCGGCATGCATCCCAGCTCCCTCCAATGATCTGGTAAGTCTCCTTCATTTCTTTTTCTCAATAGCATTCTGTTTGCAAGACCAGTTTTCCCTCTGTCTGGCCTTAGTTACAAGGCATGGCTTCCCAAAACCACTGTATGGTTTTCCTCCTGCTGAATTCCTTTTGGGAAGCCGAGCCCTCAACCCAGTTTGAGCTCAGTTCATTCCTGGAGCACTGCAGGATTCCAGTCTAGAAGAAAAAAAAAATAGCTGATGTTGCTACAGGAAGTAGTAATGTTTATCCATTAGAGAGTCTGTTTGTTTAATTAACTCTCCTTTCCTTCCTCTGTCTCCCCCTCCTCTTCTCTCCTCCTTTTGACCTTCTCCCTTTGCCCCACTTCCTCTTCTACCATCCCTCCCTTCACACCCTTCTTTCCTCTCTTACCGCTCCCTCCTCACCTCCAGCAGCGCAGAGGGACCGCTCCTTCTCGACACATCCAGCACCTGGTGAGCACACTTTAACCTCCCATCCTCCTCACCTCATACATTTTCTCTGCGTCTTTCCTTTTCCTCTGTCTTCCCCCCACGTCCCCAGCGTCATGCTATCTATCTTGGAAATTTCCAAACCTGTCAGGAAGAAATCATGTGTGGCTTCAATGAATTTGATTTAGGACATACTAAACAAACCAAAGTGAGAGCAATGCCAGATACAGTAAGAGTATCCGTGAAAATAAGGAACAAAACTTAAAGCTGGTGACTCCTAAAGGCTGCAATGTTCATAACACGCCATAACCAGACAGAAAAGTTTCTTGTGAGGGTTGTGCTAAAGGAAAGGCCATGAAGTCAACATGTCCTTTCCTTTCGCCAAAAGGAGATGTTGCATCATTGGGCGAACACTTTTCAAGTGATCAGCCCATCCGATCTGATATTTTATGTGTCAAAGTGGAAGATTTGGCCTGTTGGTTACCAATAATGTATGACTTCACTCCTCGGTGACATAAAGATGGACTTCATTGTTTAAAGGGTTTGTTTAGATTTTTTGAGGCAGGGTTGTATGAGGTGATTACTCATAGTCAGTGCATTACATACAGTTAATGTCAGTCGGCACGCTTCCTGTTTGGAGGCAGACAGGAGTACGGCCTCAGAAGAGAAACAGTGTACTGCTGTGGACGAGGGGTTAGCAGCCAAACGAATTATAGCCACTTAGAAAAACGTCAAGCGCCTCAAAATTTGTATCAGTTTAAGTGGATGCTACATATAGAACGTTGTCATTGCTTTGTATTGCCATTAGACAGCCCTTTTCTTTTGGCATGTGTAGGAATACAGAAGTTCTACCTTTAAGAAAATGTAATGCCAAATATAAGGGGCAAGATAAAGCAATGAAAATATATACAATTTAGCAGCCACTTAAAGTGATAATGTATTTTTAGCTGGACCTTTTTTATGTGGCCAAAATACGTTTTGCTGCTGATCCCCATCCACAGCAATACATTGCTGAGGACTTCTGTCTGCTTCTCCAAACTGGGGGCTCTGCCATGTAGCCATGTAGTGTAGGTCATACACTGACTATGACGAGGTACCTCAAACAAAGCCAATTCAAAAAATTCAAACTATCCCTTTAAATGACACTATATCAATAATGATGTGACATATATGGATCAAGAGCAGAGCCTCTCAAACTCAGGGTTTTTGTGTATTTATCTCATCAGTTCTTCTGTCTGATAAGAATAAAATCAAATATCTAACACTGTAAATATCATCTTATTCTATCAGTGATTTTGAGGAATATGTCCCTTTCCTAAAAATTATATTAGACCAAAAACCGTTCAAATACATCTGTGTTATGTTCAGAATTATAACACTTTATCACTACTCTCTACTCATTTCTTGCTTTTCTATCTGATCGTAACTATAAACAAATACTGCTTGACTGGGCCATGTATTTTGGTCATGGGATGCCCTCATTAACTAGCCATATTTTTTTCCACAGGGGTCCACCAAGTCACTGACCTATGCCAAACAGAGAAACACCCTGCCAAGGTAAAGGTCATCTCATTATTTCTAATAATACATGTTACTCAAGTGCTTCTTGCTCTGTTCCAAAGAGGGAATCTCTACAGAAATCATTTAATGTTAACAGTGTTTATTATGGGTTTCCACATCTACACTGCTCTGTACTTTGCTGTAACCACTTTCCTTTTTGTTTCTGTCATCTTTCACTTGCTCCTCACACCCATGGCCACCTCCTTCACTCTTTCAGGGATATTTAGTGTCAGTCATGTGGTGGAACAAGTTGGCTTCTGATCTGACCTACATGCCACAAACAGTGTCCAGTTTCTCTCCTTTTCTTTCATTCTCTGTTATCTATTTCTCTCCATCCATCTATCCATCCAGACAGAAGTTTCATCAGACTGTGTGTGTGAAGGGGCACATTCATGTTGCCACAAACAACGTGTAGTAACACTCACATTTTGACCCGTGTCCGCCTCTCTCTCTGTGTCTCTCTGCATGACCACCCATCCCCTCTCTCTCTTCTCCTCTTCTCTTTTTCCTTCTCTGTTCCTCCAGGAGCTTCAGTGTGGACCGCGTGATGGAGCGAGTGATGGAGCGCCACTATGACTTCGACCTGACCTACATCACCGAGAGGATCATCTCCGTTTTCTTCCCCCCAAAGCTGGAGGAGCAGAGATACCGTCTCAACCTAAAGGAGGTGGCCGCCATGCTCAAGTCCAAACACCAGGACAAATTTCTGGTGAGTGAACAGAAATGCAGCACACAGTTGTTGCAGAAGCTTTCACACGATGTCACATAGTTGTTCTGTGGTATTTGTTACAGCTGTGATTTTACCTCCCTCCTCAGAGTCTTCACTTCCTTTCAGCTGAAGATGCTTGTTGCACAATAGAGACGATATGTTTTGACACATAGCCACAGGAAGCTGCAAAATACACTTGGCACCCCACAAATTAGCAGTCTATTTATTTCCTTTGGTTACACCCATGATAAAACAATTGAAATGATACATTGCTACAGTGATACACTGGTACATCTTTTGTGTTTCAGCTCCTGAACCTTTCCGAGAGGCGCCACGATATCACCCGACTAAACACAAAGGTAGAATCTTTGTCCTTGTAATTCTCATGTGGAGAGTTCAGTCAACAGCCTTTGGTTTAATCTCCTCATACCACATGATCTTTCTCTCCATCTTAACCATCAGGTTCACGACTTCGGCTGGCCCGACCTCCATGCCCCACCGCTGGATAAGATCTGTGCCATATGTAAGGCCATGGAGACGTGGCTGACCTCTGACCCCCAGCACGTGGTGGTCCTACACTGCAAGGTCAGAGTTCAGGGGGCCGCCAGGGTTTTTCCAACCGGACATCCCACTGTTTCCCAGGCTCTGAAACAGGCAGATGTTTTGAGATGTAGTTATGGGTTTTGTAGCAACATATACTGAATTGTAAATAGTGCTCATGTGCTAGGTTCTACTGACAATAATTTCAAATGAATGGTGTTAGAAATATGCACTGTTTACAAGGAGGAAAAAAAGGTTTAGAGCAGAATAATAGCACACAGAAGTTTTTTAGAATTTAAAAAATATGATTCAAATTTATTGTAAACAAACCTCAATAACATTACCATCAGCCATGTTGCAAATTTATTGGACTGGCTCACAGATTGTAGACTGTGGGGGTAACACCTGTCATTGGCAACCTATCTCAGATGGTAATGTGCTTCTTGTCCTTTGACTGTTTTCAAAATCCCTGTTGCTCCATGAAACTAGTCTTGCATAGCCATATCTATCTCCTGACTTTATTTTATTGCTGTGTGTAGAACAACATCCTCTGAGTTAGCAACCTAGATGCCAAAATATCTGTTAATGTTTTATGTGGCTTTTTGTTTTGTTTCATGTCAGCTCCCAAACAAGTTCCCTCCCAACACAAAAGATAACGCATTACAATCTGTGCCAATGGTATAAAATGGTATACACGTCCAGTCTCCTAAGTGAGCCCGGTCATGTTTTCCCCACATCCCTCAAAGTCTTGTAAACGTTTCAAAACACCACTAGATACACGACAGATTTTATGTTTGCTTCTTATTTTGCAGCTCATTTTTATCTGCTAGCTTAATATCTGATATCAAACGAATACAAGATCGTATCAGTTGTTCCCAGATCTTGAGAGAGTATGTTGCTGAGACAGAAAAAGGTCTCCAACAAAGGTAATTTTCTCCTGCTTTATCAGTTTGAAAAATGTCAGTTTTGTATCACAATGATCAGAAGATATGTGGCTTGTGAAAAAGTGGTTCAGTGTTTGCTTCAGTGAATTATAGGTGAAAGAATCCAACATAATCTGTGCTCATGTTCACGTCTTCTAGTCTCCTAGGCAGCGCCGAAAACCATGTGACACAAACAGGAAATGAATGAAAAGTGTGCTGTCTAGTTTCCAAATTGTCTCTGATACAAAGTACCTAGAGCATTTTGTTCCTTTAGTGCAGAATTAGACTACCTGTTGACCATCACTTGCTGTTCTTTAACCAAATGGAAGTGTTGGAAGAAGCATTCAGATCCTCTACTTAAGTAGTCATATCAGACTGTAAAAAATCCTTTGGAGAAAGGTCCTGCATTTAAAATTACATGACTCTTTATGCAACATTTTGTACCATTACATGTTATACGAATGTAATGGAGTAATGGTGCAATATTTCCCTCTGACATAAAGTGGGTTAGAAGTATAAAGTAGCATAAAATAGAAATACTCAAGCACAAGTACATCAACATTATACTTTGGTGCACTAAATGTATCTAGTTACATGCTGCAGCAGCTATGATGAATAAATATCACCATGTATGTAGTTTCCTTCACTTGCTTGTGCTTTTAATCAGCCTCAATCTCTCCATTTACTGTTTCTGATGTAAAGTGCAATAAATTAAGTTAGATATTGCAGTTCAAATATAACTTGACTAAAACCAAAATTGCAGAGTGCACCATGTAATTCAATAAGCCAGAAAATTAACCCTACAATCAACATCAGACTCTGTCAACTCGCTGTTTAACTTCGTTTAGTGATTCATTCGCGTCATCCTTTCAGGAAAGTGGTGGTGATTTGAACTTTTCCACCGCTACCAAGCAGTGACCAACTAACACTGAGGGCGACCGAGCTCCCACGGCTTGTCTGGATGTTTTATTTATTGGTTTTGGTCAGGAGAATTTAAATACTAAAACCAGACTACTTCTGTGGTCTGCTGACTCTCCAGAACATTCCAGCTACAGGCGATTCTTTCCCAGCTGCACATCACGCCAGGGACGGGAATGAACAACGTTTTTGTCAATGCAGAATCTTCCATTGACAGATGCACTGAGCAAAACAAGCTTTAATTTGCGTTCAGAGTTTAGGCGCAGTCGTCTTATTGGTATCTGGAGGGGTTGCATTAGGAATTCGAGGCTGGAATGTCTTTGGAATGTGTCAGGAAGGACGGAGCACCCGGTGTGAAAAAAACACCACAGGGAGCTTTTTAATTTGAACTCAAACTGCTACCCCACGTCTTTATATGTCCCTGGCTTCTCTCCGTCTCTTGGCTCTGCCTAAGTGTGTCTCGCTATCCAAAAATCAAACCTGAGATAAAAAAACATCAGGTCTTTAAAGCTGTGAAAATCAGCTGTTTTAGAACAAACCACAACACCTGAGGATAAAATCAGCCCGTTGTGACTCTCCTCTTGTTCCCTTTTTTTCCTACAGGGCAACAAAGGTAAAACAGGCGTCATCATTGCTGCCTACATGCACTACAGCAAGATCTCTGCAGGGTGAGTGTTTGTGTGTGTGTGTGTGTGTGTGTGTCGGAGACATCCAAAGCCACAATTTGACATTTTCTTGTTCATCAGAATATCCACACATGGAACTCATTAAACATTATTGAACTGACGTGCAAATACACACTGGATTTAAATTCAGCTATTCACATGTGCATGCCAAATATGTTTAAAATTTAATGCAACTGTATATCAAGTGGCTGATGTGTTCTAATTCAAGTGCAGCACAATGATTTCCATTCAGACTTTGTTGATAAGTTGTTTGATAAATTAAGCCCAGAGGATTTTGCGCAGGAACAGTGGAAACTGGTTTATCCTGTGGCCAATGCCAGCTGTATCCTCTCCATGTACTTTCTGGCATCTAGAGGGTCTGGTGCAAGTCCCATGATGGAAACTGTTGGCTAAAAGCATGTGTGTGTGTGTGTGTGTGTGTCTGTCTGCGTGTGTTTGCGTGCATTCATGTGCAGGGCGGACCAGGCTCTCAGTACTCTTGCCATGAGGAAGTTCTGTGAAGATAAGGTGTCCTCTTCCCTCCAGCCATCCCAAAACAGGTAGCGACTGCGGGATGAAATGAGGGGAAATTGGCCGAGGGTGAAGGGTGGGGGCCGTAGTTAAGGGGATCCAACATCACAGCAGAGCTTATTAAATGCATCTCTTTTTAGTGTCCTATTTAAGGGAAAGAGAAAACAGCTTTTACCCTCAAGCTCTCCAGTTTCAGGGTCCTGGTATTGTTCATGCTGACTGCTGACTCACAGTCACTGCCATGGCTTACTGGGACACTTGAATAGAACAGAGCCATCATTAATGTCATTAGTTATACCTGTGCTGACCTGCTATGACAAGTCAAAATGTCTGCATTGAAACAAGCATATAAACAGTTAGAATAAATATAAAGAAGCTGTGTAGGTTAGCCCTTGAGTTTTAAGAAAGTGATTAAAGTATGATAAAAGAATGATAATGAAATTAAGGACAAAGTGGGGTAGTGTGCACTCCAGTCATTGTTTCATTTACTGCAAAAAAATGTGTAGTTGATGCCGACAAGAGCGATAGATACATACATTTTCATTCTTAATAATAATAATAGCTAAGGGAATGGTTTCAACATTTTAGGAGTACATTTACTTGCTTTCTAGTGTAGTGCAATATTTTATGTCTTAAATTTTTCTTTGTACAGCAATTTTTGTCTTCCTTGCTTGTTTTTTTTCTTTATTACATATTAAAGAGACAGTTCACCTTAAAATCTAGAATACATTTATCTATACTATATATCTATATTGCTATGTATTGATCTAGATTGTTTTGGAGTTCTAGTTGTGGAGTGTTGGAGATATCGGCCGTAGAGATGTCTGCCTTTTATTTAATATAATGGAACTAGATATTACTAGTTCTGCAGAGAAGGAAGCGTGCATCTACAGCTTACTCACCAAGCACCACCAAGCTAGCTGATGTTACAGCTCAGCTGAGAAGGACACAGATTTGGCTAGCAGTTGTTGCCTTTGTTGGTTGGATTGCTAGGTTTAGGCAAGAGGAACAGGATTGGTTAGAGTAAGCCAATCAGAGGCAGAATAAGGCGGGCCTATCCTTCACTATTCTAGGATTTGCAAATTCACAAGGAGGATACCATTAATGTTTGTATCTTATCATCCATGAACAGAGGCAGGCTTTTTTTCTAGGCAGTGATATGATTGGTGGGTGTAGTTTGGTAGAAAGACAATGGTTTCTTCATAAAACTGCTCACGCCAAGATTTGGGATTATTTTGAGTAACCAGGTCATTATATCTCCAACATTCGGCAACTCACACCAGAACAGTCTAGACTGATAAAAAGCATTACAGGTAAGAGGAAAATATGTATATTTCATTGGGGGTGAACCGTCCCTTTAATGAGCATCATTGAAGGGAGCCTGAGCCTGAAGAGTTTTGTTGCCAGTGACTGCTTCTCTGAAATTTTCATGCACATGAAAATAAAATCTTAAACTTGAATTATATGGGAAGATCAACACAGCTCTCAAGTCTAAGAAAAGTATCAATCCACTCATCTAACTCTTGGCAAGAAAACATATATTCAGAATTTCAGCTATTCTTTTAAGAGGGTTGGAATCCAAAGCACATTTTTTGGGGTCAGCCGCCACAGTGTGCATTACCTCATCTGACTCAGCACCGAACAAAGTTAGCTTATTTTCCAAAACATTCAGCGATTCCTTGGATAACTCCTTCAAACATCAAAATGCATACACACTTATACTTTTACAGTAATCTCATACTAATATTAAAGGTGGAAAACTGATTTAAGACTGTTCCTGAATGAAGTTTAACTGTAACAGATGGAAGAAATATTTTCTTGATCGACAGGCAGATCGTTTTAGGAAAAGTGGAATATTCAGACTCAGGAAGATGTGTTTTCCTTTCTTTTTACCTGCCTCTCTTCCTCCTTTGAAGAAACCTCTGTTGGCTATCTGACAACAGCATCGTCTGCTCCAGGGCTGTTTGCATTCTTCTGCTCTCTTTTAAAGATACTTGTCCACGATCTCCATCTGTTATTGTTATTCCCCCTTTTTTTAATCTCACTTGAATGATATCACAACAATCTGTCTGTTCCAGGTATATCTATTACTTTGGGGGCCTTCTCTCCGGGGCCATCAAGATGAACAGCAGCCCTCTCTTCCTCCACCAAGTTCTCATCCCGTCCCTCCCCAACTTCCAGGGAGAAGGAGGTGTGTTTGTTTAGTCTTTTTATTGAAATCACCAAAGCATGTCGTTGTGGTTACATCGCTATTCCCTTATTTGATCATTCCTCACTCCTCTGTATTTTGATGTGAAATATAGTTACATAATAGCCACTGTAGCCTACTATTACTGCACCTGTGACCTATTATTTCTACAATTTATGGGACCTTTTAATCACAGACTGGATTATTAACCCCTGCTACTCCCCTCCCTACCATAGACACATTTTTGTCTTTTTTTAGGGGGCAGGGGATCTTAGATAGCAGGTCAACAATGTATGCCACATAAAAGTGGTATACGTTGTCTAAAAGCTTGGAGCCTGGATATTTCAGTTGTAACTCAGCACGGTGTGTCAATTTAGGGGCTTAGAACATTATGATGAAAGTATGTGATGGTCATTAATGCTTAATCATGTCTCGCAGCAATTTTTGGGTTGATACCATTTGTTACATAGATTTGGTGCTAAATTTGAGAATTTTTTTACCACTCAAGAATTGATAAAAATAGTCAGAATTTTCCCCCAAAAATACAGAATTATGATAACAAGACCCTGAGGAACACCATAGAAAAATGCATGCTATGATTTGATATCAAAAACTTTTGACATTTGAAGATTTCTATGAAAAATGCATTTTTCTGCAACTGGATGGTGAGCACTTCTGTTCTGGAAACTGCTGCAAAAACCCTTATTGTCAATATACCTATGAAAGCCAGCCATCATCTGTATGCCCGAGGTCTGTAGCTTGTGGATGTAAAGTTTCATGAGGCTGTGATTATCTTAGAGGTCACAATTGGTTATTTTATACAGTAATATTAAGTTAAAAATGATGTCATTACAATGAAATGGCTATTGTGGGGAATAACATCATCACACATGAATAAAATTGGGCTCATTGACTCAACAAGAGTCTTCACTTTCCAGTCATACCCAATTCATGCAATTCAAATATTTTTAGGGATTCTAGAATGCAGAAATATTCAAATACAAAAGGCGAAAATAAAACTGCATAGTTTATGCCCAGAAGTCTGTGGAGCTAACATGAAGTGGGCATGTCTGTACTTGAGGGTACTAATAGAACATGTTTTCATCCAGATATCCTGAGGTGAGAGGTCAAGGAGCCCCTTTGAAAATGGCCTTGTCAGTTTTTCTAGCATCACTGTGTTGGTGGGAATGGATTCCCTTGGTCTTGTAGTTTCATATGATACCAGTATCTTCACTATAGCATTAGAACTCAGCCTGCTACAGCCTCTGGAAGAGTTAATGTTCTTCCTTTTTCCTTGAAACTTATCCCGCATATCTCTCGCATGTCTTCATTAGAAAGGATTAAGACATGACAGACGAAAATGTGAACACAATTAAGTGAACTGAGATGTACCATCTGTTCTCCTATCTGATCCGACTGCTGATAAAATTTATATATATGTTGTGATGCATGCCTTGGCGTTGTGCTGTGACAGTCTTTCCCTGCTGAATCACAGCGATGTTGCTGACTGCAGCTCTCATGTGTGGCCACATTCACCCTCTCCCACACAAACTAGTCTGTTTATCTTTAATCTGTTGATCAAGTCCAGAAGGAGTGGGTGGCAGACGGCACATTCCTCTATCTTGGTGCTGATAGTGCTTTCTGTGTTTGAATTTCTCTCCTCCTGCTGTCTAGGTTACTACCCCTTCTTGAAGATCTACCAGTCCATGCAGTTGGTCTACACTTCAGGCATATAGTGAGTATCTCTTGCTGTCATACGGCCAACCGACGGCACAGATAAGCTGGAACGTAGTTGATAGCTCTGGGGTGTTTTTTGTCTGTCATGAGCTGAGGTTTCAACACCGTCACAGAGATAGAAGTGGAGAAAATTACATAAAGAGCTCTATTCTTCAATCCAGCTTTTAACTCTTATCTTGTAACTTTATTTTTTACCCCAAGGCCTTTTTCAAATTAGGAATGTCAATATAGCCACTGTCAAGTGAAAACATGTTCAAAATGGTGCTAAAATTAATCACAGTATTCTGTGACATGATATAAACAAGTTAATCTTCCACAGTGTGTCAGATTGTCCATGTCTAGTCACATACTGTATCTGCTGGCATTCCTTGTCTTTTTTTAGTTATCTGACAGGCTTGTTTGTGTACATTGTGTTGTCAGTGACCTTCAAGGCACTGGAGGCAGGCGGCTGTGTGTGACCATCGAACCAGCACTGCTGCTTAAGGGTGACATCATGGTGAGTTCACATGGGAAGGAAATGACAAACAGAGGGCCTCTGATCTGGGTGGGGTTGTAATAATAACCTAATAGCGTTTAAGCTCTAACAGACAGAAGAAATACTTTAGAAATAGGACATATACTGACATGATATTGCCATATCTCATCTCTGAAATATAGATGTTGGTCTGGAAAAAGGTTTTGTCACTTTGTTAACAAGGAATCACAATTTGTCTCTTTTGTGTAGTCAGTCATTTTGAAAGTGTAGGTGTCACTCATTTTTGGAGCATGAAGCCTTAAATTTACTGTTCAAACCCCTCATTATCCCACATGCATTTTAAGCTGCGGCTCATCTCCCCTCTCTGCCGCCCTCTGCAGGTCAAATGCTACCACAGGCGAGCCCAGAGCGCTGACAGAGACACTGTTTTCAGGTTGCAGTTCCACACCTGCACCATCCATGGATCCCAGCTCTGGTTTGGCAAAGGGGAGCTGGATGAAGCTTGTACTGGTAAGTTGGAACTACAGCATTTCCTCATATGGGAAGTACAGTGTATCTTGTGTGGGACATGTGCCATGGCTACAATTGTATCAGCATCTCCTCAAAGCAATCAATATTTTTATGCCTCCACGCCAGCAACAGCCTTGACCAAAGGCATTATGCTTTTGGGTTGTCCGTCCTTTCCATTCTCGAGAACAGGATATCTCCAGAATGGTCTGAGGGAGTTTCCTCATATTTGTTACAAAAAATGTTACAACAACATCTGCAGACTCAAGAATGAACTGATTAGAACTTTTAGGTCAAAGGTCAAGGTCTCCGGGACTTTACAAAACATGTTATGTGCCATAACTCACCTGCTACCCAGCTAAGACATTCAAACTCACTCACACAACAATGGAACAGCCACAGCTATTTTGGTTCAGTATCTCATCCAAGAATACAACATGCAGACTGGAGGAGCCTGGAATCAAATGACTGATCTCTCAATGAGTGGACAACCCACTCTACCTCCATTCACAATGTATCAAACATCTACTTTTACATGAACAGGGTTGCACATATTGATGAACTCACAGAGAATTATTACCTAACTCTGCAGCTCTCTTCAGCTCTACTGATGTCCTTCAGCTCAGTGTTTTTTTGTTCTCCGGCACATAACTTGGGTTAACTCTCTACGCTGTCATCAGCATTGTTCTTCGTCTGCAGCAGGAAGCTGTTCAGAGAAAAAGCTCAGCACACAACCTGCCCAGTAACGAAACAGCTGACAGAGTTGACGATTAGCAGGAAAACATTTAGCAGCCAACAGCCAGATGTGTTTCTCAGAAATTCGTGAAGACCAAAATTAGAGCTAAAAGAGGAGTGAGTATTGGATTTACAAAGGGGATAAAAACAAGACAAACGTGTGAATGATGTGTGAATGGAGATTGATTGATTTATAAAATTAATCTTTAAAAAGTTACACAGTCTCACTTAAAATGTACAAAAAGTACAAGAAGACTGTTGCACCCTAAAGGCCAGACTGGATTTTGCCTGATTTTGCTTCCTTTGATTCTCTCAAATTGATATTCAGGCACAATTTGTTAATTGCTGTAGGATAATCATCACTTAATGTACAACTAATTGACATAATCTTTTGAGATAACTATTGAGGGAGTGTGTTCGCAGTGGTTTGCTTCCTAGAATGGCCTCACAATACTGTGGCTGAATAAATCCCTTAATAGTAGTAGCTTAATCCCCATCCTGTACATAATAACAGCTCTCTGGAGGTGAGTACATGGAGAATACGTTGTACTGTACGCAGGGAGTGCCTCTAATTATCCCTCAGAGAGTGTAAAGGAGGCCTGGTGAGCACTGGTCTGTTCTTTAAGTCCATAATGAATATGCTCATTACCTCATTTCCTTCTCGGTTTCACTTTCCCTGAAATGATAGAATATGTGCAGATGAGAAGCAGGTCTGTTGTGCCTGTGGTCATCAGTCCATTACACTAAATTAAGCATTACAAATGTACATAAACACGCCATTGTGGGTTTTTGCAACTCAGAACACATCTGTGGAAGGTATTAGTATATTTGATATATTTGAGGAGAAAAACTGTTTGATTCTTTTCTGTGGGTTCCACCCATCAGTGAGGAGCTGGTATGCTTTTATAAACCGCTGTCTCATGAGGAGATTACATTTGCATTTAAAGACAGTGATGTAGAAATAATTTAAAAAGTATGTTTTTATGTTAGAAGAGCTATGTGACGATATAGTGAGATCTGTGAGAATTTTAACATCATTCCCTCCATGTTTTGTTTTTCCTTTTCCTCTCCCCAGATGAGCGTTTTCCATCAGATGCCACAGTTGAGTTTGTCTTCTCCTCTGGACCTGAGAAAATCAAAGGTTGGTTCACTTCAAATTCTCCTTGATGTCTTTTTTACTTCAAAAGGTTAGTTCATATTTGTCAGATGTGTAAAAGACAATTGATGTAATTCTGATGTGTCTCTCCTCAGGCCGTGAGTACCAGAAGAACGACCCGGCTGTCACAGTCGACTACAACACTGCTGACCCAGTGGTTCGCTGGGATTCCTATGAGAACTTCAACCAGCGATACCAGGACAGCCTGGAGGGTAACACACTAACTGCTCTCATTATATCCAGTATCAGCTTGATTTTAAGTAATCACTAATGAGGGATATCTACAAGAGTATTTATGCTACACACAGAAGATGTTGGTTCCTCAGCAGTTCTTTGGCATGAGTTGAGGTCCTATATAGTGCTACTGCCACACAAAGAACTTTCTAAGCCCTTTTATGGTTCTTAAGAGAATCTCTACTGGGTCTGCAGCTTAGTTTGGTTTATTGGGGAAAGGAAAAAAAAATCACTACATTAAAATAGCCTGCAAACTAATTTTTCCAGGGGATAAAATATTAAAGCAATGGCTCTCAACTTTTTGTCTTCATGAGACTGAAAGTATTGTGTTCCTCAGTGAGCATTTAGAGCAGGATTCTGAATCTTTTAAGACAACAATTCTTAAGAAATGATTAATTTCCCAGACTTAAACATTTAAAAACAGTGAAGTGCTAATGTGCGCCTAGGTGCTATACAGCACCAGAAGAAGTTTCCCTATGGTTACAAGCCAAGAAAGACTTGTAGGTAGTGTTTAGCACCACTTGTGATTATATGCAAAGCCAGTGAGCACTGCCATTTGAGAGCTGATCTGATCTGTCTTCTTCTCTTAGATATTGCCCACACCAGAGGTCCTCTAGATGGCAGTCTCTACGCACAGATAAAGAAGCGCAGAGGTCCCGGCTCTGGTTCTCTCAGTTCAACCAATGGCAGCAGCCCAGCAACAGGCCTTGGAGAAGATAGGCCGGATCATCTCATCACCCAAGGTTCTGACTCCGGCCTCTCTTCCCATTCCGCCCATTTAAACCAATCATCTATCCACCCTGAGCGCCAGGAGGAGGCCATTCGCCCGCTGCCCCCAACCAGACAGGAGAGAGAGGAGCTTCAACGACTTCTCGGAGGCATAGAGGGAAACCAGGATGGGGAGAGAGAGACGGCCATCTTGGATGATGGAGATTCTTTGCCCTCTGAGAGAACTGGGACGCTGAGGCTCAGTCGGTCCTGTTCCTGCCGGGATGGTTACAGATCCCAGCGCTGTGCCGAGCCTGGCTGCGACCGCACCCTCCTCATGCCTAATGGTTACTGCCTTGACAGGGCTCCAGGCACCAACGGGCATCATGGGGCAACGCCTTCTGCCAGCCCCAACCCTGCTGCTCCTCCGTCACACATGGATCTGTGCCAGCACTACAGCCCCCACTCCCACCAGTCCCTCCCACCGCCAGATCTGGTGTGGGACCGCCAGAGTGGCCCGCCACACTATCTACACCGCTCCTGCTCAGAGGCTTCCTCATCTCGACATGTCTGCCCATACCCATCACCAGACCTCACTCCTCATCCACACAACCACCCGCTTCACCACCCTCTGTCTGCCCCAGGTCGGCTCTGCTGTCGAGAAGATGACTACCCCTATCACCACCCTCCTCCTCCTCACAGCCACCATCATCCCCACCCACACCACTCCAAACCCTCCACCAGCCCTACCTATCATGATATAATGCTAATGGATGGCCTGCCACCCACTGGCTGCCCTTGCAGAGACTGCAGCATCAGAAGAGAAGACTCGGCGGCCTATCACAGCCTGAGGCTGGACCAAGGTGACGGCTTTCACTGGGACAGAGAGGCGGAGCTTCAGCAGAGGGAGGTGGGGCTCAGGAGAGCCAGGGAGGCAGAGTTACCCAGAGGGTCAGAGCTCCACTGGGAGAGGGATCCTGGACTGAGACGAGGCAGAGAGTTGTCCCTCCACTGGGAGAGAGACAGGGAGGCTGAGCTGCAGTGGGAGAGGGACAGAGAGGCTGAATATTGGCACAGGAGGGCCACCGTAGCCTCCTACGGCCCACAGGGTCACGATCTCCCAGCCTTCACATTTGACCCTTTGCCATCGGGTCACCCAGCTTATCCAGAGGCGTCCAGGTCCCATGCTCATTCCCACCTGGACCTAAAGTACAGCAGCAGTAGCAGCGGTTACCAAACGCCCCGTCAGGTGTGCCCCTGCTCGCCCTACCAGCCCTCGCCATCTGAAAGCAGGGGCTACGCCTCAGGCTACCAGTCTGAGTCCACGTCCCCGCTGCCCCCGGCGTCTTCCATGACGGGGCCTTGCAGCCATAGCAACGGGCCAGCAGAGCATAACCACAACCACCACCATCACCACCCAGACTCCCAGCAGTCATACGGCTCTGACTCACACACTGGTGAGTCACGTTAAAACAGAAACACTCAGAAATGTGTTTTTCCTTAACAGCATGTATGAATGAGCCATAATCCACAGCAGCATGCACCGAATAATTTATGCTTAACTAGACGGATGCCGTACACGTTGCTCACAAATGTTCTCATCTCGCCACCTCCTCCTGACCTTTACATTGCTTAACACCCAGAAAGCAAGCTTTGAATTTAGAATAAACATTGGCAGCAAACTATATATTATGCCCCCAGCAGATAGTGTACCAAATGTGATCATCTGTTCCCTTCCCATTCAGATGGCCTCCGGAGCTCTGGTGAAAGTGTTGGCTGGAGGGATCACATTACCCACGGTTCTTTCAAGAGGGTCCACAGAGACGGACATGCTGCATGTTCCACCCCGTCTGACATGTCTGGACCGCCTACTCCTGTCCACACTAGCAGCCCTCTACGCACACAGGAAAGGTACTACTCTTTTCCTAAGAGGCACATTGATGTCTGTTGGAGCGCTCCTCTCTGCCAGGGTGGAAAGAAACATGAAAAATGTGACACTTAATGTTCCAGCTGAGGCCACCATAAATTGTAGTTATTTAAGAGAGTTGGCCACTCTGTGTTGGCAGCATTTGAGCTGGGAAAAATATTAATAACTAGGCCTTTGTGGACCCAGTTTACACCTGGTATGAACACATGATCTGTATCTGGAAACATTAATAAAGACATTATATATTTTTTTAATTTGGAGGTTAACTGCATAACGGACTGCATTTACACCTCAGTCAGAACACCTGCAGATATGATCCAGTTGCACTTTAATCACATTGCATCATCAGATGTTCCTAATCCAGATGAGATATCCTGATACAGATGCAAACATGTTACAGCAAAGCCAATGCAGAAAATGGGGTATAATGACAATAAAGATTCAATAAGGAGGTCTATGTAGGACATTTAGAAACATACCACAGCATCACATGCAGGTCTGTGACAGTAACATTCATGTCTGTCCATTTAAGCCCCAGTCCAGGAGGGAGAGAGTATGAGATCCGGACCACAGACATCCTCAGCAGTGACTACGAGGCTTCTCAGCCCCAGGACGGACACTACCGTGCTGATGTCATCCCCCAGGAAACCCTGGGAAGCCAAAGAAGCAGCACAGAGCCTCCATCCCTGCCACAGGCGACCAAAGACACACAATCACACACAACTATCCAAACAGAACCCCACAACCACTGCACTGCACCAACAGACCCGTCCCCTACCACTCCCCAACAGCAGCACTGTAGCCCAAATACACCCTCAGCCTCGACAACGCAGAGCACTTCTTTTGATTCTGCAACACCAAACACATCAAACCAGGGACTTTGCCAGGCTCCTTCATCCCCGATTCGTGCTTCCTCTGCAACAGATACACACCCCCACCCTAGCTCTATCCCTATCCAAACCCCTCAACCTTCAGAAGCTGCTGCTCTGCCTTCCACTGTGGCACAGGCAGTGCCCCAGCCTCAGAGCCCGACCCAAACCCAAGCTGCTGCACTGACATCCCCGACACAGGTCACTGGATCTTCTCCAACTGGGGAACCTCACCCTGACTCAGCAAAACCCACGATCAGCCCCGTCCCTACCTCCACATGTGCCCCTGCATCTCCCGCCTCATCTTCACCATTATCCCCCCAGCCTGCATCCAGCAGCATGGAGGGCTCCCCAGTCTCTGACTCCCCAGTTCCTGGCTTTGCCACTTTGGGCAGGAGATTGATGTTGAGTGGGCCTGACTCCCACCATCCGAACCACATCCAGCAGCACGGACCCCCGCACCACCACCACCCAGGCATGGAGCACAGCGCTGCTGGACACACTTCTGCTTTGGACACTAACAAAAGGCCCTGCTACTCCGCTCACACTCCTCAGCTCTATCCATCCTCCTACTCCAATTACTCCACCATCTCCATTCCCCTTCCTCACCCCCAGCCACCTTTACCTGAGAAGCGCCACCCGCCTGTGCAGTCAGGTCCACCCAGCGATGGGGTTGGAACTCTGAGGCCAGCTGTAGGCCATGTGCCTCCCTCCACCGCCAGCAACAGCCAGCATCAGCTGCATGTCACCTTCTCTCCCACTGTGGGGGAAATTGCACCTCCTGCAGGCAAAAATGATGGAGTGGCGTCTGTGGAGAGTGAGAATGCAAATAGGGTCAGTGTCAAGTTTGTACAGGACAGTTCAAGATTCTGGTACAAGCCCGGCATCTCCAGAGAGCAAGGTAGGCCTCAGAGGGTGATGCTCTTTAATTCCTTTGATGCTGTTTTCCCTCATTTTAATGAAAATCCTGTTTGCTATGATCAAACACATCTCAGTATAAAGCATTCCTAACATTTTGGTTGTGTTCGTCTGCAGCAATCGCAGCTCTGAAGGAGAGAGAGCCAGGAACCTTCCTGATCAGGGATAGTAACTCCTTCCAGGGGGCCTATGGCCTGGCCCTGAAGGTGGCTACACCTCCTCCCAATGTCAACAATCACAGCAGCAAGGGTGAGAATGACACTTAACATATTTTAAATATCACATTTTCCACATTTTTATGTCTTCTGTTCATCAACAGCAGTACAATGTAGCCATTCAGGCTGTTTTATGTGACATTTTAGTTCATCAGCAGCTGCTTTGTCCTTGGGAGACAATGATACTTGCAGCTTGTTTGCAGTGAATCTCTGTTGTTACAGTGAGCGATCCTCTGGAGCAGCTGGTCAGACACTTCCTAATAGAAACAGGCCCCCGAGGAGTCAAGATTAAAGGGTGTCAGAATGAGCCCTACTTTGGTACGTTTTCGCTGTTTCAAGAAAAATATTTTTAGTAGCACAAGTGAGGCACCTTAAAAAGATCATTTTTTAACATCTTGTTACCTTTAAGGAATGTAAGAGATTTCTGCTGTTGTCTGTTCACAGGGAGTCTGTCTGCATTAGTCTACCAACACTCCATCACGCCCATCTCTTTGCCCTGCGCTCTGAAGATCCCAGAAAAAGGTTGGTACTCCTTTTGTCCAGACCACACTGCCTACCTCTACTTGTGCATGACAGCTACCTTGTTTAACTTCAGTGGTGTTCACACAGACAGCACGGACAGCACAGACAGCACGGGAGCCTCGTCTTTCTGCATTAAGTTTGCCAGTGATAATGGCCATTAGTATTTTACAATTGAAGTTTTGTGTTAACCAATAAAGGCATTCTGTCTACAGAAATGCTAGAGGGCTGTGTTAAGTTAAACATATAAATTAAATTATATATTATTAGGTTATTATAGTATAATTTCTTTCCTGTCTGTGACACTGAAATGGTTGTAAAGGATGTAATGTTGCTGGTATAATGTCAATATGAGTCAACAGATCAATTTTACTGTGTATTTATGCTGAGAAAAATAGGCGAGACCTTGTAACCCTGTGCAATTGTATTTTTTAAGAAGCTGCATATTCTCATTATCAGTTAATTTCCCAATTATATTCCTGATTAATCCTTTTGTCCATAAATGTATACATTTTTCTGCAGAAAAAAACATGAATCGATTGATTAGGTTTCTGTTGATCTACCAAGAGTTTTAGATCAATCACATTTGATTCTCCTGTAAACCTCACAGCGAGAAGCTCTATGTGTTGGGAGATGTACTTTTAAGTATTTTACAGAAAATGTCTTTTTATTTAACATAACTGACTCTGATTTTATTCATCTCCATGTTGTCAGATCTGATTGGAGAGGTGCCAGAGGTTCAACCGGTGAATAACATCAGCACGGCTGCTGACCTTCTGAAACAAGGAGCAGGTGACCTCTCCATCCTCCCGTCTCTTTTTAAAACACAGAGAAACCTCTGAGGCGGGGTCATTGTGCTCACGTCTAAATGTCTGTCTCTCTGTCCTCAGCCTGTAACGTCCTTTACCTGAACTCTGTGGAAACAGAGTCTCTAACAGGCCCTCAGGCCATTGCCAAGGCAACAGATGCTTCCCTGGGTCGTAACCCACGCCCCTCCGCCACTGTGGTCCAGTTCAAGGTGACATCACAGGGCATCACACTGACCGACAGCCAGCGCAGGTAAGAGATTTCCCATTGAGTGGTATATTAAAATAATACTCAGTCATTAAACGATGATGGACAAAACAGCTAATGCGTTGTCCTTTGATTACATCCATCCTTGTCCATGTGTCACTCTGTATCTTTCTTCTTCTAGGCTTTTCTTCAGGAGACATTACCCTGTGAACAGTGTGACCTTCAGCAGCATCGACCCTAAGGACAGGAGGTATGCAGTTAATAGACAATAAGGATCATAGCTGATTCTTGTAGCTGTAGTTTGAACCATAACTAACCTAAAATCAGCAGACGCCATAGACACGTCACCACGATCACCCATGATCAGTCACTGCATTTGTTGCTGTGAGCCCTCGCATGGATATGTATGATGTTTCGTGCGTGCATTCGTTAGTGTGCATGAGAGCAGATGTTTGTTAGCATGCTGACTGTGGCTGAGGTTGCAGCTGCATCAGGTTGTTTGGCAGCTCTGCCTGTGTGTGTGTCTGAGATTGGTTTCTCTCTCTCTCTGTCTCTCTCTGTCTCTCTCTCTCTTGGCTTTAGGTGGACTAACTCAGACAACACCACCGTTAAGTAAGTGCTCTGTTTGTGTTTGATGGCAGAGAGCAAGTACGGGCGTACGCATGCGCGTTGTGTGTATTGTTAAAAAGGGTGTGTAGGTTCACCCGTGGCTGAGAAGTCGGCGATATTTGAGCCTCTGCATGGCGTCAGATTGTGTGTGAGCCTTGGCAAAATCATTCCAGCAAACATGATTTAACTATGAAAATCAAGTCTGACATGAACCCATATTACATAATACTAACTGTGTCACTGTAGTTAAGCCTGTAGGCTGTCACAAAGAGACAAAAAAATGACCCTCCTTTCACTTCCTCATGTTCACTATCTTGTATCCTACATCCTCTCTCTCTCTGTCCCAACCCTTCCTCTCTCAGGGTGTTTGGTTTCGTAGCCAAGAAGCCGGGCAGCTTGGCAGAGAACGTTTGCCACCTGTTTGCCGAGTTGGACCCAGAACAGCCCGCCTCTGCCATCGTCAACTTCATCAACAAGGTCATGTTATCGCAGCGCCGATAGAGGGAGACAAAGAGAGGAAACCAAAGCAAAGCAGACAAAGAGCAGCACACAGCAAACAGAACTGACAAGGCTTTTGTTGTACAGTTACGGCCTGAAGTCAGTGCTTGTGTAAGACATTTTGAAGACAATTGAAAGTCTTGGTCCATGATCCCTACTGATGGTGTTCATCCTCCACTCTGTCTGCTCCTGAACAGTCAATCTGGTCGACAATACCACACTACATTTCAATTTTCTAATAAAGTATTATTTCAAAGAAAAAAATAATTCTTCTACATCAACCAGGGGCCTGTATCATGAAGAGAGATGAGTGCGTTTTCAGCTGCCTTTGAGCAGAACTCAGGTTTTCTGGTGTCATGAAGCTGGCTCACATTTAACTAGGGTAGATCATAATGGCAACCTGCTGCAGAGCAGGTTCAGTAACCTGTCAACATGGAGTCACCATTCCTGCAAGATCCTGTAGATAACAGCAGACTTTTGTAGATCAGTGCAGTCACTTTGCCTACTATAATCATTGTGTCAGAGATAGAAGCATCTTGTGTCCACTCTAGGTTTAAAACAGCTCTGTTAGTAGTGTAACACATTAACAGAATATTCAGTGATAAATATAGATGCATATTAATTGTGAGCACTGTTGTGCACGCCATTAAAAAGCTCAGTAAATAATAAATACAACATTCTGGTCGGATAGGTCTTACCTTTCATTCAGTTGTCTTTTTTAGACCAATCAGGATTTACTAACATTTCAATCACCCACACAGGTAGACCAGACTTGTTAAGCGTTAAACTCTTAATAAAGAATATTTAAGAAAGACTTTTGCTAACTTTGATTGCTCATTTAATCCTAAATATTTAATGTTACAGAGCAATATTCGTGAATCAAAACCAAGTTTCGAGAAGCTTCAAATACTCACTTCATGGTTTTGATGATGTTCCAGCTTCATGATACGGGTCATCAAGAGTTCCAGACTAAGTTGAACTCACTTCATGAGGCGGCCCCTGGTTAGATGACGGTCAAATGCAACTTTTATGCTTCCGGCGTTCAGTGTAACAGTGATAAAAGTAGGGCTGGGCGATATGGAGGAAAGTAAATATCACAATATTTTTCACCAAATATCAATATTGCAATTGTAGGTTTGAGCATTGGTGCTTTTACAAAATACTTACACAATGAAATTTTTGATAAATAACCATCAGTTATGTGGATTTAATGACAAAGTGGGTAAAGGCAAAGGATAGTACAGCTAGAACAGTGGGGTTTGTTCAGGAAATTGCATCACTTTACAGTAATGCAGCCTTTAAAATCAGGAAGACAACACTCATGACATCACAAAATCTATTACCATATCTTGTCTCATATCATGATATGGATATAAAATCAATATATTGCCCAGCCCCAGACAGAAGTGCTAAAAGCAGCTTTAAGGACACACAAAGCAGACTGTGTGGCACGGTAACAAAGAGGACCTGTCCTTGCACTGTTTAGGGCAACAGCGCCCTGTAATGTTCAACACTTAGACGTAATAACTGCCATGAAAAACAGCAGGTGTTTATATTTTGTGTAGTTACCAAATCCCTTATTTTTCTTTGTTTCAAAAAAATGACCAAAGCCCTGATGATGTAATTTAGTTTCTATATCTACAGATGTTCAGGTATCCAGATGTATGTACAGCATATTTACAGCCACTCTTGCCTTCAACCTCACAACAGCACCTTTATAACACGTTTAATCAGTATCGACAATCTTTTTTTTGTTTGTTTCGTTTCCCACTCACGTACACTTAATAATCAGAGCGAGCGAGAGAAAGAACTCTCTGACGAAAGTAAACATGAATGTGAGAATTATAACTTTTAACGAGCGTGTGTGTGCGAGGGAGTGGCGTGCGTGTGTGTTGAAGGTATAAAGGTAAATCTGTTGGTATTGGGGTAACGTCCATTTGTAAAGACAAGTATGTGAAACGGGGAACTAGCTCGATGGAGAAGGACGTACAGTGTTCAGCCACACCGTTGCCGTGAAATGTTTGGT
Organism: Epinephelus awoara; assembly: GCA_035609425.1. Lineage (NCBI taxonomy): Eukaryota > Metazoa > Chordata > Actinopteri > Perciformes > Serranidae > Epinephelus > Epinephelus awoara. Next base: position 31,081,969 of record CM069301.1, on the reverse strand, counting down.
GTTCATTCACTGCTTCACATCTTCTTCACACATACAGTATATTAAGTTAACAAAGAGAAGACCGGTAAACACACACACACAAGCAAGGCAGTGGCCTCAAGCCAGACGTACTTAACCAAAGACGAAGCACTCTTGTATTAATAAGCTTTTTATCCAGCTATATTTTTGTACTTATTGCTTCTTGTGTTTTTACTATGCATTTATTTAGTGTGTTGCCTTGTTGGTAAAATAAAAAAAACACCACCTAGAAAAACACTACTTGTATTACAGCGATAATATATTGTGGTCTGTTTTCTTGTTGATCTCTATATTATGTAGTAATATATTTTCACATGCAGCTATAGGACAGCGTATGAGACATAAAAAAAAGGAAACGTTTGTTTGTTTGAAAAGGACATTATGCTATTTTGTATGCAAAACAAATGAAGAATAGAATTAAACTGAAATGATGTGGTACCTAAAGTGCTTTTGTAAGAGTGTTTTTTTTTTGGGGTGGGGGTTGCAGGGCTGCAAATAATGATTTTTGTCCATCAGAGATCAGTCTGCCGATCATTCTCTAAACAAGATATTCAGTTTCAATGATATTTAATGGAGAAAGTAACACATTTTTTCACATTAGAAGCAGGAAGCAGGACAGGTGAGGCATTTTTGCTTGAAAAATTACCCAAATGATTAATCACTTATTTATAGTTGCTGATAAATTCCCTGTAGATTAATTTATTTGTGATTTTTTTTACAGTTCTAAATGGTTGTGGAAGACCTGAGGAAGGGGACAGCTGTAGCCATGACAGTAGACGGTATATCAAATATAGATGTTGCTGCAAAGAAGCTATAAATTCAGTTCAATGTAAGTTCATCCTCAAGTTCAAGATTGGAGTGGATAGTTGTGACAAATCTGAAGAAAAATGTCCTCAAGGAGCACTGAAATGGGACTGATGGGTGGACACCATAAAAAACATAATGCCCCATTGTCACAGTATCATCAGCCCTGAGGCATAAGAAGACTCTGAAACAAAATATACTGGTTCATAATTAGTTTTATTTAATCACACGTCCCTTTAATATTTAGTTTAGCAAGACAATATATACTGAATTTTAAAAAACAACAACTAATAAAACCTTTCATTCACAAATTTACAAACAACTATCCCTTTAAAAATGAAGTGAAATGTGAAATCAACCTCATCACACGTCTGTGGAGAACAGATGGGGGAGGAGCTGATTAAAACACAGATGAAGGATAAGGCAGAGGAAGTCACAGTGTAGGTCTATTACAGTGTGACAAACACACATGATTAAATGCTGTTTGCTGTTGCACATCTGGATTTGTAAGGCCACAGTGGACAGGATGATGCATACAGATGTTTAACAGCACTTATTACATTTCTCTTTGAGTGTCTCAGCCAGGAGCGTGAACAATACAGACCTTCGGACCTGACTGACCCTGTAACTAACTCCACAGTAACCTAGTTAATATCAACACACGAGCTTTACTGATACTTGAAGAAACCCTGGTCTGAGAACAGTATTCCTCTTTATGACATGTCTTTGGATGAAATACCCTGAATCTAAAATCAGTTTGCTTAGACTTGCTGTGATGAAAGCTCCCAAAAATAACTTATCGGTTCATTTAAAACATCTGCGACATGTTAAACATGTCAATGCCATTTCCAACTTCAGTAACAGTTAAATAACACAGGAAAAAGCAATATGTTCAACACTTTGTCCCAGTTTCAAGGTGCAAAAACACTCGTTAAATTATCTCTCAAAATAGAAAACAGCATGCCAGCTACTTCACTTCTCCTTTCTGTAAAGTCAGCTGCCTTCAGTCCGACACAGTGTTAAAAAAAAACCAAAAGTCATTCAAGCTACGCTGAAGAATGCTGAAGAAAGCTCGCCTGATGTTACATCAGCAGCAGACACAGACAGAGCTCTGCAGCGTTAATTAAAGCGAGAGCAAAACAGAATGCCATCGCTGCTCTGGCACGTCGTTGTCATTGTGAGCTTGGTATGTCGGCCATTCCCCTCACAGAGAAGAGCTTTCTCTGGCGTTTGTCCCGAGTCCGAAATCTGGAGCCGCCAAGCGCTCGTTGGCAATGACTCATTTAATTTGTCACTCTGTTCTCACCAGTAGAACATGTGACTTGTTCTATTAGCAAGTTTGACATAGCAAGACTGTCTTTTTAAACTTGGATTTTAGCCGTGATGAGTTCAGGCCATCGTCAGGCCCAAAGTAAAAACCATAGGTGGCTGCTCGGGCAACAGATTCCCTGCGCAACAACAACCGCAACAAAACCTTTATCTGCTGCCAATGAAGACCAATGTGCAGTTAAAGTAAAATAGCTGTTGCCTGTTTTCCTGTCTGTTTTCCAGCTTCGTCATTCAAAGGCACGAGTGAACAGCTACTTAATGTTCCCTGTTTTGTGTCAGCTTACAGGAAAGCACCATTTGGTATTTTGTTGCTGGTGGTCACGTCGGCAAAATCCTGGAGTGTGCGCTGACATCTCTGTCGCCTCGTCCAGAGAAGTGGTGTGTTCCTCTCACAGCAGAGCGGTGCTGTGGTGGGCAGAGGAGAGGTGCCGCGTGGTGTTGGAGCCACAGTCTATGTATCGATAGGCCTCCAGGCTGTTCTGGGATGTTCGCACCATGTATGAGGTTTTCACCGAGGTTCTGAAAACAAGCAAGATGATACAGAAACTTTATCAATTTAGATTTCTCACAATAAATTAGCTACAAACAAGATGCATGATCAGGGAAGAGTGCACCAGCAGAGAGAATGCTTCAGGTCATTTACAGAATATGAAATTATGGTTATTATGTCTGAACTACAAAGCCACAATAATAGTTTGTTGAGTGTTTATGTAACTATCGGAGGCAATAACCCTGAGGAAGTGGCTTATGTGGCAACATCATCTCTCCATGTTACTTTGCATGATAAACACAGCTGCGTCATGACTGTAGGCTGATAAGCAAAAGGTTATGACGGTGCAGTAGTAGAGAGTAACTAAGTACAATTACTCAAGTATTGCACCTAAACACATTTTTGATGTTTTTTTTTACTTAAGCACTTCTATTGGACTACATTTTAGAGGAATATTGTGTGTTAACCCCTAACTTTCTTCTGAAAAATGTTGCTCCTAAAATATAGGATGTTGAGTTTTGTATCTTTATGTTTTTAATCTGGAAATGAGTTTTAATATAAAAGGGTATAAAAATGTGTGGTTGATTGAAAATACGCTTGTTTGAAGACAACTTCTTCATTATTTTGGCGCTGTGACCTGCCATATTCTATCACTTTTCTATATTTAAAAATATACTGTTGTCTACAATATTTTTAGATAGGTTTATTTAAATTAAAAACAAGTTTTCTTTTCAAAGGTTTTTAGGGCAGACAGGGAGATTTTTATCATTAAATTGCCCATAACTTTTAAGTATTGAACTTTTACTTATGCTTTAAGTATACTGTATTTTGATGCCAATACTTCTGTGCTTGTAACACATTTGTATCAGTATTTTTATTTAAGTACAGGATGTTAGAGTTGCAACGATCAGACAATTAATTAATTCTGTCAAAAGAAAAATAATTACTACCTATTTTGATCATTTATGAATTGTTACAGTCATTTTCCAAGCACAAATGTCAAACATCTGCTGGTTCGAGCTCCTTAATTGTGAGAATTTGCTGCTTTTCTTTGTTATTCATGGCAATAAATTAAGAATCATTGGTTTTTAGACTGTTGGTTGGACAAAAGAGGCAATTTAAAGACGTCACTTTAGCCTCTGGGAGATTTTGATGAGCATTTGTTTTTGACATTTTATGGACTAAACAATTATTCGTGAAATTAACAGGCAGACTGACTGATAAAAGGGACGAAAGGTAAAGAGATACTTACTGCATATATACAACAATGTTGTGGACCTTAATGCTGGGCATGGTGCAGAAGGCACTGAAAAAGAAAAGAGAAAAGGGTTAGATTGTTAAACTGGAATACTGAGCTGGATCATTATTTCATTTTCTCTTTGAGTAATTCAAATGTAGCTTTATTGCCATAGAGTTAAAGGGGCACTCCACACACTTGACGCAGCAAATTCAGTTCGCCCATCTTGTACAAATGGGTAGGCGTTTCTACAAAAGATGCTATTGTGTTGCATAATAGCAAACATAGGATCCAGTGTGGAACTTGACCCTTACGTAGTACTTAAGACTAAGACATCAAACCAAACTAGCAGCAACCAAAGCTGACTGTTCCAACTCCTCACGTCGCCTGTGTCTTGGCTAAAGGTTACACATAAACATCGCATGGACTAAAGCCAGCAGCCAATTGGCACGTATGTTCTGCACCTGCATGAGAGGAAATAGCTCTCCATAGCAGCAGGCGGCATTAGTCTGTATTTTTTATTTAAAAAGGGAAACTCACAGACCGACAGGACAGATTCAAGAGGCTAGTTAGCCAGTTAGCACATTAAAACCTCGGAGTATACCTTTAGGCCGATGAGACCTTACTGCTCACAGCAGACTTTATGGCGAAAATATGTTGCATTTCTTAGTGCTGTCAAGAGATTAAAAAAATGGAGAGATTAATTAATTATGATCTGTAATTAATTGATCTAATTAATCTCTTTTTTAATCTCATCTCAAAATTGCAGAGAAAAGCCCTCAACTTGAGGTATTTTCATTTAAATTCATTACATTATTGTGGCAGATGATCAAAAGATTGATATATATTACAAAAAGTGGTTTTATAAAGTCATAATTATTGTTTTCAACAATAACACACTTGAACACGGATGCAGTACACCTAGCCATTACATTCTATTGTTTTTGAGATAAGTCCCAATAAAGAGTGCTGCAACCTTCAGTCTCGACCACCAGGGGGGTGCTTGACTGTCTTGACATGTTCGCTTCGTTAAAAGCATAGCTGCAGATTAACGCAACAATAGATGTAAAAACACACAGAAACAATACATCTGTGAAATCACTCCTTCTCGTGGCTGCCTGCGCTTTCCCTGTCCTTGTGGCTGCAATTTGCGCGTCTTCTCTTCTTCAAACTACAGCACCCATAATTCATGTAGGAACTGCTGCAGCCAATGTGCAGCCGGTGGGAGCTGCATGACAACTCAACTACCATGATCAGTTTTTAATGTTTTATCGGGCAATAACTACTCCAGACTGCTCTAGTGTAATTTTCAAGACAATCAGGGCAGGATTCAGGATTCAGGACAACTGCTTGGATTTTTCGGCACAGTCCCAAAATCCAAGCAGTTGTCTGAATCCTGAATCCTGCCCTGATTGTCCCAAAAATTTCACGGAGGTTGCTGGGGAGGTCAGATACTTGCGAGCTAGGGCAGACAGCTTTTCATAGGCTCCTGAGTGAGCAGACCGCCACTGCAGGGGACAGTTAATGCTGATGCTGGGCTCTGCTCTGTAGCGCTGCAGCTCTCCCACAACTCAAGCACAAAGAAGCCCAATCGTACGCCTACAGACGGATTTTATAAAAGGCAACTCTGTGGCATACAGAAACCGTAAAGTTAGAGATTAAAAATGAGATTAACGCGATCAAAAAACGTAGCGCGTTAAATATGGCTGTAATTAATTATTCGCAATTAACGCAATAATTTGACACCCCTAGCGTTTCTACATGACACTGACAAGCTGTTTGGACAGTTTCAGACGAGTTGAGGCAGAGACACTTACTAGACGTAGGATGCACTGCTTCCAATCTCCACACTGACAGTGTAGTTCACCTGCAGGAGACAGATACTTTATTCAACATCAGAGCTCAACATGTTGATATCTAGAGCTGATGAGGGCGTGCATGTTCATTGTTATCAACAGTGTGGAGGAACAAGATACATCAGATTAACATCAGCCTTATTATTTCAGTGTACAGTCGCTGACAGTGTGTGTTGTTCTTGCACTATTGTCTCCACATATTAAACCCTTCAGCAGGAGTTTGTGCAGTTAAGTCACGAGCTTGTATGCACAACAGAGACCACATCCTGAAGCAGGTACGCCTACATCACGCTTTATGGTGATGACAGCTTTGTTTGCCTGCTGAACTTTGCACCAGGATGCAGTGGCCCAACCAGTGACGGTGTTTATTATGTAAACAAAACTATATTTACTAAGATATAAAATAAACATTGCATTTTAAAATATATAGAAGCCTCTTACATGACTCACATTGTCTGCAGGTTGTGTTTTTTACTGAAATGTGATGTCTGTTTTCTGCTTTACCTGTCTCTGACTCAGCGGCAGGATGTTGGTGACGTTGTTTAGCTGCTGAGTGCCGATCACCGTCTTCATGTAAAGGACCTGGCAGTTCACACTCTGCACCAGCACGGAGAAGAAGTTTGGGTTGCTGAGGTTCAGAGTGCTCTGAGAAATAGAAAGTAATAAGAGAAAGTACACAGTGAAATAAACAAGAGGGAAAATCCACAAAGGATACTGCAGCCACACTGTCTTGGATTACAGGTTAAAATTCAGCATAAAAACTACAATTTTCATGAAGTGAGAGTAAATCTACCGTCATGTTCATCTGAACCTTCGTGTTGGTGTGGTCGAAGCGCACCGTCACCGAGTGTATCCCATCATCCACCACGATCACGGAGCGAGGGAAGAGGAAGAAGGCCACGAGCGAAGACGCCAGGAGGCACAACACAACTGACAGGACCACATACAGCTTCCTACGATACAAAAAAAATAAAGGTTCTCTCTGTGTGCACAATACATACACACCAAAGCTTGCCAACACCTGGATCCATTTTTTGAATGGCATTAGTGGAACAAAAATAAATGTAAAGTGGACACAGAAGTATAATCTTTTCAGGCACACTAAGTTTGGTTACTTACGTTCTTTGGGGGCGCAGCCTTTGGTCGCTGTATGGGATCAATGCAACCAGTTCATTTACTTGATCTATCAGGGAAGAGATAACAAAGTCTTGTAACCTATTGATCAGTGTTTCCCCACGACATGTATTTTTAGACGGCAAAACCTCTGAAACAGCATAATGACAGCCTCTTCCTTATCTTAAAAAAACACAACACATGTAAGGCTATGCTTGAAGAAGTTTTTGTCTGCTCATCAGTTTCATTAAATAACATCGCTTGAGGCTCTTCGATATCAGTTTGAATAAAAGAGAGCAGTACAGGTCACATGACAGAAACATACGGACAGCTATAGACCTGGTGCTACTTACTGTATGAGGCATTTGCATATAATGTTACTGACTGCATGAGGAGCTAATGCACACAAACTGCAAAACTAAAAAGTTTCAACACATCCGAGACTGAATTGTAAGACCAGAAAATTATATTTATTCAAACTGTGACAACATTAAATACCTTTTAGGGCTTTGTCTTAGTTCATTTTCCAAACTTTATACCAGGACAGAGTCCGTCTTCAGTAAGTTACAGGGACAGTTCACCCAAAAATTAACAATAGATATTTCTCCTCTCACCCATAGTGTTATTTATCAATCTAAATTGTTTTGGTGTGAGTTGTCGAGTGTTGGAGATATCAGCCATAGAAACGTCTGCCTTCTCTCCAATATAATGCAACTAAATGGGCCGACAAAATACATTTGAAAAACTCAACAGCAATGTCTCTTTCCAGAGATCATGACTCGGATATTCGAGATAATCTACAGACATTGTTGTGAGCAGTTTCACGTAGGAACTATTTATTTTCTACTAAACAAAACCCGCCAACCAAATAACTGCACAGAAGGAACTGTGCATCTACTGACCTAGCTAATGATACAGCCAGAGACTGTTGACGGACCCAAATGGCCCACTTTAGATTTATTTCCTGTCTGTGTCACGTGGGTTTCACCACTGCTGCGCCCCTTTAGGAGACTGGCAGCGGTCCTGAGTCCATTCATTACAATGGGAGAAGTGAACCTGAGTACATATTGTGACCCTTCCCTTCGACCCATTGTCACTGAGGTAAATATTGGACCCATTTTTCACAAGCCCCACCCCTTCTAGTCATCCTGACACTGAAATGGCATTTCAGATAAACAAATTAAGAGAACATGAACTTTGTTGGGAGACATGTCTCCGTTTCAGCAAAATACTCTCAAAAGATCTGGGGTGCCATTTAAAAACATTGTGTACGCACAAAACAAGGCCTACACCACTTTACCTATGCCTACAACATTTTGGAAACAGGAAATTGGCGAAGCCTGATTGTAGAAACTCACATCTTTTTGGCACAGGCCTTTTTTTTTGGCTTTTGTCTGTAAGGACATTTTTAGTATGTATCCTACACATTCTTTTATTAATGAAACAACAACTGACGCTGATATCAGACATTAAGCTGGCGGATAAAAACGAGCAGCAAAATAAGCATCACACATTGAATTTGCACTGTGTAGTGTTGTATTGGTTTGAATCTGATTTCATCCATCTACCCAACATTTACTACACTTCCAAAGGAGGTGGGGGTTGCAGCAAAGACACAACCCCACCCAGTTGGAGACAGGAAGTAAAGTGTTACAGCTCAGTCAAGAAGAATACCATTAATATTTACATGCTGAGGCGTCAAGGGCATGAGCATCACACCAATGAGTAGATGCACACTTCCTTTTTTTTCTAATGTAATTTTTTTTTAGCTCTTTGAGCACCACAAGCTGAGTGCCATCTAGTTTCATTATGGCCAATATCTCCAGAACTCGGTAACTCACACCAAAACTTTCTACACAGATAAATACCACTAAAGCTAAGAGGAATAATGTGTATTTTTATATTTTCAGCTGAACTGTCCCTTTAAGCATTAACGCCACTCACCTGAGGGTATCCGTCCCGAGCCTTGGCACGTCGGACACGTTATGCTGTCCCTGCCGGTGAACTCCACGTAGGGGAACTGAGCTATGTCCTCCCGCCTGACGTGCCCATCCAGAGACTCGTTATCGGTGTCTCTGTCGTCTCCCCGCCGCTCAGAGCTCTGCCTCTCCGGGAGCAGCGACAGGCTGCTCTCGCTACGAGACCACCGTGTCCCCATGGTGGCTCAACTCGCAGAGTTTCCCACCGTCTACTGCCCGTCTGCAGGAGGGAGAGAACAAACCAGTCAGCCAGGACATGTGCCAGCAGCCTGCCTCCGGACAGGTCAGCTGAGCGCCTGTGTGTCACTAATGACTGCGGCCATCTCTGTTAAATCAGCTGACAGAGTCAAAATGTAACGTTGGCAGGATCCAGTGTTGTTCAGGCGTGGCGTCCCGGAGCTAGCTTGTTTGCTAACAGAGGTGTGCTAACGTTACATGTTAGCTGCTAGTTTCCAGTGGCTGTAGCCGTCTGTAAAAACAAGTTAGCTTAGTTACACAAACTTTACTCACCTTTTACACCAAAATAACTCAACGCCGCCATCGTACAGTTGGATTTAGTCCAGCGCACACTGTGTGCCTTCTGTCACCGCACACTTTACCTTCATGCTGTGTTGCCTTCACGGACCCTGCGTAACTCCTGCTAGTCTTATAGGTCATAGGGGAGACCGGGGACGGTTGCAACACTTTGCATTTCACATACAGACTATTTTATTTTTTATACATTAAACTTACATCTATCTGATAGTTACCCAAACCATTTAAACATGACTACATATGACTTATTGTTCACAATATTTATTTGAATGTAAGACGTCAGATGTTGCAACTGATCCCAACCAAAGGGACAGTTGCAACATGTTAAAAATATACTAATTTAAAGTAATTAAGTAGCACAATAATATTATAATATTATTTATTTCATTATAGTTTCTATTTAGAATTATTTATCAAAGAACATTTATCGAGTTTTGTTTGTGGGGAGCCCCTCTGTGAGTAACCCTCTTCCTCACTCTTGGAATACTAAAAATAAACAAAAATTTCCACTTGAAGGTGATTTATTCAGTTTACGATCAACAATAATGGCTTACGCTGACTATTCTGACTGACAGCTCTCAGACGTGCCAGTGAGGGATGACCACTGGAATAGTAACCATGGGAATATTAATTGTTTAAGTGAACAAAATAATCATAAAGATTAACTTACCAACGATAAAAAGACACAACTATAAAAATACCAACAAGGGAGAAATGCATAATTCCACTGTTGTGATTATAATATGTTAGAATCAATGTATGTAGTTATAAGTTAAAACTATATACCTTGCAATATAACAACAGCAGAGCTCTCCAGGTTGACCTCAGTCTCTGGTGAGCTCGGTGAACAGTGTTTTGTTTTATCACCATGGTAACGGGTGTATGAGGAAGAGGGTCAAAGCTCAGGGTGTCATATTAGCCTATGAGAAAGTAGTATGTCCTGAGTGTGTGCACACTGCATGCAGCAATATGTAGTTTTTAACCACTCTCTGCCCTCCACACTCTGATACACATTTCATACTGGCCACACTGACTGCAGTGACCTGTTGGATGTTCCTATAACAAACAAAAAAAGTAGCCTTTTCTTGGATGTCTTAACTCCAACCCCCCTCAGACAGCTGACAAGCTGATGTTTTCCATGAATCAATCCAATATCCAATAATTCAATATGACCAAAGTACAAGAAATCATAAGATTTCCGACACTATGAAGGCAGCAGTGAACGCATCTACCTAGTTCTTGGCTGCTTACTGCTGCCCTCTGCTGGTGTGTACAGCTAACGCACCTACAGTTGATTTAACATCAGACTGTTTGATGATCAAGATTATTATTATTGACAGTGTTTTTCAACTCCAGCATTCATTCACATAATTCCTCCACTCTTATTCTCATTTTCTGTGCTCCACCGTTTTATTGGAAGGTTTTCCTGAGGGTTAACAGTGTATGACAGGGTCGATAGTTTATGTGTTACAATTGTGGTATGTATGTGTATAAGTGCAATAGTATGTATTAGAAGTGGTCGCCAGCAGTCTGTCCTGCAAGCAGCTTCCTCAGCTCAGCATTTTCTCTTTGCAGCATTTTATTCTGGAAAGAAAGAAAGAGGAAAAATGAGGTAAGTGTTAAAAAATGCTCGACTGAACATAAGTATTTATAGCTCCCCATGAAGTTAAACTAAGAACCTACTTGCAAGAGATTAATATAAATTCTGCACTATGACAGAATAAAGTGAAAGACCTGAACTGAAGAGAAAAAAGTGACCCCAGCTCTGACAGTGTAAAATGTAAAGTAGACCTAACCTTGTGTCTGAGGGCCTCCACTATGAGGTCTCGTCCTCCCCTGATGCTCTCCTCCTTTTTTGAAGCCCGGAAGGTATCCCCGATAACTGAGACCAGCACGTGAGACTGAAAAATCACATCTCCAATATTAATATTAGTAGTCTCCTGTTTAAATAAACAATAAACCGTTAATCTGTTCCTTAGGAAACGCATAGCTGTTGAATACTCACAAACTTCTTGCTCTGGAACAGATAACAGTGGTTCATGTCTGCTGCTGGGTGTCTCGCCACAAAGCCAAAGACTTTGGGTGAAGATGGCAGGACGGCACAGAAGGAAATGGTGGACAGAGGGCACGAGTACAACAGAAACTGAGGGTCAGAAAGGCAACGAGAAGATTAAGAGTAACAACTCAAGGCAAAAGAGATCAAATAATTGAACCATATGCATCCTTGGACTGTACGCTTTTGTCACACACCTTAGTTTTGTTTTCCAAAATGTCTATCCCACTCAGTGACAGGAAGAGATGGACTTTGCTCTTCTTTGCTGCCTTCTCTGAGGAATATTTATCCGATGTCTAAGAATAAGAGGGGCTGGATTACATCATGTTTGTTACTACGTCGTTAAAGCCAACATATTGAGTTAAAGGGACAGTTCACCCAGAAATCAAAACATACATATTTTTCTTTTTTCCTGTAGTGCTATTTATCAATCTAGATTGTTTTGGTGTGGGTTGCAGAGTGTTGGAGATATCATGCGTAGAGATGTCTGCCTTCTCTTGAATATAATGGAACTAGATGGCACTCAGCTTGTGCTGCTCAAAGCCCCAAAAAAATACATTTGAAAAACTCAACAGCAATGTCTCTTTCCAGAAATCATGACCTGGTTACTCAAGATAATCCACAGACTTTGTTGGAAGAAGTTTCATGTAGGAACTATTTTCTGTCTGCCAACCTTGTCACTGCTCAGAAGGAAGCGTGCATCTACTCATGGATTAGAGGCTCATGCTCATGACAGCGTGAGATGTTAATAAAAATGGTGTCCTCCTTAGCTGAGCTGTAACAGTAGCTAGCTCAGTGGTGCTAGGTGAGCTAGCAGTAGATGCACTCTTCCTCCTGTGCAGTGATACAGTTGGTGGGTGTAGTTCGTTAGTAAGAAAATAGTTCCTATGTACACGAAACTGCTCACAACAAGGTTTGTGGATTATCTTGAGTAACCGGGTCATGATTTCTGGTGCTACAGGTATTTTTTGATTCTGGGGTAAACTGTCCCTTTAACAAGTTCAAATAGAGCTCACACAGTGGGTACAAACTCTCCCACAACAATACAAGTCTTATCACAGTGCAGAAATATCCAAGCAAGCAAGTCAACATTTTTTTTTTATTTTGAAATCATAGCTTTCAAAATATTCTTGCAGGAAAAACACAACACATTGAGAAATCTACATTGCACCATGCCAGTTTGTCTTGTGTGCACACACACAAAAATAAACAAAACAACAATGGCTTTGGCTGCCACGATGGAAGAGTTGCATGAACATCAGCATAGACATGATATAAAGGGAAAGACTGTTTCCCCATGAGGGGGAATAACCGCAACTAAGACAGGGTGGGAGTGTTAGCTGCTGACCTTTAGGCCCTGAGCTGCTTCAGACAGGACCTGTAGTCCATCAGGGCGGACCACCTCGACCCGGCCAAGAAACTGTAGTTTAAAGAAAGAAATACACATGAAGCAAAAGGGAACGTGTGTGTTTGAAACTAGGCTGAATATCTCGACACGTCACAATAAGAAAAGAATGAGACTTCTGACAGTCATGAATCAGTATTTTCACCTTCACTGGAAAGGAGATCTCATTATCATCATCCGAAATGTCACTCATTTTCACACGCCTGGTGCCAAACTGAACCCTGTATGCTGACGTAAAGACGAGTCTCAGACATTCAGACGTACATAAATGTGTAATTCATGAAATAAATACAGTAAATTCATCTTACCTCTGCGTAAATACACTTAAACCACACAGAGTCGGCTTCTTATTGCGGGACAAACGGATGGGTGTAAAGTCTGTTGGAGTTAATGAATAACTGTCACGTCTTCCTTATTGCTCTTTATCAGACATCCAGGGTGCCTGGAAACTTCATCAGTGCATCTGATGATACATGAAGGGTTATTTTCAGCACAAGGATGTGAGAATTAAAATCAGTGTTGTGTATTACATGTAACATGTTCAAGAGCTCTCAAGTTGATTGTCAGACTTGAGGCTTGATACATGGTCCTCCATTACAATAGTTCAGGATTGCATGACTTTAAATCATGTTTTTGTGTCCACTGATACTGTGACTGGAGAGAGCAGTTCATTTTTTTTTTTCACTCTGCTGTAATCCACACACCTGCCCAACCAGGACCTATACATGCATTAAATTAGACGTGAGAGCAAGGGTGCTGCCCATGGACAGGCGCCCCGACCAGTTGGAGGTCTGGTGCCTTGCTCAGGGGTGCCTCGGCAGTGCCCAGGAGGCAAACTGGCAAACTGGCACCTCTCTAGCTACACTGTCTACACTCCATATTTAGTCTGGGTGGGGACTTGAACCAGCAACCCTCCAGTTCCCAACCCAAAGTCCCCATGGACTGAGCCACTGCCGCCCAATCAGGCTATTTTGAGCATCTTAAGTTAACCTGTTATTCTTTGACAGAAGCTTGAAGGAGCAATTTCTAACATTAAAAAGGTTCAGATGTGTATGAATTTAAAGTGGACACAGACACATTTGACCCCCCGCCCCATCCCAGTATTTTCATGTGGTATTTTTATTGGCACCATCAGCACAAAGACTACCAGATTGCTTTTTGTTTTTCTTGGAGCTGGCAAATACCACAGTTTTCACAGTTAGTTCATTATTTCCACTGTCACAGCCATTTTGCCATTATTGAAATCTACCAGGGAAAAACAAAAGCCTTATTCTCTTTCTGTCGTGATTGCGCAATGGCAAAGGAGCTCTATTTTTCCTGGGGGATCGTACCTGGCGGCAGACTGAATTGCATACTGGTACTTTAGTTAAGATTATTAGGAGCCCGCTGGCCAACACCCTGACATCAGCTAGTCTTCCTGGGGTCCGGCAATGGAAGCAAGGCTATAAGGACCCAATCTAAACAGCGATGGTGCCATTATTCTATAGCTATGACACTGTGCGGTCAACATTTACTTCATTATGATAAGTTAAAGGATGGTTTCCCCTTTAGAGGAGCAGTGTGTGGGATTTGGTGGCATTTAGCAGTGAGGTTGCAGATTGCAGCCAGATGAATACCCCTACCTTCACCCCTCCCTACAGTGGCCTTCAGGTAACGTCACAACATAACATATGATGGAAAAACACACACACACACACACAAAATCACTTCCGTATCAACAGTTTTTAATATTTGTTGTCAGTGAGTGCCACTTCATCAATGCTCAATCATATATATATTTATTTTTATATTAGCGAGTTCATACAGGCGATGCTAATGTCTCAATCAGAAGCCAGTGAAAAGCATTATGGTCAATGATGACGTCACGCAACGCTGGTCGGAGTTGATGACAGTGGTCAGAGACGTCATGAAGGGAAGCCTAAAACAGACAGCACAGATACCTGATCGTGTTCACAAGATTGATTTCTGAATCGTAGGAGTTAGACACAATGTTAAAATCATTTCAGACGTGAAGTAATCAACTTCATTTTACAGAAGAGACGCAGGTTTTGTTCAACACAGAGCAGATGGATGAAAATTTCCATTACTTATCAGTTATACAAAAAATCCCTGTCAACACCAGTTACAGATCCCAAAAACCTGGAAACAAACATCCCTGTATATACCCTGTGGTTTCTCTGCTAACTGCCGTGAAAATGAAGCCATACATGTAGCTGCTGGATCTGAATACATCAACGTGTGTCCCACAAACAGCTCAAGTGGTCTCAACTGTTTGTTTTAGGCTCAGTGTTGCTGTAGCTGTGAGAGAGGGACGGACAGACAGACAGGTGGCCAGTGGACTCTGAAGTGAACTGCAGACGGAGATGAGAGCACAGAGATCTTTTTGTTTGTGTGCTTTATGTGAATTGGTGGAGCAACAGCTGAGATGAATAACACCATCCACTGAGAGAGACACAGATGGGACAGAGCTAGTTTCATTATAAGAACAACATTACACAGAGAGGATGGTGTCAACCTTCTCCAACAGATACAGTGACCTCTGATCGTAATACGCGAGGCTCTGTCCCATCAGCGTCTGTCTGTGTGGGCTGGTGAAGCGACACAGGCGTCGTGTGCTGGAGTTTATGAGTCGTTGACGGACATGGTCTCCATGGCGTTGGGCAGGTTCTGGTCCCCTCCTCCCTGCTTCTTCTTCTTCCCTCCTCCATCCTGCTGTTTCTTTGCTTTCTTAGACATCTCCTGATCGATAGGAGCGGGCTTGACGAACTTAATAATCTCTGTCAAACCTGGAGGTGGAAAAAAAATACATTTAACCCTTCAAACAAACAAATGAGTAAAACAATCAAAAAGCATGACATAGATGGTCTACAATATAAGACAAAGAAAACATCACCGAAAACTGAGCCGAGGAAACACCAGTTTAAATGTTACTGCGCTTAAAGGAATGCTTCAATACAGAGGTGGGGCACCAGCATGCAGAAAGTTTTCTTGCATGTAAGGCAGCCTCGTTGGCAGTGCATTGAAGTTTGTCAGTTGTAGAGATGTCGACCCGTTACTCACGTCTGTCTAACGTAAATATTGCTTCCCTTCAGTTTTCTGCACTGCGCACCGACTGGGTCTAGTGGGAGGTATTGTTAGCTAGTGGCGTTGCTCAATAGGTGATTACTGCAAGTAATGCCATCCCAGTTAGTAAGCGGCTACATTTTGAGTGGCAAACTCCCTTTAGCATTGTAACTATGTAATCACTGTTAACTCTGTTAGCACCATTAGCAGCTTCACAAATACAAGCAGCTTCATTTTGAGCCGCAAAACCCCTTTAGCACTGTTGACTGTGCTGATGCTGCTAACGGTGCTAACAGGGTTAACAGTAGCCCCTTTTACACTGCCAGATTTTCCGCGAATGTTGGGCCGTTTTGCCGGCAAGCTGCGAGCGTTTAGACACACAGAGCCGGATTGGCGAGTTGATCTGAGGTGCCCAATTTTCCGCCTCGTAGGGTAGACATATTGTCGGAACCCTTTTAGTTTAAACAGACCGAGGCAGCCTTCCACAACGGGAGGAGCTGTTGATGACGCCGCACGTGCGAGCCACTGGCGGTGGATAAACAGGAAACAGCTGATAGCAGGAATTAGCGAGCAGTTAGTAGCAAGAGGGAAACGCAAACCTGACAGACACTGTAAAGATGAGCAACTGAGGAGACAAAGAATTGCACGCCCTCCTTGCCCTCGCCAATGAAGAAGCCATTAACCGTCAGATGACGGGGACGGTGAAGAACGGGCTGACTTATGAGAGAATCGCCGAAGGACTGAACAGCCGCGGCTTCCCTGTCACGTCACTGTTTACGTCACGCGCTGAGCTACAAGTTTTGTTACTTGCCAAAAGAGTGGCACCGCTAGCTAGCTCCCACCCAACCCACTCACTGAGTCAATGGAGCGCTGGAAAGGCCTGTTGTATTTCACGTAATTTTGCTGTTTTTCCCCTTAAAAATTACTCACTTACACCCGCTTTCATAAAAGTTAATGGGTGTTGGGCAATCAAAAGAAGAATGAACCTAAACTGACACCCCTAGTCCTTTGTAAGGACATCCATTGGTGCACTGCATCTTGTTTTCTCCACTGAAAGAGACATTCCATTGCTGAACGGAGCTGTGTAGCACAACTCTTTTGTAGCTGAAGGTTTATTTCTCCCACATGTATTACATCACTATTCGCTATTAAATCAAGCAATTTGTTACACGTCTCAAACCGATTCATCACGTCTTTGACTATGAGAATCAACATAATTCCATCAGTATGTCAGAACACTTTATTATTCTGAACTTACAGCATGTTTCACCGCATAATAGATGTCAGATTGCAACTGTAAATTTAAATTCTTGTCCTCTGTGCTCTGTACTTCTTCAGCTAGAAGTTAGATTTAACTGATTCAGACAGTCTTACAGAAATATGTTTTTAAAGTGAAATATTAAAGCCTTAGCAGCAGAAATGAACAAAGGCACCAAACTGAAGTCAATACCAGACAATATGTCAGCTGATACTTTTAAATATGAACACATAACATAAACAAACTATCCTGACATGGATCCCTTAGAGTTTTTCTTTTTCTATTGAGACTACGACACACTCATTTCTGTTCTGCAATTTCTCGTTAGTTATCGACTGACATGTACGACACATCAGCGATAAACTGAGCCGATACACGAACCTCCCCATAGTAAGTCTAGTCATATGTAGTTTGTAAAACACTTTCCACCTCATTATTCATTCGTCTTATATTTCTTCATTGACCAAAATGCTTTATAGCATCTGTTTTGTTGTCTTTTTATATAAACACAACACCACACAAAGCACTCAGCGCATCTTACCAGGAGGCATGAAGTCCCTGAGCTTCTCTGGAATAACAATGCCTTCTTCGGTTTGGTAATTCTCCAGGATGGCGCACATCACTCGAGTGGTGGCGCACATGGTTGCATTCAACATGTGCACAAACTCGGCCTATAAAACAAAGAGAGAGGGTTGTTTTTAGGAAAAAACATTGTCCATATTCTGGAGATAGATGAGCAGCAGCCATGTTGCATTATCAAACTGATCTTTGTCGAGCCGCACAGCTGCAGGGAAACAGAGCACTCACCTTGTCCATCATCTTTTTGGTCTGTCCATAGCGGATGCGGAGACGCCTGGCCTGGTAGTCGGTGCAGTTTGAGCAGGAGACCAGCTCTCTGAAGGCACCAGAGCCGGGGAACCAGGCCTCCAGATCCAGCTTCTTACTGGCTGCGTGATTAAGGGCACCTATGATGACACACAGGAGCAAGAAGTTAGCGGATATCATGCTCTGATCTTCATGCAACTACAAACTGCAGCTGAGCAGTTGACATGTTGTTACACATGGAGCAACCTGCTTAAGACCCACGTGTAAGTGTGCAGGCGTGTCAGACCTACCAGAGACAATGTTGACGATGCGATAAGGAATTCCTAGCGACTGGTAGAACTCTTCTGCCGTCCCGATCATCTCATCGAACATCTCCCATGACTTGCCGTCATGTGGCGAGGCATAGACGAACTGCTCAATCTACAAAGAAACCCATAAGGTCATTAGATTGTTTTCACAAAAATACCAAAACAAAAATTAGGCCTATTCTCATTTAAACTACTGAGTGTGTATCTGCTGTATAGTTTAAGAATGATTTAATGACTCTAATAATTTGATGGGTGTTAACAAAGAGTGGCCATTTATTTGAGGGTTGTGTTTCCCACAGCTGACCTTCTCAAACTGGTGCACCCTGAAGATGCCGCGGGTGTCTCGTCCATGGGAGCCCACTTCCTGTCTAAAGCAGGTGGAGAAGCCGGCGTAGCGGATGGGCAGGTCCTCAGGTTTGAGCCACTCCTCCCTCAGGAAGGCTGCGATGGGCTGCTCTGAAGTGGCGATGAGGTACTTCTCATCTATGGCGCTGTCGTCCGACTTCTCGCTGCTCTTACCGATGACCTGGTGTAAACACACAGACGCACACACACGCGGGTTAAGGAGGAGGGACAATGGACGGAAATTGATTTCCAGGGTTTGCGCGGTCATGAGACAACCTGAAAAGGTTCAAGTACAGAAAACAAAACCTAATTTTGTAGTTTTGTGGTAGTAGTTTTTTTTAACCTCTGATTCATGAAGTTCAGTCAGAATGTTTTTCAGTTATTGAAAGGTCGTGGAGATCCACTGGACAATATGTGTATAAATGAACCCAGGCCTCTACCTTTACTTCTTGAACACTTTTAAACATCTTGATGCCCAGTTACTTCTAAAGAGGCTGAAATATGAAACAATTGCTCATCGCAACATGATATGTAAAATGATGACACTGAGTGTACAAGTTGTTGCCACTGGTGTAGCCTGTCTAATGAGGACGTGTCCTGTCTGTGCAATCAATGCAACTCTTAATGTGTTTCGTCATTAATTATTTTGCTGATATTTATCAAACACTGGAGCGACTCTCTGCTCTTTACTTGGCAGGACACGACCTCTGAGTTGAGTACACACATTAATATAGAGCATGTTGTAGCGGAACTGATAACAGATAACAGACTGATAAATGGTGTCAAGTGGAGTCTAATGGTCATCAAATGTTTACCCACAGCAAATGGCAACTTCATTAAAACTATTTTATTAGAATTAAAAATTAATATACAGCATATTAAAGTAGCCAGCTGGACTTGAGACAGCTGTTTTGCTCTGACTGCAGCTCTTTCTTTGGGCCTCAAGGTGGCACTTCCACAACCACACTTCATGGCCAATACTATATGGACACCTGAACATCTCACTCCAAGCCCATGGTTAAAATGCGGTTGGTGTTTGATTTTTCAATAACATCAAATGATGTCATCACATTTTCATGCCGCTCAAAGTTGCAATAAATGGGACTCTGCAGGACAGAATGTCCCTCCAGCAGCTGAGGTTTACCTCCAGTCAGATCCACGACAACACAAACACAAGCTGAGAGAAAAAGCTGAGGAATCCAGTAAAAGCCTCTGTACCTTGTAAAGCTCTTCGTCAAACTGGCTGAGCTGGGCGACTTCCTGCATGACCTCTTTCCTCATGAAGAAGGGTGTGTAGAGCATGGTGTACTTCTTGCTGTGGAGGATCCTTAAGGCGTAATTGATGAGCGCCTGCTCCAGGAACACCAGCGGGCCCTGAACACAACAAAGGAGAGGAAAACAACTTAACAGCTGGTTTCAGAAAGCAGAAGGCCAGTCATGCTTCTTCTCTGAGTGCAAATTAAATGTCTTATTTTAGTGGAGAAAAAGGCTTAAAAAGGAAAATGCTGTTGGTCTGTCTGCAGGGTCACGTTATGTCCGGCATGTGCTGGATGTTGTTATCTGCACTCACCTTCAGAAAGTAGCCTCTGCTTCCAGCCACAACAGCTCCCCTCTCTCCATCAAAGCCATCGATCATGACCACCAGGTCGACGTGAGAGTACTTCTTCTGGGTGCCGCAGTCGCCCCAGGTACGCTCCACCTTGTTGTCTGCATCCTGTCAGGAGGAGACAAGAGGACATGTTACATTAAGATGTTTTAAGACGGTGATTTAAGACGTGGTCCCAAATCAATCATAAATCAGTGTGTTTGCCATTTTTCATGGAGGTGTGCAAGAAACACAACGTTTTCTTTATGAATTCAAAGTAGCACAGCATGACCAACTCATTTACAAATGGTCATTTTGTGGATGAACTATTCCTTTAACTCCCTATGAGTGCAGTTATGTAATTTGTCTTCCTTTTAACAACAACTATTTATAATGCCACCACACCCTAGATAAAAATCTAGAGTGTGGTGGCATACACTTTAAATGGCAGCCACTACAGTCGGGTCGATTTCTGGTTTTGCCGGTCTGGTCCGGTGTGCGACCTCAAGACAAGACAAGATTTCATGCAACTGGTTGAACCAGCATTTGTCCTTATGAGTCTTTCTGGCAAATTAAAAAGTAGCCTACATCATCAACCTGTGTAGGTGAAGTCATTGCGCTAAACTGCATAGTAGTAAGCAATATGACAATGTGATTAACATATAATTATGCTTGTTTATAAACAGATTAATGGAGCCAATAGTGTTTGCCAGGACATGTGGAATTTACTGCTGAGCCGAGCACCGGCAACATAAAGGAAATCAAATTTCAGAGGAGGCGGGACTAGGAACGCGTGTGAATGTTGCATTTGTTTGATTAAAAAGTCATGTGTTTTTTGGGGTGACGAGACAAGACATGGCAACTTTAGTCTCTCAAAAATCTAGATCAAAAATCTGGATTTGAAGCTGATGAATGAGGTGTCCTAACAGGCCATGAGCAATGCAGCGCTGACGCTTTGAGCTTAACTTTTATTGGACTCCCCTTTTCTATTTATTCCTGTTGCTAACTTGGAAAGCTCAGCGACGGACAAGGCGCAGCGGATTTGTGAAGATGAAATGAGGAATTATCTGATACCTCATTTCACTACAAAAAGAACAACTGAAGCAATGACTGTAGAGATACTGCTAGAACGCTAGGTTACTTGCTGTTGGCTGTAGTAGGAGTATGTCATTTCCAGTAAATCTCACCATATAAATGTTAATAATGTCATGCAAATATTCTGACATTTTAATATGAAATATCTTGATAATATCTGGATCATGCATTATCTAATCTATCTTATTGGTGAAGATCATGTCAATCAGTGTGTGACAGTGAAACCACTCACCTCATCATTACTGATGGGCACAGACGGGTGCAGAAGGTTGCCGATCTCCCTCAGGTACTCAAAGCGCTCTGCCTCCAGCCTTATCCTCTCGCTGTCAGATTTCTCCACCGCCTCGTCCACTAACAAACGCACCTTCTTGATCTGCGTTACCGTCAGGCCCTGACACAGAAAAATGTAAAATGCAAACAAGTGAGGAGAAGCAGAGATTATGCAGTGTGTGTGCTTTATGTTATATCTGTCAGAGATTTGTGTGACAACATGACGGTCATACCGAGAGTGTCTCAGCTGTTAGGGACTCGACGTTCTGTGCTTCTTCAGGTAGAGAATCATCTTCCCCAACTGGTTCCTTCTTCTGCAATCCCAATATAAACACATGTTAAAGAAGATAAAAATTGTACAGCTTCTTCTCATACTGACAGTGAGATGTCTCCTGTCTCACTCCGCATTAACCCGTTCAGTCATTGATGCTGCCGTACCTTCATTTTCTCCCCAATGCTCTTGCTGCATAGGTTCTTAGCTTTGTTCAGGTTGTCTGCAGTGAAGCGGCCTGTCAGGGGGTAAATCACAGAAAGTCAGTGAATGGGACTGCACTTAAGAGTGTGTGTTTGTGTGTGTGAGCTGCTGTAGCAGCAGCAGCAGGACTATTAACCTGGTGACAGGTGTTGCTGTCAGTTGTAGCTCACCCTCATGCATTAAAAAACAATGATACAATGGTAACAACCTTGGTCACTTTTACAGTGACACTAATGTACTGCAAAACCAGTCACGTCATCATGCTGGGTCAGACTGTGGCTACACTGCAGGGCGAGGTTGACTTGTCCTGTTGGTGGCTAGGATTGCATCAGATTGCACGTTACTAACCGGCATCGCTAAGCTAACCTAGCATTAGCATTTAACACTGTATCATATCTGCCGATAAAATTATGTGCGAATGAGTAGAGCTTAGCATAAACCTATTAAAATCTGACATTAAGTAACTACAGTGAACTATGTGGGGAATAACCATATGGCTCACTCGTTAAATGGTGCTAGCTGCGCTAACATTAGCCACATTGCGTGGTATTCTCTTCCTCTGTGGTAACACCACACCAGACCTCCTTCAAATATGACTGTAAAAATTGTTGCCACCTTTACTGAGACACTCTCACGTCTTGTACAAGGTCAATTTTTCACAACCTGTTAAAATAATGTCCACCGGTACGTTCGGCACAAATACAATGTACCAAGCAAAACGGTTTAGTTGACTTTCTGAAGAGGTTTGCATACCACTGCAATGAACGTTACGTTAACATTACGTTCACCCAAGTTACTGCGGTGGCAAAGAGATAGAGTCAACGAGCGCAATCATTGTAAAAAAAAATATATTATTTAGATCTGATTTACACATTTCAAAGTGCCGAATTTGAGACTTTGTCCTGTACATGCGTAAGGTCTTTAAATGTCTCACATAGGATGTAACACATAGCTGTATTTGCACACTGACTGTAAAACCCCAGCCTTTTGTAATGGAGTTGGGCGTTAGCTCCCCGCCAGTTGACACATTAGCATCATTAGCCACCGCGCTAACGTTAGCTACTAAGACTGAAACAAAAGTGAAAGGGCGCTTACATTTTCTCCACTCTGTGTCCGCGGCGACCAGTTTATCCACGAGCGTGACATCTTTGAACCTCTTCCTTTGAGTTTCGCGGATGATCTCTGGATCGCCACCTTTGTCGGCCCGAAACAGGTCCAAGTCGAGCACCATCTTTCCACGCTGTCTGTCAGAGAGCGCTTGAATGAGCTCACAACGATGACGACTCAAACCGGGTTGCCAGGTCTTGCTGGTCAAGTCACTAAATCGTATTCACAATTTGATTTCTGACTTAATTACAACCAATCCTTCACTGGTGTTTAAAAACGGTTTAAAACGCCATTTGATCAATTTCATTCAGATGCTTTAAGATGCTATTTTAGATACAAAAATATTAGAGGTTTGTCCGCCGGTCTGGCAACCTACAGCATCAGCAACACCTGCAAATCTCTGGCAGTCATCAACAGGATTGTGAATAAATGTTCCCAGTGCTGGGAGGTAGTGAACTAGGTGAAGGCTAACCGCTCTCATATATTTAATTTGTTAACATAAAAAAGCCCTGTTTTTCTGAGTAATTATTTTCTGTTTTTCTGAGTAATTTATTTATTTTTCTTTTTTTTTTTGGTGTATTTTTTCCAGTTTTTCTGAGTATTTTTTCTGCTTTTCTGAGTAATTTTTTTCTGTTTTTTTGAGTAATTTATTTATTTTTCTTTTTTTTTTGGTGTATTTTTTTCAGTTTTTCTGAGTATTTTTTCTGCTTTTCTGAGTAATTTTTTTCTGTTTTTCTGAGTAATTTTTTTCTGTTTTTCTGAGTAATTTATTTATTTTTCTTTTTTTTTTGGTGTATTTTTTCCAGTTTTTCTGAGTATTTTTTCTGCTTTTCTGAGTAATTTTTTTTCTGTTTTTCTGAGTAATTATTTTCTGTTTTTCTGAGTAATTTATTTCTGTTTTTCTGAGTAATTTATTTATTTTTCTCTTTTTTTGGTGTATTTTTTCCTGTTTTTCTGAGTAATATTTTCTGCTTTTCTGAGTAATATTTTCTGTTTTTCTGAGTAATTTTCCCCCTGTTGTTTCGTGGTATTGTTTTCTGTTTTTCGGGGTATTTTTTTTATTGTGGAATTTCTTTTCCTGAACGAGGAGACACTTCAGATACTTCAAAATATCACAAGAAGCTCCCAATTTTGGACCATAAAAGGAAAGCAACGACTTTTATTTTTATATTACCATTGCCTCTCTACTGTAATTGAGCCCCCTTTGACCACGACTAGTACTAGCTATAGTTAATCAAACTATATTTCTCCCAAGGGTAGTTTTGCTGTAGTTCAACTTCTTCCTGTGTGAAGCAGCTTGCAAAGCCCTGCTTCCAGTAGCGTCCCCAACACTGAACACATCACACGTATCTGATGAGCCAGAGAACATTTGTTTTTGTCTTATATTTTAATTAGATGATTAGATGCACAATAGAAAATCCATATTTCACAAGAATAAATACAAAATGCAAGACGACTCATTTATCCACGTGTAACCTTGCATCAGCATGAAATTAAAAATGATAAGACCTATCAATCCATTCTTATGTATATGAGATATGCACATGCATAAATAAACTATAAACATGCATTTACACAATGTGTACTTCAAGGTAAACATTCTCACAGAATACTTCAATGACTCATGTTTGAGATTAATACTTAATTTATGTACAAGCTCATATTACAAATATACTTTTACATGACATTGCAAGAAAACAAATAATATATATTTGCAAAATACATTTGTAAGACAAAAATAGCTCTATGGACCATTACACACATTACTGGACATTCTTTCTTTGCTTTTCTTTCTTTCTTTCTTTCTTTTTTTTTTTTTTTTTACAAATCCTTATCGTACACACATATGTGGCATGTAACACATTTAAGAGGTCAAAGTGCATGGTGGCTGCCTCTGCAAATCAACCGAGGCATAGATGGTTAGTCGATTTCTTAAGGGCAGGGCAGCAAGGATGTTGATGTTCCAGCTGTGAGCTCACAGCTGGGTTGAGAACTACAATTAAGTCAGGGAGTATGGATTCTTTTTTTTACTGCTTAGTCCCCTCCCTCTGCATCGTGATGCCTTTTTGCCGTCATTGCCATCCGAGCCTCATAGATAGCCCACTGCAGAGCTGCTCCGGCCGGTAACTCAGTAAAGCCTTCCTCTGAGATATGGTTTACCTTCAGGTAACAGCCCGGCCTGTGCAGAGCCACTCCGTGGAGGTGAGAGAAGAGCAGCTGTAAGTCTCGTGGCAGCATGTAGTGAGATGCCAGCCTCAGCTCAGTGGGGATGTCCGTTTCCTCAGAGTACTCAAAAATGGCTGCCATGTATTTGGACAGGTCCTGGCCCCTGGTTTTGGCTCGGCCCACCTCCTCTCCGATAAGTTGGACGGCTGCGTTGGAGCTAAAGGTGCTGGACCCAAAGACAAGCTCTCTGTCTGCTTCCTCGCCTTCATCACCACCCTGTGGAGGCTGCGGCCTGTGGTTGAAACCTTCGGAACAGATCACTAAGATGAAGTCGCTCTCCCTGATCTGTCGGCAGTGCCAGGCCATACTGCCCTCCTCAGCCACGCTCAGAGAGTCCCACAGGTCCAGGCACACCTGGGGAGAAAAGAAAGAGCAGTGTCACAACAAACTGATCTAATAACATATTTAGCCCATATCTCATATTTAAGAAGACACAAAGAAATGAATATAATCATTGGCTTTGTAGGATGTTGCTAAAATAATCTCCACACGTTTATCCCTTTTGTATTTTTAATTTGTCTCTGCCCGTCCGATTTGACTAAGACAGACAACATGTAGCAAAATGCATTAGAGCTATGGGATGTCACATCCACTACCTGAGTGGCCATGTGCTGTTGTATGAAGGCCCCTAACTG
Source organism: Epinephelus awoara (assembly GCA_035609425.1). Taxonomy (NCBI): domain Eukaryota; kingdom Metazoa; phylum Chordata; class Actinopteri; order Perciformes; family Serranidae; genus Epinephelus; species Epinephelus awoara. Next base: position 31,055,959 of record CM069301.1, on the reverse strand, counting down.
CATGACGGCTTTGACATGACCGGGGCCATCAGTGCTGCTGTAGCAAATCAGAAGACGAGGAGGGGTCAGCCTGTTTCTTTGCAATGATGTCACTTCCTCCTGAGTCCCGCTCTCTTGATGCTGCTTGATAAAATCTGAACGGATGACAGAAAAATAACCTGATAATGTTTCACACGATGTTGGTAACAGCAAAGACAGTTGGGAAGTCTTTGTCAAATGGTGTAAAAATAACAATTATGAATGATCAAATTAGCTTCAAACAGTGATTTTACGTACATAAAGTGCTCAGTGTGTTTTCGCACCTGGTTTTATATCAAGATTCGTTATCTGCAGCCTGGTCCTCCTCCTGATGAGAGCAGCCAGTAAGACTACAAGTATGGCTACCACAGCCAGGCACACTGGAATCATCAGAGCCAATGAGGGAGTGGCAGAGCGTGTTGAAGAACCTCCTGAGGATGGGGGAGTTGTTACTATACATGACAATTCAGTTACAAAGACATTTTGGGAAATGAGCTTATTTGCATTACTGCAGAGTTAGCCGAGAAGATGGATCATGTCTATGATGATCATGAATCTCTCATCTAACTCCGGACAGGAATGCAAAAGATATTCTCCAAATTTTCTCTAAAGGATGAAAGACTGATGGGGCTGTTCAGACAAGTAGAAAATACTGTGACTGTCAAATCTCTACCACAAAAAGTAAGATGAGGTTAGCATAACATCTCCTTTGATATATCGTATGTCAGCAGCAGCAGCAAAACAGCTTCTCTTACCATTTTGAATGCGCATGACCTGAACACTGAATGTTTTCCTCACTGCATCCACTTCATTGGCTGCAATCTGTGACACAAGAAATGTTGAAAGTTATTCTTGACCTTGGAAAATTGTGGTTGGACAAAATAAGCAGTACTGTCAGCAAACAGCTGCCTATTAATTCAGCAGAAAGGGAGCAACATAAGCACTTATTTGGACTTGTGTATCTGGCCACCTGATGAACATAAGTCCAATATTCTCTCTTCTTTTAGCTCTGTTTTGGTCTCCACCTACTCTTGACGGAAAATTTAACATATAGCTACTTAAAGGGATAGTGCACCCAAAAATGAAAATTCAGCCATTAACTACTCACCCATATGCTGAGGGAGGCTCTGGTGAAGTTTTAGAGTCCTCGCATCACTTGCGGAGATCCGAGGGGGGAGTGGGTAGCAGCACAACTGCACACCTAATGGCTGAGGGCACCCCAGATTAAAACGTCCAAGAGCACAGAAAAGCCCCGACATAAAAAGTTGTTCGCACACATGTCAGCTCAGTGTACACAGAGGCAGTTAGCGCTACAGGCTACAATAAGGCTAAAAACAGAGTTTAAATGACGTTTTTCCAAACAACTTTTTATGTCAGGCTTCAGGACACTTGGATCACTGCGGACGAGCAGTATGGAGATATTCTGTGGTTTCAATTATGTGTTACGTTTTAATCTGGGGTGCCCTCAGCCATTAGGTGTGCAGTTGTGCTGCTACCCACTCCCCCCTCGGATCACCGCAAGTGATGCGAGGACTCTAAAACTTCACCAGAGCCTCCCTCGGCATATGGGTGAGTAGATAATGGCTGAATTTTCATTTTTGGGTGCACTATCCCTTTATTGCTCCACTATATTTTAGCTCTTCCAGTTCCCTTGTCTCAAAGTCAGTGGGTTTTTCAATGTGTTTTTGGTTAGATCCCTGAAATAAGGTCTGGGGTCAACATAAGCGTAAGAGACTCTCATGTTTTTGTTCTACCACATAAAATACATCAGTAAATACCCCACTGTGAATTTTAAAACTTTTTTTATGTCTCCAAAAAGGCAGTTGCTAGCAAGGGGGTAAATGATGCTACAGAACGTCAATGCACCACCTTATGCGTGTAGCTTTTTTATAGCCTAGAATTAGCTTTTTACTTCTGGTGATTACATTTATGCTTAAAAAATCATAAAGTAGTGTTCATGAGTGACGATTATCTTGCCAAAATACCAAGAAACATTTCACAACAAAGTAAATGAAAGAACATTAATAGAGTCCCATATAATAGTTTCCAGGCTGGTATTTTAATATTACTTATTAAACACGAAGCCCCCAGAGTTTTTTGTTTTTGTTATAAACTATAGTACTTTCAGATATTATGCAATCCGTTTCAAGTCTTATAATCCATTTTTTATTTTACCTCGCATGTGTAATTGGTTCCTTCTTGAAGATCATTCAGCTGATAGCTGTGGTGAGTTTCGTTTTTGCTGGAATTCTAAGGAAATGAAATAGTTAGTACAGTTGATTGTCAAATGTTTCTACAGTACAAATAACAGAAGCAATGTGTTAATGTGCTGAATGAAAAGATGCAGAGGTTGAAACCACTAACAGGCGTGATATCTGTGTATTGCTTCTTGCCGTTCGCGTAACACAGTGAGAAGTAGCTCCTGATGCCCAGGTTCGGGGGAGCCAGGTTAAATGTCACGGTGATGGCAGTCCCTTCCTGCTGGACCTCAATATGTTTCGGGTACCAGTCTACAACCAGACCATGAAATAAAGTAAAGCTGATCATAAGAAGAAGCATGTAATCACAATGTGGCGTAATTGTACCAGACTGGAGTGTGTTTGGTAGCTTTGAGGGACATTTTCTCTCACCTTTTTTGCACTGCTCAAGACCATTCTTCTCTGCACATGCTGCAAAATCATAATGAATACATTATTATATATATGGAGAAGAGAGCAATCTTCAAAGGGCAGACGAGCTTCCTGATGACAGAGCATTAGATGTAATTATTACTGTGGTATGTGCACTGCGAATAACAACATATTTAAATTGTAAAGGATACCCTGAAGCATATGTGTGTGTGTGTGTGTGTGTGTGTGTGTGTGTGTGTGTGTGTGTGTGTGTGTGTGTGTGTGTGTGTGTGTGTCTATAAGATTATATCTAGCCGAGAGCAGGTGTGTCCAAAATACTTTAAATGGGGGGCCCAATCACATAATGTGAAAGTACCTGGGGAACAGCTGCGTCTTGCATCATATGGGTTATTATGAAAAAGAAAAAATGAATCCCATACGAAATGAGACAGACGCAACTGTTTCATCTCTTCATGAGAAAGTATTCAACTTCTCATCGCTCCTGAAAGCGACAGCTATCGCTGTAGACATTACGCCTCTTCACTGTGGCCTTCTGCTACCTAGTAGGAAATATCTGCTGTAAGGTTTGCTGGTTTATCATCTGTTTAGGAAATTACATTGGCTCCGCCTGTGCAGTTCCTGTGTGGTGCGTATCTACAACTGTATGATGGTCTTGCTATCGTGAGTTGAACGGAAAAATAAAAGTAACAACAACAAAAGTAACCAACATTGTGTGGTGGGCCACATAATGTATATTTTGAGCAACAAGCTGTGGGGCACTTAAACTTGGTCCATGGGCAACGATTAGCCCCTGGGCCGAATGTTGGAAATGCCTAGTGCAGAGCTTAAAGAGGTCTTACAGCGTGTGGAGAAGATCTTGCTGCGGTAGAACCTCTCCCACTCCTCAGGCACTGGCAGAGCCATGACGGTTACGGCATACTGGGACCCAAGGGGGAGGCCGGGGAAAGGGTCTGACTTGTACACCTGCAGAATACAGTGGCAAACATGACCTTGGTTTTCTTTAAACACACTGCACACTTTAAACTGATAAGGTGCGATAAGAGTTTTTGACATAGGCGTTATTAATGGTTAAAGAAACTTTCATGTTATCTTCGCCTTTTTCAACTTTATGATTTTCTTTCTATTTTTTAAGATATTCAGCATGAGTACTGTTTTCTTAATTTCTACTTTTCAAAAGGTATTTCCACCTGTCTGATAACTCCCAAATGGATTCAAAGACTTGCATAACATTTAGTGGAAAGATTGGTCATTAGCCAAATGATATAAGGGGCAAAAAAAAGTGTGTGTGTGTGTGTGTGTGTGTGTGTGTGTGTGTGTGTGTGTGTGTGTGTGTGTGTGTGTGTGTGTGTGTGCATGTGCATGCACATAGGGCCGTCGCAACCGGACAGGCAAACTAGGCAATTGCATAGGGCCCAGAGCTGGAAGGGGGCCCCCAGAGAGGGCTGACATTGGTCCATATCAATGACAATATGATGGAACCCCTATAGACACTCCCCCCTAGCATTGTTGGAGTACCGTAGTACTACGGTAGCCTAACTCACGGTACCACTACTGTGGGATAAGTTCAAAGTCCAATCACAAGAGGGTGAGTGTCCATGCACCGTCCAATAAAGCCGCACGATGGCCACCTGGCACTCAATATGCTGCCTCCAAGGTGCCTCTTGCCTGGGGCCCCCAGAGTGTCTTGAAACAGCCCTGCATGCACACACACGTATAAACATATCATTTTGCCATATCCCCTTTCATAACTCATGAACTGCTTGTTGTAGGGAGACATCAATGGACTAGTGACAAGTTGAGTGGATGCATGCGTGCACATAGTTGCAGCGATTGCAAATTTCCACTTGTTTTTGTAGAATTTGTTTTTATTTAGGATTATAAAGATGACTTAGACTTGGTTATGATCTAATCTGCCTCCTAAAAGTATGAGAACAGAGCCTGCAGCTCTAGTATAAACATGTTTCATGTGGTTTCATATTGTGCAATCAATGCCTGCGACTGACACATATTGTATCGGTAACGCTGTGCAAGAATGTAACTTTTTCTTTGTGGGAATGTGAGGCGTCTGTCTTCCAGGTGTGCATTAGACAACACTTTACTTTTCTGTTGTAAAGTCCCTTGTAAGTGTTTATTAGATGAATACTGTGTAGTAAAGCTGTATAATAAGCCCTGCAGTTAACTATAACATGGAGGTCACTTTCATGACATAGTGTCTCTATCTTGAAGACACTGTGGTGTTAATGTACTGCATTTCTGAAAAGTCGCTTGTTGGTTCAAATCTCATTACACCTTTTATTCCGTCCTTCTTTCTCTTCTATGATGACTCCTCAAGGACGTACATAGACATAGTTACACATGTCAAAAACAGAAATGTTTTTTGCCTAGCACTGGGACAATACTGTGCAATAATATATCTTCCTCATCGTCAAAGCTGGGACAGACAGACATAAAACACATTCATTTAAATTGTCATCGCTATCAGCTGCTACTATGGAGAGTGTGGGATTCTGATCACTGATCAAAAGTATGCAGTGACCAAAGTTAAGAGCGTATCCAGAGGTGCATGTTCTCATAAGACATGGTATGTACAGTCCTCCAGGACATTCGCATAACAAAATGAGAATAAATAATAGGCTTCCCTTTGAAGTGTATTGCTTTTGAAAGATCTTAAGTGTAAAATGTGCAGCTGTTTCCTCTAAGGACATATTTTCTTTTTTTTGGGGGGGGGGGGGTGATGTCACTTTGACCTCACTTAAAATATAGCATCATTCATTTCACAATAGGTCATAATTTGTGAGTTCTAAAAGACACTGTGTGCCGGTATGTTTTTCCAGGGGAATTTCTTTTGTACGTAGGAGAGATTTAGGATTCACTCAATGATAAAAATAAAAACTAGATAGAAATATATTTATATGAAAAGTGCTGTTTTATTGTTTAAACTTGAAATTAGCTGTGAGCATTCCTTCAAGCAACAGCCGTGAGAATTCGTGCGAATACATTTCGGGTTGTCAAATACAACATTCTTGACTGAAAAAGGTCAAAGACCCTCCTACCATTTCAGTGTGTGAAGCTGGGAGGGAGAGGTTACGGTGAAAGAGAAAGAGCTGACAGGCAGCACTTGACCCTCCCAAAGCCTGCAGGGACACCTGAAAGCCTCGCAGGAAGGCGATTCCTGCAGCAAACACAAAACAGACACAGACAACAGAGTGAAGTCAGTGTCACAGACTTAGCCGCAATCCAACATCCAAGTTGGAGATATACTTCAAAGTCAAATGTGTGCTGCATGTTCTCCAGCGTCTGTTACGCTGTCACCTGTCAAAGGCCCAGTCATACACAGAATAATCAAACAAGCATCTAATACATTCTTATAATGCCTGACAACATTTTCACCTTCCAGTAATGATTCACTGTGTGTCAAGTGAAATCTTTTTTATGTCAAACCCTGATAGGAGAAATTACTTCGGGGAGTTTGTGTCTGTCTGACATGTTGTAGGCTATTAGTTTCAAAACTGCCTCGAGCCTCAAAAACCGACCAAACCGCTTTGTGACCTCCACCCAATGTAAAGACATGTTGTGTGTCTATACAACAACTGCATACAGAAATTGGCTTTGTCAGTCCATTTCAACATACCATAGTAGCTTGGCTTCCAGGAGACAACAATAGTGTCAGATCTGGGGTTTAGCTCATTCACAAACTCAACCTTTACATCATTTGGTGCTTGGACGTAGTGCTGACAGATTTTAGGGTCCTCGTCCCCAAGCAACTGGAAACATGGCCAGGGAATACAGCCTGAGGAGAAATAACAATAGAAACAAAGAATGATTTTCACATTTTGTTCAGAACATCATAAATACGCCACTCGCAAATTCTGAAGCTTTTACATGCCTTCAGAAATGCTGTTGCTAACAAGTAGCTAAATGAAACTACAGTTTCATCATGCCAAGCATTGCTTCACAGCCTTGTTGTGGTGACAATGTTAAATCATTTGACAAGTTTGTTGCCTAACATTAGCTTTTTACTTTGGCGATTGCATAATCCAGCAGCCATAGGCTTTATATTAAGAGAACCAGGGTGGCGCTAACTTTGGGATCGGCCTTCATAAAAACATCATCCCTGCAACCCTCTATACATTTCTGGATATTTAATGTGAAAGAACAAAGGATTTAAAGGTTTTAGAAAGACGAGTCTGCCCACAGTCGCAATGCTAAAATGCTAATGTTTAGCAGGAAATATTACCTAGTATGTTAGCATGCTAACATTTGCTATTTTGCTTTAACACAAAGTAGGTTTGAGGTCGAAGGGCATGTCAATAATTTTGTCGGCAGGCCTATTTCTTCATAAAATAAAGTATTATACAAGGTGAAATTTTGACCTGAGCATGGCTAGCTAGCATAATTAGCTAGATTAAAAGTCTGAGGATCAACAAAGCCACAGTTGTTCCTTTTATCCTTTGGAACATAATTGTGAACCAAATTTCATCTAATAGTTGTTGAGATATTAAAGTCTGAACTAAAGCCCCCCCCCCCTTCGTTAGACGTAGTCAGACTTGCTTGATACAGATGGCTTTTGTTTATATATGATCTCAGTGATGATATCTGCCCACACCCTTTCTGCTATTTAGGCCAGCCTGTTTTCAACTCCTAATATGAAATGCAAACACTGTAGCATCTGCTTGTTATGATGCTGTGAAGGACATGCTAGATATAGACCTTAAGGGTACAACATCTCACTGCTGCCAAAATACACTGCTCAAAAAGATAAGATCAGGGGAACACCTAAATCACACATCACATTTTGATGAACAAATTATTCAAGTGTAAAGTCAAAGTACATTATATAATTTGTTGAGAACAAAATAATGTGATAACGGTCAATGGAAACCAAAATCATCAGCCTACTGAGGGCTGGATTCAAAATCACACGGAAAATCAAAGTAGAAAATTGAATCACAGGCTGATCCAATGTGAATTTTATCACTGCAACTGGTAATGTGATCATGCATGCTTGTATGCACTCTCGACAACATCTGGGCACGCTCCAGATGAGTCAACAGATGGTGTCCTGGGGGATCTCCTCCCAGACCTGGATCATGGAATTAGTGAGCTCCTGGACAGTCTGTGGCGGTACTTGGTGTCAGATGCACCGATACATAACTCTCTCAGAGGTGCTCAGTTGGATTTAGGTCAGGGGAACAAGGGGATGGTCAATGGCATCATTGCCTACACACTCTGGCCACATGAGGTAGGGCATTGTCCTGCACCAGGAGGAACCCAGGGCCCACTGCACCAGTGTAAGGTCGGACAATCGCTCTGAGGAATGAGAATGAGTCAGGGAGGATAAGGAGAGAGCAACTGTCTGTGGCCACCAGGTTGTCACTTCTTTTTGCACCTAAGTAGGTGAGACTGATTTACAGTCTCTTCCTAAATGGACAGATTGAGATCGCTGAGGATTACCTAACTTGGTGTTACACTGTGACCATCAAGTGTTCCCTTGTTTTGTTTTTTTAGCAGTGCATGTTTGCGCAATTACTGTGTTCAATGTTTAACAAAGTTTGTCAGGGTAATTCTTTGTAGTCACGCAGAAAGCAGTTAATTATGAGTTCACAATCAGACTTACTTCCAAATGCTTGAAGGGAGTTAAATCCCAGAGCCTTTCTGACATCAGCTCTGGTTATTCTGCAGTATTCACATCCAGGTCCACCCTGTAGAGGAGAAAGCAATAATGAATCCAACACTCTCAGCTGCATTTGTGCCTGTGCATACTGAATGTTAGTTTGCAAAGCGTGCCATTTTGCAATCAGGTGAACAGACTGGAAAAATTAACAACATAAAACAATGTAAAGGAAACACAGTGACAACAACAGACATGTGCACACAGTTTTACGCGCCAACACAAGCCAATTGTTGACCTAAATAAAAATCACATTTGATTATTCATGATCTGTGTTCACCTGCCAAGAGGAGGATTGGGTCAGAGGCAAGAAATGTGAAAGGCCGCACTCTGCTTATCAAGGGAGAAATTACGAATTGGCAACAGAGACAAGAAATAAACAAAATGAAAAGCAATATAAAAAGTGTTAAAAATAAACTGTGAATAACATCATTAAATACATTTGTATGTAAACGTTTTACAGAGGTGTTGATGGTCATTTTGCAGGCTGTAGTTTGTAGTGTTGTTAAATCGTGTTGCAGTTCTTGTCTCCCTAAATTGGTTCCATGTTAGCTACAGAGATGAATAAGCTCTGGCCTCACATCACTGTGCCAGAGACCCGACATCCTCTGACAAGGCCAGTAAGCTTCAGCTGAAGTGCTTGTCAGATACAAACCTACAACCCCACGATTACCAGATATCAGACGAGGGCTGTGTAGGCTTATCTTAGTTTAGCTAATCTTAGTTCTGTGCAGATTGATTGATGGGTGGATGTCATGAAACTGCTTGGTACAAACTTAGGCAAGCACGTCATATTTTCTTTTACAAGAAGAAAACATGATCATGAATCATGAATTTGACACAGAGGTGTGTACACGGCTCTGCAGCGGACAAGTATAGCTTTCTCTTGTTTGTTTGTTTTTTGCTGGTGTTTCATGTTCAGTGTCACAAATGTGCTAGAAAACAGGGTTAATAAACAGCAGAAAGCAGCATGGAGTCCATTGAAAATGCAGTGGTTTCTTCTTTTATGTGTGTGTTTTTTTAAAAAGATATTTTTTGGGGCATTTTGCCTTTAATGCACAGGACAGGTAATTGTGAAAGGGGGAGAGAGAAGGGGAATGACATGCAGCAAAGGGCCACAGGCTGCGGCAACAGCCTTGTACATGGGGCGCCTGCTCTACCACTAAGCCACCGACGACCCGTATGTGTGGTTATTCAGTCTCTTTTTCAAACTCGATAGAGGACTTTCAATGACTTCGACGGAGACGGATGGTATTTTGTAGCAGTGTGCCATTTCATTGCACCAGAAAAGGGCCGAAAATTGGATGTGTGCCGGACTTTGAAGCCAACTTGAAATAGTGGTCAAATCGTGCAACTTCTGGCTCCATCACATGATGCCATTAGGTCCAAAAATACTTTTTCCCATTGTCTTACATTGGGAAAGACAGGTCTGTGCATCAATGACTAATCACAACCCCCACAAAATGACATGTATGACTATCAGAATTGGATCCATTCAGTCTGATAACATTTTGAAACTTTGGAAGAGCCGCATGATTTAATAATTTTATCCCTTTTCAAGTTAGGAGAAGGCTAAACTGGACGTTAGCCGCTTGGCTAGCGGAGTTTCCAGTTCGCTTCCTCTATGGGCCCGATGATGTGAAAGGTCTGGGTAGTTTTTTAGCTTCCTGCACCACTGAGCAACTTTCAGAATGAATAGGACCCTTCATCCAAGCTGTATCTAGTTTTCTTTATACATCCATGGAACTGAGGCCAGTAAACACCTGTGAATGCTGATTGTAGCTTTTCCCATTAAAAACAAAAGCTAAATGTTCAGGGGCTCAGGAGGAATGTCCTAAATAGTGAGCCAAGTATAGACCCAAAAAAGGGTGTTTGCTTATGGGGACTAACAATCCGTAATAATGATTCACAGAAGTTAGTAGTATCATATGCTGCTAGTGTCTGTCTTACCAGAGACACACATTCCTATTGCTGACTGCCCTGCAGGTTTAGAGACCATAACTAGACAAACAGGTGGAGAAAATTAGAGAGGAAGAAATAAAGAAAAAGGCAAGAGACAGAAAGAGTGTGTGTGGTGGTTCACACAATTAAACTGTCAGGTTGGATAATGGCCATCAGAAAGTCTTTGTAGCACGGATATTTACTTGCACGCAGGTTGAGAACATAATAAATGTTCTTAGCACGGATGCCACAAATGACACGTCCTCAATTGACACCTTCATTATGTGGGTGGACTTTCCAATACACACACAGGACACGTGGCTAACACACAATATGTACACTGTCAACAAAGGTAAAAGTGTGATCCTCCACTTTAGAAATACTGGAAATGATACAAAACAAAGAGGATCACTTAAGTCAGCACCAGCAAAAGGTTTTGAATGTAAAACTTTCTGTGATCACTTCACACAAGATGAAAGAAATTTGACGCAGAACGAGGGAAGCTCAAATGACAGTGTGTCAGTCAGGGAGGACTGTTGTGTAACTCACACTGGGATTAGAGCTCGGCTCATGTTGAAAACCTGGCATTCTTCCTTTGTCCATTTACTCTTTATGAACGTAAACAACTCTCGCGCAAAGGCTGAAACTTCTGATAGCAACCCTGGAGCTACCAATTTGAGACCACGTGTACAATATTTCTGACATTTCACACAGAAGTGACGCAGGCCGGTCCAGGCTAGAACACGCACAGGAGAGAGGCATTTTGTCTGGTTTAAAGAGTTTTCAGTGGAGGTTTTTTCATTGGAAATATAAGAAAATTACAGTTTACTGGACTGCTGTGAAGCAAGAAGTTGTTTACCTGTGTGTTGTGTTGACCTGGCATGCTGGGAGATACAGTATTTATAGTCTAGGGCATGGGTTTCGTGTCAACACTGAGGGGGGACCATACATTTGAAACAGGTGGTTTGGGAGTCCTCTGCGAGAACATTTTGAGCATCAGACACCTCCTACATTCTGATTAATTTTTATGCATCAATTAATGGTTTAAGTGTCTTTAATTTTGTCAAAATAAAAGTGCTCTGCTAATTTCATGTTTTTACTGGGGGGACAAATGCACATGTATGTTAATGATTATATTCAGGTTTTTAAAATATCTGCAAATTACATTTTCTCAGTGGAAAAGACGTGTCTTCAGACGTTCAGAAAAGATAGACAATATGTGAGTAAGAAGCAGATGACATTTGACACTTCATGTTTTTAGCTGGAAAAACTTGAGCCTTCCAATTACAAATCTTTTACTTCTTCCTAAACTTACTTTGTTGAGAATTAGTTTCTTTTTTATTTTAATTTATTTTCTTTTTGATTAAAAATGTACTTTTCTCTTTTCTAGGACAGTAGATTCTGACCTTTCTCACTTAGGACCTCTTAGATAAAGTTAACCTCATATGACATACCCTGTTCAACCAGAGACATTTTTCCTTCTCAGATTATGAAATCTTTAAGACGTAAAATCATCCAGTGATTCAAGAGCAAAAACACTGTCAGAAAAATAATGTGCCAGCAGAAATATTTTACTTCTGCTCTCCAAATCTGTTCACGTGACCCCTCAGATTAAACTTGCAATCCCACAAGGGGCCCTGATCCCCAGGTTGGGAACCACTGCTTTAGGTCACGACCAAGTCAACGAGAGTTATTTTTTCCCCTCTCTGTCTGTTTCACTTATATAAATCAGGTTGAATTTTCTGGCACTTCACTTAAATGCAGGTTTGAAGAACATCTAAAAAAAAAAACATGCATCTGTTCATTGTCAGATGACGGGTTGTTTTTTTTAGGTTTCTGATATATCCCAACTTGCCAAAACTCTGCGTCAGAGCGAGGAAACAAGGCTCGTATTGTTGAAATCACAGGACACGTATGATAGAAATCAAGCCTTTATGTTAAGTCATGCGTATTGACAAAGGATAAGAGCCTGTTATAATATAAACCAGACAGTAGGACCACAAATTAACCTAATGTCTGTACAGATTCAGAAATGTTCTAAGACTTTCCCGATTAAGCTTCGACACAAACTTTTGTTGTCTGAGTAGAAGAGCAGGGCCAAAAGAAACACCACCAGTTGCAGTAACCAGGGTGTACCTCAGGCCAGCTGTAATGTTTTAGTAGACTGACGTAAAAAATCCACCTGGATTAGAAACCACAAAATGAAATAAGGATATTAAAGTAGCTACAACAGAAGGCGAGCCTGTTTATATGTCAACACATAGACCCAAAGCAGAACTTGTGTAAATACACAGTAGGTTGGAAAGCCGGTTTACCTGTCGTATACAGTCCAGGCTGCAGTCCTGAGGAGTGATGGCAGCAGCTGTGACATCATCCTGAGCCCAGAGCGGCTGACCAAGTGCAAAGAAATAACACAAAACAAGAGCTCCCTTCAACATGCTGCTACAGCCAGCATGACATGGTCCAACTGTGAGCACCAGACCTCAGACCAACCAACCCGCACGAGGAAACACACGCCTTCAGTGGACTAAATGGCTGTAAGAAACGCGGAAAGTGAATCTAATGTTAAAGTGTCCTCAGTGGTGCGTGAGAGTGTTGATAGGAACGACAGAGTGAGACGAGGAGGGGAGTGGTGTCTTAAGGCTACGGGGGTGGAGGTGCAATCAGCTAGCTCACTGTACATGTTTTAACAGTTGCGTTGCCAGACTAGTTCATTTTGTGCTGTAAGAGCACAGGGGCAGACAGCAGATTTGGCTGTCGCATGCAATTTACAATTTGCAGCCGCAGCCAAGAAAAGCCTGTTGACATGCGGCATAAACACGCAGGAATGATGAACATCTTTCCATCCAAGTGTAGGTGCCAAATGACTGAAGCCCAGGGAGTCATAACCAGGTTCACTTTATTAAGCTTAGATGCTACAACATGTTTATGAGCTATACACAAATGAATGTGGGGTTGTTTTCACAGGAAACATTGCAATGGCTATTCAAATACATTTTTGGAAATTAGTATTTTAAATACCAAGTAAAATAATGAATCAATAGTTCATCAAATCTTAACAAAGCATTGATGAAAGACGTTAATGGAAATTAACAACCAAGGATTCCAGAGACGGGAGCAGACGGCTGTTTCACCGGATCTGAAAAGCAAACAAACACAAAACGAAGTTACTCCAAAAGGTTGAAACACATCACAGTGAAATTATACAGTAAATCAAACTATTGGATCAACCTCAAATAACCTACATGTGATGTTCCAATATTCCTGTTAAATCCTAACCTCCAGCCCCCTCTGGAAACAATCTGATCCAATCTGTTGTGTGTTACTAAATGACAGCAGCTCCTTTATCATCAAGCACCAGTTTACAGACTGTGCCAGGCATCTGGTAGAGCACTGGTATGTTGTAGCGTGCCCATGCAAGAAAAAGCTGGCAAGCCCACCATGCTGGAGAGGTTTCTCCTCGCAGAACAATCATACGGAAACAATGGTTATTAGCCACACACAGAGCTCTTTATCCTGTTTCCCTGACAGAAGGCTCAGGTTTATACTTTCAACCCTTGTATGACTTTGGAACACACGTTTCCAGCATAGAACTTGAAAAAGCCATTGTTTGGAAAATATGCTCTCGCTGCTAACATCCAGCACCACAAAACTTTACTTAATTTCCTTCCAATACCACCCTTTAAAAAAGTACGAGGCCTTGCACGAACAGATGTGCTCTAATACTGCACGAATGAGGGACTTACGAAAAAGTGCAGTGGTCCGTACAACTGCACACACAATTCATGTACATTTTACAAATCGAGCAGTTGATATCACTGTTGTTAAGTCTGAGCCACGAATATATTCTATTCTATTCGATATATAGCCTGAGAGATGTCTTTGGACTACTGCTTTGTTAACATTACCATTACCTCTGTGAGGAGCCTTCGGATTAATATTGTTAACGGGCCTGCTGTTTGCTGTAGTCCGTTTACGTTCTGGTGCTTTTTTCCTGAGCACAAGTTTACATTTTAGCCCGCAATACACTTTTGCACTGAAACCTGACTATATATGCTACCGAGAGATGCTGAGGCCTGGGCCACACTGCCTACGTGAGCAGCACATACCCTGCTAGACACAGTCATGACAATATTCCATAATAAAAAGCCTTGTGAAATGAAATGATTTTGTCAGCAGAAACGTTATCGGAGGGCATTTATTTTGAAACAGACAGGAAATGTAGAGATAAAAAAGAAATATTTATATTATTTCATGTCTGTGAGGAATAAAGACATTGAAACTGTAGTGCAACCTCAATATGATCATCAAAGGACCATTTTCACTACTTAAATATTGCTGAAACTGTGTGCATCACCTGAAAGAAATATTTTCTAAATGTGCCGCAGCTGAGCAGCAGCCGAGAGGGGGCTCGTAGCCTTGTAAAAAGAGTGGACCAGGTCCGCTGTCCAGAGGGTGGGAGTCGGTCTGTCTTATGCAGCATTCTGTGTTCTGACCAGTCTGCCCGCCGGCTGCATTTCGCACCAGCGCAAATCTTGGGTAAAAATCATTAGATATCGTTGAAAATGTGTGTGGGAATTTCCCTTATTATAACTGCTCGATTTACAAGACTCAATGAAATGATGCGCAAAATCAGCACTGCGGGTACCATGCTGAAATTCTGGCCCTGATAATAGCTTAATGTGACTGCGTTTAGAGGATTAATATGATACCAAAATCAACTCAAATATAATTTATACCCGAGACAAACTTCATTCAAAATTAACAAGTTATTTTTATGTAGATGCTACTTAATGCCACTTTAAAAACTGTTACAATAGTATTAACTGTAGTGTTCATGATCATATACTATAAACTACTTCACTAGAATCAAATTCTATCATTTTCAACAAATATTCACTTCTTAAAAATGTATTTAAATTCGTATATTTTGATGTGTGTTAACTTTAATATAATATTTTGTAATTATACTACATGGCAGGCTGAATGGGAGGAAATGATCTCCAACAGAAACAACACAGAGATCAACATTCACATCCCGTGCTGGGACGGATTTAACTGATTATAAATGTTGACCACCAAGGCCCTATTTCAGAAAGCGGGCTCAACAAACTCTGAGCCTAATCCCAATCTCCAACTTGATTAAGCCTGAGCCAGGGAACGCTGAGGTTTCGCTTCCAGAACAGATGATCAGGATTAACTCAATCATCTCTGAGCATGTTCAGCCTGAGGGAAGCGCCTCCACGGTGAGCACCAAAACCACTAATTTCACCTCAACTGAACTGGAGATTTTAATGACTGCGTGTGTGGACTTCAGACATGTCCTATATTAAAAACCTATTACGGCAGCTGCAGCTAAACAGGGTGAGATGGCATGGGAAAACAATTGCAGAGTGTGTTAATAGGTGAAGTGAAATGATGTTATATAATGTAAGGTGTTAATGCATGTCTAACACACAGAAAATATAGAAACATTTTTATATATTACCAATGTTAATATATCTTAAATAATTTGCTATATCCTCCTATTCAGCTGTAATCTGATGGGGCCCAAACGCACTTGGCAGCAACTCAAAATCAAACACAAAAAAACTGCACAGACTGGTGAGAAATTTTGCTTATACTGACTTCATTCTGTCAATATGAGCGAGATGAAACGGTGTCTTTCATAAAGACACACCTCCGGGAACGATGAGATATCCAAACAGGGTCTAATCACCATCTCCTCACGCAACAGCCTCTGAATAATTTGTGCCTCAAACATCTACGACTTCATTCACAAAAGTCTCTCAGTCTGGAGATCCAGCTTCTGTCTTGACAAACTCTTAACCTGGATAGCATCAAGCTTTCAAAGCTTTTCTGGCAGTTTTATCCCAGCAGAGGAGCATGACGGTGAGATCACACTGAGGTCAGAATCACCCAGAGGGATTAAATTCCAGAAAACTATGAAGACCTGTTGATGTCTGATGTATAAGCAACTTCATACAACACAATAGTTGCTGCTGACTTGCAACTAAATATGAACACATTGTGAGTCTCTTGTTATCAATGTCAAAACATGTGTCAGCCTTTTTACTTGTTTGAAAGAATCAGATTTAGGATCAGATTAACCTTGAATGATCCCTGAGAGGGAAACTGGGTGAGGCGAGCTAACATTTGGCTAAACCAACTCACCGTGTATTTGTCCCATTTCTTCTCAGGATCGTACGGCTCCCAGCGGCTCGCAGGGAAGATGTGTTTGTTCTTCTCATACCAGCTCCTCAGCACCACTTTACCTGCATGAGACTTCAGACAAAACAGCATGATTGAGTTCACTTTGACATTGATTTTATATGCTGTGCACACCTAAATAAAAGTTACAGGATATGAGCGCTTGCTGAGTAGAGTTGTACGAAAACCGAAATGAGCAAGAAAGTATCCGTCATGTGGACAATCACAGTATTCTTTGTTGCCTATTTAGCTTCATAGTAATATCAGTACATGTGTGGCAGCTGATCATGGAATTTGAAAGCATAACCAGATTCATCTATTGATTTTAGAATTTCACACATCATTAAATAAACAGGAATACTGTTTTGTTTTTGCTTTAAAATGAAATCATCACCTCATCTTTCTCAACAGTGGCGTCGTTCACCAGTCGAATATCATCGTGGACGTCAAAGCTGAAGAGAGGACCTGTAGGGAAAAAGATAAAACTGTATAAAGGCAGGAAACACAGTCTCGTACTGTTCCTAAATTGTGCAGAAACAAATATGGTATGTAAAAACTAATCAAGATATTCTTTATGAATGGGCTGAAAGCTGTTGGTGTTCACTTACCAGATTTGCCTCTGGCTTTGGTCACAATAAAGTCGTAAAAACTGTGGTGCTGAATGAGACAAACAGAGAAAGTATGATAAACTTCAGTGCCACAGCTGTTCCTTATACAGCACCTACATTGTCCCAAAATCTTTTTAAAATCTCTAGATTCCCTAACCCCTTATTTCCAGTTTTGTTACTGGGTTGTCATGATATCACCACCTTCAGCCTAACCCTCCATCCTGTGAAGCACCTCCTCTCCCTGTACCCCCTGTGCTACCAAAACAGGAAGAGGTTAGGGCTTTTGTTTTCCCCAGTAGCTATGCCCAGAAACCAAAGAATATCAATGTAAATAGTTCTTGCAGTTACAGGAAACAGTGGATGGTGGAATCAAAGTGACTGTGGCAAACAAAATGCAGTGTGTCCTGTTTTGTTGGCAGCTGCAAAGCTCTGAGGAGAGTGAAGCAAACCAGTTTTCTTTGCCCCAGATGGCAAACAACACTATCACATGGTAACATTAAGGAGAGGGGAGTTGCCTGTTTCCACTTTATAATACTATATAATTATCCATATCATATTTTGGGTAAGCCTACCTTTTGGCTTAGAGTAGTGTTATACAGATATCTGCAATTTGAATGAGTATCTAAATATATCCATGTGCATGAGGATATATAATATGTGGCAGTCACAACATTTCTGGGGACAAATGAGGTGACCTGGCAAGAATACAAATTGTTTCATATAAGGTTTCTTTAATACCCTTTCACTTTCGCCTTCTCCTTCAAAATTTAAATAAAAACTTTAGAAAGAAAGATAGGAAGTACACTAACCTTTGAACTCACACCAAGTCAAGGACACAAACATAGGAATAAAATCCAGCTCTAGATTTTTACAGTTGGATCAGTTTGAGAATTTTTATAATTTTAATGAAATATTAATTCTACAAGTGCCACTAGAGTTTTCTTCGAGCGTTAAGACAGACACGCATCAGAGGTGTTAAATCTGCTGCAGCACTTATTAAATAAAACAAACCAAATCCAACTGAGCTGCGGTTTTCACAGGCGTGTCAGTACTTACATGTGGGATTATCAGATCCTCTTTGATGTACATCAGCTGCTCTACTCCAGCAGACCTGCACGAGGAAGACATTGAGTCCAATAAAAAACATTTTTGAAAAGTAAGGAAAATGTAAGATGGAAACCTGATTACATTTGTCATGTTTAACGCCTCTGTGTGTGGGATCTGAAAATTATCAAAGACGCTGTGGCAGATAACGATGATTGATGTTATCATTGCAGTGTTTAAAATTAAACAGGCTGAGTAGGGAGACATAAAGTGTGTGTATGTAGCCAAGTGTGTTCAGTTATATGTGTTCATCTATCACAGTTTGTTTGTTTTTAGATCAGAGATTATGAGCTTTCAACTGAAAATCATGTTCCTCCTACTTCTCATAGTGCTTTGCAAGAGTCAACCACCCTGAGGGAAAATAACCAGTCAGAGGCAAGGCGTCTTTGACACAGCTGTAAAACATGTCAGTCACTGTTCATGAACTGCAGTCAACTGCTGATTAAATATGAATCAAGACTCTGTTACTGCGTTGCCCATTTCCACCAAATGCTTGAGAAACATATTTTAGTGTACTGTTTAGCTGTAAAATGAGAAAAATTGTTACTAGGCCACCATGTTAGACACAGGCAACCAAAATAAATAGCACCACCCACTGGCCAGACTACCTTAGGAACCTTGACTGTCACTATCATCAGGAAAGATTACAGTGTAACTCACTTTTCTTAACTGCAGTTGATTTTGTCAGCTCAATATTTTTCTCTGAGGTAATATAGTCTGCCTGCACTGTCAAACAACGGGAGGAAATATGGGACAAAAGAAATCGTGGGAGGACGATGGCTAGTCATTATAATGGCTTTGACAAATGAGGAGGAGAAGAGAGTGTACTCATTCAATTCATTAATAGTTTGGTTGAGACTCCTTTTGTCTTCAAGGTCTCACCTGAGCTCACTGAAGTCCTTTCTGAGGACCTCCAGGGCCCTCTGCAGAAAGTTCTGGATGGTATTACCCTTCTTCATCTGCAGGCAAAACACACACAAAGACACAGTGCCACATGACAAGAGTAATCCCTCTGTTGAGCATGTTGTTTGACCAAAGTAACGATGGGTATGTGTACTGTTACTGCCCCTGAAGTAGCCTGTTATCAATGCTCTTCATAGAGTCTGCATCAAGTTCTGTGTCTTCATAGAAACTGAAAACAGTGAACCAGTGTTGCGGCTCATCGTGCTTTACCTTGACAGTCTTACGATGTCCGGAGCCATCCCAGTAGCTGAATGTAATCTCAATCTCCTCACCTGCCGACATAGATACACACCATTGCTTTGGACCAAGAACATGTGTGAGTGTGCATGTATGTACATTTTGTATGCATCGCAGGGAAAAGACTCCTATATCTGAGACCTTTGTCTAAAATTAGACATTGTGGATAAACTGTGTTCTTGTGTTCAGAGTTAAAGATACATGGATACACTACTGAATTTAAGTAATAACAAGGGGTGTTTCTGTGTTTGTTTGTTTGTTTGTTTGTTTGTGTGTGTGTGTGCAGCAGGTAATTCTCCCACTTACTCTTAATCTTCTCCTGTTTGAGCTCCCACTCCTGCCTGAGTTCCTCTCTGAGGCGGTTCTCCTCCTCCTGAACACAAGAAGCAGACAAAGCCGATGGTAAGGTTTTCGGAAGGCGGCCATGTTGCATTAACATAACATTTAAGACTGGTATCACAACAAATGAGCATGTCACAGTATAAAAACAACACTGTGTACCACTGTAATAACTGTATAAACACATTTATGTTTGTGCCACCAGCCACAGCTGTTCCATGGGTAAGGTTTTCTTAATCTAAGCTCTTTGTTGTGACCTACAGTAATTCAGAGATCTGTTCGTTTTGTAAAAAATGTGGAAGTATATCTGGTAGCCTGGTATTTAAAACTTACTTATCATCCTAGCCATTGCTTTTTGTGTGTGCATGTGTCTCTGCAGTCAGGCAAAACTGAGCTCTATTATTATTATTATTATTGTTTGATCTGCTGAACGCATCTACAGTGCAACCTGTTAAATATGGACCAAGTAGGGG
The DNA here is from genome assembly GCA_035609425.1 of Epinephelus awoara. Taxonomy (NCBI): domain Eukaryota; kingdom Metazoa; phylum Chordata; class Actinopteri; order Perciformes; family Serranidae; genus Epinephelus; species Epinephelus awoara. The sequence continues at coordinate 31,035,765 of CM069301.1, read as the reverse complement.
TTTTTGCCTCTTAATAACAGCCTCCAACAAGAGTCATTTATATTTTCCTTACCTCTCTGTCTCTATCAGGAAGGAAACTTGTGTCCACGTCTGGATTTTTCCCCAGTTTCTTCTTCTTAACAGGAGAGTCTATGAGACAAAGTCAAACATCTATTAGATACATTTCCTAACTAACGTGTTGCATCTTGTTTAATACGTTTAAAAACCAAATAGTAAAAACAACAAGCTGTTATTTTGCAGGGGCCAGGAGGTGGGACTTTGTGGGGTCTGATGTTGATGACAACGAGATTCCAGGTGCTGCTGGATCAATTTTATTAACCTTTAAACACAGCCATGCAAGCCGTTTCTCTTTGTTTCCGGTCTTTATGCTAAGTTAAGCTTAGTGTCTCCTGATATTTAGTGTACAGACATAAGAGTGGTGTCAATCCTCTCATTTAACCATTGGCGCGGAAGCAAATAAGCTTACCCAAAATGTCAAACTGCAGGATCTTCCTAAAAACTGTATAGACTCACACAGAAGTAGTTTCTCTCAATCATCACATATGACCCACAAGAAGTGCATGGTGGTGTATTTTTCTGCAAAGTCTCTGCCCACTGCCTGTATTTCCTTCTTATTCTCTGTGATCAGGACATTTATGGGTGTGCACTCCTACAGAGCCCAGGTGAGGTCAGGGCTTTATAGGCAGGTAGTGACCAGTTGCCAATCTATAAGGAGCAGGTATTCAAGAGGCACAACGCCAAAATAAGAAAAATATAGCAAGGCCAAACACCAAACAAGAGTAAATCTGGGGTTGGTTTTACTTTCAAGGACAAGTGTGTTTGCGAACAGTAACTGATAATCATTCATGGTATACCTTAACGATCTAAGTCTTGCCTTAAAATACTATACAGAGCCACAATAGACTAAATATATAATGACAGGAGGGCAATCCTGGCACTACAAAAATATAGAAAAGCCCTGATGAGAAGTAAACATGCAGTGGTTGAGACATGTTGGCTCTTTTAATGATTTAGCTACTACAATTAAGTCTTTTTAATACTTCCTTCCTCGTTTTCTATATTTTTTGGAATGCCTGGATCGCCTTCCTGTTGTTTCCCATTTTCCACAAGCATCTGACACATAGTTTTGATCTACTTTTGTTTACACAGAGCAACCAGTCATCACTCTCCTGTTCTAAAACTATGTATATATATATATATGTATATACACACACATATATACATATATATTTCTAAAACTATGTATATATATATATATATATGTATATACACACACATATATACATATATATATATGTATTGTACAGTGTATAGCTTAAGGCCCTGATCACACAGAAAGTGTTAAAGCAGCTGAGGGAGTCTTTTTGTAATTGTTTTTAATGAGAACTAAGCTTTTTGCTCGGGTTTTTTTCCAGCGATGCACCTCGCGCTTCTGCGCTCTAAGCGTATGCCGTTTTTACTGGAGTGCTCTGAACTCCTCGTGTTGAACTTTAACTCAGAGCAGAAAAACACCCCACATCATCTCTTTTTTTTTCTCCCCACACTGTCCAATCTGATGCTTTGAGAGGCGGGCCGTTAGTGGTGGTCAAGACAACAAGTTTACAGAAGGTAAACACTGGAGGAGAAACTAATGGTAGCGGTTGCTGAATACCCAGAGCTATAGGGCCTGCTGACAGCAGGTTGTCAAACTGCCCCTGAGTCATCCTAAAATATGCCTGGAGATGGAGGCGAAGCTCCTGGACCAACTGGTGGCACTCCCTGAGACCCACCCTCTTTTTTAGGCTATCATGTACTCACACAGATCTCTGTTTCTCTGTGCCCTACAAACTACTTGCTGACAGCCTCTCACCCTCAACCAGACAGCTACAGCAAGTACCCTCTGCCTGTCGATTTTAGGAACTAGATACTGATTACTGTCAAATAACTACAATAAATAAGCAGTCGATTGATTACACAGGAAGGTTAGAATAAGGAGGTGAGTCTGTGGTTGCCTGGCAACAGTAAAAGGTGCAGCAAGTGTTTTTTTCCCCATTCAATTTTTTAAAAGAAGGAAGTGTGGCACGCCTTGCGTTTTGCAACCTGCATAATGCTTTCTGTGATTGGGGCCTAACAGGATCATTAGTACTGCTTAAAACATCACATAATAAATAGGCAACAATATAATCAAACTTCACCTTAAACTTACTACTGAAGCTATGACTTTGAACAAGTCAGACTGATGGATTTAACAGATGACAAACAAATGACAGAGGATGCACAATATACTGCTAAATTCTCTAAATTCTCTGTGTTTTCTTTTCACTTTGTGCTTTACACACACACAATACTTACAATCCTCTTCCTCTTCATTCTCCTCGTCCTCTTCTCCTTCGTCCTCTGGGTTGAACGATAAACTGGCTATTTTCCTCTTCTGCTCCTCCTTTCTTTTCTTCTCTTTCTGCTTCTCAAGTTTACTGGAAACAGAGAAGCATAAATAATGCAGAAACAAAATCAAAAGATTGCCATCCCACAGACAGGAGTGATGGCCACATAAACATCAGTGCTTCTTTGTGCTTTATTTAAAATGTGTTTTCAATATACAGACCATAGGTTCTTAAACTTGCAGCTGTGTTGTTAGTAGTCAAACTGAATAAGTGCCACAAACAACGCAGTATTGGTTGAACTGTTTGCATCTGGCGGCAAGCTGTGTCTGTCATCTTTACCCTGTTACGCTGGTTATGACAGGTCGGGTTGGACAGCACCTAGAGTTTTAATTCACAACAGGTCTACAAGTACAAACTAGCTTGTTTCCTTTCGTGGATTTGACTGTTTCCACACACACCAGAACATTAATCAATCCTGTTCCAGCTACAGGGGATTAAGGTTGGTTTTAAAGCACTCACTATAACTGCCAACAATTGCTTAAAACTATGAATCACAGATGGAAAATCAGCCAGCTGACATTCTGCCATTTTGTCTCATGTATCGGGAAAATAGAAAAATGGAGAGCCACAAAGCTTTCTGTATGGCTCATTGCTTCAGTGCAGTTGAGGAAAACGTGTGTTTTTAAAATTGAGAACTACCTACGACAAATCAGAAACTGACAACACCATCTACCTTGTAAGGTTACAATTATGAAGTCTCAGGCAACATGGAAAGAGAAGAGGATGCAAATAAAGGTCTTTGGATTAATTCAGTCTCCTTCTCAGTCACACACTGGGTTATTTACACGAGAAAACTATTAGTAGAACTCACTTAATAGGCTATGAAACGAGCTGCTTCAGTTTCACACTGAAACAAAGGCTGCACAAAATAGTGACCTGTTTTATAGCTCTCTTTTGACGTTGTGACACAATTATTTCCATCACATTTCATGTAATCAATCAAGTGCAGCACTATCAACATCCTCCGAGAGAGACTGTCCGACAGTTAGGGTGGTCCTCCAGTAGTAACCGACAGCGAATATTTGATGCTCAGGCGTGGTCGGGGTGATAATGTTAATCTAAATTACATGGTATCCATGTGATAAGACAGGCATAACATTTTGAGGATTCTGTTATTCTGCAGTATTGTTTGTCTTGTTTTTGTTGATAACAAACATTTTCCAAAAAGTTTGGTGAGTTTTATGCATGTTTGTAATACCAGGAGGTTTGGTTGAACAACGTCCTACTTCTGCACTTTTTGGGAAATGATAATAACTTGTGACATAACGAAAAGTTTGATGGAGTCTACTCCAACCCTTTATCTGCTGCTATTACGGGCTTCCTGCTGCATGTTGGCTGCTTTCACTCAGCCACTAGTGCATTAGCAAGGTCCAGCACCAATGCTAGGTAAGTGATAAGGCTTGGCTCACAACCAGTGCACCAACGCCCCAAAGTTCCTGGATGTGGCTGAAGTCACAGCTGCGTGCAGGCTAGTCAAGCTTCTCCACACAAAACTGCGAGACTTGATGATACATAATAACAAACAGAACAGCAAAAGTGAAGAAAGCAGGGTCATTTCCATTTCATAAGAAACCCACTATGACAACTGGAGCCTGTTAGTGGCAAAAAAAAAAAAAAAAGTGGCACTTCTAATGGATGTAAATTGAGGGTGTACAATCGCCTGTAGGGAATACATTGCAGTGTGATTCACTGTTGCGGCTACAGCGGTCTCTCTCTCTCTCTTAATGCTGGAGCAATTTAAAAAAACGCTGTCTGTTGTCCCTTAGACACAAAAATTTGAATGCTTGTGATCATTAATTCAAGAGGGAAAATGTAATTGAATTGAAGCTCACAAACATATCCTAAGGAAGTCCAGAATCTGTGATGGTGTCATTTAAATGATTTTACAGGCCTGAAGAGGTGATACTTCACCAAAGAGCAACAGTTTGAGAAAGTCCAATAAACAGATAATTTTCCTTCTCCTTAACAATGGTGGCGCCTCAGAAATATTTTGGGGGTTGCCAACCTCAGGGTTTGAAACCACTGGTCTAAAATGCTGTATGTTGCAGTAGCATTAGGACTTCTCTTAAAGGGGCCTAGCTTGAGCCATGAAATAAGCCCCGAGACCAAAAGTACACATAAGATTAGCCCTGTCCACATTCACTGCAAGACTTGTGTTGTAGTTGTTTTGGTGCCACTGTTTTGTCTGAATTGCTGAGAGCAGTAATCAGTGGTGAGAAACGTGCACCAGAGGATGTTATTTCTTTCATGAAAAGTGTTTACAGCCGTAACTAACAGTGGAGTGACTGACCACTGCAGAGCCATGTGCTCTTTCTCATCAACCAAAGCTACTGTGTGACACCTAGCCAGAGGGTCAGTAATGACTCACAGCTGGAGCTCTTTGGACTGCTCCTTCTTGGCCAGCTGTTTCTCCCTCTCCTTCACCAGCGCCTCCTGCTTGGCCTTCATATCGTTCAGTGTCACCAGACCTGATCAAGACATAAACACCAAACAAGGTAAAAAAGAATCAAGTGGATATTGCCAGCTATACTTTATGTTTTGATAACAATGCATGTCAGCTCAGCTGTGATGCTTTGGGTCACATTCTCAGCTGGTCCAGACAGGTGACAGGTTGTGGTGTTAAAGGACGGTTCATGTGTTAAAAACAAAGATTCTCACCGACTGTGCTGGACTTCAGCTCTGCCTCTACAGCATCATAGTGAGCTGAGAATTTCTTATCGATGTTGGACTTGACCATGTTGTCCTGTGAGAAAACACACACACAGCAGAGGGCAGACATACAGGTGAGTTACATTCATATGTCTGTGAAGCATTTTGAGTGGCAGGGTGCCTATAGGAGACTGTACTGTAATATCATATAGGCTCTCTATCACAAACAGGTTAACATTCTGCTATAGTACTCAACTTGGCTAAAGTGTAACACAGATAGGACCATAAACACTGTGACGGTGTCCCCTTCACTGACCCCGCAGGTCGCTGGCCCCCAGGGCTTTAACGTTACTATTACATATACAGGTTTTAGACGAAAGATATGGGGCTGAATTATAATATTTAATAAATGAACACGTTATAGTGTTGGATAAAACGTTACAAACCTCTGCAATCTTCTGTTTCAACTGTTCAAGCTGTTCTCTCTCTTTCTCTCGTTTCTTCATCAGCTGCATGGCTCTCCCAGCCTCACTGGCAGCTCCTTTGTACTGCGCCATGTTGCTGTCTTTGCTCTCGACGCTCGCTAATGTGAAATTACAACCCGCAGTTAATAAAAACAGAGGTTAAATTCTGAATTAAAACGGATTTGTTTTCTTGAACTGTGAGACAAACATCCCACGGCACCACAACAAGAAAAATGGCGACGCCGAAATGCATGCTGGGTAGTGAGGGAATATATATGATGCTTTCAGGTACCTCAGAAAACCTCGGACTTAAACACACAACAACATCTGACAGTTCAAGGGAATATTATTGTGTTTTGATGTAAAATGGAGAAAGAAGGAAATATGGCGATGTTTACTTTATTCAAATCACCAATGCAATAAGCAACGAAAAGAAAGCCATATAATTTATAAGGTTGCCTGCAACTAATTATCATTCTCCTCATTTATTATTGATAAATTAATCAAAAACATTTTTTTTTACAATGACTTGATTAATGTTGATCTATGAAATGTTAGAAAATAGAGAAAATAACACAGTAACATTTTTTGGGATAACTTTTCAAATAAATGTTGAAAATCTTCAAACCTAAGAAGAGACAGCAGCAAATGTTATTTACTCTCTATGGTACTGTGCTGCTTCTTGGTGACATAATAACACAGTAACCCTTTTTTGTTGCTTGATAAATGACTGATTAAAAATCAGTGAAAATAAGCCAGAATTGAACGTTCCCATGTATTTTTTTTCACTGATAATCTAAATATTTAATTCTCATCATTTATTGATTAATTCAACTTCATTCTGGATTCATCTGTGCACATAACTATAACATTCATTTACATAGTCTATTTGGTGAAAGAAAACAGGATCAAGATATTTTTGAAATTTATTTTATTGATAGCTCGACACAGTTAAAATTTAATCACAATAAATTTTTTAATAATTATAATAATGATAATGATACTATGTCCACTACTACTACGACTACTGCTACTACTACTAATAATAATATAATAGTTATAATGATAATAGTAACTTGTATGAACTGGCTTTACATACAAAACATATCAAATAGCAATCACATTAGGTTGCAGAACTACGCCAATTAAAAAACTAAAAAAGACAAATTTAAACAAAATTCTCTGACACTCATTCGCTCACTCAATCATTCATTCACTCAGTCACTTGTCATGTCTCACATTCATACAGTATCTTTGTCTCTCATTTGATGCCAGTCCTTGTTCGACAGTGAAATGGCAATTTGACTGCAGCAGAGAGCGAGAGACGTACAGAAGGGAGCGATGATAACATTCACAGTGCACATACATAAAGACCGCAGGCATGGAAGGAAGGTGTTGCTCAGCTGTATGCAAGGCACAAAAAACCTAGAGGGAGAGAGAGAGAGAGAGAGAGAGAGAGAGAGAGAATTACTCAACTGATTGTTTTCATAAACTCTCCCCCTGTCAGGACAGATGGAGGGAGAGAATATGGAAAGATTTATTATGTGAGTAAATAATAAAGATTTATTACTTGAGCAAATAGAGAGATTTATCATGAAAGCAGAAAGGTATCACTTTGGAAACAATTAGGAGTGTAAATCATGTGAAGCCCTTGTCACCTAAAGTCAGGTAGAAGGAAGGAAGTCATGTAAGCGTGCTAATTCTTTGAGCGCTGGGTTGAGTGTGTGTCTGTGTGTGTGTGTGTGTGTGTGTGTGTGTTTTAGCTACAGAGTGAGGACATTTTTGCAAAGTAAGGACATTTTGGCTGGTCCTCACTTTTTCAAAGGCCTCTTTTAGGATTAAGGCTTGGTTTTAAGGTTCAGGTTAGAATTAGGTTTAGGTTAGTGTTAGGATTAGACAACTAATTATTTTTTCCAGTGTTAATCACTAAATGGGCTATTTCACATAAATATAGATAGAGTTTGTTACCTTTGGACAGAGCCAGGCTAGCTGTTTCCCACTGAATTAAGGCTCTGTGACAAGCTAAGCTAACCACCTGTTGGCTGTAGCTTTATATTTATCATAAATTTACCGTATGAGAGTGGTATTGATGTTTTAATCTAATTTTCTGCAAGAAGTAATTTTTAAGTCACCAACCTTCGGACATATTATAAAAACAAGGCTGTAATGAATATAGTTTTAAAAAAAAATGCTGCTTTAGAAAACTGTGCTGTCTTTTTGTTTAGACTAAATTAGGATTATTATTGGGGGGAAAAAATACTTCCATGATGACGTTAACTGTTAGTTTACTAACAAGCTTAATGTTACCTTAATGTAATGTCACGAAGTTGCCATGTTGTATGCTGAATATTGCCATGTATTGAAACTATTCTCTCTTATGGACACAAACAAGAGATATTTGATAGATGCTGATGCTTCAAGAACTCTAATCAATGATGCCCCCAACAGGCATCCAGTCACATGCCTGCAGTGATATCACTGATTAGGGATTAGCCAGATGTGTGCAACATGCTTTAAAGTTTTAAGAGAGAGAAGAGTCTGAGCCCAAGTCTGGGTGCAAGAAATGGTGAGTAAAAGAAAACCTTATTTTGAGCCAAGTATGATGTGTTTATATTGAAATAAAATGTGTTAAAGTTGTAAAGATTTCCTAATTTCCCCAGTCTTGTATCATTGTAATTGAACAGCTTTGGGTTTAAAATGGTTCAAACAAAATTATTACAGATGACACATGAGATCTGGGACGTGAGTTTTCACTATTTTTTGACACTATATTGTCTAAATGATTAAAGGCATTGGGCATATTATTGAAGATAAGCCCTACTCATAACCTAGATATGTAACTGTAAGTAGACATTGCTTAAAAGACACTGAGAACCATGTGTTTAGAGCAACTGTGCTATCAAAGTGAATCTTCTGCTGTATTTGATGAAGTGAGCACACGACTCTGTCACTAATTTGCATGACTACATGAAGGAGCATTTCCATTACACCAGCATACCAGACGTGTAGACAGGCGAGAATGGCCAGGAAAATACCACAAAGGAAAGCGAATGGCACAGCTAACAGCAAGGAGAGGCACTGATACGTCCAGATACGAGCCTTCTCAAAGCCAACGACACTGTAAAGCCACACTTGGTCTATGCTACGAGGTCTGTCAGGCTCCGCAAGTACATCACTGACCTCCACCTACAGACAAGGAACAAGAGAGTGGGTGGTACGAGTCATGGCAGTTTATTTAAGGAGCATATAAGAAAAAAACAAGTGTTGACTGAAATACTTTATAGCTTTAGATAAGACAGGGATTACTGAGTGACTCACACACAAAGAGAGTTACAGTAAAGATGTGAAGACATAAAAGCACAATTAAATGATAGAAATTGCCAAATTCTAGAGCTGAATAAGAAATGACACCAATTTTTCTGACGTGTTCTGACTCGTGATAAGCATATTTTAAAGATCTTGGGAGTAATTGAAGATCATGCTTTTTGCTTGGTTTAAAGATGAAATAGGACACCTGCCTATTATTAACATAGCAATTATTGTTGGGATGCGGGGTGTGTGTGTTCTCTCTGTTCCTCTCCCTGCTTGTTTTGGTTTGTTTTGTCTTCCCTGTCTGTTACTGGCTGGGTGTGGCTGACCTACTTCTCTGCTGCATCTCCTCCTCCACCACCTAAACTGTATCACCGCTGATTGCCACTCACCTCTGCTGCAGCACAAATACCTGGTCTCATTCTCCACTCATCAGCAGTTCGTTGATTATCCTCCAGCGGTACCAGCTCGGCCCTTTTTTGCTGTGTTTTTGGAACTTGTACTTTCAGTCTTTAAACCAACCTGATTTTTGCTAACCTGTGTCTCTGTTTCTTTGTCCTCAGTGCCCTGCCATATCCTCAGTTCCATTTTTTGCCACACTCTGCCAGCCACCTTTCCCTCCCTGGAAGATTCCCCAGCCTTGAGTTTTTCCCCCTCTCCTCACCCTTGGACTTGGACAATAAAGACTGTTTGTTTGAATCTGCATTGTGGATCCAGTTTCTGTTTCTTAAAGCTTAGGCTTAACAATCATATGGGATGTTATATTGTCTAAACAGAGACTGCAGTGGAAGCATATATAATGAAATAACATAGGGCCCAAACTGGAACCTTGGGGTACACCACATGAGATAGCATTAGAGGAGATTGACAAATGTTCTATTTTATACATCAAATCAACTGCTAACACTGCTATGGCAAACAGCATAGATGTATAGAGAGGGGACAAGCAAACCTTTAGGTGCTGGTTGATGCCATAAGGGTCCCTGTTGACAGGACGGGTGGGTGTTGGTGTTGGTGTAGCAGGGGCTGTGGGAGGAGTCGGAGGTTTGGGTACTGGAGTGGGAGATTTGGGAGCTGGAGTTGAGGCTTTGGATGCAAACTCTGGAGGAGGTGGAGGTGTGTTTATCTGTTCTTCTACTCCATCGTCCTCATCACTGTCATCGTCAATCTTACACTCCACCAGACAGTCATCGCTCACCATCATCATTCTCACTGAAGGAAGAGGCACATGCATTTAAATAGATGACCACAATTCATTACATGTGGGATATGTGCAGTCGCCCTCTTTTGATTTTATGTAACATTAATATACACACATTTATGCTGCAAACTAGTTCACACACACACCCACAGATACACCCCTGCTGCACATTGCAGGCATGTTGTGTGTAACAGCGAGCTGAGCCTTGGCACTACCACCTGTTCTTTAGCCCCCAAAAAAGAAGCCATACCCAAATCTGTAAATAGCAGCTGATAATTTTAAAATTATATTTTTAAAATAGAGCATGTACAGTAAAAGCAAAACTGTGCCATTTAAATCTTCAAGTATGATTAAAAGTCTGAAAAGACTTTTAATAAACCGATTAAAAGACTTTTAATTAAGTTGCATGTATAAGATATGAATTTCAATATTGAAATGAAACGTGCTATGAGGTTAAAAAAAAAAAAAGCATTATAACTCATATCCTTGTTGAGCAATCATGGCAGCAGATCAAAGACAGGGACAGACACAGTAGAAAGGATGAATCATGTCTGACTTACCTTCCGTAAAGTGCTATCTTAATCCTGTATCAGTGACAGAGACCCTTGCAGAGAGACAAGGCAGGGGAGCCCTGCAGAGAGTGCTAATCTAAAATGTCAATGAGATCAGTTCAACCGCTTAATCACAATGTCCCTCAGAGCTGAGCTGGCTTATGAGAACTCATACAGAGGCACACACACACATACACACACACATTCACCCACAGTCTTTGACTTAGAGCAGCAGAAGTGCTAATGTGGTACATTGCCTCTTATTCCTTGTGTGTGTATGTGTGTTGGGTGACTGTGTGAACGAGGTTATTTTAGGAGGAGGAGTGGATGGGCCTTAAAGATCGCGTTACAGCACTTGGTTGTCGTTGTGACACTGAGATTGAAACAATCACACACACACCAACAATACAGCAAGCAAGTGCAAATTCAGACTCTGAATGGAAACTTACATTTTACAGAGCGATAAGTCAGAAAACAGAAGTTGCAGATCCAGAAATGTTCATATGGGGGGCAGGAGGTTTTGGCAGGGTGTAATGGGAGTTGGGGGATTCCCCACATGAAAATAAATACTGCAGGTAAAAGACAGCAGAAAACTGCCAATAAGTAAAATCTTGCCATCTCTTCTTCCTGCAGTCTTCAGCATTTAAAGCTTGAAATATCCTCACAGTTTCCTTTCATATTTATTTCCATCAGAAGGCCAATTCAGCTACTTCTTTTTATGTGTGTGCTAATGCTGCATGCTGCTCTCTAATGCTGACTTACTGCATAACAGTCAAATGTGAAGTGATCTCTTGGCAAAAATTTGTGTTTCATATTGTCGGACCACATTGTTAATAAGCCACAGTCAGACAATCAAATCAATAAAACAGCAAGTGATAATTAGATCACGGCAAAAATATTTCCAGTCTCTGGATGCAGGCTGTTGTGTTGCGTTCAGATGCACAGGTTGATGTTGGTGGACAGCCATTTCTAAGTTTTTATTTTCTGTCATTTTCGTTTTATTGAAATAATCAATCTTCTGGCCCTGACATAGTTTTAAGGCTGTAGTCCAAGCAAGATCTTTCCCAAAATCCATTCCCTAAGAATAAACCACCGAGCTTAACATTCCCTTACAGAGGTTACCGACCTTTTCGGTCTATGACCCTTTAAAACAAAGCTATGTCCACTCGTGGCACTATGGTCTCCCCACAGGTTGCAAAGCATGCATGCAAGCTTTGTTTGTTTCATTTCAAGAGTTTTTAGAAGTATGAAGAAGGGAAATATTCCAATATTTCGTAATAAAGAAGCAAAGATTAGAGAAAAGTCATGGCAAAATATCTTTATTTTCGCACTTAATCATCTTGAGACCCCTCCAATTTTCACCTAAGGACCGCGATTTGCATGTTGGGAATCACTGCCCTAAAAATCAACAGTTCAAACATGAGGACACAATAACTATTATTAACTATCGCGACTGTACACTTGCAGTTCGTTGGTATTAATTGATATCAGAACTCAGTAAATGGTACAGATTGTTCCAAATCATCTAGTAATGAACACAAAAGAGTTAATGGGAATATTCAACTCATTTTGTATAGATTTCCAATCGGTGTCAGTGGTAAATGTAGTCAATTGAAGCAATGCATTTCTCAGTGCATGCTATATTGATCGAGAAAGTGGAGTTCTACGACTCATGGAGCTGTGCCAGCAGTGCCTACATGTACCAGCATGCATTGTGCATGAGGTCCAGTGCCAAATCCTTATCTGCCGGCCATATCCTCTTGCGCAGCCTTGGCCTCTCTGCACTGCATTTTTTTCAGAATGCCCTTTACAACAGGAAACTGATGCTGCTGCATTATGCTCTCTCTTGGTTTTAGTTGAGCTTTACACAGAGAAACTGACTTCTTGTCAGATGCAGCAGCACTTTGGGCTGACTCACTGAGGGAATTTGACAGTGCAAGTCCAGCACAGTGCTGTGCCTACTGTTTAATGCCTATTCTGGTCATCCAGACAGCTTAGGGACACATAGATGACGACTGAATATTGCATTAGGTTCCAATTAAACTTTTAGGAGCTAGAAAGCTTTAGGGGAAAGCCCTGTAGTAGCTGTGGCAGCTGCCCCCACATGGCCCCCTGTAGATCCGCTCCTGGAATACAGTCATCCATGCAGTTTAAATACACTGACACCCCCTTTATCATTCATCACTTAATCATCTTTATTGAATTCTTCTTCTGTTTGTTTTTTTTTTACCACATATACAACTGGACACAGTAAATTTAGTGACATTATCAAACAGTGATCCAGAATAACAGGGTGTTTTCATCATAGAGGCAGAATCAATTGAAAAAGGATTCTGCTTCTATGTTTCTAATACTGAAACACGACAGAGAGGAGATGCCATATGTAAGAACATTTCAAATGCTTTTGGAGTCAAAGTAATTGTACACCTTGCTGCAAAAAAATTCTTGAAACAATGGGACCTGTGGATGGTGCTAGATATAGTCAGAGGGGGGCCGAAATGTGTGGATGAATGAGACAAGAGTTTCCATCGTGGCTCCAAAACGTCACCGTTGCATTCACAGTTTAAACCAGAGGAAGTCACTGAATCCTCTCTGATGTGGGGAACATTTTGGCTCTTGAGGCTAGGGCACAGTTTCCAGTTGAAGAGTAAGTCAACCACAGCCCTGAGTGAGAAACTCTTACTTATTCCTTTGAAGCCAAACCTGAGTTAGCCCGGCTCTAACTCTGCAAAAGCCCTGAGTTTTGGCCTGTGTATCAGGCCATGTGTCACATATGAAGGGGAATGTGTTTCCATCTTTGTGTGCGTGTGTGTGTGTGTGTGTGTGTGTGTGTGTGTGTGTGTGTGTGTGTGCTAATGCTGCATGCTGCTATAAAGTACTGACCCCACTGCTTACAGTCTTCCCAGCTAACATCTATGGGGTTCGGAAATGTTCAATTTTCAATGAATAAATAAATAAATAATTATAAAATAAATATTCACATGGATCAATTGTGTAACATTAACAATGATTTGCAAAACAAAGATTGAGAAATTATTAAAACCCTGTTCATTATTATGAAATGTTATTTCATTGTAAGTAGTATAGGTAATTGTGGAGTATTCTGGGGCAGCACCGCCATCTTGGAAGGATAAGTGTCCGTAGCTATGGTAGCTGCCAGTCTAATCATCTGTCATCTGTCAAGCATTCATCGTCAGAAATGTATAAAGACATGCAAAAGACAAATGCTCATATATAGAAGCTCTCACCAGAGGCAAAGAAGCAAACGATTACAAAATTTAAGTTACTTAGTGACTTAATGACTTAAGTATAAGCTTAATGATGACATAACATTTCAAAATAATGAGTTGAGTTTTAACAACTTCCTCCATTACTTCATAAAAATGTTAGTTCAATCATGTAGTTTACACAGTTTCTTCATATGTTTATTTATTTCATAACGTCTTATTTAATGTTGAACACTTCAGGGTTCCATAAACACCTTCCTTCATCAAAATGACTTTTATATAACATAATATGCAGAGTTCAAACCTATCAGATTTATTCAAGTGAAATAAATGTGACAAGTAAAAAATGTGAAGGCACTCAGGCCCCGGATCAGTATTTGTTTTAAAATGAAGCAGACATTATAAGGGTGGGCTGATCTCAGACCTGCCACTAGGGGGCAGCGTAAGTATTTTGTTGTTGAAAGTATTATGGCAACTACTTTTAAAAAGTCAGTCTCGTGATGTCACATCCCTGATTCTCCAAAAAAATTACAAAAGCCTGGAGAACAAAAATAGACCAGAACATAAAGAGACCAAAACCAGCTGGAAAACAGACACACTGGACGTACAGTAACACGGCACCGAGACTAGTGGCACTATGAGATGGCAGAGACGCAAATATTATACATGTGTCGAAAAAATGAATCAAGATCTCCACCAAATGCATCAGCATAATCATCATGGTCAAACAATAAATCAATAATTCCACTCATCGGCTCTCCTCTCTCTCAGTCCACCGGTCTGAAAAGGGCCCTTCCTCTGAGGCCAAATCCTACTTTTTTGGCAGCGGGGGCAGCTTGAGGAAGAGAGGAGGAGGAGGAGGCGGAGGAGGGAGCAGGGGCGTTGAGGGTGGACGGCGGCACGGCAGGCTGGCGAGACAGGAGCTCTTTGAACACTGAGTTCATCTGACGACTGATCATCTCCTGAGAGAGCAAAAGGTGGAGAGGCAAACAGCAAGGAAGAGACATGGAGGATAATGAAAATGTAGCACAAAAAAAGAATAAGTAGAACAAGAGACCTACAACCAGTGAGAACTATCAACTGCACATGATGCTGCATGGATGCTGCGTTTGAGAAGGTGATCGTTAGGACTGATATCAGGTGACTGTGGCCTGATTGTGTACTTTCTCATTAAATCTGGGGTAGGAAGAATTTTGGAAAAGGCAAAAAAGAAAACAGCAGAATTTGAAAATATACCCTCCACCTGCAGCTCTCCCCTCTTTGTCCTAAGCCCCTCCCACCAGACGACCATGGGCATATGCATGCGCTTCATCCAGTGTTCCCATACACTGATTTATTTAATCTCTCAGTGTTTATTAGAACAGAAATGAGACAAGAATTAACTAACAAGCTGCCCCACTGTCTCTCTGGTCGGCGGCTGTAGCAGCTCGAATTGGTCCAGCACAAACCCATAGCGCCAGGTCTAACCTGTGTAACGGCAGCAACATAAAGTTTTCTGGTCCAACAGGGAGTCTGGGCTGTTCAGCCTCCTGGAGCTGGGGTTTGCACTGGCTGGATTCAGGTGAGTGCAGCTGCTGACTGGGGGTCAGCCTCCAGAGCTGCTGCCTGCTCTCCTCCCAGTGAGGGAGTCCGCAGTGGCGGGGAGTGCAGTGGAGGACACACTGTGATTTGAAGCTCTAGCTAACGTTAGCTACATGAATGTGAAGTTGCAGCCCTGGTTAGCAGAAAGCTAAACTATAAGCAACATTTTCTTTCCATCCCTGAAATGGTTTGCCAGTGTTGACACCTTTTTATTTAGTTTATTGTCAGACTCCTTTTTAGACTCTCTTTTTGATCAGTCTGTCTTCCTCTTTTTTGGGTTGCTTTGCAGTGTAGGTAGTTGTCGCCAATGCTGGAATAGCAACTTTCTCTAGAGGGTTCTTTGAATTAGGCTTTCACTGAAGGGACGTGCACATGCATCTGCATTTGGAGAACAGTCAATAGGAACACTCTGTCTCTGAAATGACCTGTGATTGGCCTAAGTGTTCTGTCATAGGCTAGATTTTCTAAAGCTTGAAAACAGAGCGAAGAGGAGATGCAGAAGTGAAGTGTTCTCTCTGTCCACTTGAATTACAATTTGCTTGTATATATCTTATTAAAAGTATTCCAACCTTTCGGGGAAACATGATGGTCAAAAATCTGACTTATGTTTGAGTATGTTATGGAATCAATGCTTTGATCTGCAGGTATTAGAGTACATTTATAACTGCTTTGGCTAATCTGTTTCACAACAGTTTCAATATGCAAAGAGCTGAGCTCACTTGATCCCACATTAGCACAAGTTTCAGTGCTTTTTACTATGTGCACAGATCAGTTTATTTTACTTAACATTACCCATTAACCAACATTAATTACTAACTACTTCATTACAAGTGCTGTGCGATTCAAATGCAAAGCACTGGTGGGAAGAAAAGAGAAATGCAATTTATTTCCTTTGGATTAATGTCAAAGTGAATCTGTTGCAGTAATGCAAATTGTGGTTTAACGTTATTTGCCTTCCAGCGTCACAATAGATTGTTAATATGGTTTATTCCGTTTTGAATTATCAGATTAAAACAAAAGTATCAAGGGTTTGCTGTCTTAGATAAAAAATAGTTTTGGTATAGCCACAGTCACATGACATTTCCCACCATTTATCAACTATGGATTATTTTTCATTGTGAATATTTAAAATTGCTGCATTTGAAAAGCAAACTCTACAGTCTGGGCAATGCCCAAACCATCAGTTAGTTAGATCACATAGTCAGCGCAGTTTTAAATATTTATGCATATTTTGCATGGTATGTTTAAGTAGCCACACATATACAAGTGGAAGTGAAGGGAGATTTCTGCAGAGGCAAGGTCTATATTTATCTGGTCACTGAGCATAAATGTTCTGTAAAACATGTTACTAATTTAGCTGAGCAGCTGTCAGTGGAAAACTAACAGTGTGCACAAATTAGTCACTGACAGAAAGAGACATTTAGTACAAAAAGTCTAGTTAGATTTCCTTTTGAACTGGGGTTATTGTATCATAAGTGTCTTATCTTTAGCCTTAGGTGTCAAATCGCTGCAGGATGTAGCTTTACCAGCGCAAACTGTTGTTATCTAGGACTGTTAGCTTTCTTTTCAGCAAGCAGGTCAATTCAGCAAAGCAGCTCACTCAGAAGAGTTATCCAGTATATTAATGAAATCAGATTTTTAGGGCAGAGAGTAAGTGTATTTCTGGAATATTGTGGCATCAAAAACATCACAGAATTTGATGGCCAACCTTGTCCACTGCTGGTCTGTCTGCCTGACCAAATGGAGGTCTGTCCGGGGGTCTGAAGCCGCCCTGTCTCACAGTGTCCAAAGTGTGTCTTCGCTCCTGAGACCTAAAAGACAAAAAGTAACACAAGTAAGTCAAAACATAACTGATAGGGATAACATAGGATGGATAGAGATAACGTAAAGATATATTGTCAATATACTAGCTCTGAACCTTGTTTCATGGTTGGGAAAAAGAGGCTTTTCTTCGTCTTCTCACACTACAAAGACTAAAATTTTTGAATTTGACATTCTTAACAACTGTATAAATTTCTAGTCAAAAATAGTCTCTTTGTAGTACTTGTTCCTCAGTAATAGCTACATTAGCACTTGCTAGGACAATACAGACCATCCTCCTAATGTTGGTGAGGTTGTTTTTCATTAGCTGGTGTGTAGAGTATGTAATTACCATTAACAGCCTTTTATTCTAAACCAGACATATTTGATTTGTTGGTCAGTTTTGGACTGCAGAAACCAGCTGTGAACACTGACATATTACCAACTTACAAAGTTGATATCATGAACTTGGAGTCATGTTTCTGTCCATCCAGTTTGTGTAATATGCACTCTCCTTTAGCCATGTGTGGAGGCCGCCAACTCCTAAGTGAAATATCTGGCTCTTTAGCTGCCAAATGCTCCACTATGTTCACCACAAAATCCCTGACTTAGACTGTTTGTTGTTTGGTACTGAGAAGGTAGCGCACGTTATGTTTATCAGGGCTTTTTCATCAAAACCAAAAGCAGTAATGTTGCGGGTTATAACACCAAAACAATGAGCTGAAAGAGACTAAACCAAAATTAGGCTCAGGTTCAGTTTTGCAAACCTGCACCTGCAAAGCTAAATGCCGGAACTGACATGTTACTTATCTTCAAGCCAAATCTGGACATGCCCTGACCTGCTATGTCCCGTGACTCAACCTGTGATTGAACACACCATTTTGCTGTTGCGCCATTTTGCATAATTTACTATCCCATTTTAAGCTCCTCCTTGTTTTTGATGTAATGCAAAGTGACACAAAGATAACCGATATTGCAGTAATCATCTCAAAATGGCTACAAAAAAAGGCACAAAAAGACCACAAAGACACACAAATTAACTATAAGAAGGAGCAAACCAACCACAAAGAAACACAAAATGACGACAAAAAGATGCATGATGACAACAACAACAACAACAACAAAAAGAGACGAAATTACCACAAAGTCTTGGACTTGCGCTTAGGAGAGGTGGTGGGCCATTTTGCCTATCTGTGCCCAGGGGCCCATTCCTCATAATTTGCCCATGAATGTATATAAATATATATATATATATTTTTTACCAGTCACACAACCATTTTGTGAGTTACCTTGCAGATACCCAACCCGGTGCAGGACTCTGCTGGACTGATAATGTAGATTTAGCTGCTTAAAAGTTGTGTGTTGTTCTGCTGTGATTTCTCTTGAATGTTTCTACATGAATAATATTGATCTTTTTATCTCTCTGTATAACATCATAATCCTATATACCCCTATATATAAGAGGCTATAAACCTCTACGTATTTGAGTGATGAGTCCAGCACAGCATGTACTGTGTCCGAGGTGTGTGTCAGTCTTACACTGGCAGGTGTCGTGTGGCAGGAGAGGTTGGCGGCTTTCGATTGGGGCTCCCCTCACTTCCTCTCTGTCTCCCAGGCAACGAAGCACTGTCGCTGTTCACCCGCATCCTGTCAAAATGTACATGGAAACTTTGTGTTATGTGCATTTATGTGCAAGCGTTTGTTCTTGTGTAGAACTGTGTGCAATAATATGAAAGTGAGTATTTCTGTGTGTGTGTGTGTGTGTATTTTGCTGTCTACATCTGTTGTGTTCGTTGGTGTGAATGCAGTCTTATATTGCAGTGTGCACCAACTACATGTGTGTGCATGTCTGTGTGTGTGTGTGTGTGTACCGAGTTGTGTTCTCCGTCTGTGGATCTTCTGCTGTCAGGTTTCCAGTGCTGCCTCCTCCTCCTCCTCCGTCCTCTCTTTTCCCTCGCTCTGACCTGAGGGAGGAGAAGAAGAGAGAGATATATTAGGAATATGTTTCACTACAGAAAGTACAACCAGTACAAGTTTAAATATGGGATAAAGGTTGAGCGACAAAACAACTGTAGGAGGGAGCAGAAGCAGGAGTGATATTACATGTGACTGGATTTTTGTATATGGAAAGATTTGAAGACGAGGCAGAAATCTACAGCACAGTGAGCCTGTGTCGATGTTCAATTTAAATTTGTGGCTAGATGGCACTCAGCTTGTGGTGCTCAAAGTGCCAAAAAAATACATTTGAAAAATTAAACAGCAATGTCTCTTTCCAGAAATCATGACCTGGTTACTTGTTGTGAGCAGTTTCATGTAGGAACTATTTTCTGTCTGCCAAACTACACCCACCGACTGTATGGCTGCTAGGGGTGGGGAAAATGATCATTTCTTAGATGCATCAATATGCAGACATGGATGATTCAGCATTGATTCACAAATGTCAATAATCTATTATCTAAATGTTTTTAATAATGGTGTTGTTAGAACAAAAGAGGCGGATCTCCACTGTGAGGGCAGTGAGCACCCACATCCGGTTATCTTGACAAAAGACATGTGGTTGCAAGCATGTTTTAATTTAATATCTAAATAATTACATTTGTGAGGGGAGAAGTGAAATATAGTGTAAATACTTTATAGGCCATCACCCAGAGACGAAAATTAATGGAGCGGAGCAGCAAACGAGACCAGCTGACCAACACTCACTGCAGCACTAAACAATTTGAACCAACTCTGTGTTGAAGAAAAGAACTGTCTGCTCACTTAAAAAACACAGCACCTGGCCTGTTTAGCACCTTGGCTTGTCCTGGAACTAATGTGCAGCAGAGGAACTGCTCTCCACTGATGGAGACATCAACAACAACACAGTGGAGCATGTCGCCTCCCCCTTATTTTGTTATTGTCACATAAGAAAGAGACTGTAAGGTGTTCTCACATTAATCAATTCATTAATTACTGCAGTTAAATTTTAAAAATAGAAAGACTTCATACCATTTATTATTCAACAGTACATCAGTTGCAAATATTTATGGCAGAATAGTACAGTACGTAAACACTGGATGCTAATGTTGGCAAAACCATCCCACAGTGGGTTAGCACGAGCCGCAGATGCATAAAATCCGACTGCCTCTGCCTGGTTCAAAAGCTCAGGTATGGAAGCATTTTGGGTATAGGGTTGAAGGAAAAGGGACCTAGACATATTATCTGTTTCATATGGATCACTACAAATACAGTTTGCATGTTTTAAAGTAGCAAGACAGAAAGATAAGAGGAAAAGAATATGTATATTTAATTTGGGGAGGAACTGTCCCTTTAACTGTGGAACTGTTTAAGGCAATATGAATTACATATGCAGTTTAAACACGCACACACACACAAGAACAGAATATAAAACTTTTTACATGGCACCCTGCCATCACACACATTTTTGGGGCTCATATAAATATATATGTGTGTACATATGTATATATACTATATATATATGTACATATTCTGTATATACGTATGTATAGTCAACAGACTGAGAGGCAATATAGCAAGGAGCCAAGTGGGAAACAAAATGTACCATCTCAAACTGCGATAGAGGCCTCCAAGATCCATTCCGTCATCATCCTGGCACTGGCTCTGGATATGACTGCAGTGTTTACTTGAATGGTTTTGAAGCAGAAAATGTTACTCACCCGTCCAGCACGCTGATGTACTTGTGAGGGATGAGACCCTTGACCCCTCCCACTTCGCCTCTCCACCAGTCACAGGAGGCCTTGCTGTGAAGGATGAGAAGCTCTCCCTGCTTGAAGGACAGCTCTGCAGGAGATCTCGCCGTGTAGTCAAACATAGCCACTGCCTCCCACTCTGTACACACATGCACGGTTACAGTCCACTCAGGCACTAATCCAATTCATGTGTGCGTATGAATCATAATCTAAAATCTTTATTCAAAATGTAACTGCAGTTTGTGGTGTTTTCATGTGAAGGATAGTAAGTGATGCAAAGCCTGTGTCTAATGAAAGCTGGCCTCTGGTGTGTGTATGTGTGTTTGTGTGTATTGCATGTACTCACCGTCCTCACTGGGCAGATGCTCAGTCTCTCCATCTCCTTCCTCTGTGATTGGTTCACTGCGGACAAACAGACAAATGAAAGTCAGTGGGCATGCACAGTTCCTCTTCTGTCTGACACACAGACCAACTGTTTACCACAGGCTTTCTTTACTCCTCACTTCGCTTTTGCAAATTCACACAATACTACATTCTGCTGTGAGATTTCTCAAATGACCCCAAAACCTCAGAAAACCTCGGAAAACCCAAAAAAGAATTACTGATGGTGCTCTGTCAAATGTCAATGTATATTATATAAATGTTCTTGAAGGAAACACAGTTTTAGTGAAATTACCCAAGAGCTGATTCTGGGGTGTTAGAGGTTTCCATGGACACTGCCGATAGGCTCGAGGCTTGTGTTCAATTTTAGTGAGCAATCAGCTTAATAGCATTAAGCAGTTTTTACACAAAGAATTGCAAGCTGCACAGAAATGCCTCTGGCATGGCATGAAATTCTGTTTCAAGAGGATGAGCCATGAAAAAGGGGCTGAGGGGGAAGCGGCTCTACATACTTGGAACCAACTCAGACTGAGTCTTAAACTCTAACATGACCGGCAAATCTCTGCGGCAATGTGGGGCTGTTGCCCAGTCATTCAATTACTACAAGAGGACAAAAATAAGTGAAGATGGTATTATGTTTAAACATGAGTACTGAAAGCCAGTTTAATCACATATTCAAGTTAGATTAGTTCAACCATTCAACCAGATTTGACGAAGCATCGAAACCATTTTCATTCCAGGCCCTGACACAGTGAAGTAAAACATTACCAAACAAGTCAAAAACATAAAAACACAAATGCAAATATACTAACACTAATACTGACAGTTCAATAAAAACAGTGGATTTTATTTAAAAATGAAAGCTTTACACTTTTCTTTTAACCTCCAATAAGCTGATTAAAAAAAAGCAAAAAGCTTCAATTTTTTTCTCATTAGTTGCTAAAATAAAAGAAAACCTTAACTAGAAATACCGCCTCACAGTTGTACGCCTCCGCACACCAAGTTGCAGCTACAGTTTGTCTGTGAAAACATGGATGCTCCACACACATCTTCCCTCAACAGCACAGAAGATCTTTACAATCAGCACAGTTTCAAAGTGGACACCCAAGATTATTGTCACCGGTATCAGACCAAATGTGACCTCTTGTGTCCCTGAGGTATGGTGTTGAGGAATGGCCCAAAAAGTGTGGTCACAGTGGCTTTGACCTCTATCCTTTGACCATCCAAATTCTAATCAGTTCGTTGTGCAAATCAAGTGCGCAGTTGTGCTAAATTTCAGGAAATTCCCTGAAGGTATTCTTGAGATTTCGCGCTCAAGTGAATGAGACAGATGAGGTCACGGTGACACTGACCTTTGACCTACGACCACGGTGGACAGTTGTGTCAGATTTGAAAATAAATTCTTCAAGGCGTTCTCAACATATCATGTTCATAAATGGGACAGACATAGAGTATCATCAGCATGGAGGTTTAAAAATAGCATTAGATGGCTAGCGTTGTTAGCATTAGCTTGCCACCTAAAATACTTAGTAGTTTCAGCATTTTATTCATGTATTTTAATAGTGTTATAATTTATTTCATCAGTTGATTCGTCAAACTAATCTAAGTTTTCAAGTTTTATATTAACTCCATTTTAATTATTTATTTACTATATTTTTTCAGTTTTGGGGCTCCATATTTTTTGGACAAGTATTTGTTATAGGGCTGGGCAATGTGGAGAATATAAAATATCACAATATTTTTTACTGAATACCTCGATATCACTAATGTGACAATATTTTTGTAGCTGACTATTGGAGCTTTCACATATATTTACACGATATTTTTGATATGCAATCAACATCAATATGGATACAGTGACTAAGTGGGTAAAGAGAAATAATAAAACAGCATTAACAGTCTGGTAAGAAAACGTCACCACCTTACTATAATACAGCCTTAAATACCAGGAAAAGAAAACACTTATACTATTATGTCACCAAAATTTAAGATATCTAGTCTTATATCACAATATCAATATAACAGAAATATTGTCCAGACCTAATTTTCAACAATTATATATTGATGTTAACAGCATTTCATCTCAACTAATACCACATTTATATCAATGACTACTCATCTCTCACCAGTACTCCTGCTCCAGAGTCATGTGCTTCTCATAGACGGGGCCCGGCAGTTCTGACTGGCTGGGGTAGATGATGTCATGTTGGAGGATCATGGTTTTGACAAGATCGTTGACCTGTGGCTGCCGAGCAACAGCGTCATCAGATTCTAAACCCCTCAGCAGGCTGGGACCGAAGCAAACGGCCAGGTTGTAGGGCTGCATCATGTTCTCATCACTGTACTGAGACACACTGGGAACACACACACACACACACACACACACACACAATTGTTTTAAGTATTAACTGACCAAAGCAGATATGACAAGTGATAAGATGCCCCACGCTGGGTTACGTTGTAGCTTACTGATTGAGGAAGGCGAACAGGTAGCGCATCACGATGAGGAGAGGTCGTGGGAAGGTGGAGACAATCGCTTTAATCTGGGCAGCTTTCTCTGTCACCCCCTCGATTTCTGAACATGACCCAAAAGGAAAGAGAAAAGGAGCAATGTGAGCAAAGATTGAACTATTATGACAAGTCTGAAATGTTGCAGTTACAGTTTATCCACGCCTGCAGCAGGTAGGAGCTGTGTCAGATGCATAAATCAATCAAAATTCTGACATAAAGAAGTGCTGTGGCAAGTATTTAAACTACTGAGGTGCCGTAGCTCAGTTGATTTATTATGCCTCTGATGGAAAATCCAAGTATTTATGGGGAGTAAACAACCTGCAGGCAGGTTCACAACCTTGATTAGCTGTGCAAATTGTGACTCAGAGTTTCGGTTTTGGAAAAACAGAATTGGCCCTACAGAAATAACAAGTAGACTGCGAGAGAGATAACAACAGAGAGCAAACAAAACAGTGAGATGCACCAGTAGAGAGAGACTAGAAGTTGCACTACCTTGCATCAACAGTGTGTGTATATGTGTGGGAGGATTCCCGAAACAAGTTACTTTGTGTGCAGGGCAGCAGTAAGGAGGCAACCGCTGTGTGAGGCAACTACTAAAGGTTTACCCTCGTTCTACTGTACATGAGGGGGTGAATCAGCTAAACCGAGATGGAATAAGCATCTAGAAACCACATGATACCCAAATAAGTGAGTAACCGAAAGCAGACATGAAAGCCTGCAGGATCTGAAAACAGAAAAAACACACACACACGCACACACAGACATTTAGGGGTTATAAGGGGGACTTACGGACACACTCCAGCAGCTGAGAGTAGCTGTCATAAGGGAAGAGAGGAGGCTCAAGGCCCCTGAAGTAAAGCTTCAATACACCGGCCACAGAGTCCAGGTCACACTCACTGTCTGACAGAGGATCCTCTCCTACAGGGAGTGAACCACAGATCAATATGTCACTGTAGCTTATGTACACATTTTCATGCAAGAACAAGACATACAGTTAAATGCGGTTGAAATAGTTGTAAGATGTCAAACTGTGTGCCTCAAAATGCCTAATTATTGCGGGGGATACACAAGTTGAATTAGGCTATTGTAATTAGCATTTTAGCCGAAAACATCATAGCCATAATCAGCAATATTGAAAAACAGAGGCAATTAAATCTAAAAATTATTCTTAACTTCTCTTTAAAGCAGCTAAAATCTATATTTTTATAATAATACTGGATTAAATGACTGTGTGTAATGTGAATTGTGACCCTCAGCTCTACAGAGCTTTTTAGCATCTTTCAGTTCAGTGTTTCAGTTCACTGTTTTTGGCTGTGGGAAGCATCTGTTTTTGGTAACAAAGCTCTAAAAACTCACAGTACACTACTTGTCTAGTGCCAAAAGGCAGACAGACAAAACTATCAATTAGCTGGTGATGCACCTAGCAGCTAAAGAGTCAGATAATTAAATCAGGAGTTGGTGGGGTGTCAAATAGAGCAAAAAGTGACAATGAGATGTATACGAATCAAAACGAATGCTAATGTTGCTCTGTATCTGGTGAATGTGGAAGGCAACTGTTTCCTGACACGTTGCCAATATCAACTTTATGAGGCTATAATATGTCATTGTTGTGTTTACAGCTTCAAGTGGCCAATGGAGCTAACAGAGTTAAATCTATAAACTGTGCTTAACAACAGTGCTAACAGAGAGTTAATGGTGTTAACCAGAGTGTGGATTTGGGTCCCATCAGGCTCTGGTCGGGTTTGGACTTAAAAATCAGAAAGTCTGTCGATTTTGGGCCAGGCTTGGTTATAACTGTCTTGAACTCGGGTCAGGTTCAGTCTTGTGTTAACCACGGGGGAGCCAGAGGGTGGACACTATACTTCCGCAATGTTGCGGTTCCAATATCAGTGGTGACCACTGTATGAGCACATTGCAGAGTGGCAGTCATGAGTCACATACATGCACTAACATGCTTGTGTGGCCAGACTGGCTTACTAAAATAAACCACAGAGAAGCTCAGATTACAACACACACAGACAGAATGTGACTTCATTCTCTGCTCGGGACACCATTACTCCACTATATCTTTACATAGCAAATATCGGTTTGCTGACATTTTAATGTTCTGAATGATGCATACAGGTGGTGGTTAAAATAATAATAATAATAATAATAATAATGATGACATCAGTGGAAAAAGTGACGCAATATCAGAAGCTCATTTACCTCTCTCAAATGCATCTCTGATGAGGTTAACCTCCCGCTGTGACCCAGGAACTCTGAATATTCCTTCGTGGTGGAGGCCTAAGAAACACACACACATACACAGTCACATATTACATGTTCATAGATTTAAGATGTTTCATACAAAAACATCCAGGATCGCGGACACATACAAAAGCAAGTACTCTCACCCTCTCATGCTCTGCGATCAAAGCTCTCTCAGCATGGCTCATTGCTATACCATAGAGACGGACTCACCGTGAAGGTTTATGAAACGGATGCAGCTTTCAACCACCACAGGAATCTGCTGCCCAGAGCTCTGGAGGAGAAAGATGAGAGGAGAGTGTTAGAGACAGACAGAGAATGCAGATAGAGATGCAAAGGAAGAGGACGGGGTCCACATAGAAATCAGTTCAGTTCAGTTCAAGACACTTTTTTTGTTCAGTTTGCAAAGGCATGTAAAATAGGTAACACGATATACAAAAAAAGGGGAAAAAAGTAAAAAGCAAGGAAAGCCGTACACATTATGATGCAAGGATAATTCGTAAGTGCAAAAATAATGATAATGATATGAGCTGGCTTATGATAAGAAATAACAGCGATAAGAGGAAGAGAGGAATATATACAACGCGAGAGAAACACTGATTAAACAGAGGAAGACAGCTGAGGAATGACACAGATGTCACTACCGGGGCCGTAACCAGGATTTTTGAAATACTGAGGTCATGAGGCAAACACACCATTATGTGTTTAAAAAATACATAAATTATTCTGGTTTTACACATTTTATTCACATGCATCAGTTGAATGTTCATCACAGAGTTCTTTTAGGAAAATGCTCAATGTACTACACCTGACCTAAAATAATGCTCAGCTCTTTGTCTCTATTTTCCTTGCCAAATTAATTCTTTCCATTAAATTTTTTTGGTGACTATTAAGTAATTATTATATGTAAGACAATTCTGTTGGAGAAACACAGGCTCATTTTTTTACTATTAATTTGCTAACCTTAAATTCAAGTGTACTGAATCTAAAAACTAATTAAAAGAATATGTTGCTTTCTTGCCAAGTTACATGACAAGCTTGATACCACTCTTTTTTCTGTTCTCCACCTATTTTTTTGGTTTCAATTATGTGTTTTTGGATGTTTGAATCTGGGGTGCCGTCAGCCTGCATTAGGTGGAGTTGTGCTGCTACCCCCTCTCGCCTGGGATCTCCGCAAGTGTTGTGAGGATTCTAAAACTTCACCTGAGCCTCCCTCAGCATATGGGTGAGTAGATAATGGCTGAATTCTCATTTTTGGGTGCACTATCCCTTTAAAAAAACAGATAAAAGAGTTGTATCAAGCTTGTCATGTAATTTGGCAAGAAAGTGAAAAAGCCTGTCCAAACTACAAACTACAAGAAAATTTCATTTTGTGTTGATTTTGGCGGCCCCTGTGGACAAAAGCAGAAGTGATTATCCCATAAGCACCACCTCCTTGTGTTGTAAAGATCTTGATCTGGCTATCACGTACGTTAACTTTGGAAGTGAGAGAAAGAAAGACGCAACTTATTTTTAATGTTATTACCCTTTTTTAAACACAACTGTTTGCAGGATGCGTAGAGATGAGGTAATGTATCTATTTGTGGCGCTGTAAGGGTAATAACGGTAATATGATGATAGTGAAACAAGGTAAACTGTCTTTTAGCCACCATATTAATAATTCTCTTTTTTTGTGTTTTATTTTTTTGGTCTTCGGACAGTACTTTTTCTTTTGCTGGTCCTGCCCCAGTATCAGCCATAACCACAAAATAAAACGTTCCAAATAAAATTATCTAAAGAAGAATCTCCTCCTGCTTCCTTTAAACTACTACTACGAACGTACTACTCACTGTGAAACTTTGCCAGGGAAAATTAAATATAGGGTCTTCGGGTTTGCTTGCCATAATTAGTTTTGTCTGATTTCGTGGGGAATCAGACCTGGGAACAGGCATTAAGAATAACTAGAAAGCAGATGGACTTGTTTGCTTACGTAGGTCCTATAAAGGCACCTTGTAGCTGCTTTATATGTATGTTACAGAGCCAGCAGTCCGCTTATACAGGTAGTCTGGTTTCATCCTCTGTTTGTTTTATCCATACAACACTGGAG
Organism: Epinephelus awoara; assembly: GCA_035609425.1. Taxonomy (NCBI): domain Eukaryota; kingdom Metazoa; phylum Chordata; class Actinopteri; order Perciformes; family Serranidae; genus Epinephelus; species Epinephelus awoara. The sequence continues at coordinate 31,007,622 of CM069301.1, read as the reverse complement.
TATAAAATATATATAAATAATATAAATTATAAATAATATGAGTTAAGTTGTGGTTTTACGGTGAGTTTCTTACTGGAACAAAATGTTGTTGCCTTTGAATAGAGGCAGGCTTGCTGTTTCCCTAGCTTCCAAAATGTGTGTCCTCTGCGCTAAGCTTAGCTAAATGGCTTATTTATTGTACAGATATGAGAGTGGTATCTATCATGTTATCTAAGTTGCAGCAAGAAAGCAACTCAACTATTCACTGGAGTTTTTACAGTAGAATGTAAACCTCCTTCCAGGGTTGTCAGACCCAGCATTTCCTCAATGGTAGCTAAGGCCCTGGTTACCGCAGGAAAATGCCTAACGGCCTGCTTGAATAGTAGTAGCAGTCACAGACGGGGTTTAGTACCTGTGTCCGAGACATTCTCCTTCTTCGTCTGCACCAAGCCAAGCACAGCGGAGGGGAGACAGAGAAAAAGCACAGATTAGAAAAGGCAGAGTAAGAAATACGGGGAATAAAGATTTAGAAGCAGTGGGAAGAGGCGCACATAAGCACACACACTCTCAAAAGAGGAGCCGAGAGAGGAGGCAACAAAGAGGCCAGTGCATTTTAATCCCTTTCACAAGAGAGGAAGAGATAAAAGGGGGGGGGAATGGATTGAAAGGAGAGAAAGCCAGCAATAAACTATAAGCATCACCATACACACGAAGGCAGCAGTAAGTACACTGGGGGGATGGACTGTCAGTGTGTGCATGTGCATGTGCAAGAAGCCCCCACCAATTCTTCTGCTTTAGTGTGACAGGATTTTCTAAATCATTCCCTTTGGAGGGTTGAAGAGCAGTGCAGTGCAGTGCGGTGCAGCGAGCAAATAAAAAGGAGGTAAAAACAAGGCTGTGTTTCAAAGAAATGTTTCTTTTCTTATTTGCATGTGTGTGTGTGTTTGTGTGTGTGTATGAGTGTTACCTGTATGTAGGAGATTATGTCTGTGGTGAAGAGTGTGTGGCAGAATTGGGAAACAGGTCTGGACTTCCGTACACGCACTGACCGAGCACATTGCATTCTGGGAAATATAATAATAAAATGCATAATGCCATTTTACATGTGGGTATTAAACTCAAGCTCTAAAGATGTTTGCTAATCTCCATTATCAGTTACACTACACATCCCCCCCTACAAATAACAGCTTTAATACATAGTAGGAAATTGCCAAATGGGGCAATTTGGTTGAAATTTGGTGACTCTCTTTCCTCTTCTTCTTGTCCTCTCTGCTCTCTCCGTGTCTCTATGCCTCTCTCAATCATACTCTCTTTACTCTTAGCTGTGTAAACACACTGTTTACCTGGAAGGGTCACTGTCGACAGCCTCAGCTGGAAGAGAGAGACAGAAAACAAGTCAAAGAGTTAGTTAAGGGTCCTGGTGCAAACAATGTGCAGCATTATTAAAGGGGAACTCTTTACAGGTGTTGGGGAGTACTACTGCATATATGAAAGAAGTCGTATAGGCCTTTTATGGCTCCACAGGAAGCTGTGCAACTTCTGGTAAATTACCGCAAGTGATGTCACTTGAGTCAGCATCAGACTACAAGTTTGAACATTTAAAAATTTAAATCTGGGTATTGGTTCAAGGTAGCAGTCAGTGATATAACAAACTCATGTGTCTGATCAAACCAGAGATGGGAGTGAGTCAAAAGTATGTGTCAAGTCTTAACCTTAAGGTCCCAAGCAAGTAGCTGTGGTGAGAAAGTCAAGTCGAGTCGAGTCCCTGCTATAAGTCAAGCAAGTCACAAATCGAGTCATATGAAGTTCTGATGAGCAAACCTCGCACACTACTGTCTGACTATCGTCAATGACAACATAGGCGCCCTTGAATCTAAATGTTGTAATGTTTTTTGGACTAGCCCCCTTCATGAAAGCTGCCTCGTGCGTTGGCCTCTACTGGTCTGCGGCCTCCTAGTAGGTGGCACAGTGCACTAGATATGGCCTAATCATGTTTCAAAGATAAAAACGTCTTCTCTATATCGAGAAAAATGCAAACATTCATTTTAAAAAAAGTCCTTTTCAGACATTTGTCTCAAGTCATGAATATCAAGTCAAAGTCAAGTCGACTCTTTTATCAATGTCTTTAATCAAGCAAGTCTCATTCCTCAAATTTGAGACTCAAGTCTGACTCAAGTCAAGTCTTGTGACTCGAGAGTGAGTGGAATAAAAAGGAAAAGTTGCATCAATTTTGATACTGTATGTAGAGTCGGATAGCCATCGCGAGTCTGACAGTACAGAAAATCGTGGAGTGAGAGCTAATGCATTTGTAAAAACTGATCCATCGCTGATTCAAACAGCAGCAAAAATTAGATGAAATTACCAAACGCATCATATAACATTGTAGAGTACCTTTCTGTATGGCATCGTGTAGAATATCATGTTTGGCTTGAAGTTTGAAGGTCAGAGAACTGCTGATGAGGAACTCCTTCACTTTCTAAGACAAAAAAAGTAAGAAAATAAAACAAACTGACTCAGTGTTGCAGTTCTTCCTTCAGAGCTTAATCACAGCTTCTATAACTCTGCTGGAATTCTTAAAATTTATCACGTAGTCATCACAATAATTTCTCTTTTGTCCTTCAGAAGGCCATTACTCACTCTTATTATTTAACTCGTGCCAGGAGTGAATGAATAAATCAATGAATGCGTCACCGCCAACAAAATAACATTTCACTTTATCACTGCTTCACCTAAAACAGTCAGCTGTTTACAGAGCTGTGTCTGTACAACACAAGACACTGAAAATGTGTTTCTTTCAAATTTATGTTGAAACTAAATCATGTCAGAGGCCACAGCAGGTGGCCAATACCAAGTTGTAATTAAAAGAAACTTTAAGCCTCATATGTACTTTTGAAGATATTTCACCAGCAATATGTCCACATTGAGCCAACTGCAGTAACTTACTGTAAAATAGTAGGTCTCTGTCTCCTGCTGATTGGCTCGACGCTTGGCAAGGGTGAGTTTTTGGGCGGTGTTTCCTCCAGGGGGCTCGTGTGATAGGCTGCTGGGCACGTCGGGGGAGGGGTTACAGTCGCTTTCACACATATTGTCCAGCAGGGCTGTGAGCGTGGCTTTAAGCGTTTTGCTGACCTGAGAAAGGGAAAGAAATGTTGACTGGTTAATTCTCTTTCCACATTACCTAGATATTGTATCAGCATCATTTTTGGCTGAACCGAGGCACGTGTAGCCAGTCCTACAAGCTGTCTGCTTATAGTCTGAGAGTGTTTGTGTGAGTGAGTGAGTGAGTGAGTGATGACGCACTAATAGAGCTGGGGGCCCTGACAGTCCTGTATTACTGTGTTCATCATTGTAACCAATGTGGCATAATGGCATGGTGGAATTGGCAAGCTAGCTAGCTTACTGGCGTAAAGGCATAAAGAGAGGATCATCTCATCAATTTGCTTGGAGAACAGCTGTGTGTGTTTGAAACAAGTGGCTTAAAAGCTATGAGTAACCACTATTGAATATTACGTGTCACAATGTCAGCGTGGGGTGCTGCCAACGTCTCAAAGAAAAAGTGGAAATAAGATGTCATAACAGGTGCCGCCATCTTAGTAACAACCCATAACTAGAGGCTGACCAATTTATCAGTTTGACAATCAATCATTACTCAGCTAAAATAGTGCCCAATGTCTGCACAGCCTCCATTAGTGATGCAGACACATAGCATACATCAGTAGCTGGAGCTGAAGAGGGGAGGGCTGTGTTAACTGATCAGTGGGTACAGCTCCAGAGAAAGCAGCTTCTGGTGCGTAAGTGTGTCTCAGTGTATTGCTTTCCATTCTAAAATGAAGCCTATTTACATGAATATTTGGGCTCAACCACAAAATTGGGGCAAAGTGCATGACTGAGTAAATGCCGCTACTTCCTGTTTTCAGATTAAAGCCCTCCAGCCTTTCATACACAGGCCGGCCATATTCACGGCTTTCATCTAATCTTGTTTCATTTAATGTTCATACTGAAAAGTTGAACGTTGTCGCTTGCTGCAGTGAGTGAGCAAGTGAGTGAGTGAATGAATGGCGGACAGATGGGGACAGACAGACAGACCATTGAAGAAACAGACAGTGAGAATAATTAGCTGACCTCCTCTGTTTCCAAGGTAACGGCAGCAAGTCGAGACTGAAGTTGCTGGAACCTGGTCTCCAGCTCGTACCTCACCTGGCTCTCCGCGCTCACCTCACACACCTAGAAGACACAAATGAGATGTAACACTGAGGGATCAGTAAGCTCAGACTACTGGGATATTGTTTGAAGAGAGATGGGAGGGGCAGAAAGTGGGATTCATAAAAAAATCTGCCTTCAGTACAATGATTTTTCCCTTAATTTTTCATTTTAGATCAGCTTTAAAAAGACAAATGAGATAAGGAGCAATGTCACAGTGTGGGACAGGTAAGGTTGACGTTGTAAATGTGACAAGGTAGGGTTATATGATACTGTGGTACAACAGAAAACAGGTGCACTTAATCCAGCCCAATGTTTTCCCACTGATGCTGATTAAAGCTTCAGTCTGTGGTTGCTGCACAGTAATTCTTATTCTTCACCTGGTCTCCCTCGTGTGGATGGTAGTTAAATCTGAATGGAAGGCAGAAGGCGGCGTCGTGTTGCTGTAGCAACGCATCCCTGTCTCCGCCCTGGTCCAGGGAAGTCACGGCAGCCTCCAGCTGCTTGAGACCTGTCTCCTCTGTTTTCTGGATGCGCCACCTACTGGCCAGGTAGCACTTCATCGCCCTCTCCACGGACAGATGGAAACCCAAGTCACAGCACTGCCAGGGAGGAGGGGAGGAAGAGATAGATGGAAGGAGGTAGTGAAGGAGGATTAGGGATATAGGAAGACAGGAAATGGTGAGATGGGGAGGCGATAATGGAGCAGGGGAGGTAAAAAGGAAAGGGAAAGGGGAGAAAGAATTAATAACGAGGCGATTGTGGTGTAGAAGAAAGGAGGTTTTTTTTTATTTGTTGACAGGGAGTTCTTTAGAAATCAAAGCTATTCTTTTTCCTCATAATATCTCAGCTTCTCTTCAGATAATAACAGGAAAGAGTGGCACACAAAATGGTGACTGAAAACCGCTGAATGCTCTCAGTGTTCCAAGCACACACAGACAATCACACAACACAAATTGTATGTTTCTTACGTCGATGAGAGTGCTGATATCCTGCAGGTAGTACTTGTTCATGGCGGCGTTGGCTGCTGATAGATTCAGCAGGTAGTCATTACGAGCTTTGGTACACTTCAGCTGGGTCTCCTGCACTCTGCCATGCCTCTGTGCATGCACACACACGCACACAAATCAAATCAGAGAAGATAAGAACGCAAAAGTTGCCATCTCCCTCATAAAACCATATGCATAACAGAGATATGCACTTACATTTTTTTTTTACAGTCAAACACAGACAAAACAACAGGAACAGGAAATGGTTTGTTTAGTGGAAAACCTAGTTCAAGACTTCCTGTGACTCACACACACACAAGCACTGCAGACACACACTTACTTTCTCCATTAATCTCTCCATCTTCTTGACCGAGCTCCGCCTCTGCCCCCCTGATTGGCCGGGCCCGAGCTCAGCTGACTTGCCGGTGTGTCTCTCCTCCAACCGCTCAGCTTCCTTCAGCTTCCCCTCAGCTATCAGGCAGTCTGTGTGGTACTGGTTGTACGTCTTCAGAGCCTTCACCAGTGCACATGTCACATACGGGAAACTCCACATCAGCATCCTCAGTGCATTATTACCTTATTTAGCATTACTGCATGCCAAGACAAACTATAAAGTGCTCACCGTCTGCAGTTCAGTGGTGACCTTAAGCAACTCGTCTTGCATCTGGATGCCAACTTCTTTGCTCTGCAATTTGCAAAATTAGATCATTTACCAAATCATTTGATTAACTTTGAAGCAACAGTTGAACATTTTGGGATATACTTTATTGTTGAGAGTTAGATGAGAACATTGATAGCACTTTCATGTCTGTAAGCTGGATATTAAGCTAAAGCTGCGTGCGATTAGCTTAGCTTAGCATGAAGACCGGAAATGAGAAGAAACAGCTAGCCTGGCTGTGTCCGAAGTTCAAAAATACATCTCCATCACCTCTAACATCCACTAATTAATTTTCTCATAGAGTGGTGCAGGAATGAGTCCTAAAACCTGTAAATGAGTTAGTATTTTTGCACTCTGTGTTCCCTTATCTCAAAGTCAATGGGATTTTTTGAATGGGCTTTTTGCTAGATGACTGAAATAAGGTCTGTGGTTAACGCAAGCTTAAGAGACTAGTCGCCTGACTTGAAGGTGACAACAGTGCTGCCTTTGAATTGGGTTGTGTTCAATGCACGCCCCTCTTGTGGTATTCACAATCACACAAGTGGAAATTTCACAAGTTGTGATGCGTTTGAAATGGTCAGACCATGGCGGATATTAACATACTGTAATTTTACTTGCATAGAGCTGTTCTTCGTAATTTTCTATGTCTGAAGATATTTCCAACAGCCTCATGTTTTTCCTCCGTCATTACACCTTTGCATTTCCTGCATTACATGACCCACTTGCTAGCTTGCTAAATCACCAGCCTAGGTGGCCCCTTGACATCCATGTTGCTGTTGTCTTGCAAAAGTGTTCTCACGTTTTAACCACTTGAACACCAAGCATGTTGTGTACACAGTTTCCCATGTCGTAACCACAAACTTTTTCCATTTGAAGGCAACACAAGACTCCAGCAAATGAGTCCTTGTTCAACCACAACTTGACATATAAACATTTCAGGTTATTTTTTTTAAACAGTGTTAATTAGAAAGATCTAGAAGTGCAGGTAGGTATATTTTTGTACCTTTGGACAGAGGTGGGCTAACTGTTTGCCCCCTGATATCCAGCTAAGCTAACTGCCTGCTAATTCTACCTATTAACATGCAAAACTTAGTGTTACATCAAGCTTTTCACCTCCCAAACTGTTCAAACTGTTCTTTGAATTACATATAACTTAGTGAAAATTAAACTAAAACTCAATAAATACATTAAGAACACTACACAACAATTATAAAGTATCACTCAGCTAAGGAACCGTTGTTCACGTTTATTCTAATTTAGCTTTTATATGTGCAGTTACTTTGAACGACTACTATGATGGTAGCAATTAGAGACTCAATAGTGTTGACAGTGATTTTAGAAAAGCTAAAAGGGTCTTGCTGTGCTTGGCATCGGGCCTGACAACACCTCTTAGCTGCTCTGAAATGACTGTAGTGGCTTAATTAAAATTCTGCTCACTTTCCAACTATGAGAAGGTAGGGAAAGCGTGTCTGACAACTCGTAATTTGAGCAAGATGAGTCTGTGTGCTTTACAAAATGAATGAGACTGCAGATGCCACTGCAGCACCAAGACAGATAACAGGCAAAGTACATGAGGAGGGGATTTAGAGGACTTTCATTGTGTTCAGTGAGTGTCAATGTACTACGAAAATATATTAATATATTAAGACAAGTGGGAGAAACATTACTACGCATATTCAGTGGGAGGCATACTACGGCAGCAAATCTGGAAGCTAGAAACTTTTTGGGCCGTATGTGCCAGGTGAGCAATTCCATTATCCTATAGGTACCGTCATGGCGTCAAGTGTCCTGTCATTATTATACATCTATGCTTGAAACACGGCAGAAGTTTCAGTTGGTTGCAATCTGCAGCCTCATGGCGAGATGCCACTTAATCCTACACACTAGACCTTTAAAAACACAAGACTTGTATATGGCAGTACTTATACAAGGACTTATAAAAGAAAGAATCTGCTGCTTAAAACTGCATCCAGAAGTTTTACCACATCTCTGTATCTCTGCATTGAATATCATCAGTAACATGTTACATTAACAGAGGAATGATGGGGGGATGACCTCCAAAGATAGGGTTTGCATGTCTACTGTGTTTGTTTCTGCGTGAAAGTGACCTAACACCAAAGATGCACTCACTCGTTTGTGCAGACGGTGTGTATCCTCCGTGCTGTGCGCCAACCGCTGTGTGAGTGTGTTGCAGCAGGTGTCACCCAGTGCTGCATGTTCCCGGCTCTCCAGACGAGTCTGAGTCAGCAAAACAGACCAGACCTGACACACAGACTGACCCCACTGCTCCTTCCTGGAGGAAAAACAGACATCCTTACTGAATTACGGATAAATAAAAACACTGAAGAATCACCTGAGGAATGGGCAGGACACATGTGCACTCACATACTGCACACACACTTACTTCTTAGTCTTGTGGGTGAATCGCTCGGTGAGTTTGTCGAGGGCGCGTGCATATTCAGCCTCAATGTCTCCTCGGCGCCGGAGAAACTCAGAGAGGTCTGAGAGCTGCTGTTGTTTCACCTCCACCTGAGAGTCTAAAATCTTTATCTGGTCTGTCAGCTGGGCCCGCAGGTCTGACACAAACACACACAGACAGACAGAAGTGGAGGGACACAGAGAGAGACGGACAGCCATGGAGAGAAAGAGGACAGTTATTTAAGGTATAGTCATTTTAGATAGCTCTTAACAGGGCGCTCAAGTGTTAATTTTTCTTATAGGTTTGGTTATACCTTGTAAATTGATGTTTAAGAAAGGAGGGATTGAGGTCTTGATTGATAGCTGTGTGTGCCAATCGGTATGCTCACTATGACTGCCCACGATAGGTCAGACAGGTGTCTGGGCAGTGAGGATTGCTACTGCGCAGACTCTGGCTCCAAATAAAGTCATCAGCACAAGATGGTAGCGACCATGTCTTGGATATTTTAGCTTTACTTTTGTGCAGTAGGGTAAAGTGGAGACACATCGTCCATCTTTATATACCGTCTATGATAACACTGTAGTGGTTTCATCAGGACGTATTATCTCTATGGTTTGGTGATGCAAAGAAGTCTCTTTGTTTTGGAAAGTACGTTTACTTACTGTACTTAAGTACCATTTTGAAGTACTTATACTTTACTACATTTATTTAACAGCTATAGTATCATCAACCTTTTTGTCTTGTGCCTTACCAAAGAGCTGTGTCTGTTTGGGGTCTTCTTCTCACATTTCTGATACGCACAGTACGTGGTGTTAGCAGTTAAACCAAAGAGTGATTTCCTCTCACCACTGGTTACAGCAGTTACCACAGATAACAGCCTCCTGACCCATAGTGGTTGAACAGTTTGGTTGCGGAGGCGTAACTCCCACCCTCCACTTACCCCTCAGGTTAAGCTTATGGTCACACATGAGCGACTGCAGGCGAGTGAGCAGTGCCTACTGAGCTGATAACAAACACAGAAAGCCAGCTTGCTAGCTCTTGTTAGCTAGCTGGCTAACAAATACCATGAAATATGATGATACTGGTGTATTTTCCATCTTACACTTCCTGGCAATATTATACAATATGGGCTGGTTGGACACAGACACAAACAATGTCTCCTCCAAACATACTGTACTTCTTTGCTATTTTTTGGGGCTGTGACTTTGCTTTGCTTTATTTATGCAGTGTCTGTCTAAAGTATACACATAAAACTAATACATGCATACACAATCAGCGCTGGCTTTACACCTGTGATTAATTTGATGGTGCCTGGGGACACCCATGGCTCCGTGAGGAATAGTTCATTCACACAATAATTGAACTAATAAGAAATGATTACGAAAGAAATTAGAGAAGATACAACAATGTCTTTGCTAATCCCACATCTCCACTAGTGAATGAGAAGATATAAAAAGCTGTCCGTGCTGTCATTCGGAGGTGCAATCACTAGAGTATTACTGAGTAATTTGACACAGATTATTATACACAGCTCCCTTGTAATAACCCCAGTATACATGCATGAAAAGCTTGTGTGCATAATACAAGGTTGTTATACACACAAGCTTGTATGTAAACACAAGCCAGTAGCGATGTGGCCCAGCGCAGCACTTGGCTGTGAAAAAACGAATACAAACATCATTCTCTCAAATAACCCCGCCTTAGCTTTGCCCTCCCACTTCTCTCTCTATCTCTTCTTCCCTTACCTGTTCTTGTCTCTCTTTTCTTTTCCTCATTCAAACAGACCCCCCCCCCCCCCTCCCACCCTCCTCCCGGCCCGCTCTTTCTTTCCCCTCTTTCCTCTTTTTCTCCGTCTCTGTGTGAGTACACAGCCCGGGGCTGACTGGATGTGAGGAGACAGCATCACTAATACTGGCTATAAATACACCCTTGTAGTACAGTACAGAGAGCCACCCAGCTACGGCATGCACCCTCCAAAACATAGCACATGACACACACACACACACACACACACACGTTACTGTTGTCATGTGAAAATCCTGTAATGCCAAAATTTGTCATGCTCATGTTTTTACTTTCATTAAGGGATTCTGTGCTCTCATGTTGGCTCACTCTCACTCTGCATGGATCGACACTGAGTTAAAAACAAGAGGGATTCAATCACTTTAGGTATTTTTGAGTACACATGTAAACATATGCACAAATGCATTCAGTGAGAGTCTGTGTCTAGATGACTGGGCAGAGCAACTGCACACATTCATGCATGGACGCACTTGTGCTATCTTATATGCATTCATGCATGCAGGTAAGTGCACAAACAGAAGTGCAATAAAGGGCACAGACACACACAGAGACAAACACACTCACACACACATACATATGCAGATCCGGAGCATCTTACCTTTCATCTGCGATTCGTACTCGGCCAGACTCCCCTTCTCCTTCCTTAGCTTTCCATGTGATGTCATCATCTTTGACCCTTGACTCTGTCACTGAGACCTTCCTTCCTGATCTCTGATTCTTCTTGTAGCCTCTCAGTCTCGCCTCCTGGCACCTTTCAACCTCAGTTCCTGCTCTGGCTCTGTAGTCTGTGACCTTCCACCTCTGACCCCCTTGGCCTTGCTGTTCTACAGCTGCGAGCAGAGCATCGGCATCAGTGTCGATGTGCTGCGCTCTGCGGGGATGTCAGTCGGGTCGATGTGCTCATGGAATCCCCTAGGTTTCCGATATGAATGCTGATCCATAGGTGAACGGGCCTGAGCAGCGCACAGAGGGATAAAAAGAGGGTGGAGGAAGAGAGGATAACGGTTAGAGAAGCAGTGGATATGGATGACAAGAGGACAACAGGGGGCAAGAAATGCAGATTTACTGAGACTAGAATAAGAAAATGAGAGAGCCAGAGGACAAATGAGGCCAGGGCGACAAGACAGAAAGGGACAGTGACACCAGAGAAGGGAGATTTAATAGGAAGGACAGCGAGGGTGGGGGGCAGAGCGCCGAATGGACAGTAAGAGAGCAAAGTGATGGGGATGTGAGGGAGGAAGGATGGGGGATGGGAAGATGAGAGGTGATGAGTAACAGCAGTAATGAAGGACATTCAAGGCCTTGAGGTCGAGGGTTGGCAATGTCCATAAAGGTAATGGTCAAATACACAAGCAACTGTCTTCAGTCTTTTTTTTCCACATACTGTACCAAGTTCAACACGATTCTTAGAGGAAAAAGGTCAAGAGTAGGATAAAGTAAATACTCTCTGGAGAAAATGGGATCTACTTTCTGTCTCAACTCATGTTTTGATGTATTAACAAACTATCACATTCATTTTGTGGGTTGCCATTGTTGTTCACACACATTAAAGGGAAACTCCACCAACTGTACACATCAAAGTCAGTTTACTCGTCATGAGAAAACAGTTGTTTGATGCCTTTTGCTGAAGAAGCTTTCACAAGTTTGAAAAACTAACCCTCGTGATGTCATCAGGGTCATATCATCAAGACTAGTGCAGTGGGAGAAGCCACTAACGTCAGAAGTACATTTGTTCACTTTGAATTCCTATTTCAAAGTTTTATTTAAATGAAAGACGGTATAAATACTTCGATACCCATGAGTCTCAGCTACTGTTTCTGTGGAGCAGAAACTTGTTAATGGTGTGATTTAGAGCTGTTGAGGCTCCACCCTCTACTTGACTCTAACTGTAGCCTGCCTGTCAAGACATACCTATCAAAATACATGCAGCACCCACAGTGTAAAGCAGTATTTAGCCATCAGTGTCGTAGTCTATGTCCTGCCTGTCCGCGGTTCTGTCTCTTCGCCTTTTCAAGGTTTGTACTCGCTTGAACGACACGACTGGTGAAAAGGGTTGGATGTGTGTCAGTTGTGCTGCAACTTACACCTCTGTGGGCACAATATACCCACATGTTTACGTGCTCCTTAATGACCTCGGAAAGGTGGTGTGCAGGGTTTCTATTGCTTTCTATTGTTTGCAAGGTTAGACGATGGCTCAGCCCCGTGTGGTTGCTTACCACCAGGGTTGGCTGGGGCCTCCTACTTCTCTGCTGTGGCAGCCTAAGTTTAGCCAGTCAGAATCAATTTAGCTGGGTGAAAGCTATGTCGCGGGAAGGCGTTCATTCATCAGGCTCCACTCACTGTACCTGTAGGGTCCAATAGAGGGCAAGCCTGTGTGAGAAAGCACGAAGGTTGTGATATTGTAACCCTAGTTCTATTAGCACAGGTGGTACCCTCTACCTCATAGTGATAGTTTTATGTGCCTTACATGTATTTCGGTAGGCACGTCCTGATTGGCTGGCTACGTTCATGCAAATTTCAGTGGGCAAATGCCTGCTCGTGATTGATGGAGATATCTATTGGAGGGCTTTGCCTGTGCTAACACAACTAGGGTTACAATGTTATAACCTTTGTTCTTGAGTTGTGAACAAAACACATAGCTCCCACATTCATTTGAAACTAACCTAGAATCACATTCATTCATAAGCTGCAAATTGTATTTTCTCTGTTCTGTGATGCTGGGGATGTTTCTTCCTGAAATCACCCTGGGAGTTGTAGTTTTTATCGATACAGTCTTGTATGCTGGACTTTTTTTTTCTCATAATAGTTCCTCCTATTTTACAACAGTTTTGGGCTTTTAATCGGAAAACATAAGTGATGAGCGTTGGGAATCAATTTAAAAGACATGGTTGGTTACCAGGTAGGGAGGGATTAATGAAGATATGCACTGAGATGCATTGTGGGAAGTGTAGGATCAAGCACTTGTGAGATTAAACTAGGGACTAAAAATTAGGATATCTGAACCTCTGCTGCATAGTTTTTGAATGTTCTTTTATAAAGTTGCCTCATGCAAGTCGTCCAACTTCATGGATGTGCAATACTTAACTACTGGAGTACCCCTTTAAAGGCCTTTGGCTTGTTTTAAATGTCTAAAACTGTTAGATGCTGTTGAATGAGAAACATTGGAAGACAATAAAAAATCAGCCTCTGAAGTTGTTCTGCTTGTACAGTAGAAATTAAAAGTCCAGGGAACCTACAGTTATAGCCAAATTAGTCCTACATGCACATGATTAAATGCTTACATTGCATTAGACACAGACATTTGCATGGGTGTTTATTAGTCAGCGTAAACTGTACTGAGAAGATGAGTTCACACACTCATTGTGTCTTGCTTTTTACGTTCACACAGGCCAGCAAGCACACACACACACACACACACACACACACACACACACACACACACACACACACACACACACACACACACACACACACACACACACACACAGGCAACTTCCCACATCCTGTGTTTCTCAACAGGTTTCAGCACTCTGCAATGAGTGCCAAAGTGTGCTGCTTTGACTGGAAACATTGTTCCTCAATCAGCCTCAAGTAATAATTTGGGTTTTGATAAAACCCAAACCCGTGAACTCCAACAGAAACCACATCTAATGTGACCTAATACTGACCTGGTATCAGGCGGTCTCCTGTAAGTCACAGTGCTGTGGGAAAACTTTATATTGTTCTTTATTGTTCTAACATGTTGCATTTAACTGAAGCCCATTACTCAGAACTAGAAAAAAGTGCAATCAGACTCTCGTTTCCTCTTCCAAAACCGTGTGGTGGATGTGAGGCAGAAGCACTTCAGCAACTGTTTCAGAAAGAAATGGAGGCCAAATGGAGAAGTGTAGCAGATAGATTTTTCTGAAAATGAGACTGTGAGGGCCCCGAGACCTTGGAGGCTCCGGAGGCCTTCATCAGCGTGCGACCTTAATCTGCACAGAACAAAGCGAATGTAAATGATCTGGGAAAGAGGGAAGAGGGGGTTGCGAGAGATCCAGCAAAAGGCCGGGGAAAAGAGAGAACCCGACTGGCTGAGGGGGAGAGACGCAAAAAGGGCAGTGGGGGCAGAGAGACGGAGGTTATCTGGAAACAGTGTTTCATACTTAAAGTCAAGGTCAATGAAAGAAGGAGGTCATGCGGTACACGCAGTGAATATAAAGTAGACTGAAGACAAGAGAGGATACATGTGGTGCAGTGTGATAGATCCTTATTGCTACTGAGGGGATTTTCTGCTAATTTCTTCTGAAGGACAAAAACGAAGCACTAAGCAGAAGTAATACAAGCGGGATATTGTGTTTGATGTTATGAAAGATACTGTACGGGGCTTTCCTGACATCGCTGACAGCCAACCACACTGTGCAACGTTGACCCTGTTACTGTACAGAACGTCATCTCATGTTATGTCTTTTGCAGAAATATTTCCAAAATTCTTACAGCTGCATTGTGTCTCAACGGCTGCTTCCTGTGAGCAGTAAAATGGTCCCTGATCCCTGCAAACGTGGGACAAAGCCAAACCATTACTAATGCAGAGTAAAATGTCAAAAACAAAACACATGGGTGTCAGCAGGACCCTCAGCCAGATGATCTCACTTCCTGAAAAGTTGACTTTTGGGAAATATGAGGTTTTTAAGCTGAACTGTAACAGCGCACACAGGCGTTGAGTTATCATCCTTATCGGCGCAGTATGATCCCAGATAAGCACTGAACTGTTAAAAGGGTGCACACATGTCGAACATAGTATTATGCTGATTTTTGCTACAGCTGTACATTTACCGCTCTGAACACAAGTCAGGTAGAGTCAGGTGTGACACTCGTCTGTCTGACAGACTGATTGGAGAGGCTCTTACAGACACAAACATGATTAGGAGACGACGCGTGTTGCAATTTATGCAGCAGGAGGAAGCAGGGAGACAGACAACACTTGGAAAATATAATGTTAAACAATAGAATGGATAGACAAAATGGTTTTAAACTATAATCAAGCATACAACAAAATAAGAACGATTCATGCTGCACGTGCACTGTGTTATCTTTTTGTGCAGGGTCTACTGTAGGTGTAGCACCGACATGAAGCGTAATGGAATTAACTCATATAATCAGCAGCAGACATGACCTGTGCTGTCACAGCTTACAGCAGCTTTTTGTGGTACAGACCTCATCATGACCTGAAGTAGTTTTAGCAGGAGAGAGGTGTGTTTCAGTTTATGGTAGCGCCACAGCATGTCTTTCCTTTTTTTAATTATGTTATTTAGATGGACCGACAGTGTCTGGCAATGTTGCTGCAAGTCTTTCTAGTAAAAGGCAGTTTAAAAGGGCTCTCCATCTATTTTTACAAATCAAGGTCAGTTTATTTGTCTTGAGAAGTACCACTCCAGTTGTTAAAATAGTTGTGTAATATACTCTTTGACTCTGGAGAAGGTACTCCAAAGTCTACAATGAAAACCTGGATGTTTAGCAGAAAGGGACTTATGAAAAATGTATTTAAGTTGCATTATGAGGAACATAGAATGCAGTGTTCTTTGACTGATTCTGGATACTTAAAGTCAGGATATCTTGGCCTCAATGTTTATCGTTCCTTTTAAAATCTGCCTCTTGTGAGCACCCAAATTTTATGTAAGAGCAACACTAAATAGCTTCAGTAGAATGACAATTACAGGATAATGCTGGATGTTATAGGCCTAACTCAGCATGACAGTAGTACAAGATGAGATGAGTCATCGAGCTTGTTTATACCTGGTATGAACATGCGTTTTGTTAATCTGAATACAAGTGGACAGCTGAGACACATTGCCGTTCACACCTGTGTCTATTGTCCAGCTGACCACCTGTGTTTGGATATCTTTATTACCTATGTCCCATATACTGGAAGGTCAAAGGGCCCTGTTCATGGTTATTAAGTTCCCACTCTTGCCAACATGCTTGCTAGTCATGTGTCATGTTAGCGGTTGTGTCTATATGGCTGGAGACATCGCTGTTGGTAGAATTCGGCACATGTCCTTCCATTGGGCAAACTACTACTACTTACTACTATTATTTTTTCTGTTTAGCAAATTTGAGTCTTCATTTTAATTACTCGTACACATTATAATGCCTTATGGGAATGCTTTATGATGTGTTGTTGTGCGTGGAATGTCGTTTATGTGTTGTTTATCCGTTGGTGTTGGTGAAAGTAGCTAGCAGTGTTGCTAATATTAAAGGCTCCACTACTGCAATAGCAACGACTGCTTTCTTGGAGGCATCCATCTTTGTTTACGTTTGGGTTGTAAATGGCACAAATGCAAACGGGGACGCATATCGCCAATTTAAACAGGAAGTTATGACATTTTACGACATCATCTTGAGTCTCACCGCTCGTAGCACTGTCGCCAAAACAACCAATATGCCCTGCACTGATGACGTAGTCCGTGTTCGGGACACATCAGGACACGCTAGCATTTACACTACAAAAGATATGTGTTAAAATGCGTCCCAGACCACTTCAACATGTGGTTTGAGTGATCGGATCACAACGGATCACATCTTGGTGGTTGTTTACTCTTGAATTAAGTGCTGTCCACTTGTGATCAGGTCACCCAAGACACGTATTGATACCAGATACACGCAGGCTGAAATAGTCAGCGAATTTCTTGCAAATGCAGAAATATCTTAAGTTGGCTAACATTAGCCACCATAAGCTACTGGTCAAACCAGGCCAATCCTAAATTGGCGACCATAACTAGGTACAGGAGGCTGTAAAGCTTTCAGAACAAGGGAATATGTCGAAACATTGCTCATTTGAAGCCCACAAGTCCGACAGCAAATATCCTCAAAATTTAGGGGTGGGTGTCGTGTTTTTTGCTTTTCTGAAACTGAAATCTCAAGAGGAAAAATGACTTCACTCACAGCTGAATCCATTAAACATTCAACAAAAACGTCTTTGTCTTCTCAAGTTAAGACTCTAGCTAGCTTAGCATGTTGGCTGACAAAGACAGATTAATATTCAACGTAAATTACTTGTGTTTTAAGTTAGGCAGTTGTTTACCGTTTGAGACTGTTGGCACCGTAAACAAATGGAGAAGTGGGATAATTTAGTTTTGCCAGCGATGGGCTAAAACAGATATTAGCTAGATAATGAAAGGTGTAGGGAGTCATAAATGTTAGCCTAAAACAAAACATTGAATTACCCTGCTGTGCAAGAACATTATTGTTCCTACATATGTTTACCCACAGTTTTAATGTCCTCTTTATTCACACTAACAGTCAATAGATTATATTCTGAATGTTGCTTTTAAATGCATATTGTAGTCCTTTCTGTCTACTTCTTTCTGATACTTCAGTGTTATTTCAGAAATGTGTGATCATTTCCTTTGGATTATCTCTCACTATCTCTCACTTGATAATGCATACATGTACTTACATGACATGTAAGGTGCGAAAGTCTGACAGTAACCAAGGGGGTGGGGCTTTGCAAAGGGTCGATTGAGCGAAAATGGATTATGTATTTTATTTTTTATTTGTAAAAGCTAGAAAGTGTTATTTAAAAAGTTCCACAGTCTCACTTTAAGATGAAGTATCCAATCAGATTCTAAGCCTGTGCTTTCTCATAGGCATGGTGCTGCGAAACACTGAAGCTGATCCATTTTGAACCCCCGGAAGCTACCTGACATGTCAGCTCAGTCATTGGCTGCTAGATTGCAAGGCAAATCTGAAAGCAGCTCACAGAGCCAACCTGATTGCACTACAACAGGTAGAGCACCCTCATACTGGCTGTGGCCCCGGGTTTCATTTAGAACGTGTCATGAGATTTAGGCCGATGCAAGATTAGCTATGCAAAGTAGCAAAATCCAAATTCATCATATCACTGACAAAGTTTGCTTCTTGCCAGAGTCTCTCTGCATTCTTCTGTATCCCCCTCAACTGCTGCTTGTGCAGCAGCTGCCGTAGCAAACAGGAAACCATATCATAGTACGCTACCACAGGTTTTTACTCTCGCACCATCTGTAGAGAATTACTCTGTACCTGCAAATCACACAGAAAGTTTTCAGCAGCAGCTTAATCCTGGCTCTCATCACTGCCAAAGCACACAGCACAGGAACAGCTAGTTTCAAGGTGGCAGCACATAATGCATCACAGAAAAGAAAGTGTGGCCACCACTACTTGTGACATTTACAATAAAAGGGTCTTTGGCAATGCAGCTTAGTGAATATATTTTACACAGAGTATAAGGTGCCTTTCAGATTTTGGCAAGGTACCTAATTGCAGCAGCACTGAGAGCAGTTTTATATCAGACAGGGCTGCAAAATTAAAGCCAAAGGCCGCAGAAGACTTTCCACTGCCGTCTATACTTCTCAAGACCTGCCCTGGTCTGGTTTTATGTAGAGGATCATTGACAGGTAATGTTTGCGGAATGCATACCTGTGCGTCCTGGCAGAGAGCATGAATAAAAAAGTGAAATGAAAACTGTTTTGGACAGTCTGGCACTGTGAGGGCCAAGAGGCTGTCAGGCTGGCCACATCCGCTCCTCTGGCCCTGCTGAAGCCGCTACTGCTCCAGCAGGACTTTCCCTGGAGCACTCTCTGACAGCGCTTATTAGCGGTCAATTCAGATTTGGGTCTTTGATCTGAGGTTCTTTCTATACTACAGGCTGCATAAGTGAATCTCAGTGTGAAACTTATAGAAGTGGAAAGTAACTGGTGCATTAGCTCAAAGTACTGTACTTCAATACAATTTTGAGGTACTTTAACTTCACCTAAGTGATTCCATTTTATTGTAAGTTATACCTCTGCTCCATGACATTCATCTGACAGCTTTACTTAAAGATACAAAATCAGATTAGTTACATTAAATTCATGTTTACACTTAGATAGTAATGATCAACAATGATCATACAGTAATGCAGCATATATTATACTGAATGGGCCATTCTGCATAATAGGTACGTTCACTTCAGTTACATACAATATATTGTGATGGCACGGCAATAAGTTGTAGTTTTACTTACAAAAAAAGTAACAGAATTTGAACACAGTGGTTTTTTTTTACTTAAATAAAAGAGGCGGTTTTTCCAATACTGGATGATACAATCTCATATCTCTGCTCATACTCTTTCAGATTTGGAGGTAGAATTTCATATTTAATGTTATATGTTTCTTAAGTGATGTTGGTAACCACAGCTCAGAGGTAAGCACAACCTTAGGAAGTGGAGTAGATCAGAATCAGGGTCACTTTGTGCACCTTATGCTTGTGCAAGCTCAGTAAATGCACATTAATTTGTCACATGCTCCTTACTGGTGCAAAGAGTATTCTGCATGTTTCGAATCAGTGTGAAACCTGTTTCTTTGTTGATTTGATGCAGTGAAGGCAAGATGGTCAACCATCATGCTGTCTGATGTTTGAGGGATTTGCATCTTGATTTTAAGCACTGTATCAACCTGTAAGCATGCATTTCCACGATTAAAATCAACCACGATCACAATCTCAGCACGCCCATATTGTATGTTTAGATACTGGCACTGGATTAGGTTAGTTGAACTTCAGCTCATCATATTTGAAAGCTACAAGCGCTTTTTAACGTTACAATTTTCCCAGGCAAGGCTGCTCTGCCACATTACCATCACAATCTTTGTTGTTGCACTGTAAAAGCAACAGCACAAAGGAAATGCCACTTTGTAGATGCATCTGAGAGGGCTGTTTGAGCCATTTGCTTATCTTCATTATATAATAACAGAACGTGAATTAGCTGTCAGTGGTGTAGGTGATAAGCTGAGCCGGGGGAATTAAGGTCCCCCCAGCTCTCGCGGCACAGGGGTGTTGAGTTATATTTACAATGGCCGTAAATCACCCCATATGGTCAAGGCACTGTAGCAGTGCTCCACACAATGGCCACATAAACACCCCAGCATAATTACACACGCATGTAAACACACACACACACACACACACACACACATACACACAGAGCATCAACACTGCAAATGGTGCACACATATTACATAATTGATACCCCCAACAGCCAGTAGCCTACATCCATTTGTCCACTTAGAAACCCCCAAGTGAATACAGTGTGCCTTTAAAACACTAAACTATATATAAACACACAGACATTCACTTTAGTCACGCATGCACACAAGCATGCACGCACTTTTACACACTCACACACACACACACACATATATATATAGTATATACAAACACACAGGTTGTTATTGGATTCATGTGCAGCGTGACAGCCGTACATACCTCACTTTGTGGTCCTCTGCTGTCTCTTTCTATCTGTTCCTCAGCTCTCCTCCTCTTTTCATCTCTCGTTCTCTCTATCACACACACAGAGCAGTGTGTTTGAATCTGACAGATTTCTCTCAGCTCAGTACCCTCCTCCCTCTCTCTCTCTCTCTCTCATTTCTCAGGCACACACACACTCTCTCTCAAAAGCAGCCCTCCCTCCTTTCTTTCTTCCCTCTCCTGCCAAATATGCCAAATAGCCCCCCCCCCTCCTCTCTCTCTGTCTCTCTCTCTCTCTCTCACTCCAGAGCTGCTTCTCTCCTCCCATTCCCTCCCTCTCTCCCTCTCTGCCTTGTGAAGCAGTGTGAAAGCCACAACCCAAGCCACGCCCCGTGCTCTCTCCTCTCCTCTGGGCGGCTATAAATACCGCTGCTGCTATGAATATACTGCCTTTCTCCCTCAGCATCCCTCGCTCCAGCTCTTCCCCCCACCTCCATCCATCCATCCCTCGCCTGCACTGCCCTCCCTCCCTCTCCCGCTCCAGCCCTCCATCCCTTTCTCTGTCGAATTGTTTTTCTGATGACCTTGTATTATTCGCCCTTACAACGCCATCACATGACAGCATCCTTTCCCCTTCGCGCACTCTCGTGCAGGATGCAACCGTTTCCATGCATGCACGCACATACACATGCATGCTTCAGAAAGGCTTGTCATCAAGCAGCTGCATTCACACATACAAGCACAAAAGGAGCCACAGACTTGCACAAACGCGACCGTAGACAAGTGTTTTGTACGACTCGTCTCCTGTGTTTCCTGTCTGTTGCGCCGGATGTGGTGCATTTTTTCCTCTTGACAGCTGAGAAAAACACGCTGATTGAGAGACATGTATCGACAGCAGATCACATTGTCACAAAGAAGTCCAACTTGCATCACTAATTCTATCCACACCTGAACAAAGATGAGTAAATCTGAATATCGTTATGATTAATGAATGTGCCTGTCCATGTAAAATGACTCTGCAATAAATATATTGTATAAAAGAGTGAATTAAACATGAGTGAATCAGTGTGTTTCTGTCAGCATCCTTCATCCCCTCACTCCATCTTTTAGGTGCATTTTGTATCCGATTTATCAAACACAGAGGTTGGTTTATCACACTGACGGCAGTGTAATGAATCAAACATAAACTCTGTGTTTTGTTTTATGCTCTCAGCGTGTACTCCTGCACTATACAGTAAGTATATGTAATATATCCAACATGTCAGGCAGATTCACCTGCAAAAAAACAATGGATAGATTGTGCATTTACAGTAGGTATCATGAACATTAGGCAGCATCATGTCTCTGCTCTTGCTCACTGCCAGCAATATTGTCTGGGAATGAGGTTACTAACATCTGGTGCAGGCGAGTTATGCGCACCGAGGGTACACTTAAACGGAATCAAATCTTCGCCTGTAGGCTATATAGTATGTCACGGACGTAATTAATCCTTGGATTGCACCAGCGCCGCCGCAATAACTTCATAAATGAAACCACCAAAACTGTGAGCAGGACAAAGACAAAGAATTCTACCTGAATGGAAAGAATGTTTTTTTTATACTGCCCCTTTTGATCTTGGTAGATATAGAGTACCACAGGGTGCCTGTGCATTGCCATATAAGGTAGCACAGCCCCGTGTAATGACTTGTACGGTTCTGGTTGCTTTTCAGAGTCATGTGTTGCCTCTTTTTGTCTGTTGTTTTGCATGCACTGGCACCAGCTTGCAGTATTTTGATGTGTCTAATATCCTGATAGAATCATTAATATGTTATCATCATCATAACATAAAAATACAAAAAGGTTTGATGAAGGAAAGTCGTTTGCTATGGCAATTGCTTTCACGTCATTTACTTAGTTTTTTCAAGTTTTCAGTTTAAAATCAACAACAGGAGTAAAATGACAGAAGAAGTGGGAATATCATGGACGGTTAAATGATTTTATTTGCATTAATGGTGGAGCAGTTGACAATGTTTTCTCCAAACTGTTTGATGCATGAGGCAGTTATGAGTCACCAGCTCAGAATCAGTATCACAGTGTGTTTGTGTGTGTGTGTAGGATTAAGTGTGTGATTGAAAGATTGTGTTAAGCACTGCTGATGGCCAAACTGTAAGTGCGTGCTTGAGAGGATGTGCTGATGCACGTGCAGGTGTGTTTCAACACTGTTTCCTCCTTGCCTCTGTTAGCGCAAGGGCCCTGTGCAGGTCCTCTGCATTTTGTGTGTGTATCTTCAGCGAGTGCGTGAGGGCTTTGTGCAAGTCCTCAGGGGTGACCAGGTTGAAGCGCAGCAGAGAGTCGACCAGCTGGGAGCGAGCGCTGCCGATGAACGAGTGCGAGAGGAAAGGCGCGAGGCCTCCCCCGGCTTTCATGGTGTAGAGAGGGACTCTGACCGTTCCTAGAACCTGAGAGAGAGAGAGAGAGAAACACACACACACACAGAACAGGTGATGAGGAACAGAGCATGAGATCGGGTAAATGGCTGCAATCAGTCATTCAGCCAGACAGAAAAATACACGCACACACACTCGGTACCTCCTGTCCATAATCTGTTGCAGTAGATACAGCCGCTCTCTCCACCTCTCTAATCTGCTCCTCCTCCATCTTCTTCACGTAGAAGTGAAGGATAAGGCGGGAGGAGCGGGAGGGAGAGGACGCAGCGGCAAATCGGGAGTCCACATGATCTTCTACCGATATTGGCACTGCCACGCCCAGCTCCTCCAACAATTCCCTGCTAAGCCCCGCTTCCAGGGTCTCCTCAGATGGATTAACGAGCCTGAAGTGTAGGAGGTGGGGGCAAAGGTCAGGATCAGATATGAAAGCAGATAAACAATTTCAGCTGTACTGCTCTCCCGAGACTCCTCAGTGCGGAAGTAAATATATCAAGCTGAATGAAAAGCTCACTCAATTTAAAACAACAAAACTAGTTTGCTGAGCTGCTCCTGCCTCAAGTCCATAGACTGTGTAAAGGAAGTGGACGTAGCCACTGTGACGTCACCCATGAATTTGTCAACTACCAAAGAGTACCCCAGAAATGAGTCCTAAAACCCGGAAATTAGCATTTTAGCACTCCCAGTTCCCGCATCTCAAAGTTGATGATTTTTTTTAATGGATTTTTGGTTGGGTGCCTGAAATAAGGTCTGTGGTTATCACGAGCTTAAGAGACTTTCCTGTTTTGTTCTACAACGTAAAATGCGTCAGTTAATACCCCACTTGTGAACCTAGAAGCTTTTATGTGTCTTTAAAACGGTGGATGCTAACAAGTTGCTAAATAAGACTACAGACCACCATCAGGCCGAACAGGGGCAACGTTAAGACATGCAGCTGTAGTGTAATTTGTTTATAGCCTAACATTAGATTTTACTTTAAAAAAATTACTTCAAAAATCATAAAGAGTGTTCATTTGTGATGATTACCTTGCTAAACAAAACATTTTTCTAATACCTTATTTTCTGCAATAGTCAAGAATCCAATGCAAAAATCCCATAGGCTTTCTGACGAGGGAACCAGGGTGAAGCTAACTTCCACGTCAGCCTAAATACAACGTCATCCCTGAGGAGGATTTTTTTACATTATAGACCAGAGGGTGGAACTGTGGAGGAGTGAGGGGTGGATCTGGACACCACCATGGTACAGACTTGCAAATCACAAAATAGCCATGCCCAAGTGCATACCCTGCTGTATCGTTTATCACTAAATAGGACCATAACTTATAAAATGAACATCATGCCATATTGAAGAAGACTTGAAACTAGCAATTGGGATTATAAACCTATCAGGAAAACGTTTACTGCAATAATGAATCACATGAGAAGAAGGGTTTCTCCCTGACTTCTATACTATTGGACTTCTTTTAGCAATCTTATTTGTTGGCTCTAGCGCTGAACACAAAGTATAGCTGAGGCTAATGTCATGAATGTCGTTAGTTTTGCAGGTAGCCTATTTGATCACAAGCCAAAGTATTGGACAAATTTAAATTTTGACCTGATGAAAAGTGGGGATTATCATAGTTAAAGAAATATATCCTGAGGGAAACATGATTGCCTGAATCACATTTCTTGATAATCAACCCAATGGTTGTTGGGGATATTTTACTTAAAACCACAAAATGTTGTGGCAATCCATCGAGTGGATAGAGAGATTTTTCACCAGACAACAAGTATTTTAACCTGCTAATAAAAAAAGAAAGAGGATCACCAAGGTGATAAGGTTTTGAGCTTTGGGCACCATCTGTGCTAAATTTTATAACAAGCCATCCAATGCTTGATTTTTCAGTAAACTGATGAACAATATTTTCCCATGATGCATTGTACAAAGGACGCTGCGGCTTTGTAAATACCCTAGAAAACAAAAAATATAGCAAAGCAGCTAATTGCATTTTTTCAGTAAAATCTTTCACAAGTGGAAAGAAGCACCAAAATTGGCAGAAATACTCCTTGGTGGTTGTTCTTCTGATAAAAACCCATTAGCCACGCAAAAATCAAGATGGCCACCATTTTTTCCAAGATGGCCGCCAATTCAATCCCAGAAATGCTGTTTTGGGGGCAACTTTATGTAAAATTGTCCAATAAGTAAAATCTTGATATCTAAAAATACATTTTTCATCACAGAGAAGCCAGATTTATTGTATTGGAGAGGCCAAGAAGGTTCCTTCTACCATATTTCAGCCACTGAAAGAAAATATTATGCTTACTGATCACTGGGCTGCTACACATGGCGTAGGGGAGAGTGGCTTAAGATGAGCCAGTGGGTAAGTTGACCCACACACTATTTTTAATTTAGTTACCTTAACCCACAACACAACCGTTCAGCCCGAGTTAGCTATATAGCTAATTTGCATCTGCGGCTTCTCTGCTACTGTGCAATTTGTTGTCATATGACCATAAATTCACGAAGCACTCATCATTTCTATCTGGCTCTGATAGAGAGAAGTACATGGGATAAGTGGTATTTATTTACACAAGAAACTTTAATAATACTATAATTTGACACCAGAATCATTGAAATTGGCCCAGAAAATTAAGTTCTGTCGTAAAAGATGGTAGAAATGGTAGCCATCTTTAAAAATGGCGGCCAGTTTGAAATTTACGTGGCTAATGGGATTTTTCAAAAGAATGACCCAAGAGGTACACTCAGTCAAATTTTGGTGCTTCTTTCCAGATTTGAAAGATTTTTTTTTTGCTGATCTGCTCAGCTAATAACCATTAAATCATAAATATGTTGCTATCTATTTTGAAGTTTTATTTGAAGTGACATTCCAGAGCTGCAGTTTGATAAACATGCACTGGAGCAGAAATTGTCTCAGTTCCTGTTGTTGTATAAAACAGTTAAATGTGTACTCTAACTGCAAACACAATAGTTATAGAATTAGTATATGTAAGATAATAAGTATGCCTACTGTATGTAAACCGGGACAGTGCTGCTTCTGTCCACTGCTACCATTTGCTAATGCAGTTTCGCTTTCTTCTGCAGTGTTATCATGATTTGACTTTTCTTCTTGCTGCATTACATAAATTCACTGTTAGCAAATGATGCTGCAGAAATCTTGGCAGTGACTACTGTAAATCCCAGACACAAAGAAACAAGTGATTCATTTTAAGTTGAATACTAATTAAGCAGTACGTGTCTGGCAGTTATAGTTGTTTGAGACTGCTTTTAATTTTTATGGCAAGACAAGGTACCTTACAGAAGAACTTGTCATGTCATGTTTCACTGTTCATCCTTGTAGTTTATGTATTCCAGTGACAAGTGTGTGAATAGTTGTTCTGTGCCACACAGATTTTTATCTTTTGAGCGGGCTCATCTGTGAAGAAACAGAGAGACTTACAAACCTCAGCTAAACGTACCTGTGCTGTGCACATAAAAGGATAAAACAAAAGCAGCACCAGGAAAGACTCACCCGCCAGGGAAACCCAGCAGACCGTCAAAGCGCATCTGCATCTGTGGGAAGTGACAGAGGCTGTTATACACTCACACGCTGATGCATCCACACACGGAGGCAGAGATGCTCACTCACAAACAGCAGTGTGTTTTTATGCAAACAGGCAGAAACACTGAAAGCAGAAGTGTGCATCACTTGTGCATGCAGGGACTCAGTCAGTTCCATTCAGACACAAACACATGCATGTGTGCGTGTGCACACGCACGCGCGCGTGCGCGCACACACACACACACACATATGGTGCTCTTCCTCACCAGTATGATATGTCTTATGGGAAACTTCCCAAACAGCTGAGTTTTCGTGTCACAGTAGAGCATCACGTGACAGGCATGCTTGCAGCGTGAGCACTCCAATGCCTCTGCCCTCGACAGCTGTCCACTCGCCATCTACAAGTATACAGACAAACATAGTGCAAAATTACACAGTCACAGTTCAGTTCTTACCTATCACTATGCATGGCTGCCCCCTTGTCATGTGCTGCTAGTGTGACATCATCCAAATACACTTGTTGTCTTTGTTTACCCCCCCTCCCCGACTGAAACCTACAGATTAGCTTGAGGTCCTGTGGGTTTGTATGTGGAAAATCTGGCAGGCTATTCAAAATCAGGAAGCTTGGAGGGAGATCTTGTGACTTGTATCTAAGAAGCTTTAGCTCCCTCTGTTGGTGTGGAGTAGGCCTGACAACTGGGGAATCCCTGCCCTGAACTTTTTATTGGCATTAGCGTAGCCTATTGCATATATCTTTTAGGATAATTCACATATTTTATACTTTAGTAGTGTTGTCATGATACCAAAATCTTTGTTTTGGTACCCATACCAATATGAATTTCGATACTTTTCGGTACTTTTCCTAAGGAAAAGTCCTTTTGGCTACAAACCTTTAGAACAATAAATAGTAGGGGTGTAACAGTATCAAAAAATTGTGGTTGGAAAGTACCTCGGTACGGACTTTCACGGTTTGGTTGCTCAGATGTTTCACTAAGTTGGTGTTGTCTCGTGTTGTCTCCCTTTGCGAAGCAGACTTTCTCTTGTCTTTTTTCACTTGCGCCAGCTGCGAATGTTGATACAGGTGTTGTCATACATACCACTTGTGCAATCTGTGCTCCAATAGGA
This sequence comes from Epinephelus awoara, assembly GCA_035609425.1. NCBI lineage: Eukaryota > Metazoa > Chordata > Actinopteri > Perciformes > Serranidae > Epinephelus > Epinephelus awoara. Next base: position 30,980,245 of record CM069301.1, on the reverse strand, counting down.
ACAAGAAAAGTGTTTTTGTGCATAAATGAGTAAAATAAATTAACTAAATTAATGAATTGAATCAATTTCAAAGTACCAGTATTTTCCAAATGCAGTATAGTACCGTTTGGATGTTTATATTGTTTGAATATTTTAACAATTTCGTCTTTTCTTATTCTAATGTCTAATGACTATTGACATAATTCTACGTTAAAACTAATGTGATTAGTTAGTGGTCAGTATGTAATTGGGATAACCATCATATTGCTTAATATTCCAAAACAAATCTATATTTTTATTGAATAGGTTTGACAGTGACTTTTTGCCTCTGCCCCATAGCTGTGGCCAGAGGCATTTTGTTTCAGGTGTCTATTCTCATAAATGCAGTTTCTCAAGAACGCTTTGAGAGAATTTGTTCAAATTTGGCACAAATGTTCACTTGGACTCAATAATGAACTCATTACATTTTGGTGGTCAAAGGTCAAGGTCACTGTGATTTTGTCCGTGTCATTCTGGCGAATGCAATATCTCAAGAACATCTTGAGGCAATTTTATTTTTTAAAATTTGACACAAACATTTATTTGGACTCAACAATGAACTGATTTGGTTTTGGTGGACGAAAGTCAAGGTCACTGTGACCTTGCATCCCTCTCATTCTTGTGAGCATGATATTTTAAGAACACTTTGGGGGAATCTCCCCAAATTTGACACAACTGTCTACTTTGGTTCAAGGATGAACTGATTAAAATTTGGTGGTCAAAGTTCAAGATCACTGTGACCACATCCTTTGCACTCTTGTGAATGTGATATTGCAAGAACACCTTGAGAATTTTTTTTTGTGTTTTTTTTCCCCGCACAAACCTCCACTTGGACTCGACAATAAACTGAACAAACTTTGGTGTTCAAAGGTCAAGATCACTGTTGCAACCATGTTATTCACAGGAAGGCAATGTCTTAAAAAGGCCTTTAAGGACTTACCTCAAATTTGATGCAAATGTCCACTTGGAGTCAAGGATGAACTGATTAGAATTTGATGGTCAAAGATCAAGGTAACTGTGACCTTACAAAATATGTTTTTGCGCCTATAACTCAAGAATTCATTCACTAATTTTGATGACATTTTACACAAATGTCTAATTGGATAAAATAATGAAGTGATGACTTCACTTTGACGTCACAATGTTCTTCAAAAACACAGGAACAAATGGGGAGACATTTGGTCAGATATTGAATTGGTGAAACTCATCTTTGGTGCCAACCTTGTCGGTGATTTTATGTATATATATAAAAAAGACACTTAATCCTGAATTTGTGTCTGTTTATAGTCTTCTATTACTCCAAAAAGATTTTGCTATGTTAATGATTGTCATTCCTAGGGGGTGTAATGGTGTTATCTAAAGGTGTAGCTCTACCACCTGTTCTTTTTTTTGTCTTTGAATGACACCATTCAGCGTGTCTCAAATACCCAGTGGGCATTTTCTTCGAGACACTTAATTGAATCGTACTGAGAGACTGGACGCACTTGTTTCGTAGCTTTCCTCAGGCGTTACTGTGTGAAACATTTTCGTTGTCACATTTCTGTCCATTTGTCATGTTTTTTCAGTTCAGAACATAACTAGTACTTCATTATAAATCTTTTTACCATCTTATGAGTGACATATTACCTGTGTGACAACAGTCCTTTGCCGGGTGACTGAAGTGCTGTCTCATTCTTTAGTCAGCATTTTGAGCACATTGTATTCACCAGCGCCGCCTCCAAGTATTTCGGTGACGTTTTGAGCACTGATTGGCTGAGGAAAGCACGTGGTACTGGACAGCCAATAGCATTACCCCATGACCAATCAGCGGTGGCAAATGACAAACGCATTCAGCAGATGCGGACTCTCATACATCACAGGAGGTCATGCTGATTTATTAGTGAAGTCATTTTGGTAGTGTTGCCAAGGATTGTACAACTCAGGAAGTGATATTATCTGGTCATCTGAGGCCGACACGTTGTGGTGGTTTGACCTGTCGAGCAGGAAACAAAACACCGGCTGGAAACAACTGCTAGCTTGAAGGTAGCTAACTCGTAACGACCACGGTGTTCGACGTATCTAACGTGTTCCTCCTGGTCAACGCAGGTAGCGGTAGGTAAAGTAAGGTGTTGTACTACTGTACCGCACCTGTAACGCAGCTATTACACAAGAAGCAACTCTATGCACTGTTTAGTGTTATTATAGTTACATAACAATAATTCTGTCGAAACTCTTAATTGTTTATCAGTGTTGAATGAATGCATATTTGTAGCTTTTCTGTCTCTGTAAACTCGTGCTGAGTAAGTGCTACAGGCTGCTACACAGCAACAACAGTAACAGTATAGGTTATTATTGTTGTTATTATCGTTTTAATAGCTGTTGTAGCATTAATCCAGTTATAATATTGTCCTTTTAGTTTTTGACAGGCATGTTAAAAACGTTATGCAAAGATAATGTAACCTTAAACAGAAAGATAACATCACAAACACAACTCAAAGTACAGAAATGGAATCTACTTTGATTCCCAAATTGACTGACAAGTGTTAAAATTACACGACTAAGCAGTTCTTCAAGTAAGGTCCCTACTGTTGATGTTAATAACACAGTGAATTAGTAGTGAAAGACATGAATTTAAAGGAACACTTTGCATACAACATGACCTTGTATACGTCATTCAGTCATGCTGTGTTACCTTAAGTTCATGTATGAAACCTTTCTCTCACGTTTCTTCATGGTAAGAGGTGAACATGATGATTAACAGATTACATAATAAACAGAATGACAGATTGAGATATGCTGGTCATTTTGTGGGTGAGGTATTCCTTTAAGGAAAACTTGTTTCTTCATTCCTTGTACTGTTCTGACACATACTATAACTATTTGTCATATCACAGGTGAATCAAAATGGCCCCGGGGATACCAGACAAGATAATGATGAATACTGCGCTGATAAAAGACTTGGCGGACATGGCAAAAGATGCAGCACTTCTGCAGGGTGTCTTAATGAGGATCCAGGAGACCCCCAACTCATCAGAGGTAGGATGTAGGTAGGACTGCCTGGCATTGGCATCTGCCAGTACAGAAACGGTCTCTGCATAATACAGTACATCTTATGATGCTGTCTTGTGCGATCAAACCTATTCTGCCATAAAAACAGTTTAGATGTCAGTAGATTGTTAAAAGCAAAGTAAAGAAGTGGTTACTTTGAAAGATCAAAGCTGCTACATTACCTACATTGGAGTTGTGACAGATCATCTGGTTAGTTACTTTAGTTAGTTTAAGAGCTTGGTCTAGGTTGCATGTGCACTTATTTTTCATGTAATTTGTGTAAAAATAAGAGCTTCAGTGAGGCATGCATACATATGCATATTTTTTATTTATTGGTTTGTCCCTCATCTTGGACACAGTACTGGCCCTTTTAAACTCCTGTGATGAGTAATCAGATAACAGTCAGACAGTGGAAGAGACAAATAAAAAGAAACCGGAAGGGAGAAGACAAACAGCTGACCTGTGTCAGGGTTAGAAAATCATTTACATCCAAGTGAGATATCATTTGTTAACACTTAACTCCATTAGACAATAGACTATTGTGAAGAAGCAAAGTTATACCAGACCGTAATTCCTTAACCTCGTCACTGTTACTTTGTAACTGCTGGCAATAATCACTGCAAACTCTTAAACCCTGCTACTTCTTAACCATATTTGCTGTCAGCTTAACATAAACGCTGCGGGATGACATGGTTAAATACACAGAGCGATTAAGAATGTGCTTGATCCATTTGTTTGTCTTTGTGCATCAATAAAAGGGAATAAAAGCAATTCAAAAAAACTAGCAAACACAATAATTATGCCAATTTATAGTCGCTGAAGCAATTCCTTTGATATCAGATCACTCAGTATTTTTTTTTTCTCTGACAGTGCAGGGGAAAAAAATGTGTACAACCACAATAGTTATCAGACCAGCTCTCTGTCTCTATATTTTCAATTTTCATTCACGCAAACTGCATGGCTGAATGAATCAATATCCAACACAATGCTTTACATACACTGTGCAGTTAGTTGATAATGCGATAAAAGAATTTATAGCACTCTGTATCTACAGTGTAGTTGTGCAGTTCTTGTTGAAGTCATTGCATATTTAACAAAAGAGGTTACTTTGCTTTGTCAGTTTTCGAATTTTTAAAAAAAAATCCAAAGCATATAGATGTGAAAATGTATTATGTGATGTGACACGGTGAGCCACGGCCAGTAAGAGAGGACATGATTCCATACCAGTGGGCTGTTTAAACAGGCGTGTTCAATGTGAAGTCATGTTAGGAATTTGTCCGGCTTTAGGGCACAGGCTTTGGGACAGATCTTGATTAAGCCTGTGTTTGCAATTTCAGGGATTTTTAGCCCAAGTGCTTGTTTTCATTCCTCACATGCCGTGTCCAGTGCTTGTGTTTTGTGATCAATAGTTTTTGGATGTCAGCATTCTTGTCTTATGTTTTATAACTTGTTTTTTCAGTTGGTGACCTACGCTCCGTTCACACTGTTCCCCACACCTGTGCCCAAGGCTGTGTTCCACCAGGCTCTGGCAGTGCAAACTCACTACAACACACTGGTGGACAAGATCAGCCAGGATCCAGACTTTCTGCAAGAGGCTCTCTCTAGGTAGCTCATGAGCCAACAATAACAATAAACAATGGCATCCTCAGTAGTTTTGAAATGTTTCTATGCTGCATAGTTTCAAGTAGCAGCATAGCATGCCAAGATGATACTTATCCTAAAGATCACAATATAGTTATCTTCTCTAGGTGAATATGTGACAACTGATATAACAGGTTGACATTTTTTTGTTTATAGCACCATTGCAGTGGATGATTTCACTGCAAGGTTGTTCAGGATCCACCAACAAATCCTAAAAGAAGGAAGGTCTCAGGTATGTCAGTTATTCTGAAACTCAATCTTTCAAATTACAGGCCTTACATGGCAAACAAAATATGATGTTGCTTGGAGACAAATTACATTTTATATGTATTTATTACTAGTCCATACCCATTGGTAGCTTTGTCACCTTCTACCTATACCAGTCCTCAATGCCTATGTGCAGTTTCACATAGATTGACCACGTCAGTGAGTAGAAAAACATGGGACAGACAGAGTGACTGACTGACGGAATGACACATCGACAGTTTTGATTATGTGATTATGTACAGCATACCATACCATGACTTAGTCATACCAAAAACTAGAAAAAACAAAACAAAAAACATTGGGCCACAGGGGGAGCCACAGCGATCGTCGCATTTTAGCCATTTTTAAGCATTTTTCTGTTGTTATAGCGCCACCCAGTTGCCAATTAGAGTTAAATTTCTCCAGTCACCTTGAGGCGTCCTGTTCTACATATCTACCAAGTTTAGTAAAAATCGATATGGCGGTTAGGCCTAGATAAGAAATTAGCTCTCTAGCGCCCCCATTTTGTTTGATGGGGTCAATAATGGAGGGGTCCCCTCAGATTATGTGTGGTCATATGCCTACAAAGTTGCGTGGTGATCGGTGAAACCCTTGAGATGTTATACACCTTTATGTGATGAGCCACGCCCTCCGCAATATTCATTGCCTTATAGAAGCTCAGTTTTAGTAAGTTTTCCAACTTTTGCCAAGAGGGAACTTTAGATATTGGTCCCTAGATTATGTTCACCCAGTTTCATGCAGATCGGTCAACTTTCTCGGAAAATTCAAAATGGCCGAAAATCTATATAACCGGAAGTTATGGGTTCTTGAGGCAAATGTGTTCCTCATGAGGAGAGGCATCTCTGTGCAAAGTTTCATGTCTCTACGACATACGGGGCATGAGATATGCCAAGTCAAAGTTTGCAATTTCAATCAGTTGCTATAGCGCCCCCCTTTGGCCAATTGATGTAATATTGCTTCATTCACTTCCTCCCATGACCCTCTACCACTGTGCCAAATTTCACATGGATTGACCAAGTCAGTGAGGAGAAAAACGCGGAACAGAGACACAGACACACACCCACAGACAGAGTTTACGTCATTATATACAGTAGTTAGATAATTCAGGATGAATAGTGATCTCTGTTTTTGCAAAGTGTTTTTATTTTCAGTTTTATGAAGCCAGTTAAGCAATGAAGGTTTCGCTTTCTATGATTTTACAATTTTTACACATTATAGCCTTCAATAAATGCATCAATAAATGGATTAATTGAGACACAATATGCACAAACTACCTAACCTTGGGCTTTCAATACATGAAAGGAGGCCTTGTCAGATGATTTTTTTTCCCATCCAAATGAATTTATAAACCAGTTTATTAGTAGTTGGAAATCTCCCTGATTTAACTATTTATGCAACTATGAGTTTTTTAGTGCGTCTATTCCTTTCTGTTGCCACTTAAATCCTCAGATTTCAGCCATGGTGACTTTTAAGTTGGTGTGACCACACTGGGCTCATCATTGAAATAACACAATATCACAAACAATAATTTTCATTGTTGATTAATCTGCTGATTATTTTCTCTTTTTCTGATTAATTGCCTGGTATATAAAATATCAGGAAATAGAGAAAAATGCTCTTTACAATTACCTGAAGCCCAAAGTAATGTCTAAGAATAATTTGTTTTTTTCCAGTAAACTGCCAAATTCCCCAAATTATAAATGTAAAAAACATGTAAAATGTAAAACAAAGAAAACCAGCATATTCTTACAACTGAGAGGCTTCAGCTTGGGAATGTTTGGTACTTATGCTTGAAATTCAAATTGTTTCCAATTACTTCCTTTCTCTCGATTAATTGACTTATTATTTAAGCTCTAAACAATATGATGAGGTAAGTGTCTTAAATGTGGAGCCTGCTCACAGTCTGCACCGAATGTTCAGCTGAGTGCCTTTATTATTACCTTTTAGTGATCAAAGTAGTCTGACTGTGGATTCTTTGCCTTCTCTCCAGTCAATCGTTTTGGGTCTCAATCGGTCTGACTACATGCTGGACCAGGAAGAGGACGGGTCGTCGTCTCTGAAGCAGATAGAAATCAACACCTTTGCTGCCAGTTTCGGAGGTCTCTCATCACGCACGTCCGATGTACACAGGTAAGTCAGTTAGCAAATAACCCATAGACTGTGCTTTTATTTTTAAGTGAGGGATTCTGAAATGTGATGAAAATCACACTCAGCACAGCCAGGACAATATTCTGAGTATATGGATACATTTTCTGTTTCAGGACTGAAAATTCAACATTGAAATAAAGCTCGTCTGGGTTTGAAAAAGACAACAAAATCATCTCGGTCCACAAAGTCCTCCCTGTTTTTGAGAGAGAGAGTAGCTTATGTTCAAAAATATGGACTGACCTTTCTTAGGCCATAGAAATACCATATCAGAATTATTAATTTAGGTGATGTTCCCCTGTTAGATGAAGGAATAACTGGCAGAGAGTGGAGTCAGAAAGTGATTGTGTATGATTTTCTGAGATTAACATTTGCAGTAAGTGTTCTTCATTTTGTTCGACAGACACATCCTTAAGGTGGCTGGGCAACTGGAGGAGAGCCAGCGGATCCTAGACAACAACCCTGCAGCTGGTCTGGCCAGGGCGATTGCCAAAGCCTGGGAGCTCTATGGATCAGAGAGGTAGGAGTGAAGTCACCCTGAGCCTTTGACACTACATGTCATTGCTTAATGAATGTCCTGACTTAACTCACTAACTGTTCCATCTACTTGTGCTGGATAAATTGATTCACACACTTGTGTATCTTCTGGTGGAATATGCAGACTCTTAAATACCAGCTGCATCATACCAATACCACAAACTAATAGATGAGCAAGTCTGTCCGGTATTATGAAATCTCTGCTGATGTTGGTATACCTTTACTACTGGAATGATGTGCTTGGCATCGTGTAGCTGGAAGCATAGGCATATACGGTAAGTCATCGTCAGCAGTGTTGACTATTGGTAGAAATTCCTTAATCAAAACAATCACCAGTGAGATCCATGGAATATTCAGTGACCAAATGTTCAGAATAATGTTTAAAAGTAGCAGTGAGAGTGTTTAACAGGAGCTGTTGTTGTCATTACAGAGCATACGTCATGTTCTTGGTGGAAGAGAGCCAAAGGAACATCTTTGATCAACGATACATTGAGAATGAACTGTGGAAGAGGTATGTGTGAGTACAGAGGAGCTGTTTTTGAAGCAGCAAGCCACTCCACACTAGCTTTAGCTAACATTTTTTTTTGTATGGAAGTGATGCAGTTTTAAAGGAACAAACATGACAAAGTGGAATATGTGGATTCACATTTATACCTTGTTCAAATTGCCAGCCCAAATCTGTTTTCTGTCATATCCAGACTGTGTCCACATCGAGTTTAGAAAGTCTGGACACCAAAAAAGAAAAAAATCAATCAAATTCCTACAAATGCATTTCTGTCCAGATGCTCTGGCTGCTTATATCGGATTTGTCTTTTGTGTCACTTGCAATGCAAAGACGATGTAATGACGAGTGATGGAGGTGCTGAGCAGAATCCATGCTGCTACTAGCAGAGCGCTATGGAGGACAACAGTCTGTGAACAGACGCATACAGAGGAGTTCAGCACCACAACTTGACAGCGTGATTGTTAGGAAGGTGAAATGATGGACCTCTATTACTCATGCTTTGGTGTTGGAAAGACGCATCACTTGTGTAGATACATAGTTACTGAGACCTACTTTGTCACCACAACAACCCGTGTAGATACATTGGTGATGCCTGGACAAACAAATCCGATCTGTAAACAAATCAAATTAGACATTTTTGATGATGTGAAAAGTGAATCCATCATCCACCATGGTATGCACATTCAGGTAGTTGGTATTTTAATGGCGTGAGAAATGGTGCTTTCTGTAAGCAGCACACTGTCACTGTGTTTCAGAAACATTCCTACGATGAGAAAGCGGTTCGACGATGTTTGTAAAACAGGATCCCTTGATCAGGACAAGAGGCTGTTTGTGTAAGTTTCAGTCTGTCAAATTAATAAATGGCATACAATGTATTATTCATACATTAAAGCTAGATGTTACACACACATATGATACAGTCATGATCAGGTGACTTACTGTGTATTTATATTTTCTCTTTGCAGTGATGGCAAAGAGGTGGCTGTGGTGTACTTCAGGAACGGCTACATGCCTCAGAACTACACCTCCGAACAGGTCTTCACTTAAATTTCTATTCCCAATCTGAGTGGTTTTAGTTACTGACTATGTGAAGTGCAGTCAGGATGAATTATATTTTTACGCAAACACTACCTACACTACTATCTTGAGAATTTTGTTGGAAGTGGACATTGAGGTGTAAAATATGACTTCTTGTAGGTGTTATAAGGAGACAGACAGAACTTTGTTCTTCTTCTTCTGTGCTGCCACATATTGATTATTCTGCCATTGTATGTCCAACAACAACAGAGTAATTAATTCCCTCATTAGGCGATATAGGTTTTATTTATTTATATATTTATTTTGGATGTGAGGGGCAGTACATGAACACAAAGCAGGTAGCAATATATGATACATAGGAAAATAAAACAGAACAAAAGGTAGAAAGTTCATATTTGTGTTGTTAGGGATTATTAAAGTAAAAAAGGGGCAAGACGTGAAATATAATGTCTCAGTTGCCCTGCCGATATTGGTGCTACTTCACTCTCTGCTTCTTTTTCCCATTTAGTGTTTATTGGGCGCTGACAAACCAGCTTAGAGGTGTATTAATACCAAGTAACTGCTGATGTTTTGCAATTATTCACAAGTGGGGCCTTCGTGTCATTGAAACGATCAAGTCCAAGTGTTTCTGAATGTTTATAAAAAGCAGTATAGCGCTAAGCCTGCAACTGGCTGAAAATGTACAAGGGCAGGTGTGTTCCATTTCACTCCCCAGCTCCTCCCTCACCTGCTTTCCCTCTGCTTTACAAATGGCCTCTTTGCCATATATGTTATGTAAAACCAAGGCCTGAGGGCAGGTGATTGAGGAGAAGTGGATCTGCCAATGAAAAGCAGCGTTAGTCTCATGTTCCACTCGGGAGCTTCTGCTGAGTCAAGTGCGACACCTTGTGGTAAAATTCGGTACACTGGTTCGGTCTGGTGTTTGGCTTAATAGCAAACCAGTTCAAACATTTCTACACTGGAAAGGATGATGTCATAGTCACTCAACAAATTTAGTTTTAAATAGAAATTAAATACATTATTGTATCAAATGGAATTTTAGTGTATTGAGGCAGGTCTGAATCCAGTTGTATTGAATTATTGGATAGTTATAATGTACTGAAACATTGTTTTTGTTTTTTTGTGTTTTTTTTTTCCTAATTGTAGACTTGGGATGCTCGTCTTCTGATGGAGCGCTCTCTGGCTGTGAAATGTCCAGATATCACCACTCACCTGGCTGGAACCAAGAAGGTCCAGCAGGTGCTCGCCAGACCTGGAGTTCTGGAGAAGTTCTTCCCAGACCAGCCCCAAGTAGTGGAGCAGATCAGAGCAACGTTCGCTGGCCTCTACACTCTAGACATGGTGAGAAAATAACAGACTGCACAGTTGCTCCAGTGTTTTTTCTGAGGAGCTGTATATAAGCCACACATTACTACATCACAGTTAGTATGAACAAGAAAAATGTTTTAACACACAAAATGTTTTGGCATGCTTTATGTTCCCATTTTATTTATTTGTTGTCTCTGTCTGTAGGGACCAGAGGGTGACAAAACAGTGGCAATGGCTTTGGCAGCACCAGACCGGTTTGTTCTGAAGCCTCAGCGAGAGGGAGGAGGTACAATACAAGAAACATCTTAAGAAATTAATTTCCCCATGCAGAAAGTTCTAAAACCACTAACACATTAGTCACCATTTCTGAGACCTAGAGAGCTTAGAATGTCAACAACTTCATGGTAATGTATGCCACACTTAATGGCATGCTTATTTACAACCAACTTTGAATCATAACAGTGTGGGTAATTGTGTAAAAGAACTATGGTAAACCTCCCTCACTCTTACCAGTGTTCAGATATCCCTGCTCATCTTCCAGTGCTGTGTGGTGCTGTGCATTCTGGCAGTTGTAGGTTTTCTTACCTCTTGTGCAAAAGCGATACCACAGTCCTTTTTCACTGTTTTCTCTGCTCATGTAGCACCAATTCCTAAAGTATTTGCGAAGACCACTAGTTACTACATAGAGTTCAAAAAAAGTTAAAGTTAAACAGAAGACCATCTTCCCAACAGTGACATATTTCTGTAACTACTGCAAACAGTGTTGAAAGTTTTGTTTGAAAACTACAAATGCTGAAGGTAATATTCAGTTTTTGCCCACTTCAAGGGTTGTGAATGCTGACGATTAGCATGACACAGGTATTTTTGTAGTACGTGAACTGTTTGTTTGAAATCTGTCATCATTTTTCTAGGTAACAACATCTATGGATCAGAAATCTGTCAGGTCCTGCAGAGAGTGAAGGAGAACACAGAGAGGATGGCCTATATTCTGATGGATAAAATCCATCCCACCCCGGTACAGAACTACCTGCTGCGACGAGACGGTCCTCTCCAAATCAGTAACTGTCTCAGTGAATTGGGAGTGTTTGGAGTATATGTCAGGTATGTAATCAGGGTTTCACTGGCAAAGATTGCATTTTGTCTTGAGGGAAAAAAAGATATTTAAATAAAATCGTGCGTACCATCAGGATGAATTAATTCATTTAGCTTTCACAGCTGCACATTATCTGTGAGCAGACAGAGCAGCTGTATAATTTACCGTTTATTAAAGGATACATGTAGGATCATTACATTTATCACCACCAGTAAGTAAACAGAGGAATCTTGGTTATCATTCATCTTCTCTACAGCATTAGCTCCTCAGCCCAGTGTAAGTGTCTTTCAGTACACTGTGTAGCTGTCTGGCTCACAACTTGATTGTTTTGATTAATTCTTCCCGCTCTCAACGTGTTGTTTCCAGCAGCAGCAGCAGCAGCAGCAGCAGGCAGCTGTTTCCAGCAAACAAGCTTTGATAAACCCACTGTACACTACCTGCTCAGCACCAAACAGCAGACAGACACAGTCAGTCACTAGCTGATGAACATGGTGGAGCATTTAGCTGCTAGAGAGTCAGATATTTCCCTCAGGAGACGGTAGACACAAAAAAACTGAGCTTAAAGAGAATGAGTGAATATCACACTTATCAACTTGCTAACAAGTTCACCATATAAAATTAAAAAGCCCTCAAGTGGCCAAAAAAAATCTGATATGCCAGTTTAAGTAGCTAGTACAGTGCCCATTCAACAGATGCTGTTCGAAACAGGCCGATTGCTTGGCCTGTGGTATTGCTGCTTGCAGCTTTCTCCAGAACCGCTAACACAAACAGCTTCACACTCGACACTACGCTTCCTTAGGTCCTGAGCAATAACTTGTAGTGCCATGGTTGTGTCCCCTAGCACTGCTTGTGTTGGGAAGCCCCGCCACCACTGCTGTAGAGGGCACTGTTTGCTGTTTTATTCAGTGTTTATTCCCTTTGATTTAGTTGCATGTTCAAATTGCACCAAATTTGACCCTGTATGTTCTTGGAACCCCACCAGTACACATGCCAACAGGCCAGCAGGAAGTGCAGCAGGATTTAAAGGCAATTTGTGTAGTGGCCAAACATAGAATTACAACTGAAACTGTAACTTGATGCCATGGGCCCAAAAAGACATTTTCCAGTAGACTTAATTTGGGAAAAAGACATATGTAAATCAGGGGGGAAGAATGCCTGTCACGACCATCATAAAAGGAAAAAACTGGAAGTTAGCCACTTGGCTTGCAAAAGTCTGAAGTGCGTTTGGTCTATGGACCCAACAAATCGAACTTGTTTGTGGGTATAGGTTGAACTTTTTTTGGATTAATGCTCCACTGAGCAACTTTCATAGGAATGAACAGAGCCCTGCCTCAAACACAGTATCCAGTTCTCTTTACACATCCATGCCCGCTAAGTGTGAAATAGATCGGATATGTGATATGCAAACACACAGACAGAGCCCTTTCTTTATAGTTTTATAAGTGCAAGTTAAGTTTATAATTAAGACCTGTTACCATCAGTCAGGAGAGTGTACACTTGTAATCCTGTCAAGTTAACATGACATATATCAGCATTTACTAGTCTCATCTATCACCTCTCTTCATCTCCTCACAGGCAAGGTACAGACATGGTGATGAACGAGTGCGTGGGTCATCTGCTGAGGACCAAGAGTTCAGAACACTCAGACGGAGGCGTAGCAGCAGGAGTGGCCGTGCTGGACAATCCTCTCCTCGTCTGAGAAGTTACATTCCTACCTGCTGGGCTTTCAACACCAAAAACACACAATCGGATAACAATGAAACAGTGATATCAAGGTGGCACTTTTCAGTCACACACTTTGGCTACGAGCTGAGTCCCACATGTAACTTACTCGACACTGGGTGGACAGACATACTAGCAGTGTAAGCTCAAGATGAAGCCACCGTTCCTCCAAGACTCCTGCTGTTAGAGGCGATGCAGTAGACATATGTCTTTGTGTTATCTTTGGTGTAGCTGGGTGTTGTTTGCCTACATTACCAATGTCAGTGGTTCCAAAACAGTTTATGAGGACCATGTTTGTTAGCAGTTTTTGTTATGATGATTTCGATTAAGTGGAGTGCTGCTCTCGAATACACACTCAAGGCAAGTTTAGGCACCCAGAAAGTGATTTAAACACGTCATTAACAAGCTCAGATTGATAATGTCATAACATGGCACACAGTGTACTGTAAAGTTTTGAACTATATGTAATGGGAACATTGGATCTCATTAGGCTCTGTAAGGATAGGTTTTTAAAATGTTTGGTTTATGGTTGCTTCACTTTGACTGTAGGACTTCTAGGGAGCAGTTTGCCCTGCGTGTGTGAAGTATGCACAACTCTTGACAAAAATCTGTGATACCAAAATCCAGAAAGGTAAAGCCAAGGTTGAACAGGAATAATGGGTGGAATCTCTTGTCTGTCTGAGGTTTAGAAAAGAAGGCAATGAGGAAAACCAAATCAAGTGCCCTTAGACAGCGGTTTCTCTTTTTTCTTTTTGCTATTTACCATCAACTGATGGCCTTTATTTTACTATTTTTGTCACTTGAACTATGCTGAGTGCTGCTTGTTTTTATGATAGGCCCTTTTCTCAGAAGACATTTTGACTTGTCACAGCGGGAAAAGCTGAGGTATAAATAATCAAATTAACGACAGTTTATTTTCATTTTGCTGCTTTGATTTCAGGAGCCTCGTATCCTGCATACTGACTCACTGTCACTCCCTCAACTGCTTTGGTGGAAAAGGGGTGCCCCCACCATTGTAGTGCTGCTGTTAACACCTGTGCTTTTCCTGCTGTGACAAGTCAGAATGTCTGCTGTGAAAATAAAGTCTAGTGGGAGAAGGAATTAACAAAACATTTACTTTATACTGTGAAATTTGCTGTGATTTCTTAACCCTGGAATAACTGAACTAAAACAGTGGTTAAAATGAATTGTTTTCAGTAACCTTAGCTACTGTAAATTAATTCCCTTTTCACATGTATGGGTGCAGTAGATCAGGTGATGTATTTAAGCAGGGTAATATGTTTTAACAGCCACCAAAGCTAAGTGGTAAAGCTGCTAGATGTTTCAACCTCCCAGCTGCAAGAGTCCATTCTAAAACTTCTCTCTTCTACTTCTCTCTTGAAATATGGAGTAAAATTCTGTTTATGCAGAAAGTAGTAGTTCTACTGCTGCGATAACTAGTTTGATTATTGCTACAAATATTTATTCTAATAATAATACAAATATAATTATTATTTTTGTAGAACCTTTAAGACAAAAGCTAAAAGTTAAGGGAAAAGGACTCAGCTGCCAACTGCAGGCTGACTGCTGTGATACAATGTTGTGATGGCTATTTTAAGATCTTGTTTTCCATTTTGTCTGTTAGGGTTATATTAAGGTTGGGGTTAATTTTTTTATGGTTAAAAATGTTATGAAAAAATACTTTTGATGTGAAACATGCAGGAGATACTTGATTTCAGCAACTTGAGATGTACACAGAACAGCAGAACATAAGCAGTATTTCCACTCCTGCAGGACAAACTGTAGGTCATTTGCAGGTAATTCGCCACACACATTAAAAAACACACTAACTGAAATATCCTTTGATATAATGCTTGAGGATTAAGAACAAACTGTCAGAGCTGTTGGGACCAAAAATACTGCTTAACCTGCTCAACCAGAAAATAAACTGTCTGTATACTTGTTATTTTTTTTCTCTGCTTATTCAATTATCTCAGTCCAAGCAGGCTCTGATGTGACCAGTGAGGGCTTGGAGATAATCAGGTCTGTGCTTCAAACTGGGGATTCGGAGTTTGAAAGACGTGGACTTGTACCAGGCAGTTTACAGTTGAAGACTGTAGTGGCAGTGAGGTTTCATGAAATGTCTGATGCTATAAGAAAGTTAAATGACAAAAGCACATCTAAAATGGATCACAGGGCTGCTTAAAGCTAAAGTTATTAACTTCTCTGAAAATAACTTGTATCATATTTGCTGAAACTGTCACCATATTCTGAAATAAGTACATGAGACCGATAATAGGCTGCAATGGAACCCGTCGGCGCAAGTTCGTCCCATCAATTTACATCCATGTAAATTCTTATTATTGCCACTGACCAATTCAGATTGTTGTTATAAGCAAATAATGGCAGGGACTTTACAGAGATATGAAGTGTTTTTCTTCCGGAGGCATTTTATATCTGGCTGATTTTTGGAGACTATGGCGGGGCAAATTAGACTATGGCGGGCCCCTGAAGAAGTTCCTGGTTCCAACACCTCTAAAACTGAACACTATAACTTTCATGACAGAAGCATTTATTGCAGATGGCTGTATTAGGTGGCGCAGTGGAGCAGTGGTTAGCATTGTCGCCTCAGCAAGAGGGTTCCTGGTTCAAACTCAGGGTGGAGGGGCCCCTCTGTGCAGAGTTTGCATGTTCTCCCCATGTCGGCATAGGTTTTCTCCGAGTACTCCAGCTTCCTCCCACAGTCCAAAGACATGCAGGTTAATAAGTGATTCTAAATTGTCCGTAGGTGTGAATGTGAGTGTGAATGGTTGTCTGTCTCTGTGTGTCAGCCCTGTGATAGTCTGGCGACCTGTCCAGGGTGTACCCTGCCTTTCGCCCCATGACAGCTGGGATAGGCTTTAGTCCCCCATGACCCCCAACAGGATAAGTGGTTACGGGAAAATTAATAAATAAATAAATGCATTAAACCCCATTAGTTTTAGTTAGGTGTATTTTTGTTACTGTTTTTCTGAATGTCTGTATTTGTCCTAAAATAAAAATGAGAATAAGTAGAGAATAATTTTTGAAACTCCCCTGGGCTCCAGGGTGCAGAGGGTGACCAGACAGTGGCCATGGCTTTGGCCAATCCAGATGAGTTTGTCCTGAAGCCTCAGAGAGAAGGAGAAGGAGAGACATCATACCCCCTGAAAAAGCTAGCTCAGGACATCCATTGGTATTTCTCCAAGTATAACAATGTGTCTGTTATCATAGCTAAAATTAAGACTACATGACCTTATATGTCTCTGCAGGGAACAGTTATTTTGGAGAGGACGTCGCGGGAGTACTACAGGAGGTTAAAGGTGACAAAAGGAGAGCTGCTTATATTCTGATGGAAAGAATCCGACCCAGAACAGAACAAAACATCCTGCTGAGGAGAGGACTTCCTCTCAAACTCTCCACTGTTTCTAGTGAAATAGGAGTTTATGGAGCCCATGTGAGGTATAGTATACACAGAGCTGTACAGCATGCACGTGGTAAAAATGAAAATAAAAATCATACATTTATAGATTGTTTGATAATCATGAAAAAGTCTTATTTGCATTGATCATAATGCATGTGTATCTTCATACAGGCATGGAGGAGAAATGGTCCTCAATAAGGCTGCTGGTCACATTTTGAGGACAAAGAGCATTGAGTCCAGTGAAGCAGGGATTCTCCATGGAGTTACCATATATGTCCAAAGGACAGAGGGATGTCGTATACTGTAAAGCCCTGTGAGGCAAATTGTGATATGTGATATTGGGCTATATAAATAAAATTAATTGATTGAAATTGAAATAGATTACAGTCCGTTTGTCATCTGAACTCTCCCTCTGATATCTAAGGAGGCCCTGATCTATTGCATGCACTTCTTAAGTTGCAGTGGGCTGAGCACTCAGGGCCACCGTAGGGCATCAACCTAGACCTAGAACCTGGTATTCTGTCTGGCTGTTGGACTGGGGTCAAACCCAGAGGTCGGGCTGGCCGTGGCTCCGAGCAGTGTGCAGATCTCCCTACAGAAGAAGGACGCGTCAGGGACACCATGGAGCCAAAAAACATGCTGCAGGAGGAGGGTGGCAGTCTCTTTGGCCTACTGCCAACTAGGGAAGGAGTATGAAGTGCGCCATCTTCTGAACCAAGCCACCACCGTCGGAATAACAGTGTTCCTATCTGACTGTGGCAGACTGGTGACAAAGTCCAGGGAGATGTGGGACCATAGTTGATGATGTGAAGACTTGTGTTGACTGCAGACAGGACAGGCGTTGACAACTCTTGTGTGTCTTCCTCTGGGGTGGCCCACGAGAAGTGCTGCTGCAGAACATCTCTAGTTCTCAGAATGCCTGGATGACAAGAGAGCTTGGAGGCGTGGGCCAACTGGAGGACAAGTGATCGCAGGGTTTGCAGAACAAACAGGCGGTTGGGAGGGCAGGCGCTGGGGCTGGGCTGGTTCTTGAGGGCAGCCTTGACCCTTACTTCGATCTCCCAAGTGATGGTGGCCAGAAGACGGGGAGCAGGAAGGATGGAATTCGCCTCCAGTTACAGGACCTCCTCCTCTCTCTGGAACTGGTGGGAGAGGGCGTCTGGCTTGCGAGACCCTGGCTGGTAGGACAAGGTAAAATTGAAGCTCAGGGACCACTGGAGACCTGTCGCGAGTCCAGCCTTTTAGCAGTCCGGATGTACTCAAGGTTCTTATGATCAGTCCATATTAAAAAATGGCCAAAATGGCCAATGGCACCACTCCTCCAATGCCAGCTTGACCATCAAGTAGTTCCTGGTTCCTGCTGAAGTTGCGTTAAGACAGAGACAGCAGCCAGGAGAAGAAGGCAAAGCTTCTGGTCGGCGGCTGCTCGCTGAGACACGATGCCCCCCACCTGTACATCAGAAGCGTCCACCTCCACCACAAAATGGTGCTCAGGGTCAGGTACCTGGAGGATGGGAGCAGACATGAAGTATTTTTCCCACTGGACCCTCTCATGAGTTCCCACTCAGCTCATAGACTTTACACTTTACTCGGTTCCAGGACGATGATGATCCCTGATTTCTTCTGGAGGCAAACTCCTGACCTTTTCAGTGACACCTCACTTCAGCCAAAGGGAGCTTCAAATGCTGTTGCTATTGCCTTGATAGCCAAAGGGGGCCTGTGTTGAAGGAACATGCATTACTCACATTTCTGGGATTATAGCCAATCAGAGAGCCAGAGACTGGCCTGATGGCCTATGGGTCTTGTAGTCATTGACACTCTTGACCTAAATGTGTTACCTTTTGAATAAGACCATGCATGCACATACACTAAAAATGGAACAAGAAGAGCTTCGGATCGGATCGGATCAGATTGCTGTAAAGGGAGTCACCAGTGTAAAGGAAGGCCATCAGTACAGCCCTAAGGCGCACCAGAGAACATGAGTGTTAATATTAAGACATTGGAAAGAACCCTTCCCAGCATCTGCAGGTTATTGTAGCGATAACATCCCAAACTCAGTTAGAGCACAGTCTCCTCATGACATGACATCATCAGACGTTACATTTTCTTAACCCCCCCCCCAGTATTATCTCCAGGCCGGCGCCTTGCTGATAAGTCTATACTACTACTACGCCCTGCTTCAGTCACAGATGCTGTCAGTGTTTTAGGGACATGCAGATACATGCTCCTAGAAACGTTCTAGTGGGAGTTATCGATGAAGGTCTGGGGATCAGGATCTTCCTGTTTTTTGTATCATGGAAACTCCTCGACCGCCTGCCAGCTGCATCACTCTTATGTTTGGAGATCTGTGAGGATCTGCAGTGATTGGAGAGAGCAACCAACACCTCCGCTTCTTCCACTGTCCAGGTATTAAGCAGCAAACTGTTTTTGAATTATGGCTCTCTCTTTTGTGTGCACCGATAAGGTTTCTGTAGTTTCTGTTAACTTTTAATGTACTATTTCAGTTATTAATGCTGTAAAAAATGCCATCAGTATCACTGACTATAAACATAATTTCTCTCTTCTATTTTTTCCGAATCACCCTTCTTTTTTTAAAGATATTTTTTGGGGAATTTTTGCCTTTAATTGATAGGAAAGCTCAGAGTGAAGGGGGGGAATTAGGAGATTAGGAGGAATTAATCATATTAGGAGGAGCACATGTGTTGCTAATAACACTAACAATGGCCCAATTCTATTCAAGTGCTTCAGTGAGAGGGAGCTAGCATGCAGGATACAGTGATCCTGAAATCAAAGCAACTACATGTTATTTAATTAATTTCTTCTTTTACACCTTTGTTGTTTCCTCTGTGACATGTCAAAATGTCTCCCATGAAAAAGACCTATTGTACTGTGTGGTTTAGAGACACAGGTTTCTAACATTGTTTTGATTTAAGAAGTTTAAAAAGTTATTGTCAGGGCATTTCTGCTGACAGCCCTTCCTGTATTTCTCATTTGTCTTTCTCCTCTCTCTATTTTCATCTTCCTCTTTTTTCCGTATATATTTTTTTCCTTCCTCCTCAAAATGCCCAGCCCTGACTCACGGTGGCACAGCAGCTATCATAACCAATTGTTTCCTGAAAGGTTGCTGTGTTTTCGTGATGGAGACTAAAGTATTTCTCCAGCAGCTGATCTCAAATCCTGACAGACTAACCTGTTTAGTGGAAGAAGCAAAAGAGTTGGCTTTTCAACATGGGCTTCTTATGCGCACACTCGAGACCCCCAATTCATCTGAGGTAGGAACAACCACACAGTCTTGTTTTAATTGTTTGTATATGTTTTCAATCCATTTTCACTGAGCGGTTTCCATTAGAGGCTGACATAAAATGGAGAATGCCATGGGACCCTTGGGAATTAACTTGCTGAAAATCAAGTCAAGATAACACTGATGCAATAATTGGTTATAAACACATCAATTCATTATTCATCAAGTCGTGACGATGGTGTAGTTTGTTTATATCTCCACATTAGCTTTTAACTTGAGGTGATTGCATTAACGTTTGAAAAATCATTTAAGTGGTATTAATTTGTGAAGATTATCTTACTCAACAAAACATGTTATAGCCTACAAAAAATGTCATTCCTGTAGCACGCCATTAAAGCACCGTATACCGTCTGATAGACAGAATCTGCAAGATCCCGAAAGTTGTTGTACCGCAGCATGTACATGTATCAGAGGTAAAAATCTAAGTCTGAATGAGGTCTGTCAGGTCTGACAGGTCTGACACAGTGAGGACAGTGAGGAGGACCCACTGTAGTAGGCTGAGTGGCCTGTGAACCAGTGATTTGCAGAGTGAATGGGGCTGAGAGCGATATATGTATTTCCATTTTCAATGTTATACCACATTAAAAAAACAAAGCAATATCTGCATGAGGATTTTATATCGCATTTCATCTTTGCTGTTGTCCAACTTTCTGCCTCCCTGTAGTCAAAATTTGATAAATGTAGCTTTAAAGCTGCTCTAATCCGTGTATTTATATTAACAGTGCATGTGCAATGTGAAAGGAGTCACTCATAGTGAATAACCACCCCAGTCGGCAGTTCCCCTCAGCACCACAAGGTGTTTTCAGCTGACTATTTGTTTTTAAGTAATCAGCAGACTTGGCGTGCTCACTCAAGAGTCTCAAAAAAAATAACAGGGTGCCAGTCCAACAAAATCCCAGAAAAGTAAAAGAACCTGACAGCACTCACTTGTAAGTGTAACACTTTAGTGCTGAGGACGGCTAGCTGAAACGCGTCCGTTTGTCTGCTGCTGTGCAGTTAATTAAATCTAAAGTATTTGTTTTTAAGCCCACAGCTTGACTGTGAACCCTGAGATAAACAAAGTTCAACTTTTGGAAGCAGCAACGCACAACCCACATCATGTGACAAGAAACAACCATTCACAGCAGCAAGACTTCTCTTTCTTCCTTAAATATCAGTCTATGATACAAATAGAGAAGAAGTTGATCATTTTAGTGCAGGGCTAACAAGGACTTTACATCTAACCAGGAACAAAACACAGGATGGAAGATCAGCTCCGAACTCAACAATTCTGGTTAGTGGGCTATGATCAGTGCTTGTTATGGTCACTTAGCAACCTTAGATGCAACCTGTCTCCTCATCCTTGAAAGTTGCCACAGATTAGCAACAGAGTACCCGGTGCCCAATGTAACATTTTCCAGGCTGCTGAGACGCTGCATCTGTCCTGGCCTTAGATCAGCTGACTTCTGAGTGATTAATATCATGATGTTACATAAGTATTATTTGTTTTGCTACATGCTCTGGTGCATGTAACTTTTAAAATGACATGCACCGATGTATATGTGTGTGTCAGTCAATCAGTTTTATTTATAAAGCCCAATATCACGAATCACAATTTGCCTCAGAGGGCTTTAAAACATACGACATCCCTCTGTCCTTAGGACCCTCACAGCGGATAAGGAAAACGTGCAATAGATGTCGTACAGAACAGATCAGCATATTAAATTAACAGTAATCCGTAATCCTGATACATTGAGACAGAAAGAGAGACAGAGAGAGATGCAGGACAGATGATAATAGCTTAAAACAACGTTAATTAAAGTAATATTATAATAATAGTTACAGAGTGTATAGTGTGTGTGTGTGTGTGTGTGTGTGTGTATACGTACACATGTACATTGGCGCATATACATATGTATGTATATATATATATATATATATATATATATATATATGTTTATCTTACTTGGTTTTTCTTACAGCAGCCAGTCACCCCATCTGTTTCATGATTTCAGGTTGTGACCTACGCCCCATTTACATTCTTCCCCACTCCTGTGCCCAGAGCCGCCCTCCTCCAGGCTCTGGATGTGCAGACTCACTTCAACACATTGGTGGACAAGATCAGCCAGGACCCAGACTTTCTGGAAGAGGCTCTTGCAGGGTACAAAGGGAATGCTGGTTGCATGGACCAGAATTTTTAGTTAATGGTTAAAGTTTCTTTTTCTATAAAACCTTGTTCAAATGTTTCTGATGGGTTTAGAGGTACAGTGTAACAGAATGAAGCACAAAGGGCTTCATCGCTGATGTGCAAGGTCTGATGATTTGTCTCTTTCAACATCACAGAACTATCCAGGCAGATGATTTTACAGCTAAGTTGTTTGGCATATACAGACAAGTGCAGCAGGAAGATCGGAGACAGGTAAGAAAGAAAGCAGAAGGCATTTTTCTATAAAATGAGAGAGTTTGCTGCGGCTGGTGGGCAGTGTTTGGGGATTGACTCGACCGTTTACAACATGGCGGCCAGGTCACAAACATCCCTATTTTATAGCTTAACAGTAGGGAGCGTTTGCCACAATTGTGATATTTTTCACTTTCCACTCAGAGATTTTTCTACCTATGAAATATTTTCAGGCACATGACCTACATGTGTCTGCTATCACAAACCACTTAAAGGCGTCGTATGTAAGAATGTGGCCAAAACAGTTACTGCACTCAAATTCAAAATAAGGCCGCGAGTCATGTCCGCCCCCCCTCCCCTACTGATTCGAGGTTGCTGGACAGCGGCACGCTGGAGACTGATTTGTTTGCCCACGGGCGGCTGCCGTGGCAGGGCCGCGTCGCCGCGTCCTTGATCTTCGGTTTTCCAGCGGACCATTCGAGCAAATCTGGCTTCTCTGCTGCCGGGATACAGCTGAGGAGGAGCCGGCTGCTAATGCTATGTACCGGGACACTGCTAATGATGCTTGCCGTGCTGCTAACGTTTGTTTCTCAAAAAAATCAGTCGGGTTGATGACCCACCTGCACATGGGCTACAGTGTATGATCGAAAATGAATAACAGCTGAAAGTATTTGAAATGTCCATCCCCGTCTAGCTATGATGCTAGTTAGCCAACTTTGGCTAAAGCTTACCTGTCGAGGAGAAGAGTAGCCACTTCGACCTCTAATTTCAAATGCATTGCATTGCCTAAGAAATAGGCAATGCAGTAACAGAATCTTGATTCATATTTGCTCAGCGCTGCCTAGTTTGACAGTTTGACTGCAATTCACAAGCAGTGAATTAAGTCAGAGACTCCTCAGCTCCGACTGGTTGTTTATTTATTTATTTATTTTTTACAGACTGTCATGTGTTTCTCTGTGTGGATGTAGTGTTTCAGCAAATCTGACAATTAATTTTCTGAATTTATTTATTTTTCGTAAAGTTACCAACTGCGTCTTTAAACTCTTTAAACTGATTAATATTCATATAGAAGTACTGCTTTATTTAAACATCTATGTAATTTTTTTTAAAGGTAAGCCATATATCAAAGGAAATTTGTCAAACTAACTGAAACTAAACTAAAACACTCCCCAGTGGTGAAGATGAGGTGATAAAGGTTTATGTGATTTAGAGATTACTGAAATATGCTATGCTGTGTTTGTAGTGACATGATTATGTCTTCATGTGGGTCTGTTGTGGATGATTTTATGAGTGATATTTAAACTATGTATTTTCTTTCCAGTCCATAGTGGTGGGTTTAAACCGGTGTGACTACATGGTGCATCAGAGGGAGGATGGGACTCCTTCCCTGAAGCAGATAGAGATCAACACTATTGCTGCTGGTGCATTTGGCATGGCTGACTGTCTCCCTGTGGTGCACAGGTATCTGAGAACATGTAGGAGAAGTAATAATACTGAAGATATTTTATTGCCTAATGAGGTAACACAAGCTTCTGATGAAAGCCCTTGTATTTGCAGTATTACAGGTGTCTGTTACGACATTCCCTGAAAAAAATCACAAGCAGCGCACAATTAGTGATGCATTTTCCACCACCCAGCAGTGGTTGGTCTGCCAGAGAGGGTAGGCAGAGCTAACACAGCAGACTTGCTACTCTTTAGTGTGTGAAGCGGCGTGCAGTTTTATTTTTTTAATTTTTTTTTCTGGTCTGTGCTGCCATTGCGAGTAACAAACAAAGAATAGAATGATGAGTACAGTTGTTGAAACTTAAAAAACAAATGCAAATAAGGAAAAAAATACATTTGACTTTCAGAAGAGGGCCAACTGCCAACTGACTGATGTCACGCAGATGACACTGTTTGGATCTCTGGGAAGTGAGATCCAAAAAACCACCTGCAATTACTGCTTATCGTTGTAGGTGCCACCAAAGACAACGAAGTGATGATCTTCGAGATTGTAACTTTATGGAGGCATATTGCTAGCCTGGTGAAACCATCCTGATCTCACAAGCTCATATTCTATTTCGCCCTGCAGACCAGTCTGGCCATGGAGTCATAAATGCAAAGCTTACCGGGCCATTCACAACCGTTTATTACTTTGGGGCGGGTTATTTGAAATCATATCATCAGAATAGGAGGGACAAGGAGCCGGGTGAATGCATTTTGTAAACAACCAACATGGCTACTGATTTCAAAACTGCGATGGTAAATGTGTTGAACGAACTGGAATATGTATTTTCTTTAAAAGCAGAGCAAACGGCTGCACTGAAAGCTTTTATTGAAAAAAGGATGTGTTTGCCGTCCTTCCTACGGGGTTTGGTAAAAGTTTAATTTACCAGCTGGCTCTGTTGATCGGGAAAAAGATGGGACTCAGTGAAGACCCAGTGGCTATTGTTGTTTACCCGCTAGTTGCTCTCATGGAGGAGCAGGTCAGGGAAGCAACCAAGCTGGGAATCACAGCCATGCAACTCCGAGTCCACAGTGAGGAGGAAACCCGCAAAGACGGCAACACTCTTTCCCAGACATCATCACAGCTCCTCTCCGCTGCACTTGCTTGCTGGTCCATTTACAGTGGCGTTGTGCTAGCCTACATCACACGTTTCCTTTACTCTGATTGGTCTTCCGTCTTTCCAATTGCGTGAAGGGGCACTTTGAGTGACAGCCATTGATACCGCCCCTCGGTAATAGAGGAAATACAGTCCGTGTCCAGACCCATTCGCGTTTTGCGAATTGGGTCTGGCAATGCCAGGCTAGCGTATTGCTGCCACACCAGAGAAAAACTCTCTAAACGTAGAACTCAGAACTTGATTAATTTCACTGTTGTTGTGCCCGGTTTCAAAATCAGCAGGGAGAGGCGTGATGAAAAAGCTGATCATGTTCTGACATGTTCTGTTTGTCCAGCTATTGATCTCCTCTCTCTCTGTTTTTGGTACTATGGACAGCGCAGCCCAAACTTAGAATGGAATCCGCATTGTTCCTCCTGAATCCGAGGTTTGACAATTGGTCGGAGCCTCCTTTCCAGCCCCCAGTAGTAAACTTTTCTAGGGAGGCGGAACAGTGTGATACTGAGTGTAATCTGAAAAAATGGGACCCACCACCTTGGTCTGCCACTCTACAGGCACTGTGCCCGACCTCCACGTGACACTGAAAAGGTGTGTCAGCCAATACAATATCCAGGGCCTTCAGCATCTCAGGGCGAATCTCAACCACACCTGGCACTTTGCTGTTAAGAAGCTTCTTGACTACCTCACTGTAGTCTCACCGTTTGCCAGAACTTCTTGAGGCCAACTAAAAGTCCTTCTCTATGGTCTAACTGAACTACATCCAGGTTTTCGCATTGACAACTGCCACACCTGTAGCCCCTCTGGCCAGCTGGTGCCCTTCCATTGTTTCAGGAGACCCCTAGGCCAACCAAGCCCAAAAGGCCTCCTTCTTCAGGCTGACAGCCTGGGGTCTTAAGTTGCCACCATGACAGACACCAGTGACCTCTTACTACAACTCTTGGTAGCCACCTTCACAATGGAGGCTTTGAACATGGACCACTTGGATTCCAGGTCCCCAACCTCCCTGGGATGCATGGAAATCTCTGTCTGAGGTGGGTGTTGAAGACCTTGTCGATAGGGGCCAGACATTCACAGTTCACCCTCACTACATGTTTGGGTTTACCAGGTCTGACCAGCAGCCTCCCCCACCATCTGATTCAACTCACCAACAGGTGTTGATCAGTTGACAGCTCTGCTCCTTTCTTCACCTCGGTGTTCAAATGTTTCTTTGTTGTACAGATGAATTAAAAGTTACACTGATACAAACAACTCATCATGCTGATTCCTCACCACACCTGTAATTTCATTTTACGCAAAACTACGGCTCTCTCTGATTTGTCAGGCACATACTGAGGTCAGCTGGTCTGTTGGAAGAGAGCGAGTGCATTCAGGATACCAACACCACTCCTGGAATGATGGCTGCTCTCGCCAAGGCATGGGAGCTCTACGGCCAACAGAAGTAAGTGTAGTGATGGTGGAGGTCAACATAACATAGTATCAATAAAATATTTCGAAGGAAAGAAGATCTCATGGACATTAAAAATGGCAGGTTTCGGTTGATAAACATATTTTTTTTATAAACATGTAATATAACAATTTTTTTAGTGTTTTCCCCCCATTACATTGTAGTTTGATTTGGTGCAGAATTTATCCTAAATGAAAAACTCTAGAGCAAAGTGTAAAAGCATTTGAACTTACACTACATTTGCTTACATTTTCTGTGGTTTCACACTCACTAAATAATTGGTAATGAACTTGATTCCCCTTCTGCAGGGCAGTAATCCTGTTTCTGGTTGAGGATGTCCAGACTTCCAAACTCGATCATCGTTATATCGAGAAAGAGCTCTGGAACAGGTCGGGGCAAAGGGCTAAAGAGATCAAGGAAACCACATTACTTAAACAGGAACTTTATAGACTTTCTTTTTTCTTGTTTGAAGAAGATGTTTTTCTTTCTGTGCAGGAATATTCCTGTTATCCGCAGAACGTTTGAGGAGGTGTCCAGAAGAGGATCTCATGATGCCAACAAAAACTTGTTTATGTAAGTTTTGATTTACTTTTTATAACTGTGAAACTTGTAGATGTAGAGGGCAGGGTTGTGATATAAATGAAGAGCTTCGGAGGTGCTGGTTGGAGATTTGTTTTACCCTCTGAAAGAGCCAGGCTAGCTGCTTCCAGTCTTTGTGCTAAGCTAAGCTGAATGACGGCTGACTCTAGCGCTGCTGTTATGAACACAGGTAAAATTGTTGTTCATCTTGATGCATTAAGGATATTATTTTATGGTTATGAAAAAGTTTACTGGTAAGGAGGGCTGATCACATTTTTTGACCCTCACAGTATTTATGACATTCTTTTGGTCAAGCAATAATACATCAGTTCCTTTAATCTTGTTGAAGATATTTTGGACATGTCCTAATGCTTTTTAACTGTAACTCTGCAGAGATGGGCTGGAGGTAGCTGTAGTGTATTACCGCTATGGCTACATGCCAGATAACTACACTGAACAGGTAGGATATTAATACTCCAGAGTTAATTGAAAACTGCAGTACTGAATTTGGCAACTTGTTGGCAGCAGAAACAAACTGTTAATACAGTATTGACGAATTATCATCTTATGAGGTTGAGCGGGTCAACAGTCATTTACTTGCTTATCCAGCATACGTAACAATTATTTTGTGTCCACCTGATCAATGTCCAGTAGTCCAATATTCACAGATTTCACTCAACAATACCTCATATACTTAGGGACATGAATTCTGGACTCCTGGATCAGAGTCTTGTGTTTGTTCTGTCTGCCACCCTGACAACCTTCTTTTCTTTCTCTCGCTTTACTACCGTAAGTTACCTGACTTTCTCCGGCGCTGCATAACAATTAACACAGCAGATGATGGGAATGTGAACATACTGCTGCAGCACAACCTTATTCATAGCTGTGACACTAATACCCACTACTAACGCCCATTTAATTGAGTGATAACATCTGAACTGGATGATTTCTGGCTCTTTAGCTTATGTATCAATGTTTGACTGAGTTGGGCTGGACATCAGGTTCACCTTTTGGGGAAAAAAGTAATAATAATGTCATTGCATGTCATTTACCAGGACCTACTTTCCATTGTCATGTACAGTATTTTCAGGATGCATCACAGAAATATCCAGTCACATAACTTTAAATGTTTGTTGACACCTGATGACTTAATGTGTTTCTAGATTATCAGTTCTTACTCCTTAAAAACAACAATTGAATTGAATGAAAAGAAAAGAATATTTCCAGTTGTGAATCATTTTTAACACAGATTTCATGTACGGTGTAGAGTTGGGATGCTCGTCTTCTGATGGAGCGCTCTCTGGCTGTGAAATGTCCAGATATCAGCACTCACCTGGCTGGAACCAAGAAGGTCCAGCAGGCGCTCGCCAGACCTGGAGTTCTGGAGAAGTTCTTCCCAGACCAGCCCCAAGTAGTGGAGCAGATCAGAGCAACGTTCGCTGGCCTCTACACTCTAGACATGGTGAGAAAATAACAGACTGCAAAGCTGTAAATGTAGTGTGGAGTTTTCTTTAAGTGTGTCACTGACACACATTTTTATTCATCATAAAACATTTGCAATAATGTAAATAATATTTTAAATATTTTAAATGCTGCATTGTTCACATCCATAAGTGCTTTCCAGTTTCAAAGAAACACATGGTGCCTGATGACTCTGATTATAGATCCACTGCTGCATCACGGTATCACAGAATGTGACTGAAAGAAGAGAAACAAATAGACAGTTCATATAATGTTACCAGAACGGACTGGAGGGAGCCATAAAATCAGCAGTGTATCATCACACAGCAGTTTGTATGATATTCTACCAATTAGCACCCCACAAATGTCTTTATGTACTTTATGTGAAGTTAAGTATTCAACATAAAGTTACATAGGTTTGGTTTAGGAAAAGAGGCATGGTGAAGACGTACCTTATAGTGACTTTAACTTCACTCAAAGTTCATGTCTCCTGGGGAAAGTCCTGTGTTTTTGACCCATCTACCACCCCAATCTGTATGTACGAAACTTGGTGCATTACTTTGCATAGAAAAATATATATAGAGCATTTAAAAAAGCCTGAAATCAGTTATACATGATCTAAATAACATCTTATTTCAGGCTGTTTTACAGAGGTGTCAGCTTACCTTTATGGTCTGCAGCTGCAGTTTGTGGTGCTGTTGAATTTTTTGCATTATACAGAGTTTTTTTTTTTTTTTTTTTTTTAGCTTTTCACTCAGTGCACAACAGCAAAGCTAGCGGAGAAACGATTTCGCTTATTGCTCCTTTAAGTTTATTAAAGTTAATTAGGCAAATTCCATGAACCATAGTTACATTCATTCTCACTCTAATTATCTCAGTTTTATTCAGTTATATTTATTTACATATGTGGTATTTTTCATTCATGTTAAAAAATGTATCAAACCACATTAGTTTTAACAAGGTGTATTTTTTGTCTGTATTTGTCCTAAAATAAAAATGAGAATAATTAGAGAATAATTTTTGAAACTCCCCTGGGCTCCAGGGTCCAGAGGGTGACCAGACAGTGGCCATGGCTTTGGCCAATCCAGATGAGTTTGTCCTGAAGCCTCAGAGAGAAGGAGGAGGTAAGATGACATCAGCATACCCCTGAAAAAGCTAGCTCAGGACATGCATACGGTATTTCTCCTAATGTTACAATGTGTCAGTTATTATTGCCAAAATTAAGACTACATGACCTCATATGTCTCTGCTTCACCACTTCAGGGAACAATTATTTTGGAGAGGACATTGTTGGAGTACTACAGGAGGTTAAAGGTGACAAAAGGAGAGCTGCTTATATTCTGATGGAAAGAATCCGACCCAGAACAGAACAAAACATCCTGCTGAGGAGAGGACTTCCTCTCAAACTCTCCACTGTTTCTAGTGAAATAGGAGTTTATGGAGCCTATGTGAGGTATAGTATACACAGAGCTGTACAGCATGCACGTGGTAAAAATGAAAATAAAAATCATACATTTATAGATTGTTTGATAATCATGGAAAAAATATCTGTGTTATTTGTCTCCATGCACAGACATGAAGGAGAAATGGTCCTCAATGAGGCTGCTGGTCACATTTTGAGGACAAAGAGCACTGAGCACAATGATGCAGGGATTTACAGTGGGGTTACTGTGCTTGACAGTGCATTTGTCATCTGAACTCTCCTCCTGATATCTATGGAGGCCCTGATCTCTTTCATGTCTGTTTGCATGTGTTTTCTTAGTCGCAGTGCATTGAGCTCTCAGGGCCACTGTAGAGCACCAACCTGAAGCAGGAAGTCAATATTTTTCACCAAAATGCCGCAGCTTGCAGTTCCAAAGGCTGAACAGTGGGTGGCAGTAAAACCAAAGGCATGTTTTTCAAATATAGTTAAAAACACCAGCAGATCTAAAAACTGGCTTCAGAAACTAATTCCCAGTGTAGAGAAATGGAGGGAACTAAAGGAAGAGGTAAAAGAAATGGAGCAGTTAACATATAAAATTGGAGGAAATCCAGGAATGGGACGCATACTGTGGACTAAATGGGAGAGCTACACAAAAAGTAGGGGGGAAATGACATAACATTAAGATCTTGCGCCTCAGCTTAATATTAAAAAAACAACAATTTAACCAGACATCCAGACCGCCAATAGATTGTTATGGTTATTGATTGTTAAAGTCAACAACCAAATGGGGAGCACTTTATCTATTCCTTTCTTAATTATTATTTTAAATACCAGTATTTAGGTATTTTTTGTTTATGATATGTTAACCTCCTTCCAGCTATACGATATTCAGGAAAGTTAATTCAACATTTATCGTGTATTACTGTATGTGTCTTCAGAAATGAGTTGGATTATATGAACTTCAGTGTAAAAGTGGATGATTGTCGTAATGATTTGGCGTTGAGTGAGAAGAGCAGAGAATTTTGTGTATGTAGTATTCTATTTTTGATAGTCTTAAGGGTAGATTCTTTGTTTGTTTTTGTTTTTTTTTTTGTTTTTTGCGTGTGTGTATTGATTGAAGCTGCTGTTTTATTTTTCCTGGCGTTCTTTTCTGTTCTTGTCTTGTTTTTCTTCCTCTGTTGTGAAGATATGATCATATGTCACAATGGTGTTTCACATTTTGAAAATCTGCAGAGTTCATTCCAGGTAACCAAGGCTACAGAGTTTATGTGAGTCTGTGTTTGTCTACACTGCACTGAGGGATGAGAACCAGAGGGGCAGAAGTGAATTTCTTCTTTTTTTACAGAAACATATGAAAGTATACTCAATGAACAAAAAGTAGTTTTCCTAGGCAGTGATTGGATATTCTGCCACTAGAGGGCGCCACAAATGTGAAAACTTTATATTTCATAATAAAGTACAGCTACTAATACGAAATGTCTTTTTGCACTCTCTAGGGTCACGTTTCATTTGATGCATAAAATGTGCGTTGCTTATTACAATCAATCTGAATTTCAGGATATTTTACATTCCAAACTTCCAAACGAAAGCTGACACAGACATTCTTTGGATACTAGATATTACATGTTTCAAGTGATGCTCAAATTGGTTCAACAGTGAGGCCGCAGTGATATTCAATACCTTGATCTAATTTTTACTGTATGTGCAGCATTTTATATTTGATCTCAGTTTTAACCAAATGCTTTGACTGTTCTAAGTGCTTTAAGACTATAAAGGCCAGCCAACACCCCTAAAATTACCAATATCCTTTGACAAATCTTGAATATCCCAAATATTAAACTCAAGTAAAAAGAATTTCATTCAATTCACAATTCATTATTTTGAAACCAACCATGACCCACAACAGTCAGCTGTTTCGTTTAGAGTTCAAATTCTGCTCTTGCCATCCTGCAGGTGGTCTGAATCTTTGCTTTTTTTAGGTTAACTTTTGACACTTTTCACATAGTGGCACTATTTGTGTATGAATTAATGGACATGAGATGCATTCCTGCTCTTAAATGAAATCAAAACAATACAAATGTAGTCAAGCAAAACAACAATAAATAAATCAGCGAACGCAACATCAAATGTTTTGGATCTTGTCAGTTAAAAAAAGTAACAAACATTCAAATGCTTTGGACCCTAATAAATGCCAGTTGTGGCCTTAATTACATTGTTGTATTGTTATTTTTTATTAAGGTGAAGGATCTGACTACTTCTTGCACCACTGTTTTCAGTTTTCAGAACAGTAGACCCTTCGCCTAGCCCCGCCCCTTTGTGATGGCCCATCAAGCTGTTGGAGCTAGCATGGAGCCCACACTGTAACTAACTGCACTACCTGAGGAAATATTATCATATTTGAAAAAAAATGAAAAAGTGATTCCAGAGAGAAGCAGACAGAGGGGTCTACAGTAAGGCAAGGCAAGGCAAGTTTATTTGTATAGCACAATTCAACACAAGGTAATTCAAAGTGCTTTACAGAGACATTAAAAGCAACAACACACAATTTAAAACAATAAAAACAATCGATTAAAAGGGGAAATAGAAATTGAGAATGATAGTGATAATAATAAAATACAGTAACATAAAATAAAAACAGGCTCAATACATTGAACAGTTAGGATAAGAAAAGAAGCAGAATAATAAAAGGCATAAATCAACAGTGTGTAGTTAAAAAGTACGGGCAGTAGAATATAGCAGGTAAGTATTTAATCTAAGAGTACGCTTCAGTAAACAACAGTGTTTTTAGCCCTGATTTAAAGGAGCTGACAGTTTGAGCAGACCTCAGATCTACGGGAAGTTTGTTCCACAGGTGAGGAGCATAATAACTGAATGCTGCCTCACCTTGCTTGGTTCTTGTCCTCGGAACACACAACAAACCTGTTCCAGATGACCTAAGGGGTCTGGATGCTTCGTAGGGAACCAGTAGATCAAGCATGTATTTTGGTCCGAGACCATTCAGGGCTTTGTAGACCAGCAGTAAGATTTTAAAATCTATTCTTTGACTCACAGGAAGAAAGTGTAGCGATTTAATGACCGGTGTAATATGGTCCAGTTTCCTGGTGTTTGTAAGGACTCTGGCGGCAGCGTTCTGAATCAGCTGCAGCTGTCTGATTGATTTTTTGTTAAGGCCTGTAAATAAGCCATTGCAATAATCCAACCTACTAAAAATGAATGCATGAATAAGTTTTTCCATGTCTTGTTTAGACAGAAACCCCTTAATTCTAGCTATATTTTTCAGGTGGTAATAGGCAGATTTAGTAATAAACTTTAAATGGCTGTTGAAGTTCAGGTCTGAGTCAATAATAACAGCAAGATTTCTGGCTTGATTTGTAGCTGTCAATGACATAGAGCCAAGGTGGGCGCTGATCTTTGCCCTTTCATTTCTAGGGCCAAAAATTCATACCTGTCTTTTCTGGATTTAGCTGGAGAAAATTCTGGCACATCCAGTCACTGATTTGATGAATACAGTTACTCAATGAGAGTAAGGGACTATAGTCATGTGATGACACTGAGATATAGAGTTGTGTGTCGTCGGCATACGTATGATAGGAGATGTTGTGATGTTCCAGTATGTCTTTGAAGGGTATATCCAGGATGTCAAACTCATCCAGCAGCAACAACAGGTTAAAAAGACAAAGATGGTGAGAAGCTAAAGCCGAACTATAGGCGACAGTTCACAGTGTAAAAGTGAACCACCACATCACTGCTGATCGACTCAGAAGACAATAAACATAAAGGGAAACTTGGCTGATATTGAACCAGCTGTGTGGCACCGCCGTTTGTGCAGATGAACATAGTTGCCCCCACCCCCAACTCGATTAACCAATAATGTGTGGTATAGGCAAAATATAGTACATTTTGAAACACAGTCTGCGAGCCATTTAAAATCAGTCTGTCTGCCACAATTGGCCCCCGGGCCAGACTTTGGACATGCTTGGCCTAGACATACTGATGGAAGTCCCTGGAGAGCAGGCTCTTCCTGTCTTTCTGGTATAAAAAAACCCCTCGACAGCTGGCCAGCTGCACCGCTCATTTTTGGAGATCTTTGAGAAGCCGTGATTGGGGAGAGCAGTCTACGCCGCAGTCCTTCTTTCCTTGTGTGCGCCATCACTTTGAGGTGAGCATTGAGTTTGTCTATCTGAGCAAAATCATTGTCTTAGATCACTTCTGACACAAATGTGACAAGGGGTCGTTCATTCATGAGGAAACGCAGTGAAGCAGTTTTCTCCTCTTTTGAGCAGGCGCTCTTCCCTGGTGTACATGGAAAAGACAAGTTTGAGGCATTACATCCAGTCACTGTCCCCGATTCGATATGTTGTCTTTCCTGCTCTGTCAATTTCTTTTGTGGAATGTTTTCAATTTCAGGGGCCGGGCAGCTCTGCTGGCTGTCTCTTTTGTTGTTGCCAGCGTTATTATTTTAAGATGCCGGACAGCTTTGCCTCATTGTATCTCAAAAACAGAACTTTTGACAATATTTTGATTTCCATCTTACTGTAAACCATTGCAGTCAATGAAAAATCTATATGTTGTCTAGATGACGTACAAAAATCTCAAATTTTCAAATATCATGCAACGCTGATAGCTGAAGTCATAGTATGAAGGCAGTCTAAGGTTTCTCATTTGGCAGGTAGTTCAACAGGATCATGACTTGTCCTTGGTGTTTAAGGTTGTGAGTTTCTAATGCCTAATCAGACATAGGTCTTTCATTTTGCAATAATTTGCTATTTAGCCATTATTGATTTCTTAATTTCTTTATTTACACCTTTGTTGTTTCCTCTGTGACATGTCAAAATGTCTCCCATGAAAAAGACCTATTGTACTGTGTGGTTTAGAGACACATGGTTTCTAACATAGTTTTGATTTAAGAAGTTTAAAAAGTTATTGTCGGGGCATTTCTGCTGACAGCCCGTCCTGTATTTCTCATTTATCTTTCTCCTCTTTCTGTTTTCATCTTCCTCCTCTTCCTCCTTTTTCTTTCTTCTCAAAATGCCCGGCCCTGACTCACTGCTACACAGCAGCTATAAAGTCCATTTGATTCCTGAAAGGTTGCTGTGTTTTCGTGATGGCAACAGAAGTATTTCTCCAGCAGCTGATCTCAAATCCTGACAGACTAACCTGTTTAGTGGAAGAAGCAAAAGAGTTGGCTTTTCAACATGGGCTTCTTATGCGCACACTCGAGACCCCCAATTCATCTGAGGTAGGAACAACCAAGCAGATGTGTTTGAATTGTTTGTATCTGTTTTGAACCCCTTTTCACTGAGTGGTTTCCATTAGAGGCTGACATAAAATGGAGAATGCCATGGGACCCTTGGGAATTAACTTGCTGAAAATCAAGTCAAGATAACACTGATGCAGTTATTGGTTACAAAGCCATCTGCATCCATGCATGCTGTTTTTTTTAATTAGTAACCCAACATTAATATACAAACAACAGTAAGACTTGATAAAAACAACCCAGTGATTTTTAGTGTGTAGATATGCTATGTTATCATCTGTGGTTTTATAGGCTGCAGAAATTAAGAATTCCAAATGTTATTTCCATGGCTGAGGAAGCCAAGACAAATTTCCTTCGGGACAATAAAGTCTATCTTATCTTATCTTATGTACATTTTGTGTGCAAATGAAAGTGTTTTTTCCCACCAAGTATTTCTAGAATGCACTGCTGATATCTTTATCTTTCTTGGTTTTTCTAACAGCAGCCAGTCACCACATTTGTGTTCTGCTTTCAGGTTGTGACCTACGCCCCATTTACACTCTTCCCCACTCCTGTGCCCAGAGCCGCCCTCCTCCAGGCTCTGGATGTGCAGGCTCACTTCAACACATTGGTGGACAAGATCAGCCAGGACCCAGACTTTCTGGAAGAGGCTCTTGCAGGGTACAAAGGGAATGTTGGTCACATGGATGACAACATTTTGTTAATGATTAAGTTTTTTTTTTCTTTCTATAAAACCCTGTGCATTTTTTTTTGACTGGAGCACAGTGTAACAGAATGAAGCTCAATGGCTCCGTCACTGATAAGGTTTAATGATTTGTCTCTTTCAACATCACAGAACTATCCAGGCAGATGATTTTACAGCTAAGTTGTTTGGCATATACAGACAAGTGCAGCAGGAAGGTCGGAAACAGGTTAGTAATGTATAACCTGCTGTGAAACAAGATAGACCCTTTTTGTATTTGGTAACAGAGATGTGGGCGGAGCCAAACTGGTGGCAGAAAGGGACAGTAGTGGTTTCAGTGTGAGTACCGAGTAAAACGTAAAAAGCACGTTTATATTTCTCAGCCAATTGCAATGAGTTGTTTTTATTAAACATGGGTGTATGATCTACATGTAGTAGAAAATAAAGTGTTGTCCCTGGATAGCTAGGCTAATCAGTGCTGCTTAATGCTTAGTAAATGAGTGTGTTGGGCTTATATGAACTGAATCCTTTATGTGGTGAAAGATATATCATCATCGTCAAGCATGGATTTGGCTTATTCCTTAATTAATAGTTGTGGAGACGTCCCCATATAATATAATTAAATGTGTAAGTACAAATTATCAACTTGCTAGTGCGCTAGCTAGCTAAAGCTGTCTGCTTATTAACACCTTGATCATAACAAAGTACTCTTTGCCACAAGAAAACACATTCTTTGTTTATGTCAACGTAGAGACTTTCTAGAGACTAGAATGTGTGTTTAGATCAGTTCCCATCTGCACGCAGGCAGGGAAAATTAAAGGCTTGCTAATGTTAGCAATGTAGCTAATGTAGCTAGTGCGCTATAGCTGATAGCTGACTGGTAGAAACAAACATCTATGATCCATCATACGTTTAATAATCCAAACAAAGAATTTTCTTGTGGTGTCCTCTCTAGGATGAGCAGTGGTGAAAGTTAGTTTTCTGGCGTCAGCTAGCTAGTTGAAAAGTTGTCTAATAATAGGTACTTTGACATTAAATTTTATTACATGAGGACGTCTCTACACGTATTAACCAGGGACAATAAGACAAATCCATGCTTGACAAATGTGAGTTTTAACAGTTCCTTATGATGACGAATTATCTTTCAACACGTCAGGAAGTCAGTTCACGTAAGCCAAACACGCACTCCTCTATTGAGCGTCCAACAGCGATCATTGCCTAAATACACGTAGATGTATGTATGTGTATACATATGGTCTCGCACCAAGAAACTATCCCTGAGCAATGCAACGTTACAGTGGTCGGACATCTTTATAGCCTACCTTGTGGAAAAACCCAGCATCCATACGAAAGAATAACTCAAGACATAAACCTGTCGATGCGTATAGTTTTGTACTTTGCGGTGACGTCCAGGATGTTTAATACCGAGATTTGTCAAATGATTTTTGTTTACTATTGACAGACGTGCTGCAGAGCAAGCGACAAGGACATAAAACGAAGCTATAGCTATAAGACATTTAAACAAGTCAGACAGCTATAGGCTACTGACGGCAAACTGCACTTCATGGCTCAGTTAACATTAACTTGTTTTAATTTTTTAATGCATTTTAGGACAATGTAAATACTGCTGCCACTAGTTGTATGCGAATATAAGCCTAAATATAATGTCATGCTGTAACTGTAGGGCTCTTTGAATCACATATGTGAATATTATGTAGATTTTTTGTTTACAGTAAATTCTAGCACCCATTAAGGTCTTTGTTTAGCTTCAAATGGCATCCTCAGTGACTGTTTTCAATAAAACTGATTATCTTTTTTTTGTAATTTGTGAATTTTTTGAAATTTCCATTCTGGGTGTCTCAACCGTTTCACATCGGTGTCTGCTGTTTTTCTGCCACCAGTATGCACGTGCAACTGTCCACTAAGAACGGGTCTATTTGCACTAAGTCATTTATTTTTTATAAAAGTTGGTCTATATACTGTATTATATATATTGTATTATTTAAATATCTATACAATATATATAATACAGTATATAGATTATTTGTCAAACTAAGTGAAACTAAACTAAAACACTCCCCAGTGATGAAGATGAGGTGATACAGGTTTGTGTGATATAGTGATTATTATAATGTGCTATGTTATGTTTGTAGTGACATGATTATGTCTACAGGTGGGTCTGTTTTGGTTGATTTTATGAGTGAAATTCAAACTGTATTTAAGTTGTATTTAAAGTATTTTCTTTCCAGTCCATAGTGGTGGGTTTAAACCGGTGTGACTACATGGTGCATCAGAGGGACGATGGGACTCCTTCCCTGAAGCAGATAGAGATCAACACTATTGCTGCTGGTGCTTTTGGCGTGTCTGACTGTCTCCCTGTGGTGCACAGGTATCTGAGAACATGTAGGAGAAGTAATAATATTGAAGATTTTCTGTTAAGTCACTATCTATTGCTGAATGAGGCAAAACAATGGTGTAGAGTTTACGGTCCACTGATGAAAACCCTTGCATTTGCAGTATTACAGGTGTCTATGGTGACATTGACAGGAAAAATCACAAGCAACGCACAGTTAGTGATGCATTTTCCACCACCCAACAGTGGTTGGTCAACAAGAGAGAATAGGAGGAGCTAACGCAGCAGATCTACTCTTTAACTCACTTGAGTGTTAAGAGGTGTATTGTTTTTTTCCAATCTCTGCTAACATTATGAGCAAGCACTTACTATGGCTGAACAAAAAACAGTAAAGAGCATCAGGTGATGAAATTGTAAAAACAAGTGCAAACCCAGACTAAAAGAAACTGATTTGACATTCAGAAGAAGACCGATGTCACCCAGGTGACACTGATTGGATCTCTGGATTCGTTTGTTTCAGCTGGTGGGCTGTGCTTCATTATGGCTCGACTGTTTTCAACATGGCAGCTGAGTCACAAGCTTTCTCATTTTACAGCTAAACAGTACACTAAAATATGTTTCTGAAAACATTTGGGGCAAGAAATGGGCAATGCAGAATCTTGATCAGCACTCCCTAGTTTGACAGTTTGATCACAGTTCAGGAGCAGCGACTGACATGATTGATAACAGCGTTAGAGACTCCTGGGCTCTGACTAGTTGTTTTCCTTCATCCACAGTGAATTTTTGCCAATGCCATCAGAAGCACTATGTGATGGCAGAGGAACATGATTTGTTTCACAAACTCTCTCATGCACTACTGTGTGGATATTGTCTAGTGTTTCAGCAAATATGACATTCGTATAAGTTACCAGATAGAGCTTTAACATTTCATCAGTTTAAGCAGGGGAGTACTGCTCAGGCTTGAGGGGATAGTTCAGGATTTTGAAGTGGGGCTGTATGTGATACTTTTCTATCGTCAGTGTATTACATACAGTGGATGGCAGTGTGCTTCTCGTTTGGAGAACCAGATGGGACTAGTACCCCAGACAATTAGCACTGCATTGCTATGGACTGCGGTTAGCAGCAAAATGTTTTTTTTTAGCAACTTAAAAAAAAGCCTACCTTAAAAAAAATAAAAAAAATCAAGTAGATGCTATATTTATTTTTACTGCTTTACCTTGCCATCAGCCAGCCCTTTCCTTCATTGCTACATTTCCTCAGCCGTACAACCTCCATATTCCTATGCAAAAATGCCCAACTCAGCTGTTCGGGTCAGAAAGTGCTTCTGTGCAATTCAGCTTAAGGAAACTTCACTTTTCTAAAGACATGAAAACAGCTGTGGTTACTTACACTGAATACATCAACACTTCACCTGCAAAACTGAGAATTGATTGAAAGATGATTAGCAGCTGCGGTCACTCTTGCGCTCCAGACACGACTTGGCATGGCATGACATCTGTCTGTTCATCTGTGCTATTTTTGTGGGTGTGATATCTCAGTAATGCCTCAAGGGAAGTTCTCCAAATTTGGCACACATTTCCACTTCAACTCAACAATGAAATGGTTAGATTTTGGTGGTCATAGGTCAAAGTTAGGTAACTGTGACTTTGTCTCATTCTTGTGAACGTGATATGTCAAGAACACCTTGAGGATTTTTTTTTTCAAATTTGGCACAAGCATTCACTTTGACTCAGTGATGAACTGATTAGATTTTATATAGTCAAAGGTCAAGATCACTGTGACCTTGCATCCATCCCATTCTTGTGAACCCAATGTCTCAAGAAGGCCTTGAGTGATGACATTTTGTATCCAAAAGGTCAAAGATCAACTTCACTGTGACATCACAATCTTTTCTGCCCATTATTCAGCATCATGACTCAGGAAAAGAAGGGGAGAAATTTGGTCAGATGCTGAACTGATGTTTTCACAGACATGGATGTAAACTGTAAGAGCAACTTGACTGGTTCACTGAGGCTTACAACCACAAAGTGGTTAATCTAGTTTGTAAAGATAAATTAAAACTTTACGTGAGAATGGTGACATGCATAAAACAACTTATCATGCTCAGTTTTTGCTACATCTGTAACGTCAATTTATGCAAAATAGCAGATGGCTCTCTCTGATTTGTCAGGCACATACTTAGGTCAGCTGGTCTTTTGGAAGAGAGCGAGTGTGTTCAGGATACCAACAGGACTTCTGGAATGATGGCTGCTCTTGCCAAGGCCTGGGAGCTCTACGGCCAACAGAAGTAAGTATAGTTATGGTGGAGGTCAACGTAGTATCAATAAAACATTTATAAGGAAAGAAGATCTCCTGAACATTACGAAGTTTTGGTTGATTACATATGATAAATACATAATAGTTTCTTTTTGTGTAAAGCTTGTAAAAATATGAAGGAATCAGGATTTTTCTCATGTTTTTCACAATTTATTTTAACTTGATTTGGTGCAGAATTTATCCTAAAGGAAAACACTTACTGAATAATAAGCAATTGGTAATAAACTTGATTCGCCTTCTGCAGGGCAGTAATCCTGTTTCTGGTTGAGGATGTCCAGACTTCCAAACTCAATCATCGTTGCATTGAAAAGGAGCTTTGGAACAGGTAAGGACGAAGGGTTTAAAAGATACGTGAAAACTGAATTTCTTAAACAGAAACTTTGCATCAACCTTCAGACGCAGACCTGGTATACATCAACCTCTCTGTTTCTTTCCTTTTTCTGTCTGTGAAGTGCATGAAGACTTTGTCAAGTTAGTAAAGAACCTGCTGGTATAGACAACTCTGTAATAACTTCATCCTATCTAAACATCATTCTGGCTTCAGAAAGCAACATAGCACCATTACCGCAACCATGAAGGTGGCAACTGGTTTCAGTGGCATTTTTGACATGAAGCAAAGCTGTGCAGCTCTATTTATTGACCTGTCCAAAGCCTCTGATACTGTTGACCATCTTATTATATAAACAGAGGTTGACTAGTCTTGGTATATCTGATCATGTGGTGGTCTGGTTTGTGAATTACTTCTCAGAAAGGTCTCAGTGTGTTTAGCTTGATGGGCTCACCTCTAACTGGCTCAACACTTGCAATGGTGTATCCCAGGGTTCTGTGTTAGGCCCGCTGTTATTTTCAATTTATATAGTCTTGGTCAAAATGTGGTTGGTGCCAATTTTCATTTTTATGCCGATGACACTGATATATTGTGCCAGCTCATCCATCACAAAGGCTGTGGCCTAAGTGCAGGCTGTTTTCAATGTTATCAAATGCAGATGAAACTAAGGTTATGCATTTCTCAATGCTAGGAAGAAGCCTGATGTTATTACTGCTTATAGGGAAAGAAATTAGAGGTTGTCACTTGTTACAAACATCTTTGTATTTGGCTTCCTTTGTACATTTATATATATCTGACTGTAGCTGCAGTCTGAGATCTTTAGATTTAGTTTAGTTGTCTGTTCCTGGTGCTCGGACTGAGCTGGGAAAGAAAACTTTTTTGTGCTGTGCTCCCCTCACCTGATATAACCTTCAGAAAGAGTGAATTGGTTTCCCTGCCTGACTTTAAAGCTCCCATAAGTACAAGGATGAATGAATCAGTTGGTTCTTGTCATTGTGCTAATGTGTTCTAATAATTCTGCATGTTACTTTGTATCTTTTATGTTTCCTTATTGCGTTGTTGTTTGGCTGTAACTTTTTGTGTGCTGCTGTCTTGGCCAGGTTTCCCTTGTAAAAGAGAGTGGGACAGTGGGACTTGAATATGGGTTAAATAACATAAGTAAAAAAAAAAGTTTTTTGTTTTTTTTGTATGAAGATTATTTTCTCTCCATGCAGGAATATTCCTGTTATCCGCAGAAAGTTTGAGGAGGTGTCCAGAGGAGGATTTCTAGATGCCAACCAAAACTTGTTTGTGTAAGTATTTGTTTAGTATTTATAACTGTAAAACTTGTAGTTGAATTGTAAGCGATGGAGAGTGATTGTGGTATGTAGAGGGCAGAAATGTAATGATGTAATGTTAATGCACACACATGAAATTGTTATTCATATTTATGTATTTGGCATATTTCACAACATATTGGAACTATTATTTTACCTGCAACAATTTTACTAGCTAGGGTGGCTGATCACGTTTGAATCCTCACATTATTTATGACATTCTTTTGGTCAAGTGATAATATGTCAGTTCTTTTAATTCAGTTAATGCTATCTAACTGTAACTCTGCAGAGATGGGCTGGAGGTAGCTGTAGTGTACTACCGCTATGGCTACATGCCAAGTAACTACACTGAACAGGTAAGAAATTAATATTCTTACGTTAAAGGAGCAATAAGCGAAATTCATCATTTCTAGATTGAAGGAATTAAAAAATTGCTATGTGAAGAACTAGAGGTGTAATTCCATCTGGAGTAGGCTATAGCATGACCTCACACACCCTCTCTCTGTGTTGATCTCCAGCCCATTGTTTACAAGCCGGTCCGGCTGTGCGTTCATGTACGTTCATATGAATACCTGACTACCGTTCCGTCACCTGACTTCCTCTGTTGCAGCATAACCATAAATACGACCATCTTATATGCTGATAATGGCATTCTGAATATGCAGTTGCTATAGCAGGACCCTACTAACTCATAGCTACGAGACTGATAAGCTAACAATGGCCATTTAACCTAGGGGCACCATTTGGACCAGGTGATATCTGGCTCTTTAGCTTCTAAATGCTCCACTGTGTTCATCAGCTAGTGGCTAACTCTGTCTGACTGTTGTGTGCTGCTGGCCAAGTGACATACAGTCGGTTTTTCAGAGCTTTTTTTTTTTACTGAACAGGACACTGATGATGAAAGTGCTCAGAATGAACTGGAATGGTAAAGCTGTGGGCTGGAAAATCAGTACAAGAGTAGAGACACTAAAGTGCTGAGTGTAGTCTCTACAGACTCTACATTCAGTGAATTACTCCTGTGTGGGATCAATAAAGTTCTTATCTTAGCCATCTGAGAAGATCACATACATTGTTTTTGGTGCCTAACTGTTTCCCAAGTATATTAGTGCGTGTGTGAATGAATAAACGAGAGGCATTAACGTAAAACTCTTTGTAGAAAGGCGCATTATGAAATTAAGTTCATTCACTTGTATTAGTTTACAGCGCAGCCTCCA
The DNA here is from genome assembly GCA_035609425.1 of Epinephelus awoara. NCBI lineage: Eukaryota > Metazoa > Chordata > Actinopteri > Perciformes > Serranidae > Epinephelus > Epinephelus awoara. Next base: position 30,936,872 of record CM069301.1, on the reverse strand, counting down.
ATATGGCGGCGACGTTGACGTATCGCAGCAGCGGGCCAGTTGATGCGGCGTCTACGTATATATGTCTATGGTCTGCCCCCAGAGGCTGTATCGCCGTCTGCCGGAAGTCAGACACCGAATACAGCCGATGTATGGGGTGCCGTTTGTAAAGTGGCCCACGCTGAAAATAACATCAACATTTTGCCACATTTAGCTTCAAACAATGTTTAAAAAAGTGTTGTGAATTTTTTAACGTCACCCTTTACCACATTTACAGCAATATTTGCTAACTTAGAAATATATTAAATAGTTAAATCTAAATATTAAATGTGGCACCTAAATGTTAAATGTTAAATCTAAATGCTAAATCTAAATCTAAATCTAAATCTAAATGTTAAATCTAAATATTAAATATAAATATAAATATAAATATAAATATAAATATAAATATTAAATCTAAATCTAAATCTAAATATTAAAGTTGATGTTATTTTCAGCATGAGACACTTTACAAACGGCACCCCATACCGATGGGTTCAGAGAATGTGCTGAGTGGAACTGCAAAGCTGAGTGATAATTATTTGTAGACTGTCACTACTACCAGTGACTACTTTCACATTACGCTGCAATTGTTAGTGTATTTTTTTTTTTATCAGAGCAGCTTCAAAGCTGCATTAAACCATTTTGATTACAAATGGGTAGAAAGTCTTCAAAACAAAGTCATAAAAGCGAAACAGAAGCTCAACGAGAAGTTGGGCTGGACATCAGGTTCACTATATGGAGGAAAAAAAAGGACTTTCCATTTACATGTACAGTATTTTCAGGATGCATTACAGAAATATCCAGTCATATAACTTTACATATTTGTTGACACCTGATGACTTAATGTGTTTCTTGACTATCAGTTCTTACTTCTTAAAAACAACAATTGAATTGAATGAAAAGAAAAGAATATTTCCAGTCGTGAATCATTTCTAACACAGATTTCATGTACGGTGTAGAGTTGGGATGCTCGTCTTCTGATGGAGCGCTCTCTGGCTGTGAAATGTCCAGATATCAGCACTCACCTGGCTGGAACCAAGAAGGTCCAGCAGGCGCTCGCCAGACCTGGAGTTCTGGAGAAGTTCTTCCCAGACCAGCCCCAAGTAGTGGAGCAGATCAGGGCAACGTTCGCTGGCCTCTACACTCTAGACATGGTGAGAAAATAACAGACTGCAAAGCTGTAAATGAGTTTTCTTTAAGTGTATCACTGACACACATTATCCTTAAGGCCTAACAAATGTCATGAATGCATTTTATTCATCGACATACCTTATATAATAACTTTAAGTTCACTCAAAGTTCACATGGCTGTGAACACCGGTCTCCTGGGGAGAGTCCTGTGTTTTTTGACCCATCCACCACCCCAGTCTCTCTCCTTAAGTGGATCCCTTCCTTCTTTATTTCATCAGTGCACTGATCATGTGATCGCAGCCTTCCCAAATAGTGGGTTACACATGAATAACTGGCTCATGATTATGTGGGACATGTACAAATATTATTGTATTACTTCGCATAGAAAATTTTGTACAGAACATTTAAAAAAAAAGAAGAAAAAAAAGCCTGAAATCAGTTATACATGATCTAAATAACATCTTATTTCAGGCTGTTTTAGAGGTGTCTACTTACCTTTATGATCTGCAGCTGCAGTTTGTGGTGCTGTTGAATTTTTTACAGTTGTTTTGTTGTGGTCTATTTTGTCAGGTTTACGTATTTCAATTACATATAAAATTTACATCCAACTGAATCAAGAATTTCTGACATAAACTAAATACGAACAATTTATGTAATTAGGTCAAATAAAACTGAGAATATGAGAATTTATGTCGCTATAGCGCATAAAATACTTAATTTACTTAATAGAAGTTTTTCTAGTTATTGTTAATAAATTCTGTAAATTTCAAATATGTTAAAAAACTGAACATTATAACTTTTATGACAGTAGGATTTATTGCAGATGGCTGTATTAAACCACATCAGTTTTAGCTAGGTGTATTTGTTACTGTAGTTTTTCTGAATGTCTCGATTTATACCAGAATAAAAATGAGAATAATTAGAGAATAATTTTTGAAACTCCCCTGGGCTCCAGGGTCCAGAGGGTGACCAGACAGTGGCCATGGCTTTGGCCAATCCAGATGAGTTTGTCCTGAAGCCTCAGAGGGAAGGAGGAGGTAAGACAACATCGGCATACCGTATTTCTCTTAATGTTACAATGTGTCAGTTATTATTGCCAAAATTAAGACTACATGACCTCATATGTCTCTGCTTCACCACTTCAGGGAACAATTATTTTGGAGAGGACATTGTCGGAGTACTACAGGAGGTTAAAGGTGACAAAAGGAGAGCTGCTTATATTCTGATGGAAAGAATCCGACCCAGAACAGAACAAAACATCCTGCTGAGGAGAGGACTTCCTCTCAAACTCTCCACTGTTTCTAGTGAAATAGGAGTTTATGGAGCCTATGTGAGGTATAGTATACACAGAGCTGTACAGCATGCACGTGGTAAAAATGAAAATAAAAATCATACATTTATAGATTATTTGATAATCATGAAATCTTATTTGCATTGATCATGATGTATCTGTTTCTCCGCACAGGCACAGAGGAGAAATGGTCCTCAATGAGGCTGCTGGTCACATGTTGAGGACAAAGAGCACCGAGCACAATGATGCAGGGATTCTCCATGGAGTTACCACATATGACAGTCCGTTTGTCATCTGAACTCTCCTCCTGATATCTATGGAGGCCCTGATCTATTGCATGTCTCTTTGCATGTGTCCTAAGTTAAGGAAGTTAATATTATTTTTTTGCTGCAGCTTGCAGTTCCACAGGCTGAACACTGGGTGGCAATAAAACCAAAGGCATTTTTCTCAAATACAGTTAAAACACCAGCAGATCTGCAGAGTTCATTCCAGGTAACCAAGGCTACAGAGTTTATGTGAGTCTGTGTTTGTCTACACTGCGCTGAGGGATGAGAACCAGAGGGGCAGAAGTGAATTTCTTCTTTTTTTACAGAAAAATCTGACAGTATACTCAGTGAACAAAAAGAGCTCATGATGAGCTGTGAGTTGCTCCTATAAATATTGATGTCCTCTATGAACTAATCAGATGGTTCCATTCAACAGATCAAGTTATCTATTATATACACACACACACACACACACACACACACACATATACATATGTATATATATATATATATATATATATATATATGTATATATATATATATGCACACTCACCAGCCACTTTATCAGGTACACTGTGCTAGTACTGGGTTGGACCCCCTTTTTCCTTCAGAACTGTCTTAATTCTTGGTGGCACAGATTCAACAAGGTGCTGAAACATTCCTCAGAGGTTTTGGTCCATATTGACATGATAGCATCACACAATTGCTGCAGCTTTGTCGGCTGCACATCCATGATGTGAATCTCCCGTGCCACCACACCCCAAAGGTGCTCTATTGGATTGAGATCTGGTGACTGTGGAGGCCACTGGAGTACAGTGAACTCACTGTCATGTTCAAGAAGTCAGTTTAAGATGATTTGAGCTTTGTGACATGGTGCGTTATCCTGCTGGAAGTAGCCATCAGAAGATGGGTACACTGTGGTCATAAAGGGATGGACACGGTCAGCAACTATACTCAGGTAGGCTGTGGTGTTTAAAAATGATGCTCAGTTGGTACTAAGGGGCCCAAAGTGTGCCAAGATAATATCCCTCACACCATTACACCACCACCTGCCTGTACCGTTGATACAAGGCAGGATGGATCCCAGTAGATCAGCAGTTTCTGAAATACTCAGACCAGCCTGTCTGGCACCAACAACCATGCCACGTTCAAAGTCACTTAAATCACCTTTCTTCCCCATTCTGGTGCTCAGTTTGAACTTCAGCAGGTCGTGTTGACCATGTCCACATGCCTAAATGTATTGAGTTGCTGCCACATGATTGGCTGATTAGCTATTTGCATAGTGTCTATATCAACGTAGGTGGGCACGAAATTTATTGGGGTTTTAAGCACCAGTGTTTGGTGGAAATATCTTTATTTATGTAAAGAAAAACTCAAAATTCAAGCAATGGGTGACAGTTCAAAATATAAAGCTATGCTAAAGCAGTGAGGCCCTCAGGCATTCTATATCAACTTCTCTCATTTAATGTTATTTCTGCTGAGTCAACACACATCTAGGCACAGTTTACTTAAATGAATTAATAAACCCTTGAACTTTAATACCTCACATGTTTCAGAGAGATTTCTGCTCATGTTCAATTAAAAACATTTCCCACATTTGTGTTCTCTGAGAAGTCGAGAATATAATATTTTGAGTGAATAAAGTTGGAATATTATGAAAATAAACACGGAAAATGTATCACAGAAAAAATCTACCTGCCCTATAAGTCGCTGCGCATGACATAATTGCTCTGCTGATATGGTAGTATCCCCTTCACACTGTCTGACAGACTCAGAATCCTGTTAGGGACTCTCTCTGGAAGAGCCAAAGTTAAGGGCGGTCCACTGCTCTTCATCACAGATGGAATACCAAACTAACTTAAAACACTACTGCTGAGGCATAACACAGGATCATCACATAGTGAAAAATAAAATGCAGTATCCCTTACTAAATCTATATGTGATCAATATGATTAATATGATATCACTGCCAATCCCTGTGGACATTGAGAGAGAGGCGTTGTACACCGTGGTCAGGTTGCCAGACAGGTCTGATACATAGAGACAGAACACCATTCACAATCCCCTACACCCAATTTAGAGTCACGAACGTGTGCATTTTTGTAGGATATAATACAAATTGTCTGAGGAACCAGCAACCAAAGTCAGTAAGGCAGAGAGGAAGACATGCAGCGGGAGCACACACCACTTTTGGGCGACAGCTGGGGGTCATCCCTATATTCCCCGGGTTCTATGTTCCCTGCTTTCCCCAAAAGGAAATATGTTCCCCGCTTTGTATGGGACCGGGGAACATAGAACCCTTTTTAAGAAAAAGGGTCCTATGTTCCCCGCCGTTGCCGGGGAACATAGGACCCTTTTGAGGAAAAGGGGTTAGGGTTAGGGGTTAGGACCCTTTTTTTTTAAAAAAAGGGCCTATGTTCCCCGGGTCCTTCTGGGGAAAAGTGGGGAACATAGAACCCTTATTATTATAAAGGGTTCTATGTTCCCCTGGCCCATACAAAGCGGGGAGCATAGGACCTTTTTGGGGTCCCATACAAAGCGGGGAACATAGGTACGCTCCCGACAGCTGACATTAGCTCCGTTAGCTTACTTCAAAACTTTGTGAACAATTATTCAATTGTAATTCTTCAATATTAAACGAAAACAACTACCACTGCCAACAGCTATACTACTATTGATCTTAATTGTGTTTTCACAGATAGCCTACAAAAAATAAGAACAAAAGCTTAGACCTTTGGTAGTAATGTTAGCATAAAAGACCCACCCCTTGTCATCTATCATGACACGTTTACTGACATCTACTGTGCATAAAACTTAACTTGCTACAAAACCCCAACAACAGCAATTAATTAAGGTGGTATAAAGTTATGATTAGCTTTGCTTTACGTGACCTTCACCCACTTCAAAGACAAAAATAAAAAAATGAAGCAAGACAGCTGGTCCCCTGCCAACCAACTGATGACAGCAGCGGCACGCACCCAGCATTGCCCCCTCACATTATGTAACATTGGCTACTCAAATAGAAATGTAAATAAAATTTATGTGCGGTGTCTGTAAAGCATACAAACTTGTGCCAGCCACGTATAAATAGCGACATTTTCCTGAAATACTGCCGGCTGAAGTACACTTAATAGTCCTCTACCGCGTCAAATGGGGCACATAAATTATCGCTTTCAGTGCATTTGGGCCTTAAACTGTGGATTAATTTTTAGGAACCAGACAGCTGATGCAGGTCTGTGTTCCCCTTAAGAAAATCCATTATTGTTTTGACACCATGATTTGTAACTTTTCTAGTACTCCTATTTATTTTACATTCTTCAAAAGTTCCAGGTTCACCATGCAGGTTAAATGTTTGTTTGTTCCAAAGTGTTAAAAAATGATTGTCTAAGTTGTACTGAAGCTTTAGTGCTGCTGCCATGATTACCTACAGTTTAATATGGTCAAATTCATTTGGAATGGAAACACTTGCGTCATAGGTGTGTGGTTATACTGTCTGGTTAGTTAAAATGGATCCAAATCTTTTGGCTGATTGAGAATTGTCAGTAGTAAAGAATCTTACTTTGCATCATCGTGGAAAACATTATCTCTTACATAACATCCAATACAGTACACTCCAGCCTCAAACACTACTATTGATTTTTAAATAAAAGTCCTATTATTTTGTTCACCTCCTGTTTTTGTTCCTGCAATCTTTGGTGCTGACTTGCAAGTGTGACATGTTCCAGTAAGTGGCTCGAGTCATCAAACAGAGACAGGGGTCAATGTCAGCGACGACCGTCGGCACCAGAGAATCTCCCACAGGAAACTTTCCAGCACTCGTTGTTTTACTGCCAGAACAGCTAAAGAAAAATACCTCTGTGTTTTGTTCCCTGAAGCTGTTGTCCCGGGGAGAGGGTGAATGTGAGGTTACGGATGTGAAGTTGGCAATTAGCCTAGTTTACATTTGTCAAATTAGGATCGCCTCAATCCTTTTTTTCCTGTGTGCAGTGTTACATGAATATTATGGAATATTTAAACCAATACCCACTTGAATATCTGTCATGATTGTCACTATTTACTTTCTTCCCATATGATTGTTCATGCTGTTTTCATGCAATGGTCATATGTTTCCCTACGAAAGTTAATGCACAAAATTTGTACATATCCCACATACACGAGGAGCCAGTAATTTCTGCATAACTCACTCAGATATGGAAGGCTGTGATTCACGTGCCGGGAAAGCAGGAAGTGGTCTTATAAGGAAGTAAGTTGGGGAGGTGGATGGGTCACAAAAAATAGGACTTTCCCCAGGAGACCGAACCGTAACCAGACTTTGAGTGAACTCTGATTCATTTTAAGATAAGTCCTCACCATGTTTTTTTCCTTAACCTAATCTTCTTAACTTTACCTTAAGCGTGTAACTTTTTGCTAAGTATGTAATATCATTCATGGAACGCTGATTCGTAGGTTATCCTATGAGGATAGCAAGCTAGGACAATGATGGTAAAAGCTAAAGCTCATGGATTGAATAATGTTCCTCCTGATTTACATTTTATTAGATTTAGGGTTAGGATATGGCAGTTCAGCAGAAATTCAGTGAAACCAGCAAATCCCTGTTATGTTTTTTTCTTGAAATCCCAAAACACAGCTCTAACTGCTCACAATCCAGCTCCAGACCAAACATTTGCAGTGTAATAAGCCAGTTATGCAAGCGTTGGCCCACTTAGCCAGTGACCTCTCTCTCTTAAGTGCGAGTAGAGAGTGTGTGGATTAGAGTGTGTGTTGCACAAGCATAGGACAGGGGAAGAGAGTCAGGAAGTGGGTCATAGCAGGGTGGAAATGGGTCAGAGTCACCCTGCACTTCTCTGCTCCGGCTCCACAGAGGGGGAAGGTTGGAGAGCAATGACATCAGCAAGATTTGGATATTTATGTGTGTTGATGTAGTTAATCAAAAACAGCTCCTTGTAAAATGCATGACTCTATGTAGGGTATGTGTGTGGACTTATCATCTGGCTCTACATGATCAGACACAGAGACGATTTGCAGCATGCAAGAGTTTTTTTTCACCATCTACACTACATCCTATTAACAAGAATAGCGGGAAGTAAAAGCACCGCTGTCAGTGGCTGAAACGTGCCCCCTGACTCTCATTGTCCCTTTGCTTTTTACATCCTCTGCTAAGACAACAACTCCCAATTTCCTATTGTGGTGTCAGTGTTGGTTTTCCTCCCTGAGCACTAGAAAACATTGATGAATCAAGCCAACAGCTGGCGTCAGCTTACCTTTATTAACTTCCGTCCAGGAACATGCCGAATTACTGGCATGACACTCATAACTGTGCTAAAAATAAACCTCACACCCTTAAGTTCAACAAACACTCACTGAAGTGATTGTTTGCTAAAATTAAATTGCTACAAGGAAATACTAAAAATAAACGAAACATAAATAAACCTGTTTTTCGCCATGCTAGTGACCAGGCTGCTGGGATGTTGTTGTGTCAGTCAGTTGTTCGGTAAATCCACCACTTTGGTCCAGACTGAAATATCTCAGCATCCGTTGGACTGCTTGATATTACGTTTTGTACAGACATTTATGATGTCCAGATGATGAAGCCCAACAAGTGGCAATCCCCGGCCTGAAGCCTACCAACTTCAAAAGTCACATCAGGTCAAAGTATTCTAGTGTATGGTAGATATTAATCATTTATGATGCAGTGTAGATTCTTTAAAATACATGAAAATGCATCACACTTAAAAACACTGATTAAACATTATGATGAAACATTATTGTGATTATTATAGATACATCAATATGTACTTCACTTTACTTAATGATGACTAATGATACTGCATGGACTATTAAAACACACAGTCCTAGGTGAGTTAAGGTATTCATAATGCATTATAAGCCCCTTCAGTCAACCTCAGTTTATAACTAGTCAGGAGCATCCATAAAAAAAACCTGACACTTATGATTCATCATAGGTCACAGCTATAATGTTTACGACTGTTGATACAGTACATCATGAAGCATTATGTGTGTTTATCAGTGTAGTCGTAGAGCATTATAATTCACTATGAATGGCCTTATAATGCATTATGGTCTTCATAGAAAGTGTTACGTATATCTTTGAGTGCAAATGTTCGCTTGGCATTGATAACAACACATCATATGGTATTTTGTGGATACAAACATAGTAGCAGCATGTCCACAGATAGAGGTTGGACAGGACTGTGTGTACGACAGATTTAATGAGACACAAATAAGACCGAAATGCTAATAAACAATATATTGCTACAGATTTCATTACTGCCTATGCATGGGGCAGCCAACTGGGATCTTGAGGTTGGGGTTGGTGAGGTGAGTCAGACTTCTGACTTTCCAAGTCAGAAGTCTGACTGAGGGGGGCGCCTAAGTTGAAATTTTGGACTTGAGACTTGAATATTCCAACTTCCTAGTTCAAATGAACGCACCATAGTACAGCCTCATATACACACAGATACATAAATGGGATGACAGATAAATAGATGCAGGGCTCTTTTTGAAATATTATTATTTTTCAAACATATATAGGCATATAGCCTATATATTTAGATCCGGGGCTATACATAAAACATTCAAGGCTGAAGTCTCAAGCTCCCAGGCTTAACAACACCACTGATATACTCAGAACTGTACTCTGACTCTCCACATCAAAGGCCACATCTGCAGTGGCAGCAAATTAAAAAATGACTACTTCATGTGTCAGTTATGATTCATCAGTGTCAGGGGAAAAACATATAAAACATGAACAAAAAAAAAAAAAGCCTGTGGGTTATTGGTTCATTTTCCTATTTAACATTTGACTCTGATGTTTAAAAAGTAAAACAATTACATGTTTGATTCGCTTGAAAACGAGCACTTTTCCTGTATAATCTGCATTTGTGCTCTATTTGTGCTCTGCCAGATGAGACTGTTGTGTTCATGTGCTCAGTGCAGACATTACTGTGCACTGATAATACTATTCATTTCAGCCTTCTAGTATCAGAATAAAGGTCTGAGTATTTCACTTCTATATCTGTCTCTCATTATCACTGTCTGCATGCACAGTATGTGTGTCTGCTTTCACTGTTCCCGGTGTCTGACAGTACAGTGTGCAAACATTCATATTTGTAGTGATTATATTATCACTAGGCCTGTTTGCATGGTTTGTTGTTAATTATCACCTTCTGCTCTGTCACCACTGCATGATGATAATATCCTGTCTACTGTTGTGAATGGAGCCAGTACCAGTCAAGGCAGTGACAGACAATTTCAACACATAGGAACTCCCATGACTCCCGTGTACATTCCAAATACAACACACACAAAGCTTTGTCCACCTGAGTTGGCTCACAGGAAGCAGAAGTGTAAAGCCTCACTCACACAAACAGCCCGCAGGAAGAGTCAAGGTCAGTTCCTGTTTTTGTACCTTTTAGAGTTCTTCATTACTATAAACTGCAGACCGCATAATCCCCAGTTTCCTCTGCTATTAATGAGTGATTAACAAACAGCCCAATGGAAAGTTCAGGGAGTGCAGTCAGGGGAGCTTTATGTAATGGATGGTCAGTGGCTACTGACAGGCTCTCCCTACTCAGCAGTTACTATCAGCCAGGCTGGAGCCGGAAAGCCTGCACTCACCAACAGTGCCAGAGCGGGAAATTCATTACATTATTCTATTCACTGCTGGAAAATGAGCCATTTAAAGAGGGGAACAAAAGGTGTTTAAAATGTGCTTGCTCATACAGCTCATTTAAAGGTTAAGACAGTGTGCAAATGCCAGCAACATTGAGAGGGTTGTGTGGAAGATGATTGGAAGTGTGATGACCCATTCCCTCTGGAGTAGGATGAACACATGCCAAAACAAGTTATTACATTTCTATGTATTATATTCCCTCTTGCCGACTCCGTAGGGTTATAGTCTAGTTGTTCCATTCATTCAGTTGATCAGCTTATCCCATCAGGGGTCGCGGTGGGCAGGGGCCTATTCCAGCTGACATTGGGTGAGAGGCGGGGTACACCCTGAACAGGTCACCAGACTATCGCAGGGCTGACACAAAGAGACAGACAACCAGTCATGCTCACAGTCACACCGAGGGACAAGTTAGAGTCACCAATTAACCTAGCCTAACCTTTAGACTGTGGGAGGAAGCCCGAGTACCTGGAGAAAACCCACGCTGACACGGGGAGAACATGCAAACTATGTTCAAAACCAGGAACCCTCTTGCTGTGTGGCAACAATGCTGTCCACTATACCACCATGCTGCCCTAGTCAAGTTGTGTTGGGCTAAATTGTTGCTACACCACTCTTTCATTAAAGGTCCAGTGTGTAGGATTCAGGGGTTACTATTGGCAGAAATGGTATATAACATTCATAACTATGTCTTCATTAGTTTATAATCACCTGAAACTAACAATCGTTGTGTTTTCATAATCTTAAAAGGAGCCGTGTGGGTCCCCTTCCACAGAGTCCGCCATGTTATTTCGAGAGTAGCCCAGAGTGGACAGACCAGGCACTGGCTCTAGATGGGACTGTTTTGGCATCGGCCACTGTAATTCTCCTCCTTGGCACACAGAGGAAGTTTTACTTCTGCATCCTCACTGCTAGTGCTAGCTGTGCTGGTTTAAAGTTAGCTATACAGATTCGAAGTGAACCTGTAACTTTAGAGTTCTGTTTCAGAATTAACAAAATGTTACTCTAAATCCTATTGACATTTGTAATGATGAAAACAACTAAAAATACAGCCCTGAAACAGAGCCTTTCTCAACAGTGTGTTGTGCGGCTCGCTTCATGTGACGATGATAGTTTTTTATACAGCAAAGATAGAATTCAAGTTTTATATATGATTAAATATATGAGATAAAACATAGTGTAATCATACAAAGTATTTATGGTATACTTTTTTGTTTTGTTTTCCAATTTTCAGAAATTTGAAGTAGCTAATATTGAGGTATAAGGTCTCTTAATTCAGTCAGGTTAGCTGCAGTCCTGCTGGAGGCAGCATGCTTTCATGCTCAGTAACCTTGGGCCCAGCCCATAGGCTGTATAAAGGAAGTGGATGTAGCCTGTGAGTCTGAAAAGTGAAGCCAATGTGGAAATGCATTAAACCTGCATTCTGTCTAATGGCCAGCAGGGGACAACTCCACTGGTTGCAAAAATAAGATTGTACAGAGCTCTATGAACTCTATAGAACTCCTGCTTCACCTCAGTAAACATTTTCCTAATGAGTTTATCGCGTTAATCACCAGTATCAAGTCTTCTTCAATACAGCATGATGTTCACTTTGTTAAATATGGTCCAGTTTAGAGTAAAACAGACAATAAAGCAGGGTATACTTTGGGGCATGGCTACCCTGTGAAAGACAAGCCAGTTCAGCAAGAGGCATAATAGTGCATATCAATGGTTCACATTTAAACAAACATGAACCCTTTTTTGGTTGCCGTCAGTGTTTTTCTCTTTGATATTTGACCTTTTCACAGAGTGCAGTCAGGTTGTTGGGCTGGTGTTGGTGGGCGTGCATGGCGTATTCCGGTTCTCAGTCAGATCCATCCTTCACTCCTTCACAGCTCCACCCTCTTGTCCACATGTGGCCACTTTTGACTAAAAAAAAAAAGGCTATATATTTTTCTATTTTGGCTTCTTTTTTTTCATAATATTTCACAACCACACCAAATCTGCTTGAACTGTCTTGTTTCTGTTTGGTGAAATGAGCAAACAAAGCCCTACACCAGGTGAAGATTATATCCCTGCCTCCTTGTGTCTGTCCTCCACTACTTGTTAAGCCAGTCCTAACACACTGTGACACATTCAGTAGTAACTCAATAAAACCTGTTTACTGCACCCACATTACTCTCATGCAGCAGTGTTCACCATAAATCATCACAGAATAGTCACCTGCATGTGATGATCCAAAACAAAACAGTTAAGAAATGCAGTGTATCATCATCACCTCAAAGTATCTGATCTCCAAACACACACTCACTGAGGATCAAAGCCCTAAAGCCAGTACTAACAAGCAGAAGCTTGAGCGTTGCCACATCAGTGTTCTTTATTGGTTTTTCAGGAATGAGGAAGTGTGAGGCAGCATCTTTACGGGAAGGCAGCGAGTGTGGGAGGGGCTAATGGGAATGCATGTAGGAGGGGAGGGTATGACAAATATTTAAGTTAGACAGAAAGAGAGGGATGAGAAGTAAGACAAAGGGCAAAGGTGGAAAGCATTTTAATTATAATTAATGCTGGATAATCACGATTCTCATCTGACACTGTCGGTCTCTTTGTCCCAACCCAACCTTTGAATTATCATTGTTTCTCTGTTACTACTTGCAACTTCTTGGCAAAGGTGGTGGTTATTGTGAAAAAAAATTTCATACCAGAGTCTTCTTTGGCAAACTGTAGGATTATACAAAGAGGGAATTATCTTAGCCTGGGGCAATGATACACTGTGTTCTCTTTCACAATGTCCCGAAAAGTTGGTCAAATATGTTCCAGCTGAAAGGAAGCATGTGTAGACAGACAGTGCACACGCACACACACGCACACACACGCACACACACACCAACAACAAGGCAGTAGAAAACACATTGTGAATACAGATAAAGCAGCGTGACTCACAGGTCAGTGACATGCACGTGTTTGCACCACCTTATTGATCAGCGTACCAGGGCTGTGTTTTTTCATTTTGTGCAACTACATGGTTAGAACTCTGCTTTGCATTGCAGTGTGTGTGTGTGTGTGTGTGTGTGTGTGTGACTGTAGTTTTAGGACCATATCTGGTGTTACTGTGCTCATTTTCTCACTCACTGACAGAGAGAGAGAGAACAGGCTGACCTTTTCTTTCAGAGGACGTGGCAGCAGCCGGCGCAATGTGTGAGCCGGTGAGTCAGCCAATAGGAATGCTGCTCTCCCACAGCATGGCATCTCCTGGAAACCCTGCACAGGTTCTCACAGAGACATGGAGAGTTTACACAGTGACCCTGTCATAACCCATTTTCTCTTCTTAGACTCATCTGGTGATGTCTTCCTGCTAAATGGCTGTAGAAGCGTTTTTTTTTTCTGTGTTCTTCTCTGCTTGAAGAAGATCAGCAGTCACCCAAAACTAAAAAGCACCTTCAGCTAAACACACTCTGTGTTCTCTCCATTTTGAACTAACACAGTCCATGTCCTGTTTGTCCAAAAGGCATTTAATATAATCACTGTTTAAGATGAAACTCAGTAGCTGCACTGAGATTCCCCCAACTGATGAGAAATTTGAACCTGACTAACCTGGTCGACCTGGTCGGAGGCCTGCTTGTTTAGCCCTTTAGCTATTGCCGCTCCCTTAACGTCAGGTCTAACCTCATTCTGCAAGTCAGGAACCAAATACCAACGGCAGCTTAGCTTCTATTGAGGCAATTTGATTACACTGAAACTCAGTGGAGCTCAAAGGAGGAGTTCCTCACCACGTGTAGTTTGGTCTAATCAGTCGCAAAGTGTCAAGTCAAATCTTTACAGCTAGGTCTACATTCCGTGTCATCCTTACTTTGTGGGCCTTCTTTCCCGTCGCCATGGCTTCCACCCGCGATGTATAATACTCCCAGTAACACTGTAATACATACTTGCTTTGCAACAATTCCCAAGCTATCTTTTCCGCTGCCTTGACTGCCTTATACTCATGTGTTACTTTCAGTAACAGTTTCATCTCCTCGATTGTCCAAGTAAAGAAATCTGTGGTCTTTCTTTTCGCTGTCGCCATTCTTCCACCATATTATGTTCTGTAAGCAACCAACCGCAGAACAGACAATCTGCTTCCTGTTTACATCGGCATGCACACTCCTCAGTGTACATGATGTGTTATGTGTTTTCAGGCGCGCTAGTATAGATGGAGTTTATTTCTGAAATTGTGCTACAGTGCTTATGTGAACAGAGATTGTTTTCATTTTACGATGTATTAGATTTGTATTGTATTGTACTTCAGTAGCCTATGCAAAAACTGGACACTACGCCGGCTGCAATTTAGTAGAGGACAATGTTCATGACAGACAGTGAGTAAGACAGCTCACTGACACTTCTGTGTAAGGTTTCTCTTTGCTAAGCATAATTTAGATTTAAAATTATTTTTCAATCACTGGATTGATTGGTTATGCAATTTCAGCCTGCAGGGAGGCTTTCAGAAAGTGATGTGGTAATTACAGCTCAGCGTGTCCGAAAAGACACGCACCACTGGTTATTTACAGAACAGTATGTTGAATGGTAGAGTATATAGTGTATAGTATGTGGTTTTGAATGCAGCGTGGCTGTTTCCGCCTGCTTCTTGTCTTTGTGCTGAGCTAAGCTAACTGGCTCCTTGCTCCAGCACAGACGTTAGAGTCGTCTTGCTCTGGGCAAATTTGTGATTTTGGAGTATTTAGATAAAAGAGACGTGACTTGATTTAACACTCTACAGGGAAGCACATAAGTGTGTTCCCTAAAATGTTAATCACTATTTCTTTATGGTGAGAGAGTGAACTAACAGGACATTTATAGGGTCAAGAAAAAGGATGACATGGGGCAGGTCATGACACAAACTCAAACACACACCATCATGAATGCAGAGCAGAACCCTCTTTGGGCGATTTTGTCCAAATCCATTCTTCCAAGCTTCCTCAACCTCCCCTTCCCATAACCTTTCAGATTCAAGGATCTGCTGCCTCCCCCTCCCACAGCCTATCAGCTGCTCAGGGAATTAGCCGAAGAGAAAGTCAGGGTCACCCCTTGCTCGGACAGCTTACTCCCACTACCCTGGAAACCCAACAGGCATCCTGGAGACAAACACAGAGCCACTGAGCTACCACAGTGAGTTCCTTCACTCCCACAGTTCCCAGTCAGTCATGGGAAAAATACGCACTGAAAATGTTTTAACTAAGGCAAATAAAAGGGAAGAGGCTGTTCAAGTGTGTTTGGTGAGAAGCTCCAACTGGCCTGTGTCAGCTCAGGACTCCTAATTTCTTCCTCAGCTTGAATGCCCTCTCTGTTGTTTCCTCTGTGTGGATAGAGGAGGGAAGTTTAGCTCATCTTTAGATGCTTGAATACTTATTTGTCCTTCTGGCCCCGATCCAAATGCATTTCCTCCCAGCTCAGTGGTACACTGCCTGACTGTCAGTATGTTAAAGCTTCTGTAATAAAGATAAAGATTTTTACATTGTTGATAGGACAGATGACTATATATGATTTGATGGGCTTACAGAGAATTATCACCTGACTCTTTTAGCATCTCAAACTCATTATTTTGCTTTTTTGGCAAACTGAAAGAGGACCTGTTATGCCCATTTTCAGGTTCATACTTGTATTGTAAGCCCAATCTCCTCTGATTGGTCAGTGTTTCTGGGTCTTCCGAACCTCTAAAGACCAAATCACAGCCGCGGTGACTGCCACGCATCGAAAAATATGCACCTATTATTTTCAATGTACAAAACCGGTGGCAGCAAGACGCATGTTGGTGCTCCTGGACCACCGCCCCGTGGCACTTTATGCCACTATCCTATTTCCAGCCTCGTTGCCCCTGCAATTAAATGCATTTTTACCCCATTCACTCTCTCTCCTTGTACATACCAGCTCCTGTAGCAGCTCTTTTTCTCTGCTCCTATGGCAGCTCGACTCCTCTCCTCACTTGTGATGCATAAAGAGAACTCTTTTGCTGTTGCTGTCTCGTTTGTGACGAAGAATAGGTGAGGAGAGATTTGTTAAGTTTGAGAAATATCCCGAGCTAAATGAGCCATAAACCCGTCATTATAAACACCATAGCCAAAAAGATATGAAGAAAGATGGCGAGTCATAGCTCTGGAGATTGGCTCTTCAGGTGAGAAATCAAGTGTAATTAGTGGGTGTCCACACCTGATTTTAAACTAATGCGGAGGTGGAAGAGGTACAGATCTTTCATTAAAAGTAGTAAAGTTGTGTGATCGAAACACAACCGGATATGTTAAATCTGGTCCGAAATTATGGAGAAATTTACAACACCGGCAACCAAGCTTCCATGTTGTCCTTTCAATAGCATGTAGCTAGCTTACATTTAACAGTGTATGCTATGTAACGTAAATACTTGCAGTGGTGTGTCTGGAGCAGGTGACACTCTGATGTCCTGATGTTCTGAAGGTTTACCATTACTTTACCTCATTATTTGAAGGTTCGGCCACTTTTAATATGAACATCCTTTATTGTAACATAATATATAAGACACAAAATAAAAGCATATAATATGTCCCCTTTAAACTGTTAGCTTGCTAGCACCTTGTCTGATCTTCTGAGTGCTTGTGTTTCTTGCAGTGTGGGGGTTTGTCGTAGGGGTGTCAGTTTATGTTATAACCGAGTGATATCATGGCCAAAACTAAGAGCCAAGTTATATTAAATCAGAGATGCCCTCTTAGTCAAATGATATCATTCTTGTAAAATGTTCAAATGTTAAACCAATTGGATAAAGAGGAGTGTCTGATCTGGGGTATGAATATTATAAGAGGTAAGAAATTGAGAAAGAACTCAACTGTCAGTCTGACAGAGATAAAACTGTGCACCTACGTTCTTGCAGTTTCCCACATTGCTATCCAAATGCAGAAGTTCAGCAATTCTGGTATTTTTTCTTTGGAACTTCAACAGTTGACAGTTTGGGTGGGAAAAAGGCTGCAGGTTGCACAACATGGCGTCACCTGTGTGTTTATGTAGTTTACTCAAGCCAAACCTTGTCATACCTTTAGCCTCCCCGCTCCCACCGTGTCCAGGCTTGTTAGTCATGGAGGTGTAACACGGCCCGGGATAGCCACAACCCGTGGGATCCTGCGTAGCTGTTGAGAGAGCGCTGAGGTGAGGCAGGGAGCTGTCCGCCCTCCCTCTCTCTCTCTCTCTTATTATGAGCTCTGAGTCATTCATAAAAATGTGAAAACAAAGTCAACAGCATAACTGCCTTCATGTGACTACAAGTTGAGAGAGAGAGAATGACTGCCGGCTGTCGTCTCATGCAGATTAAAGTGAACAGGAGGAATTTCCATGCAAGACAGAGAAAAACATTCTTACTTAATGAGGCAATAAATAACAGCACCATGGGAACATCAGTTAATGAACAAATGCTGCGCTGCCATGTTTGCTTTCATTAATTTCACACACTGCTGTTTCCTATTTGTGATGAATCTACAGATGTATCATCAGCAGCGCTCTGAGAATACTTTATTGCTCTGTGCTGAAGCTACTCAGGTTAGGATGATGTCTGCATTAGCTAACATCGAACATGAAGAGGGGTAATGCAATATTCATTACAAAAAGGACAGATAGGCCTGCTGTATGTCTTTCTGTACTTTCTGTAAATCATAGTTTTAATTTGCTGACTGTACATACTGTTGTCTTTCTGTGTGCATTTGCATCCTGCTTACAGTAGCAGATGGGCGGGGCTAACTGACTGCGTCCTAGTACAGTGTATTATGGTGGTGGAATATTTCATCTGTAGATTTTCAGTCGTATCACAAACCAAGAAGAACATCAGGAATACTCGACTTACTTTTCCCAGGGGCTACTTTTGCAAAATGACAGGAAACCAGGGGCCGGTTCACAAACAATTATTATTATTTATCAGTACGTAACATAAACCAGCCACTGGGGGGCCACTTACTGTGTACTCCTGATGCCGGTCCCAAGCCCGGATAAATGGTGAGGGTTGCATGTCTGCCATACCGGATAGGTCGAAGCCCGGGTTAAGAACGACTGCCTACGGTGCTGTTGACCAGCAGGGTGCCGGTGGAAATTGGACGATTGTTGGTCGAAGACCATCGGGAGGAAGATGATCCGATGTGGCGACCCCTGAAGGGAGCAGCCGAAAGACAAGACATATGAATTACGTATTTACAACCTTTCAACGTGCAGTGTCCTCACTCATCTTTGCCAAGAGGTAAATCCAGTCACAGCAGCCCTGCACAGGTCAGGTGTACGCAGGGGCATGTCTAGAATCCAGAACATTCGGGGCCTCGCCTGGACCTCTATTGGGGCATCTGGGTGATCCTCTCCTGGCTTATTTTTTTAAATAAACAAGCTCTATTTGGGTGTTTTTCAATGCCCTCTGCCACCTTTACATTCAAAGTCCAAAAACAATCCAAGTGTGAATAAATTATTATCATTATTTTTGTGAATAAGAAAACACAGCTCCCTGTCGTCAGCAAGATTTGGCCCACAAGCCCTAAGCTGAATATCACTGCCCTCCATCCTGACATCCATACCTATCCAACCCTACAACAAACAAAACAAACAAACAAATGTATAACATAATTATTAATATCAAACAGGAGTCTGTAGATAAACTCTATCCTCTTCACAAGTGACCATGTAGACAGCAAAAATCTTGTAGTACATGAGCACACAAGATTGGTCTCAAGACTACTTTTTGAAGGATTCGGCTTTGTCTTGGACTTGACTGCATTTTTACTCGCCTCAGAAAAAAGAGGGCTCTAGATTTTATTCCAAGACCACAACTGCAGGGATATCACTGAACTGTCTGTGCAAAAATTGGTACTACATAAAGTTGGTTAAGATGATTGCAGCTTCTTAGTTGTCATGGGAATGTGGATCTTTCAGATTAATTTGAGGAGTGCATGTGGTTTCCATTTTCCACATTTGATCCTGAGTGTGTCATGAAGTGTGAGACTCACACAGGTCTGGTCTTGGCCTTGACTCAGTCTCAACCCCGCAGAGTCTTGGTAATGTCTCAGTCTTGATGATCTTAATACACTCTGGTCTTAGTCATGACTTTGTCTCGGTTTACTTGGTCTTGACTACAACACTACTAAATACAGTAAAAAAGAGTAGTGTTTACCCCTGGTCTCTTCCATAATAAGAACACATTGTGTACATAATAACAAATAAAGGACAAAGGAATAAGCTGAAGTTTTGGTGACTGTGTCCCTGTGACAATCAGCAGCTGGTGGCCGTAGTTTTACCCACCTTTACCGCTACATCACTGTGTGAATCACCCCACAGTGAAGAGATGGAAACTGTGAGCTGATCTGTGGAGAGTCATTTTTTCACTCTGGCGACAGATAAATACTCCTTAGAGGCTAAATTTGATTGAGCATAGCAGCCAGGATGGCCCGACAGTCTGGTGCCCGAAATCCTCCTCCCTACCACACACACACTCACACAGACAGTCTGTTAGATGAGCAGTGAAGAAGAGCAGGGTCGGAGCCAAACCGTGACATCTGGAAGACAGTGTTGCTCGGTGAGGACGCAGCTCGGCTCGACCTTTACTGGAGCATCGCACCCTCGGTTCTGCTGGAAGGAGTGACACAGACACAGCTGGCCAGCGGCCATTACACACTTAATGTGTGTGTGAGTCTGAGTGTATTCATGCACTCATGCCTTTATGAGGTTGTAGTGACCTCATCAAGACAGGAGGATGAGGGAAACTTTGCTGCTCCTTGCTCTACTGAGGATTAGTTTAGGTTTAAAGCTGTGTGGGAAGTTAAAGGGACAGTCCACCAATTTTCTATACAAGAAGATCAGAGACTGCTCAGTCTGAAAACAGTTGTTTAATGTCTTCTCGGCTTAATTGTAAACCGGAGGTATGAAGTTTGAAAGATGTGGGTACTTAAGCAGCCAAGGAGGAACCGATGAAAGACCCTCTTGAGTTGCACTGGTGGAACTGTATGATCCAGGTTTTTTTTTTTTTGAGTTTGACTCATATTAGGGACGAATTTGATTCCAGACATTCTTTCTTGAATCTGTCTGCCGAAGTTCCCCATTTTAAAATGTTGGAATACCCCTTTAGATTAAGCAGTGGCGTAAGAAGCATTAAGGTTAAAATACTTGACTACAAGGTGGCAAAGTGGTGCAGCGGTTAGCACTGTTGCATCACAGGGTGTTCCTGGTTCAAACCCATGTCAGTGTGGGATTTCTCTGGGTACTCCAGCTTCCTCCCACAATCCAAAGTCAGGCAGTTTTGGTTAATTGGTGACTCTAAATTGGCTGTAGCTGTTGTCTGTCTCCATGTGTCAGCTCTGTGATAGTCTGGCGACCTGTCCAGGGTGTACCCCACCTCTCACCCAATGAAAGCTGGGATAGACTCTAGCTCCCCCACGACCCCTAACAGGATAAACGATTATGGAAAATGAATGAATGAATACTTGACGACGACATTGAAACTTTTCATTGAAATGCAACAACCTAACTAACTCGCGCAACAAAAGAGCATAAGCAGGAAAATAAGTGCATTTTTCATTTTTATATAACATTATAAAGAACAAAACAAAAAACAATACATGAGACAGCCAACCCTGAAGACAATAAGCCTTAAGGGGACATGAAGGAGGAAAAAAATAGTGAAAGTGGAAAAAAAGAAGACAAAAACTTTTGCGTTTTGCTGAGAACTACTACTGAGATGAAACCGTGGTCAAGCCAGCCAGCTGCTGTCTTAAGAAGTGTTACCATGCCTATGAACAAGATGAAGGTCCTAAAATGTATATAAACTCATTTTCTTCTCCTGACTTCCTCTGTTATTTTATGAACATAATGCTGCTAATGTGATTGTTTTCAAACCCTGCCCCTGTGTGCGTAAGAATGTGTCACTGCCTGTAGTGTATTTGTCAAGATGGCAGATAGGCAGATGGAGACACTGACACTGAGAGAGTTGGGTGGGGTGGATGTGGTGGGTGTATAGTACTGCAGGAAGCTTCTGACAGCATTGCCCAACAGCTTCGGGTCTGTCTATCAGTTAGAACAGGGAGGAGGGTGATTATGCAACAGCTGGGCTTTCTGTCTTTTCTTCGTAAGAAAGCGTAGCCCGAGACTTACGGGAACAAGTCAAAGATGAGCCAATCGGCTCTTACTGGTGAGGCGGTAGTCTCAGGTCATTAACACCCACTGAGGGTGAGTAGAGTGCAGCTGAGAACATATTACAACACGACCTCTGTAATGTGATCAAAACAAATGACGCACATTGCAGTGATTCTTGAGACATGGGACAAAATAGGTCCAGCAAGTGTGACTGCTAGTAGGTGTAAAATGAAAATATTTTCAATTTACCAACCTCAGTTTCATTTAATCATTATCATATCAAATGACACTTGTTGTCTTCTCACTACATCTTGAACAGTGTGTCCACAGAGAAGGCTTCAATCATTCATATGCAATAAAATGATGATACCTTCTTTTTTCTACTTCATTTGATGCCTATCATGTGAATCAGTTGTGTAAATTGCCACCAGACGCAACAGGTGTGTAGTATTGATATACTTTCAAATGTTTTGGTGGCATCTGGGCACGCTGGACTGCCTGCTCCATTAAATACACTGTGCCCGACTTCACCACATCACAGACAGTATGGTTTGTAGCTGCTGAGTAGTGGGCCAATCACATGCCATATTAAATAGAAGAACACTTTTAGTGATTGGCTGTGAGGAAAACCATACAAATAGTCATTTCTATATAGATTTGTGAAGGAAACGGATTGATTGCAGGTATTATTTGCCTGGAGAATTTTTGAGACTACTTCATGCTGGATTATTTTGGTCGGTACCTTAATGGTAGCGAGTACCGTAAAGGTGCTAGAGGTCTGGGCCAAGCCCCGAATTTCCTTGAACCCAAGAAATGCCCCTGTATACACCTGACCTATCCAAGACTGTGGAGCCTGGATTTGCCTCTTGACAAAGATGAATGGGGGCAGCAAACACCAAAATGTTGAAAGCAATAATTTATTATTCATACTGATGAATAGTATTAATATTTGTTTATTAACTGGCCCCTGCTCTCTGGTCATTTTGTATTTGGCCCCTGGGCAAAGCTAGTTGAGTATCCCTGCCCTAGACTAACCTCTGCAGTTTGGAGAACAGCTTTGCTAAAGCAACACGTCTGTTATTCCCAGTTTGTCAAAGGCATTATTGTACACCTGAAACAGGAACCAGGTCAATAACGCTTCCAGTTGTGTTTTTACAAATGACTGGTGATTCCTTCTACACCTACTGAAATGTTGATCAGAGGTATCTTCGTCTCTTCCTGTGTGTTTTGTTTTCTACGCACAAACCAACCCTTAATACTAAATAAGACCTTTTTGTAAAGGTGAGTTTCTTCAACCTAAAAGCACGAAAGACCATTCAAACATATAAAGCATTCCCCTTAGACGTCTGACTGGATGCAATCAAGCTTTGTGGCAGTGGATTCCATACTTTTAAATGGCAGGGTTACACCTGTGGAAATGGGTGCAAAAACAAAAGTGTTGCATTTAAATTTTTATACACACACATATACATATCAAGACATAATCACATATCTCAACACACATATGTAAACACAGACATAAGTATGTATACCTTCTTTTAGTAAACAAAATCACAGGCTCATTGATAATTAAATTATTGAGCTATTAAAGCATCGCCTATTCCCAGTCCTAATAGTCTGAATAAAAGATTATACCCTCTTTAACTTCTCAGTTGTGACAACCATCATTACAAACAAGACAAAAATAGATCCTATCTTTGGTTTTCTCACTTTGCACCTTCAACTGAATAAAGGCAGAAGAGGCAGAAGGTCACCTTTAGAACTCCTGCTCTCCAGCTGAAATACTTGGAACATTTGGACCAGCACAGCTACTTGGCTGCATTTTAGGACGCTCATAACACCAGCAGCCGACATGCAGAGTCTGATGTGGCATGCGGTTCTTAGAACGCGAGGGGAAATGAATGGCGATGTCATTCGCGGAAACTACCTGTGGTCGCTGATACACTGTAATCTCTTCAGGGAAATTGTAAGTTGTCTGAGAACCTGCAGAAGAAAGCCAGCAGCAGATCAGAGGGATTACTGATGACTGACACTACAGTCTGAATTCATGCTGGAGATGGCATTTTATTTTTAGGGCTGGTTTCCTTTGATGGCCTCTGCCTATTATTATCTGATACAAAAATACACACAGTGAGTTGCACAGAGCCACTTCAGCACTTTGATTTGGTGTATTTATGACTTGAAACGTGCATGTCTGAGAATAAAGACGGGCATTATGGCTTCCATCTGCATCCCTTAATTTCAGTCCCCGTCCATCCGCTCAAATCCCAGCTGCTAAACACGCATTGTATTCACCTGACAGAGGCTGATGGGAGCAGCAGCGTGCCCAGCCTCCATGTAATTTGCTGTTGTGTAAATCTTTGTTTCGCTGTAGGTGGGGTTGCAGAAGCGCTGTCTCAAGGAAGATTAGCTGTGAGGCCCGGTGTCTCTCGGGAGCATCACAACTGATTAAACCTACAACTCTTATCTATCGGAGAGAGCAGATCCATGATGGGCTGCTGCCTGCTGGTCACTATCACCACTAAAATGTCAAGATTAACCCTTAAGAACATCTGCAAGTTGTTACAGGGAATAAACCGATAAAGACAAGCAGTGGTCCACATTCCGGATGTGAATTTACTTCAGTGAAAACATTACATTACACACTCTCTCTGCGTGTGTTTTAATCTAAGCTTCTCTGTTCTGTGTTGTGGTAGCCGGGCATGCATGTGAGTCCCTGTGTATATCTCACTGTTGTTATGTTTTTGGGTTGGGACGGTGTTATCAGAGGTAAGGTGGGGCGAAGCTAGCCAATGGGATGCACATTTTTTCTTCCAAGCATGTTTCAGACTAGGCAAAACAATGGCGGCGTGGAAGCGTAATGCCCAGCTTCCCTGCTAGGTTAACACCATTAGCTCTGTGAGCACTGTTAGCTGCCAGCTCAGCCACCTCCATGTTGAGAGGCATGTGCAGGCAATCCAAGCAAAGACTCTGAATAACTGATATGCTCTGAATGTTGTCTACAGCTCTTTTAAACATTTTTACATTACTGAAGTTCATAATTACCATCAAATATACTTAAAGTATCAAAACTAAAAGTGTTTTTTATGCCTTATGCTATTGGAGTATTATTACTGATCAATCAATCAATTAATGAATTTATTTGTCACATCATATACAGTACAGTTCTAGTAAAATTATGCATAAATATGTGAGACTTAATGTCATAGTTGGAGAAGACGCAGCTGTTTTAACTACATTATGCTCACTTAATTTCTTATGGGGCAAAAAGGACGACTGCCTGGGACTCCTGTACCTAATTTGATTCACTGTAAACTTCTTCAAGATGTACAAAATCCACCAAGGCATCCCACATTATTACCTCATCTTTGTGGCCATGAGTCAAAATCTAGTTTTAAGACTTAATGTTAGCTTACACAGCGCTCACTTGAGATCAAGTCACACTCCAGTGTATTAGTACTGGCTGGTCTCTGGGTCTAATGGGGGAGGGAGGCAACAAAAGGCCCGTTTCCACCGCAGGAACTTCGGGGTAGATTTACGGGGCCGGGGCCGTTGGTGCGTGTCTCCACCGCAGGAACCAGCCCCGAAGGACAGAGTTCCGGAACTTTTACAGGGGCTAAACAAGTCCCTGCTTCGGGGTAGGTACTCAGAACGGCCCTGAAAGACTCCTGGGTGGGGCTTGGGGATTACTTGGTGCTGATTGGATTTACTCAAGGCGGGATGTGACGTTAACAGAAAGCAACAAAATAGCCGGCATTTTTAAAACTCAGCAGAGAGGGTTAGCTCGTTCATAGCTTCCACCGCCATGTAAACAAACTCAATAACTGGTCCGTGAAAAACATATTTTTTCCGGCGGATATCTTAGTTACAACATGATTGAGCTAGCAAAGCAGTTTTGTGTTGCTATGTGTGATATTTATTCAGTTTTGGGAAATCACGATGTCTAGAAAGCATCAGTAGCTGCAGCTGACAGGGACAGCTAACAGCAGCAGCAGCTAACATCAGGACGTCATCTGTTAAAAGCGTCCCGTTGTCGGAAACGACATGAAACTACTCCAGTTAGCTCAATCATGTTGTAACTAAGACATCCGCTGGAAAAAAAAATTTCACGGGCCACTTTGTGAGTTTAGTGAGTTATTACAGACACCACTAACCGCTAACAGCGTCCCTACGCCGCTACGTTGCTCCGGTCAAAATGGTCGCGTAACGATTACATCACATCCAGAGCCTGGTAACTTCACAGGAACCTTCCTCCTACTCCGCTCTCTCAGTGGAGACACGGCGGTTGAGAGGACCGAGCAAGAGGACGTTCCTGTAGTAGTTCCTGCCCCCCAAATAGTACCAGGAACTTCTTCAGTGGAAACGGGCCTTAAAGGCCCAAAAGTCATCCCCCAGCCCCCCCATCAAACACTTAATTTCCTGCGTTCTGGTGAATTTATGTTCCAGTTTGTGGCTTTTCTGCATCAGTTTATAATGTAATTGTCTTGAATTTTGTCAAATAAAAGCCCTCGTTGATGTCATTTACTGGGGGGAGGGGGAAATAGCGCACATGTGCTTAATATTGAGGGGTGTGTGTATCCTGCATCTCCTCGAAATCTACACCTATGCCCCCACCTCAACTCCCCCACCCCCCTGCGCCCCCCAACAGGTTAATCCAACTGTGCTGCTTGGTTATTTAAGACCATAATAATACACTAAATATATTACCATGTGTAAATCAGAGACACATTGACAAATACCCATTTAAGCATTTAGCAGTGGTTTAATAAAGCTGAAATCCTGATACCTAATATCAATTTGTGGCATATGTGTGTGCAGTTAGATCACCTTGACAAAATTTAACTCGTCTACTGTAAGTATATTAACTCTTCTAAATCAAGTACCTTCTCGTCCTTCATGTTCTGCATGAATGGATGATTTTTTTACAATAACGAAGTCAGTGCTGTTGTTATATATCTGAATATCTTTCATCTTGTTTTCCTCTCTATATGTAAGCACCCCTGCCCCTTTTTGTTGCCATCTGCTTCGCCCGTCTGCTCTTATCTCTTCATCTGCTCCGCTTTTCTATAAAGGTGTCAAACAGGAAACCGGGTAGAAAAAAAAAGTAAAACCCTCTGACCTAGTAAATTCTATTTGTGTTAACATACTCTATGCACTGCTGTTGCTTTTGTTTTTACTTCCCTTATAAGTAAATTCTATCTGAATAAGAATTTATCCTACCATGTTTTCTTACTCTAACACACGTATGACATTTGCTTTCACCTTGATGTGAAGTGTGCTGCAGCACCAACAGTACCCTTTTTAACGTGATTATGTTGAGCTACACAGGGTCACAGCAACCCACTGTGCTACTTGAAGCAATACAAAGGAGTCACGTGTCATAGTTAAAAAAATATTTATTGAAATCGTATAAAAATAGTTTCTAACATAATTTACAATTCTAATTTGAATGGATGAAAAAACAATCCAAGCTGCAATCATGAAACCAGAACAGTTTTCTCATTCTCTCTCTCTCTCTCTCTCTCTCTCTCTCTCACACACACACACACACACACAAATACATTCATACACTCTTACACACAAACATCCAACATTCAGAATTCACTTGCTCCCACAGCAGACAACAGCGACCAGTTACACAAAACCAGTTACCATCAGTAGACGTTCATGTTCAGATACATTAAGATGGAAGTGCTTTCGGGGACTATTTACACGTTATTTACAGGACATACACAAACATACACACACATCTGCTCTTTTTTCTTTCTTTCTTTTTTTTTTTTTTTTAAATTTCAAGCCATAAATATGGTCAGAAAAGATTCATCTTGTCTTTGTTTGTCTCTTTAAATAATCTGTGGGCCCTTCAGTGACTGTGGAATGAAATACACACAAACAGCCGAAATTCTCTCATAAATAAATAAATAAATTCTGAGCTCATTGAGTGTGAGAAAGAAGTCACAATAATAATAAATATCATCATTATTTACAATTCTTGTCCCCACCAAATTTTAAGACTTGTGTGAGGCACTGTTTAAACATAAAAAAAATAAAAAATTGAAGTGAAGAGCAGAGGATGTTGTATTTCGGTATGGTTTGCATTGTGGTGTGCATTCAGGTGGATGTGAACGAGCGGTTGCCTAGGCCTCATGTTTGTATACAACATGAGAAGAAGAGGAAGCGGAGGTTGTAGAGTAGAGGTGGATGCTGTAGTAAAGAGTGTGAGGTAAGTCCAGTGTTTCCTCTATGATGTGTTTGCACAGGTTGCTGCCAGAGGTATGAGGTTGTCTGGTTGCTAATGACATTGGAGTAGTAGAAGTTGTGATAGTAGTGGTTGTAGATGGCATAGGCTTTACTGATCTAGGCCCATGAGAGGAAAAAACAGCAATAAACAATATAAAGCCTTGTACAGAGTAAGGAGCAGAAAGGTCTCGGAGAAGAAGAGCCTTTTCTGCTTTCACAAATTCAAGTATTTTCAGGGTCCCCCAACAATCTCACAGAAGGCACTTTTTGAATACCGCGCTCCTCGTCGCCAACACCTCTGCTCTTCCCACTCTGCTGTGACACAGAGAATACAGGGAGGGAGCAGAGTACAGTGCAGCGAGAGGTTACATAACACAGACTGTCTGCTTGCCATTTAGCAGAACAGCAAGCTTGTGTACTGTATTTGCAGGTGTCCGTGCATACAGAGCATGCCCCCTACAGACTGATAAACACCCGTTGTCTAGATCCAGCGAGGATGTTGTTGTGACACCGACGTGGGTCAACAGCTGGGGAAATCAAGTAGTTGGGGTGGTGAGGGCGGAGAGGGTCTGGCCTGCCAGGCTGAAACCGAGGTGTGATAATTTTGTCGTGACCTCGGTCTCCTCTGTGTTTAGTCCTTTACACCTTGCTCTCACTTGTGTCGGGACCGCCGGCCTGTGCGCTGCCCTCCACTCCTCTCTGCTTCAAGTCTGTTACATAAGTCTTTATTAATAGTCTCTTATGTCAGTGCAGTCCAGTTCGGACCCAGCAGCCCAGAGCGAACTGTTCGTCTCCATCACTGAGCCACAGCCACAGGGGTGGGTGTGAAGGCTGTGGGCTCGTGGCTGATGCTGTGCAGCCTGATCTCTGTGGTCGTCTTCTCCGTCTGCACTGTGGATGGGATTAAAGAGGAGGGTGTGCTCTGCATCCACGAGTGATTGATGATGTCCTCGAAGGATGGACGGTCGGCTGGCCGCAGAGACAGACACCACTTGATCAGCTGCTGGCATTCTGGTGGGGATGGAGGAGGAGAACCAATAAGTCTGGAGCAATAAACTGAGCATGAAATATTACACACCTGTCACCCAGAAGCTACAGCATGTATTGCCATGTGAATTTACCTGTGGAGATTCTTCTCCGGAAGAGGACCTGCCCCCTCGTGATCTCCTCATCGTGCTCGAATGGAATGTCCCCACACACCATGTCATACAGCAAGACACCCAGGGACCAAACTGTGGCAGAGCGTCCATGATAGCGATGATATTTGATCCACTCTGGCGGGCTGTACACTCTTGTGCCTGTCAGGTGGGAGGGAAGAAAAAGAATATCTTTAAAAACTGCATCCATGTTTAACAACAATGCACAAATTAACACAACTATCAGATATATCTTCCATCTGTTATTGTATTATGCAGTCAAACTGAAAATGAAAGCATTGCAGGCGGGGCGAAGCGATTAATTTTTATCAGCTGAGCTGTTTCCGAGGCTATTATCTGGGCTCAGGTGCCAGGGAGCGTGACAGGCAGTGTGTGTGTGTGTGTGAGAGAGGAGTGTGTGTGTGTGTGTGTGGGAGGGGGAGCGGACATGTGACTTTGTTTACAAACTTTGAGTTGTAAAAATGCACCTTCCCTCCCATAGGGGGCGCCAAAGCAACGGCAATGCTGCTCAGCCAGTATTAATAGGCTGCTGTGTATATGTGTGTGTGTATGTGTGTGTGGAGGGGGTTGTTAGAGATGACACAACCTAGGAATTCCTGCTGGGGTGTGTGGGCACAAATCATAAGACTGAAGAGGTTCACCTGGCTATTCATGTGGCTATGACGCTAAACCCCCCTCTCTCTATTACACCCAGTGGAATAACAGATTATAACACATCAGAGTCTGTTCTGAGCATCGATGACTCACCATCAAAGTCTGTGTATATGGTGTCCTTCAGCAGGGCTCCGGACCCGAAGTCGATGAGCTTCATCTCCCCGGTGCGGAGGTCGATGAGTATATTCTCGTCCTTGATGTCCCGGTGCACCACGCCGCAGCTGTGGCAGTGCCGCACAGCCTCCAGCACCTGGCGGAAAAAGCTCCGCGCCAGCTCCTCCGGTAAGGCACCTTTCTCCGTGATGAAGTCGAACAGGTCCTTGACGTTTTCGGGCCTCTCCATCACGATGATGAAGCTGTCCGGCCGCTCAAACCAGTCCAGCATTTTGATAACGCCACGGAAGCCTGTCCCGACTTTCTTTAACAGCACGATCTCCATTGGGACCCGGGAGCCATTCTGGAGACACCATGATAAATATTAGCTTTTATTACAAAAATACAAGCTCAAATAATGCCCAAATACTTTCAAAATTCAGTGTTTACTTGACATAGTTATGGTTATAAATGGTTTCTTACCAGGTCCCCCCACTCGGAGATTCTGTCCTTGGCCACATGTTTGACAGCAACCTAGCAAAGCAAAGGCGACACCGCGTCAAATGACATGTACAATAAAATACAAAGCAGCTGCTTCAACATGCAACATGCCCCATAATAATGATAATAATAATAACAACACATGAGGCATACTAACCGGAGCTCCGTCGGATATCCTCGTCCCGGAGTACACGGTGCCGAAGCCGCCGCTGCCCAGCACCGCGCCGACCTGATACAGCTTCTCGAAAGGCTCCCTCTCCTTCACTGTGAGACACATAAACACAGCCGGTAAATACGGGAAACTCACTAAGCTAGTCCCTCTGTGCACACCGGCTCATATAGCACAGCAGCTACAGGCAGGGTGAAGATATCTGAACATGATAGTATGGATATTAAATGTGATAAAGCTTTAAATGAGCCGCCGTCCTTGAGACATTAGCAAGTAGTAGCATGTGCGGACGGAGGCACGATAAGCGGGCTGCCAGCCATTGCTGCAGCCGCGTCCTCCATGACGACACGGTGGAAAAAGGGCGTCTAACCTTGATGAACTTGGAGCTGGATCTTCGCCGGCATGTCTACGGAGGAGATGTGGGCCAGAGAATTGAGCTTGGACAGCAGCATTCCTTTGAGTGTGTATATATCCACCACGGGCAGGCGACCAGACGACGAGGACGTGTTCTTCGTTTTTGTTGTTTTGGTCTATAATGGCAGTTTTTTATCCCGTTAGTGCGACTCTCCCGTCTCCGGCGAAGAGCTTAAAGTCCACGTAGCAGGAACAAAAAGGCGGTAAGAATCCTCTCATCCGGATAGAAGAGACCACGGATATTCCCCCGCAATGTTTTGTAAACAGTTAAGTAATATAAACAGAGAGAGGACGGCGGTGCAGAGCGATACCTCTGTCAGACACCGGCTCTTGGAAACAACGAGTAATGTGGGGGAGGACGCTTATAAGGCAGTAGTAAGGGGCCGGGCAGCGCGGTCTGACGTCTGCGTTTCCCCGCCTCCTTCCGCTCTCTGCACCAATAGGAGCGCAGATACGCGCTCCAAACGCACGTCAATCACCGGATGAAAATACAGCCAACCTCATAACCGGCTGGGCCAGACACAGACGTGGCGGGAATAAAAACGCGCTAAAAAGGGGGGAGACAAAGTAGTAATTATGAATTCAAGTTGGAGGGAAATGCAAATTCAAAGCCAAGTGCCTCCCCCATGTTTCCTCTCTTCGCGGGAAACTGACTCAGGGAAGAGAAGATTTGATCAGACTATTATTAATAGGCTGCACATAACTGGAAGAGTGCATCAAGTTACTGAAAGTGGATGCACAGCTATTCTATTCTGTTCGCTTCCTTGCGATACAGTGTGGCAATATTTGATGTTAAAGTCTCAGTTATGGTGCTTTTTAATTGTTCTCAACTTGTGTCCACATGTGAGAACAGAAACATACTGTTGCTGCTGGCTGCACTAAAGCATCCACATGGCTTAATGAAGACGTTGTAGTACACGAGGAGACACACACAACCTGAGAGCAGTTCATCAATCGCATTCCAGCCATTCTCCCCCGCTGCCATTTACCTGATTATTTTCACATTGAACACAGAGGTTTATTGGCTGAAGTGAAGTCCAGGACTATGGGCTTTATTTGAGTTGCCTGACAATGCCTCTCCACTGGCTGCGCATCAAAGCGCGCTGGGGAGAATAGGCGCATTCCTCTCATTCTTTCAAATTGGGTGGCCGCGTTTGCAGCCGTTCACAGGATGTGGGAAACTGGAGATAAAAAGACTTCCATTTACCCCCCCTTTCTCCTCCCACCCTCCTCCTCTCTCTGCTCCTCCTCTCTCCGCCCTCCTTTTCCCGCGCACGTTATTGTCTGAATGGCATGCTCTCCCTCTCCCTCTCCCCCCATGGCTAAATGTAGTTTTGTTTTACTTAAAATTTCATGGTAAGTTGTAAACCATCATAGTGCTGATGGGTTTTTACAAATGTGCAATGTGGCAATGCCTCTCCATCAAGGAAGATGGGATTAATAGGGAAAAGTCCGTTTATGCATATTTATTATTAAATGTAGTGCAGCTGAGTGAAATCTAATAAAATAAAGATCAAGATAAATTAAGATTTAGTAGTCCTTTTGCATGCATGTTTAAGTAATCCTCTATTAAAATGCAACTGGGCCAACATGAGATCTGCAAACAAAAACAAAAGTTCAATATCAACCTATATCTTGGTTATAAAAGAGGAACCTGATGATTGTGCAAACTGCTTGCAGGTCACCACGGCTGACTGGAATGAAAATGACAGCATGGGAGTGTTCCTACTTGCTTTCTCTGTGCCCTGGGCAAATTCCTCTAATGCCTCTGAAATGTTTGAAGGCAATATGCAGAGCTGCCGAACTACGTAACACGTCAACCACTAATCATCAAGACTGAAAGTGTTTGTTAAAGTAAATTAAAAAAGACTGCACACTGAAAAGCACACCCTGTTTTTCTAGTTTCTAAATTTGTGTATATGTGTGTGTGTGTGTAAAAGTAAAGGAGTGTCTTATTGCTCTTCATGTTACTGACTTTACATCTTAGTATGCAAAACATCTCTGATATTGTTAAGTTGCAGGAGTAACATTATAGTAATAGTAGTTTAAGCATAAGCGGTTAATTAGTGTCCTGAAGGGTCCAGAGAGGAGTGTGCGCAAGTTCAAGCTCAGTCAGAAGCACAGGAGAGGTGTGTGAAATCGGAGAGGTCTAAAGCAATGAGTGTGACAGTGACCGCAGGCCTATGAAATGCCACCAGTGAGCGCATCTCTCTGTGGGGCTGCAGATATCCTTGCCTGCATGATCAGCAGGGCTCAAATGACAGCTATCCAACCCCATCTGTCAGAAGGACAGATTATTAGTTGCACCCCTCTCCTCGGGGCCAGCTGCTCGTTCCAATCTCTGGAAGTCTCAGTTTCCTCCGAGGAAAGGGCAACAGGTTCTTACTGTAAAGCAGGGCATCACAATTTACGTCAGTGAGCACCGAAGAGATTCACAGTGCGACCCCGTATCTGATGAGCTTTTGCCACAGTCACTCAAGTTTTTGCTACCTTTTCTTTTAGGTATCGGTCCTGCAGTGTACTGCACACTGAAACTTTAGAGGCCACAAGGGAAAATAGCAACAGGGCAAAAGATTTGGCTTACATAATAGTTCTATGAATTACTTCCTCTTTCTAGATAAATAGAAACTCTGCCCACAGGAAGCTTTCACAACACCACATTACATTTCTCAATGTAGACTGTGGGACTATAATCAATATGTGCACAATCCATTTGAATATAAAGTTCATGAATTTGAGACATTATTTATTTATTTCTTTATTATATCATAGTATTTATTTATTCACATTTTTGCTAATTTGATAAATACTGACAATTTTTATGAGGCCATTATTATTATTATTTTTTTTTTTTGTGCAATAAAAGCTTTACTTTATAATACTCTGCTGGGTTGTGATGGACTTTTGCATTGTATTGTCTATTTGTGCTTATTGCATGAAAGCAAATTTGATGGTTGCATAAATTGTGACTTTAAAACACACACACATTCTCCAGTGGTGTAGAGGTAGTTGCTGAGGCTGGTCCACTGGGAAGATGAATCTATTACTGAGGAGGAAGTGGGTACACTCGCCTGTATATTCCAATGACTTTTCAGCTGATCGGTAAAGAGGTGGATATGCCCCATATACCCTCCACTACACCACTGACATTGTCCACTCTATGCAATTCTTGTTCCACTTGGTCATGATACTGTAAATTGGTTTCCCCTTTGTGCAACATTGTGACTTAACTGATGTTGCAATGCCAAGTGAAGCTTCCCATAAACTCTGTTATCTCCCTGACCCTTGACTACACCCTTGACCTGGCACTCCACCTCCACCCTTGATGACAAAGTCATAACACTTCACATGTAATACATTAACCACCTCTGCACACAGTTTATTCTTGGAAGATGATTCACTTTCTCCATGTGGCAAAGCAGATTCCTGTTAAGACCTCTACTGTCTTTATTCTTCTCTGCCTCTCTCCTTCGCTCTGTCTTCCCGGATGTCGTAAAAAGGCTCAGCCACTTGTCTGCACTTAAAACACTTGTTCGTCCATCAATCACGTCGGCCAGCCAATCACCTCTCCAGCTGTCGTCAGATCCCACCTGCTGCCACTCTGTGAGTGGCAGGAGAAATTATCACGGAGGTGGACAGGACAAGTGTGGGCTTGCACGGGGTGTTTGATGGCTCCCAATTTCCCAGATGGATTCAACAATGGATAGAACATGGCCTCTGCGGTCACTCCCTTGGAGATGTGCATGTCATGTACAAACAGAGATGCCCATCCTGGTGTGGATGGATATGTAATCATGAGATATGTTGTTTTATTTGTATTCTAACGATCCATATGGAAATGAGACTTGTAATTATTGTAAGTAACAGCTGTAGCTAGTTTACGTAAAAGCGCTCAGGCCGTTCTTTAAAGCTGCACATGACTGTGTTGAGGTTTAATGGACTGGTTGAACGGATGGTCTGTAATTTTCCCCGTTATGGTTTTGATACTTCACACACAGTGTTATCATTCATGGCGGTAACTTTGGTGCGTACAATGAATACAACTCAGAGCTGCAGAGTTGTAAATATTCCCAACTGAGGGATAATTGCTGTTTTTATATTATAATTGCTCTAAGCTGTGTGAGCCTACAAATGGGCTGGAATAGCCTTTCAACTGTAATGATGGTGATGGAGATAAATTATGTTCTCTTAATAGATTGGTTTGAATGACATGCATTTTTTTGCACAACTTCATAGCTGTAATTAGACTTCATACATGCGTCAGGATTATTGTGTGTATGTAACAACATACGCATGGGTTTTTCATAAAAAATATGATCTAGACAATAGGCTTCATTCTTCACAATGAAGCTTTTATGTCTGTGAAACGGCTGTTTGATATAATAAATGTAACCATTAAGCTGTCATCTTCTGAAGCGCTAATGTTAAATCACTCAAAGGCCCCTAAAAATCATTTGTATGCTCCTCACTGACAGTCGGTCATACTGGAAGTGTGATGAGGTATGCGGCCTGCAGAGATGGAATGAAGCCAGGTGTCTCATGGTGTTGTGTGTGCCTTGACAGTGATTGACAAAGACTACCCCATAATTAGAGAAGGGTCGTAATACTGCCCTGCAGCTCAGCAGGAGGAGCAGCCTCAATCCTCACAGACAAACAAAACCCGCCCATTAAAGTTATGTTGATTGGGTTGCCAGACAAAGAAGCCTTCAGGGTCATCATTTCATATTACTTTGATGGTCAGGAATTCATTGATTAATGCAGGCGTGCAAACATGAAGGGGTATCAGTTTTGAGACAAGCTGGTTCTCGTTAGGAGTTGCCCTGGTTTTGCATTCACGCTGTCACTGACTGTTACCTCATGGACCCTCCTCAACACTGATCTCACTGCGTAAAAATTTCTGTGGAGAAAGTTATGGCTGGCAGCTGCCCACTCTGAGCACACGGGACGTGGAAATCACCAACCCGACCACCCCACTCTGATGCACACTTAAACACACGCAAACAAACACAAACTCTGAAACGCTATCCGTCATGCTTCCGAATTAGCAGCAAAGGCTGATAAACCCTCCCCAAATAAGGAGAGCATCGGCATGTGTGAAAGTTTGTGTGCGCGTGGAGTACGTGGGGGGAGGCGTATTGGGGAGGGTGAATTATTTTTAGAGGTGTCCAAAGGCTGTGTGGTGGGTTAGCTCCAGTGTGGCCTGACCTCTCCTCAGGTAGCCTCTTACCCTCTCCGCTCCTCAGGTCCTGAGAGGTTTTGACTGGTGGGGCCATGGGAAAAGGCTCCAATGGACATCAAAGGCAGGCCTATGTGGGAAAGCACCACAGAGGGCCTGCAGAGAACCCTAAAGGTCACCACGGGTCAACTTTCATGTCAGCACAGGCCTGGTTCAGGGTCAAAGGTTATTGGCATACCTGTCCAGCGCCACACAGACTGTTCTTCCAGGATATTATCCCCACTTGTCTCAATTAGGGGTTTGGCTACTGAAGGGCCAATGTAAGGTTTGTTTGTGGCTATAGTTGTGCTTGTTAAGGAGGAGGGTGTAATCTGTGTGTAAAAATGGCAAGATGCCTCGAAGGTTGCCAGTGGTTGCAATAATAGGGCTGTTGTCGGCTTTAAACCACTCCATATGGGGGGGTCAGATCACAGGAAATGACACTTCCTAGTTTAGCCCTCTGAATCGTGCTGATAATAACAGTGTTGACAGAAGTGATTACGTGAGCCTATATATAAAAAAAAAACTAAAATTCATTGTGCCTCATTAAATAGTACGTGTATAGAAATGTTCTTACTTTGCATACAAAATAAGTGCCCATGCAAAATCTCTTCTGAATGCAGTATCTTCCAGCAAGACGAGATGTGCCATCAACACCTGCTTGGTGGTAGATTAGAATCTTCAAATTACCCTTTATATATGTGCAATTTCATGACACTAGGAACTGGTAGGAGTAGCTAATCTTTATAAACCAAAACTGTAACTATAATCAATGTATATGGCGTATATTCTTGAAGGCAACAAAATCATGCAAGATTCTTCATTTATTTCTCCACAGCCTTTAGCACCACATCCTTGCACATAGGCTGCTGACAAATTTTTACATGGATTTTAGTTTTGCATCTTCTCTTTATGTCAGAAAAATCAATTAAGCAATAGAGAGTTGAGGAAATGGTTCTCTGTCTAGTACACCCTCATCCTCCACAGCGTTTCCTCAGGGCTGCGTAGGGCAAAGGGTCAATCGGCGATCAGTCACTCCTGCTAACCAAACCCAACCCAAGATGATTCACCACCTTGGCTTTACACCAAAACAGCACTGCCCTACCAACGGTGTTGCAATGGCATTAAGGGTCACAGAGAGAGAAGTGAGTGGATTGGCGGGGGAGCGGGAAGCCATGTGCCTTTGGAACGCGAATAAGAGATGGCGAGGAATGTGCTGAACCAGGAAGAAGGGCTGCTGGTGTCACCTTCCCACGGAGGTTAAGAGGAGAGAGGGGTGGGGTTGTTGTTTAGTGGGGGCTGCACACATTTATCCACGTGGGAAACAGACAGTAGTGACATATTAAACTTCCGTCACACAAACAGCCCTGTGACACTGTTGCCAGTCACTGTTTAAGAATGTTGGCTGTGGGATTATTTCAAACTTCCCACAGGGAGAGAATAGGGGTTTTTGCCTTTGCCCTTTCTTTACGTTTGGCAATCAGCTGGTCTGTTTTTGTTTTGAACGAGACGAAGGCAGTGTGAATGGGCCATTTATTCACATGAGAACCAACTGAAGAGACAGGTTACACCGTGTCATCTATAAATAGCCCTGGCCCAAATGAATAAGTCCTCGTAGAGAAGTTGTGGAACATTAAAAAAATCCCCATGACTAGCATCAGTTTTGCCTTTTTTTCCATTTCAAGTTTTTCAGCCGATCTATTTTGTTTCTGCCTCTCAGCTCAGCGCCTCAGCCCCCACCCGACTCAATCCCTCTCTTTCTCACCCTCCTTACCCCCACCCCTCGACACCATTTACAGTTGATTTGCATTGTGGCCCAGAGAGCGGAGCAGGCACTTATTGTTGTTGTCGTGATGGCAGAGGGGTTTTCCCACCAGCTTTTCCTTCTCCTCCATCTGAATCAAAACACCTCTGTGTTGCTGCCGGTGATGTCATGGCCCAGAAACTACTCAAAGCTGCTTCCCTGGGAAACCCCATATCAGGAAGTCCAGACAATTTTTTCCCCTCCTTGATTGTTATACCAGAGCAGCTTGGACGAGCCTGCCGAGGTTTCTGATTAGGTTCCCATACACTGTCGGTTGATATGGCCAGCGCGAACCCGCTGAACTCAAACGACGGGGCTTGGCTACTCATCTGCCCTGCTTTTTTTCACTGCTTTGTTTTAGAAAGAGAGACATTTTTGCTGAACAATCACACTGAACAAATACTGTGGATACAGCCCCTGCACTGAAAATGACAACCCCTGCAAATATATCTGTGATTCATTGTTTGCTTTGCTG
This sequence comes from Epinephelus awoara, assembly GCA_035609425.1. NCBI lineage: Eukaryota > Metazoa > Chordata > Actinopteri > Perciformes > Serranidae > Epinephelus > Epinephelus awoara. Next base: position 30,898,684 of record CM069301.1, on the reverse strand, counting down.
TTTTCTACATTTGGGCATACAGCTCTCAGCAACAAGGAGTAAAAAAATGGAGCTGCATGAGTCTTTCAGCTTAAACAGTCTACAGGCTTAACATAATGTAAATGAGGAAAAACAAGTGAGCTGGTGTGAACTGGTTGGAAGCGATAAGTCTTCCAGAATGCCTGTTTAGGTGGGTTTTCCCATGGAGACGTTATGCAGGGTTGATCACATTACTGTTTTCGGACATATTTGTGGAATCGCCTCCGGGTGAGTGTTTCCCATGATAGTGGCTGACTGTCAGCTGCAGTGGTACGCCACTGACTGGAGCACGTCATAGCCCTGTGGAGCCTGGGACACTGATACAAGACATTTTTTTTTACAAGCCCACAAAGCGTTGGTTATCAACCGATGAGACTTGTTGATATAAAGCATGTCTCCTGTTACAGCCTTCAAAATCTGGGAGGACTCATCATGCTTTAAAGGAAAAGTTCAACATTTTTTTTAGTTTAGTTTAGTTAATTAGTCTGTCTAACAGGGGTCATGCACAACACAACTGTTGAGCCAGAGTTAGCTATACAGCCAATCTGCATCCCTGCAGTCTGTAGTCCCTGAGCAGGAAAATATAAAAAATACAATACAGACAATACAACAATTATAAGCACAACAGTTTGCAAGCAAAACAGCTTGCAAATGTACAAACGGCACATTGATATAAAATGTCATACAAGAAATACATAATATGGGGTGTTGGTGGCTTAGAGGGTAGAGCAGGCGCCCCATGTACAAGGCTGTACAGCGGCCCAGGTTCAACTCCAGCCTGTGGCCCTTTGCTGCATGTCAAAAAAAAAACCCAAAACTTACCTGTCCTGTCCATTAAAGGCAAAATGCCCCAAAAATAGAAATTAGAAATACATAATATAGTCTTTTAAATTCAGACCAAAGATTCACATCGAGACAAAACTGTTTTAGAACGTTGCAGGGAAAAGTTGTAGCGTTGTGAACGCGCCCGCAGCTGGTTTCACAACATAAAGCACATCACCTGTATCTACAGCCAGAAGGCTTGTAGGGAAGTCCTCTCGTCAAGTCAAAATGACTGCAGACGTCGTGTTTGCTTGCTGCAGCAGGTGCTCTGTTCCCGTCGAACCCTCTATTTCTGTCCTCACGAAGTGCACGTCCCTCCACACACACACACACACAAAATTCTGGAAATCAGAACAGAAGTCAGAGAGTTGTTGCATAGAGATGATACACCTACTCCTCTTGTTGCATTGGTGTGAACCAACAGGTTTATAGAACATTGCAGAATGGCACATTGCAAGTAGTTGCCTGTTTTAACTCGTCTCATCATGAATCTTTGGACTGAACTGTGCTTTAAAACAGTTTATTCAGTACAAAGATCACTGATCACAGGATTGGTTTATTAAATATTTTTGGAACGAGTTCGTTTCATGTTCCTTTTTAATTTGTACTTTTACTCTTTACTCAAGTATGTTTTTGAGTCTGTAATTTACTTTGTATTTCACAACATTTGCCATTTACACTTTAGTTACAATGAGTTTGCTCTAAGTGCAACTGAGTGTAGGGGGGAGGGCATTTGAGGAGCACCTCAGTTGCAAACCAGGCAGCCTGCCTGGCCTAAGTTGACCCCCTGATGTTGTTGTTGTTATGTTAACTAGGAGGAGGAGTCAAAACTCTTCAACAAATCATGTTACTAACATTAACCATTTACTTATTGACTCCTCTTCATCCAATGTGGGACATACAGAAGGCTGCAATGAGACCTGTCGATAACATTTTGTCTTTGGCAACATTCTACTCCTCTCCCCATGACAGCTGCATCATGTCCAGTAGACACAGGGTTGGACCCACAGAAGGGTTGGAGATTATTCATATCTAAACTATATAGGCTATCCTTATTTATCCTTATTTCTTTGATTAGCCTACTTTTTTTTTCTTTTTTTGTTTGTTTGCACTGGCCCGCACAGAAAGTAACATAAACTAGTAATTTATTAACCAGGTACTTTTTTGTTACTTTTGCTTGAGTCATTTGTCATGGCAGCCACTGCTTTTACCTGAGTATAGATTCAAAGAAGTCTACCCACCACTGGTCTTGAGCCTTCATGTTTAAAGTTTTCTTTTTAAAAATACTTAATAATATTGAATAAAAAAAATGTCACTGATACTCAACCCTGACGAAAACAAATAAAATTTAACCTCAGAGAGTTCCTGCCTCATCAGTGGTATTCATGATTTTTTTTTTAAATTGAGAATGTTGATTATTGAGTTTCTCTCTTTACTTTAGTGGCAACACAGCTTTGTAAATCATATTGTATTTTACAATGTAGATAATGAAAATGTTGTCCCATTCACATTGGAGAGGTTAAGCTTGTGTACAGTTTCCCTTTCAGATCCCTGATGAGTGCATTAACCTGTGAATGGCCGGGGACACAAACATCACTCTTACGGGCTCGCCCATCATGGCCTCCTTTATCTGCAGGCCCACCACCACACGTGCAGCCAGCACATGCTGCTGAGCGGCCTCTCAGCGTGGCTATCGCACTCTGATGGGTGTATGTGTGTGTGTGTGTGTGTGTTAAAGTGTGAGTGTGTCGAAGTAGCCTTGCAGGAGGAAGCACGAGGAGTCGTCTGGCTGTGCTGTCCCTGGAGGGAAGGGCGGGAATGTGGAGCAAAAATTCCTTTCCTCCTCACCTCTTTGTGCCATTCCTTCTTACCCTTTCTTCTCTTCTTTTCCTCCTCTCTTTCTGTCTGCTGATTACACCCTGTCTCCATGCCATCGCAAGATAACGCATACCCCCCATTCCATGAATGAAACTACCACCCACCTAATGGAAATCTTGTAAATAAACATCTCCAGCTAATTAGTGCCGGGCTTGAAGGACATGTTGTCCTGTCTCCTTCTTTTTCTACAGCACATGTTCAAGGATTGCAGTGTTCCGTATCCTGTTTACAAACTGTTGATGCAGTGATGCTTTCAGTGCTCTTAAAAGATCTCAATGCTTTTGCCTTTTTGTTGGAAGTAACAGACGTTATGAATGCAACACAAAGCTGCACAAACAATATGCTTTTGATGCTGCATCCAGGTTTTCTTTTTTCATTCTTTCTTTCTCATTTGTGGTGCATGGCCTTCACTCTCAACTCTCAGCCACTGACCAACCTCTTTATGGCTGTGGTGACCTTGAGGGTCACAGTGGAAGTTAATGATAGAGGAAGCACATGGTGAAGCACAAATTGCCGGTGCAATTCGATGAGCATACAGCAGCTGGGTAGTTGGATGAATGACAGCAGAGGCTGCATCGCATGCAAACATTTCTTTTATTTACATTTGCATGAGATCAGGGATATGGCAACAGTGTGTTTTAATCATAATACAACCTTTCCAATGTGTGATAGATTACAGTAACCTCAGCCCAAATTGATCAAGCTCACCTGAGTGTTATATTGGAAAGCACAGATTAAGGGAAGAAAATGCCAGAAAGCAAGAAAACCATTAAAAAATGCATCCTATATGAACATTTTTGCATGATTGGTGAGCTATATGTCATATCCTATAAGCAAAATAAATGAATAAATGTAGCAGGATAAAAGTATAAAGTAACTCAAGCCACTTAAAGTTTCCTTAAGTACAGCACTAGAGTAAATGTAACAGTTTTTTCCACCTGTGGGATCCATTGTTTTGGATGGATGTATTCCTTATTTAATGAGGAAGTTCTTTGTTTTACGTCAAACCAGCTGTTTACTCACACAAATGACTCCACAATGCTTCACAATGTGGACAGGGCAAACAAAAGCTACGCAAAACAGTAGAGTAATGGCGCAGCCCTCCGCAACACGACACACACACACACGGATGTGTAACTTTCCTTTCATGCTCCTCACACGCCATTGAGGCCACTTGTGCGCAGGGAAGCCTACTATAAACACTGGCCACTGATGTGAGGGGAACGTGGGAGAGGTAGGGCCTGGAGTCCCAGCCTTTGTTTACATTCTGTGGCCCTGACGTCAGTGCAGAGCGGAGGGCTTGGTGGATCAACAGAGGCCATACGGGAGAGTCCTGTTTACTTACCTGGGAGAATTACTGTATGACTTTACTACATCTTGAGCAAACAAGAGGTGCGGGGGAGGGAAACACAGGGGCAGGGAAAATAAGATGATAGTGAAAAAAACATTATGTGGAAGAAAAGGAGAGACAAATATCAGGGAAAGCAGAGCAGCAGAAAGACAACTCACACAGCAGGAGCATACTAAATAAATATAGGCCAACAGAGCAGAGCGTTCTCTAGAAGTAAAGCTTGTAACCTGAGACACCGGCAGACGTCAAGCGCTGACACAAGAGATTTCCATTTTGAAACTCCAGGCTTGGTTAATCACCCTTCACTCCCTTTGGTTCTCACTTCTCGCCTGTGTGCACTCTATCTCTGTCACATTCCCCTTTCTCACGCATGCCCTTTTATCCATACATGCACAGTATATTGATATTTTGCCCTCTCAGTCGTCCCCATTCTCATCTGTCATCTCTCTAAGATCATTTTTTCTGATTCGGGCACGGCCTATCCTGCAGCCCTGCAGCAGCTCCATCAGTATTCATGACAAATGTGACATTTATGATTTGGCTGGGAGGTATTGTCCTCGGGGTGATAAGACAGCGCTACTCCTGGTTTTCATGACAGGGGCCTCAACTGATGCAATATATGCTGACAGCTGCAGGCCATACAATAAGAGCCTGGTTTGCGTTTAACGTTTACTGCAGGTGAGCTGACTTCAGTCACCAGCCGCGCCCAAACTCTCCGCGGCTCTTCCTCCTCTTTGCCATAACTCTGTCAAATTCCATGCATTACCTTACGCTTTTAGTCATGCATTGTCATGTCATAATTTAACAAGGAATCCTGTGCAGGCAGGCGGGGGCAGCTGTATTGGCCTGAACTGCAGTAACACTCTGCCGATGATAATCTCCTAGTTCAGCCTGCTTTCACATCCTTAGGCCCCAGAGCTGATCATCTGTCAGGTTATGTAACTGCAGTCAGGTGAAGGAGAAGATCTGTGTGTGACAGCTTCAGCACCAGCTACCACCTGCAGACCTCAGAGAGAATTTCCACCTCAAACTCAACAGTGAATGCACAGTTAACTCACACTTGCCTTTGGTGTATTGTGACAGGAGTATTTGTACATGCACTGCTCAGTCAATTGATAAGATATTAAACACAAGCCTCTTGGCCTTTAAAGGTCCATTGTGTAAGATTTAGGGGGTTTCAATGGCAGCTAGCAGCGAGTAGTGCAGATTCCAACCAGCTGAAACTTCTCCTGATTAGAATTCCTTCAGTATTCGTCGTTTAGGAGGTTTTTACTGAGTCAGAATATCTGCAGCGGTCTCTTCCTATCCAAAACCAGAAAGCCAGTGTTTGGTTTGTCCGTTCTAGGCTACTGTAAAACAAAGCAGTGCAAGATGGCAATCTCCACGGACAAGGACCCGCTCCCTATGTAGATATAAACAGCTAATTAGACAGTAAAAACACCCACAACAATTCTAAAGAAAACATCACTCACAAGATCTAAGAGAACACTAGTACTGCTGTCTCTGTATTGGCAACCACTTCATGCAAGAGCTGATTTCAAAGTCTTCCTTCGTACCTGTAAGGCTTTAAATGAACTAGCTTCCTTATATATCTTCTGACTTATTGCCCCATATACTCCATCACGCCTTTATGTTCCCTTGATGCCGGTTACTTAACCATTCCTCGGTTTAATAAGACCTCTAATGGTGGCACACCTCTCTAGAATAATCTCCCATTGCACACTCGGGAGGCAAGCTTAGTTTTTCCTTTAAATCCAGGCTGAAAACACATCTTATTTTCCGTTCACTATGATCTCTCCTAATTTTATTGGCTGAGAGCCCAAATCACTGACTGATTAAACCTCAGTGACAAATAGGCTTTTTACCTCAATCATGTCATACTGTATGATTTCTGTTTTTTTTTTTTTTTTTTGAAAATTGCTATCCCCAACTTGTTTTCATACTAACATCAGCACTTTTCTATTTGTGTGTGTGTGCATTTTTACACGTAATATCATGTGTCTTCTTTCTGCTGTTGTTTTTTATCGACTTGTAAGTGTGCAGAGACACTCAAAAAAAAAAAAACTAAAGTTGAAAATGTATTTCCATTTTCAGAAGTTAAAGTACTCATCCTTTCAGAGTGTTATTATCCATCACTGTCTAGCCTTGATGAAGACTGTCTGCTGTGTTTTTCCTGAAACTAGTTGTTCTTCATAACAGTGAATATCTTCATACACAGCTCAGAACAGTGTGTTCATTTCCAATTGCGGGAGTACTGACATAGAGACACACAGTAGTTGGATAAGACAGATATAAGAATAGAAGAGCATGATCCTGTTAGTGGGCAGAGTGTTCCGGACAGGCATTTAAGAGTGTTGCTTTTAGTGGATAAGAGGACTTTCAATATTATTAAGCCAAAATGAGCTAAACTGAAACCTAGCTGACATTTAGCCTTGTTTCTGAGTCTAGGTCGAGGGTCTGGGAGCATTGAGAAATAAACACATTTATAAATATACTTGTGTAAAATAAGAAGTTCTGATTTGATGTAATACCCATAAAAGCAGAAGTTCACAAAAACATGCCCAGTTAAAGGTAATGAGAATAAATGAATGGGTTTCTCTCGGCCATGATCTATCTATCTATCTATCTATCTATCTATCTATCTATCTATCTATCTATCTATCTATCTATCTATCTATCTATCTATCGCTGTCCAGCCGTCCAGCCAGCCAGCTAGCTTAACCTCTCCTTCTAATTTCTAGATGTTCTTCAGAAATACCTGATACGTTTTGAGAGATATAGATGAAACTGAATTTGAATCCAAAAACAAAGATGGCAATGTCCTTTTGAGCCCTGAGTACTGTCTGTAGGTCTTGGCAGTTCAGCTCAGGTTGTGTACAGCCAGAGAGGGATGGTTTATTAGCAGTAATTAATAGCTGTTATTAATAGTGTCGGAACAAAGTGTTGATACGTGGTTGACAGTTCACTGTTCAACAACTTGCTTCTGTCCTGCATCAGAGATATTTATGTGGCCCTGCAGAGGATGCTCAACCCGAAGCCTGATAAATACCAGAAAAAGGAGCAGGCGCAGCCATCGTCCATAAATACAAACCTTTGTGGCAGTTGGAACTGTCGTACAAGTAGCTAGTTGTAGTACTTTAATGACGCATAGTGCGTCCAAATTCACACCTTTACTTCTCTATTGATTTTCTCCACACACATCATGTGAAACAGTGGAATCATAGCTTTCCGACAAGACCAAGCACGTATTGGTAGTCCAATGTTTTCACAGTGAAAAAAATATGATAAATTTACACTAAAATCATGAATAACAGATTTTTCATACAGCTTCGCACACACATTACTCTTGGATGGATTACTCGCGAATGCAGGCTCGCACAGAAATGCAACACATATCACATGAAATAGCAGGAGCAGAGCTTTCCAGGGATGCCACACATCATTGTGCTGTCATCTCATCTTGCTATAAATCCAGATTAATTGTCTACAAAATAAAAACCTGACGAATTTCTTTACAATCCATCTTGTTATTAGTCACTTCATATAGTGAGGAATATCGTATTTTACCACGTCTTAGGCTTGCCTGTGTTTCTCCCTGTCTATCCACATTTGTAGTCCGGCTTCCAAGATGCAAATATCTCCATATTGTCCAGTTGACACTCCATCAAACTTTGTATGACAAGACCAGCCACTTCACCTTTGCACACCCAGACAACTATAGCCCAATTATGCATGCTGACAGGGCCGTAGTCACCATATACATTGAGGGGGACTTTCCAACTTGCTATGGTGAGATACATGTAAAAATGTAAGAATTTAGTAACACAGATTTGCTTTTTTCATTGATATAAAAATTAATATGACATGAGGACATGAAATGATGGCAAATCTGGATAGCCCGCATTGTCCTGAAAAACCCCCCCAAACCAAAACAAGATATAGCATGTGTATGTAGCCTTTATAATGACTGTGATATGAGCTTAAAAGTAAAGGCAGTAAAAATACCCCAAAAATGCCGAGGACCATAGGGTTAAATGTATTTCCGTGACAGCGTATCCTCTGTACTTAATCACAGCCATGGCCTGTAGGGCAGGATTGTCTTGTTGTGTTACATGGTTTACTAATAGACATAAAATGTTCTCTTTGTGCAGTGCATGTCAACACCAACAAGGGAAACACATGATGAAGTGTTCAGGATCTGTCATCAATGATTCATCATGTGTTTTGCCACCTTTACACCACCTGTCAGTGCAGACATGCCTGTGTTTTAGACAATACTGCAGTGAGTAAGTGTGAAACTCACATACAAGTCCACATCACAAGAGCTCATTTGAACTTGGTGAACATTCGTCTCAGTACTCTCAGTCCTTGTGAACTTGAAATAGCTGTCACTGACAGACACTGGAAATTCTGCTGTGTTGAAATTTGGATTTTCACATGTGCCCGTCTGAGGAGGAACTTGCCTGGTAGTGGATGTCAAGTGGGCTGGGGGTTTGCGCTGTTACAGTAAGTCTTGGGCTATATCTGCACTATGCTGGTTATATTCACTCCAGAGTGGATCAATCTGAAAAGTCAGTTTCTCCAAAATCGTGACACATGCTTCAGCAGGTATGATCAAGCTCCCTGTGGCAGTAACATCAAACGTAAACACACAAAAAAACCAACATAATTAATGACCCTAAAATAATTGTTTCTGCCTTAGTGTGGGCATGCAGGAGTCCAGGAGTGTCATTCAGAGTAGGGAGCCTGTCCTTCACCCGGTCTGTCTTGTTTCAAGGCCCCTGAGGCAGCGAGCACCTGCCCAAGTGTCCTTCACTGGATACTTAATCCCCTCTATCTCCAGTACTGCTCTGTATCTGACCCTGACCTCTGACCTCCCCGTGATGGAGGGTAAGTGAATAGAACATCTCTCCTTCAGGGATCAATAGAATATCACAAAAAGTATGAGTAATGAGAATGGGGTGTTTCTTCATGGAAATGAAGCGTTTCTCAGGGGAAATTCCTTTTGAATTGCCTCCTGTGGGTCAGGACTCTAAATAGGTTGCGGGCCTATTACTGATGGATCCCCTCATGGTAATATGTTTTAATGAGCATGGGTCCCAGGGCAAGAGACTAAATTTTAGATTTAGGATGAGAGAGTTTAACGAAGCATTAGGCAATCTACGACCTTTATCGACTACTGTTGCATTCTGGTTCTTGACACTCAGGAATTTTGTACTACAGTGAGTTTGGTTCTTATCAGCTATCTCAAGAAACTTTTTTCTTTAGGAAACGAAAGACTTGTGATGCTTTGGTATAATAATAAAAAAGCATTCTGTCGCCGAGGTGCATGTTTGTGACTTAACCTCCCCTTTTCCCTGGCTCCACTGCAGATACTGTCCCCCTCCTCGCTATTCTCGATGTGGGCGGTCGATGGAGGCCAACTGGCATGGCAGCAGATGAAGGGGCGACCCAGTACGGAGCCATTACGGTGTCATCAAGGGCGAGTTCACCCACGTGAAGCACTGACAAGCTCCTCTAGCGACAGCGTGGTCACAGTGCGCAGCCAGGCCACACACAGACAAACATGCACACTGCAGCCAGAAGACCCAGCGCATTCGCACAAACTCACAAAGCTAGCACGTACAAACACACACGGGTCGCATACACCTCTCATCTGCCCGCGCATATACAGTAGCTGGTCGCGGCTGCAGGGCCCAGCAGGACTGGAATGTGACCTATTGTTACAGCGGTCATTTAGCAACAATAGGGGATCACAGACAGTTAGCACCACAATGCCTCCATGCTGATCTGTGCAGAAGCCTTGGTGCTACTGGCTGCTGTGGCGCCCTGCTGAGCTCATTTAACTACTTGGGAATCAGGTCGCTTGTGCAACTCATCAATTAATGATGCTTTTCCAACCATTACTTTAATGGCAATCATGTAATGACGGCACCGCTGAAACACCGGAGGAGTTGAATATTTGGATCCGAGATAGGATCTTTGTAACTGGAACTGAATACAGAACACAAAACAGAGCTGAGATGAATAAATATTATGTATTTGGTTTTATTGTATTGTGACAATTAATATATTGTTAGAGTTGGATGAGCAACAAAAGAACACAAAAACCTTTCATATCGTGTGTATATATATTACAGACATAAACACAGACATACAAACACATAGTCATCTCGGTTCCTGTCATGCCTTATTCCCTTACAGTCTGAGTGTTTTGCAATATTGTACAGAATCATGAGGAACATGGAAAAAATTAAGCAACGGTGCAGAATAAGTTCCACTCCTTCATACGGTGCTGTGGGGATCATGTGCCCTGGTTCCCTCTACAGAAAGCCAATGGGATTTTTCCATTGGATTTTGGATTATTGCAGAAAATGAGCTCTGTGGCAAATTAAAGTTTATGACACTAACATGTTTTGTTCAGCAGGAAAATCTCTATGATTTTTGAGTTGTAATTAGCTAACGTTATGCTATAAATGAATACAGCAGTCACATGACTTAACGTTGCCACCACACCACAACATGATGACATTCTGTTGTCTCATTAAGCCACTTATTAGCAACCGCCTTTTTAAAATCACATAAAGGCTTCAAAATTCATGAGTGGAGCATTAACTGATGTATTTTATGTTGTAGAACAAAATGTAAAAGCCTCTTATGCGTGCGTTAACCACAGACCTTATTTCCGGTATCTTACCAAAAAAACCCATTAACTTTAAGATGAGGGAACCTGGAGTGCTAAAATGCAAACTTGTTCAACTTGTCGTGAACTTGTTCACTGTCTAACTGACGGTTGATATCTGTTCTTTGTATTCAGTGGACAGACTGGTCCTGTACATGTGACTTGGTGAGGAAGCTGGGGTTTTGCAGAGGCAGTTCATGTCTACCAAAAAAGGGAAAAATGCCCCTCCCGATAGCCCCAAAGTTGTCTTAACTAGCTTTCTAACGTTTGCCTCTAGCTGATCTTTAATCCCCCAGCTACAGCGCCAGGCTAAAGTCAATATGACATTGTGGCCAAACTGTGAAATTACAACTCCTGGGTCCATCATGTGACGCCATGGGCCCAAAAAGACCTTTTTCCATAGACTGACATTGTAACCGAGAACCGAGAAACCTCCGAGAAATGTCTCATTTCATTCAATTCAATTAACTTTATTTGGTCTGATAACATTTGAAAGTCTAGAATAGCCACACAGTTGAATAATGTCATTCCCATTCATGTTAGCTGGAGGCTGAACCAGAAGCTAGCCACTCGGCTAGCGAAAATATCTAGTGCACCTGCTCTATGGGCCCAATGATGTGGCAAATCTGTGTAATTTTATAGCCTACTCGGTAAGTCAAATGCTACCAGCCTCCAACGCTGTATCCAGTTCTCTTTATACATCCATGGTGCACCTACAGTCAGGAACTACATGGTTTTGTTGAAGGGGTGAAACCTGAAGCTTTGCTGTAGGGACAGGAGTTCTGTAGAGCTGTGTGCAGTCACTGGGGCTAGTGACAAGTAATGTAATGCAAGTACATGTAATAAGAAGTTGCTTAATTTTTTCAAATTACTTGCTCAATACAGGTAAGCACTTAAAACCTGCAATAACAAATTGCTTTAGGCCACTTGAGGGACACGAAGACAGGTTGTGAACACAACACTGACATATCATCCCCTTGATATAGTGAACTCATTAGCTAACAGTTGTCTATTTACACATCCAGTGCACAGGCAGGGAGGAACATTAGCATTAATTTGGAGTCATATTTCTGGCCACCTGGTAAATTAAGTCCAATACTCACTGTTTAGTAGCTCTTTTTTGACTCTATCAAGTCCTGAGGGAAACATTTGTCTCTTTAGTCACTGAATGCACCATTGTGTTCATTATGTTCAGCAGCTAGCAGTAAGAGCACAGTGGATTTATAGAGCGTTTTGAATAAGGATACGATGAGAGGAGTGGAGAGTGAAGAAAAACAGTAAGGCTGCAGATTGGACAGCTAACAGTGTGTGTGTGTGTGTGTGTGTGTGTGGGGGGGGGATATATTGTCGCAAAAAAGTCCATAAATGGTTGCCATTTATTGTAGAATTTAACACAAATTATTCTGCTAGACTGAAACGTTGTAATTTGTATGAGTCCAACACAGTATTTATTACTTACTAACACTGAAGTATTTTAGCATGCAGTGATTCATTAAATAAAAACATTCTATGAGCAATGACTTATAAACACATCCGAAACACGGACTCGTGATTCCATTTGCGTCACACTGGGGAAGTTGTTGTGGTGACATAGGGGAGGAATGCGGAACAGCTGCCTCCCAGTCAACAGCGACACTCTTGCTGCTGGGCCGCTAGCTGCCCAAAAGGCAGAGTATGAGGAAGTGACTAAATTTGCAGGAAGGGAACTGGAAAGCAATTGTCAATGGGGATTTCTCTCAGCCTAATTTCCATTTGTTCAACAATGGAGTGCGCTGTACTGTTAAAAGGAAGTTGATATTATTATCGCCAGGTGTGACACGGATGTTAAGGTCAAATGCGCATCAGACCAGACAAACACAGTTTTATCAACAGTTGGTGTTATTGAGCATAGTCAGGCCAGGGACGGGAAAACAAGCTTAGTCACTGGCATCTCAACTTTTAGACACAATCAGAAACAGTGCATAACAAATAGGTGCGCGGGAATGAATGATGGCTCATTATGTGGTAAGAAGAGCGGGAACACTGTGTGCTTTTATCCTCCCTATTAAATGAGTGAGACTTAAATTAATAGAGAAAATGAATGGTATTGCATTATATGTAGAATGTCCAGGGAGGCCTTTGAAAACAGATGCAGACCAGAAACCAGATTTAGAAAAGCAGGAATAGAGAAGTGGACCTCCACAGGGGCTTTAAATTCATGTTTTCAAAGCTACACTGTGTAACACCAGACCGTCCACTTAAAGATAGTAAAACAAAGAGGATGTGACTCATGTATGGCCACGAGTATGAAAACAGCAACGGCCACACACGCACGCACACGCACACACACACACACACACACACACACACCTCTTTCTGTTTATGAGTCACAGCTCAAGTGTGAAAGTAAAGCACCTGTTAACAATAGCTCCACCATATTCAATGTGAAACAGAGAAACAAAAGCCACGACTTACTCCAGTGGATAACTTACCTGGGGAGTGTTTGTTTTTGTGTGTGGGATGGGTGGGGTGTGTGTGGTTGTGTGTGTGTGTGTGTGTGTGTGTGTGTGTGTGTGTGTGTGTGTGGGATGGGTAGGGTGTGAAAAGAGAAAGAGTGAGGATGACAGAAAGGGTGTGGCACATTTTTTGGCACTTCTGATACGCACTTTGGTTTTAAGGACAATGTTTTGTTCGTGCAATTACATAGATGAAGACTTAATTGTAGTTCACACACTCCAACGTGGGAAAACTACGCTGTGTACACTGCGCCGCCTGCAGACCTGCTTCCAGGATGAACTTGTGCACTTTGATGACCTTAAAGGCTTTTGAGTGGATTTCCTCTGCATTATTCGTGCTGCACCTATTATGGGGATACGTTCAGAGTCGTGAAGGTTTAGATGCTACTAGAAATGATAAATAAAAAAGCGCCCATAGGCTTCTGAATAATGCAAACATCTAACATTTTTAAAGATTCATAGATAAGAAAAAACAGCGGTCAAATATTAATTAATAATCATAAAATATAGTGTATATATTTTTTCAAAGTCATACACAGGGCAAAGCTGTCAGACTTGCTCATATGGTGCAGCAGCTGCTGAGCAGATTTTTTTGAACTATGAAAACAAATGAAAAATAAAGAAATGTTAGTAATACCATATAATATCAGTGTAATTCAGTGAATTTTAACCCACTGGTAGAGATTCACTTATAGTTTGACATTTTGCTTACTTTTCCCACTCACTTACCATAGGGCAGTGCTCATGCTGCGTGTTATGGTGAATGACTGAGTGAGGACTGATTGAATCAGATTTGAGTCAAAACCTCTGTCAGTCAATGGTGAGTTCACATGCTCCTCAGATTGTCGTTTTTTCCATCTTGTGTTCATGAGCTTTAAGTTGTAATGTGGAAACAACATGGACGCTACAAAGAAGATGTGTTGTATTTTATTACTCAGAGCACTTAAACAACACGTCAATAATGAAGAGCAAAGGAAATGGATCAGGTGAGCTATGCATCTGGTATCTAATTTTTTTAAGATTAGAGCAACATCACATGAATGCAGCACGAGGCTGCAAAGGTAACCGAGATGTCTGCTAATTGTTCCTGGGGCGGGATCCAAGGTGCCCTTGAGCATCTTGATGGCTGTACTTTTAGATAAAGTGACACATTTTGCACAAAGTATCAAAATTTGTAAGGTTTGATACATTTACATGAATCGACTTGAAGGAACCAATGCTGTGAAAAGAATCAGTTTACCCTTCACTAGAAGGTAACAAAACTCTGTCTCCCAGTATCTCTGAAGCCTAGTAATTAACGTGTTAATCAGTATGAAATCCTGAGCGTGAAAGAAATGTTGTGGCTTTTGTGCCGGATTATTTCTTGGCCGAGCAGTCATTTCCTGGAGGGGTGAGGTGACGACAAGCCTTCAGGAAGTTACTGTAGCCAACAGAGAAATAGTCCTGCGCACAACACCTGTAAAATCTCAAATTCTGGGGGTCTAACATACTTTTTTATTGGTTAAATACAACAGATCATTAAAAGAAAACAAGATATTACAACTAAAAATGTGCTTTACCAAGCAGTGGAAATTTCCAAACAAAGAAGCGTGCTCTTTAATCCAACAACAACAAAACAAAAACAAACCCTAAACAAGCCTGCAGGGACTGAGAACACCTTGTGCATGTAGGCACGGTGGGGGTTTGCATCGGGGCCGCCCATGCTAAACATGTGTGCAGTCATGATAATATGAGAGTTCTCAGACACTGCTGTCTATTAACTGACATGCTGGATGCCTAAGAGGAGGGGCTGTGACACCTCAGGTGATATTAGATCTGTTCCAAATGAGACCTTAAATGAATGCAGCGTGGACGCCCAGCAAACTATTCCATTTCCAATGCCAAAGAGCATATCCACCACACTGCAGGTTATTTATCTGCATTCTAACAAGAGATCCTGAGGTTATCCTTCCTCATTAACTCTCAGCCAAATGACACAGGCGTATTTAAATTGAACCCAATAACCTGAGCGAAAGGTTATCACTGGTATAACATAGTAACTGGAAGCCGCAGTAGTGTTCTGGGTGTGACTCCAGCAGCGAGTGTGTGTCACAGATCTGGCACGCTGACATGACCACAGGCTGCAAATGTGGCATGTGAACACTTTTACTTTGTACTGATGAACCAACGTATGTGCCCGTGAGTAATTAAGCCTATTTGTGTAAAGCACACGTTCATTTGTTTAAATGGAGTTTTAAAAACTTCAGTTGTAAAAAAACCCCATAAATATAGCACATCATTATGACGCCATCAGGTAGGTTTTAAAATAAAAATAACAGATACTACTTGAACAAGAAAATGGAAGTTGCCAAACTGGAGGTTATAATTAAATGTAAGAATGACACAATATTACAGTAACATCAACAGTGTTAATAGTTTCATTTCAGAAATGGTTTTGACAATGCATTTTACATGTGTTGATGCACACTTCATGAAATGTAAAAAATTGATTTGAAAATTAGTTTGATGGATTTTTCCCCCTGCAGTCTGCAGTTGTACTACATCACATCACTTAAATTAATAGGTCTACACCCAAATGTAGCTTTTTAAGTTGTACAAACAATGTTTCTGCAACATGACACCTGACTACACACCTGTCAGGATGATTCAGATATTTTACAAACAGGTTCTTGTTTCCATTGTTTCCTCCCTCTCCTCTTTGGCTCCTTTAGTGATGTCACTGTGTCCCTGTAACTAACAACTGTAGCATTAAAAAAAAGAGATTATATCATAACTGATATAAATGATGGCTAAAACTATGGCAATAAGACCTGGGTTGTAAATGTCACAGTTTCTATTCAAACATTAATGTTAGGTCTGCAGCATTTACATGATAGGTGTGGTGTGCAGAATGAAGCCTCGTTGCTGAGGCACCAACACATTCTCACTCCAACCTTGTCACATATTGACATTTGGTTATGGACTTTCCACGGTGAGACATGACATGCTAGCTTCCCTGGGTGTGTTGGTTGTTGGTGTTCTGGGACGCCATGCCAACTTCAGCCTGTTACATGCACTGTGTCTTTTCAAAGTACACTTCCATTTCACAGGAAATGTACAATTTGCATCCAGTCTCTTTCAAAATAAACTAACTACGTCGGTACAACACTGTAAATTGACTTTTATTTCTCGCTTCAATAACAAATGCACATGGTCACGTTCTGCCAAAGCACATGGTTGTGTTTAGGCAACAAAAGCACATGGTTGGGTTTAGGAAAAAAGAACGGGGTTTGGCTTTACAACCATACGGGAAGCAAACACCTGCCTCCCGGGTGAAAGTCGACTTGTCCCGCTGTGTTTCCCCCCCAATTCCACTGGGCACCATTAAAATATAACAGCGTTCGGCCACGTATTATTCTGAAGTGACAGAATGGATTTTATTTGTTGGTGTCTGACGCCATAAGTCACTGACCTATCGACAGATTTTGACAATTTCGGAGCGAGCCCAGGTTGGAGACACGCCCACTAAGCTTGAAGCTACTATGCTAGCTAACAAGCTAAGCTAAAAAGCTAGGCTATACTAATCTCATAGACTAAAACAAGCTTAGTCTTCACTTATGTCACACATGACCACATATAAACAATTAAAGCAAGTACTTTCAATATAGTCTGTGTTAGCAAATGTTTCACTACTTTGCATTATCCCTCCTGAAATGGAAAGAGGAATGGAGGACAGACCTCAGGGACAGTCAGTTAGTACAATAAACCGCACAGCACGCCATATTGTTTTATATTTGCATGAAAAAGGCACCAACACCACAAACACAGCCGAGATGTAAAGTTTAAGTCGAGGCTAACTGAGATGATGCCTAGCAGCTCGTGAGGGCACCCATCTGTCACTCTAAGAGACCACGCCATTTATTATTCATCTGTGAGCCATAAAATAATTTAAACAGGCGACTTATATAAAAGTTCATTTTTCATGAAGGTCGAAATTAGCTATAGAGACCAAACTGCTTTTTGTACCAAGCTATAAACATGTTTATTTTTGCTGTAGATTTGGGCATTTTGACATGAGGTCTATGAGGATTGACTCTGTTTTGGAGCCAGCCTCAAGTGGACATTAGAGGAACTGCAGTTTTGCACCGGCTCAGTTCTTCAGCCTTGTAGGTTGCCACTTGGGTTAGCCAGAATTCGGCCATATTTTATTTGTAAAATTTAACCGTATACAATTTAATGAATTAATAAAAAGAAACAAGACACATCAATGCATTTTCTAAACTTGGCATGACTGAGGAGGCATTTTCATGCCATAGGACCTTTAATATATGGTTTCAAAAGACTGGTGTGCTGTATGTGTGTATATGCGTGTGAAAGTGAAGCATGGGCCAAGTGTGCCTTGTCGTTTCTGCTCCGTAAAAGGTCAACAT
Source organism: Epinephelus awoara (assembly GCA_035609425.1). NCBI lineage: Eukaryota > Metazoa > Chordata > Actinopteri > Perciformes > Serranidae > Epinephelus > Epinephelus awoara. The sequence continues at coordinate 30,881,029 of CM069301.1, read as the reverse complement.
GTTTGATCATGATTTAAGAGCTATTCTAAAACAAGATGTTCCATTCTGGATTTATAGTGGTGGCGGTGTTGGCTATCAGTCAGTGGTGGAAAATAAGCTACCGTTTGGCATTACTGTTGGAAACTTACAAAGTTTGACTCCACTGCAACGACACCAGATCCGTGACAGATTTATTTACTCTTAAGCTCAACACAGTGTATGCACACACACATTATTTATTGCATTCAATTAAATCTTGTGACTGTAAACTGCGAGTATAACCAATAATGGAGACAGAGAGCAGGTTAAACAAACCATAAGAAGCCTCAGTGAACACGCTAACAAACTCTCTGGCTTCATCACTATGACTCATCTGTATGTGCTCAGCAAACAGTATAAAATGTTTCCACAGAAACAAAACGACTCGGCCACCCATTCATTAAGAACAGGTCCTAGGGAGAAGGGGGGGGGGGGGGGGGGGGCATTCTCTGTTTCTCAGCTATCATGTGACTGCCTTTTACTTATTCTTTGGAAGCCTCTGCTCATTCTTATCTCAACCTTCCACTTCTACAGAAACCAACGCCCACCCTCCACAGAACCAGAGACATATGTATACCGTGGTGTGTGTGGTTAGCACGTGCACACGCAGGAACACGCACAGGGAAGGAGGGGTGCTATTTGCGAGTGATATTGCACATCCTTGTCTGTTTGTTTACAATATTGCAGCGTTGGCTCTGGTGGCCTGCAGCCAACGCACTTTTCCTGGAAGAGCATGACAGCCCCTGTGAAACCTCCATGTTCACACCACTCGTGCGTTTGCTGAATTGAAAGTGAGGAGCCCCTCTCTGTGAGCCCTGTTGCCAATTTTTTTTGATTAAGCAGTCGCACAAGCTACATCAATAATGCATAAGTGAGGAAACATCCATTTACACTCTGAATATTAACAGAGGCGAGCCAAAGGCTTTTCTCTCTCCTTTTGCAAAAGAACGGTTATTTTGCTTTATGACTTATGACTCATATAGTCCCCTTTGTCATTAGATAAACATAAACTATGCGTATTCACTGTAAACAAAAGGGCTGGGGAATCCTTTCACAAGAGCTTTGGAAGATGTAGGACCTGAGTGAAACTAAAGAAACAACGTCAACAAGTCATATAAAGGCGCATTATTTAATATTTCTGAAACAACCATGTTGTAGCTGATATCAGTTTTGGCACATAATATAAGATCTGTCCCACATAATGTGCTAAACATGTTGGTGAACAGAAATGACCACTTTACTGTTGATATGGCAGTTAAGCTAAAGAGGTTCGGGCTAGGGTTAGGCAACTGAACCACTTTTTCACAGAAGACATTTTGACACTGTGTCACTTTCAAGGTCCTGGCTGCTGAGTTATGCTGCGTTGCAGTCAAAGTCAGTGGTTGGAATTTCGCAACTGAAATTCACAACTTCTGACCTCCATGCATTCCAGGTGCACGACATCAAACGTAAACAAAAGAACATGGCCGACTGTGACACACTGGTGTTTCTTTGCCAAGTGCACACACAGTTGAACTCCCAGCAGTGGCCTTGGTGTTGATCAAAGAGGTAGCTGTTGTAATGAAAATTAGTGACATAGATGTAGGTGTACTTGTTATCTGTGTTCCTGTGCAGTTAGATCAGTAGGTAATCTGTGCCAGTAAATGGATATTCCCCAATGTTTTTTTTAAACTTTATTTTTTGTCATTTTAAATATTTTCCTGAGGTAATTTTGTGCAAAGAAGAAATCTTTTAGAGATTATTTACCGCAACTAGCTACTGATGAACACCGGCAACATATTTTGATATCAACTTACATGCAGAACAGTTTTTACTATATTACAGTGTATAATTAGTTCATTCATTTTCCATAACAGCTTACCCCCTACTCTGGGATTGAACCAGAAACCCTCTTGCTTTGAGGCGACAATGCTAACCACTGCACCACTGTCGCCACAGTATATAGTATTTTAATTAACTACAGGCATGTTGATGGATTACCGTTTACAATGTGCGATTCCATGGGTGCTGCCATTGTTGTGTGATGTCAGACAACTTCTTCCTCATGAAGTAAGAGTAGATGGATTTGCCCTGTGTTTACAAGCAGGAACTTCAACTTTGAGTGGCATCCCATTGTACCTTTTCAAGAAGGAAGTTGGAAAATTTCAAGTTCCGAGTTGTCCGGAATGCAGCGTTACAGCCACACTGTCATTATTACTGGAACACTTGGATAGAACGGAGCCATTGTTTATGGGAACATTCACTAATATCTTCCTGAGTTTTTTCTAAAAAAATCTTAAGAAATGTCCTAAGAAAGGTCTACGTCAGATTATGGATGTGTTCTTAAACCCGAGAATTGTTTGAGTGTGTTTTCGTAATGAGGAATCCCATTGTCTTCACAACTTGAAAGCACATGCCAGTTGATCCTAATTAGCATTGGTAAACACTCAGCCAATCCTTATAAAAGGGCATGAGACTGCAGGGCCGTGTGCACACATGGACATTGAAGAAGAAGAAAAAGAAGAAGAAGAAGAAAAGTTGAGTACATTAGGTTGAGAATGACCAACTGAGGGTCTGCAGGGGGGTGGAGCACCAGACTCCAAGCGGAAAAGGAAAAAAGCTTCAATAGCTCTGAAGTGTGGATACTTCTGCAGAAAGAGAGACAAAACACTCTCCAAACAAACTGTCACATTTAGTAATGTTAGTAGTAAATAACACAAAAAGATACGTGAGATGCTAAAAGTACGTGTTGATCTACCTCACCTGACCTAAAACTGCAAACTTTGTGCATTATAATAGCATAATCGTCAGGACTGAAGACAGACACTGGCACTGCGAGGTGTGTGAAAAGGTGGAAGGTGGACTATTTTATGCAGTGTTTCTGTAAATTATTAATAACTAATTCGAAACTGTACTTTGTCACTTTTTGACCAGCACAATCAATCACTAATTACTAGATGGTATGGCTTTCTTTTTTTTTTCAAGATATTTTTTAGGGCATTTTTTGCCTTTAGTCAACAGGACAGTGAAGCGTGAATCGGGCAGACAGAGAGAGGGAGAGACATGCAGCAAAGGGCCACAGGCTGGACTAGAACCCGGGCTACTGCGGCAACAGCCTTGTACATGGGGCGCCTGCTCTACCACTAAGCCACCGACGTCCCGGTATAGTTTTCTTTAAAGGGATACTTCGCCTATTTTTATTATATGTAAATGAACTGTGGTAAACTCTCCTCCATCTAACCAGTGCCTATCTCTCCTCCTTTTGCCAGCTCTCAGGCTGTTGCTCATACTACAGGCTGTACGTCCGCAGTTTCCAATTGTCCATCACCCATGCAGCCACTGCAGACACAAAGAGTATAGAAGCAGATCAAGGGAATATACTGTCTATCAAGATTATGTTAATGTATTGCTCATTTCTAGCCTACAATGTTTTTAGAAACATATTTAAGCTTACTGTTGAACTGTAATATCAACACATTCTTGCTCCGACCTCGTCACATATCGACGTTTGGTCATGGACTTTCCATGTCCACATACAATGTGTAAGGTACCCTGGGTGTGTTGGTTGTTGACATTCTGGGACACCGTGTCAAGTTCTGTTGACATGGTGTCCCAGTGCTGTTACATGCATTGTCTTCTTTCAAGATACACTTCTGGTTACACTGGAAATGTCACGTTTACACTCTTTCAAAATAAAAGCACTACGTCGGTACAGCACTGCAAATTGACTTTTTTTTTCCATCAGCAACAAACACACATGTTTGGGTTTAGGCAACAAAGCATGTGGTTCGGTTTAGGAAAAAAGAACAGGGTTTAGTTGTTGAGATTTCTATCTGGACCAAAGTGTTTGACCTAGCATGACTAAAAGGTGCAAAGAGTTTTTACCAAATGCAGGAGGTACTTCCCCAAACCACATTCATCAGTTCAAACCTTCAGCAAGCAGCCGTTAGGATTTCCAAGGAAATAGTCATCTCTCTGAACTCATATATCAACACTGTGCAGCGTTACAAAAACATGTGGGAATGCCATAACCTCACATGGGGAGGACTCTGAAGAGATTCAGTCAGCCCTTTCACATCTAACTACTCCCATCTCTTCAGTCCTGGCAAAATGCTAAACAATGATGTCAGTGCATTCCTCAGGCTTCAGAGACATTCTCCAGGCAGCACCAGCAAGCTTAAGAAGACTTCTCACAGTAATAAATCCAGAATCTGCCCTAAAAACACATTTTTTTTCAAGTGTTTCTGTACATGAGAACGCTGACACTGATAAAAACCTTTTTCGCATTAAACCATGTCTGTAGAAACTTTGTTTGAAGAGGGTTCTGACCAACAGTGCCAGATAACCTTACTACCTCAGTTTAGCAGCAAAGTCATAAATGTACTGTAACTAGCACAATCTTGAACGAGGTGAACGAGCTAGAATCTAATGTGTCAGTTAATCATTTCATTCATCAGTCAGGTTATACTAATACTAGTACACGGACATTTTTAAGTTGTGTGGGTTGAGTTTTCTTCCACAAGGTTATGTTTGATCTGTAAAAAGGTGTCAGCCCTACTGTGGTGCTTGTGATGTTGGAGCATTTCAGCTACATCATCAGTGAAAACGAAAACATGTGTGCATAATTAGGTCCTGTGAGCAGTGAGTGACTGGGATCTGATGAGGCTGAGAAGGTAAAAGGCCACTAGTAGGTGGGAGCTTTTGGTGCGGCTGCAGGATCTATGTGTTGATTCTTTTTTCTGTCTTTTCTCCTCAGCTTAAGTTGTTTTCTGTTGTCTCTCTTCTTACCTCTGTTTCATTAATATTCCTATAAATAATTACCACCTTGGAGTGCCCCTGAGGCCCAGGGGTTAAAATGCAAACGTGAACTGCAGTGTGCTTGGTTTTACTCCAGCTGTGGAGCTTTGTTGCACGTCATTCTCCATCTCTCACCTCACTCTATATTGTCTCTCTACAGTCCAAATCTCAAAGGTATAAAAGTACTAGAACAGTAAGTGTCAGTTTTCTGCACCAATTGGCAGATCTACCTCAGCTTTCCCTTACATGGAGTTGCAGCACCACACTGAACTTATACATCCTTTTCATTTTAGTCAGCTTCTCTATTCTGTGTGAGTTGCAGAGGAGGAAGAGGAAAAATGTTCGTCTTGAAGGTCTAGAGTTTTGAAACTCTGACCACGTAATCGCAACATCACGAGTGTGGTTGGTTGCTCTAGTTGCATATCATCACCATTTATCTGTCTATTTATCTTGTTTCACCGTGTCACCATTCTATCGTCTCCTTTCACACAAAAAAACCTGAAGCCCAAAGAATAATTAGCCTTAAAACCAGTGGGATGATAATTTGTTGTATCTCAAAAAATAGTCCAGAATTGCAGCAAATCCCATTATCTTGGGAAATGAATAAACTTAATATTTGTTTTAGATTTTGTCTCATCTCTAAATTGCTGTAACTGGTAGATTTGCATGCAGGGGTTAAGTGACAAGTACACATATTTTTCTAAAAACATCAAACTCTGGTTAGCACTGACCTGCAAATTTGTGCCATTTACCTAAAGCCAGTCCCTCAAGGATTTCGAAGGCTCTTTCAGAGATGATTGCAACCTGGAACGCCTGATTTCATGGCAGTGTTTTGAAAAAATTCCATTGCATGTTGCATTGCTTTCATATGTATTTAGCTATGAAATTGCGGGGGCAAGTGAAAACTGCAAAAATAGTTGTGATACTGTCTCGGATTCAGTGCCTATGAACACTCAATAGTTCCCACAGAATTAGCATCAATTTGTGATTGTAGGGGGCAACAACAGCCATTTGAAGCAGTGCTGAAGGATTATCTCCATGCTGTCTCTGCACTGTTAGCATGAGCTAACACAGCAGAAGCAGCTAACATCCGTCATTGACCCATTCAATGGCTCCAACTGAAACGACTTGAGTGCATTAATGGCTGTTGGTTATTGTTAGATGTGTGATGCTAATAGTTTTTTTAATTTATTCATTTATTTATTTTTTGTCACCACATTTGTGACTCACAGGCATGGAGCTCGCTTTTGTCCATCTTGCTACCACGGTGTGTTAGCAGTTAGCTCAACCTGCGACACCAGGGTACGAAGCTTCTAGAACTAAATATTTAAAGTGTGACCAGGCTTTTATTCTGTATCTTTTGTATTTCTGATGGTGAGTGTTTTTCCTCTGACTGAATTCCCCCCCCCCAGTGGATTATCCCCATAAAAGAGGAGTAAGGCTTTGTTGTCTGGTGAAAGATGGACAGTTAGAGGCTTGTTGCGACAGGTCACATTCTTTCCAGGAGGACGAGGCATCTCCAAGGCAGTGGGTCTGTTTCATGGCCATGTCTGCCGTTGTGCTCTGTCTCACCCTCACTCAGGCCCCAGTGACTCCATACACAGCTGATTCAAGCACACACATACAAACAAAGAGACACACACATGCAGGGACACAGGGGTAGTTTGCCTCTCCCCTTCGACCAACTCAGTGACCTCTTTTTACTGTACAGCTGATATTCTCTCTCTCACACACACACCCATGCACACACTCACTGACCCCTGGCAGCTGATTCCCCTCGTCCCATCCCAGAATTTAGTGAGGTGATGAAAACAGCTGCAGCGCTGAGCTCAGTCCAGACTCAGGTCTGAGGAAATTCCTTTGACTCACAGCTGAGATGTTATTATTCCATGGAAACTTCATTATTTAATTTTACTGTTAATGGTCATTATAGATAGAAAGAAAAACAATGAGTTGACTGTACTTGGCAACTTCTTGAGCAGAACTTGCTACAGTCATGGGAATGAAAGCCCAAGCTGTGCAAAAGCTGCTTCTGATAAAGACAACTGAGCTTCCCATCAAAGACCCGCTGCTTGTTTTTTCTCTCTGTCATAGTGAAACTCAAGCTGGAGAACCAAAATGATTCAGCTCTTACTTTCACTCCGAGTGTGCGGCCCCTCGGATGGATTAGACGACCAGAGCTTTACACACACACACACGCACACACACACACACACACACACGAGTCCCTGGAAAGCTCCTAGCAAATGCATCTTGTCAGACTGCATCACTACAAACACAGGCAGGGTAGGGCACATCTTCCCCACCATGCATCTGTGCTGCATTACTGCAGGCGTGTTCTAAACAATTCCTCCTGGTGATGGAGTAACAGTGCAGCTGCAAGCATGGAAAAAACTTATATGATGATTTGAAGTCTGTAACTTTGCTCTGTGTATGATATAATAACCATCCCAACTCAGCAAAAATTCAGGCAGCTGCTGTTTCTCACTCGAATAAGTGTGTGTGTGTGTGTGTGTGTGTGTGTTGCCAAAGCAGGACAAACAGGATGCTGGCATCTTTAACAATGTAGAGAGCAGCTGGAAAGTGTCTTGCAGCTGTGCCTTAGAGTGCTGCTCAGTGATTTATTAAAATCCACAGTGCCTTCTTTATTATTCGATTTAAAGAAATACAGTTCAGAGTTTTCAATATGTGCCGTCTGAGTGAGATCTGGAATCAAGACAAGGCAAAAACAAATAAACCACGCTATAAAACCAGCTCTTATAAAGTGACTGATATTGAAATAGCAGACAACAGATGATGAGTAAACACAGTCCTCATTCGACTGTGTGATTTTAGAGATGATGATCTTCCACAACGATAACTAACCACTAACAGCCGTGCTTTCTACTGCACTGTTTTTTTAATTATCAGCTGTGTGGATGACTACAGCAGCCGTTACCTGAGATGAACCTCGCTGTGGGTTTCTGTGGTCTATTTTCTCAAGCTGTCTAAAGCGGCTGAGTGGTTTTCTAACACACTCATCTGCCTGCTTGCTCTCTGCCTCTCCTCATCTCCTTCTGCTCCTTCGCGCCGTCCCTAAATGACTCTGTCTCTCTCTTCTGTCTCCATCTGCCAGTAGTGCGGATTCACCTCTCCCTTTCTCTTCCTCTCTTCTTCTGCCATCACCATCTGCCTGCCTTCCTTTTTTTAATATAGCAAGCATTTCCCTCTTGTGCTCGCTGCCAGTGTTCAGGCTTTTACCACGTTTGCTCCAGTTACCTCACCATGTTGTGTGTCTATGCATTCCTCTGTGAAACCAACTTTTACCTGTCGCTTTGAAGTTAATTCAAGTGACACTGATTTAAACATGTATGTTTGCAGAGAAGCATGTTTGCTCACTTATTTATGGGGCGGGATGACCGAGCCTTGGAGTTTGGATGAGGTTAATAGCACACGCCTGGAGACATTTTACAGATGCAATGCATTCCAAGACCTGCATAATTGATGAGTGATTTCACCTGCGAGAATCACCCAGATTAACCCCTGCAACTATAAAACCACACCGGAACACATCTATCGAAGCGCTGATACCATCAAGCGCAAAAACAGGTCTGTTTATTAAACACAGCCGCCGTCGTAACCGGATACTTGGAAAACAACACAGCTGGTTATGCTGTGCAGTGCAGAGTGTGCACAAAAATGTAAAAACAGTCAACAGTTTAACTGTTAAAGGTCCAGTGTGTATGATATATTGGCAGAAATGGAATATAATATTATATTTTCTTTAGCGTATAATCACCAGAAAATAAAAATCATTGTGTTTTCATCACCATAGAACTAGCAATTTATATCCACACAGGCAGCAGGTCCTCGTCCATGACGTCCACCATGCTGCACCGCCATGTTTATACAGTAAACCAGACACTGACTCGAGATAGGATCATGCACATTTCCATGGTAAAAACATCTAGATCTTGATTTATTGGAGAAAAAAGTTGAGCACACCTGCGCGGGGCTAGCAGCCTCTCTGCAGTGAGCTGAATAGTTTTGGAGAAACTCTAATTTGTAACAAGAAACTCCTTTATTCTGTGTTTTTTAGCGGTTTTAATCACCTGGTACATTTGTTTTGGGAAGGAAGAGACCTCTGTGGATAATTCTGACCAATGAACGCTGAAAGTAATCCAACCAGAAGTACACACTTTGTGCATGGGAGAAGGTTGCAATCTGCAAACCGTGCCGTTAGATGCCTCTAAATCTTACACACTGTTCCTTTAAATATTTTTTTCTCAGAAGCAAATTATGTTTTCCCAGCAGAAGGTGTCCAAAGGACTGCAGCAGGTTGTAAAGTAGCGACTATAATGTTCCATGACTAGCAAATAAGCTCTGGGCCTTTGGGGCCTTGTGTTTGTGATTCTATGTGGCTGCACGGTTCTTACACACACCTACATACACAGACACACTAATATAAGAAAATGTGTTCAACATCTGAGGAAAACCTAGAAGTAATGTAAAATTGAAAAACCTTCAGGACATAATAGTTATGGTATATCCTGATTTGGTGTACCAGCGTTGCTATGGTGCCCAGCGATTCCCTGCTGGTTCCTGTAAGAGGAAAGGATAGTAGTGGGACCAGAGCCAGCATGGCAGCAGTACAGCATCAGGAGCCACGGCAACAGATTCCCTGAACAGATTTAGCTCTCAGCTCAGAGCCAGAGTCATTGAAAGCGAGAGTTTGGCTCGGTTGTAAGTATTAGCTGCAAATACCCTTGATTTTCCAGCTCTTGGTTTCATGTAAAAGGCTCTCTGTTAGAGAAGCCTGGGAGATTTTCACATTTTAGCTCTTGAATGCCACTATTAAATACCTGAATAAATACCTCAAAGGATTCCATACAAAGCCTATGCAACAGTCTAACATGGATCATGACAATGACATAATGTTGTGGGGCTCCAGGTTTGTGCATTTTAGTTATCAAACAAGCAACATTAATTTGTGTTTTTGACACCCATATCATTGACAAATGACACAAAACACGTATGATCTTTGTTAAAGTGAGTCACATTTTTCAGGTCTACAGCTGCTATGGTTGAGGCTTGATTAGGTCGAAGCACTAAACTTGGTTGAGGTTGACAGGAAAGATCAGCCATGGTTACAAGAAACCCACTTGGAAGGAAATGAGGTGAAACCAAAGGCGTTGACTCAAGTCAGATGACTTGGACTAAAAGCAGACTTGAGTCACAAATGTAATGACTGTGGACTTCAAAAAAAGACTTGCAACTTCACTTCAGCTTAAACACCAATCACTCAAGACTTCCCTTGGCTTTGAACAACAAATTGCTTTAATTTCTTTTGACATTGGGGTTGCCCGAAGAACTGGAAGTTGAGGCCAATATAAACATAGCGAGCTAATGCTTAGCTAACGCCTTTACTCTATTGTTAAAATTGCATTACCTTTTGTGAGGAGCACATTATGACTTGTTTGGAATCAAAATTCAAAGTTTAGGACTTGGAACTATCTGGAACTTGTCAGTCTTGACTTCGGACTTGAATGACTTGAGTGAACAACGAGTTCGCTCCACCTTCGGGTGAAACAGTGGTCTCAAGTCACAAACTTCCCTCCTTCCTTCTCTACTTCTCCGCAACATGGAACTTAAGGTGTAGCCATTGTCACTGGTTTGTCTTTAGTTTCCACTGTATTCCCTGCACTCTGGGGAAACGTTCTTGGAACTAAACTGTAGGCCTTTGCTGTAATTTTTGCAGTTAATACCACAACATTCCCATCATAAAATGTCTTTGAAATTGCGGTAATTTACCACTGACACATTAGCAATAGTGTTAATGTGACTGTAGTTAAATGGCCTCATCGTGGTGGCCATATAAGAATTTGACTTGAATCATTTATCATAGACTGTCTAGTTGATTGTTTTTCCAATTCAGTGGTTGCAATAATTTACATCTTAATGACAAAGATTCATGAAACCATTCTGTCATTATTCAGTGAAAAAAAAAAAAACCTTTCCAAAAATATTTTTCCAATAGATGGCAGATAAAATTAAGAAATCTATTTAGTTTACTTTAGTCCTCTGATGCACTTTGTTCCCCTTATTTTTCATTCATACTTAACAAAAACAAAAACCAGGAAAGCGCTTTATTTTAAGGTCCTTGTAATAAGCGTTAGTTAATATGAAATAAGGCGCTCCTTATAAGATTCTTATTAACATTATTAAATGTTTAATAAGACTATAGAAGTGTTAATAATAGCATTATAAACATGTTAATTGTTAGATTATAAGACATTTATAAGCACTTATAAGAAACTTGTTAACAGTTTATAGACTGCTTAAGAACGTTAATAAAAGCCTTATGAGTTTCTTACAATTGTTTATAATAGCATTACAAACACATTTATTGAGTTTAACTAACTTACAAATGATGTCATTGTTAAACCTTTACTAAGCTTTTTTGTTGCTTTATTAAGATTAAAACATACTTTATTATGCATTTATTAACAGTTAACTATGCACTTATTAACAGTTAACTATGCTAAACTATTATCAGATCATCTTTGAGTCAAAGATGATCTGATAATAGTTTAGTGGTTAAAGGTCAAGGTCACCATGACCTTGTATCTGTCTTATTCTGGTGAACACGGAATCTCAAATTGATTCAAATTTGGTCCACTTAGACTAAGTAATGAGCTGAATAGAATCTGGTCGTCAAAGGTCAAAAGTTAAGATCATTGTGACTTCACAAAACATGTTTTTGGCAGCAAGTCAGGAATTACTTTGCTAATTGTGACAAAACTTCAAAGTCTGTAAAAGGATAAAATGATGAAGTGATGATATTTTATATCCAAAAGGTCGACTTCACTTTGACATCATAATTCTGCTAAAACAATGCTCTGGCCATTACTAAACTTAATAACTGAGGAACAGAAAAAGAAACATTTAGTACGTTCTTCTGTTTCATCGTGTAAACAACAAGTAAGATATGTGCTTCACGCTTGAGATCATACTTAAGACGTAAGCACTTAAGAGACAGTTGAGTACTTGGTGTCTTTATATGCTTGTACTTTTTAAATAGAAAACACGTTTTATATTGTGATATTTACTAGAAATAACTTCAGCCAACAGCAGTTAGGTTTTTATTATAGTCATAATCAAAAACTTCCAGTTTCCAGGTTTGCAGGTCTGGTTTGGTTCAATAATTAACACATATGTTTGTGGGTCATGCAAGGTAGCGTGGCTCTTGTAACAAGCTGGGTTGGTGAGGATTTTAGAAAACCCTGTCTTGCACTTCACTACAAGGCAGAACGTAGATGCAGAGTCTTACAGGTTCCTAGAAGTCCAGGTTATGGGACATGCCAGGGGTTAAGGCTTGTTGAGTTCAAAACCCAGGGTTTCATGATGCATGGTGGCAGCCACTGTGCAGTGGTAGCGCTTCTTTCCTGCAGCAACAAGCAGAGAATCAATGCAATGACAGTTGATTGATAAGTACATTAGAACTCCATCAAAGGCTACGTTAATCACAGCATCACTCAGAACAAATACACATGTTCAGCAGTTGTCTGTGATGAAAAAGGTTAAGAAACACAAAAATTAGCAGACATAATGGGCCAGTTGGTTACAGAGCCAGTTCATTCGAGATCAACATCAAAGCTGTAGCTGTAACCTTAATCTCACCAGATCTGCAGCTCAGAGCCGTCTCCGAAACCTAATCACTCCTAATAGAACAATATTGGATTCTCAGTACTCCATCCTCTCTCTCACTCACTTATGCACCTCATTTGTCTTCCTCCTCTCATGCTCAACTGGCTCTTCTCCTATATCTCAGACTCCTTGCTGAGTATGGATGCCTCCTTCTAGCTCTGGCCAAGGATTATTTCAGTTTCTCAGTCAGCAAGTCAGCCAACAATTCAGTTATTCAATCAATCAAAATACCATCAAGCAGTCCATGCATTCCAAGCAGCCATTTAGCAAGTGGCTAACAAGGAAGTTACAAATATGCATATCTCGGTTTCTGCCATGCATCCTCTTCATTCAACACCCAAAATGATGCTTTTTGAAAATGCTGATATGTGCCTGTCAACATTGGCATTCTTGGTTTAACACATTCAGAACGCAATTATGTTCCAAACACACACACACACACACACACAAATGTTGAAATGGTTCAGTGTTCTCCAAATGCACTCATAAATAATTAGCAAAAAAGTTTGATTAGGATACTTATATATGTGTTTGTTTTCATACATTCCAGTGGATAAAGAGAATTAATGCAGAAATCACCTAATAGAAAAAGTGACAATAAATGGTCCTAACAGACCTCTTTTTCACGAAAAAACACAAGATTGTTTATTTTAAATGAATGGTTAACTCATATCAGTGAATAAAGTGATGCTTTAAAATACATTGCATATATATTTTGCATTGTATTCATCATGACTCAAAATATCCTTAACCATAATGTACAATAAAATCATCCTATTAGCAAGTATTATTTGGGTATCCAAACCCTGACTAACAAACTAACACACAAACAAAATAACTATTCAAAACACATGATTGACTCATACCATTGCGCTAAGTGACATGTTTCTACATTATGATGAATGTGGGCATGGTAGTTTATCCTGACTCCCACATACACTGTCCTGCTGCTGGCAATACTCAAGCACCAGCAGCAATCAGCATATGGAAATAGTTTCCAAAAAATGCTCTACTTTATAAAAACTAGTTGGTAAATCCGTGAAATTTGTCATTTACCAACTGAAAGAGGAGGACCAAGAGAAGATTAGAATTTTGAGTGTGGATAATGATCTGCAATGATATGCCACTGTTGACGGATGACAACAGGTGGATGCATTTTCAATTTGTGCATAAACAATTCTGAAAGGGAGATACCAGAAATTTAAATAAAAAGTTGAAATATTGCAAAAAAGTTTTTCCCCTTGTCTGAGGTGGAAAAGTTGGAGTATCCACTATAAAAACAAAATGCACCAAAGTGCATTCGAAACAGACTCAGTGAACATATCAAGACATACATCATATCTGTGTGGAGCGATTTTCCATGATTTTCGTTCATTTGAGGTTTGCATGCTGCGGGGCAACCATCGCTCCACCCAGTTTAGTCTTGGAAAGGTGCTGGAAACATCAATAAGTCCAAACTGGTAGAAAAGATTGCTGCACACTTACATCTATGCAGCGTTTCTCTTTAGTCGTGAGCTTTTGATCAATTAGACCTTCATCAGAGCATGTATCATACGCATGGTCTGATGATGTGGAAATCTTTTCTACCAGTTCACTTGAGGTTTGACTGGCATTCTTTTCATTATGTCAACTCATTGCACCCGCTTACTGCAGTGGTTTAATAGTACCCATCTGGACAAACTCCTTCTTTGGGTTAAATGCAAGTAATAACACTAACATGCTAATAATTCACAGGCAATGTTTACCATGTTCACCATCTTAATTTAGCGTGTCAGCATGCCAGCATTTCAAAATTAGTACAGCTGAGACTGAATGGAATGAATGTGATGGACCAATGTTAACCATTTCTGGAGTATTCCCTATGTAAGGGATAATGTATAATGAGCCGGTGAATACTGGGAAAATAACTCCCGACAGGGGAATAGAACCCCGACGCGCAGCGTTATCCTGCTTATTACACGGCTAATTATCAGTTAAATAAATAATGTTGTCTGCCTCCGCAAAGTGTATTAACACCGACTGGATTTGACAACTTTTGGTGAAAGTTTTGCACTCACCCAGGCATAGTGGACTGAACTTATCAGACCGCTGAATGCGGCAACTGACCAATCAGAATACAGCATTTAATAGAGCCGTGTAATAAAAACATGTATCTGAATATGTGTACAGAATCTGTAGGCAATGGGACACAATTTTGGCATTGGACACTTTCTAGTTTCCATCTGTAGTTTTTGGCATGAGTTTTATTGACTTATCATGTTTGAGCGGCAGTTAAACAGTCCATGTAAAGAGGCGGAAAGCATTGGCCAACGTGCAATCTTGGAAACCATCGGCTATGTCTGATCACGAGACAGCTTGATATCACCTTTTTAAAAATGTATCCACAATTATATGCAGATATCTTTACGCAGATAGCCAAAATGACTTATTGCTGGCAGACCAATAGCCAGTGGATTCTAAGATTGTTCCCAGAGTGAGCACAGATTTACGAGCAACTGCCATTAAATCAGTGTGCCTGTTTGCTTACTGTTGTTGTTGATTTATTAAGTGTTAGATAAGAGTCAGGATATTGCCTCAAATGTACATTATCATGCTAATTTAACGTTTCTTTCAGACCAAACTTTGCTGTTCAAAAAAATGTGTTCAAATAAGTTGCATGTCAACTTAAAACTTTTGTATTTCACAGTGCAGGTTTTTCTGTTTTTTGCAGTTGGTTCAATTTCTGTGAATTCTGGGTGCCAGTAACAACAAGCCAACCAATAAAATAATGACTTTTGCTCAAGTGGTTAAAAGATTGCATCCATAGATACTGATTGATTCAAACCACATAGTGCCCTTTTCAGCAAGTCAAAAATATGAAGAAAACAGTACATCTGTGGAAATAAAGCAGTTGAATTTGATTGTAATTAGTCTTCAAATTGTTTCTGATGGATAATAATGAACACAACAAAACTGCTGAATGTTACTGTATGTTTGGGATTTGAACAGCCCAGGTGTGACTCACACAGAAGCCACTACTCAACCTTTCCACTCAACACAAGTCAGTTATTCAGTCATTTAACCATCCAGCCAGTCATTTAATGGTCAGTCAGTAACTGAAAATAACCATCAATCCAATCAGATTACAAACCAATTGGTCAGCGAGTCGTTCAGTCTGTCAGTCAGCGAGTCACTATTAACCATTTATCCAGTCAGACAAGCAGTCCACAGAGACACCAGTGGAGCTCTAACACTCCCTCTCTGTGTCTCCCTGCAGGAGGATACCTGCATGAGCCACCTGACAGAGGGCTACTGGAAACCTGTCAGAACACCGCAGGCCTGATAGGCTAATGCACAGACGCACACTCACACTGAGCCACAGCTGTTTGTTTTGGACAGATTGGGTGAGGAGAGGACGGGAGATGGAGATGTTTTCCACCTCCTCTCAGCCTGTGATTCAGATAGAGGGCTGGAGAGGAAGGGTGAGGTATCGTCTCGTGGTCAGAGTATGAACTCATTCCCCCCAACATGAAAACACTCACAGACAGGAAGACAGAGGGAGAGGAGGAGAAACACAGGAGGGATGGATGTAGGTCAGGATGATGTGACACGCAGGGCCAGACGTGGTTTTTCAGACAGACTTAAAAACCACCAGCAGCGGTGGAAACGATGTGTTACTACTTGGTCTCTAAACCACAAAAATTCTGTCTACAAAGCCTTGGCACAAACAGGCTGTCGGTGACTCTGCCTGAGAAATATGTTGGGGCGGGAGTGGTTGTAAACAGCTGTGCAACTTATTATTCTCCATTTGGTGCTGCATTCAGACACCCTCTCAGTCATAGTTTATTTTTTTCCTATTTCTTCAGAAGTGCAGTGATGGTTCCTAACACTCAGGGGTTTTTATAAGATGACCAAAAGTGTCGTCCAAAGTGAAACTTCTGCTCTAATCTACAGTGTACTCAAAGATAAAACAGGACAGAAAATTACACTCAAGACGATGAACATGTTGTGTTGAACATTTTCAGATGGTGTGCAGAGTGCTGAAATCGGCACCACACTACAGCTGTAAATTCAGGACTTTAACTGCAACAAGATAAGTTTTTTTTCAGAGTTGAAAAGTGAAATCAGCAGCTGTGCAGACTGTTTCCTGTGCTGCTCTTGCATTTTCTTTTGCCCATTTAAGCTCGTACAGGAAGAGAAAAATTGTACTGGACTGCATTCAGGACCACATGGCATGTTTGCTGACCTTTCGTGCGATGAAAAAAGCCCAGACAGCAAGTACGAGTTGTTTTTGAAAATGTTTTAGTTTAGACAAAAAAGCACGGCAGTCAAAACACTGTATGGTTTGGATTTCTCTTGGTGTTGTCTGCACGGGAGTAAGTCTTATACAACACTATGAGGGTAAGACCATCTACCAAATGATATATTTAAAGGATTTAACCCCAAAATACAGTTTCAAAATCCACCTAAAAAAATTAAAGTGAGCTGAGTATTCAGCACCAATAAGAACTATTTCCCCCTCAAAACTTTTGGCCTTGCGTAGGCAAAGATTTGCCCTTTATTACCTGAAAAGACACAGGTGACATTGGGATCAGGTAAACTAGCAACTGTCCAGTGACCTCAATTTAAAGAAAATAAATAAATAAATAGTAAAAAAAAAAAAAAGTAATAATAATAATAATGCTAACAATTATAACAATGAGCAAAGTTACAAAGTTCTCTACTAAAAGAAGCTAATGAGCACCAAAATGTAAGATGTAAAACAAGACAGAAGAAAGAGAATAAAAGAGATTTTTAAGAGGATACTGGGTTTATGCTCAACAGCGGATGGGCCACAGTGTTGGGTATCAGCTGCAGTCTTTGGGTGTTTCGCCCACTGATACCTCAATAAAGTGCATTGTCATAGTCCAGTCTGGAGAGGATAAACGCAGTGAAGACCTTTTCTAGACCTGCAGGTGAATGGAGTGACCTGGTCTTGGTTCAGTGTCTCAGTTGGATAAAGCAGGATTACATCTTTGAGCATCAAAAACAACTCTGAGTTGAAAGTACACCTAGGTTACGGGCCTTTTTTAACGTTATAAGATACAGCACCCAGACCAGACAAGAGATTTTTACCAGGGCTAGATGATTATTTCTGAATGGGAGTCATACAACTACAGGGGATATTTGGACATTCAATCTAATTTCAGTAAGGCAGGACATAATATAGGATACATTGGTTGTATCCAGCTTTATTGGGACATTAAGTAGCGTTTATGTAGCAATGTGCATGCATCATTTGTCCCACAGATAACATGAATGTAGTAAATAAGAGGGGCCCCACAATAGACCCCTGGGGGACCCCACAATAGAGAAAAGCAAGATAGGAGGAGGAATCTCAAAGCCTAACAGAAAACAACCTGGATGATACAGTAAGAGATGAACCAATCCAGAGCTACATCACAGATGCCAACAACATTTTAAGGCAGTTGATCAACAGTAGGGGTTATAGTTTTGGTTAATTTTGCTTTTGAAAGGCCAATACCCATTAACTGGTAACGACCTAGTTAATTTTCAGGAAAAAAAGGCATGAAATACAAGGTCCTTTCTTTTTAGTCTGGTCCATCCTTTGACTCAGTGAGCTTTAGCCCTGCATTTCAAAGCGCTATCCAATTGGCGATGTAATGTCTTGCCTTTTATTTTAGTTTCTCTTGGCTTTGTTGACAGACAGCTGTGTGAACATGTGGAAACTGTTCTTTAGCTGGCACCGCTGCTCATTCGGTGATTACAGTTGGTAACGCCGTCCCGATGGCAGAACATGTTGCTGTGGAAACATCGTGCCCACCCTCTGGTCTCCCCCCAGAACGCCTTGGTGAGTGAGCAGCTTCATTTTTAACTGCAAAACATTTTTAGCGCTGTTTACCATGTTAGCACCACTAGCTGTGCTGACACTGCTAATGGTGGGAACAATGCTACAGTGGAGCTGCTTACTCACTGGGGCAGCAAACCCACTTGGTGCACTGTGCAGTAATTAATCTGTAGACCAATGTGTAACCAGTCAAAAAAATTCTTTCGGCCGATTAATGGTTAACCACTGACATTCCTAAAGAAGACATTCTGGTCCACAGTGTCAAACACTGAGCTGAGGTCAAGGAGAATTAAAATGGAGTACATACCTGCGTCAGCAAAAAGCATGAAGTCATTGCTGACCTTGACCAGAGTCAGCGCTGTGTGGACAGCAAATTGAAATTTTCCATAAATTTGATTAGTGCTGATACAATTGAATGGAGACACGTTTTTCTAAAACCTTGAATACAAATGGCAGCTTAGAGATGGGTCTAAAAACATTTGAAGCACAGTGACCAAAGAGCCTCTTTAAGAGGAAGTAAACAATGGCATGTTTAAATTTAAATAAAAAATAAAATTACTTGTAGCCATAGAGCAGTTAATAATGATTAAAATATCCAGACCAACCATATGAAATACAGCTTTTCAAAACCAAGTGGCGATGCAGTCTGAAGGGCAGGTGGATGGTTTTCAGAGTGTGCTCCAGGGTCAAGAGAGAGATCTCACTGGAGGGGGTTAATACTGAAGGTGGGCAGGAGTTAACATCAAGCTTCGAATCGCCTCAATTTTGCTGTAAAAGTAATGATGAAATTCTTCACAGCTCTCTTGGGAGGATTCATCTGGCTGGATGAGTGGGGGACTAATCACAATGTTAATGGTTTTAAATAGGATTCTGGGATAATGACCCTGTTTAGCGTTCAGTTGTGAAAAATAGAGTCCCCTGCTTGTTTGATTGCACACTGATTATGATGTGACAATAATATAATGCAGCATATAGGCTTTATTCCCTGCAGACATTTTGACTTGTACTAGCAGTAAAAGCACAGGTGTTACTAATAACATTGTCAAAGTTCACCTGAGAAAAACTGCTGGCTTTGTTAAAGTAAATACATTGTAATCAATCAAAATCACGTGGTTTTAATTTTTTTCCTGAGCTTAATGATCTCATAAAAATCTCAACTCAAAACCGCACCTCCTGAGATCTCTTTCACTCATGGAGTGAGTCTGAAAAGCAGTTTCAGAATCAGTAATGGGGCTGACTGCGTAATGAGCAGCTGCTTTAGTTAATCAGGTGCTGAATATGCACAGATTATGGCCGCAAACTCAATTAAAACAGCACACATTTGCGTAACGCCAATTTCAAATCTGTTCCTCTGTGTAGTCTGTGGAAATTAGGAACCCCTCAGTAAGGGCCTGCATGAATTATAATGTATGTACAGTGTTCTCTAATATTCTTCTTTAAAGAGGACATACTTCAGCCAGTGCACATACTGTAGCATGACAAAATATAAGGGCCATTGTAGGTTAAAAAAAAGGAATTAATGAGTTTTTTTCTTCTTGCAAATTTACGATTTTATAATCTCAGACAATATTTGAACATTTTATCACAAATGTATAACTTTAATCTCAGAAAAATTGAAATATTACCCCCCTCTCCCACCTCTGTTAGAGTCTTAATATGTTGCATTAAGGAGTAATCCAGAAATGTTGAATTGTTCTTCCATATTTAAGAACCTGAAAGACACAGTTTTAAAAAATGTGGTTAAAATCACAGTTAAGCAGAGGCTGTAATATCTTGACTTTTTTGTACCTCCTTGTATAAGTCAAGCTCCAACAACTCTAAACATTTCCCATAATGCCTGTCTTTCATTAGACACTTCCTGCCTCTTACATGCCCACAGCAGCCAAACAGGTTAGTAATACACCTCACTTAATCCCGGCCCTTCATCCTTTTCTAGCCTGTTTTTTTTTTTTTTTTTTTAAATCAGCTACATGAGTAGTGAAACCAGTTTCCATGCAGATCCACCACTACAAATGAGATGGTCCCAATAATGATTAAATGAAAATGGCTTAGGTTAATTTGTGTATATCATGGATTAGTGTGGCAGGTTTAAATGCTATTTATACCCTGGCACCAGAGGCAGGAAGAGAGGAAACCTCTGGCCCTCATTAGCTGGCTAGTGATAGTCTGTGTTAATCCAAGGTAATCCTGTCTCCGTCCGGCCCTGACCTTCATTTCACTATTAAAACCCTGTGTCACTATTCACAGTTCATAACAAAAAAAGAGTAGACATAGATACTGACTGAAACAACAGAACCTCAGCTGAGTGTTTACGACCTGCCCTCTTCAGCTCTGCTATGTCATTTCTAATGTGTTTGTGTGTGCGTATGTATTTCTAGGAATTTTGGCAGATAAAAACAAAATGTAAACACGAGCTTCCTGTGCGTATCAGCAGTAGGGATTTGAAAACTGTTACATCACGCATGTGACATAGTGACCTTTAGATAATCCAATAACAATATGAAATCCTTTGTGATCATATTATCATTAATGTTGGAGCCAGATGGCCGTGGATAAGAGCAAGACAGTGAAGCTGCAGATGAGTGTGCGCCTGCGTCTGCATGTGTGTGTAAGTGTGATATACACAGTGTGGTTGGAGGTCATCTTTCAGGCATGTTGTTGTTGTTGTTACTGTTTGGGTGGCCAGATTAGTCAGACCTGCTTTCCAGGAAGCTGCACCATGCACAAGTAGCATGAACTGTATGTGTACACAGGCCAACAGAGATGGAGAAGCACTTAAAAACACAGACACACACACACACATACATACATACATACAGAGCTCTCTGGGGAGCAGAGGAAGATGGGGGGGCGTTATATTTATCATCTGAATCACTTTCCTTGGAAATCACATTGAGATGACTCTTTATTTCTCTCTCGTACTTTATTTAGATTTCCAGATGCAATTTTTAAACTCAATATGAATGCAAGGTTAGTACAGGCTGGACAGAAATTGGGGGAAAAAATAATGTAAAAAATATGCATTTTTCAGCCCACTACATTGATTACTTGGTGTTTTCACACCTCTGACTGCCCCCTTGGGCTTAATTTTTCTTTTTTGTTGACTCCAGGAACACACTTACTCCATTGGTAAATGCACAGTTGGGAATGATTCAAAGCCCTTTTTTTGTATCGTATGCTTCTTCAATATGGATTACTTGCTTTTATGCTACTATCGAGAGCTGTAACGTTTACATTTGCCCTCAGTAATCCCACAAAGATGAACTGTAACCTTGTAGTTGAATGTAGAAATGTGCATCCAAGCAAATAAATGAATAATAAAAACAAAATCAACTCCATAGGGCCTCGTCATTTTCAAAAATCCACAACAAATCACGTGACTGCATCCATATTCATTGTTTGCTGTCTTTCTATCTGAAGATTAACAGACTTTATATATTCCAGGGTGTGGTTTATGTCAGCTTTAAGTTACACTGTGAGTTGACACGCACTGTCACAAGGGCCTAAGCGGTCTGCAGGCATGCCATTCCTTATGAAAACATATATGGAATTAATCAGGCTGCTGATTTACTATGCACAGGTAATGAGACACCGTGAGGGGGAATTTGAAGGCAGCGGTGAATTTACATTTTTAACAGCAGCACTTGATGTGCTCATCATACATGTGTGTGGAATGATGAATATGTGCAAGCATATAGAGCGAATACAGATGCATACTGTGAAATCACAATTGAATGACTCAATGCATTAGATACACCTCCCCCTTCGTGGACATATAGCCTACACAAACGTTGCCTACCATGAGCATAAAAAATGTTCAACATGCATTTTCAACATCAAAAGCTGGGCTGCTCAATCATAATTGCTTTCCCTTTATAAGTGGAGTGCACTGTGAATAATGAAATCTCAGTGGTAGCAACAGAGAATGGTATGTATTTGTGCATGTGTGTGTGTGTGTCTCTTATACATGCACACACATGGCCTCCATACTCCACCACTATATAACCCCCCATACTGGCACAAGCCAAGCCCACAGCATGGTGCATGCATACACACTTGCATACTAATACCCTATTCACCAGCTCCCTTGCTCTCATTATGCTGCTCTGTACCGACAATTCCCTTTACACAGCTAATCACAGAGGGAAAATAACCGTCTTATACATCTATATTTTTCATATTCTTTCTATGTGATTTTTTAAACATTAATACTTTAATTTAATTGGTGCATTATTTGTGTGGGGACGCTCTAAATGGTTCGTAATATCACTTTAGTTCCAACAGACATAAAGGCAGATAAGCAGCTGCTGGGTGTATATTGATGGCTGTTGCAATTGTGTAATTTAAAATGCTCGCGATGTTACTTTGTTAATCCACACATTCTGTCTTGTTATTCGAATCACCGTGAAGGACAGATGGCTTAAAGGTCCAGTGTGTAGGATTTTGGGGGATATACTGGCGGAAATGGAGGATGATGTAATGTTTTCTTCATAATCACCTGACAGTAAGAGTCGTTGTGTTTTCATTACCTTAAAATGAGCCGTTTATATCTACACTGGGAGCGTGTCCTATGTGTTGCACCAAACACTGGCTCTAGATAAGGTCATGCATGTATACGCATTTTCGTGTCAGCCAACCTAGTTAGCAGCCCTTCTGTTGTTTTTTTGTCGTTTTTTGGAGAGGAAGACACCCCTGCGGATAATTCTGCTCCTGGTAAAACCTTCTTAACTTATCAGAGAAAAAAGGCGAGGACACATTAGCAGGTGCTTGGCGGCCTTTCTACAACGAGCTAAACAGCATCGAAGAAACACTCATTTATAACATGAAACTGATTTATTCAGTGTTTTTACCAGTTTTTATCACCTGGTCCATTTGATTTGAAGAGAGGGAGACCTCTGCAGATAATTCAGCTCCTGGTTAAAACCTTCTGAGCAAGGTACACTGAAGGAATCCTAACCAAAAGTTCACGCTTGACACGAGAGAAGTTTCAGCTGGCTACAATCTGCAAACCTCAGTGCTAGATGCCACAAAATCCTAAATTAATGATACATAACCAGTGCTATGTTGATTTACTGAAAACCGTTAAGATGCTGTACCTATAAAGTTGAAAACACATATCCTAGCAATGCAGGAACTGAAATGTGTAACGGTGCTCTGTCAGGAGAAATACCCGCCCAGAGGCTGAAGCTTATGGCTGTCTTTTTACAAATAAAGACATTCAAAAGATATTGCTTTTTTCAATATTGAAAAAATGTACGGTGTCAATACAATTCTTTACACTGTTCAGTTTGACTTAAAAAAGTCCATTAATGAGTGAACATTTGTGAAGCTCAGGATAAAAGCATTGAACCTCTGCATCATTTGTTGCTAAATCAATACCAGCAACCATGTTAGATATTTAACCTTTGAACTCTCATCATCATGCTCTCTCTCTCTCTCTCTCTCTCTCTCTCTCTCTCTCTCTCTCACACACACACACACACACACACACACATATACATGTTTCCATCACTTTTGAGGACATTGCCTTACCTTCACTTACATTCATTTCCTGGAGACTCCCCCTAACCCAAGTCTTCACCCTAAATCGTAATGATTTACATTACGAGGGCTTGCATTTTGTCCTAAAAAGGAAGAATTCCTCACACTCTGATTGTGAATGAAGATTTATGTCCCCACCACATACATGTAAACCCATACATGCACACAAAGTAAATTAATGTCAACCTGTGTAGACCCACAGTAAGAATATTGTGCTGATGTGCTTTACCTCACTGTATTGTCAGGTCCAAGGTTTAACATACGGAGATAATTCTTTCACCTTTTCATAGAATGACAGAAGTAGACAAAAGAGTGACAGGTACAGAGAGTCAAGGAAGAGACCGAGTGCTCCAGTGATGACGTTTCAGTGCAGAACTTAGCATATCCCTGCTTCCCTCATCAAAAAGTCTATGGGATTTTTCAATTGGATTTTGGATCAATGCAGAAAATAAGCTCTGTTGCAAACAAGTGTTCATGATACTTACGTAAACATTTTGTTCAGCAAGATAATCTTCACAAAAAACAAAACAAAACACCACTTTAATGATTTTTGAAGCCTAAATGCAATCACCAGAGGTAAAAAGCTAACATTAGGCTATAAACAAACTACACCTCCGTCGCGTGTCTTAACATTGCCGAAACTGAAAGCTCACCTCATCTCCAACAACTTGCTCAAACCATTTCAATCCTGTTTCTGCTCATAGGACAGCATTGAAAAAGCCCTCCTCCAAGTAAACATGAACCTGTTTCTCGTCTCAGACTCTGGTCACTTCATCATCCTCTTTGACCTCACTGCTGCTTTTAACACCATAAAACCAAAGCATTCTTCATTACCACCTTGAATCCTCCCTCAACATTTGCCCTCTCCTGGCTGAGGTCCTATGTCCCAAATAGACAACAGTTCATCAACATCAACAACTGCACCCCCACCCCTGCTCCTCTGTCCGAAGGTGTCCCCCAGGGTTTTGTGCTTGGTCCTTTCTTATTCATCCTTTACATTCTCCCACTTGGTAACATTATACACCGTCATGGTCTCCTCTTCCATTGCTATGCCGATGACATCCAACTCTACATTTCTACTAATCCATCACCACTGCAACTCACTCCACTCCAACTAGTAAGTGAATCACATGTGATCGTCATCAGTTCCAAATCCCTCACCAAAACCTCTGCCTCACCACTGATAACTCTACTCCGTCTCCCTCCCTAAACATCTGCAACCTCTCAGTTATTTTAGATGGCAACCTCCCCTTCGAATACCATGTCAATCAAATCACCAGAAATTCATTTTTACATTAAAAAAAGTCCATCTCCGCCCACCCTTCTCCTTTTCTGTTGCTGAAACTTTGACCAATGCCTTCTTCTACTAGCTCCTTGTCCCATAACAGAATCCAATTCAGAGTCCTCCCCCTCATTTACAAAGCCCTCCATAACCAGGCCTCCTCCTACCTACCTTACTGACCTGGGGCTTCATTACAGAAACTTCCTATATCTGAATACCATCTCAGTTTGGGATGACATTCAGGATTTTTAATATAAACATGTTTCATAACTGCATTAAGGAAGAAATTCTGAGGACAAGAATTTAGCAACAACAGAGCCATCCTAATATATGGATTTTCCAAGTTCGGAATCTTAAACTAGGATGGAACAGATCCTGTCCTAAATTCAAAATAATTGCCAAAAATGGCAGCAGCACTATTGTTAGGTCTGTATGGTGACAAGGAAGATGGGGAACAACATGAACACTAAAATATTTAGATGATTGATGTGATTGAGAGGCTACTTAATTAAACCGTATGATGACACTTTCAATTTCAACAAATACTTCAAATCAATAATTAAACTCAGTAATTTCAATGAATGTTTTTTAAATAGGCTAATTGAGGAGAAAGGTTTCTGGAAAGGTGGGGTTTCCTCTGCTCCATTTACACAATTACTGCCTCTGACTCCTCATGGCTGAAACTGAAGGCCCGCCTTTTTTGTTCTGCTCTGACAGTGAGAAGCGAGAGCCGCTGATATAATGGCTCATCTGTCTTGTGAATTCTAATCAAAGATACATAGAGGCAGCCCTACATAGACACAGGCATGGCAGGTTGACTGAAGAATCTATCTCTTTCTCACACACACATGTTCTTAATGTTATACTTGTGGGCATCCCCCCTCACTGACATAATGCATTTCTCATAACCCTTACAAACCTAATGCTCAGTCAAACACTAAAACCAAGTCTTGACCCCCCAAAAGCATGAGCTAGATTGCCCTTATGTTCATAAAATATCCTCAATTTCATGAAAACTCAAATGGGTCCTCACAAAAATAGAAGTACATGAGCACACACACACACACACACACACACACACACACACACACACACACACACACACACACACACACACACACACACACACACACACACACACACACACACACACACACACACACATGCACATAGTCACCAGGACTCCATTTGTCAGCCTGCATGTGTGAGGAAGCAGATAAAATGGACACTACATGAGAATTCTCCATCACTGTCTGTTTCCAATTTAAATCACAAATTGTATCCACACAAGTCTTTCACGGTAAAACACCTCTTGACAAGCCATCATTTCAGAGTCGGCGTATGGGCTAAACAAAGCCATAGACTCTGACAAGATCAAACTGTCATGCTCGCCACAACTAATAAAAGCTGAGGCCTGGGAAACAGAAAACATACATACATACAACACAACATAAATCAGTCACATGAACATAAATCAGTCATACTGAAGAGTACAAACTGTATAAATATCTTATCAGAATACATTGTAAAAGGTTAAAGGAATCATTCATTTGCACTTGTATGTGTGTGTAGGTGTAAAAACAGGCATGCAGGTGTTTTATTTAGGGATTATTGGGGAATACAAAACCTTGAATCCACACTAGCTGATTGATACCACAGCTACTAGGGAGCAGAGGTGTTTCAACATAAATGTCAGTCATTGCATTTCTTTTGTTAATTTTTTGACAAAGTTCTTACTCTCTGTTCCAGTGATGATATCGTCTCAAAGCCCAGGCTTTTATTGATTGTGGCCAATTGCCAGCATTTCTTTAATTAGATTTGCGCAGATGGCATGTCGGGTCATTCCCATATACACACAGAGGCTAAACATGCCCCTGTTCAAAACAGAAATCTTGGGTCAGCTGAGGACAGCATGTCCTCGGGGCATGCTTCTTCCTGTAATTGATGCATCAAACATAAATAATGCACAGAGAAAGGAAATTGAGGCTAAATGATCCAGACTGATCCAGACAGAATGCATAAATGCGTGTCTCCGATGTGACACTTCAGATTAGGGCTGTCGCGATGTACTGGTATTGATGATAACCACGATAAGTGAAAATAAAATATTGATTACAGCTTAATAATATGCATATGATAATATCGTGTAAATGATCCAGCACCTCTGAAATAATTTCTGCTTGTTTCCGCTTCGCTTTGTGTCCCTTCCCTAACACCATCTTCTTGCCATTCAATCCATTCAGTGAAATTGCTCTTATTGTATGCTTTTGTACAGTTATGGTCACAGCAATTTGGAACCCATCAGCTATCTGTCTGATGATGATATGCCTCTGGGGGTGAAGGCCAATATTTTGGGCTGATCTGGTATAGCCAGTGGATATCCAAGCCAAGACTTCCTCGTCCATGTGCTACTCATTTCGGCTAATCTTTATAAACAGAGATCTGCATGCAAATACATTTAAATTAAAAAAAAAAATCAAATATAAAGCTAACCTGTTGTCAGACAGCTGATGGGTTCCAAGATTGCATTTCAGGAAATGAGTTTCGCCTCTGCGCATGGACCTGCTGTTCAAATGTGATTGCTTAATACTAACCGAACTACAGAACAGGAGCTTCCAATGCCAATATCTGTCACCTACAGACACTGCATACATATGCAGATATCAGTTTAACAGAATCTCTATCCACCTCCCTGCGCTCGTAAGTGTAAATCATTTGCCAAAAAAGAGGCAAAATGCACAATATACAAAGTTAAAGATGAATTTGACTGATTTTTATTTACTTATTTTTTCAAATTTCTAAGGATGTCTCGGTCATATCAATATTGTGAACTCCTCTGGCCACGATAATTGTGTTCTGAGAAGCCCTGATTGAAACACATACAGTATGCAGACTGAAAGAATGTACACACTGTTGTATCTCTGATCTTAGCAGGAATTTAGAAGCATAAAAACAGAGACTTCCCTGTCTGCCAGTTTTTACATTACATTCCCTCTTTCCGTCCCTCCTACCTGCGCAAGTCGGAAAGAGGGAGGAGAGAAGGCGTGGAGTGGGTTTTACACACATCACACCAATCAAATGAGCCCCTCTCCTCGCCCTTAAATGCGTCACACGAAGGCGTAATGAGAGTTTACTCTATTCGCCATGGCAGAAGAGAGCAGCAGCGTCAGATGACCAAACTTCTCCCAGGAGGAAACTGATGTTTTGGTCCAGGAGGTCCAAGCTCGCAGTGTCCAAATATACGGAACTGCAAGCAGACCTCCACGGGCTGATGATGCAAAGGTAGCCTGGGAGGAGGTCACCACAATTGTAAATCAATGTTGCGTTTCTCTCGTGCACGCGCGCTCTCTCTTTCTCTCTCGCCGTCTCACTCTGTTTCTTTTCTTTTGACTTTTCTAAGATGACAGATGCTGAATATATACTCCCTATCTGATGCTGTGGCTGTTTGTGGCTGGCTGAGAGGGATGTGAACTCATTAGTTTGCAGCTGTGTTAATCAAATCAGGTTGACCGATCTGCATGAAACTCTGTGAACATAATCTAGGGACCAATATCTAAAGTTCCCTCTTGGCAAAAGTTGGAAAACTTACTAAAACTGAGCTTCTATAAGGCAATGAATATTGCGGAGGGCGTGGCTCACCACATAAAGGTGTATAACATCTCAAGGGTTTCACCGATCACCACGCAACTTTGTAGGCATATGACCACACATAATCTGAGGGGACCCCTCCATTATTGACCCCATCAAACAAAATGGGGGCGCTAGAGAGCCAATTTCCTATCTAGGCCTAACCGCCATATCGATTTTTACTAGACTTCACGTAACATATAATCACTTTAACTATCTGCCTTTCAACGTGCAACTACTAATGTACAGTTTTAGCCCACTAACTATCCCACTATCGGCAATGGTACTACTGTACTTTCAATAAAGCAATCGTATTATCAAATTCACAAAAAACCTGTCTGAACACATTGCTCTTCTTAATGGGTTCAGTTGATTATTTAATCTGCAATTTCCTATGATCTGTATCCCAAACACACACACTAAGAAATCATCTTATGTATGGTGGCTGTGCAACCTTGTATCAACTCAGTTGTGGGTGAGTTATTAAATAGCTACATTTCACTGGACTGAATGAACAGAGTGAATGCATGGGAAAATATATATATATATATATATATTTGTGAATAAACTCCAACTTAATGAAAAATGAGTTATTCAACACTGTGTCGTTGCTTTCTGATGATCTTTTTTTTTATCCTTTTTTTATCTTTTCTCCGAATAAAGGATGGCTTCCTCACATGGCCTTTAGTTAGGAGTAAGCAGAATGTCTTTGCTTGACCTTGTGTGTGTGTTTGTGAGAGAAAGAGAAAATGAGTGAGACAGTGCTACAGTGTCAAGGTCTGATGGTATAAAGAGTGAATCAATTCATGCTTTTACCAGTGATGTTTTTGAAAGAAATGCAGACATCCTACAGTTCCACACAGAAGCAGAGCAGGTTTAGCAGTTATCAGCCTTGAGGTTATTAGATTTGAAGCAGCCTCTGAGCTGCTGCCAGGCCTTTGCATACTGTGATATAAATGGGCTGTAGGACTCATAGATAGACTGAGTGATGTAAAAGACCCCCAGGAATCAGCTGTGACTGTCCAGCTGGCCACCATTGTCATTATACGTTGCATTTTAGATGAATTCAGGTTGTGACGTCTGGTGACCAAACCTTAGTGTTAGGACATCTAATGCCAACATCAATTTGACGTAGAATGTTGACAACAGATGACGCTGATATTTTCTTGGTTTTAGATTGTGTTGGGAAATAACCAAATTCCAAAGTCTTTAAAACATCTCATGCCAACGCCATCTTAACGAAGAATAATGACATGCAGTTGTTAGGTTTAAATAAAGTGTCAATGTCTGCAAAACATGATAATGTTAACATCCCCACAATGTAAAATTCTACCATTTATAGACATTTAAAAAAATCGTCAACCTGATTTTTATTCCAACCAAAATTCAACGTCTGTCTGATGCACGTGTCCAACATCATTCTGACGTCCTATTGATGTATGGTGCCAGCTTGGTGATAGCAAGGAGGTCATTCCTATCCTTGGAGCATATCATGGGAACCATAGACTGTAGAAATAATGGACGAAGCTACCGCATCACCCATTCATTTGTGTAGTCCTGTTTTGAAGCCTTGAGTTTGGCATGTTGGCCGTAACCATCTTGTTTTTTCTGGAGCCAGAAGTGACCACATCTGGGTGAGAGGCTGGCACTGAGGAGGAGTGACAGGAGGATCTAACCGAGAAGTAGAGGACACTATCGACAGACAACCTGTTCACTCAAAGTGGCCCGCCCTTAATTAAGCGTAACTTTAAGCCTTAAATAAATGTAAATGTGTGAGTTACATAAAGATTCACTCCCAGTGCAGTTGTCATGAATGGGGAAGTTAGCTATACAGGCCAAAACTACCTTTGAACCAGCCTGTAAATATGTTTATTTCTGCTGCAAAGTTGGGCTTTTTAACATTGAGGTCTGTGGGGATCGACTTGCTTCTGGAGCCAGCCCCAAGTGGCAATTTGAGGAACTGCAGTTTCTGGCACTTCCGTGTTGGCTTCATTTTTCAGCCCTGGAGGTTGAACCTGAAAAATATGTTTCCCACCTCTGTATTGGCCTAATATGACATGGGTTAGGTTTGGGGGATTGTAATAATGATTCTGAAATTTAAAATACTAAGAATAATGCAACCTGTTAATTACCTACCAAAACCCTGAGGGCAAGGTGAAAAAGTAAAAAGGAAAAAGGTGATAAGTATTCCTTAAAAGAGTTTGCAGTATCATTTACGTTAATAATGTGCCTTGTGGTGTGCCCTAAGCAAAGAGCCTAGCTTTTTGTGTGTAATGGTGTCTAAACTTTGTAGAGCCATTGCGGGGTTTGAGGTATTTCTGCCCCCAGGACAGCCTATAGCCCCACTCTACTGCTCTAACCATTTAATAAAAGTTGCTTTATGCAGTGTTGTACATTTGCTCCTTTGATTATTTAAAGAGCACAATATTGGTGCACCAAGCGTGTCTTTATTTGCTTCTGTTCAAGATTTAAAACCAAATTTAAGGTTCTAATGTGGGTCTAACTGATCCTGCAATATACAAAGGCCAGTTCCCAGAGGGTGGCAGGGTCTGCCAGGTGATGTTAGGCAGATATAATGCAATGCTGTGTCTACCACTCTAGTTTAGCATGCTAGGATGCTTATGTTTGCTAATTAGCACTAAATGAAAGTACAAGGTATTGGACAAATTGAAATTTGATGATGGTGCTAGAGGAAAAATCAGATGATCACAATGTCATTAGGATTGGGCAATGCTAATGCACTGTTTGTATGTTTCCTACCAAAGTAATGCACCAAAATTTGTACATATCTCACATGATGATGAGCCAGTTATTTGTGATTAACCCTAACGTACTAACAGCAGCAGTAAAGGGGGAAGTGCTCCCGAACACTTCACTTAGGAGGCAGGTTGGACTTTTCCCAAAGACTTTCCCTAGGAGACTGGTGTTCAAATCTGTGTAAACTCTGAGTCATTTTAAGGTGCATCCTCATCATGTTTCTTTTTCTAAACCTATCCACTTGCCTAGACCTAACCTTTGTAACTTTATATTAATCATGTAACTTTACATCAACTTTACAATTGTCATTCTTGGGCCTCTAATTTGTAGGATATCATTCAAACTGTTGTAGGAGGATACATTGTTCTCTGAGGACTATGAATATCTCTACAAAATTCCATGTCCATCCATTCAGTAGCTGTTGACTTACACTGTTACAGTATGGACCAAAGTGGCAGACTGACTGAGCGAAGTTGCCATACCTTAACATGGCTTAAAATGTAAGAAATCCTCACATTGTGAGAAAAATGGAAATACCTAACAGACCTGGAAGGTTCCATCTGTAGAAGATTTCAGCCAGAGAGACAAAGAGGGAGAGAGGGACAGAGCCAAGAAGTTGAAAGAATTGAATTGGGATTCAGCAGTGTGAAAGGAACCTTTCTTACTCACTCAGCCAGTTGATCAGTCCTTGGTACTGTAGGGTCCTGGGTCTCTCCTCACTCTCCTCTCTTTGGATCTCCTCGCTCTGTAAAGTGGTTCAAAGCCAAGCAGCTTGCAGCATTGACTTGACGTTTTTTATGTTTTCCATGGAGACAGAATCAAAGTGCTGCTACTTAAACGCAGGGAAAATTCATCTTCTAATCCTTGTGCACAAATTTGACCTGATACCATCTGCAGTCCTCAGAGATCAAAAGGCTGATCCTGCATCTATGAATTATACATTGTCAGACATGTGGCGTGTCAGGGGTTATTCATGTATGTAAGCCAAGACGAGCCACTGGGGTAGCACAGGCATCCTCGACACAGAACGCAAAGCTCTGCAACATTTACAGTTCAAGATGCATACATGGAGATACTGGCCTGTCTGGCGAGCTTGTGTCACTTCAAATAGATCGAAGGCTGATAACACAAAGTTTCTTTTACAGAGATTGCATTAAAAGCTGTTGGTAAATACTCCATAAATAACCTCAAAGGAAGCTGTGGCATGCCTTCTGTGGGAGTGAAGATTAGAGGTGCAATCTGATGTACAGTAAGAGTACAAAGTACAGTACAGAAGCAAGCCAGGTTGTTCATACAGTGAGAATGGTGGAAAATTAATCTGCAACTATTTTGATAATTCACTATTAGCTTCAAGTATTTTTCAAGCAAAGTGCCAGATATTTTCTGGTTCCAGCTTCTCAAATGTGAGGATTTGCTGCTTGTTTCTGTCCTGTATTATTGTAAATGGGATATCTTTGGGCTTGGCTGGACAAAACAAGAACTTTGAGGTGGTCAGCGTGGCTTTTGGAATTATGTGCAGGGCATTTTTTCATTATTGTTTTACATGTCATTGACCAAACAATCAATTAATAGACTGAAATGAAACCTACTGATTAATTGCTAGTTGCAGCCCTACTTTTAAGTGACATTTTCTCATAAATATACGGTCCTGGTAGAATCAATAGCTCCAACTGACTGTTTCATGCTTTTACTCGAGAGAGAAATGGGGAGCTTTGATGATATCATTATCTTTAAGATCTGAAGGATCTTAAACAGGAGAACTTCTAAGCAACACTTCAAAAGCAACAAAGGAGGTATGAGAAGAATTTTTCCGAGAGGACTAAATTCAAACAATTTTGCATTTTTATTTGTTATCAAAATACAATAAAATCTAAAGTCATTAAGCAATAATTGCATAGCCAGTTAAGTATAGTCGTGATTGTTGGATGTATGCAGAAATTTGAAGTTGAAAATCCTCTCACTTCCAGTCATCACTGCTCTTTGGAAACCCTCTCCGATACCACCAGAGCTCCACAAATCAGGAAGAAGCAACCAGATTAATGATAAGGAACTGCCAAAAAAAAAGCCACCTGCTTGGCAGGAAAAAAAAATCCATCTGAAATCAATGTAAATCCATTGTCACACTGCAGGGTTAATTGGCTTTGGCAATGCGCGTGTGCATCACCTGCAGAAGAGGAGAAAGAAGAAATGCTGGCACTTGATCTTTCCTCAGTACCTGCCTCTACACACAGGGACTCCTGATGGAGTACATACATAAAACATATCTGGGAATACAAGCAACAACCATGCAGCATTTTCACCTGAGGCCAATCTGAAAGTTTACAGCGCTGGTCTCTCTACACCTCATGAGTATTTGTCAGGTATTTGCGTAAATTACATTTATTTCTAACCAAGAAGACCAGGCAGTGAACTCTTTCAGTACTTTAATGGTTATCAAATAAAAATAAAGGTGACTGAGAGCAGGAGAGTTTTGGATTTGAATCAAATCTTAAAGCCTTCATGGTCATCATCCTCCTTCACATGGGTTACGTCCATTCTGGACTAGGCTGATCAAACGTCCTCTTTTGCCTGGACATGTCGCCCTAAAATGTTAAACAAATCAGGTTTAGGGTTGTGAAATCATAGCAAGTCACCATTTTTTAAAACTTCTGTTATCCCCGTCCACCCTGATGTGTTTTCAGATTTATCTACTTTGGATCCTGACCCAGATTTTGATACACTTCCCTTTATACACGTGATAGACAGTGGACTGAAAGTAATGGTCAATTCAATGCATAGCCATTACTAACAGTAATGCAGGCTTACCTTTGGCATGCTGGTGTCAATTTAGATTTCATTGCAAGGTTTTGTTGACCACACTGGTACGAAAAGCTCAATTCTGGACAATGAGAAAAAAATGTGTTTTCAGATTTAGCCAGAATGGTGTAGATGTGATGTTGGCCCCCCTACTTAACGTCAGCACTAATCTGCTAGCTTGTTCTTCGTGCTGTATGTCCTGTGGTGGAGATTAATGGAGGGAAATGTTACATGTTGGTATGCATAAACACACTCATGTTCTCAATGCACGTGTATATAGATGCCATTAATAGAGGAAGATAACCTTGAGCATGTATGAGCATACAAACACACATGTAGAAATTCACACATATCAACGAACATGCACACGCACACACACACACACACACGCACACACACACACACTTGGCAAAGGAAGCAAATCTGTTTTGCTGCCCCAAGGCAAACCTTTGCCCACTGCAAGCTGGTAGCTGGTGGTGTTGCGGTGAATAGATTAAGGCACACATGTACATCAGGCAAAAAAGATGGAGAAGCTAATATAGTTTTTTAGCTCAAAGACTATGCATGCTAGAGGCTACGATGCCTGCACTGTAGCTATGCCAAGTGTGTGGGCATGAGTTTTTGAGTACGTGTTTGCATACATGTGTGTAGTGTTTTTCAGAGTATATCTGAGTGTGTGGGGGCGAGAGAGAGGTGGAGGAAAAGAGCGAGAGAGCACAGTGATAAAATCAAAAGGTGAAGAATGAACGGGGATCTGACAGCTGGGCTTTAACAGAGGCTTGAACGCGTTTCCCCCGATGGGTATTGAGGAGTCTCTGTGAGCGTGCATGAATCTGTGTGTGAGTGTGTGTGCGTAATTCCTAAGTGATGTTCTTTTTCTGTGTGTCAGCTCTACAGGGGGACAGCCACCTGCTAACTCCTCATTCACTGATTGCTGTCACGTTTCATCCATGTTGTGTGTGCTTGTGTGTGTGTGTTGTCTGCATGTAGTCTTACAGGATGCAGAGAAATGTCAGCGAGTGTTTGCATGTGTAATTCACCCATCTTCATCCTGAATGGCAGCACACATTGAAATAAGCTGTCTTCACTGTGAAAAGAGTTTGATGTGATAAAACGAAAAGCACAAGGTCTTCTTGATGTGTTCATTTAATATACTTATAGGATGTTAATGATTCCAAAAATATTGCTGACAAAAACTAACCAGTGTCTGCATTTGACTTTGCATGGCCAAATGGCAGGATTTCGGGAAAACCTTTTGTCATCTGGGGGCCGAACTAGGGATGTACTTAGAGAGAACTGGATACAGCATTGGTGGCAGGGACCCATTAATTCTTATGAAAGTAGCACAAGTGCATGAAGCCGAAAAAAGTTCGACTTCCAAGTATAAAATTATCTTGATCTTCTGCATCCATAGAGCAAATGCAACAGCGTTTAAGCACAAATCCCATATGTTCAGTCTTGCATAGGAAAAATTACTCTGGATTCTGCGATTAGTGAATTTTACTTTTAAGACATAATGATTTAAATAGGGCTACATTTGTTTGGGGGAAGTTGATGTACCTCAGAGGAAATCATCCACTGATTTACTGAGGTATTTTTTCACAATATAAGTCTAAACATGGAATTGGCTTCAAAGCCCAGCTCATTCCTATGGGACCTCTGGGAGCTATGGGATATGACACATGCACAACGTACCTGGAGCTGCGATGTTGGAGGGTTACAGCAGACAGTATTAGAAGTAAAGGGAGGACGTGCGCTCAGGTGTTCTTTGTGTGTGTTCTTTTAAGCCTCCTTGAGTGCACTTAGCCTCACAGAAATATTCATCATACAATAGAACAACATACAAAGTATTTGTTTATGGTCTTCTATCAATGACGTTTTCAATACTTGCAGAGCTGTAATTCTCATCCACCTCTTTATTTTGTCTAAAAATATATTCAGTCATCCCCATGTTCCATGATAGTGCGCAAGCTATTGAGCCTTTCCATAAGTGCAGGCCCGATTTCACTGCACATGTGCTTTATCCCAGTGACAAGATGTGATATGACGCTGTGACCTTTCCCCTTTTGAACCTCCTTTAGACAACCATGGATGTATAAAGAGAAGCGCATACAGCATTTGAGGCGGGACCCTGAACACACAGAGGCAGTTAGCGCTACGGGCTACAATGAAGCTAAAAACAGAGTTTAAATGACGTTTTTTCAAACTACTTTTCATGTCGAGGCTTCAGGACACTTTGATCACTACAGACGACCAGTATCGAGATATTCTGTGGTTCAATTATGTGTTTTTTGGACGTTTTAATCTGGGGTGCCCAGCCTGCATTAGGTGGAGTTGTGCTGCTACCCACTCTCCTCTTGGATCTCCGCAAGGGATGTGAGGACTCTAAAACTTCACCAGAGCCTCCCTCGGCATATGGGTGAGTGGATAATGGCTGAATTTTCATTTTTGGGTGCACTATCCCTTTAAATAATCTGTAAATACACTTCGCCATTTGATGTGTAGTGTGAAGAAATTTCCTACTTCCTACTATTCTCTTACTATTTGTGTGTTTGTTGAAGTCCTACATCTTTTTTTGTCTCTTTTATCAGTGGTCTCCTGCTCATTAGCTTGTAATATGGAACAAATGTGAATAGAAAATGCAAATAAACAACATAATAAAACATAATATATCAATGTAATATCAGTGAAATTACTAGCATTGTCTTTACTGGAGAGCTGGTCTGTTCTTACAAGTGAAACTATCCACTAATGAAACCTGAATGGATATAAAGTTTCCCTTCTGTCAGTTTGGGAAATTTGGGAAAGCCAGGGTCCTCATACCAAATATTTTATTGTATTATTGACTGTTGGCAGTACAACACAACTGTCAAGGTGAAACAGACGTGGGTACTCGTTCATCATACCTGATGACACATCTGGTCTGTTTACTGACAATTACTCATTTCTCATGACAGCACACTTCATTTTGCTGAAACCACCCAAATGTCATTTTTCAACATTTTCCATTCCCCCTCAAAAGCAATCTTTATAATGAATCAGAGGTGCAAAACAGAATTGCGTATTATTTTACCTTTCCTTGCATACGCAACAGACTTACAAAGTGTCAGCTGCGCTCTTACTTGCTGTGTCCGTTATTACTGTAAAAAGATTGATCATTTTAATGCTGCGCCAAAAAACAGTGACAACCTTTAGATGATGAATGTTGATCAGGCCTCCTTAAGAGAGTACAGCTCATACTTTAATGTGATTGGATAGGAATTCTAAAAAAGCTGACAGCTTCCAATAACCGCAGCGCTTTGAATGGATTTCAAAGAGGACGCCCTTTGATTTTTTTTTCAGTCAGCATTTCTGTGGGATTGCTTCCAAGGAGATCCTCACTCCCTTTGCTCTTGTCCTCTTGGTCAACGCAATGCAAATCTTGCTGGAGTAGTCAGATTGGGTTTGATACAAGTGCTGGTGAAGGATGGTGATGATGCGGGGGAGGGGGAGGGGGGCAGAGACGAAGTGGTGAGTGGGTGAGGTAAAGAGAGAATGGGAGAGAGTGATGGAGAACTGAGGGGGAGGGGGAAATGAGCAATTGAAGAAGGTATTTGTATGGTGCAAGTGGGGGTTGGTGTGTGTGTGTGCGTGCGTGTGTATCATGTGCATGGATGTGACTACATGTGAGTATGATGTGCATGTGTGGGTGTAATGGGGGATGGGTTGTGTGTAAAGGAGCTGGGACAATCAGTAGGAGTGGTTAGTGGATGCGTGTGTGTGATAAATGGGCAGAGAGGCGTTATTGATGATAATTAATAGAAAATGAAGGCGATTCATGGCCAGTCGTCCTCCATTTAGAAGTAATCTAATGACTGAGGTGTCAGTGTGTGCTTTTCTTTCCTCATTTGTGGCAGAAAAGAGCCAGGCAGGAAACACCCAGCTGGCTTAGGAGCCGCAAAATGTCAAGGTAGAGGAGCTGCTTTGAATGAGAGGAAGGTTGAAGCACATAGGGAGACCTGCCGGTCTATGTGGGTTCATGGGAGGAAACATATGTTAATAAAAAATAGTGTGTTTCTCCTCCATTGTTGTTGGTCATCACTTTATAAGATGTGATGGTTGGCGTTTGTGTTATTTGTCCCGCCCATCTTCCACTGTGCTTTGACAACTAAGTAAAAAGTGACAGTGACGAGGGCAGCGCTTTACGGGGGGCTAAAATAAGTTTCCTCTGAAGGCTGGCTGGGCTCAGCTTTAGAGATAGGATGAGGAGCTTAGACATCCAGAGGGAGTTTGGAGTAGAGCCACTGATCCTTCGTGTCGAAAGGGGCCAGTTGAGGTGGTTCGGGCATCTGATTAGGATGTCTCCTGGGTGCCTCCTATTATAGTTTTTTAAGGCATATCCAACTGGTAGGAGACAGACCCAGAACACGATGGTGGGACTCTATATCTCATCTGGCCTGGGAATGCCTCCGGATCTCCCAGGAGAAGCTGGAAAGCGTTGCTGGGGAGAGGGACGTCTGGGGAGCTTTGCTCAGCATTGCTGCCCGACCCAGCTCCAGATAAGCAGATGAAAATGGATGGATCAATGGACAAATTTAGCGACTAAACAGACTCTCAGGAAGAAAATAGGGAAACATGTTTTATTGTAATTCATTTATGCAGTCCTTGGCTGTTCCATCTTCAGGGTCTTTCCCTCTCGCAGGCAGGAAAGGAGACAATGCTCACCAGGGAGTTCAGTTGTAGTAGTTGAAGTTTAATGGTTACATTGACTCTCTTGCTCTATGGATTAGAAACAAGAGTAAGTGGTGTGTTACAGTATGAGCACCATAGCTTTCATGCTATTCAAATGTTTTGTGAGAATTTTTCTATTCAATCTAATTCAGCAAAGTTTTAATGCTTCCATATATGCGCAATGATGTTACCGATATGCAAAGGAGCGTATGACATCATCTGGCGACTTTTGGCAACTTTTGGAGCTAGTGCTACTTTTATTGGACAACATTGTTCGGATTTTGTTTGTGATGGTGACCAAATGTTGTTTACTTTGTGGTCATTGCCCCAGTAAGAGCAACTACTGTCATATTTCAAAATAACGTCACAGTTAGTTGATGGATTGAATAGAAGTAGAAAATGGTACACTTTTTAGGACAGCTTGCAGTCAAACATGCACATCTTATAGGGAGATGCCACGACTTCCACAGATTTGTCAAACAGGCGGGGGGTTTTAGACTTCAAGCCAATTGACCCATGGCTAAGTCCCGCCCTCAAACGCCATGAGCCAATCACAGTGCGTATAGCCATTCCCATACACTTGTGCTGTGTCCGAAATCATTCACTACTCCCTACTCCCTACTCACTATATAGGGAATTCCCTATATAGAGGACTATATAGTGAGCTCATTAAAACACTTTCGGACACTACTCCGTCGCGAAGTTAAGTACGTCATTACTGTCGCACAATTAAAACGAGCCAGAGTGATGTCATCTGGTGGGTTTCCGAAATAAATAATAAATTCATTTGTGTGATAAAAACCTAATACTGAGCGTATTTTCCCACATGAATTAATACAAAAATAAATACACTACTACACTATTACTTACATTTGTATGTATTTCCCTGCTGCACCGGGTGCTCCTCCTCATTGTCCACCACGTCTGCCGTCTGTTATTGGCGCCTCCGCAATGCATCACGGTACATATTGCTTGGTTAGTGACCATCGGTTGTACACTACTTTTTGCACTGCATTGTGGGATATTATGAGTCCACTATATAGGGTATATTAATTTACACTAAACATTCGGACAGCACTACAAAATGGTGAACACACTATTTAGTGCACTATTTAGTGAGTAGGGAGTGATTTCGGACACAGCCAAGGTATCCTGAGAGTCTGGGCGACAAGGTGTATTTTTTACCCTTTAAACCACATCTCAACCGAGAAAAGTGTCTCCTTTGGATAAAGTTGTGTGGTAACGTTAGACCACAACATCAACTCAACGTGATTAAG
This sequence comes from Epinephelus awoara, assembly GCA_035609425.1. Classification (NCBI taxonomy): domain Eukaryota; kingdom Metazoa; phylum Chordata; class Actinopteri; order Perciformes; family Serranidae; genus Epinephelus; species Epinephelus awoara. Next base: position 30,840,732 of record CM069301.1, on the reverse strand, counting down.
ATTAACAATGATGTCTACATCTGTTCTAAGGTAAGTCAACATCGTGTTTGAAGCAACATATTGTCACTTTGCTGGAAAGAAATATAAAGTTATCTTTAACATCTCTAGCTAACGTTAGCTAAAGTTAGCCTAACGTTAGCTCCTAGCTGCGTTGTTCATCATGTCACCTTGTTTGCTGGGAGTTCATTAGCCTATTTTGTTCTAGTTTTGTACTTTGGTGATTGAACATCATTGTTAGCTGTTGTCCAAAGGGCTCTAGTTAAGCTAACGTTAACTTCTGGAGCTTAGCTTCATTAACTTATCTGTAATCACAGAGATAACAAAGGTTGGCAAACGTTATGCTGAATGATTCAGTGTAAATACTGTAGCACCAAACTAACAGAGAGACAGTCTTGGTAAAGATGGTAAAAAGGCCGTTATCCTTTTCTCATATTCTGAGCCAAAAACCTGAACTTCAGTGGCACTTTAACTTGTTGTCTTTGATGGCCACGGCAACGAGATGTGGTTCACAAGCGTACACTGTGACCTGTAAATTGTGGCTTGTAATTTAAGCTGTTCATCGACCTTCTCAACAATAAAATGATGAATATATCCCTCCAATGTGTAGTTTAGGCCCTTTTGGTTACTTCTCAATGACATCTGATCGTTATGTCCCCAAAAATCATCAGTTGCCTCCTGTGAAATGTACTGTGACACCTGCCATAGTGCCGGTCACTGAATGTTGATAGTGAGTGAGTGGAGGGGGGCGTGGCTTAGCCATAGGTCAATTGGATTTGTTTCTCGAATCAGATCCTTAACACTGTCCCACACTGTTATTTCCGGTGATCAGATCAGATGTGTGTGTTCAGACGTCACCAATCTATCGGCCTATCTATTGTCCTCCATAGTGCTCTGCGTGTAGGAGCATGGATTCTGCTCAGCACTTTTGTCGCTCTGGATTTGACGTCGTCATTGTGTGTCACTTTGGTCTGAACAAGGCCTTAGTTTGAGACTCACTGACTCACATTGTAACATTCACCTTGTCCTGTGATATCTTCCAGCCCACACATACAGACCCAAATACATTACTTGATAACTTCACAACATGTCTAACATTTTTTCAACCTTAAATTATCATTCTGAGAATAACTTTTGAGTGTGGAATGTTTTTTAAATTCCACAGTCATTCAGTATTTAAAAGTTATGCACCACTTGAAGTCAGATTTCATTTTGAAAACCCAGAGAAATGTTCTGTTTTCTATTTCTACTCTATTTTCGGCATTTCTTCCTTGACAGAATCACTTCAGTATTTTTGTTTTTCACCTAAACTTTCCCTTAAAAATCCCCCAGACAGGGCTTTTTGCCACGAGTCTTGCACAAAATACCCATCCACACAGCTTTGGCACTCTCAGTTTTTATGATGACACAAAATAACAGAGAAGATGTACTCTGTGGTTTCACCTTGCTCTAAATGTCCAAGCCTGGATTACTTGGACTTCAACACGCAACAGTTAACTTAATCTTTTTCTCTATTTAGAAGCAAAGGTAATGGAAAAAATTCAGGAAAAGAACAGTTTTTACAAGGCTCTTAATGCAGTTCTTTTGATATGAGACAGTGGAAATCTTTTCTTGTTTTTTGTTTTTTTGGGGGGGATTTGTGCAGTCTAGACAGTCCTGAAGGTAGCAGAAACAAAGCATCCTTTAAAAGATCTTTCTTGGTTTCTTTTCTGTGTGTTTGATGAATGTTAATAATTCTAATGACATATAAGTCATTCAAGGAGGCTGCATCAAATCGTATACGTTGAACCACGGAGGAATTGTGGCTTTAAGATCTCTGACATGAAATCACAGTTACACGTTAGTGTTTGACAGCATGGAAATTGAAGCGTAACTGAGCGTGTGTGTCTGTGTGTCTTCAATCTACATTTACAGTTTGCGCGTGAGCGTGTGTGTATACTCCCTGCGCGTGCATGTGATTTGTGTGCTGGTGCATGAGTTAGTGTCACTGTAATTGAGACCTTTTAGCATCGTATGACATTTTATGTGGGGGATAAAACATGGGGACCGTATCTGGATGGCAGAGATTCTGATTGGATGAGCATCCGCGAGAGGGCTTGACTGGCATTAAATTAATATGTGCCACCTGATCTACATCATAACACCTGTCACAGTGATGGCCTGGCTGCAGACAGAGAGAGAAATACACGCAGGCAGACCAGTTTCGGTTTGTGAGATCAGTCAAAGGAGGATATTAAGGCTGAATTAAATCCGTGGAGCTGTCAGACTGGGGAAGACCATACATAAAACTGACTGGTGTGGGGTGTGGCACACTGCACTGATGCTGTGTGTGTGCATGAGCATGCGTGTAAAATGATGCGTGCATCCACTACTGGCACACACACAGCTGAGTTGAGAGCAGCTCATCGTTGCTGCGCCAGTATACGCCCGCTCAGCGGTTTGCGCTCCACTCCCTCCCGTCCCCATATATATAAACCTTCAGGCGTGGCGGGACGATAAATCACACGACTAACAGAGCGAAAGACCCCGTCTGCTGTGAAAAGATGGCCTTTCATGAATATATATGGAAAGAGCGTGTGTATCTTTGCCAACTCGCCATCTCAAGTCTGCTCTCCCTGACATGATTGAAGATTGAGTGATTATGTGACGCTGGTCGTGGCACACCCGCTGTTTGACGGTGCACAGGCACACACAACATACATACACACATGCAGATATGCACACTTGACATGCATAAATTGGAAATAATGTGTGTGAGGAGGGCAGAGACTGAAACACAGAGAGAGATATGACTCAAGTAACACACTCTCACACACCCACACTCGCGCTCACACTCGCACTACAGCTGCTGTCTGGCCGGCAACATCCATCTTCCACCAGATCAGGGAGAGTGACAGATTGCTCTCCAGGCGGCTGATCGAAGGGCCACCGGTACCAGTTAGCCAATCACAGCAGGAGAGGATCAAGCCAAATAGCTGAATCCTCAAGACCACAACACACACCCCGCACCCCAGCTCACCTCTGACCTCTGTCTCGTCTCCACCTCTGTGCTTTCTAAAGTAGTGTCTAGAGACAAGTGTTACTCTGAGGATTAGGTTGGTTGACCCACATTACAAGAAACAAAGAAACATTATCTGGTGTTCCCCTGTTTGTGTCAGCCATGCAGATAGTTATGGTTTTATAGGTTCAGGTTTTGAGAGTTCTAGAGAGTTCATCCTGATATAAAGGAGGTAAATGTCACTCACTTTCCAGAGAGTCCCTGCTGGTCTATTTTACTCATACGTGCCACCGAGGAAACATGTGAGCTACAGTCTTCTCTTTAGAACATGTGATTTTTTTGTGGGCGGCTGTGGCTCAGAGGTAGAGCGGGTTGTCCACCAATCAAAAGATCAGCAGTTCGATCGTGGGCTCCCCCAGGCTGCATGTCGAAGTATCCTTGAGCAAAAATGAATCAAATTTTTGGACGCTTGCAAATTTCAGCATGCAGCAACTTGTCATTTTTCTTTATTCACTGAAGATAAAAAAAACTCCCCCATGAAAGCTTCTCAGTGGGGTCTGTGTGTTATCCACAAGATCAGGGACACTGATTAATGTTAGCATTTAGCTCAAAGCAATGCTGCGATTATGTATGGTCCCACAGAGCCTCTAGCATGGCTGTAGCTCCTTAGTCTTGTTTAAATGTCATTTTTTGATGCTGTGAGCACTGTAATGAAAACTGAAACATTGTCACGCATTTGTTACTACTACAACTACTACTACTACTTGCACTAATTTCTCTCTATAGACAGTAGACTACAGAAAAGTCCTGAGTTAAAAGGCACTGTACATGTGTTGGGGAGTACAACTGTATGATGTGAAAAACATCGGAAACCCTTTGTGGTTCCAGAGAGAGCTGCACAAGATCTGATAAATGTCCAGTAGTGATGGAACTTGAGTTAGTATCGGTTGGATCTGAAAACTACAAGTTTGAGACCTCTGTGGCATGCTCCTAATCTACACTTGTGGCTAATTGTTTAATTCTTCATTAGCTTCTATTAACAATTGAGTAACACCGAATCTTTAACCAAACTGTTTGCAGACGAGTTGCAAAGCTTGGCATAAAAAGATGACATCTCTGGTTCTGCAGCAACGATTTAAAAAACTAAATAAATAAAAATGACTTCCAAGCGCCACAATGTTCTCGACCAGGGGTCCTCAATGTTTTGAGCCTAAGGACCCCTTAGCTAAAGGGAGATGGACCCACTACAACATATTGCGGTAAACTGAGCTGAGATAATTCTCTGAATATTTTCTGGGTCTTTTCTTGTTTGCACCTGCCTGTAGCTGCTAAGTCAGCAGCAGCTGTAGTGTGGTTGTAGGTGCATTAGCCTCACCTTCTGCAGTTTCACGGTTGGTGTCTAAGGTGGACGGTAGCCTACGCTTTGCTAGGAAAGTTACAAACAACCCACTGTCTTTACACTTAGGAAAGATAATACAAGAAACTCGCCAGTATGCTTCAGTGTTAGGGTAAGATGGGGGAAGACGTCCCTCCTTAAGAGCAAAGTCAATTTAGTGTGAAATTAAAAAATATTTGGAAGGCCTATGATTTTAGCATGTGCTGGATGATGATGCATAAATCAACACGCAGTTGGGAGAAAAATGTCTGTAGAGTAGCCAATTTTGTTGTGATAGCACAAAAATGGAAATCTTATAAAGGGGCAACTTGCCCCATTATTGGGCCAAGAAGTCCCCCAGCTCAAAAACAAGCTATCTAACTAAATGAAACATACTAAAGCCCTGTGCATACTCACACAAGAACAAAGAAATTTGTTCTTTCTCTTGTGGTGGCAAGAACGAGAACGTTCTTTCTGGCCAGGATATTTCATACTTCACGAGAAACTCAAGTGCAGAACTCCTGGAAAGTCCTCACAGGCCCCACCCACTGCAGCATGCATCACACATGCTTTTCTGCATTAACCACGCCCACTTCAACTTTCTGACCAATCACACAATAGTTCTCAGACACCACACAACAAAAATGTTCTGCCCATCATTATTTTCTCGCAGCCCTGTGAGAGAGGACATATTTCTCTGTTCTAGCGGAGTATGTAAAGGTCTCAAAAACCTAAACCCTGACCCATTAATTGATTATCTAAAAGCCTTTTAGCCTTTCCTCCAGGCTAATCCTTTTTATTTCGGGATGTCTTCCTCCAGCAAGCTTGCTAAAAATGTTGGCTAATGTTACATAGCTGGCAATGCTAATGATGATGATTTACAAGAAAATCTAACTAAACAATATTTTTAAGACAATATGTCTATGCCCCAAAGGGTCTAACTTTACATTTTTACTCATAAGAAGAAAAATCTTTTTTTTCCCAAAATAAATTAAATGACTCTCCCTACAAATCCTCCATGAGGGTAGGTTTTGCACCACTGGTTCGGAAAGGAATGAAGGGGGTTGGGGCATCTTCCTCCATCTTACCCTATGTAACTGTTCGCTAATTAGTTCACCTCACCATTATGGATAAGTGCCGCACAGTGATTTAGCATCAGCTAGCTTACATGATTGCACTAGAATACATAGGTAACAGTTAGCCTATCAGTCATGTTGTGCACTTTAAATTAAATGTGTGTGTTTGCTTTTTTTTAATCGAATAGGCCCATTTTTCTTCATTAATAATATGTTGGATTCTTGTTAATGTGTATTTTCAGACATTAAAACAAACAAACAAAAAAACCCTTAAATTATCAAACAATAACTTGACGCCCCTGCTGCGGTAATTTTAAGGACCCCTCATGTTCTAGAAGTCCATTTAGCAGTTGTTTAATAAAACAATCGTGCAGTACCTTATTTGGATTTGAAAAAGTGCTTTTTGCCAGCAGAAAAATATATTCACATTGATCTATTGATGAGACATTTCCCTCAATTCCTGCCTTTCACGAAGAGAAAAGGGAACCGTGATAACAATAACCTTCCGCTGCATTATCCTTAAGTCCCTTGTGTCCCTACACCCACCTAACACTTCCAACTACCGCAGCATCCCCCCATCATTCCTCTCTTTGGCTTTCTTTTAATTTCCCTCCTATTCTTCTACTCTCTCACACCACACAATATCTTCCACATTCTTCCTGTATACCTTCACACCACAACTGCTCCTCCAACTCAATCAATCCACCCATTTTCCTTTGTATCAAGCACACTACATTATTGACTGGTTTCTTCAGCCGTTCACTCCTTTCCCTCCTAACTTCTGTTCTTCTCACTTTCATTTCAAATCAATCTTTTCATTATTACTATCTCAATCACCGTCTTTTTCATTTTACTGATCTCCTCTCTTTTCTTTGCTTCATTTTGCTCCATATATCTTATTTCTCTCAACTGATTCCCCTTTTACTATCTATTCTCTCCTCTTCCTGTCACCTCCCATCTCTCCATCCCTCTGCCCACCAGCTTTCCTATCTATTCTATTCTTTTCTCTCTGTATGCTGGCTCTTTATATTGGCTTCCATTATCAGACAATAATCACTCCACCCCTCATTCACTCCAGCCATTTTTACAGCGCAGTATTTCATCTCACTTCTCCATTTCCCTCATCATTCATTCATTTTCTCTTCTGCTTCCATCTTTCCACCCTGTGAAGCCACCACCATCTCCCTCCGTCTTCCTCTCCATCTTTGCTTTCTGGTACAGCGTACTCTCGCAACTATCTCTCCGCTCTCACTTTAACCCTTCACCTCATAACAGAATAATCATCATCTTCAGCTCCCCAACTCTCTCACCCAGGCCCACTGGGGAAGACGCTGCATCTATAGCAACGTCTCAAACACTGTTGCCGTGACAGCCCTATCAGCTAATTGAGGCAATTCTCTCCTCATCCCCCTCCCCCTCCACTTTTCATCCCTCCATCATCATCGTCTCCCCTCCCCCCAACTATTCCTCGACTCTCCCATCCCTTGTTGCTTACCCTGTCTTCTAACCTCTGTCTAATTTTTCTTCCACCTATTTTTTACCTATCTACACCAACTCTTCCATCATTTTCCGATGATTTTCTATCACACTTTGTCCTTTGGTACTTTGCTACAACAGTAAAAAATTCAATTAACTGAGCACTGAGCCATTGCAATGTTGTTAAATACTCTGATAACTGAAAGTATCAGATCCAAATAAACTTGTTCCAAGATGTCCTTGAACCAAATATCACTCTTTTCATATGCTTGCTTCTGCTTATTCCACTCCACCCATTCACAAGCTTCCAAATAATCGTTGTACACATGAAATTGTAATTTAGAGTACACAGGTTTCCAAACTATGTAACTGTGAGTAGCAGGTATAAAACTAACTGCGATAACTGAGATCTGTTTATACATGGTACTAACATGGGTCTTGAGTGATAAGATCACAAACTGACAGTGCAGGTGTAAATAAGCCTGAAAATCCAGACACAAATCTAGAAAGATTTAGGGTCTGGCTATGAGTAATGCAAATGGCCCAACTCGAGGGGCGACACCAAGAATGCATTTGAAAATATCACTGCACGCAATTGGATAACACTACGACCAATCAGAACAATACACGGGGTGACGTATCCAGAGCTTAGCTAGCAGCGGAGCTAACTGGTAGATTAGACTCTTGCCGTATCCGGTTGGCAAAACAGCAAAAACGTCCTTCTTGCAAAGGAAAGATTTGAGCGCCGTCTTCTGTTCCTCTTTTAGAGAAAAAGTCTAACTCGTTCATTGTAGCGGCCAAAGCCGTTTCAAACAACTGGTGTTCATCCGTAGCCATCTTGCAATGTTTACTGACTGATTCCGGACTTTGCGTCGCAGCGCTGTTGTCATCTGTTTAGCTCGCCTCTGGCCCGCCTATATCAGATACACCAATGTGATTGGCGCAGCTTGGCTACAAGGGCATGGGTAATGAGCATCATTACTGATTGCCAGAGTGACTCGCTGAGCAAATTCAAATTGTGCTTTTGTGAGAACTCTGGATTTCCAGGGTAGGTGTAAATATCCACAAAGATGAAATGTGATCCAATCACTCACTTGCCAAGGTGGTCTCGGACGCATTTGACCACATATCTTTTGTAGTGTAAACGCTAATAAGTCCAGATGCGTCCCCGACAGGGACCACATCATAACTGCTGGCCGGTTGTTTTGGTGACAAAGGGCTAATGCTCTAACTTGACGATTTGATGATGAGTTGGGCAAAGTGTTGCGTGACCATCCATCATTTTGGCCTATTGAAGGAGACGTGTTGTTTCTGCTGAAAGCAATATCTCCTAGTGATCATGCCAGTAACATTGTGTACATTGTGATGGTGCACTGGGCCCTTTGACCTTCTAAGGAAACTGACGTAGATGAAATCTGAACACAAGTGGTCTGCTGGAGATGCATGATACACACAGGTGTGAACAGCTGTCCACTTCTGTTCAGATCACTGAAACACATGTTACAACCAGGTATAGACAAGGTCTGAGAGGTAATGAGGAGATCTACCTGATGAGATGCTGTTGTGTCTTATACTAAATTAATCAAACAAGTTATGGATAGAAATTGGTGCTCAGAGTAAAAATGGTTGATCCCTTTGAGCGCTGGATTTCAATAAGGTAGTGGATTTTTGCAGAGAAACTGGTGAGGAAGAAACACCTTAGAAAAGGTAAGTGTCCACACTGTTACTGTGTGTTTATAGACGTTTATGTAGGCCAAGAGTCTATAGAGCTCCATCATCAATGCATCATTTTGTCATGTGTTCAGAGTTTCAGTGTGCAACCTGGTGACAGCTAGAGGTGCAATCTTGTGGCTTTAGATGGGAAAGGCATCAAGATGCACTTGTAGTTTTTCAGAGAGAAAAGAAAAGTCTTGCAGAGTTTCTGTTTGTGATCTGCTGCATTTTATTCTATGAGTTTTGAACGCAAGATATCAGGCATGTATCTTGTTGTAGGGCCACCTCCCCATTGAAAGGCCAGATGATGTTGCTTCACGCCAAAAAACCTTAAAAGTAATGTTGAAACAAATAGGTTACTGAAACAGAGGCACGACTAGTACATCGCTGATGACACATTTGTGTTATCCGGCGGATTTCTGTTCACGGCACGGACGGGGAGTTCCCAGCATTGCCGGCATGGGGAGCGTCTTAACACTGTTCATCTGCATACGCTCACATTTCACACCACAGTGGCATAGATCTGGTTGAAAATCAGCAAACTATCCCTTTAACGTACCATTTGTTGAAGGTCGAGGACTCGCAGTTCAGTTCTTACTACCTGCTAGAGATACAGTACCCAAGTTGGTGTAGTTTCATTTTAACTGAATTTGTGCATCTGTGTTAAGGGGTTACACTGAAGCCTCCAACTGCTGCAACTACTTCAAGAACTGCAACTGGTCAGCGTGGGCTTCAAGAAACGGATGAAGAAAAACAATGTACATCTTTCAAAACTATGTTACACAGCAGGCCTTCTGTCACTCTGTTTGTATGTAATGGTCATGGTCAAAAATGTTGCCTTGATATAACTCCAGTTCCATAGACATGTGTTTGGTCTACCGTCGCTCTATCACAAAAGTAAATGCAAGTATGTAAACACAGTTACTTTGGGGAATATAATTAAATATATCAACTATATATCAAAACATACATCATAGGTATCTACACTGGGACTCTTGTTAACCCCTTAAGTAAACCATAAATCTACCTTTATAGCATTGTCTCTGCTACTAGCTGCCATTTCTAATTGAATTCCATGTGTTATGTTAGCTAGCTATAAAGCTGACGGATCAATATGAAGTGTGTGTTAAAAAAAAAAGAATTTTTGCAAGGTGTATTATTTCTTATTGAAAATGTCCATGACATTATCATGACATTAAAGCAAAGGCATATTTTTTTAGCTACCGTCTGTGCATACATGCAATTCACTTTCATCCGTCCCTCCCCCTCCCTCTCTCTTTTAAAACAATGCTGGTGTTGGTGGTTCCCCTTCCTCCTCTCATTCACTGAAGAAGCACTTCAGGTTTTCCCCCTCATGGCCACCAGAGACCACGAGCACTGATGTTACGGGAAACACAATTCCCTGGTGTGTGATAGTGTGTCATTCTGTGTGATTGCTAAGGGGCCTGCCGGGCTCACAGCTGAGAGAAAGAGCTTTGACGCTTTAAAGATGTTTTATGTTCTAAGCATATTTGCGTATGCAAATGCTCAGGTTCATTAAAATAACTTGCCTCACACCCCAATCTGTGAAGTGTTTTGTGGAATTAAGTGAGTGTGAAGCATTACTGGAAAAACTCAAATATGCCCACACTAAAAAATCCCACTGTGTCAGTAAAGTAAAATAAATGTCCACCTGTTATTGCCAGATTTATGCCAGCCTTACAATCAACAACCTTTCAAGTGATTTTACTGTTCAAGATAAATTTCTAATGTTGGATTAAAATCACAAGAGTTTTTAAAGAGCTGTGGCTTATGATGACGATCTTTTGGTGTAAGCTGGTAATAAACTCAGTCTGAGCTGTCTTAGGTCAGCCTTTCTCTCTTCTTAACATTTCCATAAAATTGAACATGTTTAATATTATCTTAAGTTTTAAGTCTTGGCTCATGCAAATACTGAAGTTCAATGACACGGATCTTGTCAACAACCAACAGCTGCGCTCTCGTCTACACCAAACAGGAAGTAGAAAACCGGGTAGACAGAAAATATGGAAGGGACTCAGGGAGGCACAAGAACATGAACAAGTCTGGTGGAGATGTGTTTAATTGGAGTGTATCTGATCCACCAACCGGCACAGGCTGGTCGTGGCTTGAAGCAACAAAATCCAAAATGTTAAGTTTATATGCAAATGCAGTTTATTGTTATGGATTAAAATGATCAAAAATTGACAAGAATACTGTTGAGGCTGTGTTTTTATAGAGTAATGTGATTTGCTTTGACATGTAAGGAATTGTTAGTATTTGTTAAAGGGAGTTTGGCGTTATAATTTTCACCAGAAGCAGGATGGGAAATAATCTTAATAGTAGGTCTGTCAAAATAGCGCATTCATTTTGACTTATTACTCACAGAAAAAATAATGCGTTAAAAAAATTAACGCTTATTAATCGCATTCTATGGTGCCCTTTGACCCGGTGCATCATTGGAGGCCCAGTGGTGGGTCAACGACTCACATTGTGACATCTAGCCAAAGTTATTAAAATATAATTTCCGGCAGAACTATTGTACCTGTCTTCTTCCATCTTAACAGAGAGACATAATGATGCAAAACTGTTTTAACTTTTCTTGATTTTTCTCGACTTCTTATCGACCCTAACTTCACAGGCAGAGCAATAAAAACAGATCAAATCCTATGAAACAATAATAAATTAAAATCAAGCTTGTGCTATTTATATACTGTAACCTGATTGATCATTTTCAAATAAATTGAAACACTGGACTGAAATTAATAATTAAGAAGACTCAAAGGACACTGCTGATATTTGGGAACAGGGCCTTGTGAAAAGGGGAAAAAAATAATCTTTTCACACTGGTGTCTCGTGTACTTTGATGAAAAACAGCAGGAATTCTTCTTTCATCATCCTATTTGACGTGCAAATATTTCTAATATCCAGAAAGAGGGGGGCTGCTCCTGCACACTGTGTTCTCTTCTGTTTTTGGTGCTTCTAAAAATACAGAAAGTTGCGGGCACGGTGGAGGAAAATGAGGCATGCATGTTTGTGTTGCTTTGCACTGCACGTAAATGCAAACTTAATTAGTGTAAGCACATTTTTGCTAATGCCTGAATGTGTATGTGTGTGTGTATTTTTGTATGTTTTTTTGTGCATGCAGAGAAATAGGGAAACTCCAATGCGTGAGTGAATGTATGCCAAACTCCTCATGTTAAGGAGCTGCTTGCATGCACACTCAGGGGATTCTCCGGGCCAATTACTGGAAGTGCCTGCATTGCGTGTTGGGGAGGGTACCCATGCCAGTTGTGTGGTAAATACATGGGCATGCCACATAAAATGGATGGCTAAATGTGCAGAGCCACAGGGGAGTTTTAAAAAGCTCGGGGAGGAAGTGTCACATCATCAGAAATTCTCTGGAATTAAGGGAACTTGGCCCAAATGAAAAAGAAAAAGATCAAACACAAATGTGCTGTCATGAATGATGAAATGCTGAATTTCTAATGTAATTTACACGTAATTCAAACATATTCTTATGTGGTCTCATCCACGTTCACATTGATCCCACCCTCAAAAAGACCAGTAACAAAGCAAATATGGAAAATGCAACGTCCTTTCAATGCGAATCCTCCTCTGAACATTAAAGAATACTTGTGAGGGAAAATCAGCAGGGGACTTTTGAGTAACTGAGATTGATGCAGGTGGACATTCCACTGGGAGTGCGCAGAGCATGACAGGGCGGGCAATGTGTGTTTGAAAGTGAAAGCGAGAGAAAGGGGGTGGGGGGGTGCGAGTGGCTCTTGTTCAGCAGTGGTCTTATCTACCTTGCACAGATGTATTTCTCTGCCTCTTTCTATGTCTCTGAACAAGCCTGTGTCCACACACGAGTGTGTGTGTGCATGTACATGTGTGTGAGCGGAGCTTATCTCTTTGGCCACTCAGCTGGAAGGCACCCTATCACATGCAGAACACAATGCAGAAGAAACAGCAGATCGGCTGCCCGTAGCGTTTCTGCTTTACGCTAGGATGATCTGAATTCAGCCAGATGTTACGGTTAAGGAGGCCCGCAGAATATGATATCATGACTTACAGAAATTCGCTGAGTTGGGGAAGAGATACTTTAGTGCTGGTTTATTTAGCAGCGGTAAAACTGTGACATTAAACTGGTTTTCACTGGGTTCAAACTTGAGTTATATAGCCCACAACAGGAACTAGATGGAACTGTGTTTTCCAGCTAGTGAGACTGTCTAAAAGTGCTTTCTGTTGCAGCATTAGACTCCAGACTCTGAGAAAGCTGTAAAACCCTTTCAGTTAGCAGATCATCCAAGTTAGCTTGTTGCTGTGTAAAGCACATTACATTACCTCACACAGCAAACACTTTATATGTTGATGCAACTGCCTGTATCAACAATGAAAACCTGTGTAAAATATTGTGCATGTTACGGTTGTTATGGGTGTATAAACTGCTTTGACTCTTGCATGCAGTAACTCATTTTTCGGCCCATGGCTCTGGGGATACCGATGTTGGTCAATTGGTTGGTTTATCAGTTTGGTCCAGACTCAAATGTTACAACAACTACTGGAGGGATTGCGATGACATTTGGTTCGGAAGTTCTTGCTCCCGTCAGGATGAACTGTAATAACTGCTGTTTCTCTGACTTTTAACCTACAGAACCACGATGATGTCAACATTTGTGGCTTTGGGTGAAATATCTCAAACTATTGGATAGGTTGCAATCAAAGTGAATGAGGGAGTCACTCACCTTTATGGCAACCCATCCAATAGTTTGACTTTCCTTTTAACCCAAAATTTGAGTTTGACCAGATTGGTTGATGCAAAACTAATGATATTACCATCAGCCTAACATGTACTATTTAGGCTAATTAATAAATGTTAACATATTAATGTGCTGAGTACTGTACAGCAAGGGTCTTGAATCCTCCTGAAGGGTTTCTTTTTGCAATGATGCCTCACTTGCTGTACATTATCTTACTGATTAAATGGCTACTTACCAAAAAAATCAATAATTTCACACAAAATATTGATTTAGAGGTCCAGTGTGTAAGATTTAGGGGGTATCTTGGCAGAAACTGCCTATAACAAAATAAGTATGTTTACTTTAGTGTATAATCATCTGTAAATCCTGTAAAAATGGTAGATAAAGCCAAGACACAAGCACTCCTTCACTTTATGGCTGCTGTTTTAAATTGTTGTATGCTGTTATAACGTTTCTTTACTGTTTTAATTTCCCATTTATTACTATGTTGTACTATTTATTGCCTGCTGCACTATTTATTTATCTGACAATGTTGCACTATTTATTCATTACCTGTTTTTATGTTGTGTTACCAGTGTGTTTTATGGCTGCAGCAGGGGTGAAAAAGCCCAAGACAAATTTCTCACTCGTGGGACAATAAAGTTAATTCGTCTACTCACTATCCATAGCCTCTTGATCAACTATTTTGTACTGTATCACATTGCACTGTACATATTGATTTTTCGTTGTGAATTATTGTTTATCGGTTTATCATTTGTTTTATATATTATGACTTCTGTGTTCCTGTTTTTGTGTTTTTTAATGGCCTGAGGTCTTTTTAAGATCATGCTGGAGGACTACAGTTGAAAATTAGCCTTTGGCTAACACCAGCACATTTACAGCAATGTTCATTAATGTGCACTGCCCTCTAAATAAATAAATTAAAAAAAAAAAAATTGTTGCATTTTAGTTACCTTAGAATGAGTCATATATATTTACATAGATAACAGATTGTTGTCCATGGGGTCCAACATGGTGCACCTTCATATTTCTACAGTTGCTCAGAACAGACTTACTAAACACTGTCTCTAAATAGGGCCATTTGTGTTTTGCACCAGCCATTGTTAGCAGCACCCCTGTGACAAGCAGTGTTGGAAAAAACAGTTTAAATCACCTGGTCCATTTGTTTTGGTGAGAGACCTCTGTGGATAAACTCCATGGATCTCCAGGGATGACGTCTTTCTGTAGGCCGACATGGAAGTTAGCATCACACTGGTTCCCTCCTCCAAAAGCCTATGGGATTTTCCCACTGGATTTTAGATTACTGCAGAAAATAAACTGTGTGACGAACAAATGTTTATACTGCTTACACACTTTGTTCAGTAAGGCAATCTTAACAAATGAACACCGTTTTCATGATTATTGAAGCCTTAATGCAGAAGTTAAAAAGCCAACGTTAGACTTAAAACAAACTATCCTACGGTTGCATGACCGAACGTCACTGCCATAACTAGACTGTAGAGTTGTGTTCGGCGCAGTTCAGCGTGATGACATTCTGTAGTCTCATTTAGCCACTTGTTAGCAACCGTCTTTTTCAAGACACATAGAAGCTTCAAAGTTCATGAGTGGGGTATTTACTGATGTATTTCATGTCACAGTTTATGTTTTGGAAGTCTCTTAAGCCTGTGTTAACCACAGACCTTGTGTCAGGCATCTAACACATTCAAAAAAACAAAACACTGACTTTGGAACCAGGAGTGGTAAAATGCTAACTCATCTCTGATTTTCAGGATTCATTCCTTGCGGGCTCTTTTAAGCTTCCAGTAAAAACCTCCTTAATGTTTTGGATCAGAAAAAAGGTAAGCACACATTAGCAGGTGCTGGGATAGTATGGTGCTGCAGAAACACTGATTTGTACTATGAAACTGCTTTGTTCAGTGTTTTTCCTGGTTTCAATCACATGGTCCATGTTGTTTTTAAGAGGAGAAGACCTCTGTGGATAACTTGGCTCCTGATGAAAACCTGCTGACCGATATCCTAACCGGGAGTTCACGCTTGGTACTTGGGAGCAGTTTTAGCTGGTTGCAGTCTGCAATCCTTACTGCTAGAAGCCACTGAATCCTATCCTACATGTGGCTCCTTTAAAAATAATAATTGATTTAAACTTTTTTTTTATTGCTTCCACTTAGCATCTATGATTGGAACTATGCCTGTAGCAATAAAATCACTCACAGTAACAGTCTGCTCCTCAGAAATAACCGTAGAGTGCCATTACTGACAAATCAAAATTAAGTACTCAACAAAGCCATGTAATAAACTAGATATTGAACATAGTGACATACCTGCGAAAGATCAGCATCTTGCATCAGCATGTTAGCATGTTAGCTTTAGCATTTTGCTAAAAGCCTTACTGTGACTTCAGCGTCACAGAGTGCTAGCATAGCAATCCCACTTGCAATGCAGATCCTGATACCTTAACTCAGAGTGTCTGTCTACTGAATGACTACTTTGACATCTTTCCTTAAATGTGAAATGTGTATACCTCATTGTGTTGAACTGATTTGGATTATTTCTAGGTAGGGTAACACGATGGAATGCTTTGCCTCTAAAAACTAAGTTGGCAACTCGCTGCAACTTCATGAATGTAACTTAAATTTTGTAACAAATATAATTTCAGTGTGGATTGGGTTTGTGTGGTCAAAGCCCAGTTCGCTTAAAATGGTTGGCGTCTGCTCCAACTTATGCTGTATATGCACACAAAACGTATTTATGTGGACACAGTCATGCACACAGACACACACAAGCAGACACACATGCAGGCAAACATTCACAGTCTGACTCCTGGTGATGAATAAGTAATAAGGGGTGTGATAATGCAGAAGGATGAGACCTTTGGAGCTCATGTAAAAAGGCCAGGGTCAGGAGGACTGTTATTTGATATTCAGCTATGGCATTTTCTTTGCTGTTCACACAGACAACACGCACGCACGTGCGCGCGCGCACACACACACACACACACACACACACACACACACACACACACACACACACACACACACACACACACACACACTCACACACACACACACACACACACAGTGGCCATCTGCTGAATGATTAATGCTCCAGTCTCAACCTAGAGTGGAAAGTGTGCATCTTAAAACAGGCGCAGAGGCTGACATTAAACGACTTGCAAATATTCTGTTTCCACAGAGAGTGCTGTTTATGTCACCTATCTAAATCATGTAAAGTCTAATGGAGACCTTGACATGGTGACTTTTCATTTGCCTCAAATAACTTGCAAACAACCCTAATACGCGGCTGTCTGTTAAGTTTTGTGCTTATATACGGCCCACGTCCTAATCTAAAGCCCCTAGAGGCTGTTTAATACACTCCACAATATGTGTCGGGAGAACAAACACACTAAAGATTGACCTGTTCTTGACTACCAGAGTCTTAACTAATCTCCTTGAAAACTAGGAAATACTTAGTGACTTTGACTTAAAGGTTAAATATTTGTCCAAGTTGAAACAGTTTGTCCTCTGAGGAACACTTAGTAGCAGTGCACATTACACTGTGATCATTCTTGTGTGCAAATGGATTTCTTAAATCTGATGATGGCAATAGAGGACACCAGGCAATTGGAATTGCAGACTGATCCAACTTGCATGAATTTTATCATGGCAACGCATAATGCCCTTGCGTGCCTGTTTGCACTCCTGACAATGTGTGGGCACGCTCCTGATGAGTTGGCGAATGGTGTCCAGGGGGATCTCTGGCCAGACCTGGATCAGGACATCAGCGAGCTCCCAGACAGTCTGTGGCAGTACTTGGCGGCGTCGGATGCACTGAAACATAACGACCCATGGGTGGTCAGTTGGATTTAGGTCAAGGGAACAAGAGGGCCAGTCAATGGCATCAATGCCCCCATCATGCAGAAACTGCCTACACACTCTGGCCACATGAGGCCGGGCATTGTCCTGCACCATGAGGAACCCAGGGCCCACTGCACCAGTGTAAGGTCGGACAATCGCTTTGAGGATTTCCTCCAATACCTAACAGCAGTCAGGGTACCGTTGGCTATAACATGGAGGTCTGTGTGACCCTCCAAGGGAATGCCTCCCGAGACCATCACTGATATGATATAGGCATCATAATGACCACAGCGTCTCCAGACTCTTTCATGAATGCCACATGTGGTTGATGCCCTTCTACGGCCCTGTCCAGCTCTCCTTGTGTAATGTCCGGTTTCCTGGTGTCTCCTCTATGCTCTTTGGACTGTGCTGGGAGACACAGCATACCTTCTTGCGACTGCACCAATGGATGTGCCATCCTGGAGGAGCTGGACTACCTGTGTAACCTGATTGGGCTGCAATATCCATACCAAAATTGACTGGAAATCTTGCCCGTAGTTGTTAAAATGTCAGTGTTGGACAAATGGACTAACAGGCCACTATGAAGGCATTCGAGAGGTTTTTTGCAGTTCTCCACCAGACATGATAGGCTTCTTCTGTTAGCTGGATGGCATTGGGTGATTATTATGCACCTAAAGGTGGCCTTTTTGACCACTATGTGTTATGTTGGTCCCAGCTTTGTTTGCACATGTGTTCAAGCATGGGGGTGCCACGACACCACACGGTGCTTCCTGCTGACCGTATCATGCCTTTCCCCTGATCATTTGGTGATGGTATGCTAGTGTGCAAAGAAGCATAGCATGACATCTGCAAAATATAGTAAAGAAGACTACTAGCTAGCAAACACTGATGTTAGCAATGCAAAATTTAGAATAATACCTGTAAAGGTGTTTACAGACGGAATTCTTGTCATCCCCAATGAGTTTACCGCTTGACTGTTTGCATAGTCTGTGTTTATTTGCTCCAGACAGCCAATGTGCTGACTGAACAAATGTTAGCTGTATGATAGCTACCAAAGTACGTATGCACTGGTCATGTGCTTGTGAAGTGTGCCTGTGCTATCTGTGTGGCCGCTCAGCCTCTGACTGATCTCAGAACTCATCAGGAACCAGTTCTTCTGTTATTTCCCTTTTGTCCCTGAAGTCCCTTTCAAACATGCACTGCAAACCTGAAATGATCTACCATTTACTCACAGGAGCTGTATGTGGAAACCCAAATGTCTGAATCATTTGGATCAGACACTGAACAGACTTTATCCTGCCAGCTCTCCAGTACAGAGTCCGTGTAATGGATGATTGAGCCCATTTGGCGGTGAGTGCGAGTGGGCGTGTTGATGACGTTTTTATGATGAAGCTGCGCGAAACCAAAGCTGAAATTGCCAAAAAACTGAAAGGAGCTGCAGATGACTCTGTTGTTTATGACCAAATTACTACAGGACGGTAGTGTAATCCATGTCATGTCCTGCCTATTGATCACTCTACCTAGGCACCACCCCTAGCCTATTTCCAGTAGGTGAGAATACTTCTGACACAGTCCCCTGTTGTGTGCTACATTTATGACAGAGAAACTCTGTACAATGCCGGAAACACGATTCTCCAGACATTGTCAAGAGTTCATATGAGAAAATATCTTACTATATAAAAACAAAAACTCTGTCTGTGTGTCTGTCTGTGTGTCTGTTCCACGTTTTTCTCCTCACTGACTTGGTCAATCCATGTGAAATTTGGCACAGTGGTAGAGGGTCATGGGAGGATGCGAATGAAGCAATATTACATCAATTGGCCAAAGGGGGGGCGCTATAGCAACTGATTGAAATTGCAAACTTTGAATGGGCATATCTCATGCCCCGTATGTCGTAGAGACATGAAACTTTGCACAGAGATGCCTCTCCTCATGAGGAACACGTTTGCACCAAGAACTCATAACTTTCGCTTATATAGATTTCCGCCATTTTGAATTTTTTGAAAAACACTTAAAATCGATCTCTTCCTAGGAAGTTTGACCGATCTGCATGAAACTCGGTGAACATAATCTAGGGACCAATATCTAAAGTTCCCTCTTGGCAAAAGTTGGAAAACTTACTAAAACTGAGCTTCTATAAGGCAATGAATATTGCGGAGGGCGTGGCTCATCACATAAAGGTGTACAACATCTCAAGGGTTTCACCGATCACCACACAACTTTGTAGGCATATGACCACACATAATCTGAGGGGACCCCTCCATTATTGACCCCATCAAACAAAATGGGGGCGCTAGAGAGCTAATTTCTTATCTAGGCCTAACCGCCATATCGATTTTTACTAAACTTGGTAGATATGTAGAACAGGACGCCTCAAGGTGACTGGAGAAATTTTACTCTAATTGGCAACTGGGTGGCGCTATAACAACAGAAAAATGCTTAAAAATGGTTAAAATGCTACCGATCGCTGTGGCTGTAATTGTACTATCAGATTCACAAAAACTCTGTCTGAACAAATTGCCCTTCTTAATGTGTTCAGTCGACTATTTAATCTAATTTCCTATGACCTGGATCCCAAACACACACCATGTGAAACTGTACGTGGGCAACTGTGCAATTGGTATGGACTACTGTGTATAAAGGAGATTCATAACCACTCCCATCTTTCCATTGTCTTTGTATACAGTGTCCGAAATTTGACTTGCCATCTGTTAGTCTGGGATGAAAGAAACTGTCACATTGTTTAGAATATTTTACAATAATTAATCTTGTGTGATCAAAAGGACTGAAGGAATGACAAACATATGATTTTAACCAGTGTTAGTATTGGCTCCAGTTGCTTCAGCTCATATTGGTGACATATCCAATGAACATTTGAAAAATACATTTGTATTAAGAGAAGCTTTTAAGAGGACATTTCACTCCCCTGACAATGACATCAGAGTACTAAAAAAAGTGATGACAAAACAGTGACTGAAGTGCTCTATATTTTACTGTTTAGTCCTTGATCTGCTTTGTGGCGTGTGTGTGTCAGTGCGTGCTTAAGTATGAGAGAGAGAGAGACTACAATTGCAGCTGAGCTAATACAGTATGAGCTGGCTTTGATGTGCCCAGACAAATGTTCAGCTGTTCCTTGATGCTCTCACCGTCTGTCCGTCAAAACACCTGAAACAACAAATGACCACACCAGCAGCTGCCCCGTGGCTAACCCCCCACTGCTATTTGTATGTGGATGCGCACACAATCACGGACACCTGCCAATTGTGTCATTGCTATAAAACCAGCAATAGACCTCACAAACACGTTTATTAGCAGATCTAAGGAACCAGCTTAAATTTCCATCTAGTTAAGTGGACAGAAAACGTCCACTGATGATTGTAGCAGAGGAGGAACAAATGGACGAGTGGAGAAAGTTTTATGAGGTTATATTTGAATTTTTCCCTTAAATGTTAAGATACTCTGACGTTGCCTTTCTGGGACAGTTAGTTGATTCATCTGTTCAGTTTTAACACTTGGATTTTGTGTACTGCATTCTTTCAGGTTCAGAAAAGGTAACATGAGACTGGTGTGTGCCTCGGTGTGTTGAGTGAATGGATTAAACAAGATTATCTGGCCACCAGCAGCATGACCATCACTTGTGTGTGTGTGTGTGTGTGTGTGTGTGTGTGTGTGTGTGTGTGTGTGTGTAGTTTGGGGGTATCCTGGTTACAGCTGGTGAGGCACAGCGTCACACTTACCCTGAATGGCTTCTCCATCCATGCACACGCACACATGCTCATACACACACACAGTTACCCGAGCTGCCTCTGACTCTATATATAGACCTGCCCTATCAGGCTGACTGAGCAAGATAAAAATAGCTCTGCTCCATGCTTTCACACTGTGTGTCCTTCCCCCCTCCTCCTCTCTCTGACAGACAAAAACACACTTCCAACCCTCTCTCCCTATCTTCCACTACTCTGCACTAGCTGTAAATTTTAGCACCCCCAGTTCCTTCACAGCTCCTCCCTCCTCATGTTCTGCCTACTGAACGTACAACTTCAGGTGTGAGAAGGGGGAGCAGGGTGTTGGAAATGGAAAAGGGAGGCAGAGGAGTACATAAAGGTTAAAGCTTGCCTCGTGTGTCACATGGCAATGGTGCACCTGCTCGAAATGACGTAAGTGCATCCAAAGCTATGGCTTGAGGTGTGAGGTTGCGCACATGACCCTGTAAAGGGCCGATGAGGTGAAGCAGCTGTTAAATGGACGTTATTTGACCAGCTTTCAAAATGGGGGTAGTGTGCTAGAAGACTACACTGAAGATAAGGACGCTTTCTTTAGTGCCTGTAAGGACATCTAAATGGCAGTAAAAGGCAACATGTAAACAAACCAGTCAGTCAGTAGGGCACACATACAAGGAATCACATGCACTAAAATGCACACGCAGCTGGACCATCTACCACAACAAAGAACAGAAGCTTAGATCACAACACACCCAGAGGGAGTGTGACTTCATTCTCTGCTCAGGACGCCATCATTCCACCATATTGGATTTACATTGTAAATCTTTATTTGCTGTTATATTATTGTTACATACAGCTCCTGTAAAGGGGTCAGTACCATAGACTGCGTAAAAATTTCATATGTAGCCACCATGACGTCAGTAATTAGTTTGCGGACTCATGTTTTGAGGCCTAAAGTTTTGGCCGTTGGCATCTTGGTAACCATATGAGAATGAGAGGGTGGAGCTGTGGAGGAGCAGGAGGTGGATCTGACTCATAGACTTTGATGATTCCCCGCAGACAGTCTGTCACTCAAATTGGCCACACCCTTAATTATGCATAGCTTGTAAACAGGTTTGTTGTTACAGATTGTTTTCTTTCTTTTTTGCTGTTAACAGACCATCATGAGCATCCATTCATTCACTCATTTTCTGTCACCACCTATCCTGGTTCAGGGTTGTAGATGTGCTGGAGACTATCCCAGCTGTCATTGGGAGAGTACACCCTGGACAGGTCACCAGACTATCACAGGGCTGACACATAGAGACAGACAACCAGGGTCACCAGTTAACCTGCATGTCTTTGGATTGTGGAGAAAACCTACACTGACACAGAGAGAACATGCAAACTCCGCACAGAAGGGCTGCAGCCAGCTGGTGGATTTCAACCTGGAACCCTCTTGCTGTGAGATGACAGTATTAACCACTGCATCACTGTGCTGCCCGTCATGAGCATAAGAGACACTTCTCCAAACGTCTGCAAGATCTGCAAGGACAGAGTCACAGAGAATGAAATGAGGTCAGTTTTTGACTGCTCACATGCCTTGAGGTAAGCATGTCTTACAGTAGCGCTATGATAACATTAATAGGCTTATGATGAAGTGTCAAGCTTGAGTCCAATGTTAGCTAGCGTAAGTATCATTTCAAATTCCACTTGCATAATGTTACTGATATTATTGCTCTGGGGCTACTCATTTAGCATTACTAATCTTACCATTTTGCCAGCAATTGCTGAGTCAACGAAAGATGAGTTCCTTAGCCAGTGTGGCAGCTATCATAAATTCACTATTAGCCCGCTGTTTTGGAGACTAATTCATGAGACATTTAGGTCCCATTTATACGACAGTGATTTCAACCGAAAATAGTAAACTTTAGTTGCGTTTTGGCAGATCGTTTACATGACAGCAGTGTTTTGGGTGCCTGAAAATGCAGCGTTTTGAAAACGCGTTCCAGAGTGCAATTTTTTGGAAACGGCACCGTCTCCGTTGTAATGTAAATTTGCCATATGCAGTTCCTCTGAAAACAGAGACTTTTCGCACATGCGCAGTCACTAGGCATGCACAAGAAAGTCGACCATCACAACAACAATGGCGGACTCCCGAGTTCTGCTTGGGCTGCTCACCCTATTGAATTTATCAACACTTCCCCATCATAGTGTAGATTTACTGTAGCAACTCCACCTCGTCATCCGTCCAGACAAATGTTCGTGCAGTTGCCATTTCGTTTGTTTATATATCACCGCTCTGTAGAAGGAACCGTAAGCGTCACACCGCCAACTACTGGCCTAGCATGTATACTGCAGCATTTTTGGTCATTTTTGTGGATCCGTGTTCACGGCGATTGTTATCAAAATGTTGTCGTCTAAACGCTGAACTTTTTGCAAAACGAAAATGAGAAATGATTCTGTTTTCAGTGGATCATTTTCGTGTAAACATGGCCTTAGCTGAAATGAACTGATGTTACTGATGATTTAGTTAAACACAGCCATGTTATAGCAGCCTAATTAGGCCTGTGCGCTGAAGAAAGGGGGCTTACTTAAAAGAATTGATGCTGGATTAAAAATGCCATGTGACAGATAATGTAATAACCATATCTAGACCCTGTCTTGTAATTGTTGCAATAAAAAAAATAAATAAATTCATTAACCTCCTGAGACCCTGTGTCCTCCTATGAGAACATCACAGTTTTGGTTTCCTGCACCTTATACTTCATTCTAATGAATTTAAACCTGTTGTCCTCATTCGTGGACACTTTTTTGTCCCATCTAGTGGTAGTAAGAGCAAAATACACTGATCCATGTAAAAACAAGATGGCAGCCATCTCTGCCAAGTCAGTGTGCAGCTGATCCTGACACAGAAGAGGACAAGGTCCAAAAGCTGATCACATTTTATGGTGGAACAAGTTTGACCATTTTTAGCGACAGTAACACGCTAAGACGCTGTTAAATAGGAAGGACTCGTTTGAGGACATTGGGACTTTATTATCGTTGAAAATGTTTAGTGTTTTATACTTATCGGGTCCTACTGATCCCAAATAGCTAGGAGAAATTAACAATGCATACCAAACAAAGGTTTGTGTGTCAGGAGGTTAAACACATACAAGACATTTTGTTTGTATAGTTATGCCATAATGACAAAAGTCATTGTGTGAGTAAATGCACCAAAATATAACACAAGCCATTTGATTTGTTTATAGTGCTTGTGGTGTTTTTGTTTTGTTTGTATAGTGGATGCAAAGTACTTTAATACAGCTTTGGACCTGCTCTGCAGCCTTGACTGTTAATCGTTTTTGAAGTGCTTTGAGCTGATACCACCCCCCCTTAAATTTCTTTTGTAGCAGGACAGTAGACGATAGATCCACATTTTAAGTCTGATATTAAAAAAAAAAAAAATCTTTACAGAGGGTGGGGTGCCCTCAGATCCCCTGGGGGGGTTTGCATCTTTGTCACCTTTTCACCCTGATGAGTCGCACCCCTGCACACTGTACAACCTCATTTGTTTGCAGCACACCCCGGCCTTCAAACACCTGTTTGGTCTGACTTTAGTGAGCAATGTTTTGTCT
This sequence comes from Epinephelus awoara, assembly GCA_035609425.1. NCBI lineage: Eukaryota > Metazoa > Chordata > Actinopteri > Perciformes > Serranidae > Epinephelus > Epinephelus awoara. Next base: position 30,816,162 of record CM069301.1, on the reverse strand, counting down.
AACATTTGTTGTTATATTTGCAAAAGTGCTTCCGTTTATTTCAGTTATACAACATGAATCATTATTAGGATAAAAATAAAGATGTAGTAGTATTTCAGTCAGGATATTCAAATTGTGCATGGACGTTAAAATAGTTGATGCGATCAAAACAAATCCAAAAATGCAAAAATCATCAGAGTAAGAACTCTGTAACCCCACTGCATCATTTGTTTACTCAACTTGAAGAGGGGAAGTGGTGCAGGAGGCATGACTTGTGTTTGCAGTAAAATCCATCCTGTAACTCGTGTTAGACAAACATGTTGTGGAAGCAGAGCTGCTGTGTTTTTTATGAATGTGGCTCGGAGGTTAATGGCTACTCATGCTGACATTGTCTTTGTGTGTCCACAGGAAAATGGTCAATCGCTGTCACATCCTGAGTGGAAGCTGGAGGGGAAATTGACTGTTTTTCATCAACACCAAAGTCACCACTGCCTTGTTGACTCAGTGGGAAGGAAGAGGTGCATATTCTGTGTGTGTGTATTTAATTTTTTTTTTAGTATGAACATCTGTGTGTCTGCGTGGGTGTCTGCCCACCTGTGCATCTGTGCACACGGATGCATTCACATGCGTAGGGTTGTCTCAGTGTTTATGGATCTTTGAGTGTGTATGTTTACATACTCTTAAATCCAGATCAGGAAGGGCTCTGTGGGGAACTCCTGGCTGAAAACATGCAAAAACAAATCCTGTTTCCTCATGTTTCCAGCCAGTGTGTGTAAGTGTTCATCCATTACATAAATCGGTGAGGGAGGACAAACACTGCTGAACAAAGAGCTCTCAGTGCAGCAAAGCAACAAAACCATCTTCCTTGTTCCTTACAGGAAGGATCTATAACTGTAGCGTGAAAGGGGTGGAAACACTTCATGATCACACATGAAACATTGTTATGGCTGCAACATGCATCATTTTGTTAAATCAGTTGTTTTCAAATACCAAAAACAGTTTCCAAAACAGTAAAAATGTGACTTTTTTATAGTGCTCTAATATCAGCATTTCATCTTCAGAATGTATGATTGTAAATAAAGAATCAACAGTTTGTTTTAATATATTCATGTTGACCGAATGCCTGCACAGTGTTACAAAGTATTTGCCAGCCACTGACACTCATGAGGCAGCTAAAAGTTAGCTTCCTACTAAGATTGACAGGCACCCTACTGAAATACAATATTTTCTACCAAAGTTTGAATAGTCTTGGTTATTTATCTATTTAGAAGTGTGTCGGGCTCAGTTAAAAAAGAGGTGATGTCACATATTTCCCTGCACTACTCACAGTTTAGCCACATTTGAATCAAAATGTGATGTTACTTGCTATGTTACTCTGCCTATGTATGCAGACAATGTAGTCAATGGAATTTCTGGTATTTGAAGTATTCTAGTTTCAGTTCGTGGTCTGAGTAGTATTGACTTGTCATGTTTGAGCAGCAGGTAAACAGTCCATATAAAGAGCATACTGGCTAAAATGCAATTTTGAAATCCATTGGCTACAGTCAAACGATGATTTAGCTTTACTTTTGAAAAAAAAAAAAAAGATCTGCATTCATATGCAGATATCTCTTTTTAGGGATTAGCCTAAATGACAGGTGTATGGAAAAGGAAGTCTTGGCGTGGAATCCGCTGTATACACTGGATCTCCTGAAATACTGGCTGTAGCCCTCGGGGGCTTGTCATGCACAGTAATGAACAAAGCAAGGAATAATCTACTTCCTGGCAACGTATAAAAGAATGAATCTTAAAAGTATATGCATATCAGTTTGTCACTTGTATGGAAATGAGGAAGGGGAATGTAAAGTATACTGATGGTGACACTGTTGTTAATGGTTTCCCTCTTTTCTTTTTCTTTTCAACTTCTTGATCGGATTGTGTTGTTAATTATATATGAAGAGCACGTACAGATTAGTTTAGCTATGGGGATGGATACTGGAGCCAAGGTTTGGTTAACGAGATTGACTGAGTATTGACAGAACAGGGGTAGGACTAGGAAAGCAGTTTGCTTCTTCCTACTGCTTTTCGGACATGAAACATTAATTTATGTTGCTTATTTAAGGTCTGTTATATGATCATTCAAATTATTTTTGTTTACTTTTTATGTTTGAAATAGGGTATATTCAGTTCATTCAATTCAAAATTGTCATCGGGCCAATAGCCAAAGTGTTCTAGATTGCACCCACACAGTCCTGATGAGGCAGGTAGTTTAAACCCTCAGTAATACCTAAGAATGTAAACTGCCAGCTGGTTTACAGGTGCTTTAAAACTCTTGCAAACCAATCAAGAGGATCTAATTTTGCAACACGATCAAGGGCAGTATCTCAAATTTTTATTTGGCTATACCTTATATTCACATTCATGTAGGTGTTCCAACACTACTGCAGGCTGTTTTGCAATCAGCTATTCAATATAAAAAAAAATCCATACTAGGTCGCATGATTCTAGTTAAACCTTTTATTTCTAAGGTCAAGAATGAACCTTCAAGCTCAGTATCACAAACATTTCTTTGAAAAAGAAACTGCTCCTTGAGCCACAATCCTCATTAAAAAACATACAGTTCATACCTTCATCACGATGTGAAACATCAGACCAACGCTGTTTTTTAATATATATATATATATATATATATATATATATACATATATATATATATATTTTAAATCAACACATGCACTGTGAATTGTTAAACAGCTGTTTACTACAGTACACTCATGTCAAGCTGTGCCTCAGGCCAGGAAGCTATTGGATATTGAGCTTTCCAACAGGATCCTGTATGTGTGGGCAGAGAGGACCTGCATGGGGCAGATGGAAGTGAATATTCATTAGTGATAAAATAACAGTTTCATCTGCTGATATACATAGATAAAAAAGAACTGAGGCAAAGTATTGGAATACAAAATAAAAGAGTGCAGATGAGAATTTAGTCACGTTCTTCTTTTCTTATCAAAACAGCTTCTTGGTAATTTGCTGCTGCAGCTTTTCTGCTAAAGAGGAAGTGTGGAGCTGTAGGGCAGTGGGCTTCGAGAGGAAGAAAGATGCAGCTCTGTGTGTACAGCTACTGCGAGATGTAAGCCGGAGGGGAAGACTGCGCGTCAGCCAAGACGCATCTCGCAGGCAGCTGAGATGCTCTGCATACACACACGTGTACGCATGCACTCGGTGCTCACCCTTAATGCAGCCTAAATGGTGGACAAGGAAAAGCTTTTTGAAAGCATGTCTATAATGATAGGAAATAGTTTATGAATAATTTGTCGCCTCAAGGGACTTCTGACGGGGGAGGGGGAGGTGATCGGGGCAGCGTCTTGTCAGAATATTGGATATGGAAAAAGAGCAGAGGAAGCTCGGATCACATATGGAGAAAGGAGAGAGAAAAACACACACTCATGAGGAACACACACACACATTTACTCGCAAAAATGCCTCAAGAAAATAAAATGTACATTGTATACAGTAGAATACACAAGAGGGGAAGGTAGTAGTGTGCGTTTAGTGTGTGTGTGTGTGTGTGTGTGTGTGTGTGTGTGTGTGTGTGTGTGTGGGTGAGAGAGAGAGAGAGAGAGAGAGCGAGGGAGAGATGGATGGATGAAGAAAGCCAGAGACAGGTACATAGACACAGGACACACACACACACACACACCAGTGGTCCGTCCGTCAGACAGATAAGCAGGAAGAAGGTCAATTATGGTAGTAATGATCCTGCTATGAATAAACCAGTTGGAGGAAGTAGAGCTCCCATTAGGCTTCCCTCCTCAGGCTATTAATAACCAGAGAACTAATGCCTCCTCCACAATCAATACACACGCCCACTAGGACACGGTTAAAGACACACTCCGGCGTTTGATCTGCGAGCACTGCTCAGTGGGCTGAGGGGAGAGGGGACTGAGTCTGTTATAGCCATCTGTAGTAGCCTACTAATAGTTCAATAATGCATCAAATATTAAGAACATAATTCTTCATCTCCATCTCCTTCTTTGAATACAAAGCATCACAGGGATGAAAGATGACATTTGAACTGAGATATTTTTGTCATCTCAAGAGTAGGATTTGAAGGGAAAAAAAGAATTTGCATGTGGCTTCAAAGAGTTTGGATTGGACGGCACTTCACAGAGAATGAAGAGGAGGAGGATGGTGCTCATCATACTTGGTGAGGTCTACAAAAAACATCATGTTTTGGGTTAAAATAAGTATGTAATGTAATAAGCACTGACTTTTGTTTTCACATGGGACACAAACTGTGGTCATCTGGGTGAAAGTCTGCTTTTGTTTGACCCATCTACCTCCCCTCCCTCCTGCCCTTCACAGACTCTCTTGTTCTTTATATCTTTGTCCTACATCCAGTTGCTCTAGGTGTCAAATATTGCCACATATTGGTTTACACTGGAGTTGTTTGAAAGTCCGGTTCATTTCATAGAGACATCAAAGGATGCCTTTGGAGTCTGAGGGGTTTGACAATGCCTCAGTATTTGATGACCTGGGAATAAGAACAAGCTTGAATATGGCAAATAGTCTATTGTTAGGGTATGCTTAGGCAATTAAAACACTTGACCAAGGGAAAGATTCTGGTGATGGTTTAAAGAAAGCAGAAAAGAATCAACCTCACATCTTACAGGATTGTCACCGCTGAAATGGCATCAAGTTCATCCCTGCATCCTTGCAAAATAGGCAACACTAAAAGATGCCAAAGAAGCAGGGTAAAAACAGCAAGCATGCTAGCCAGCTGCATAGGAACACGCTAGAGGTAGTCAGTCGTGATCATGATCACAACAGCTCTCCGAGGTAGCTAGTTTGCGAACTGTCAGTTAATGAGTCATTAAGTCCACATAGTTTATTCAGAAGACATATTTGTACCAATGTCACCATTTTTAACGCTGGTATGACTGGGCCTTTACAGGGCCTCTCTGCATACAGGGCACACCACTTCATGTGCTGGCACTGAACACAGGCATTGGATGTTGTTAATTGTTTCTGTGGAAATGTCTGGTATGAACACAATTTTAAGGATCCAAGCTTTTACATTCTGCATTGATACAATTACTTTTGATGTTTTGTTTCCTTTTTCTAGATATGACCTCGAATTGAAAGCCACTGTATGTCCATTGCCGCTCCACTTGGTAGTAGAATTGTGATGAATACTGTAAGTTGGTATGTTACCAGGGTGCTTTCATGAACTAAGGCTACACAGTACATAAGCTTTATAGTTTAAAATGGTGTCTTCCAATTGCTGATTGTGACTTTATCGCCCTGGAACAGGAGAATGAGTCTGATAGAAAAATTCCACTGAGTGGGATAAGAAAGCTAACCGTACATGGATGGTCAAATCCATCAAGCTGATCAGCAGAGGTTTGGTTCATGGCCTTGTCTCACTCAGCTGAAATCAAGAAGACTCCCCCAGGGCTGAGCTGTTACTAGATATCATGGCTTGTCAGACAAAAAGGAAGAACGTGGATCAATACAACGGTGCACCGCCAAATTAATTTTTTTCAAAAGGAAAAGAGAATTTTTCAAAGTGTGTCCACAGATACGGGCTGGGTGGTGCTGAGCCTTGTGGGATACATCTCGGACCATGAAAATGGTCTTATTGTTATCTGGTTAACTCAATAATCTCCAACATGAAGAACTCTCATCTTTGTGGACATGGCGTGTTTATTATTAGAAGCAGGGTTGTATGGGCTTGACTTTGTGTGGATGAGTGGACCCTTAAGCCTACTGAAGTGGGATTGGTTTCCAGAAAGAGGGGGAAAGAAATGGATGAGAGGCACAGGAGCAACCCTGTGGCATTATCCATCCATCCATCCATCCGTCCATCCATCCATCCATCCAGCCATCCAGTGCTAATCCCTTACCGCCCGGCACGTGCCTGTCACACTGTCCTTCAGTGCTTCATAATCCAAAACAACAAAGGCCTCAGAGAAAAAGAACAGCACCAGGATCTGTTTCTGATTACAACACTGTGTAACTGTACCATTTAAGATACAACCCCACCTTCAATCCTTTACGTCCACAGATCGAAAAAGGAAAAAAAACCCTCCTAATGTTGTGTTTTATTAGTTGGCTGCCTTAAAATTACATTCAGTCAGCTTTCTGCTGTTTGAAAATGAGAAAGTGACTGTCGCCAGCTTGGCACTGTGTCCTTCTAAGTGTGTGTGTGTGTGTGTGTGTGTGTGTCTGTGTTTAGGGAGTACGTCTATTATCAGCCCGCAGCTGAAGCACATTAGAGAGATGAGGAAGAGAGAGGAGAGATGATAAAGCTTGGGAAGTTTAACGCAAACACTGTGCAACTGTTAGCTGTTGAGAAAGGACACACACACACACACACACACACACAGAAATAAGGATGTCCAGACAAACATGTTTTCGCCACTTGAGTTTTATTTTCTTCGAAGATTAACTTCCTCAGTACGAATGTCAGTGGGTTTTTTTGCCCTGCAGATTAACTGGCGTGCATATGGGGCACAGACCTCCAGTGTGACCTTATTTTTGGCCAAGCACCAATTTTTGGAGGATATTTTCATTCTAATTGTGTTTCTTTCTAACATAATTACCACCTCATAGCACTCCATATACAAAATGTTAACCTACAGTAATAAGACAACAAATGGGGCTGTCACTTTTTATTTGAAAACCAACAACAATACTGTTGAAACGTAGAAAAATTAAATGTACAGTCTGTTATCATCCATTCAAATTGCCGCTACAGAGCTTTACAGCAGGGGTGTTTCTGTCTTTTAGATTTTATCTCTCATTTTGTTATAGTTCTTGTTTCCCAATGTTACATTTTATTTCATTTAAATCTTGTTTTTGTTGTGTGGAAGGGTTGTCACTGAAGATTTTCTACCATAGTTTTTGTTGACTAAATTGTCATGGCAATAAACCCTTTTATAACAGCAAAGGGAAGATTAATAGATTTTATTGATCACGAATAACATTTAAGCTGAACCTAATTATATGCAGAAATCCACAAACTGTACACAAAAGTATAGACTCTCTTTGGTAGTGCCTATAGGGTTCTTTTTAATGACCATGCTCTCCACGTGAGAATCAATCAATGCGGAAAAACAGCATTAACCTTTAAAGTCCAGGGGCGTTTTCTGTAATGTACTGTCCATCTGTTTGCTGACTTTGTACAACACAACTGGCACTCCACTGAGGCAGCAGAGTCAGTGTGAATGTACAGACCGGACATCAAAATCTATTTAAAATGTAGTTGGGTTGACTTAATTTTGTGAAGTTGTTGCAACTTAAAAATGACAAGTGAAATGAATTTCTTAATTCTAGGTGTCAGCAGCTTAAGTAAACCAAGTTAGTCTGACTTAGCAAAAGGGATTCTGCTTGTGTTGGAGTTAGGATATTTGCAAGTTGTGTTCTGTTAACATACTGTTTAGTTAAGTCAAACTAGCTTGGTTTACTTAAGCTGCTAACACACAAGAACAAGTTAATTTCTCCCGTCATTTTTAAGTTGCAACAATTAAAAAATATATGTAAAGTGAACTTTTAAGTGAATTTAACATTTAAATTTTAAGTGATCATAACTTAAGACTGGTTATATTTACTTATGTTATAATAGCTTAATTGGTAGTTTAGTGAATGTCTTGTGGATGTGATACAGGCAGGTGGTAGCAGGCAGGGTCAGCTCTGTTGTCACACTTGAGGGCTGGTTGTATTGACTTATTAGCCACTATTAGCCGCACTTGGAGGGAGAGCTGGAGAGGCCTTTGAGGTGAACGGGCACGCCACGAGGAAGACACTGAAGGCAAGACATCCTGAAGACAAAAAGAGACTGAGAAAGCATTTTCCATTTAAATACACATTTACTCTGCACAATCAATGAGAAGAGCGAGCTGGCCGATTGATCCAATGGAGCAACGTCCAAGGGGTGTCCAACAGATTCGCCTGGTCTGAGCAAACTGGCTGTGAGGAGCAAGAGCGGTGGCCTGGCAATAAGTCAACCACACATACCTCCAGATAGGAAAGGTCGCATTCATCCAGGGAAGTCCAGGCATATTTCTCACGTCTAATGCCCTATAGTAGCAATCTTGCGTCTAGATTGCCTAGATTTTTTTTGGGGGGGAATGAACTTATCAGATTTTATGGAACAGGAAAATACCATGGGTTGGGGTCAATTTGGAATTGTCAACGGCTACATCTTCCACCCCTCCCCACAGAAGTGAATGGGGAGCTAAATCTGGTGCAACCAGTCTCGTGGCGATATGGGTTGCTTTCGAATTACTGCGATTCAAACAAATATAGTGTTTATAATTTTTTGGAATATGAATGAATGATATAAATGTGAGCTCAGTAAAGGCATCAGAAATAGCTCTCGCTATGGGAAGTAGGAGAAAAATGTCTTTTCAAGCGAATGGCCATTGAGTCAACAGACAGTCCTTGTTACATCTCTATGAAGCTGTATAAGTCATCAACTACACATGCATCCAGACACACACACACACACACACACACATGTGCATACTGCTCATGACCTGTAAATGTGAGCTCAGCCTGTCCATCAAAGCCTCCCTCCCCTCTGCTCTCATGCTTTGGGCAATTTTGGCAATGGCTTTGCTGTTAGAGTGGAACATAAAGAGAGCGCGGAAAGAAGCTATAAAATTGATTTTTAATAGGTCTCAGCTCATTACTCTTCTGTGTGTGTGTGTATCTTTGAGTAGTGGTTGGGGGGGTGGGGGCAAAAGCGATGGCTGCCGGGCTGGTTTAATACAGCAGTCGTCACACCTGACGTTCTATAGCCAGTAGCAAAGAGGGAGAGAGCTACTGGCTGCTTTGGGTGTCATGTCACGCTCACATACATGCACACATATGGCAGATGAAGAACTCTTCACAGTTCCTGAAATTACCTTTTTGAATGATTGAACGTAAGGGAATGAAGCAAAGTGAATTCCACTGGTCACACCTGGTCCCATACCAGTAGAGAGGAAGATTGAGGGAACAGCAAACCATCATGGGGTCCAATTCATACCAGTCTATTCCACTGGCAAGACAGTTATAGACAGCTGGTGTGAGAGCCAACACCGTAATGGAAAAATTGATTTAAAAAAGAGGAGGAAATAGCAGAGGCTTAGGATGAAACTTAAAAAAGATGATTAGCTCCTCTTTAAAACGAAGTCATTTCATACTTCACAGGCAGAATGTACGCAATAGCCTATCCTCCAGCCAGGCTGAAGCTGACGCCTAGTGAAGTGTAAGAAAACGAAGGTTAAGCCCATAAGTGTTATTTCTGATCATACAAACTGTTTCTAATTTGTAATAGTTTTGGCCATCATTCCCAATCATGATAATAACATTGTACTCATCAAGCTAATTGATCAGTACAATCAAGGTTATGATGGCTGTGCTATAAACTGGCATGAGTATGACTCGACGTACTTTTCACCTGGAGGTCAAACAGCTCTTAAATGACCCAGTGATTCATTAACATGTGTATGCGCAACACATTCTCACTCCTACTTCATTGTGACATAGGTCATGGACTTCCCTGTTAGAATACATGTATTGTCTGCTTTTAAAATACACTTCCATTTTAAGAGGAAATGTACTGTTTGCATGCAGTCTCTTTCAGAGTAAACGCACTACGTCAGTACTCTGATTTCCGCCCCGTGGCCCTCACACGAAGACTAATGAAATGTCTTGAGTGGCTGGTCATGCAGCACATTAAGAACTGTCTTCCTGCAAACCTGGACCCCCTACAATTCGCATACAGAACCAACCGATCCACAGAGGACACCATCGCCACCACACTCCACCTCACACTGTCTCACCTAGAGAGGAAAAACACCTATGCCAGAATCCTCCGCCTTTAACACGATCATTCCACAACAGCTGGTGGAAAAGCTGAAGCTGCTAGAGGTGGACACTGGCACCTGCAACTGGGTCCTTAACTTCCTGACACAGCGGCAGCAGGCAGTCAGGGTGGGCGGTCAAACATCTAGAACCATCTCAGTGAGCACAGGCTCTCCTCAAGGCTGTGTCCTGAGCCCCCTGTTGTTCAGCCTCCTCACCCATGACTGCACTGCTAGACGCAGCACCAACCACATCATAAAGTACGCTGACGCCACAACAGTGGTGGGTCTTGTCAGTGACAATGATGAGTCCGCTTACAGGAGGGAGGTGGAGGAGTTCACTGCATAGTGCGAGTCCCACAACCTCGTCCTTAATGTGGATAAAACGAAGGAGATGGTGATTGACTTCTGGAGGGCAGGCAAACATCACGCACCAATAAACATCCATGGTGCTGCTGTGGAGAGGGTCAGCAACATCAAGTTCCTGTGAGTCCATCTTGCTGACGACCTGACCTTCTCCATCAACACCACAGGAGTCATCAAAAAAGTCCAGGGGTGTCTCCAGAAAGGCAGGTCTTCCCACTCCTCACCTCATCACCTTCTACAGGCGCACCACCGAAAGCATTCTTTAATACAGCTTCACTTCCTGGTTCGGGAGCTGCAGGGCTTACCAACAGCAGCTCAACAAGATAGTGAAAACAGCCAGCAGAATCACTGGTGCCCCTCTGCCCTTCCTGATGGAGATCTACAAGCAGCACTGCATCCACAGAGCCACCGCCATTATCAAGGACCCTCATCATCCCTCTCACAGACTGTTCTCCCTCCTGCCTTCTGGGAAGAGGTACAGGAGCATCTGCTGCAGATCCACCAGGATGCTGAACAGCTTCTTCTCACAAGCTGTGAGGCTGGTGAATGGACTGCGCGCCCTCCCCACACACTCATATCCAATTTGTTTTTTACTTATTTATTATTATCCTTTAATGCACTGCAAATACATGTGTGTGAAATGACAATAAAGGAAATCTTGGAAAACACCGCCAACTGACAGCAAACGCATGTGGTTATGTTTTGCAAACACATGAACGTCGCTGGGTTTAGAAAAAAAACTTACCACCTTAACTTTTGTTGTTGTCCTGTCGTGTTCCTCCTTCACTCTGCCAGGCACCTGTAAACAATGATGGTGAGTGGCTGCAAATCATGCCGATATGCAAGGACAGCATTTTACTTGGTTTCTGACGCTTGGTCACAGACCAAGCACCGGGTTTCAACAAATTTGGAGTGAGTGGGTTGGTATGCAGGGATATTATTGTACAATTCATTTTTATTATTATTGCCTTTGTGCATTGGTATCTAATACCTGGATCACTGACAAAATGGTGGTATTTGACGAGTTCGTAAGGAAACAGTTCATTTTTCTGTCATAGTATCTGGTGCTGTTGTTTTCATTTTATGTAACTGTAGTGCATCTCATCACAGTTCTCATCTATTAAATAATTATATAATGTTAAAATAGTAATAAACTGAATTTCCCATTAATGGCAAAGAGTGCATTGCTGGATCAATTTGCTGTATGTCATATTTTATCGATAAAGGCTGTGAACTCACTGAACTTCACTTTAACCCTATGAGAAGCCACACATATCACATGAAACAGCGGAATTGTAGCTTTCCGACAAGACCAAGCACTTGTCGGAAACCCAATGTTTTCACAGCGGGAAAAAAAATGATAAAGTTACACTAAAATTATGTATAACAGAGCTTTCATGCAGCTTTTCACACACATTACTCTTGGATGAATCACTCGCGAAAGCAGGCTCGCACAGAAATGCCACGCATATCACATGAAAGTGCAGGAGCAAAGCTTTCCAGTAATACCACACACATCATTGTGCTGCCATCCCATCACGCTATAAAGCTAGATTAATTGTCTACAAAAACAAAACCTGCAAGCCTGACAGGGCCGTAGTCACCATATACATTGAGGGGGACGTGTGTCCCCCCCAATGCCCAAAATGCCCCCCCAATATGTAACTGAAAAACAACAACAAACTTTGTTTACTGCAAACAAAGTGGCAAATATTATCTTGGAGGACATCATTGCACTTGGTTGACTATTTATCTGTTATCTTAGATGTAAATATTGCATGTTTCTTTCAGATAAAACACATTTTTGACTTGTGAATGAGTCAATGCAATTTCTAGCAATAATGAAAAAATACTGGCAATCATGTCCGTCTGGCACAATCCACATGTTTTGGACAGCTATGAAGTGACAGAATGTCCCAGCATCATGGTTCTTATATTGCCAGATTCCAGAGAGTCTCCCCTCTTCATATATGGCAGAATATGTCTTTTTCCAACTTGCTATGGTGAGATACATGTAAAAATGTAAGAATTTAGTAACACAGATTTGTTTTTTTCATTGATATAAAAATTAATATAAAATACAGGCACATAGACAGACATGAAATGATGGCAAATCTGGATAGCCCAGATTGTCCTGAAAAAACAACAACAAGCTATAGCATGTGTATGTAGCCTTTATTATGCTTAAAAGTAAAGGCAGTAAAAATACCCCAAAAACGCCTAGGGCCATAGGGTTAAGCTAAAATGCATAGACTACATGCAAAAGAGTAGAAGCATTTTACTAGTGCCTACAGGGCTCTTTTTAATGACCATGCTGCTCATGTGAGAATCAATGATTAGTGCACAAAAACACAGCATTACCCTCCTCCAAAGTCCACAGTGAATTAATCAAATCTGCAGCATACAGTTTTGAGAGTGGTTTTTGGACACAACACAAGATATTATCCATGTGTTCACAGCGTTTGGAAGTCCGTGGTGTATTAATTAGCTTTGTTATTCCAGTCAAGAATACCATTGTTCTGCATATATACTATACAGTGCCTGGTTTATTATTTGTAAGTCTATTGACATCACAATGCCTCTGTGATTATTGGGAGCCATGATAAGCAGTGTTAACAACACAAGCCCTCAGTGACCACACATCCTTGCCTGGAGCACTCTTCCCTCTCGTCCCTCCACTCCGTTTCATGCTTTATTCAGATATTTCCTTCCATGCACGGCCCCTCTCTTCAGCGCTTCATGCCGCGCTCCCCAGTGACTGCCTATTACACTTGGAAGCTTCCTCCCTTTCCCCTCCCTGCTGAGCATGCATTGTGTATCTGTGCGTTTGTAAAGCATTTTGGGTGTGTTGACCTTCAGCTGTGGCGTATCGTCACAAATGGATAAATGCTTCCAGAGTCAAACCAATGCATCATCCGACTGTCCAGGATGTACAGCTCTGTCCCTCGTCTTCTTCTGCTCACCACCACCCCCACAAATCCCAACCCAACCCCTCCCTCGCACATCACTTCTTTGCACTACAACCCTCCAGCTCCCCTCCTGCTCTGATGGATGCTCAATGGAGCCAAAGCCTTCTCCCTTAATCCCTTTTTCTTCATCCTCTATTACTCGTTCCTCTATGACCCTCCTCCTCTTATCAAGCCCTCTTACACTCTCACTGTTCCTGCCTTCACTCTTTAACCTCCTCACCCACTGCTACCTCTGCCTCCCACCGTCTCCTCCACGCATCTTTAACTTCTAATTCCCATAAACCTCCAATTAACCACGAACCAAGCACACTCTGGAGCCGATGTGCAAAAAACTCTCCATCAAGATTTCTTGCTTGGTAGATATGTGGAACTTCCTTTGAGAAATTACACATTTACGTACATAATTACACAAACAATTTTAAATTTATGTCCCAAGTTGGAGTTGATTTCTTATTGAACTTGAAGTTTATTCTCACTCTGACTCTAATTTTCTTCTCATTATTCTAGGGATCCAGACATCTGTAACTGAAACAGAGCACAAACTGCAAGTTACATCATTTAACCATCACTGAATTTCGTGATTGATTAGGCGTACAATGCAAAAAAGGTTAATCAGCAGATTAATCACGAAGCTTTCAGCCTAATGTCTTTTTTTATTTAGAATGAGCAGCAACTATACATGATGCCTGATGTAGGTTCCAGTAAGTGTCAGGAGCAAAAGGTCTGACTGTGGGGTTACAACTGAGCAATGCATTAGTTCAGACAGGACACAATGTCAAGTTCAGCTCACATCCCAGCTACATCAGCTGATCTCAAGCAGCCCAATCAACCAATGGAGCAGTTGATTGATGGAGTGGAGTCAGCTGATTGATCATATTATTCCATTCTATGCAACCAATTGGCAAATCTCATTCAGGATGCCTGATTTAAACTGCTCTGGCCTGCCTACTGTTGCTACTTCAAGCTTCCACCCCAGCTCCTCCTTATCATGCTTTGTCTGACTTATCAGTGTCATTTCTGTTTGTCACTGATGCTGCTATGTTCTGTTCTCAGGGGGTCTTTGCTGCTGCTCTCCCCACCTTAGGGCTTTCTATGTAGGCGCATGGAAGGGCATGTCTTTGTTTACTTTGTAGTACTTTACTTGCAATAAACTTAATTTTGCAAATATCAGTTTTTGTTTTGTCCCCTATGTTGCCTTCCCTTGGGTCATTACATGTTTGGTCTCAAGCTTTTTCTGTCCACATATTAAAGTGTCCTTGAGCAAAACATTGAACCTCCCAAAAAGCTGCTTTGGATAAAAAGCTTCTGCCAAATACACATGATGTAACTGTGTTTTAAAAATACTAGGCTACCTTAATAAATTTGTATGATATCAAAATTACTATGCAAGTCACTCTACACACATCCGGTCTTTGTGCTTCATTCATTATTTATTGACGACAGAGGACTGTCTTGTGTGACCTCTGTAGCCTCCAGGGAGCCCAGGGCATGCTGGGAACATCCTGTGTGCATGGCCGGAGTTACAGCTGATCTTCCTCCTCTCTGGGCTGGTGTGTTATCTGGCAGGAGAGGACATTAACACACACACACACACACACACACAGAACCATCCATGTCCTGTCTGACAGCCTGGACAAGTCATCTGCAGATTCTTGAGCTTGTATACGCCACACGTCGTGCAGTGTATGGCGAGCATCGACGTAAGGAGCGAAGCTTAATGTGATGCAATCAATACTTTCAATGCTACAGTGTCAAGGTTACAGGAGAGGCACGTGTGTTCAGTCCATGTGTGCAAGATGAGAACTGCGTCCTCTAATGTAAGCTTCATTATGATTCATCTCATGAAATTGATTATCGTTCAGAAGTGAATAGAGAAAATCTCTTCTGTGTGATGGCAGACTGGTTAAATTATGCATTTTTCTCAAATTAGTTCACGCATGTAGTTTTGGGCTGTGAGTATGAAACTCATAAACTCTGACAGATAAGTAGAGCATCAGATATATTAATACTGTGTACTATGTTGTGTCGCAGAGTTCATTTGGACTAGATGCTTCACTGTAAAAAACAAAGATTTCTTTGTTTTTATATAAGAGACAATGAACCTTTTTCTCCTTACTGAAGTGCTTAGGGACATGTATCTAACACTGTCATGTGTGTAAAATGTGCCCGTTCCAGTGTGTCAAAGCAAGGTGCGCTAATATTCAGCGCACACTGAAGCACCCGCAGGCTCTGTGCTCACCACAGCAGCAAGTCAGCTACGAAGGATGACGAGAGAGAGAAGAGGAATGTGTGTGAGCTTTGTCTGAGCACCTATGGATGCTTACGCAGGGGAGAGGCCGTGCTGACGTCAGACTGTGGTACTGATGCAGAGGCTAGATGGCCAGTGGGTAAGTACAGCCAGCTTTTCCCTGGAGCATCCTTCCTCCTTTTATCATTATTCTGTCGTGAGTCAGGGAAGTTTTGGAATCGGTCCTTATGAGAGAGTGTGAATCATAGGTAAGGACTACCAATGTAGTGTGACGTAGAAGGGGGGAGAGAGAGAGAGAGAGAGAGAGAGAGAGAGAAAGAGAGAAGGGGACGCAGATGTAGATGTGGAGCTGCTGCTGCCTTTTAGAGTCAGTGATGACGCAGACACCCCCTCCTCTGCCTCTCTAATTCATGCTGAACGTGCTTGTCATTCAGATCCAAGGCTATGCATGTGTCAGAAAGTCCTCCGCAGTGGGAGAGAAAGAGAGAAGTGGAAAAAGAGATGGAGATGGAGAGAGACAAGTACAAATCGAGAAAATGCTAGAATAAGGCTCTATCACAGTATCTTATGTAAGTAAAGAGCTAATAATATTTTTAAGTCAACCGTGAACTCCATGCACGAAACAGCCATAGGATGTTACCACGGACACACTCTAATCCGTGCACAATGACACTGATTGATACTCCCTCCCTTACATTGGATTCATGACAGTTTCTAATGACCCCATTAATAAATCATTACAAGCTGACATCAATGTGTGCCAGCTACATCCGTCGAGGCAGGGTCATTGAGTTTGTCCCTGTAGATGAGAATCCTGCCCAGCAACCCCCCTGTCAGGACCCCGCCCCACCCTGGCATGTTCTCTGCTACATTATATCCTTCACCCAGTTCCCAGGCATTCACAGTGGGCAGAGAGGCAAGGAATCAGGGCGGTGATAGAGATGAGCCCAGGGGCTGCAGGGCCTTGTAACCCACTTCCAATCACGCCCAGCCTGCCACACATGGTCCTGCCAGTAAGAGTGCTGTAACTCACACTGACAAAAGCAAGGAGTGGCAGCACAGTAGAGTACACCAAACTACCTTCAAAGGTATAAAAAGCAAGGACATTATTTTTTTGCATCATTGAGGCCTTAATGTATTTAGTCTATTTCCTGCCACATCCAACATTTTTATCCTTAAAATTTTGAAAGCTACATCATTTAAACCCTTGTTTATTGGTCTGCAGTATTCTGCTTCTTGCAGTGTTGGTGCATTGATATATTTCTTGGTGCATTATCATCACCAACTGTAAAATGCTGTGAAATCATCAGCAGGAATGTGTCTCTTGTTACGCACAAGTACTTCCACAGCCAGTTGCCAGAACACACTAACCACAGCTTGTCACAACATAAAATTGAAAATTCAAACACAAAGAAATGTTATGTTTCAACATAACCGCTGCATATTAAACATAGCTACATGTAAATGAAACATCTGTGGTTGTATCCTCCTGACTCAAAGTTTACACGCTTCCTAACACTGGTCTCCTAGGTAATGTCCTTGTGGAAAGTCCTGTGTTTTGTGTCCCGTCCACCACCCCAACCTTCCTCCTTCCTCCTGTACCACAGTGATCACATGATCGAGGGCTTCCCAATTACATGGGTTAAATATAAATTACTGGTTCTTGGTTAAGTGGGATATGTATAAATTGTGGTATATTATTTATTGCAGGAAAACCTACAACAATGCATAAAGCCTGATTTATGGTCGTGCGTTGAATCGACGACGTCGCTACGTTGTAGGGTACGGGGCTACGCAGAGGGCTCGCCGTAGCCCCCGGCGTAGCCTGACGTGCACCTCCCCAAAAATGTAACTACGCGTCGAGGCGACGCAGACCCAGCGCAGACCGGCACGGCTGTGATTGGTTTGCTTGGTAGCAACGCATTTCCGGTTCCGTATTTCCACCGCCATCCCCGCCGTCTTTAAACATCTTCTATTGCCATGTAGATGTTGTTAAGGCTCATTATATATATGCCATTATGCACAACGTTCAATACGGTATGGCCGGAGCCGTCTGTCCGTGCTCCGCGTTCAATTCTCTGTGACCGAAAAAGCCGGAAGCTAAACGAAGAATCAACTAGAGACGGCGATAACCACTCAGCAAAGGAACGAAGCCTCCTACTGCTCTGGTGGTGAATTGCACCGCGACGAGACGGAGTGACGGAGAAGTTCGAAGGGTTCACGACGGCGTCACGGCAACCACGTAGCGACGTCGTCGATTCAACGCACGACCATAAATCAGGCTTTAGAACAACCTGCTGTGGTTTACAGAAATGTACAATGCCAACATTTAATCTGGCAGTTTGCGTTGGTGTATGTGTATCCCTGTGTGCATGTGCGTCTTCGTGAGCGTGCACAATTTCAGTGCACGTGATTTAGGGCTGGGTATTGGCGCTTGATACCTTTGAGGTATCAACTGAACAGTAACCCAGTATGAAGTAGTATCGGAACTTCTACAGTGAAACAATACCTGCGTTCAATCCGTTTTGTACCCAGATCAAGAAAAAAAACATTATTTGTATGGTTTTGCCAATTACCACAAGGATTCATTGATTTAATGCAATGTGTGATTGGTCTGCTACCACAGCAACTGAAACCCATACAGTCTGTGGTGGGGTGAGGTCAAGCGGGGTGTATTTAAGGGAGTTGGCAGTTCAACATGTCCAGATGCCACCAAAACGTTCGAAAGTATGGCAGAAGCCTGTAGCGTCTAGTGGCATTTTACACAACTGAATGTGTCCTTTCACATATTGGGTATAGAATAAAGTAGAGAAAACAATATCAGATGGAGGACTCTGTTGGTATCAGTATCACTTTAAAGGTACTAGTACTACTAGTAACAATTTCCGGCAGATGTCGGCAGGAAGCTGTTTGGACTGACATATGGGGCTCAATAAGGATCAAGTGACCTTTTCTGGCATGTCTGATCCACTATGCTGCATTGCTGAGAGAGTGTATCATGTCCTTTTTGGTGCACATCACCTTTGTGTAACATTACCTAACTATTGACTCAAGCAGGATCAGTGAGGCATATCAACATCTTTATTTTCCGCTTCTTGTTTTGGGTGGTTGGTCGATTGCAACTCATCATCCTCCCATCGACTCATCGACTCTGCCCATGGAGATACTATGTTTAATCTCTGTTTTCTTGCCATGTCCTGAAGAGCACCTAAGTGTTTTAAGATGATGCCTCTTTATTTTTAAGATCCAGTGAGGCACTATTTGTATTGTATCTGTGCATGATAATTAGCACAATAAATACACACAGAGCCTCTTCCAGCCTTTAGCAGATTTAGACACTTTTTCAGTTTCCATCATGACTCTGCCAGCCAGCTGCTTCTCGAATGTGATCCAAAGCTTTCATAGTTGTGAGGAAGCGATTACGGTGTATTTTTCCATGAGGAAGTAGCGTTTCAAGCAAAATGTGCCACAGCCGGCTTCGTCTCTAAAAACCCAGTTCTTCTGTTGCACAGATCATGTGAATGGAGCATATGAATCCAGCATGCAAAACATTTCTTGAAGAGAGCTATGAAGCATACTTTTTCTCAATAAACAAAGAGAATGTGATGTTTAAGTATGCAGAGTAAGAGGTGGGAGGAGAGGGAGAAGCATCTAGCAGGTCACCAGTTTAACCTTTGAACCCTAACCTCTGGTCCTAGCTGCCTATGGTCATGCCCATCTCTCCTCATAGGGCACTTAAGTCATTTTCTTAATTTGGTTCTAAAGGAGATAATAAGGATTTAATCGTAGGCTGACCCCTCCCCCGTGGCCCAGTCCTGACACACACATTCACCCACACAGACACACACACACACTGACAGGTTCCTGGTCTCAGGAGACATATGAAGAGAGGCAGAGCCAAGCAGGTCTGGAATTCACTGATTATCTCCAGATTTCCCCAGAGGGCTCACGGCTCGACAATGCCTTCAATGTTTCTATTTTCAACAAGAGACGTAATACCCAAATAGAAATATAATTGTTGTTTCTATGTCAGCCCTTAAAAGGACATAATTCAATTCCTGTTATGTTGCTTAGATGAGCTGTAGTGCATTATTCTTTAGCAATTTGCTATTGCGTGGTCTTTAGTGTTTGGGTTAACCCTGAAAGAGTGGATCTGGGTGGAAATGTGGAATGCCAATTGGAGGTTGTAGTGGAGAATAAACACATTAACGCCACCAGTTTTTACATCTAAAATAGTGTTTCACACATCTTTTGGGGTTTTCATGGAGCTTTTAAATAGCATTAGCACACTGTCTCTGGTAGTGTTTTGCACTCCTAATATCAGATCACAACTTCTTTGTGCATACACAGAGCATGGCTGTTGAACAATTGAGCCAACAAAGGGGTGATTTATTACCTATTCCAAGAGGAGTAATGCCATGGTCACACAAAAATTCAGTCCCAATTTATCTGAGTAAAGATGGGGTCGAGATGTGTTTACCTCCTGTCACTGTTAGGAGTTCAGTCTGACTGATCTTTGACCTGCAAAATAACAAGACCAACCAGCATTAAGAGAGAAGGTAGAGTTGACCTCAATTTCAGGTGGCTTTGATTGTTTATAGCCATTTACACTGAACTACTGCAGCAGAGATTGGGAGGAATGCTGGATCGCTGGTAGTGAGGGTAAGGGACAGGCCGAGAGGGTAACATAAATAAAGAGACAGAGCTCTAGTTCGGTCTCAGTTGTGACTCCGCTTTAACTCTCGACAGCCGGTCTATTTAATCTTTCTAATTCCCAGTTTAACAAATACAAACGCTTTATAACACCCGTCAGCGTCTCATAGCGACGCACAGTGCACCCTCTATCGTCTCTATGAGATACACAGCTGATGTACATTGTATGGCGCAGTTAATGTTCTGAAATGGTCAGGGTTAGGATTAAGCAACAAAATTTTTTGTTTAGGTTTAAGAAAAAAAGTCATGTTTTCAGTTAAAATAAGTTATATAAGTGCAATATCATAAATACGTCATGTAACAGACGTCTGTGTTCTATGACCGTACATGTATTATGTACATTAGGTAAAGTTAAGTTAAAACAATGCTGACTTTTGGTTTCACATGGGACACACACTGCGGTCTACTGGGTGAAAGTCTTGCTTTGTTTGACCCTCCGACCCTGCGCAGTACACTCTGAATTAAACACAGACTCTTAATCTTTCCACAACTCTACCACTTTCTCCTCTTCCTGAGTACAAGAGAACTGAGACTTGTTCATGTTCTTGTGCTTCCCCATAGTCTCCACCATGTTTACCGTCTACCCAGTTCTCTGCTCCCTGTTTGGTGCTGAGAGAGCAAAGCTATTAGTTGCTAGCAATGTTCATATCATTGAATTTCGCTATTCGCATGAGCCAAAACTAAAAACTTAACATAATATTAAACATGTTTGATAATATCAGAGCATCAAGATAGGAAATACAGGGCGCTGCCTTGTTTTTTTCTCTTTCTGAGCATGTCTGGACTCATATTTGACCCCCATTTGAACTACAATTTTAAAACTAGTTAGACTAAAACCTGTCTTGGACTCAGTTTAAGTCTTCTGTACGACGCCATGATAGGTTTTTGATGAAAAGGTGTATAGTTTTCACCTTGTGAATATTAGCCTTAGCCCATTAGCCAACTAGTTTCAGGAACTGATGCTTCCAACCCTGCATGCCCACAATATTTTTGTCTCCCTGCTCTTCACCACATCGGGCACGTAAATCTAGGTATGCCAATTTGGTGCAGAAAATGTTGAATAAAATAACATGAAAGTAAGCAGCCGTTAGCTTGTGTTCCCAATCTGTAAAGTGACATTGCTGCTGTGCCCTTGAAATCTCCTTCTCAGGACCAAGGTGTTTGAAATGTGATCCTAAATCACACAATCATTCTGCAGTAGAGGTGACCAGGATATGTACACATTTCAAACTACTCGTTCTGTTTGACGTCATCTCTGTATGTACACTGCCCTTTCTCATTCTTTCCATGCCAGTGTGTGTGTGCGCGTGTGTGTGTCTGTGTAGGTGTGCGTGGGTGTGCCTGTGTGTGTGTGTGAGAGACTCGTGTGGGTCAAAATTAGTGGAGGAAATATTAGAAATTAACACACTATCATATATTTCTGCAACATATTTATGGCATACGTGTGTAAGTAATAACATTTACATAAGCATTTTGCACACACACACACACACACACACACACACACACACACACACACATATGCACGAGTACACACAGACACCTACGCCCATCACTGCGGGCAAGCGCTATCCCTAGCATGGCTTCCCCCATCATTTCCCTCCTCTCCTTGAGCTGTGATCCGATTGGCTATTGGATGGGTGAGGCTCACTGCAGAGGCAGAAACGAGGGGAGGGGGGCTTCCCCCGCTTAGCACGACTCACACACACAAAACCAACCACCCACCTACACACTAACACACACACATACACAGGGAATCCCTCCTTTTTGCTGTTCACAACGCATCCCGTTTCCCGTTACACACCGTTATTAAATTATTCACAGCACAACCAGGTTGTGCACCAGATACGAGGAGATGTGTTTTTGAGAGTTTCACCTCATTTTACCTTTGCAGAGAGGAGTTTGGGATCTGCCAAAGTGAGATTCCCACCAGTGTGTTATTAATAGGGAAGTCTCAGGTTTAGCACTGATGGTTATGCATAGTTATGCCTTCACAGGGTAAGAGGACCCACACTGGGGTGCAGCTGTCGAGTGCAGACATTAGGTCAGGTTTCACTACTGATGTATGTGTGTGTGTGTGCGTCTGTGTTTGTGTGTGACAGCACCAAAGTTGGCATGAGGGAGCCCCCAGCGGATCGGGAGAGGGAAGTATTTCCAATCATATGTTTTGAGCATGTGTGTGAGTGTGCGTCAGTGGATATGCACACACACCGAAAAGGGCTGAAAGGGGCACGACGACCTTTTATATCTCATCTGTGCCATTTAGGAAGAATCCAATAAAGGGATGAGGGTGTCAGGCGCTCTGATAAAATAACATTGCTGAAGGTCATTCATCACAGTGCTACAAGGCATTGTAGCAGAGGGGCACGGACGATGGAGGAGAAAAGACATGGTGGGACAGCGGCGTCTCCTTGTAGTCAAAGTGGGATTCTATAGCTTCATTGCTTAAAAGAGTACATACATCTATTATCTTTATCCAGCCAGTGACATCGCTAGGAAGAGTAAATTATGTGACAAAAAAAGCCATATAACAAGCAATAACAAAATTTATTTATTTTTTTTATTATTGGTTTGTGTTTATTTTGGTCTGTGTTGGGAAAACACAACAGTGATGTGAATATGTGCAATTTGCCTTTCCCGCACTGAAAAGCCAGCAGACTGCAGCCTTACTAATAATAACTGAGCTGTAATATGAATGGAGACATCCATATATGGCAAAGGAGCCACGGAGGCAGGGAGCTGTGGAGTTATCTCATGCCCAGCGGTCACGCATGACATCAGTGTCAGGCTGACCCTCCACTAAGAAGGCCTGGACACTCTCACTCTCTCTGTTTGTGCATACTCTCTGTCACTCTTCCCTCAGCTGATGCATGCATATGGTGCATGCCTGTCGATGTCATTTTCAAAGATCTGTCTGTCAGCAGCTCTGGGAGAGAGAGTCACAAGAAGGGTGGGGTGGGTGCATTGGGGCTCTGCGTGGTGCCGTAAACTGTAAAGAGCCCACAGCACGGAATGCAAGGAATGATGAGGACCAATGTGAGAGACACGTGAATTCTGTCAGCTCTGATAAGATCATGTGAGACATTCTGGCTCCAAGTTTCTCATTTTAGGTCTGATGATACAGTAATATCTCTGTGTGTGTGTGTGTGTGTGGCCATGGTGGCTTTTCATCAGGTGACACTGGCCAGGCCATCAATTAGCCTAGATACGTATAATGATCAGCTGATGCCTTTGCACCTATTTGGGTGCTCCATAGCTGACCACAGTTACATTCAGCAGTCAGGCCTTTGCCATTAATGATATATTCACTCATTATACATAAAATATATTTTAATTTGACTGTGTCTGGTTATGGCTCTACATGTATACATATATTTTTCTGTTATAAGAAAACGAAGTCCACACAACTTTGTTTTACAAAATATCTCCATCCACACTGGAAGGCAAAAAGGACTCCAAACGCTTGCCGTCGTTAAGTGTCTTCAGCAGTCTCCCCCAGGCACAAACAAGAAGTTAAGTGCATAAGCTAACGTTACTTTTTCAAAAAACCCACTGGAGATCTGATCACAGTTGATTTCGCCTTCGATACAAGGATGAAGGACCTCATTCAAACATATGAGTGATGCTTCAGACATTCAAAAGTTGTCCTTTCGCTGGTCATTGACAATAATCCTACTCTGGAAAGTCTCCCACCATCTGCTGGTTTGACCCGCTCGGATTCAAAATGGTCAACTCTCGCACTCCAAACCACAGATGATGAGATGGAATAAATAACACTGGGGGCAGCAGATGCCTCCAGTTGCCCATGAAGGGTTGCAGCAATAGTAAGTGTAAAGTAGTCATTAGACCAAGCGGTGATAACAAAACAGATAAACTGATGGCACATGCTCATTACACAAAGAAACAATGGGCATACACAAATTGAGGAGATTGTGTCATCGTTTCCAAAACACAATGCAGACATGCTCACTAATGACATTATGCTATGTTGAGCAGAAAATGTTTACGATAGTCATCATCTTTGTTGAGCCTGTTAGAGGCTGAGGCTGATGATAATGTAGTTAGTCATAAACCAATAAGCATGCTGACATGCTCATAATAACAATGCTTATGTAGAAAGTTTACCATGTTCACAGCTTTACTTTGAGGTGTTACCAGGCTAATATTTGCCAATTAGTCTTGAAAGGATCTGGTCATAACAAACATAATTGAACAAATTAAAATTTTAACCTGATGGTAATGCTAGAGAAAGTCAAGTGGTCCCTAGATGTGGATGAATCCATCCTCTGGGGATCATGAATGTCTGTACAAAATCATTATCCATGACATTGTTGAGATATTTCAGTCTGCTGGACCTACCAACAGACAGAATGACATCGCCACCCCTGGGGCCACAACGTTACCATGGCTAAAAACTAAACAGTGAGTCCCACTGTTGTGATGGCAACTAATCAGTGGCTGAAAATAGTCCCCCAGCAACTGCACTTTTTCTCCTGTATAGTGTTTGCTATATACTACAGTGCCCAGCTGTTTTAGTAAAATAGTTATACTTACAAATATGTTTAATTTAGTTTAATTTTTTATTTGTGCTGCAGCAGCCAGCACAGCTTAAACTGCATTTTGTCTGAAAGGGCCTCAACACCTTGCTTTTGGATCTTTAAAGGTGATTTGTTGACCATTATAAAAATACGGAATACCAACATTGTCCTTTAATGGCATCATACTCATTCAGTCATTACTCAAATTGAAAAAAAAGAAGCCTGTTCTACAACTGTTGTGGTGTTAACTAGATCATATTTCAAAATAGATGTCTTTTTAATGATTGCAACAAAATACTAACCTTTTGCAGAAGTCAGCATTAGCTGATCAAAGTTGTGCTCAACAGAGGGAGGAAGGGAGTTTATGCATTGTTTATGCATTATGCTGATGTGGCTGATGTATGTGCATGCCATATGTTGATTGCATGCAGAATATATGTTAATTATGCATGTTTGCTCCATATATTCTGTATATGTGTCAGTTCTGTGCACCAGGTTTGGGAGGATAATTGGGTCTATTGCATGATATTTTAAACATGAATTTGTAGGATCTCAACTCCAGGTAGAAAAGAAGAGAAAAATATATAGAGTAAATATGATCTTTTACTACATGCAGTATGATGCATCTTGCACTGAACTATTGTGCATACTGTAAAAACAAATGTAGCCTATATATTTATTGTCATGTGCAGCATTTATGAATGGACAAGACAGTTGACATAGTATTTTGTCAATGAAGACACAGTAACAGAAAAGGGCAGTTTAGTCTCCCTGTCACGAGGCAAGAAAGCGGGCCCACAAAGTAATTTGAGACCATTAATACAAAATCTAAAATCGTTTTCTTTGTCCCATTCAGACATAGCTACACATTTTTGGCACATGAAATGACAACTTTCCAGCTGTGTGGTCTGCTAAACATGTCTGTGGCATAGTTGCTTGCGGATACCTTCTGATGCATGAAACACACACACACACACACACACACACACACACACACACACACACACACACACACACCTATCCGTTCTGTTACCATGGCTACCTGGCTATTCTATTAACCCTTCTGTTGGAAGATTATTTCAGTTTTACACTCATGTAGACAGGCAATTATATGTTTTCATGCAAAGCCCATCGGCAAGAGCAAACACATTATGAAATAAATTGCTGATGAACGTCAAATGAAGAGTCCGTCCTATTTGCCCTGAGAAGACAAATATCCCTCTGAAATCATCTGGAGAACTAAGTAAACTTTACACAGTGTTAATTGTGTTTGATGTAGCTTTGGAGTCAAACATCATCTGGCCTTTTGCCTAATCTGCGTTCTTTCATCTTTACCACCACCATTTTCAGTCTAGTTCTTCACCTCAGTTTGCCCTCCCGCTCTCCTTGACCTATTCCTTTCTTCATTTGTATTCATTCTCTTGTTGGAAACTCTTTCTCTCTTCCCTTCTTTCTATCATAAGGCCAGGAGATGAATTCGCCATTCTTTACACATACATTCATTGCAAATCGAGCAGCGGAGACGTCTCTCTTGATGGCTGCGCTCAATGCAAGGATGGCAAAAACAATCCGCGCAGTCACGGCCAGGTTAGGAAACACTTTAGCATACTTCCTCCACCACCATAAAACCTCAAATGGATCCTCTCTGGGACTCAATGTAGGCTGCCACCTCATCCTTAGGCTGCAAAGTTTCATGGCTGGTGTCCTCCACGTCGGTGACATGCGTGGCGACGGGGTCAAGGGTCAACTTGTGTCATTGATGTTTAAAATTAAATTAATTGCGGCTTGATAAAAGTGAATTAGATCTCAAAATATTACACATATACTGCGCATCTTTTTCCTTTGTTTTATTCTGAGAAATTAAAAATATGTTTTTGTTCTCATCCACTGCCTGTCCACATTTATTTTTACCTGTGCCCGTACCCGTGAATTTATATATATGCATATTTTTACTTTTTGTGGTGTTTCTTGAATTCGTCTGATGATTTCAGCTTCATCCCTCACTGACAGAAATTCCCAAATCTGGTCGTCTCTCCGGTTAGACATTTTTGTTTTCATGTAAAGGACCCTTCTTCATCACCCTTGGATGTTTCTTTCAGTTTCACACAAGCCACATGAAATGTCATCAACATGCCCACTTGCTCACTGTGAATTCTACAGACCTCTATCTGCTCTATTCACACAAGGGCTCAATCAACATGACACTGACTTTTTACTAGAGAGCTGGCCGGATAAAGTCTGTTTAATTTCTGATCCAAGAGATTCGGACATTTGCACATCTCCTCCAGATGATGTCTAGATAATTTCTGTTTTAGAGTGCATGTGTGAAAGGGGCTCAAGTCTTGATAAAGTATGCGAGACCAGTGACAATACCAGTGGCCAAAAGTAGTCCTCGATAGAGACCAATTTACGATAATAAAAGAACATATCTCAAAAGACTGGATTTGAGTATTACAGCACCCTTTTATTTTGAAAAGGTATAACTGCATTGACCTAAATATGGTTTGATCAATCCAGAGACCAGCCAAGCTTAAACTCAGTTCCAGCTCAAGTCATTAATTAACCTGCTCCTCTGCTCTCTTTTCTCCTCCTCCCTGCTTGCCCTTGTGCTCTCGAGAGCAGAAACAAGGTTTAACAACATGCCTAATTTATTATTCAATTACAATTAACGTCAGGAAAGGATGATAGATATACTGCTGGGATAACAAGGGCAAGTAAAGGGAAGATGCTGCATGGTGGGGATTAAGGCTTTTCTTTCTAAATGATTTAATCAATAATGTGATACATTTTTTGGAATGTTCCTTTTCCCCCTGCCTTTCTTCATGAAGGTCATAAGTCAAGGTCAGAAACAGAACAGCAGATCTTCAGGGACACTTGGTGGGTGCTATCCGACATGAAGGTTAAAATCTGGGATCTCATGTTGAAGGACAATCTCCTAAAACATGTGACCTCCCATCCCCCCTCCGCCTGACTCCCTAAGGCTGCTTCCTAACTGTGATGCTGTGCATTTCCTGGATGCAATCTGTCTCTCCTTCCCATACACACACCATCGCACACACACACACACTCCTTGCATTGCGTGCTTAACATCGGTCAACGGGGGGATGAAAAGTGATGACACATTTGTCACGTCTGTCACCACCTATAGAAAGTCAGCTTTGTTACCAGCAGGTTCATATCTTGAAAAATGGCATGAATGTAACCAGTCATAGATTACAATTAATTAATAAAGACTTGAACATCTGTTGGCGGAGTTCTTTGGACCTTGTATGTTTAAGTTTCTATGTGTTTAAGTGTGTGTGCCCCTGTTTTAATGTGTGTTTATGTGTTACATGTGTGTGAGAGATAGTAAGATACGTTAAGGTCATATTTACATCCATCTGTCATGTGATTTTTGAATGATATTGAGAAATGTTGCAAAACTGTACATTAGTGTACATCTCCATCATCAGTTACACACGTTAAAGTTCCCCTTAACCCAAAAATGTGTTTTCTTGTGTTTATGTCCCCTACATTGTCTGACCTTGTCTATACTGACTTGTTTGTTACTAGCGAGGTATTTTCAGTTCATTAGTCTAGAAGAGATGAATGATTAAATAACTTAGTCTCCATTGAAGTTAGTGGTGTGGTAAACCTGGAAGTTAGCTGTTCGGCCATCAGAGGAAAGATGCACTCGGGGGCATTCAGCCACTGTAAGCCTGTAATGCACCTGCTCTATGGACCACACAGTGCGGAAGTAGAGCTGATAATCCCCGGATTTTAGGGGTAGTTTTATATGTGGCATGTGAACCATTTTGGCTTAATGCGCCACTGAGCAACACTTACAGGAATGAATGGGGCCTCACCACCAGGCTGCATCCAGTTGTCTTTATACATCCATGTGTCCAATACAGGAAACACATTGCGAAAGGGGAACAGATGTCAATACAACACCAGCAAAGAAACCTGGAGGCAGCACAGACGTGTGATATAGTGACATAGTGGTACCTCATCCCTGAGAAGGACAGAATTTACTGCTAGTACTGATAAAATGAAGCCTGATGTTAATGTTACACTGTTAGCACTGACTGCGTCCCTTTCACCTCAGAGTTCAGTGTGATGTAAAAGTTGTGTAACAAAGTCACATTACTTCATTATAAGGGCAATGGAAAAAGTCAAATCAGCTGCTGGTCTGCTATCACAAGGCCTGAAAAAGACTCTGGTGACCCAGAAATGTTGCGACTGCAGGGCACAACATGAACAAGTTTTGACATAAAGCCAGATCAGCAGCTGCTGTACAACCACTCGAACCTTGAAGAAACAACTCAAACCTTTCAGACTTCAAAGTGTCTGGCGAGGCCGATGGGCGTCTGTGATTGACCAACACTCCCCATCATCTGAACATGATGAGAATGGCATATTGTGTTGTTACACACACACATGATTCCTGCTGAATGAGCAGATTGTATGTGTGCTCTTAGACAGCAATGCAGTGTTAGCTAGGGGCTCAGGTCACATGTGGTCAGGGGCCAAGCAATTCAAGGGGCCCCTTTGTTCGTTGGCTGATGTTACCGTAACTTGACTCATGAAAACGTAGACACACTTGAGTAATGAGTGGATCCAGCCACCTTTCAAATGTTGCACTGATATTCACTTGTGTTTGGGGGAAAATAATGACGAATGCAAGATCCATTGCAGGTAGTTCAAGGGCATCAGAACAATTCCCCCCTAAACAGAGCTAGACCAGCTCTGCCTGATAAACACAACGGTTAAACGTTACTGATTGCTGTAAAATTTACTGTGATCATTAAATGTTATGTAGTACCATCAGTAGTTTTTAGTGTTATAACATCATGTGGCCCCATTATAGTATGACAACTGGTGGTTGTGCCTGAACAAAGAAGATCAATGCGATGAATATTCCAGCCTGCTCTCTCTCCAAACTTCTCAAATATTATCACGTTTTCGATGGACCTTGGGGTCATACACCATCATATGCACCTAGCAGCGGCTGATTCTGACGCAGCAGTCAACTGATGTAATATAAAGAGCAAGAAAGTGGATGGGTCGGGAGGTAAAGTGGATGGGTCAAATAAAGTATGGACTTTAAACTGGGAGCCCGCTGTTCATTCCTTTGGGAAACCAAACGTCAATGGAGCTATTTTGATAACAACAGGGTGCGCTAATATCATGCTATGCTGGTGAAGTATACCACATGACATACGTCACATGATGTTACATTACATTGGTAACCATCATTCTTATTTCAAGCTCAACCATGATGTTTTTGTCTGAACCTATCCACAGGCTTTTGTTGCCTAAGCTTAAGGAAATAAACCTAAAGCCAAAGTGTTTTACAGAGCAAGCAGAAACTGTATGTTTCCCATGAAAATGTATTTGTGTGTGTGTATTTTGAAAAGAAACAATGAATGTAATGTAATGGTATGTAAGTTTTTTTAATCTTATTTATACACTTAAAAGTAAGTAAGTCTCTGTATTTTGTCACTGTAGATGATGGGGATGATATGTTTGGGTCCAGATTGTACTCTCAAGGTTTATTTCATATTAAATTTCTTCTTCATCATTCATGTAACAAATAATGACTATTTTGGAAAATAAGAAAATAAACGGCTTTATAATATTTTGTAAAGCCCATTGCACTTAACAAACAATTATTATTTCTAACACAATATGCCATTTGTGTTTTGGTTTCTGTCTTTGTCTCTGTGTCTCTTCCATACACGCACCACACACACAAAGCCCCCCCACATAGCAAGCCCCCAGCAAGACCCTCGGCTGATCCGCAGACATTGTTGTGGCCATTGAGAAGGCGGGCCATGCACGCACCCTCGTGGGTTCAACGAGGGCGTTTAAAGGAGGGGCACAAGGGGGGTTCATGTGAGCATTTTAGGCGCCATGTGGGGGAAGAGAGGGGGATTGTTCACTCTGGAATATATCTGGGGGTGTATTCCTCGAGTGCTGCGTGTGTGCATGTGTCTGCTCAGCAGCAGCATCCTTTGAGAGCTTGCTGAATTACCGCTGTAGGGGTTGTCAAGAAAGCCAACCATCAACTGTAACCTAGCAGCAAGGGGCAGAAGGTCACAGTGCAAAAGTGTATGCTTCTGTGTGTGAGGTAATATGTCAGTCATCTTAGGTGCTGTGTAGACTACTCTCAAGCGCCATTTGTACTGCAGGCAGCAGTTTACACCAGAGTAGAATTCAGAGTAGACAGACAGGTTCTTCTTGTTTCTTCCTCTTCATCACTTCACCCCCACTCGCACACCTCCTCCTCCTCCTCCTCTTCCTCCCTCTCCTCCCCTTCCCCCGCCCTACTAATTCCCCATCTTCTATCCAACCACTGAAGTGTATACAAGTGCACATATGCAGATACACACAGGGACGCCCCCGCCCCTCCATGAAAGTACAAAAACACACACAGTGCTCTCATTTCATTACTGAATCCCTCAGCTCATTACCACATGGGGATTAACTATCAGAGGACTGCATGATGGACAACAGGTCTGGGATGGGTAGCAGCGTGAAAACCACAGCAGCGCCACCAGTATCATTAGCACGCCACTCAGGCGAGAGAAACACAAACACATGTATTTAGTCCTATAGATTTCCATTTTACATGTACATGCATTAATACTTAGCAGTACTCATTCCCACCCAATTACAGAGTCATAAATTCATGAAATAAATGCATATATGCATGAACAAAATCAATGAGGCGGGCAACACAAAATTAATCTTTTGCGGATTTTTAAACATCTTATCTTTGATCAGTTGAGATAGCATAATTGGATTTATTGTATGAGTGAGATTGCCTCATCGTGGGGCTTTTCCTAAGAAATTTATCATCAAAAATTTGAATGTGTGAATACGTGGGTGCTTGGAGAATAATGAAAATAAATAATGGATAAATCATTGCATGCATGAGGATGGATAAGTAAGGCTGGTTAACCCTTGAAATGGTCGTTTGAGATATTGTTTCCTGTTTTGCAGATTTAGTTGCAATAAAGACTGAATTAGCACATTTTAAATAAATACAACAACAACACAAGAATACATGTTATAATTGTAAACAAGTTGACATGTGTGAAACAAAACACATTTGAAAGGGACCTGAGTGAAGTCCAAATTATGTTCACTTTAACTGGGTTGGGTAGGGTATTTTTCTGTTGCCCAAGTCTGTGTTACATTATGCCAGTAGTGGAAAGAAATTACATTTAGTCAAGTACTGTACTTGAGTAAAATTTTGCGGTACCTGTACTTTACTTGAGCATTTCTGTTTTATGCTTCTTTATACATTCAGTCCAACACATCATGGAGGTATATATTGTAGTTTTTACTCCACTACATGTGCTCAGTTATTCTCTTTGCAGATCTGTATTAACACAAACTATAATTAACTAATAAATGATGATATATTATTATAGATTAATCTACCCAGCAGTATCGATAAGACTTTAAGTAAGTAAAAATGAGATCCACCTTTACCAGCTGCAAAATTAATCTGATAAACACATTAATGCCTCAATAATGGACAAAGCAAACAGGCCTCCGTCAGTTCCGTATATTCGGACACTGCGAGCTTGGACCTCCCGGACCAAAACATCAGTTTCCTCCTGGGAGAAGTTTGGCCGTCTTACGCTGCTGCTCTCTTCTGCCATGGCGAATTGAGTAAACTCTCATTACGCCTTCGCGTGGCGCATTTAAGGGCGAGGAGAGGGGCTCATTTGATTGGTGTGATGTGTGTAAAACCCACTCCACGCCTTCTCTCCTCCCTCTTTCCGACTTGCGTAGGCAGGAGGGACGGAGGTGGGAAAGAGGAGTAGCTGCGCCAGCCCGCACGGTGTGCCAAACTTGCAAAATCCACCTGGCCACACCCAGTTGGCAAAGCGCAGATGGGCTGCGCCTCCGCCTCGCCCGGTCTGCAAAACTAGAGGCCTCTGTCTCTATAGCTAACCTCAATTAGAGAAAGGTTCACGGGGGTACATTTTTATGTATTTCACCCATTTACAATTTATTAAGGCTTAAAGTAGCTAATGCATTATTGAGGACAGAGTCGCTGCGTGACAAGCTGTCTACTGGGCGTCACAACAAAGTCTGATCCATCCCCCACTCCTCCACACCTCCACACTCTCCCCCAAATATAGTCATTTCTGGATCAAAAAACAAACAAAGATGGTGACAGCCAAAATACTAAACTTGAGGCTTCACAATGTCTACAAACCAGTGGGTGATGTCATGGTGGCTACGTCCATTCCTTTAACAGTCTATGCTCTGAACACATGGTGCGTAATAATCTGGGTCTGTTCAGCTCATCTGCATCAGGGCTCTCCTTTGGTGCCTGTCAGATTAAAATAAATTGATAATGTATGCATGCCATTCCATCAAAAGACACCTTTAGTGAGGTGAAGCATTTTTGTCTTGAAATTGAAAGTGACCCCAGCTCACAAATTAGTCATTGCAAGGTGCCTCAGCTTACTACACACAGATGAAAGAAGAATTTAAACCATTTCACAAAGTAAAGTACTGTAAAAGAAGTCCATTTTTCTTTTTTATCTCACCTCCACCTTTGGCCCTACGTAAACCTGCAATTAAGATTTACTGCTTATTCGACTGAAAACACATTTACCACCCATTCTCTATTTCTGAACATGAGGAGCTTTCTTGTGTTAACTACCCTCTAAAGAGAGGTCATCCTCAGGGTCGTTGCCCCCTCTCCCTCCCTGCTGTGCCTCCAGTCTCTGCTCTGTCCTCTCCCCCTTTAAGACAGGGCACTGGGGTTAACCTGCACCTTTTCTTTTCCCGCTTCTTCTTCTTGTGCTTTTCCCTCTCTCCCCATTCCCAATAGCTCTCCTCCTTCCCGAAGAGGAGCAGAACCCA
Source organism: Epinephelus awoara (assembly GCA_035609425.1). Lineage (NCBI taxonomy): Eukaryota > Metazoa > Chordata > Actinopteri > Perciformes > Serranidae > Epinephelus > Epinephelus awoara. Next base: position 30,782,642 of record CM069301.1, on the reverse strand, counting down.
GCGTTCTCACCTCTCTCATTTCCTCACTTTGCCCTCACATCTTCTGAGGGGTCAGCCTGTGACCTTGTCCCTTTCACCCTCATTGAGCTCTAAACTGATTGTTCTGCAGCCAGTCCCTCTGTCAGCGTGCCCCTCTAAAGCTTTGATTTATTTCGCTAACTAGAACGCCCGCAAACAGGCCTCCGTCTGGGTTAAGCACTTCACTCACACATTGTTACAAGTTAATGCGTCCAGTTGAGTGATCTGTGACCCCGACAACAGGGACCCGTTCTCTTTTCACCTCCTGGTCTCTGCTGCTGCCGCTGACCATGGGTGGCAGCATCAGGACACACACCCACCCACCGCTTTCATATAGTGTATATGTCATCATACACTTGTATGTTTCAATATGGATACACATGTCTCTTTTGATGATCACATAAATAGCCTGCTCAGCTATGTGCACACATTCACATTTAAATTTCTGAATGCACAGCAAGATAGAAAATAAATGAGCAACTACCGCTTGTAAAGTCCTTGCACATACCCCACTAACAGTCTAAGTACAAATTGTACAGATGTTAGTGGTAGCTAGCTAGCAAATTATACATCAGCCATTTGTGCACAGGCCCCCAGGTCCGTCGGCCTTGCTTCCAATTTTTCCTAGTGGCCACTCCAGTATTACAGCAAAAAAATCCCCTGCGGCCCAAAAAGCATTTCCTCATAGACCACCATTTTAAAAGAGAAGTCTGCAAAAATGTTGACAAGACACCTTGAACCACCTTTTTGATCCATGGAGGTTTTATATTTGTAAAACTCTCCTCAAGATGAGAACAATCATTTAAAAAGCACCAGGCAAGCAATTCTATTGGACTGAATAGGCACCATCTTAGGGTTCGGTATCTAGTTATAAATATGTGTCTATAGTTGTGTGTGACAGCTCAGATTCATTTAATGTTTTTTTTTTTTGTTTGAATACATATCAAGTGGATTCAAATTGCCTTGAGATATTAGCAAAGAAAAACAAAACAATTTCTTTTATTTTTTTTAAGATTTTATTTTTGTGCTTTTTCTTGCTTAGCTTAGCTTAGCTTAGCTTAGCGTAAAGACTGAAAGCAAGCCAAGAAATACTTCCAGCATGTAACTCCCTGTAAAACCACAATATATTACACCATAAAAAGGAAAACCATGAATAATTGAACGGCTGTTTTTTGACTTTTGAAAGCATTAGCTTCTAACTGGGGTGCGAGCTACACTGGCCGGGCTAAGTTAGCTGGAAATAGTTCCAGCTAACAAAAACTTGTGGTTTTTACATTTGGGTTTTAAATGGATTGCATTGCGCAAACAAGATACAATGTGACTGAGTTTTATCAGCGCTGCAAGGAGAATCTTTCGAACTTAGTAAGCTAGCCATCTCCTGGCTTTAGCTTCATGTTTAGCATATGTTCATAACTTGGCTAGAACTCAACCTATTGCTTTAATTTGCATCACCACCTTGGTTTTGTTTTGTGTGTGTATGGTTGCGTATGTATACATGTTTAAATATTTATGAATAAAATATCAATAATAAAAAAGAATTTGGATGTTTGCATCTCGTCGTATCTTTCCATTGCCTTCACATACAAGTGTACCACCTTTAACATTTAACACACAAGCAAAAGCATATACATTTTGAGACACACACATATACACAAGGAAATGATAGAAGAGAAAAAAATAAATAAATAAATAACGGACCCATATACGCATATAAACGCACACGCACATGAGCATATAATACTACACACGCCCACAAGACTTACTGGGTGGCAGACAGAGGGTTCATGAAGGGAAACACTCTTAATATTCAGTCATTCCCTCTTGGTGGTGCAGGGTCATGGGTTGCGGTGGGTTGGCCAGCAGTAACACACACAGGCTGGGGCTTATCAAAATGCAGCGGGAGGGAGCTATGAAAGCCCCATTTAGCTGTCAAACAATCAATGTTTTATAATGTGCATGTGCGCTCGCAACCTCATTGGATATTAGATGATCTTCTCACTAAAGAGCAAACTAATGTAAATAATCAATGACATTATACACAACACTCACTGAAAAATCCATATTGTATCAGTTGCCTTTATTAACCTTTCATTGTGCACACATGTGGGTTGAACAGCTCTGCAAATAATATGTCAAGAATCCCAACAAGTGCAAACAAGTGTCAAACCCTGTTGTCCATGTATTTTCCGTAGGATACGTCACACAGAATAAATCACAACTTAAGTCGTCTGAGAAGCGTTAAACCTGTGGGAATTAGTTTGAGGTGCAATACCCTGAAACACTTGACAAGGATTTGGCAGGTTTAGCTGTCTAAAAACGTGACACACGCAACGACTAGAAAATCTCTCAGATGTCGTTTAATGCCACCTGACTGATCTGACTGACAGAGGAACTCCCCACCCCATAATTAACACTTGATTAACATCAATAGTTCAATCATCATGTGTACCTTTTACCTTCAGAACATTCTGTCCTCATGTAATGCAGATATTCTCCACTCCCAGGGAGCAACTCTTCCTCTCAACCCCAACCCCGCCCGCCTCCTTCCCCTCCTTCCCCTTCATCGCCACCATCAGAGCCCCTCATTGAGCGCCAGTTGCCGTGAAACAAGATTGGAGACTGAAGTGGCGGGAATCCTGTGATGCAGAGAGGGGTGGGTGGCAGGGGAGACAGGGAGAGATGAGAGGGAGTGACACTGACAGATGAAGAGATGCAAGGTGACAGAGAGACTGAGAATGAGAGACATGAAAAGAGAGAGATTTGAGGAAGAAGAATCAGTGGGGAGAGAGGAGAAGACAGCGAGGTGGGAAGAAAAAGATGGACAGAGGGATCAGAGAGGAGTTGGGACTCTTACATACCCACTTTGATGCCCCCTTAAGAACATTCCTGACTAGTGTTTGAATGCAATTCCTGTATTAACAGCATCATACAAACCAACACAGTTTTGAGGATAATGTGTTTGTGTTAAATGTAGTTACTAAAACATCTTGGGCCAACTTGCCCCTATCTGGAGTAGTGTTCCAACAGTGGTAATTTAAACTGTGGTAACCTACATATTTTATCATTTACAGAATTAATACTATTTCATTGAGAACATTCTGTTTGATTTCTCTTTTGCATCTTAAAAACATCACTTTACAAGGCAGAGCAAAACAAAGCTGAACAAATTCATTTTTCAGTTCCGTCACTGCTGCATAACTGCAGTTTCTGTCTTGTTTTCATAATAGTGTTTTTATGAATGAGGCCTAAATCTGAATGGAAAAGGAGAACTTGAAGGTCTTTTTAGTCTTGTAAAGAAAATTATGCAATCAACTGTGCTGGCCCTGACTTTGCTGTAATGCAACATCATCCAGCAACGTGTAGAGTTGGCTAATAATATTCTGTCAGAAGGCTCAGTCGCTTCTTAAGGAGAACAAACAATGCACAGAGCAATCACCAGTTGATTAATGAGGGGACATTACTGTGTGAGACTGGTAAATAAGGTAATGCCTCGCAGTGTAGCCTATCCCCTGAAAGAACATTATAGGCTCATCTCATCACTTTAACAGGACAGTGTAGACAGAATAGAAAGGATGCTCTGTCATGTCTTAATGTTTGAAGGTGTCAGTACGCCTGAAATGACAACCCATTATCATTCCCAGGTTGTAAAATACCAGCGCGTTGTCATGCCCCTCTGCATCTCATAGTGTCATGCAGGGCAACGTTTAGCATATCTATGTGACGGACAGCGATAACATATGTGATTGACGTTGTGAAATTGACTCGTTTAGGTTTAGGCAGTAAGACCACTTGGTTAGGTTTAGAAAAGTTTCATGTTCTAGGTTATAATAAGTATACAAGTAACAAAACGTAATGTAAATGAGTCATGTGAGTGATGTCGGTGCACAACACTAGTATGTAAATGACCCAATGTTACGTTAAAACAACAATGACTTTTGGTTTAACACAGGACATGAACTATGGTCTCCTGGGTGAAAGTTATGTTTTGTTTGACCCATCAACTTCCCCTTCCTCCCACTCTATGCAGACTTCTGGCTCTATTTATATTACATCAGTTGCTCTTTATGTCACATATTGCCATGGATATTGCCATTTAGTTAGCAGTTAGCTCATGTAAAAGCCTAGTGCGTCTAATAAAGACGCCAAAGGGTACCTTTGGGCCGAGGGGGTTTTTGATGCCTTGGGAATGCAAATGGGTTGCAAATGAGCTGGTTCATGCAAGATGTCATCCAACCACGTCTAAAGACGAAAGTGTTGGTTTTGGCAGGTTACACAAATTGTCAGATGACCCTCCTAGTTCCGACAATAAAAAGGTGTGGGAAAAGTTGCATTGCTTTTGACTGTTGTAGAGTACAGATAACAATAAACATACATTTAAAAGTAGAAAACTTTTGAACAGATTTTACAACTGGAATCTAACACATGAAAATGAAGACAAAAAGAACATCACTCAATGACCCTTCGTTCAAGTGCATCATAAATGTATACAAAACCGGAATTTTGGCATTCAACACACTCGTCAAATGGCCGTGAACAAAATGGGCCTTTAATCCCTACAGCTCCAGGAGGAGAAAGGTGCTTTAGATCCAACGCCAGCCATTGGCCACAGAAGAGGGTTTCAGCCTGTGATCCCATGATTGATGAGGGGCTTAATGGGGCACTGTGGAAACGAAAAGCCAGGGAGGAAATGCCTCCCATCTCACAACCACTCATTAGCAACAAGTGTAGGACATAATGGTCGTAAAACACCACAGAGGCTGGTGTGTGAGTGAGTGTGTGTGCAAGCGCTTGGAAGTGTGTAACTTTCTATGCAGATGCATGCGTTTTTAGCCATGCATATATGTGTGTGCGTGCATGTCCACTGTTACAGCGGCAGCAAATGTGCACGTTCAAACAAGAGTTTATGTGAGGATATGAAACAGGCTCACACTCAACTGCTAATGGGAGCATATTCAATAAGAGACACTTACACCACTCAGCTGGACGATAATGCAAACACAGATCCATCCTCTTGGTGTTTCTATTCCAAGATGGCCTGCTTTCTTGGAAAGCTAAATGGAGCATTAGCAGATGGTCCGTGTATTTTAGAGGCGTTTTTTTCCCATAGAGGGAAGTAGTTATTTATTTTCTGTGTAACCAGATAGCAGGAAAGGAGGGATGGAGGAGCTGATTGGATGATTTTAATGCACAAGTGATCCATATCCCCATGAACAAGATTAAGCTACAAATGAACTCGTCTGCTCCCGTCTCACCTAAAATGAACTGCTGCTAAAGACACTTTAACACTGTAGCACAAAGTGTGAACCCACAGTGTGATGCAGTTCTGTCAAACCATGTTTAAACAGAAGTTCATGACTGTTGCATCTCAGTCCGCATCATCTTTTCATCTCCTCATCACAGCCTCCAAAGCAAAGTGTGCATGACAAAAAAGCCAAGCCTTCTTCGAAACTGCCTGAAAGTGAATCATGATGGGCATTCAAGTACCAGAGAGTAGCCTTTGAAGTCAAAAGAGAAAGAGGCATTGAGGAGAAAGGGTTTGGAAAAAAAACTGTCCACCCTCACTTTCCCTCCTTTTTCCCGTCTCTTTGTGTCTCTGTGAACTTGCTCTCCTTGGATGAGACACAAAGGCTCCTGAGGAGAAAGGCCCCAGAGTCGCCGCGACCGCCACACACAGACCTTTTCACTGGAGCCGGCCGTTGGAGCCACAAACCCAATGCACACTCTCCCTAATGTGTGTGTGCGTGCGTGTGTGTGTGTGTGTGTGTGTGAACACCCCACCTCATGTAATCTATGGCTTCTTCTTCCCACATTGAACCTAAAAGGAATGTGACCACCAAACAAAGCAGATCTTAGAGGCAGCAAGTGTTTCTACACTCAATAACCTCAACAGATTATTGTTAAAATTAGACACAAAGGTCATCAAAGTTTATCAGTGACTTTAATTTTGAGTATGCAAGCTCAACCCTGTCTTCTAGAAATGATATTTGTATGTTAAACTGCTTTCCTATTTATGCTGTGGTTATGTAACTGCCCGGACTATGTTCTGACACAACCCAGCTGGCTCTGGATGTCAATATGGCGTCAGAAAGACGTTGGACTCTTGCGTCAAACAGACATAAAATTTTGGTTGGAATGAAAATAGGGTTGAAATATTTTAAATGACCAATGACATAAGAATTTCATGGCGCAAGGACGTTAAGATTATGACATTTTGCTGCCACTGGGTTTTGTTCTCCACACCTTACGACTAAATGTTGTTATTCTATGTTAAGATGACACTGGCATGAGACGTTTGGAAGACTCCTGTCTCAGGTTTAAGCAACAAATGCAGTTTGGTTAAGGTTGGGGAGAGAAGGGTTATGTGAAATGGAAAAATCAAATGTCAGGATGTTTTTGACCAAATACCTCGCGACGATATGGTGGGGCTGAATATGGGTGCTTTCACAAAATATTTACACGATGGCAATCTTGATAAATATTCATCAGCAATGTGGATATAATGACCAAAGTAAAGAGAAATGAAAAAGCTAGAACAAACCAGCAAAAGACAACACTTACAATATTAGGATATCCAGTATTTAAGACGCTATCTAGTTTCATATATCAGTGTCAGTGTATTATCAATATACTACCCAGCCCTAAGGGAAAGACAGTGATTTTGGTTACATTTTAATTAAAAAAAGCATGATAACAAAGACTCTTGTCTTTGCTTTGGGCAACAAAAGCAATTAGGCTGAGATTTCATTTAAGTGTTAATAAAAAGGGTTAGCATTAGGGTTAAGGTGAAACGACTGCAACTGAAACGTCTTCTGGGTGAACATTCACTGTTAGGTTAAGTATCCACATTTTTGCAACTTGCCAGGTATGTTAATGAGCAACATGTTATGTTCATAGACACCATAATTTGCTCAGCCTCACGTTTCCCTCAAAATGTATTTGCTGTTTCAGATTAGTTTCAGATTTCTAGAAGACAGGGCTGCTAGCTGCCCAAGCTGCTAATGTTAGCATGCAGAGCTTGTCAGACAGGAGATTTATTACCACCTTTTCTTCGAAAGTTATATTAAATAAATTGTGAGTTTTAAACTGCAATTGAGATGCAGGTACCCAAAATATAAAGTATCTAAACATTACAAACAAACACGTTGGCATCCTTTCGCTTCTCAGTGCTTTATAGCAAGGTGTGTCACCTCCTAATTCCATTAATTGAACAAATGAGCACAAGTGCCTCTCTGTGTCTCTATCAAAGTGCCATTGTATTATTTGTTTGCTGAAATGAATCCTTAGAGGCCTGGGGACAGGGAAGAGGAGGACTGCAATGAATACATTTCTGCAGAGTCTAGGTTGCATGTAGAAGAAGCTAAACGCTTGTGAAAACTTCCTAGTTCACTTCCTTGGCTGTGACCCCCGCTCGTTCAATCCCACCCACAATGACCCAGCATGGGAATGCTAGAGGAGGAGGCGGGATGAGGCTGCCAGCAGCATTCCACGGCTCCGACTCTAGCAGGTCTGAGAAACAAAAGCATCGCAAAGACAAGGGGAGGTAAACGCATGAAAGAAGGGGAGGGAGGAGAAGGAGAGATCAGGGGTTAGAATGGGGAGAAGCAGGAGCTAGGGAGAAGCAGGGAGAGAGAGGCTCTACAAAAAGGGGAAGGTAGGGATGAGGAGGTATGAATGCATGTGTGTGTGTGTGTGTGTGTGTGTGTGAGAGAGAGAGAGAGTGGAGGGAGGCCTGTAGGCTGGACCCCACTCCTCTTCCCATGGTCTCCACAGACACAGAACCACACCAGGTCCCGTTCTCACACAGCACTGCCCTCAAACATCCGTCACATCCCATTACTGCTGACGCACGGCTCTCAAAGAGAACTGGAAGGGCATGATGAAATTGGGGTCAAAGTGAATTTGAAGGAACGTGATGAGGGCCATTAGGTTATGGGGTGTCTTGTAGTGCACGGACCTTTGTCTCTCCATCCGAGTGGCATCTCAAATTTAAGGCCATAAAGAAGAGAAGCCATCAAATGATCTTTTCAACATTTTCAACAAGCTTTAATCTTTTAGAGAAGATGTGAGGCTGCCTATATACCATAGAAATCTGGAAATAATGCATAAAGAAATGCCGAAACATAAAGCAACGCTACTGAAAACTGCTACTGATTTTACTGTGGATTGAAGGTCTGGTCAGTCCACAAAGATGCACGGCAAAATGTTACCGTATATTTCTGAAAATATGTGGTTCAGGAAAACATGGTAGTACTAGCTTATCACAACCCTTTCGCAAGCTTCTTTCCATTTACTTTTGTTAGCTTGGTTGCTAAAACGACAATAAGTTCACAGTTTATTCAAAGACATATTTGTGCTATGCACCACTGTACTGTTGTCGGATATAAGCCAGCAGGATGTTTATTGGGTTAATAGCAGTCTGTAATGATTTGGTACTGCGAACGATAGCACGAATGCTAATGCTAGTTTGCTAACTAGCTAACAGCCGCACATTAGGCATTAAAAAAAGAAGAATATGTCGAAATTTGCAGTCGTCATTTCCTGTAAGTGCACAACCCCGTGTTTGGTTTGAGACAACACCATCCTGTCGAAATTTGTGCACTACACCAATAAGTACATAGTGCACATAGTATACTACATGGAAGTGTACTAACGGAAGTATGTGATTTTAGACACACTGCAAGCTTTTTGGTAACACTTTACTTAAAGGTCAGGTCTATAATGCATTATGAGCACATTCATAAGACATTATAACGCATTTATAAGGCATTATAACGTCATTATAAATGTTTATAATCATGTATGACAACTTCTAACAAGGTTTAAAAAGTATTATAAGTGGTTACATAATGCATTATAAATTCAGCATTCATAATGCTTTATACTTCCATGCCAAAGTGACGACAGTGTTTGAAAGAAGAATCTGAAGTACTGCCATTATTCCGTTTCAGAAATTAAGCATTTATTATATGTCAGAGCAGTTCTTTGAGTCTTTATAACTGGCTAAAGTTATGATAGTTATAATGTGCTATGTAACCCAGTACTTCAGTATGGTTCATATGCTACATGTATATTATATTACTTGTTCCAGCTCTACTTTGAGTGAAATACCAAAAACATTAATTTTGTATTGTATATTATCATATTGACATGCATTGGGTTGCTTTAGTGAATGCCTACAAAGGCATGCATTCCAAAGGCTGCAGGTGCATATGTAGCCTCTCACCACTTATTGTGCCGAGACCAAGCGTACATATACTCACTCCCACATAAAAACATTCATGCACGTGTTGGTCGCTGAGCTGAGTCCCCTCTGAGACCATATCCTCTGTGGGAATCAACATGTGCCTGAGGTCGACGTTAAAACTGGGGCCCTCATTACGCACGTGAGTTTGACCATGTGGCTTTCTTTATCTCCTCCACTTCTCTTCTCCTTCCCTCTTGGTGAGCCACTCCCCTCTAACCCCCCCCCCTGCACTGCAGATAGCCACAGGAGGTAAACTTCAAGAAGCTCAGAAAGACAAAGCATTTCCATGAAAAGATGGATTTTTCCAAAAAGCCACCCAAACCCCAGGGTGTTTGCTTTCACACAGAGAACCAAATCATTTGCAGAGACATGGCAGACACGTTTTTAGGTGGTATTTAAGTAGCTACTGAGCTGGGTTCTCATAAAATGGAGCAAACGGCCACACGCTGCTATTGGCAGCCGTTGCCTTCAGGCAGCTGTAAATGTGTTTGACCAATCAATGCAGTGCAGGTGTATCTGCTGTATTTGCTAAGACCAGAAATAATGTAGAAAATGTGAAATATTGCACGTAATATTACAGTGATATACTGTTTTTATCTCTATCTATCTTTATTTTATTTTTAACTCTTCAAATTACTCAGACCCCCTCCATTAGCTACATTAGCTATATTAGCCATCTAAAAACTCATATTTATATTATCATCAACATTTTTCAATATTTTATCAGCATACAAGTTTATGCAGTACAGTGGTTGCTCAGAAAACTCATACATGCAGGTCATATTCTCTTCTTGCACCTGTATAACATCGCCTGCTGTCAGGGCTACACTCCCACATTGAACATTGAGGGTGACTATTTTCAACACTTTCTTCAACTCAACCCTCCAGAGGGGTCTGGAGGAATTCTTCTCCAGGAGAATTTCTGAGAAACCTAACAGCTAAACTGACCATTTTATAGCATTTTGAAACTAATCTTAGACAAAGCAGTTCTCAAAGTTTTGCTGACTGAGTGCCATTTTAGGGAGCCAGAATGTCAGCATGTGATTGAGGGCTGCACAGGAAAAGTGTTTTTTATGACTTTTTTTTATGACATATTATAGTATGACCTTTTTAATGACTTTTTATGACATGCTATACTATCGTTTTTTATGACCTTTTTTATTGCATACTTTTATGGCTACTAACATTTTCAAAAAACGATAACAATCCACAGTAATACAGCCGAACTAACACTCATGTTACATTCTATCTCTTTACCTGTTAATACATCTGCAAGGAAAGTAATGAAATAAAGTCACAGTATAGTGTTTGTCACTATTGTACCTAGCCACATCAGTCAAGCAACAGATTCTACTGGGGTACGGCAACACCACTGTCACAAACCACATGCTGAACTGCAGTGCACTGTAATATAGAACCTGTAGTGATAATGGTAATTTGTTTAGTTTATTTATGATAATAATTTCATTTGCTCATGATTATTTCAGAGAGTTTCTTTATGTTCTTTTTAACAATATACTGGGGGGACACATTATATATATACCCCCACATTATTTAATATATTTCCTGGCTAGAGACGTTCAAGTCCCCTGGACTGTGCTTCACATCTGATGGACCACTTAACTTAAGTAAGACATTTTTTAGCATCTAATGTCATGATATGATATTCTTTCATTTTTTTGTGATGGTACAGCTCCACGCCATTGGCAGGTGTACTAATATTCAACGCATTCTCATCCCAACTTATCAAATACAGCTGCTTTGTCAGTAGTCCGACACGTCAAAATATGATGTGCAAGGTACCCTCCTGCATCAGTTTTGGATGTTCAGGGACGGCATGTCTGATTCAAATTACATGCATTTTGACTTTTCAAAATAAACATCCGTTTTCACAGGAAACGTAGTTTACAGTTTAAAAAACACAACAACCAAAAAGCACTTTGTTTTTGGGCTTTTCTTCCTTAGGTCTCGGCAGCAAAAGCACATGGTTAGGTTTAGGAAAAAACATCATGGCTTGAAATAAGTACAGTTGTTACTAACGTCATGTAACATCACATGACATATGAAATGTGACATACAGCGTGCTACACACGATACCACGCTATAGCAGGCTTCCCGTGTTAAAGTCCGTAGTTTGCATTGCCGGCTGCATCAACAATCGAAGCTGCATGGTGCACATCAAACAGCCACTAAAGGTGCCTCTGTGCTTTGGTATCTGATGCCGAGATCACTGACAAGTTAGTGTTTGACAAGTTGGGGGTGAGAATGAGCTGTAATATTTGACTACTGTTGCTGATTTCCCGCTGCCTGACCTGAAGCGCCACAGTGTGAAATTCATCTTTGTACAGGTAGCCTTATAGAGCAACACACTTGTACGAGCAAGCCTCACGGAAAAAAGTAAGAGTGGTTTATGATAAGTGCACAAAAATGTTCTTGCGTGAGTGGCAGAAAAAAATGTGAAAAGTAATACACAAATTCCATACTTTATTGTGTTCTTTCTGCCATTACTGTAAGTCCCTGTATATGTTCACATATTTGTTTTTGTGTGAAGGTATTTGAAGAGTGTTGACTTGCCTGTGGGATTGTGAAACACTTAATGGCAATAACAGAGACACAAGAATTCTACCACACACATACAGTATGATACACAACTCAGTGACATATGCATTCAATATTCGCTGTAAGATGGAAAAGATTTAGCACCATCGTGTGTATAGATTCTGGGCAAGGGCAGAAAACTGCCAGAGTAGATTTATTGTGACAAAAGTTGTGTGGAAGGGGAGCTGCTGCAGATGGATCAGGACATTATGACATCAAGCTGGCCCAATGGCACACTAACTCCTCTGACAGCAGTATATACATACGCACGCACATGCACCACAACAGTATATTGGCTCATTAATCACCAGAGAACTTGGAGAGACAGAGGTGAGACTTGTGTGTGCATCAGGGTGTGGCTGTAAGAATGGGGGACAAACTGTCAGAGACAGAGTGACACTAACAGGTTGGAAAAGGGTGGATGAGACATGTAGTTCACAGGCGTGTCTAGATTGGCTTCTACATGTGTATGTGTGTGTATTCTCTGTACCGCAGGCATGTGCTCCAGTCAGGACATATGCCCATATGTGGGCATGCCTGTGTTGTGAATTTATGCCTGATCGAGTGTCTGTGTCCACAGTCAAGTGAGTCTGTGTGTATAAGAGGGAGGGAGTGAGAGAAATGGGTGTATATTTAGGTTGGCTTCGTTGCGGTGGGACTCCACACTGCAGGGTCTGGCTGCCAGCCAAACTCCTCTGTTACCAAGGAAACATGCTGCAGCCTGGCATCCAAGGGGAGCAACCCAATTTAACCGTTTTTGGCCTTTTTCTTTGGCTGGGGCGAGTTCTCTGCGGCCCACATCACAGTGCTGAAATACTGTACTGCTTTAGGCATCAAGTTCACACACACAAGCACACACACATGTAGATGCACACACACGTGTCCATGAAGGCATGCATTCATACACTTTGAGGCACATGTGCATCCTTATTAGTTTGGGATGTAACTTTCAGCAGTATGAATGAAGTTGTTGAGCACTACAGATGAACACTGATTATAGGTGCAAGTAGAAGAGCCTCCATCATTGTGGTGGCACCTGTGTGGTAACTTGTGAACATGGTTATAACACTGTAATGCATGGAAGTGCTTCTGCCAAGATTTCTGTCCAGCAGAATGTTGAAAACACAATTAAATGCCATGTAATGATACTAACAATGCCCAAAACTTTTGTTGTGTGTCTTTTCTGTTTTGCAGCTGCTCTGAAAACAGGCTGGGGGTTTGGAATTATCGAGTCCATATGTTTTTTTATGGCATTCTGAGCAGCATGCTAACAAGACCGACCATCAACTGAGCAACCTGGTCACGTGTGGCTGCATCCCATTTGATTCCTGCCAGCTCCATACAATGTGTTCTGGTCAAAATTCCACTTTTACAGTGTCATGTGTTTACAAAATGAAGTCATGGCGGCGACACAGCACATAAAACAGCCTCTGGATTTGTCTATACCACAGAGGATTGGCCTTTAGAGACTCATACTCTTTTCTCAAGCATCCCTCCAGCATAAATATGTCCATGTACTGATACACAGCGAGTAAATGGACAATACATCTCAGAACTCTAAATAAGGATCGAATCAGAATTTAAGTCAGCTGCATGCAATTCTTGCAGATTTTTACTTCTATCTTGCTCTGTCATGCACTGACACACACACACACACTGTAGGGACACCACACAGTCTCATGTGCAATGCAAAGGGAGAGTGCAAATACTGTGAAACAGTGACAGCGTGACAAAGAGAGAAGAGATCATATCAAGCCTGTCAGAGAAATGTGTGGAAGCTGCCCGACAGCTCAGAATGAATTCTTAGAAACCAAACCTTTTAGTCAGACAAAAGAGGAAGGAAGGAGCCACATGAACCGACTGAACTCAGAGACACAGCAGTTACCCTCTGGATGGAAGAGATAAGGAAGGTCTGATTTCTATTCTGCTTTCAAACTGTTGCTTTTATTTCATGTCATTTCCACATTTTGAGAGTGAGAGTTTTTACATTACTGACTTGCATCTTATGCTGCTCATGGATGGTTTTAGGGTGTGCTCAAGTATGATATGAGTATATGGCAGTACTTTACAGTGTTCTCTTATATCGGAGCGCCCTCTGCTGGTATAAATATTACTGACCAAATGTACCAATGCAGTAATACCCGGCTTTAAAGTAAAGTACATGCTCTATTCCCTCCCTTTATCTAAAAACAACAACAACAAAAAAAGAACAGAAAAAACACCATATTTGCAGATCCATGGTTTTCATTGGACAGCGAACTAAACATTATAGCAGTGGTTTCAAGGTGCCGGCTGCAGCCATAGTTAATTTGGCCTGCCCTATCATGATACAGCATTTACATGTGTGAACATGCTGCACAGTCCATATCCATATAGAGGCATATTTGCACACATGCTTTTGAATATGTGCACATACACACGTCTACATACCCATGTGTACACATGCCCATATGCATTCACATATACAGCATATACACACATACTAATACAAATAAACATGCTGGTATGATGTTATATATGACAATAACTTAACTGATTTATCATATACACAAAGCATGATGACATGTTGAACCATTATGTACATTACTTTTTCTAATACATTCCATTTATAGAGTGTTCTACACTTAACTTTATTTCATCCTCAAGATTGTAAAATGTTGTCTTCAGTTATTATTTTCCTTTGCAAGAAACTATTGATGGTACATACTGGAATGTACTTAATACATAGTATATACAGTAGACACAGTGGCATGATGCATGTGCCATTTCAGACTACATGTTTTCACATCAGTGTCCGTGCACACTGAGAGACAAGTTTTACTCATATGTCTTTCAGCTTACGCTCTCTGTGCTGACAAGCAAAAGTAAAGCGTTCTATTCCTGGACTGGTCGTGACCTTTTTTCCAAAACATGACCTTCTGTTGTTACATGAAAAGTGAACTTGGTCTTTGTGAACATGAAGAGAGAACAGGGGAGACAAATAACGACAAAAGCAAAAAAAAAGAAAAAAAAAGGAAGATATATGTGGGAAAGAGGCCGGCCCTTTCCAGTAACTCTGCGCAGTTCCTCTTTCTGTAGAAGTCCAACCCCGTCATATTTCACTTTCAAAACACTCCTGTTCCTGTTTTCATTCAATGGGCCTACAAATAAACATACACACAAAACACTCCCCCCTCCAGTGTCAGTGTGACCGCGCACGCTGACCTCCCTGTGCACGCTACGATAAAACACTAAGCCGTGGTAGAGATGGAGGCCAGACATGCCGTGAAGGTGACGGTGCTTGCTGTGTTTCTCTTTGTAAAGCTGTCACTCACGGCCTCACCTCCCTCTGTGCCTGATGACAGAGCTGACACTCTGACGTTGCCCTTGGGATCCCATAGACCTGACTCCCTGTCTACCCTTCTGTGAACACAAAGCAGGAAATAATGTGGTTTGTTGGACAGAGAGAGCAAACGCTGCATGCTCACATATTACTCTATTTACTCTAGTATGTGTAACTGATGTGTTATCAGTTTCCCTCGCTGTGCAACAATAAAATTTAATAATTTAATTTAATTTCTTATTGCATTTAAATCTCTTTTTGGTCTATTTATTGTTATTGTTGATTTTACATTCAAAAATGTACAAAATAGGAAGCATTATTTTATAAACCCATACTGACTATGTGATAATTGTTATTGTTTAGCAATGTATGACTGTCTTTTTCTGCCACCGCACATTAACATTAGTGTGTTAGGTGTCTTATCATGTCATTGTCAGAATCAGCTGACACTCAGGGGATATTTTATTGAAAATTTAATTTGACAGGCTGAGTAGAAATATAGCACTATGTAAATTAAGTGTGACCTATATAAAGAAAGGAATGAGATGGCTGTCAAAGAGCCAAATGTCCAGTGGAGCTGTCAGAGACGTAAAACTGTGTGTGTGTGTGTGTGTGTGTGTGTGTGTGTGTGTGTGTGTGCTTGTGACACACACACAGAGTCTCTACATGGGGGCCAGGCAGCAGGTCCTGTCACTTCAATTTCTCTGCTTTGCTGGCTGTCTCCTCTAGATTGTGAAAGAGAGGGATACCGGCCAAGACGCCATCCGCACACATGCACACTCACTCTTAACAACAGTCCCAGAACAGCAATTTAGTGAGCGGTAAGGGCCT
Source organism: Epinephelus awoara (assembly GCA_035609425.1). Classification (NCBI taxonomy): domain Eukaryota; kingdom Metazoa; phylum Chordata; class Actinopteri; order Perciformes; family Serranidae; genus Epinephelus; species Epinephelus awoara. Next base: position 30,766,629 of record CM069301.1, on the reverse strand, counting down.
CGGACCCCGGGACCCCCCGCTGTCTCTCAGCCAAGCGTGAGTCCTGGCCCTGCAAACAGAGCATCTTTCACGGGTGGCTGCCGGTGAGCACGGTCCCGTCAGCAGCATCAACGCCAAGGAGCTGACTAGTGGAAACAGAGCAGGACTGATGACTGATGCTGGCCTTATCCTCTTAAAAAGATGGGGACATTTGTTAGACAGTGTGTACTGCCAGGACGCTGGGACTTTGACCCCCGGTCAGCCTTATTATTGCTCATTTTGGAAAGACAACAGTCTGAGAATTTGAAGTCTTCTAACTTTCATTTACTATAAGGTCACCTGTATGTCATCTAAAGATCTGAATACTCATGGAAATTAAATACCATAATAACATCCATCCATGTTCGTAACCGCTCATCCTCTTGAGGGTCGTTGGGGGCTGGAGCCTATCCCAGCTGTCATGGGGTGAGAGGCAGGGTACACCCTGGACTGGTCGCCAGGCTATCACAGGGCTGACATGTAGAGACAGACAAGCAGTCACACTCACATTCACACCTACGGACAATTTAGAGTCACCAGTAAACCTGCATGTCTTTGGACTGTGGGAGGAAGCCGGAGTACCTGGAGAAAACCCATGGTGACACTGGGAGAACATGCAAGAAGGGCTCCCTCCTGGGCTTGAACCAGGAACTCTCTTGCAGTGAGGTGACAGTGTTAACCACCACACCACTGTGCTGCCCCATAAAAACATGTATTATTATAAATGTTGATGTGTTTCATGATTCTTTTATATTTATTGCAAGCATTTTCTGATGCTCTTCCCACTTTTTTTCTCTTAATTGTGAAAGTCTGTCATCGTTCATTGTAATAACCAAGAACAATCTGGTTCCTGATCAGCAGAGGTCAGCAGAGCGAAACAAACCACAAGTCCTGTCTGTCACTATACTGTCACTATATCCACACAGCACTACATGAGACAGATAATCTGTGATAATCAACTTCTCTGCCTTTTCTTTTCCTTCTACTGGTATTTGCAAGAATCCATTGCAGCTGAAGGGAAGCAATCATTTAGAGCAGAGGAGTCTCCAACACAGCTGTCAGTCATGTCAATTGCTGCTCGTGAACTTCAGTCAAACTGTCAAACCAGACAGTGCTGATCAAATTTTAATCAAGATTCTGTTGCTGCATTGCCTCAAATGGGTTCAGGGACATGTGTTAGTGTACTGTGTAGCTTTAAAATGAGGCCGTTTGTCGATGTTGTCGAGCAATGCACCAGGCGCCGCCCACCAGCCAGACCAACTCACTCAATTTACAGCTAAACAGTACACTAAAATATGTTTCTGTAAACATTTGAAGCAGTCCAGTTCAGGTCAGTTCAGTGCCCATTTTTTCTGTTTCCATCGTCAAAAGTTGAGGATGGTACCAATGGAACCGTTCCGTACGGTCCACATTTTTGGTCACCCCTCTGTTGGGGTACCTAGCACACAGAGCCGGGGATGTCACTCTGCTCAAGGATGAGTTGTGGCTGGTTTTGAAGCGTATGTAACCATTGTTCATACTGTGGCAAATTTTTACCTACATTAGTAAACTATAACTATAAAATGAAATGATGTTTTGCTTCCTCTCATAGCAGCTGTGGTCGTAGAAAAAGATAACGTAATTCACCGGGCTGACTGCCGATGAGTTTTAAGTTGGAATGTTTACTTGTAATGTGACTCAGTGCATGACGTTACGATGTGAATCCATCAGCACACGTTAAATTTCAATGTGTCATCGTGGGTTTTCTCCAAGTGCTCCAGCTTCCACCCACAGTCCAAAGACATGCACATTAATTGGTGACTCTAAATTGCTCATAGGTGTGAATGTGAGTGTGAATGGTTGTCTGTCTCTATGTGTCAAACCTGTGATAGTCTGGCGACCTGTCCAGGGTGTACCCTGCCTCTCGCCCAGTGTCAGCTGGGATGAAAATTAATGAATGAACCTTGACCATTCCGTTAGTTTTTATTGCCTCTCTTGGATGACATAGACTTTTAGTAATGAGTGGATCTTCAAGCATTTAAAAATATATATTAATATTGATGGGATTATGTGAACTGTGTTCTAATCCTCACTTGCTGAGTTGCTATGATAACACTAAACCCGTGCGCTTGTGTGAGAAGGACTTAGTGCACAATCCAGCTATTCTTAAGTATCTCATCGAGAGAGATTTTCCACTCCAGCCTGTTCTATTTTGTTCTGAAAATGTCGGCATGCAACCTTGTTCCGTGGATGATAAATGAGGTGCAGACTTTCATCTGAAGAGGAAACACTGCAAGTGCTAGACGGAGCAGTGAGTGACAACAACCCCACCCAAAGAGGGTAAAGAGTACTGTTTGTGTTGGAGATACTTAACGGACCTAGGGTCTAGGTATCATGTCTGAACTGTTACTTTTGGTTCAAAGGCACTAATGGAAAATATTTGGTGGAAACAGGGCTTTAGAAGCAATGTGAGAGGGCAGAGGACTTTGATTAGTTTTTGCAGGTCATCTGTTTCATGTAATACTGTCTGCTAACATCAGTTTTGTTTAATTTGGCTGTTTCATCAACTTTGCCCTTTCTATGTATTAAAACACTGATAGTGTTCTGCCCCACCTTCATAGAGGAGACCAAATGTCAGGCTGCTCTGTTAATATATCCTAACAACTGACAGTGATGCTATACAGTGTTGCCTGTAGGAAATGTCTTGCAAATTGAATGTTTGAAATATGACATGTCACATTGAACACAGAGTGAAATACTGTGCAAAACACACCTCATCTTATAACATACACACAGCAGCAATGTACTTACTTATAGGAAATATAATCTCCCAAATTAGCTCTGTGAATCTTTACAGCCCCCTCACACACACTCAACCACGTGTAAGTATTCACATATAGTTTACAGTATCGGGGTGTTGCAATGTGAACCCAAAGAAGTTCGTCAGGGTGACATCAGTGCTATGGTTACATTCAGGCACACACTCTTTCCCAAGGTGAGATGTTAATGTGTGCAGAGCGTGAAGAATCCTAAGTGAGGTGTCGAGTTAGCTATCCAGTTTCTTCTCTCAGTGTTCAGCACATTAGACTGAGCCAGAATAGCACAGCTGACTGCTTGGCAAAGATTATGTAAAATGTGGCCAAAGGTTTATTTACAATATCAAAAAAGAGCTTTCTTTTCATATAAATGAATAACAGGTTTACAAGCATCTGAATGTTTCCTTTGGCAGAATTATAAATGTGTTTGCCTTTAGTGTCACTAGATGGCAGCATTTTCCTTATTTCTCTGGATCTTACATAAATCACCATCATCAGTGTCAAGCACTTGATTAATGGTGGTGGCTTGGCTTTTCTTGTGTTATAGGATCATGTAGCCATGGGCGCATGTCTGTGTGAGCGTGTTGTGTAACTTTAGCCATCATCAGTGTCATCCAGCAGCATTCAACAAAGAGATGATAAAGGGAGGAATCTCCCGTGGATCAAACACTGTGGATTCCAAAGCTGTCAATGTGTCATCATGACATAGGTCAGTGTTCTTTACACTTCGTTACCAGAGCTCATAAATCAGAGACCCCTTGCATATTATATAATATACAGCCTAATAAAAAATTCCAAGCAGGTTGTGAAGGTGCTGAACTTTTTTAAACAAATGATATACTATAAATTTAAATGTTATTAATGTTGAACTAGAACCCATTTTGGAATCACTTCAGTGATGAGACAGCGATCCATGAGGTATTGCAAATGTCAACCAGTGGCGTAAAAAGGGGGTGGGGGACAATGGGCAAAGGTCCACTTACCGTACTTACTTGTTCTGGAGCCTTTGATTGCACAGTTCAGTTTTCATCAGCAGATTGAGTCGTCATGTGGTCATGGAACTGTAGACGTTCAAACTGTCCATTATTCAAGTCAAGTCAAGGCAATTTTATTTATTTAGCGCCAAACCAGAACAAAAGTTATCTCAGCACACTTTGAGTTTGTCTAGCGCATACTCTTTTAATTTACAGAGACCCGAGAATTCAAACGAAGTTGTACCAACAGCAATCAGTTAGAATTTAAACCTTGTCTACTGATAAACACTATGCGACATGGTCGAAAGCAAAAAAAAAAAAAAAAAAAAAACAAGCTAGAAAGTGGACTTTAAGTTGAAAATGTTTCGGTCATTTTTTTTCTCTTCAGGACCCAAAACTTCGGCAAAAGAAAGTGAAGTGCATCGTATAGTAGATCATATTTTCTATAGGTGCTTGCCCTTATTAATCCTAAATCTCTTCAGAGATTGCCAAAACCTTCTACTGTATCACACAGGCTTCATCAGCAGATGGATTTTTCCCACCTGTCATAGAATTGTAGATGTTTAAACTTACCAAACTTTCTTTTTTTTTTTAAATCCCCATAGGACACTGGTATCAAAGATGCAGTCACTGCTTATATTGTCACCTCCCTCTGAGAATTGCCATACTTCTACTGGCCAAGCTGACAGAATATCAGCTACCATCGAGCTATTCTTAGAGATTCACCACCCCAGACAAGACACAGCTCTACTATAACAGTGGTTGTTGATATAACACAACACACCGTATCCAGCAACTTGGAAGTCCTCCGGGGATAACAGCCACTGTGCTGTACCAGGATACATTTCCATCGCCCTGCTCGCTGTAAAATCTCTATGGAATCTGTGTGCCACCCTGTTACCCCATGATAGGAATAACTCGACGGGCATAGCAGTGGCTCAGCCTCATACCACACAATTATCTCAATTAACACCAGCCACAGGATCTGCTATAGGCCTGGGAGAACAGCATTGTGAGGGTGCTGTTTTGGATGGAAAAAAGTTGGAGGGAGGAGGGAGAGGAGAGGAAAGGCAGTGAGAGTTCACGTTGTAACGTGACTCTGGTGTGACTACGTGGTCATTGCTCCTCATTCCATTGTTTGATATTTGCCTTGGCAGAAACACGAGGTGTCATAAAACATGCATCCTGAACATAACTTCTGTAAACCCACCAGGCCTTAGCCCACTGGTCATCGTATCTTTCTCCCCTCAGCCACCTGTGCTGCTATCACAGCTCAATTTGTCATATGTGCTAGTCAGGTTTTTGGAAAGGTTTTGCTCTAGAAGTATGGAGATTAGAAGAGACATACAGTACCACAGAGCAGTAGCTAATATGTTCCAAGTATTGTCAAAATGTTTAACATGTTGCTTTTGTGTTACCCCGTGAATACACAATGAAGCAAGTACAGTGACTGCACAAAATGGTGTCACATTCAGAAATGAAAAGAGTTGGACCTTCCCACTATCATTCATAAAAGAATATAAACAAAATGTTGGGAAATATTATTAAAGCATGACCTGATCACATATGATACACCTGATTTGTGCAGTGGTGATATCAACAGGTGAAATCCTATCAAAACCTATGTCACAGGTATCTATGACTGAATTCCCTTTTTGTGCTAGTATAACTGTAGAGTCTACAGCCAGAGTCCATTAGCCATGAGTCATTAATTTTGCAACTACTTGGTCATAAATTTTTACCTGGTGATGGCTTTATATGAAAATTCTGGGAATAACAATTAATCCTGAGTGGGAAGTGTCTGTGTGAAAGTTTTATGGCAATCCTACCAGTATTTCTCCAATGTTGCATAAAGTACAAATGTCAACCTAATGGTGGTGCTACAGGCAAAGTGAGGGGATCATCAGAGGTGGTAGGATTCATCATCTGGAGACCAAGAAGGTCGCAACCAAATGTTGGACCAATCCAACTTGGAGATGTTGAGATACCTGACAGGATTAGTGAAAACTTTGACCTGCCAGTGGCGTTAGATCAAAGTCAGGAGATAACAAGAATTATAAGTTTTACCCTCTGGTCACCATGAACCTATGTATTAAATTTGATGATAATTCATATAGTTGTTGACATATTTCACTGAAGATTAAATATGTCAACCTCATGGTGGCACTGGAGATCCTGAGATATTATACGGCATTTCAATGAATGACTGATATCTGTGACCTGCTGATGTCAAAAAGTCGAGACCGCCCAAGTCACAGGATTCATCTTCTGGGCACCATATATGCATGTATCAGATTTCATGTCAGTCCCCCTGCAGTTGTCATGCATTTTAAGTGTGACTAAAAATCAACACTCTGTCAGTGTCTCCATAAAGCCACAAAAGGTTTGTTGCCTTTCTGCTTTTAATAGTTGCCCCAGAATCATATTATCCTTCAGACCCTATCCAGTCACCCTATCCAGTATCCTTGTCACTATCAGTTTTAGTCAACAGTAACACTTACTCACATTACCAAATTTGGTCGACTCTCTTTGTATATTGTAGGGCTTACGTTAGCATGTGGATTGAAATAAAGTGGCAACAAACCAATCTCCACAGAGTGTCAACGTATTTCTTCTAGTACAGCCTTTACAGAGGCTTTGCAGTACAATTATGGAAACATACACGTACAAACAGTATCTACAAGTTGTTTATTCTGTCTCACCTATACTGTATCTGCATTTAGAAGTGTTCGGGCGATTCAGATGTCCAACTACTTCCTCATTTCAACCATATCCATGACCATCGAAAAATATTTGTGCCCATGACCAAGAGACTTACTGACTCTCTATACATCATCTAAGAGAAGACAGGTCCCAAAGGTCCTACAAGGGTCAGGCACGTATCAGGCAGAGCCCTTTAGTTTAAGGGTTGCAACAATGAGAGGGTCTGGAAGGTTCGTTTTATTTCATCATTCCTTGTTAACCTATGATTTAATGTGTCACTTGGCTAGTTCATAGTTTAAAATAATAATTAATAATTAATTAATTAGTGAGGATGGTGCTTTTTCAGTGACATGAGAAAAAATGCTGTACATTCGTGGTCAAAATCAGCTGATTAACTGGAAAAAGTGAGTTCAGAGGTACAACTCTATCAGGCAGAACGCTCTAACCACGAAGAGGCATGTCAGTCTGTAACTATATCTTAGCAGCCTGTCTTCACCCACTCTGTCAACACTAGCACTGCTGTTAACCTCATTCCTTCACCCCATCCGCTTACTAACCTTTCTATTTTAAGGCCTACTTACTACCTCCCCTTGTTTGACATCAGAGTGCTGTACATGCATATTTCATCAGAGGTATTCTGTAGTACATTACAGATACTCTATTTAGCTCTGATTACTGTTTACTATGCACATAGCATGAAGTCACTAAGTCAGTGCAATGGAGATATGTATTACCAGGAGAAATGTGTACGAACATTAATATCATAATTAATTAGCTGTTTATTTGCCTGTTATGATTTTATGGGAGAAGTTAAAGAAACAAACTGAAGATATGAAGACATCAAAGAGCACATAAAAATGGTTTTGTACTGCAGTGGGCCTCAGTAACCTTTGCTTATTTTAGGCTATTGTGTAAAATACAGCACCAAGGAGTTCTTAAACTGGTTTAAATTTAAATACATATAAGGTTAGAATGCATAATAAGCCCACAAAAACAACTCTGGGTCGGTGAGAGTCTGGACTGGCAGTGGAGCAGCCCGTCCAGAAGGTTATATCAAGTGTCTATATGCTTATGCCTGCTTATAGAGGCTAAAAATACTGTAATCATGGATACTAAATAAACACTCAGGGATTAAAAGTCCATAATTACAAAAATTAAACAACAGTCATATGGATGATCATCCTGGCGGGTTTAATAAATGTTAACCTTCAGACATTAAAAGCAGCAGCTGAAGAACGTAATTGGGAATGTTAAAGCTGTTTGTCTGTACAAATGTTTGCATGGATGTTGTGCGTGCCTTGTGTACATTTGTGTGTGTCTGTGTGTGTCTGTGAGTGAGACTACCACGGCACAAGATGAAGCATCTGTCACCAAGAGTTGGACTGCAAAGATGCAGTTTCTCACGCCCAAGAACCCTATACCCACAATCATTACTTGTGATTAATAAATCTTTTCTCCCATGGCAGGTGCGTACACCGAGTGTCTATATTTTAATGTGTTGCGGGGTGAAGCATTTCATTGCTGTAGAATGGGCGAAACCATGCGCGAACACATATGCTAAGCCACATGAAAAGAAAGTGTCTGTAAACTAGCCAAATGACCGAAACATCATGTACAGGCGATTTGTGCACGTACAAAGAGTGAGGTCACAACCTCACATTAAAGGCCTGGCCAGTGTGCAGAGCAGCTGTCAGATATGGTCTGTGATAAGAGCGGCACTTTTGTAAATGATGACATGTTAATGTAATTTCACACGGGGCTAAATTTCTCAATCTTAATGTTCAAGCCTTGAACTAAATGTCATATGTCATCCGGACCTCTGTCTATTTGGCTGTTGTTCAGAACAGCTGTGTGAGATATGTAGTTTGTAAGGAATTCACCATTTAAAACACTCGCTGTCTGTTTTACTTACAGTTAGTGAAAAAGCATTCAGATTCTCAAGTAAAGTAACTTTAAGGGAAAAGTCTTAAAACTAAAGTATTTTTTAAGAAAAAGTCTATTTTGTACCATTTAATGTTGAATGCATTAATCAACAATCTACACATTGACATACACAAATATAAAAAATCCAAAACTAGACATAAAAACCAGCTTAATCTAGAAAAGTGTACTCAGTAGAGTGCAGATGTCTACCAGGCGGCTACCCGAGCTCATCCCAGCCACTCTAGACAGTTCTTGAAATTCCAGCAGACATGCACGGCGTCCCAGAAGCGAATAAAAATACATTCTAGTTAGGACAAGTGAGGAGTCAGCTGTTAATGACTGTATAAAACAATTCAACAGTATTTTCAACAACTGTGAATCACTGCACTAATCCATGAGAGATTCTTGAGCCTACGGTCATAAATATGCACACAAAATTTGGGGCTGATTGGTCCAGTAGTTTGTGAGATTAGCTGCAGACAGATACTTACACATACACACACACAATGAAACACATGACAGACACCTAGATAAAAAGGATGATTATTGGACTTACATTTATGTGGTAACCAGAAACGTGACAAAATGAATGCTAAGCATAATATGCTAAGCAAATATTTAACACTTGATAATTACTATTACTGCCATTATATAGTAAATGTTTTCCTCAGCCTATGGAGACCATTATACGACTTAGGATATGAGAAAAGAACAGTGCTTACAAGTGGTAACCCTGGTGCTACGAGCACAACCACATAGTCCCTGTTTTTACGTATGTTCATGTTAAGATTGGAAGCAGGACGTAAGCTTTGTAAGTGCCCTGGAAATCATCAAGTCTTATCTACGCCTACACCTGCTAGAAACACAAGATACACCATGCAAATAAAACAGTTTTTGGGCTGTTGCGAGGTGTATTTCCTCATACCTCCGAGATAGTTTCCTTTGCTTCAAGGTTTTGAGCCACAAAGTTCGTCATGCCCCTACATGACCTATCTCCGTTCTGAAAGCACAGAGCTGAAACTGATAATGATCTTCTGGTCTGACTCAGTGTAGGATGGCAAACCACCACAGTTTCCCAAATGTCAAAGTATTTTTTTAAGAATCCAAAAGATTTTCTCAGAGAACTGTGGGCACTATGAACTTGAACACACCCTGACTGACTGACTGGGCACACGGTCTCCTCAGCTATGTCAGCAGAAAACAGGTCATGTTTTGGAAACATAAGCCTTATTTCTCCTGATGAACTTTCCATGATGCGGAGGCAGGGACAATCATTAGCTGGAGTTAATATTCTCTTGGGTTTGTTTTGGAATTGATAGTCTTGGCTTTATTTTCACTGCATGTCAAAAACAAGTGCAGAATGCCTCTACAATATTAATCGTGGTAAATAGCAATACTCTTCTTACTGATATCCCTGAACTGACAGCTGAGACTGCACTGCATGGTATATCTTCTTAAGATTGATCTCATAATGTTTGCCAAAGGAACCGCAAGAACTCTTGGTTTGTCAGTGTACACAGCTCTGTAATTCCATTCCTGTGAGACTATGAGGACAGCAGTGGTATCGTGATGGGACGGGAAGTTGGGATATGGACCCCGTCTGGCGCCTCGAAGACTGCTCTAACCCAACCTGGGATGTAAAAGATCCCAAATATGACATGACCCCATGTTTGTGGTGACGGCGTAACATGATGATCACAAACTTCAAAACACACTCCACAACATAACTTTAATCACTGATGGCAGTCTCACACCACCTGACTGAGCACAGGGGAGGGTTGTTATGATGTTAGCCAGCTGCTACAGAACACAGCGGGATGCTTTTAGATTTAGCACAGTAGAAAAAATAGATGCAGCTGCATCTAGAAATTTGTCCCAGACAATGTAGAACCTCATTCCTAGTGTCCAAACGCCTCTCAGCTTTATACCAGGTATTTCAAACAAAATGACCTTTGTAGCTTTTGGGAAATCCAACAGCCCAGGACTGCAGTGACTGACACCTCATTAACCCACCACAGCCCTGCAGGGGCCAACACACCAAAGTATCCCTTTCTTTGTACCATTTGTCCCGCCCATGTGGGTGCTTGCTGCCCCCCAGAATAACTACAAGGGGTCAGAGTGTTGAGTGAGTTCACAGCAAATGAAACACACACACACACACACACACACACACAGACATCTACACACTTACTCGCACACAGGTGCAGACAACAACACCCCATTAGGCCTGACGAGTTGTAGGCGACACCCTGGGGGAATTGTTAGTATGAGAGCCACAGCTTGAGAGCATTCATGGCTTCTAGTTCAGGGCCATAAAGCTCCCCATGAAGTGGAAACATCCATTCACTGTTACTGTCATGTCCACATTTATCAATCACACTGTAAAAACAGCGTGCTGTGTAGCTTTTAAAGCCATTTTTAGATAGCATAGATTATCAGTATTGTAATATTCATAATTGTGTTGGCACACAGTTGAAAAACATGTAGAGTCTGGTTATTAAAAGAAATCTTCCTATTGTCATGAATACTGGGTCACTCTCATAACAAGCCTGAGCGTGCAATGAAAAAAGCAAAATATCAGCCTCATAGTGACTACAGGAAAACTCAAGGGATCATCTAAGTCAGTATAGGGATCATCCTCTGGGGACCATGAACATGTGTGAGAAGCACTTCTACTGCAGATGACAAGTTTCCAGCTGCCTGGTAGAAAAAGAGGCACCTGCTGTCTTTTGACCATGATGTAGTGATGACAGAGTAAAATCCAGAACAAGAGGCAGCTTTCACCAACAACCCCTGATCACATCAGGCCACACAATATATATATCTACATATATTTATATATATATTGCGTCTGTCTCATTCTCATGAACACAATATCTCAAAAAGGCCTTAAGGGAATTTGGCACAAATTTAGCACAAATATCTACTCGAATGTAAGGATGAACTAATTAGAATTTGGTGGTCTAAGGTCAAAGTTCAAGGTCACTGTGACCTCACAAAACATCTTTTTGGCAGTAACTCAAGAAAATTTCACACAAATGTCTAACACAATAAAATGAAGTGATGACATTTTATGTCCAAAAGGTCAACATCACTGTGACATCATAACATTCTGCAAATTCACCTATCTGGTCATAATTTTAATAACAGAAGGGGAGACATCTTGGTTGTTTTTATAGTATTATTCAACTTTCAGGGTTAAAGTGGAGTCTGGACAGATATGGATATAAACTGTAACTGCGACTCATTCACGGAGGGAACCGCAATTCTAGTTATTAATTTAATCCAGCATGAAACCCATCCCAGAATGCATCCTGCATGACAGGTGTGCCAGTCCCATGTAATACTGTATGCAGTGCATTAATATAAAGTAATGAGATCATTGGAAGGAGGTTATGGGGTACATAGGCACTACTGAATGTATGTGCACACTGTATCCATGTGTGTGTATCTGTGTGTGTGTGTGTGTGGGTGTCTGTGTGTGTGTCTGTGTGTGTGTCTGTGTCTGTGTCTGTGAACATATGCTTACTAGTGGTAACAGACCCATGAATTTGTCAAGTACATCTAAGAAGTGAAGTAAATGTAAATGAGTTGTTATCTGGGTCAAAGTTTATGTGTTTTGCATATGCATTGCATATCTTTACAGAAGCAGTGTTTAGCTGATTTTACTTTATGTGTATGTACCACTCTGTGTGTATGTGCGTATGTGTGTGTGTGTGTGTGTGTGCCCTTTGCAGAGGCAGTTTGTAATCAGCTGTCAAAGTGGGCTCAGTCCCCATCGCAGCAGTTCAGAGCCGCATGCTGGGCGGTGTAAAGCTCTCAGGTCCACTCTGCACACTGATCTGTGCACCAGCAGCAGCAGCAGCAGCACTGAGGGTGGTGGACCGACAGGACACACACTGAACCGGCGCTTTTTCAGCCCATTGACTAGCTGTATTATGTCAACTGTAAACATGGTGGTGTGAGTGTGTGAGTCATTTTGTGTGTTTGGTTTGCCTATTTTCAGAGTTCTGTGACCACCTTTGGAACCAATTGAAAAAAGGTAAGACCTGAAACAGATCAATATCTAATCATGGTTAGAATGATGTGATATCCATCACTGCTATTACAGAATGCTATTACTGCTACTGCTGTTAATAGGAAATTATATTAGCAGGATAGCAAAATATTAAAGTGCAATTTTTGATTCATTTTGTACAAATGGCCACTGTCCAAATGTGTACTAAAAATACTCAAACTCAAATGTCTTTCTACATCTTACATATAGCCTACTTTGTTGATAGAATTATTATTGAAAAATTAAATGAGTTTTTTTTCCAATATACACTAGGGATATGTGTATGCGTGTAAACGCATTAAAGTTGTACTAAAAGATTAGTGTGAATATTAAAATTGTGAGATTAAGGATAAATAAAATGGATTAGCAGAGGAACTTCTCATCCCCTATTGCACCTCTCGACCCTCAGATCTGGCGACTAATCACTGCTGTCCATTCCACGCATCCACTTAAAAACCAAAGGTGAACAAGCATTTTCAGTTGTTGGACCGCAACTGTGGAATAGTTTGTCTCTAACAATTAAAATTTACCCCTCTGCTGAAACCCACCTAAAAACCCGTCTCTTTTCTTTAGCTCCTTAATTATCATGAAGATGTGCGGAACACACTTAATTGTGTTATTGGTGCACGGCTGCTTGAGCTATGATTTCATCAAGATACGGTACGCTTTTATTGACTGACTTATAGTTTATTCTTTATGTTTATGTTCTTATTTTGATTATTATTTCATTTTATTTAATCTCTTTGTAAAGCAATTTAGTCAATGTGTCATATAAATAAACTTGACTTGACAATGACATACAAAGGTCAGAAGACAGAGTTCAACAACCGAATGTCCTGATGAAAGCAGGTTTTTTTTTTTAGTTGCTCTAGGCTGGACGTGCAGCTATAAAGATTTTTGCTGGAGCCTTGAAATAAAACAGAAATAAAGGAAAATAATAATAATAATAATAATTCACATTATTATATGCAATAATGAGGGTAATAATGGAAGGCAGTTTATTATTTTTGTTGTCTTTCATCCATGATCCTAAACCAGAGTCAAACCATGGATTGTGGTTAGATAGTACATGTTTTACCCTTACCACCCATATCATTACTAGAACCCCCTCCATAGATCGTATCACTCCTGGTCTCGAGCAACTTAAATATCACATCAATTTCAAGATTCTGCTTCTCACCTGTAAGGCCCTTCATAATCAAGTCCCTTCCTACCTGTCTGAACTCCTTCATATCTACACAACCTCCCGTGCTCTCCAGCTCACATCATCATCTGCCTGCTTGACTACATGGGTTCTAGAGCCCTCAGCCGTTCTGCCCGCCGCCCCGGGAATTCTCTCCCCCATGACATTTGCAATATTGACTCCCTTTCCACTTTCAATTCCAATCTGAATACACACCTTTTCATATTCAGGCTGATTTAACGGAAACACACATATGGTGGCCTGCAGTGATGATTTATCCGCTGTGAGGGTCCTAAGGACAGAGGGATGTTGTATGCTGTAAAGCCCTGTGAGGCAAACTGTGATTTGTGATATTGGGCTTTATAAATAAAATTGATTGATTGATTGATTGATTGATTGATTGATTGATGACTTTATGCTGATGATTTTATACCTAATATTTATAATAATGATTTTTGTCTAGTCATTTTATTAACTTGTATTATATATTACAGAATTGTTTGATTCTATGATCTCTTGATACATTGCCGCTTGTTTTTTCTTTTTTAACTATGTCTTATAAGGTGTCCTTGAGTGCTCTGAAAAGTGCCTATAAATAAAATGCATTATTATTATTACTATTATTATAATTATCATGATCATCAGGACCAGGATCCTTTATCTGTGGTTAAAGGGTCAATGGAGCCGATACAGCTGTTTTTGACCAACATGACATGAAAATTTTCTCACATAAATGAAAAGTCAAAAAAACATCTGTGCAACTGGAAAAATTAATAATGCCAAATGTTGCAATTTTGTCTTTTAGGGGTTCATGTTAGGATAAACACCCTGCTTTGCTATCGCTAGGGAAGGATTAAGCTCAGACAAAAATTGTTTGCAAGGGCATAGAATTTGTGTGAACATTGGTGGAGGTTTGGTTTCTCTGCAAGAACATTTTAAGTATCAAACACTTAATTTCCTGCGTTCTTGTGAATTTATATGCACCAATTTCTGCTTTTTCTGCATTCTTTCATGGTGTCTTTAATTTTGTCGAAACAAAATTCTTCTGCTAATTTCATGTTTTTATTGGGGAGGACAAATGTTCATGTTCTTATTATTTGGGAGGACGTGTCCCCTGCGTCACCCCTAAAATCTACACTGGAATTTCATACAATGTCATTTTGTTTAGCACATATTTTCAGTGAGTCTCTCCTCAAGACGTTTGTAGTGTTACAGTTATTTATTGGCATGGAAAGTAGCATAATTGTGTCAAACATTATAGGAGAGAGCTAAAGAGAAGGCATTCAGGCATGGTGAAGTGGAAAGCAATGGACAGTTTTTTGTTATTGTAAGTAATGATTTGTTCCAGCAGCAGCAGTGAAAAACGTTTGATCTATAAATGCTGTTTTTTAATATATTCCAATAAGTAGTCAAAAATCTATGTGTTTTTACACCCCTCAGGTTTGATTTCTTTTGTTCTCTCCATGTGTGGGTACAGATGATCGAGCTGGGCCTCCCTGACGGCAGCCTGATCGACGAGCTGATGGAGCTGACGGCACAGAGCCTCAGTCAGCTTGAGATCCAGGAACATTTTAACATCATCAAGGAGATCGGTCGAGGGAAATACGGCAAAGTGCTGCTTGTGACGCATCGCTTCAGGGGTATGACTGCACTTTCAATTCTCTTCAAGTTGAGAACCTTTCAGCAATCACCAATTACAGAAATATAATAATGGTCATAAAGTCTTGCTGATCTGAAACCACTTTTTCACAATTAAAAAGGCAGGGGGTAAAAAGTAGAACTAAAACAAATGAGTTGAATAATAATAATTTAAGTTCTTTGTTTAATATGTTTTACTTTTTTGTAACTGTCAGCCCAGTTACAATTCTATGTGGGTGTTCTGAAATCCCCCAAATTAGTGGGCATTTCACTGAAATGAAATAAATGAATGAAAATAAATAACTAGAGCAATGACAAAGGGGAGAGCAGAACGCTAAGCATGAGCTGGCATAAAGCTGGCTGGCTCGAGGCCTGGAGGCTTAGATAACCATTGGAACTGCAATCGGGGGTGACCTGGGTGAAGTTTAATGTTGTAGAAAAGCCTTGCAATGGATATTAGATAGTCATTACAGTATGAAGCATAATACCTAATATCAGTTCAATGTCACTGCAGTGGTTATAAATATCTGTAATACTTCATTTCCCTAGTAAGACAAAGAAGATGTGCATGAACAGTTTTAATAACAGCCAAAGTAAAGTATGGATGTTGCGCAGGGACTCCCATGGCCTTGAAAGTGATGCCCAAAGCCTCGACTAAGCTGCAGGGCTTTCTGCGAGAGTACTGCATCTCCTTACACCTGTCATGCCACCCCTGCATCGTGGGCCTCTTTGGCATTGCCTTCCAGTCTGATGAGCACTACTGCTTTGCCCAGGAGCTTGTGATCGGCAGGGACCTGTTTGCTGTCATCCAACCAAAGGTGAGTCAAACACTGGCAAAACACCACTAAGACACTGAGGCTAATACCAGGCTACTGGCTTTGTGAGGCTGTATTTAGGTACAGCACGGTGCTTTGAGAAGAATGCTAATGCCAGCATGCTAACCAGCTCACAGTGTCACAACTGACACAACTGTTTTAATTTAGCATGTTGGCATGCTAATTTTTGCTAATTAGTACGGAACACAAAGTACAGTTGAGGTTGATGGGAATTTTATTAGAACGTCTTTTCTGGAGTGTTAGGCCTACCTGAGCAGTTGCTAACGTCCAACAACAAACGGTTCAAGGGTCCCAACAATCTTACATTGACAGCGAAACAGCTCTACTCTGGCTTCAAACCTGTTAATAAACATTAGCCGTGTGATGCTAACAGAAGCCCTGTAACTGTCTGTGTAACTGTCTGTTGTCCGAAGAACAGAGCACGCACTTCCACACCAGAAGTCCCATTATAAACACAGACAGCACATTTATAAGCACAGATATAAGTCAAGCTGTAACCGTAGCTCAACAAGGCCATTTAACTGGACCACTGTCCTTGTCTCGGTATACAAGCATGGTACAGGAATCGATTTACTGACCAAAGTATGTCTGCTTCCACTAAGATAAGTGGCAATATGTTCCCTTCCAGTTTGTTAGTATTGACCTTTTCCCGGTTGACCTTTTACATCACAGACCAAACAATCTAGAGGTCCATGTCATTGGTGCGTCATCCCATTAGTCCGACGTCCCGTTGTTCCGATATGTGATTATACTAGGCTATACTGTATTTGTGTACCATAGAGGATCAGCAAATGCAACAAAAGTAGGCTACTGGTCGAGATACAAGTGTCATAGAGAGGAGAGAGTGAAACACCATAACCTCCTGTTATTAACTCTGGGGTCGGGGTTGTGTGGGGAGCTCTCCGCAGTGCTGAACGGCTCCCGGTGGGCGTATTTCTGCCTTGATGGTGCACCGCAACCAGCTCTGGGTCAGCTGGGAAAGGCTTGAGGCGAAGCAGGCTCACGGCTTATGTGTTTGCCACTTTCTTTTTCATTTTAATCCACACCATGATCTTTTCCTGACCCTAACCAAGTGGTTTTTGTGCCTAAATCTAACCAGACCTTAACCACAGGGCATCATGATTTCGGAACAATGGGACTTCGGAACAATGGGTTTAATATGGTCGGAACAATGGGCTGTGGGACCAATGGGCAGACCCCCCAACCTCTAGCATTGTCCAGCTGTTCTGCCACTTTTTTAAACAGGTGGCCAGTCTGTGTTTTCCTCCCATCCATGTAGTTCAAAATATTTATCCCCTCAGCTAACACAGCATGAAAGATGTCTCGTGATCCATTCAAAAATGCATGGTTCTGGATGTAGATTTCGTCATGTTGTTACCAGCTTCTTCTGTTATGCATTTAATGCTATTCGACTTCCAGGTCAAAGCCCTGGGTGGAAACTGGAGCATGTGCAAAGCACCAAGGCCAGTTTGGGTCCGACTGACTGTACACATGCAGGACTGATTCGACTCCCATTTGCATTATCTGGGTGTGTTAGTCCGACTTTGAGAATGTAAGAACTTTGTATTTAAAAGCCTCTAGGCTTTAGTTTTATAATAAATACAGATTGTGATATTCACAATTCTCTGAGGTGTAGGGCTGATATAAGGGCAATATTAACGCAAGCTGTCCAGCAACTCATAAAAGAGAAAGAACAACAACCACACTTCCTCATCAACAATGACACAGTGGTATTAAAACAGACATAAGACAAGATCAGTTAAAATAAGTGCATGAATAGAAATTAAATTAAAAGAATATTGTCCATTCCACAGTCCAGCCAGTTGTGGCTAATGTGATGTGTGTAACTGTGTGTGTGACTGGATTCAGGAAGTGTTAAACGGTCTTATTGCTGTCGGGATCCAGCCTTATTTTCTTTACATGGTACTTTGTGATGAGTGCTCACTTTGTAAATAACACAAAGAGTCCTCTCTCTCCTTTATCTGATTCTTTCAGGTGGGTATCCCTGAATCTTCAGTAAAACGGTGTGTCCTCCAGATCGCCAGTGCACTGGAGTTTATCCACAGCCATGGTCTGGTTCATCGTGATGTCAAGCCTGAAAACATCCTCCTGTTGGACAATCACTGCTGCCAAGTGAAGCTGGCAGACTTTGGCCTGGCCCAGAAGAGAGGCACTCTGATACGCTTTATCACAGGAACCCTGCCCTACATGGCCCCGGAGCTTTGTACCGTGGCCCTGATGGAGGGTCAGAAAGAAGTGACCGCTCCTCCGCTTAGTGTGGAACCTAGCCTGGACACCTGGGCCTTCGGGGTGGTTATCTTCTGCATCCTTACGGGCTACTTTCCCTGGGAGCGCTGCATGGAGTCAGATGACTTCTACCAGGAGTTTGCAGACTGGTGCAGAATGGAGGTGAAACCCAACACAGAGGAGGACATTCCTCCTCTGTGGAGAAGGTTCACTCCAGAAGCCATGGAGATGTTCAGTAAGCTTCTGGATCTGGATGTAGAAAAGAGGTGTACAGTAGGGGAGGTGAGAGCGTATGTGGACAAGGACTGGCTTAAGAAGGTACACGGGACTGGGCAGCAGCAGACAGCAGAAAAGGAAAAAGTCAGTGCCTTTAGGAATAATCCTGGGCATGGCAAGGTGGTGCAGCCTAATACTTAGCAACAGACTGCATTTGTATATAATATATAGCTTCTATATGCCCAGACAGCATGTCAAATATACAGTCATAGGTGCCTGGCATCAGGCATGTGATTTGCAGTGATGAATGATGAAGACCATTTGACAGCAACATAAAGTTCACAGATGCTGCAGAAATACTCTGGTCCTTTATTTAAAGGAGCAGTGTGAAGAATTTAGTGCCATTTAGTGGCAGCGTTGGGGTCTTCACTTTAAAAGGATAATGTATTACTCATTACTTTAAAAAATGAATGCTTTACTGTACTTATATACTCCCTGTGGAAATCACTCACATAACTTTTTTGTTACTCTGCAACATCACCTGAGATGCACTGTCACATATGTGTGCGCGCTGCTGATGTTACACAATGTCAATCATGCAGTGCGCTGGAAATTAAATCGGCATATTTAAGACTGACCGGCCGGTCGCAGGTCACGGCCAGCCACATGAAAATTGGCCCAATTACGAGCACTGCCGATTAATCGGTACAAGTCTGATAAAAAGTATAAAAGAGGTTGGCCTTTTCTAACATTGCCTGGTACAAATATTAATTATTTATTTATTATTCCACTAGTGGATGTTGCTGCTGCCGGCATCTGCCCATTATGTACATAGTTTAAGAACTTATGTAACTCAAGTAATGACATAACTGTTTGATTAGTGACTGTGGTGTGATTACTGAATTTAGACAGTAACATGTTACATTACTAATGTAATGTGATTACAGTAAGAGTACAATGTGTTACGTGTTACCCCACAACACTGACGTTGTAGCCAACTGAATATCCCTCCCTTTCCAAGTGTGTAAAGAGCCTATTGGCATTGACATGAAAACATGAAAGGCTAAATGCTACTATGGAAACATTTCAGTACAACATGGCGGTCGACATGAAAGAGCACCCACTCCCTAATAAGATATGAAGGGCTAATTCTAAGCTAATAAAAACAGAATGATTCTTAGTTTCAGGTGATACACTAATGAATATTGTATTTCATTTCTGCCAATGGCGCCCCATAAATCCTACACAGTGCTCCTTAAAGTCCTGCATTCAAAATTTACTAAATTAAAGTATTTCAAGCAAAGTGCATCCTTACTAACAGTAATATATACTGATCATACATTGTATGTTATGTTTTGAATTATTATTACTTTAAATAGGATTGTTTAGTTGATTTAGCAACTTTAAACTTACACCACTAAAGCCTGCATTATTACTTAGTCTTCTTTATGTTAGTTTACTGCACTCACATGGGACCAGGTCGTACTCGTGTAGGAGTACTCATTGGTCCCTGGGTCTAATGAAGGAGGGGGACAACACAGCCCCAAAACAGGTTAATCCCCTTAACAGGTCAATGCAGCCATGCTGCTAGGGTATTTCAACCCATAAAAATTCGTCATATTTTATAGATCATATGTTTTGAATGTAAAATCTGGATGTGCAAAGTAACTATAGCTGTCAGATCAATGTAAATTAGTAAAATGTTGTTAAGTTGTTAAATGTAAATGTAAAATGTAACATCAATATAAATACTCAAGTTCAAGTATCAAAAAGTTGTCAGTTTTATGAGAGGTACTACTCAAACTGTGAAAACAGTAGTATGATGTCCTTTGTGACTTTGGAGGGAGCTTAAGTTTAAGTTCCATAAAATAACCCTGATGATGTGATTGTGGTTATCATGCATCGGGCTTTAAAAGAAGTGGACACGCAATGCATTGTGGGAATGTAAGATCCAATGTTCTTTGAGCTTGACCCATACGAGAGATATAAAGCCAGGATGTCTCAGCCATTGCTGCACCATTCCTCTTTAGTCTTCCAACCTTATTGGAGTGCAGTACTAAAATGCTGGCCCTTCAGGCACAATATCAGAATAAATGTACATAGTTATTTTCAGCTGCTGATGGGTAAATATTAATGATTATTATGTATAACATGACTGAACATTTAACAACATTTAACACTGAACAAGTTAAGCCCATTTAGTTGCACTACATGTTTTAATCAAAGATGCTTTTAAAGGCCCAGATTGTAAGATTTAGGGGGATTTAGTGGCATCTAGTGGTGAGGACTGCAGACTGCAACCAGCTTAAGCTTCTCAAGTTTGGAAAGCTATTCTTCTGCAGAGGTCTCTTCCTCTCCAATACAAGACAAGACTCTCTAAAACTGCTGGAGACAGACCATTAACTTCACATCTGCAAATGTGCGCTCACCTTATTTCTGATTCAGATGTTCAGGAAGTTTTTATTGTGAGCCGAATTATCTGCAGAAGTCTATTCCTCTCCAAAACAAAGTGACACGTTGATTAAAACTGGTAAAAAGTACTGAATAAAGCAGTTTCACATTACAAAGCTGTGTCTCTCTGGTGCTGTTTAGCATGTCCGAGAGGGCTGTTAGCCTAGCACCTGCTAATGTGCGTGCACCTGATATTTTTGATAACTTAAGATCAAGATGTTTAAGAGGTTTTTACTGGGAGCAGAATTACCTGCAAGGGTCCTTTCCTCTCCGAAACAAACTGTCCCTGTGGTTTAAACTGGTAAAAACACCAAATAAAGCAGTTTGACATTAAAAAATATGTGTTTTTCTGACTCTTAATGCAAAGGGGCACATGGACATATCTAGAATCAGTTTTTGGTTTGTCCATTCTCTGCTACTGTGGAAACATGGCAATCTCTGCAGATGAGGAACCACTCCCTGTGTAGATAACAAAAAACAGGATTCTTAGTTTCAGGTGATTATACACTAAAAAAACATATACTTATCATATTCCATTTCTGCCAATATATTCCCCTAAATCCTATAGTGAAGTCAGTTAGTGTGAAGTATTTTGCAGTACCAGACAAAACACAAACCCATTGCTTCTTGGACTGAATAGTCCCACAGCATAACATTCTGGTGCAGCAGAGGAAGTATTAGGGTTTTGTGGATAGCAACTGTCGGCTTCACCATGTGTTTCCAGATATCCTGCCAGACATCATCTGGAGTGCAACAGACTGCTGTTGCATGTTCTGACCTTCTGCCTTTGGGGATGGCACTGTTGTGTAAAGTTTGCACAAAAAAGTTGTGCAGTTCTACATATATATATATATATATATATATATATATATATATATATATATATATATATATATATATAGAGAGAGAGAGAGAGAGAGAGAGAGAGAGAGAGAGAGAGAGAGAGAGATACATAGTTGAGTTTTAACTGCGGATTCCTTTTTGAGATCATTTTAATACAGTGGCTAAATACAGCATTAATTTCTCTATATACTGTACCATATATACCGTAAGATGTGTGGAATTTGCATGCTTTCCTGATTGACTGCAATTCAACGGAAATGAAACTTCTCATAAATCAAAGTTCATTGATAAAATTTGCCTTCAACTGCACCACAACTTACAGTCTGTCATTTAATATTAATGCAGGATGCATCTATATAAGTTATATACTAATCAATATTTTGAAAGTTTTTTAAGTTAAAACATGTTGAGCTATGTATGAGCTTAACTTTTTGTGTATTTTGTTATTTTTATATAGATTTTGTAATTAAGAAAACCATAAAAACCATTTAAAAAAAGCTTTGCTTGGTGTGACGACAGACTCATTTCTGTAACTGTTTTTATCATATCACCCACACAGTTCACATGATCTTTGTATCATTGCTCATAATGTTGTGATGTAAGAGCATGTAGATTAAAATGGAAAATTGAAAAAATAAAAATCATGCATCCATCCACTTAGTCTTGTTTTTCCATCCACTCTCTTGTGCATATATCACATTGCTGTCCTTGGTTAGAGCCATGACATAGGTCAGATCTCAGTATCTGTCTCACTCAGATTTCACTCCCCCCTCTCATCTACTTCACTACACTGGCCCTCTTCAGCCCCTTTACATTTTATAATCTCTTTGCAATCTGCTACAGATGGCTCTCCACTGATGGATGTCCTGCTTTTGTTGGAGAATAGGGGACACCACAGGTGCTTTCAGGACAGGACGTGTCGGCCTCTGAAAGGGGGGCAGACCCAAATTGGCCCGGGGCCTGATCCTGCTCGGCCCCCTCATGCTTTACAGCATATTTAGGGCATTACACTAACCAGGGTCATCTTTCAGCTGACCCCTGGGCCTGACCGCACAACCAGGCCATTCATACAAACTAATACAGCCAAGTAAATCTGACCGCAAAGCCCTCCGTGCTGGCATTCACACATACAGTAACAGACCCAGCGTTTAAAAACATTAAAACAATGTTTTGCATGCCTGTTCAATGTAACACAGCTTTATGACCAGTTAATTAAACTTGTAGACTTTAAAAATCTTGCTTCACAAGAGAACTTTAAAATGTAAGTTATTTAGGTGTTTCAGATTATGCTTTCCTGCTAAGTGTAAGAAACTCTCGGTAGTAGACTAAACAGATAAGCAAAGCATCATTTCCAGGAAACTACATCTACACAAGAATCATGAGTCTTATCATCACATGACTTCCTTTGCCTGCCAAATAAAGATTGCTTCATGCTGTTAAGAGAGACACTGTGGTCATAGACTTTCCCCTTTACCTTATCTACAAGGCAAGGGTGTCATGTTGCCAGTACTTGAGTACTTAAACATTGCATAAATAAATCATCATGCACTGTGACAGATGGATACACATGTCCCGGAAAAGGGTCATTTTTGGCCCTTTTGGCAACCAATGGCAGTGGTTTCCAGCCAGGGTGCTTTTGCAGTTACCAAGGGATGCCTGGAGAGATTGTAGCATACTCAGCTTTATAAAAATGTAGATATTATGATATAGATAATTTACTCATGCTTTATCTTACTAATGCATGTTTCTGACTAGGTTGCTGTCCTTTTCAATGCCCCTTTAGTGCCTGCAATCCCTAATCTTAGAGGCCCTCGACACTTTCCACCCATCCCCTGTAAGGCATCTCAACACCTTGATCCCCTAGACTTTTCATGTTCTGTGGAGGAGCTGGCTACTAAATTTTTGCACTGTGCTGTAGCTCCCTTTAAAATGTCTAAACCGTGTCCTACCTTAAAGAAACAACCTCCATTGTTTAATGGCCGGGTTAAGGGCATTAGAAGGGCAGCCAGATGTGCTGAACAGAAATAGAAAGCATCCAAATTATGTTGCAATTTCAATTCCATGAGCTTCAAAAATAATTAAATGACACTGTAAAAGAAGAAAGATCAACATACTTCTCACATCTTATTGCTATAAATCCTCACAACCCCAAACTGCTATTTAGGACAATTAATTCTCTTATCTAGCATCCTCCAGATTCCAATGGAGTCCCTTCTTTTGAAGGATGTCAGGCATTTTGGTCCGTCTTTGTCGATAACGTCTCCAGCATCAGAGCCCAAATCATTCCATTACTGTCTATCTTACCACGCAGAGAGGTGCATCAGACTTTTGACTCATTTTATCTGTCAGTCAGATTTATCAGTCAGATTTAGTGAGGATGATTAATGGCATGAAATCTTCCACCTCCCTTTTGGATGTGTTATCAACAAGACTTTTAAAAGAGGTCTCTGCCTTTTTATCTTCAGATATTTTATTTCACAAGTCCTTATCTTCAGGAGTTGTGCCTCCAATTTTAAAATCAGCAGTTGTTCAACCCCTTTTAAAAAATATAATCTCGATGAGGATAATCTTAATAATTTTAGGCCCACATCCAAATTACCGTTTCCAAGTACTAGAGAAAATAGTACATTCTCAGTTATTATCACTCATGAATGACCACTCACTTTTTGAGAAGTTTCAGTGTGGTTTGCAAAGTCATCAAAATACAGGAACTGCACTTTTAAAAGTTTTAAATATAACATAATATATTGTAATATAATAATATTAGGATGCATTCAGGAGATGGTTGTTGTACAGTCTGGGCGTTACTCGACTTATCTGCTGCTTTTGACACTGTGGATCTTGGCTTATTAATTGATCGACTGGACAACTGGGTTGACATGACTGGATGCTTTACACTGGTTCAGGTCTTACCTAAATAACAGAACCATCTCCATATCAATTGGGAATGTCTTGTCTAGCCCCGCTAATATCACCTGTGGCATTCCTCAAGGGTCCTTTTTTGGCCCTCTACTGTTTAGTATCCAGTGTTGGGTAAGGGTTACTTTAAAAGTAATCAAAGTACGTTACTGTGTTACTTTCTAAAAAAGAAGAAGAAGAAAAGAAGAAAAGAAGTAGGACCTGATAAGTTTAAGAAAACAAATCATTGTCAGTAAGTAGTGAACAATAAGTAGTTTTAGGAGGAAAATAGATTTCCTCATGCGGAGATATTGGGTTTATTTTTAATAGTCACAAAAGTGTGATAAAGTATAAAGCTGTTATTTCAATCCCTGAACCTGGCTGTGCAATTGTAAAACTGCAAATTATTCAACATATTAACAAGCCTTAGATTTTGTTCATTTTGTAACTCTGTATGAATTTTCCTTTCTCTATATTCTGAATTCTAATTAGGAATGTCTTTTTTGTCTGTAGGAACAGTCTGTCTCACCCAATTGGCCTCATGCAGTCCCAATATCCCCAAATGAGTACTTCCTAATTAACAATGCCTTAGCTTGTGACTATTGCTAAATTGGGTCAAATTTCTTATCAAATTTACATATCAAACTACAAGCATTATTAAGCATAAATTCATGGGTTTCAACCATAATATGTGATCAGGTTTTGTACCTTGTCTACTTTTGTTTCAGGTTCAGCTGTAGACTGACTTGACACAGATAACTGGCATCTTGTTTTTACATGGATTAGTGTATTCTGCTGTTGCCACCACTAGATGGCCCAAAAAGTGTCCATGAACGAGGACAACAGGTCAAATAAAGTATAAAGTCAATAAAGTATGTGATTCGGCCTACCTAAAATGTAATGTCCTTAGGATGCAGGGTCGCAGGAAATTAAAGTGTGGTGTAAACCATTTATTAAATGTTCATGTACTGCTAATGTTAAAAAGTTGGCAATAAACTAAATATTTGAATTTTTCATAATCTAGCAATTTATTAACTGATAATAAAGTCAGGAGTTACAAATCATGAAGTCTTTATCATGTATTATATTAAAACACATACACCTCAGTTTCCCACAGACTTGAGTAAATTTTTACACCTTAACATCACATATTGTAATTACAAGCATGTAAAAACTATGCGGCAGAAAAGTCAAAATCTATGACTGAAAGTAACAGATAAACAGTTGGAACATCTACCACTGCAAGTGGTAGTAGTATGGGGGCAACCATGACTAAACTTTCTGGATGCAAAGATAGACACAGAGACCAAGCCTAAACTTTGACAAGCCCAGGAAAGTCATGCTATTTCTTAAAGAGGTACTTGAACCCATCCATCACTAATCTGGTCATAGCAAAATAACATGTTGATACAATTTCGTGAACTCCTGCTCGGTATCATCTCATTAACAACATAGAGTCCATCAATGAGTACATTTACATGCACACTAGTATCCCAGTTATGAGTATTCTGGCTTTGATTATATTTGAAGTATAGTGTTTAAGTAATGATGGTTATTTGTATGTTCACGTATGTGATTTTATTTATTCATTATGCAGGTTACTGCTTGTCTGTGCAGAAGGGGTCTTAATTTCTCAACTCTTCTGTCATTCCTGTACTGAGGTACAGATATTACACACAATCACACATTCACTTGACACGTTTTTTTGATCCCATATTTATTTTTGTTTTTTTTTCTCCTACATAATATAGGTGAGAGCACCCACAGTACTTTACTGTGAAATTGTACTTCTCCCTCCGGCTTGAGGTACCCTCGATGAAAGATTAAATCAACTATGCCTAAAAACTGCTCTGTTCCAGGATCTTTGTTTAGCAGCAATCCTCAACTGAATTGGGGGGGGGGGGGTTACATACAGTAAGAACCAGAGTTTATATTTGTCATTGCAAAGCTGAATGGTCACAGTATGATTAGATACTGTTATGTGTGGAGCATGTGTTGACACAAAGGCCGTACATATCAAAAAGTCATGTGTCTTCTCTCACTGCTCTACTCTGCCCCCCCCCCCCCCCCCCCAACCCCCTCACACGCACACACACACACACACACACACACACACAGAGCCATAGACGAGATATCCAGGCTTTCTGGATGACTCCATACACACAGGAGCACTATAAATAATACCATATTGTTTGTTATGGAAAATCACCACAACTGGGACCTTTCTCCCGGCCGATGGCTCGTTTGTCTGTCACCTCCATAAAAAGCCATCATGAGGTAGCTGAAGAAACTTTTAATCAACACTGATCTGTGTTTGAACAAATGAGGAACACAAGAGCCACAGCCAGCAGAGGAGATGGATTAGAGTGCTCGGGATGAATATTTGAAACATGAGGTTACAAACATTTGGTCAAAGGCATCTGAGGGCTCATACAAGACAAGGTTCTCGTTCTTTCAGAATAGTAAAACGTGCATTTGGAAAATGCAACACTGATTATAAAAGCTAGAGTGAAAAGATGATAAACTAAATAATAAAACTGACATTCACATAAGATGAGGTATGTCAAAGGTCATCTATAAAGAAACATTTCATATCCTGATTGGCTTTGTCACTGATAATCCATCCACGATACTATACAAAATAAATTCTGATAATTAAAATATTGCTGTGCTCATGACAGCTTCATAATGTTTACATCCGTTAAATAGACAGTTGCCTTCTACAGGTGTCCAGCCATATTATTTATGATAAGATATGTTCCGATCCAAGCTGCAGCAGTATAAGATCAGTTGAGGTGAACGTGCAAATGCAAAATATGATGTACTTCCAACTCATAATGTGGCGTTAAGAGGAGGAAGTAGTGGACTACCTAGCACTAACATCCCTAAATACAATGGTATTCTGTGGAAAATGGTAATGATTTAAAGGTATTGGGCTAAATGATGCCCAAACTGCAGAGTGAAAAAGCCATTTGCATTTAGTAATATTTCCAGATTTTATAACTGCATTATTTCCAAATTGAATGGAATAAACAACACTTCACTTGTAGCTACAAAGTCATTTTAGTGCCTCTTACAACTGTGTTTTACTGTATTGGAGCTCATTATCTGTTTATACACCAGGCACCACTTATTGGTGCCTACAGGAGGAGTTAATGAATACATTAACAAACACTTATACCTGCCTACAACCACTTAAAGTGTGCTATAAACAATTTATTAAATGTTTATGCGCATAACATTATGTACCACCAACACATAATGTAGTCATTCTTAAAAACTAGGTAATGGAACAATGAAAATTATTTAAAGGATAGTGCACCCAAAAATGAAAATTCAGCCATTATCTACTCACCCATATGCTGAGGGAGGCTCAGGTGAAGTTTTAGAGTCCTCACAACACTTGCGGAGATCCCAGGGGAGAGGGGGTAGCAACAAAACTCCACCTAATGGAGGCTTAAGGTGCCCCAGATTCAAACACATAATTGAAACCACAAAATATCTCCATACTGCTCGTCCATAGTGATCCAAATGTCCTGACATAAAAAGTTGTTTGGAAAAACGTCATTTGAACTCTGTTTTTAGCCTCATTGTAGCCTGTAGCTCTAACTGCTTCTCTCTGGAGTTTTGTTCCTCCCCCTTTCTAAACTTCACCTGAGCCTCCCTCGGCATATGGGTGAGTATAGCTGAATTTTCATTTTTGGGTGCACTATCCCTTTAAGATAATCGTGCAAACGTTAGTATGTTCCTTTAATGTCAGAGTGTGTAAAAGTAAGCCAGAGCACTGACCACCTGCTGTTTTGTTGTTAAGAGATCATGTCTGCTGTCAATAAAGAGGATTTCTTATCAAAATATTTCAAATTGGCTGAACAGTACAGCGCTAACACCCTTTGAGTTCCCTCTGGTCATGCTAGGTCCCACAGGATCCTGCTGTGCACAAGTGGCACTTGAGACTTTATGAAAACATTACCTCTTTCACTTAGAGATCTCTTGGTCTCTGCTGTATCTGTTTAAGCTTCAGCCACACAGTAGACGTAATCCACCATCATAATCCCTCAGCAAGGCCTCTGACAGCAGGCCTGGGTGTGATGTTTACATATCATACGAGGGCTGCTGCTTACAAATTAGTCCCTTTGGTAGTATCGCTGGCTCTCTGATCTCAGTGGCCCTTGGCTAACTCCCGATTAAACATGTGAGACTCTATCAGGTCCGTTGATCTCTAAAAAGCAGCACCAGTATGTCTGTCAGTCCCTTACGGATGGCCTTACTCATGTTAACATTCGTACAGAGCAGCTGTTCCCTCTCCATGTCTCAGCAGCTTGGGGGGAAATGTTCAGTGTATAAAGTATGTATAAGTGATTTATAGAGAATGTTCAAGTGCATGGAGATGAAACTGTATTCGAAATGTTCCGAGTGTTCGGTGTTTGAGAGTGTTTGGCTCTGTGTGATAGATGACAAGCAAGTTCATAATAGTGCAGTGTACTAATAACAAATCAACAAACCAAAATAAAACAGAGTGAATTTCAAGCAATGTGGAGTCCCTCGACAAACGATGTCTTGTGAAGAAAACGGCTTATTGTGCTGTGTATCAAACTATATACGACATATATAACATACAGTTTGATACTCAACATCTGAGCCATCTCCAAAACCTGAGACTCTCTGAGGCAGGGAGAGGATAGAACCTGAAATTGTAAACACAGAGCATACACAGAGCCTCGGCAAAGAATTCAATGTTGTTTCTGCACACAGCTTCTTATATAACACAATGGAGTGACGCTATGATGCACTGACTGAATTTAATTCTTTAGTTAAACATGAAATACAAGATATACAGCATCTTTACAGGAGTACAAAAATAACGCAATTTACGTAACACACTTTTTTTTTGTTGTTACCAGTTAAATGTAAAACATATAAATTGTCAAGCAATAGAAGTCGAAAATAGAAACATTTTTTTGCATTTCTTGCTCAGAGTTAGATGAGAAGACTAATACTGATATTACATCTGTATGGTGAATATGAAGCTGCAGTAGAGCCAAGAGATGGTTAGCTTAGCTTAGAATCAAGACAGGAAACAGGGGGAAACAGCTAGCCTGCCTGTCCAAAGATACTTAAATCCACCGACTGGCACCTATAATTTTTAATATCCTATTTGTGTAATCAGTGCAAATATTGAAACCCCAAGTTGTTCGGGTTGATGTGTTAATTAGTGAATTTTGGCATCTGCAGACAGATGTTAGCTGGCTATGCTAGCTGTATTGGGCTGTACCCAGCTCAGAATTATGTCAGTCAAATTTGATTTGGCTGTTCAATACATGTGACTACTCTTTCTTTTTTCATATGAAAATGTAAAATTTGAACAGGGTGACAACAACGTTCACGTAGCATAGTAAGCAAGCCAAATTAGCCCCAGCTAATGCCTGCTAGCTACGCTAACAATGGGTCAGAAATGAGGAACAATTTTTTTTTCCCAACACTAGATATCAAACAGCCAGAGACTGTATCATTAGAGGTTGCTGCAAGCTGTAAACTCACTCCTTTTACGCAGAAGGCAGATGATAATGATCAGGAGGGATGATAATGATCTTGAAGCCTGAACGGGCAAAGCCTGTCTTCTGCGGGCAGCTGCCTCCATCTCACCAAGGCTCATCCTGGGTCTGGGTCAGCAGCTGTCTCTACACTGGACAGCATTGTAAAACTACTACTGTTTAATTACTGTTTTCCTTTTTCAGGCTAACCAGTTGCTGTAGCTTCATATTAACCCAACAGACATGAGAGTGGTATCTTTCTTCTCATCTAACTCTCTGCAACTATTCCCCTATATATATATATATATATATATATATATATATATAAAAACAATGTGTAAAATCTCAAAGTTCTACATCCTTACAAAGCTTATACAATTATAAAAATATATGATGTAACAATGTGTTGGTATGACCTGAGTTTACACTATCAGCTGTGTTCACTCATATAACATTTGTTTCATATTTTGCTGTCTCTGTGCTCTATGGAGCTAAATTTTCATCAGCTACAGGCCTTGGTAGTATGGGTGTTTGGATGGATTGCAATCAATGAAATGACAAACTGCTGCAAAACCAATCTCTTGTAAAATATTGCATAAGTCATAGAAGCTTAACTACTGTATATACAACTGCACATCATTCTTAAACAATCACATATGACTGTAAAACACAACAGGCAGTAGATTTTAGACCAATAAGAAAAAGATAAGCAACCGTGCTTATTGCTCTTCGTCCCATTCACTCTAATTTTGTACATTTGAAGAAAAAGGAAATTTTACCACCTGTTATCTTGTTGCAGGCCAAACCTTTTGATACCAAACAAAAGAAATAAAACTATCTTCATGTCAATGAAAGGTACACAAATCAGCAGTACACAGTCAGATTATTTTGTCATTATATACAGAAAATGTTTAGACAAAAATATTGTCTGATTTGAAATTATCAGTATGTCAGAGTATGCATATTTTAGTCAGTTTAATCTAGGGATGCATTTCTTTCTCTTTTCTTCCCGGGGTTGAGGGGAGTTGCTGGTTTGAAAATTATTTCACTTGGCTTTGAACCCAGTTTTGGCTCACCCATCTATGCCTGGCACCAGGTAGTCGTCATCCCCCTCCACTAATTCTGGAGGTGGCGCTGTGGCGCTCTCAGGTGCGGTTTGTGGGGTTTCGTGGATTTCAGCCTCCGTCGCAGTGATTTCAGGGCCGGCTTCGATGTCGTCGTAATTCTCCTGCGGGTCGTCCACCTCATAGGTCACCCCATCTGTTAAGAAGAAAGACAGTTCTATGTTAAAATGTGTGTAGTTGAATTAACAACAATATAATTAGTCAAAGATCCGTATGCAAGTTTGTGAAAAAGATACGATTCAGCTGGTTCAAAACTTTCCTTCGCTTTGATCGAGGGCACCCTCACGCATTTGGTTGTCTCCTGAGGCACCAGAAGTGGCGACTTGAGAGGTCAGCTGCTGAGCCTCAAGCATGTCATCAATATCATCGTAAGGTAAAGAGGAAGCGCTGTGCACATCGTTCTCTGTCATGACCTCTGGTAGGAATCCTGCACAAACGACAGCAACAGAACACCTTGCAAATACTTTCACACTGACTCACATCTCAAATCAAGAATAAACTCAATCATTAAAGATATTTTCATCATATCCCAAGTGCTTATTGTTACTTTGAAATCAAGTGTGAATGTCAGGGTACGCCTTTAATTATCCTTAAGGAGAGATTCTCCTGTTGCAGCAACAATGAGACAAGCTAAAAAGTAAGACTACAGAGACAAAGAACCATATGAACGAAATTAATTTAAAAAAAAAAATGAAATGGGACATTAATTAAAGCAATTAGAGAGGTGGCATTAAAAAAGTTAAACACAGCAAATACATTGTGCAAATATTTGTGCACAAGAACTCCAGTAGTGCAACTCTGGCTGATGATGTGTGAGCTATATATATTAAAAAGAATATGAATGAATAAAAGTACAAAATAATATAATGAATTATACAATGTTGTATGTAATATCTATATAGAAGTAGATGTAATGAATATATTATACAGCAATTATTTGATAATCTGACGTTTGTATTACATAATATAACCAATATTTAGTTATATAAAAGCACAATAAGCAATACAGTAATGTAATGTAGTATAATAAAATAATGCAATGTAAAATAAAATACTGTTACCACTTCTTATGCTACTATTCCCATAATAATAACAACTGAGGTGCAGCCTCTAATAAGGATTAATTGATTCAACAAATATATACAAATAAAAGTGAAGTGAATATGTTTTGAGACTCACTGCCGCGACTCAAGTCTTTCATTTCATTCTCTTTGTCTGTGACATCTTCGTAGTTGCCACTTTCAAACTCCTCTTCTTGTCTTGGCAACATTCTCGCTACATTAAAAAGAAGAAGAAGAAGATTAGACATTTACAGCTTTGTGACAAACAACTGTCTCGCACTAATGTAGAAAAGGTGGAAAACAGTTAGCACACAACACGCATACATTAAACTTTTTTTTTTTTTTTTACAGACTGTAACTCTTCCAGTTCTGTTCTTGCGTTTTCCTTCATGTAATTATTATGGTACTGATGTGCTACTATTTAAATTTAAGAAGCTTAAGAGCTGAAATATAAATGCTGGACAAAAGCAGCAGAGATATTATTATTCAAATGGTCTGATACAGCATAAAGCAGTCAGAGTTTGACCGCATGCAGGAAGACTGGCCTCTTGTGGCAAAAGGCTCCAGTACACCTTTTTTTTTTTTTTTTAATTTACACCGGGATGATCAGGATGGTCAGATAAATAGATTGACTGAGTTGCTTTTAAGTTTGTTGGAACAATAGTTTTTCAAGGCAATTCATTAACATTGAAGCAAATCATCAATCAGTATTTAATTGTAACCAAATTAATAACAACTAGCAGAGTATAGGTGCAACAGAGTAATGTACTCACATGAGAAATTCTTGCTTTTCTTGTTTTTCCTGACAATGTAGATTCGTAAAAATACAACAATCAGTATCACCAGAACCAGCAGAAATACCACTCCCAGGATAATAGGCACTGTGTTTTCAGGGGTCGGTGGTGGTGGTGGTGGTGGCACATAGCCTGAAATCAAACACAGTCACATTGTCATATCTGCATTTACTCACAGAGTGGGATGCTACTTGATTCATCACGTTATTTTGTGCCACGTCAGTCACATCAGAAATTAGATAAATTTTAAAATTTGTACAGTTTGCAGAAAAGGTGATTCCTATCCAAAACGACAGAATGAATATTTTGGGAACTAGCTTGATTTATTAGAAGATTCATGGTTTTGGTTACCGTTGCAGTAGATCTCAGCTGGTATGCTGTCACACGGCTCGTACTTGACACAGTAATCGATGTCCAGGATGTTTTTGCTGTCGCAATTCAGTGTTGTTTCCAACTTTTCCTTAAAATCATAGAGGCAGCATCGTCAGACTAATGAGTGGAACATCGTCAGACCCCCCCCCCCCCCCCCCCCCCCCCCCCCCCCCACACACACACACACACACAAAAAGTGTGATATAAAGACTTACTTTGTTTTGTTTATCTTCTGTCGTCATGCTCCTATTGTGACGATCACAACCAACGCTTTTACACAGCTTGTCCTTCATTTCCACGGAAAATGACTTCGGGGGACACACTTTTTCAAATTTGCCTCGATACATCACCTCAATCTGACCTCCACATTTGCTTGTGGTTTTGAACTTGACATTCTTGTCTGTAAAATAAATAAAGACGGTTTGCTAAACTGAGCATGAAGACTGCAAACAGAGAGAAAAGCTAGCCTGGCTCTGTCCAGAGGTACAAGAAGGAGAGTGTAAAGAAGCTGCAGTTTTAAATTTCATTTTTCACACAGAATACACACTGCTCTTTATCTGGATGCTAAACTAGATTGACCATCTCCTGTCTGTAGCTGACATGAGCGTTGCATCAGTCTTTTAATCTAACTCTCAGAAAGAAGAGCATAAAGCAAAAGTGTCAAACTATTGCGGTAATACTGTATTCTATCCTGTATTTGAATAAATATCCTAAAACTATTTCACATTTAATTGATTATCAAGTCAATTCTTGATATTCTTATAAAATATATGAAATAAGAATCAAGAATTAAAGCCAAATCATTTAAAATAATAATCACACAGAGAGGATTAGATGAATACTTTGCATTGTTTTGATGGCACAAATATCACATATACATACATATGCATACTTACCAATACAGGAAACATACACCAATTTTTCTTTACACTTGTCCTCGAATCTCTTGCAATTGCCGGGTTTGTGATGGTGGCTCTCACAGCTGACATGGTAGTAATCCATATTTGTATCAGGAGTTGTAAGACTGGGGACATCAGGGATAGCATCGCCACATCCCTCCTGTTGGCAAACCAACTGTGAGTCTCTGTGTTTCCAGGTACTGCTGCAAACCTTACTACCGTTTATTATCACTTCACCATGACACTTCTGCGAAAGGGTGACCTTGGGCTCATCTAGAAAGAAAAGCAATAAAACAACAAGATCAAAGTTGTGGTTTTTTGGTTAAAATATTCAACAGAGTATCTGTGTTCTCAAGGTTCTGTGTTCCGCAGCTTAAAATCCTCCTAATATGACCGATTAAAGAGAAATTTCAAAGGGTTTCATACTCTTCGCAATAGGTTTTTTTTTCCCTTGGACAAATGTTCAGTTTTTTCTTATTGTTTTTGGTGTGACTAAGTCATGGTATGGTATGATGTACATAATCACGGAAACATGTCAGTGTGTCACTCTGTCAGTCAGTCAGTCATTCTACCAGTGCGCCCCACTTTTAAGTCAATACAACATATAAACACTTTAGCTATCTGCCTTTCAACGTGCTACCTCAACTACTAATGTACAGTTTTAGCCTACTAACTATCCCACTATTGGCAATGGCACTACTGTACTTCCAATGAAGCAGTAGTACTCTCAAATGAACAAAAACTCTGTCTGAATACATTGCTCTTCTTAATGGGTTCAGCTGACTATTTAATCTGCAATTTCCTATGATCTGTATCCCAAACACACACCATGTGAAACTGTATGTGATCAACTGTCCACTCAATGGGTATGGACTAGTATATTATTATTAACATTATTATCATTATTATTATTCTTGTTATTATTATTATTCTTGTTATTATTATTATTATTATTATTATCATAAGTGTATTTCCTAAAATGTCAGACCTTTATGTGTAATAAAATGACTGTGAGGTAATGGTAAAAAGGAAGTAGCTTTTAGTTTTACTTTTTTTCAACACACTGCTGGTGTCATGTCTTGCTTTTAGATGGTTTCTGAAGCAACTACAGATTTTATTATCATTTGTCAATAATCCTACAGAAATAGATTTTACCTTGACATTCAATTGAGAGCTGTTCCACTTTTTCGTTCCCTTTGTCAAGGGCAAAGGTTTCATTTTCACACTTCCAGATGTTTTCTGGAACCTCTTTACTTGCACAGCTGAAGCTTGTGGCCCAGGACGACTGCAATGTTGTTGTATTAATTGACTTGAGACTGCCGCAACCCAGATCTTGGCAAAGTCTCTTCCCCAGTTCTCCTGTCCAGCCTTGAATGGAGACAGGGCTTATTTTCCCCTGCGAGACAACAGACACAGCTCCACTACAGGCCTTTTTGGCTACTGTCAGCTGTATCTTACTCCAGTCTAGAATAATCAGTGGGGGAGAGGTGAGATTAGATTCATGAAATACAACTTGTAATAAGCAGGAACTCAAAGATGCAGATTAAATGTTGTGGACACAAACTAGAGTAAAATAGCATCCACTGTGATTCCCTACCAATTTGACAAAGGCTCTTGCACATATTTGTCATGTCTAAAGAGTAGCTAATATTTTAATTAATAAAATGACCTTGATTAGGTTTGTGTTGATGTTAAAGTAGTGGTTCAATATTTCTGTCAATTTTGCTTTTTTGCTGAGAATTCGGTAAGAAAATCAATAAAGTGGTGCAGGGATGAGACCTAAACCCAGAGAAATGCTAACATTTTAGCACGCGCAGTGGGTTTTTTTAAAATATTTTTTTGGTGAGATGCCTAAAGTAAGGTCTGTGGTTGACACAAACTTAAGAGACTTTCCTTTTTTTTCCCCTTACGACATAAAATACACCAGTAAATACAACACTCATAACTTTTAAAGCATTTACGTACATGTCTTAGATAAAAAACGATTGCTAACAAGTGGCTAAACGAGACTACACAACGTCATCACACCAAACACAGCTGCAGTCCATCATTGTTTAGCTTAATTTTAGCTTTTCACTTTTGCCACTTCCAAAATCATAAAAGTGGTGTTCATTTGTGAAGATTTTTTTGCAGAACAACACATGTAAGTATCATAAACTTTTGTATGCCACAGAGGTTATTTTCTGAAAAAAAAGAAGAAAAAAAAGATCCCTTAGGCTTTTTGACGAGAGAACAAGGGCAATATTTACTTCCATGTTGACCTACACCATCCCTGCAGCACTCTGTACCACTTACATCATATAGGAAGCTATGTGCAGAGGCAAGTTAGCTTAGCTTAGCTTACCTTAGCTTAGCACAAAGACTGTTGCTGTGTCTCAAATCACGTACTTCTGTACTTAATATTTTGAGTGCATAAGTGCTTTCAAGTATAGAAAAATGCAGTGCACATTGAGTACCCGGATGGTGCACACAAAATGGTCAAAAAGTTGAGTGTGGAACTATGGACACTTCTCGCACTCAATGGTCGCCATCTTGGCTACGTAGAGGAAGGGGAGTGACCTCTTTTCAAACTGGAAATGGCGGCTGTGCCGGACTGTGCGACAGTACACGCTGCTGCATTGTACAAATTCATGTGTTTTTTGCACTAAGCACCACTGTATTGTTGTCGGGTATAAGCCAGCAGTATGTTTATTGGGTTAATTTAGCAGTCTGTAATGATTTGGTACCGAGAAAGATAACGCGAATGCTAATGCTAGTTTGCTAACTAGCTAATTTGCGGTCGTCATTTCCAGTGAGTGCACAATGGCCGTGTTTGGTTTGAGACAACACTACCCTGTCGAAATTCGCGCACTACGCCAATGCACAGAGTGCACATTATAGTATACTACTGAACATAGAAGTATACTAATGGAAGTATATGATTTGAGACACAGCATGTGACTTGAAGAGTTTAAAACTGGCCAAGAAATAGTCCGTTATTAACTTTAGAGGTGGTGATGGGCAGATTTTTTTTTATCCACTGGATGAAGCAAAGCTAGCTGTTTCCCACTGCGGTCTGTATGTTAAGTTAAGCTAACGGTCTCCTGGCCATAGCTTCATATTTGTCTTACAGATACGAAAGTGGTATCAGTCTTAACCTTTAACTCTGCGCAAGAGAGCGAATATGCATGTTACTATTACAATTCTTCTCAAGGAAGGTCTCAGATATGCTGCAATGCTAAAACAAAAACTGTTTCCTGACTTTTCCAACATGAAAAAATTACATAAAGAAAACATGACAAACACAAACTGTAGTTTGACAAAGACAAATCAATTTAAGACAAAAATAATTCCACTTACTGGAGCACTGGAGGCCACCAAGAGGGCAGTCTTTTTCAGAGGCTGTGATTAGACAAGCTTTTAATGACTCACTGTCACCTGAACACTCAATTTTTGAAATGACAGAAGTCTCTTTGGGTTTAGATCCTAAGTACTCAATGGGCTCGCCAGCCTGACCACATCCCAGCTCCTTGCAGATGGTGTTTTGTGTGTTCTTGTCTTGAAGAGCATCCCTGCAAACTGGGAGCAACATGCCTTCATACAACACCTTCACATTACCAGAGCATTTGTCTCTGGAAACATCCATTTTGGAGTTAACACTGCCTGCAACAAATCAATAAAAAGTACAGAGTTAAAACCTTATTTTATTTATGTCATCTGTCGCTTTAACAAAACAAACAAGAAATAAATAATTTGGATCAAAATATACACTGATGGTGAATAACATTAACTTTGTGCAAGAATCAAATGAGGTTTAAGAAAGGCAGGCTCGTGACCACTGAGTTATGGCCATTAAAATTTGTCAAGGGGTTGTGCACGGGTTTACAGAAAAACTATGATTAATATGTGCTTATATCACATAGATATGGTTTTAAGTGTGTTCAAGAGTTGTCATAATTTATATAAAATAGGACTTGTGAAAAAACAAGAGCCATATTTAAACAACAACAAGAAAAATTTAGCTGCTTTGTTATTGTTTTTTCTCCCCAGATGGTTGGAAATTTGTTTCAGGTGGAAAATGGTTTGGCCTATACTCATAGTTTTGTCTTGACTGATCACCAAAAATGAAAAAGAACTTCCCCCCAGATTTGATTGGAATCTGTGAGATGGTCTCACAAATGTCCAGCAAACAGACAACACTGCAGAATAAAAACTGATAATATCACCTACATGGTAAAGGTAATATCGTCAAAATCAATTGGAATTTGATAATGGGCATTTTGACACGATGACACATTCACGGATCACGTTTTACTTAATTTTTGGAAAATACATTAAAATAATCCATTACCTGAGCAAACAACATAGGCTGGGTCATAGTCGATAGGATTTGTGTCATTGCTGACGAAGTTGCACTGCTCCAGGTTGGTCGTCTCCTTTGTCATGTGCAAACTTTTGAAGATCACCTTACTTTTGAGGGGTTTGGAGATGGCATCGAAGACTCTGCCTCCACAGTCAAGCTTTTTACACAGCAAATTAGACATTTCGGTTGTCCAGGTGTCGGCACTCACACCTCCACACTTCTTGCCCACACAAATATTGACCATCCCCCAGCATCGATTGGCCAGTGTCATATTGATTGTTTCTGTTGTGGCAACCAAAAAGCAAATAGCAGGGACAAGGATTAGTATATATATATGTATGTATGTATGTACACACACACACACATACATGGACACTACAAGTAACATCACTGTACCTGAGCATTTCACAAAGGCAATAGTGCCATTATGGTTAGGTGGCAATGGTACTTTTTCGTCACATTCAAACAGGGATCTCTTGCTGGGTGGACAGCTGTAAGATTTCAGTTTAGATGTTTTATTTTCAACAAAAGTGTAATTTGTGGCCTTCCCACAATGCATCTGCTGACACACTGTGTCTGCACTCGTGGAGTTCCATGTCTCGTCAGACCCAGAGAGCCAGTAGGTTTCTTCGCCTTGCACTATCTTCACCTTACCAGAGCAGGCAGCATTTCCCTCCAGAATTACCACCTTGTGCCCTAACAGGGACAAAAAAACAAGAAATGCAGTTAGCCTTAAATTGTAATAGACTGATGACTTGTCCAGGCTGCCCCCTCTTCCTTTACAGTGCATGCTGGGATAGGTTTATGCCGTCACATAAACAGGAACAGGGATTGCACGTTATAGCAAGCAAGTTACTTTTGCCCAAGGATCCTGAAAACACTTTTAAAGTTGAACTGTAACTCTTAACCATAAATGATTGTAACTTATTTTCAAGAGGCCATGCCAAATACATAAAATGTTGTTTTGAGTCTTTAAGATCTAAACACACTAAATACATATGCGCATATGGCAAATTTGATTTGAAATTATAGTCCATGACCCTTTCTATATCTATCTATCTATCTATCTATCTATCTATCTATCTATCTATCTATC
This sequence comes from Epinephelus awoara, assembly GCA_035609425.1. Lineage (NCBI taxonomy): Eukaryota > Metazoa > Chordata > Actinopteri > Perciformes > Serranidae > Epinephelus > Epinephelus awoara. The sequence goes on along the minus strand of CM069301.1, from coordinate 30,726,628 downwards.
TATCTATCTATCTATCTATCTATCTATCTCTCTCAAAAAGTGCTGACAGATCTAATATTTCTATTCAGTTGCCTTTATACAAATGTCTCTACTCTAAAGTGACAGCATGTAGTAAGGAAAGTCAAACAGAAAAACAGACAAAAAGGAAAAAAACACTCACCTGTGCAGATTATTCCCATGGCCTCCAGGTTCTGTCCTCCCTCACCTCGGTTTGGTTTGTCTGTGAAACACTCAGATATATTTTGGTTATTTTCTCTGCATTCTATAGTCTTAGTCAGGAATTCACCTGAACCTTGAAAAAATTTTTCATGTTTTCTCCTTTCCCCACAATCCATTTTTTTGCAGACAACATCTGAATTGATGTCTGTCCATTTATTTTTAGCGACCCTTCTCCATTGGCCTTCATATTGGATCTCCACTCTCCCAGCACATCTTCCAGGACCGTCTGTCAGATTCACGTTCACACTATCTGTTCCATGACAGAAACATGGCACACATACAATTATTGCATACATCTGAGCCGAAATAAAACGTACATTTACTTTGTATTACAACATGACATCACACAGCTGTCATGCTTTTGCTCCCGCCATGGTGTCAAAGTTAAAATAACAGGGAAGAGGCAGTCACCATATGATTCCAGTTATATCTCACCTGCACAGACTACATAGGCAGTGGAAGGACACATCTTGTTGTCATGCTGGGCTTTACAATGCCACAGTGAGGATTCTTTGCCAGAGCAGTCCACATTGTCCATTATCCCTAATGGTCTCTTTGTCTTTTTCTCTTTACTAATCATCTAGAAGAAAGCATTTGATATTATTTGGATATCATGTCATTCGTTTGTGCCAGACAGAAGACGTTGAAAATAATGGAAGAAATTAATAATGATATAATGAAACTCATTGCCACTGCTGACATAGATAAAAGACTTAAAGGGAATATATGGACAGTTAAGGTAATAAGCTTATTCACTGTTTTGTTAAGAGTTTGTTAAGAGTACATCGAAAACCATTCTCATCTCTCTCTGTTAAATATGAGGCTATCAGCAGGAGATGGCTATCTTAGCTTAGTGTAAAGACTGGAAACGGGGAAACAGCAAGCCTTGCCCTGTCTAAAGATAAACTAGAATTACTGTCTTGCATTTATGCCTCTGCGAACCAGTCAAATTGCAGTTACAGATTACAACCATGTCTTTCCAGGCTCATATATAGCCATGACAGCTGACAGTGCTTCAAATGCAAAGAAGATAAAAATTCTAAAACTTTTATCCTAAGAGACACTTGTGTGAAGTTTTGCCATAATCAACATGTTTATTAGGTCAGAGTGACCTTTGAGCACCAAATTCTAATCACTTCAACCCTGAATCCATTTGGACGTTCTTGCCAAATGTGAAGAAATTCCACTGAGGAGTTCTTTAGACATCACATTCATGAGAATAATACAGATGTGAGGTTACAGTGACCTTTGACCACTAAATATAATCAGTTCATCATTGAGTCCAAGTGGACATTTGAGCCAAATCTGGAGAAATTCATTCAAGGCCTTTTTTCCACGCACGGATTTGATTGGTCTCTGTAGGTTCTTAAATATACAGATGATGCCTCTACTGTCCAAAGCAAGGAAGTATATTTCTTTACAGATGGAAAAAAAAATCTGATAGAAACTACCTGTAGCCATGGGGGGGAGGCCAATTTTGTCTGTTTTCGACATCCAGTAGTTTGGAATATGCTCTTGGAACATTATGACCTGTATAACCTTTTTTAGCAGAATAACATCACTCAGTGATGAAACTAGATAAACAAGTTCTTTTTAATCATACAAACTCACTTGACAATCAACAGGCAACTGAATAAAAGGAAATAGCCTGTTAGCTTAGTTAGCTGCAAACTCGCTCAGCTGCTAAGCTAGCACACTGGCTATGGTTACATGATGCCTTCTCATTCAGAATGAAATGAATCTGAATGAAATCATTAGGAATTTAAGTCTTTACAGGTAGTTTACATGAGAAATATTCATTCCGAATCAGGGTTTACACGGGAGATCAGTTTAATCGCCTTTATTTGGGTCTGCGCAAGGTTTGGGGCAGGGAGGGTTTCTGATTGGATAGAGGGCGGGGCGGATGTTACATGTTTACGTTTACCGGAAGAAAACACTGTAGTCCTCGCTCCGGATAACAAGATGCTTGACGCCGCCGTTCTTAGTGCTTTTTCGGGCGTGTTTTGCTTATAATCGTGAAGCAGCAATACGACAACAACCTTGTTCTGCTAATGCTTCATCTGTTTAGGAGGAGAAGAGAGGTAGAAGGTTGAAAAAGGGAGGTAGAAGACCGTGCTTTGGCGTATGGAAACCGGTGAGTGTAACGAGTCCGACTGCTCTATCTCAGCCCGTTGCTATGCGCGCCACGTCATCGCGCCAGAAGGGCAAGGAAACGAGCATGCACAGAAAGACCGGAATGAGCTTAAAGAGGAATGAGGGTTTACATGCACACAAAATTCTTTCATTCGGAATGACAAATGGAATAAACCACCCCCTTTAATCGGATTTAATTTTCAATCGGAATGACCTTTCATTCCGATTGAAACAATTTTTAACATACTCGCGGCAAATTCCAGACTGAAATATTACATAGGGGAGGAGTTTCGCAGGCACATTAAATATCACAGAGATTCCAATGGGGATCAATGAACTTCTGGTTGACTTGTCTTATTGGGATATTGCGTTCTCGTGAATGAGAGATGAAAGGTCACAGTGACTTGTGACCCCCAATACTGAATCAGTCAATCATTGAGTTTAAGTGGTTGCTTAAGACAAATTTGAAGAGATTTTCTTGAAGTATCACGTTCACAACAATAGGAAAGACAGATGGATGTGCGTACATATGGATGAACGGACAACTCGAAAACATAATGCCACGTGCCACAGCTGTCCCTGGCACAGAGACATAAAAGCCCTCCCAGTCTGTGACCAGTCTTTAAGCTAAGCTAAGCTACTGGTAATTTTTTCCTGGTTCGAGCTTCATATTTAGCAGACATATGAGAGTGGTGCTAATCTTCTCTCAGACTCTTAGAGAACTATTCCTTAAAGCCCGAGTATATAAATAGAAAAAACAAACAAACACTGAAACATGAAAGGTGTATAAAAATAATTATCTAAAAAGCATCTGTGCTTAGTTTATTTCTCTCAAAGGGCTTACTTGATCTGGTATGACCTATAACTTAATGTAATGGTAATGTTAGCAAATCTGTGTAACTGACTTTTTTTAATCAGTTTGCATTGTCCTGTAATTGTCATTAGTGGCCCCAGTGGCTGCTGTTCAGCAAAATCGATTGTGTTAATTAAAATATTTATTTTATTAGTGCTACTGAAATCTGATACTGAAAACTCACTTTCCCGCAGTTCAGCTCTCTGCAAACCACTTTAGCATCCTTGTCTTTCCAGGAGGAGGCGCAAACGGGCTTTTTTTCATTATTCACTTCAACATAAACTTCACCATAGCACTTGCTTTGTTGATTATTGTCCATCAGAAGTACTTTGACTTTGTCTGTGGGAAATGAAAATATGGGAAAATGTTCTCTATTTTGTACAAGATAGCGGGTGAGTGAAATATAAATATGACTTGAAAGACTTATTTGGTAAATAATTTAGTCTCTTGAATATATAAGAGAAGACAAGAGCTTGATGAAAATGTGTTTTGATCTGGAAATCCAACAACAAAGTGGCTGCTCTGAGGTTGCTTGTAGAAAAGGTATGTGATTGAATATTGAATAGTTGACTTACCTGAGCATTTCAGCTGTATGCCTTTGTCAGTTGTACTGGAAGCGTTTTTGAGACCACAGTGCATTTGCTGGCACCACTTATCATCACTGATTTTACTTTCTTTAATAGATTCCCAGTCACCTTGATCATTTTCTCTCTGCAGCTGCCCAGAACACACATTGGATGGTGTGCTTCCTTTGATTTGCAGTCTCTCAGAACCTGTTTGTGAACCATTTTCTTAAGTCACTGATGGGTTGAAACACTAAAAAAAAAAACTTTGTGACTGTATGTGTGTGAGGGAGTGTGTTACCTTTGCATGTGACGGAAGCAGGATTTTTGCAGCTTGGTGATTCCCCAGTGACACACTGCCACAGATGATTTGGATCTTTAATGCCCGAACACTTGACCTTCATCTTTGTTGAGCGCGAGAAACGTCTCAAAACTTCAGGCTCCAGCAGAGGTTTTTCGCCTGTAGCCTCACCACACTTGGTGTTCCGACACACAAAACTGGCTTCCTGGTCTCCTTTATGTGGGAAGAATCATATATAAATAGATATATATATGTATTGTTTAATAATCTTGGTCATAGTATTACTCACAATACCTGATAAAAAACCTTCCATGCATTACAAAGTCAAAAACAAACAATAACGCTGCTTTGAAGTTAGAGCTACAGTTGGTAACTTCAGTGATAATTACTTTTGCTGAAACTGTGAATGTATTCTAAATAAAGTAAATGAGGCAGTCTAAAACAATCGTGCTCCTCCTCCTCTTCTTACCGCCCTATGGCATTCACCTGAGGTAACAGTGGTGCATCAAAAACAACCATGAAAACAACCAGAATCCAAGGAGTCTCTCACACTGTCAACTGTCAATCATCGTTTCTTTGCAGTGAAATTAGGTAAATATGAATCAAGATTCTGTTACTGCATTCCCTATCTCTCACCTTAAATGTTTTCAGAAACATATTTTAGTGTACTGTTTAGCTGTAAAAAGAGAAAGTTTGTGACCTGGCCACCATGTTGGAAATGGTTGACCGATGTACTGTACTACCAGACACACCAACTTTTTGAAGGTGAGAAAGACACAATACAGTAACAGAACGTTATTCATATTTTATTATTCCACATAATATCTGTCCCATTTAGTGCTGTATGAATAAAGTGACAGTTTCAGCAAAAGTCCTTTTTTTAATTTAATTCATTTTTTTTTTAAAACGTTACCAACTTCAGCTTTAAAGTTTGAAAGAAAAAAGCTGTGTCTTCTTCGGGCTGCTTATCACACTTCAGATGAGCTCTTAATTGTTCCACCAAAGACTCATACCCCCACTTCTTCTTCGCTTCTCAGATATAATCATTTAAATAATTACCTGAGGCCCAAAGGACCAGAATGATCCAATATTTCACAAAAAACAGGAAGAGAGGAGAAAAGTAAAAATAACTGAATAAATAATAAATAATACTTCTGTGTAATTGCGTAGTATTTTAAATACAGGGCTTTCACATGTGATGGAGTATTTTTATATCCATGCACTGCATGTCTTTCACCACTGAGTAATATTTATACAGCAGCATCACTGGTTACTTCAGTGGCAGATCTTCAAACGGGGAAAAAAAGAAAAAGAAGAAGAAATTTGCACATATCCTTTTCTCTTTTTGTTTGTTAATAATTATTATTGTATATTAGCTAAGTTGTTTACATGTGTTGAATTCTCACTAGTTCTTGTTAGTAATAACACTATTAATAATAATAATAATACAGCACTAGTTACTTTATTTACATTTTACGTGAACTCACACACCAGTAGTATTTAGAAAGACTGAATCTTGTTGAAGTGTACTATACGCATGATGCCAACTCTTACCCCAGCCGTCATCACAAAAGAAGCCTGACCATGTCTTTCCATCATCTGTAGAGTACTCGACAGCTCCCACACAATGATGTCCCGCCAGCCTTAATTTGATTTTATCTAGAGGGGCAAATATAACCAAATACAAGGTAAAAGCCAACATCATCATCATCATCATCATCATCGTCATCATCATCATCGTCAACATCATCATCATCATATAATTTTCTGCATTTAGGATTACTCTTATCAACTCCTTTGTAGCACTGAATTCAAATATTCAAAGTTGTAATTTTCAACAATACACATTATGTTTCTCAACAAGTGTAAAAGCTTAAAGTCCAGCCTTACTTGAACATCGAATCTTTCTCAGATCCCCCGTTAGGTACGAGCTGACGCCAAAACCGGGATGTGTACACTCCCACAGATTCTCCGGGTGATTGCTGCAGTTCAGTTTATTGAGCCAGACTTTCTCAATCTGCCATTGCGCAGTCATCAAGGCACTACCCTTAGGTTCCCCACAGTAAGTGCTTTTGCAAACCACTTTTTCATTGTCACTGCTCCAGTCCTGATCTCCAACAAAACCAGGTTTACCATCATGGTAGACTTCAATGTAACCTTCGCATGGGTTGGTTTGGGGTGGGTTGTCTTTCAGATACAGTCTGTTCTCACCTGGTTACATGACAGGAGGTTTACAATATGTTGTCATTTTTATATTTATATATATATATATATATATATATATATATATATATTTGTGTGTGTGTGTGTGTGTGTGTGTGTGTGTGCCTGCGCTCTATTGTTTTTTTCAGAACCTCATGTCTGACTACCATGAAATTTTTTTATTTTTTTTTTCAGACAAAGAAATTATGTAATAAAGAAACTTCTTTTTCTCTAATTTCGGAATAATTTCCTCTCTGGTTTCCCAAGTTAGAAGTATGCCATTTGGTACTATTTATAGGGAAAATGGGAATATACTTCACAGAAAAGCTATATTTAAACCTATGTATAATAAATATTATCTAGTAAGTGTTGTTGGCAACTTTATTCCCCCCACATGGCAAATTGCATTTTCCGCTTATATCACTTTAAAAAAAAAAAATGAATTGGGGCGAGAGGTCATCCCAGGACTATCGCAGGGCTTACACGAAGAGACAGACAACCATTCATGCTCACATTCACACCTACTGTACGGGCAATTTAGAGTCACCAAATAACCTATCCCCAACCTGCATGTCTTTGGACTGTGGGAGGAAGCCGGAGTGCCTGGAGAAAACCCATGCTGACACTGGGGGAACATGCAAACTCTGCACAGACAGACTCCCACACCCGGGATAGAACCAAGAACCTTCCTGCTGTGGGGCGACAGTGCTAACCACCACACCACCATAACACCCCTGTTTTCATGACATTTTGCACAACAGTCCTCTCTGGCATTGGACCATGGGGATATTTTTTGACTTCATTTAAAATAATCCCAATGTGCAACAATGTGTAATCAAAGACAAATATTTGATTACAGGCTGATATAAATGATTTAGTCCAAAACTTTGTGAGATTACTAAAGAACTAAATCATTTAAATATCACTGAAATTGCTATACGCTGATATTACTAATATTAGTCATAGTTAGTATTAGCTTTTTTTCTTCTTCTTTTTTTAATAATTTGATACACAGATTTTTTAAAATTTACTTTTTGAAATGTTTCACTGAAAGATCTAAATGTTCTGGTGTAAAGAGACCTTACCTGAACACTTACATAATCTAAATTGATTTTTGATAGACAGAGGACAAGAAACATGACTTTTGGTAAATTTCATACATGTTTTATAAAAAATGAAAAATTGTCAGAAATTTAAAAATGTCAGTTGATTTCACAATGGACAATTGACGCATGTATAAGATTTATTTCTACACATCAATAAATGTCAAATTATCATCAATGAATTCATTTTATTTTATCATTATTCAGTTTTTAAACTGACGTGAATATGTGCCGAACTTAAAGAAGGATAGTCAATCTAGATTAATGCTGGCAAAACTGTAAGATTTTTTTTTTTCCCCTGATTGTAGCACCTACATTTTAAAATCTAAGATTTAAAAAAAAAAAGCCTCCTTGAAGAGTGGATGGATTGTTTCTTATTTAACTCTTAACGAGTGTTATCATCCTTTTTTTAATTTCACGACTAAACTCTAAGACAGGTGTAATTCTACTAATTACTACTGTGCTGTTTGTTTGATCTTTTTTATCAGGCTTTGACTTCTGAAAATAACAACAACAACAAAAAAAAAGAATTTCAAGATTCAACAAAACACTTCATGCAGCACCTGCATGCACTTACTGTCCAAAATTAGCTATCTTTGAAGTAAATATGGTTTATGGAAAGTCTTTATGTTAAAAAAAACAAACAAAATGTACTTCAAAATGTATCCTATCAGACATATTTTCACACACACTGTCCCAATTTTAATTGGTCATAAATTAAGAGAATAATTGTAACTTGCCTTGTGTGATCACCAGCTCAACGTGAGCAGTGTAGAGGAGAAGGAGGAGGAACCACATCATCACCACAGCTCATAACTAGAGAGTGAGGCCAACGAATGATCAGCTCAGCTTTATATTGCCGAGGCTGTGCTCACCAAAAATGGTTATGAGCTGTTACACGCATGTGGTGCACAGTTAGATTTACAAATACTGTCTTACAATAAAAGGAAACCAAATAGCTCATTATATATACATATACATATATATCAGGTCAAGAAATGCCTTAGTGACCCATGATCGTTTTCAAACCATCACAGCAAAATTGGGTTCCAAATATTTTCAACATAAAAGCATAAAAGACCATTCAAACATATCAAGTAGCCCGCTCCGACATCAGACTGTACCCAGTGAAGCATTATGGTAGGCGCTTTCAAACTTCAATGAGTGAAAGCTACAAAAATGGAGACCTTACACTACATTATCATACTCATATTTGTGTAAAGTAGAGTGAGACCCTCATCATAGAGACACTAAATGCAACAAGCATGTGGTGTGCAAGAGCACTGGCTGTGGGAAGTGTCTTAGACACACCACAGATTTCATGAGATTGTTAAATTGATGTCTGTTGATAAATTGTAAGGTGCATAATAAGGTTTTTCAAATGCGCATTATGTATGTAAATGTGCTTTTCACTTCCAGCAAAGACTGCGCTGCATTTTTCTAAGTATTTGCATGTTTCTAACTGTGATGTGGACTTTTGATTATAATGGAGACTAATAAATCCAGTCATTTTATATTCTCCTAATATCTGCCTCGACTGTGGAAGGAAAGCACAACTGAGATTGAGGCAAAGCAAAACACTGAGGTCTTCAATTTATTCAAACTCTTTAAAGTTGCATCTGATTGAAATGTCTTTGTTTTCAATAGGTTCACAAATATCTCTTAAAACACGGCAACACAAATGGAAGTTAATTCTCCAATGACTGGGTAAATTCAGTTTACTATTAGTAATATTTGTTAATCATTTTCAATAGTTGCTTTAAATCTAAAATAAAATTTTAGAATATAAACAGTTTACTATTAAAACCATTGCATTATTAGAGTCCCCCACAATGTGATTGTAAAGCCATTGTATAAATATCCCGACACTAAAAAGTACATTATTAGGTAAGTAATTAATTTTTTAAAAAAATGAAAAATCTTTTGTTTTATCTTAATGTAGATCTCAATCACTGTATCTAAACATAGCAGCCAACATATGGTGCACTTGTCGTAAAATAGATGCCAGTATGAAAACTTTTCAGAGCATTTGCCTTTAATAAAGTTCAATTACTTTACGCATGAAAGTCCTCCACTGCTTCTGACATCTGATAATAGCTCCTTAAATACAAAGACTCAACTTTAAGGAGCAACACACTCGGCAATCATCAAGGGAGCCAAATGTCATGTTACATCAGAGAAATGTCAAGCTATTAATATTCTTGGAAACAAATGATTATTTTACTGAGAAAGAAAAGAGAGAGACAAACTACCAAACTGTGCTATCTATATTATCAGAAAGCATCTAGCAACTATACGAGCTCACATAGTGCGACGGAAAAAAAAAATCTGGCTTCCTCAAGAGATATATGACTTTAAATAACACAAATGATATTACATTGAATGAGTAAATGAATTTATTTTGACATATCTTGAGGTAGAATCGCAAAGAAAAATAACGTATAATAATTATTCAGATGCAATTCACCATTTATATTTGTTGTATTTATTCAACCTGGACACACTTGTGTAGAAAATGGACACATTTAAAGATATTGCAAAACATATGAAACAACAAAACACAGGTACATCCGATACATCTACCGACAGACAGTCAGAGGTAGTGAATAACTGTCCATGCATGTCAAGATAGGCCATAAATACAGTGGCCATAGAAGACATAATAGGGATGTCTAACTATGACTGAAACTTTCCATACAGTGGTGGTGAGTGAGTGTGATATAGAAAATCCAAATTAGAGGCACTGTCAGTCGCATAACTAAGGTTCCTAACCAACCATGAGCCGGTGTTTAATGTTACGATGCAGCAGGGTGCATTTGCTTCTGATATAATCAGTAAAGGAATCCACAAAACTGAAAAAAGAAAAAAAGAAGTATAATCTCCTCTAAATATAAACTGAGAAACATCTTACGAAGCCACTCCTTCAAACACAGAGGGGAGGTTGATTTTAATTCTCTCAAAATAACCATATGAAGTCTTTTTATGGAAACTGTAACACTGATTTTCTGATTCAACAAATTAGAAACTAAAAGAATGATCTGTAGTGATGGTATATTTAATCAGGTGCTATACTTAGGTACAATTTAAGCGCTTTCTTCAAGTACCCAATCTAATGTTTCAGCATAAAAGTAGAGATTAGAGACAAGTCTAAATACAAATTCAAATTTGTGAAGCAGAACTTTTAGACATGATGTATATTTTTCTGGAAATATTTATTTATATACTCTGAATGCAAGAGTTTTTTTGTAATGGAGTATTTTACCTGGTTGACCAGTACTTTAACTTGAGTAAAGGATCTTAGTTCTTGTTCCATCACCAGTGATCACTGAGATAAAAGTAGGCCACCCTGCCATATTTAGTTTGCTTGTGCTGTTGCAAGAGGTGAACATTTTTTTTTTTTAAATAGAAAAGCATTTCGATAAATTACCCCTTCAATAAGTTGATAGTGTTTCAGCCATGGCACTGACTCATCACTGGAACAAAGTGGCAACTTTATGTGTTTGGGGTCAGATTTGACGTCACTTCTGCCTGGATGTGGACTGTGGTTACAGGTGCAAACTGTAAAAAAAAGCTTACAGAGTTGCACAGGGCTGTGGCTTTGTGGCTTCAGACTTTGCAGAGCTTAAGCACACCAGTAAGTACAAATTAACCATATTTAGTTACAGAATGCAAAACACATATTAGCAAAACTACTCTGAAGAGTTCCTTGCTAAAGGGCAAGTGAAAAACTTTGAGGTGTGGAAGCAACAAAAATTAATTGATTAAAATCAATTAAAATCAGCCCCTGGCCGCAACTGGATGCATCTACACTTTCTTTTTTTTTCTCTTTAAAAGGAATGTTCATTGATGTACACTGTCCCCTCTTAAAGAAATTAAACTATTACAATAAAAATAAAATAAAATGGATAGGAATGCATGTGAGTTGAAAAATAGAACGGTAAACATGGATGTGAAATGGAAAACACAGAGATAGATTACCAAGTGATTTGATTAACTTAAAGCTGATATGATGAAAACAGTTTCAACATTTTCCCATTCTTACATTCATCGTTCATCGTTCCCAACACAACTTTGTACGAACGTATCTTTTTCTTCCTTCTAACTTTACCATATTTGGTACATATGGTAAAGTATTTGGGGTAATACACGGCCAGTTGCCTGGCAGCGTCAGGGGGAAAGGTGGTGGGACATGGACAAAAGTTAAGGCAGCAAAAGTCCAAGTTGGGGAGGCGGGAAAGGTGTGATGGGTCCAACAAACACCAACTTTCACCCAAGAGGGTGATTTTCCCATCCCAAAAGATTCTAAAGCCAAACCCTTTTCTTTTTTCCTAACCCTAACCATGTGTGTTTGTTCTTGAAGCATCGATTCGCGGTGTTGTCCTGACGTAGTGCGGTTATTTCGAAAGAGACTGTATGTAAACGTTTCCTGTGAAAATGGAAGTGTATCTTGAAAGAAGAGAGCAAGGTGTCCCAGAACATCAACAACCAACACACCCAGGGTACCTTTTTAATTAATTAAAAGGTAATTTTTAACTCCAATAAGGGTCAATAAATACAGTGTATCCTACTCTTATCCTTAATAAAATGAATATTAAGATTTTTTTTAAGTATAGATGCATTCAATAAAAGGTGTAAAATGATGGAACAATCTTGAGATTAAATTAAAACTTGAAATGCAACAGTTTTAAAGGATGTAAAAAAAAAAAGAGACTAAACAAATATGAATGTGTACAAGAAAATGTGTTTTTGTTTGTTTAATCTCTTTTTATGTAATGTATTCATGTTATACTTTATATGTATTTATTCTCTGGACTGTTGCAGCTTCTTCATTGTGTGTCATTAAATTAGTTATAATAAGCCAGCTCATAATGTTTGTGCTTGCTAATAGATGTTAATTTTTTTTACAATCTTTATGAACTCAAAACATGAAATCAAGATAAAAATTTAAAGTTAAACACAAGGCGGTGGCACGGTGGTGTGGTGGTTAGCACTGTCGCCTCACGGCAAGAGGGTTGCCTGTTTGATCCCCGGTGTGGGAGCCCTTCTGTGCGGAGTTTGCATGTTCTCCCCCTGTCAGTGTGGGTTCTCTCCGGGCGCTCCGGAGAGATCCAGTCCAGACATTGCAATTAGTTGCAATCTTGTTTAAATAAGCACACCCATAAAAATAGTAGTTATTTTAATAGATATGAAATATATTAAATACCCCCCCCCCCCCCCCCCCCCCCCCCCCCCCCCCCCCCCCCACACACACACACACACACACACACACTGAACAGTTGAATATTACGGCAGAACATTGTGAATGTTTCATCTCACAGCGATGCATATGACTCATGCAGAGGAGTTTTGACCACCCATTTCACATTTATCAGCGAGGCGATCAGAGATCAAGTGTAACTGACTCAACCATGAGCTTGTGAGCAGAGCTAGCTTTGCAGAAATAAAGCCACAAACCCTCTAGGTTGTGTTTTTGAAACCAAATCTTCTATCTTGGCAGGAAATAGATCTCACACTTGCTGCTGCCTCAGATGTATTCTCAGGAAACATGAAAGTATCAACTCCTAACTGCGTTTATTAGACTTTATTTAAAGAAAAAAATAGCTGTGTACGTTGACTGTGGCTTCCATTTCTCTATAATGTTTTATTGACGCAGATAATCTGTGACCTTACATCTTCATCACAGTGAATAAAAAGTTAAAGGGCACCATTTATACTGGCTAAAAAATACTGCGCCGAGACAAAATGTTCTGCTTCCAGAGTGTTTTTTTTTACTGGCAGTTCATCTACTCTCACAGAGTTAAAACAAGAGCCAGTTGTAACTGATGTTGTTCATTCATGTTATAATTACCTCCCTCCACAGAACAAATGAAATGATTGTGTTATCATGTTGTTGCCAACAGAGATGATTTGCATGAACAGAGATGACTGAAAACTGAAGACGAGAACTGAGAAGCTATATTCAGTCTTTAGGTGGTGATTACTGCAGTGCGTCCTGTTTGATTGGCAGCAGTTTTGAATGAATGATATACAGTTAAAGGATTAGTCAGGTGGTGCATTTTTCTGTCTGTCAACAAATCTAATCAAAAGACCACAACCGACAATGAAATAATCCTTACAAGTACTATCAGATCAAAACTATTAAAAACATATTGACAAGGCACACTGTCACACTGGCTGACGGGTTTCCTCCACATGTACTGTAGTTTATAGTAACTCAGACCCACACACACCTTCCTGGTGCCTTAAATATTCACTAAAGAATCAAATCTGTGGCTGAAAATAGTCCCAAACATATGCAAATGCATTTCCTCCTGTTTGAGTAACATTTACAAAAAACTACTGCCCACCTCACCATTTGTAGGAAGTAATTTAACCTTTATTTAGAAAACGTTTTGACCTGGTTTTTAAAATTGACACTGTCAGTGGGAACCGGCAAGCTTTGCCCTGAGAGTTACAGACAAAGTAAAGACTCTTACAGCATTGACAGACTATAAGGCATTAGTTGATTTTTTTTCTATTCATAAAATTTGTTTAAAATTATTCATTAATGTCCAAAAACAGAAGAAAAAAGTATGAGGTTTGAAAATCGTCAGGGGTAATAGTGGAAAATAAACTCTCCACTGAACCAACACTAATGGAAATCATGTAAGAGTGTTAGCACAATAAAGCCGGTCTCCGTTTGAACAGACTCTCACCACCTAATTGGCATTGATAAAATAAATGCCATACATCTTAAATCTAGCAGTTCAGTAGTGACAAAAACATAATGAACTGCAGATTTACAGTGCAATGCGTCCATGTCACAATCCACATTCACAGGTGCCAGTAATCCTGAGGGGAAGACTATACATGTAGCTGCTCAAACTTCATACAGGAAGCAGCTGTTATTACACACTCGGGGCCAGTGCTTTATTAATGGAACCGTACGTGTGTGTGTGTGTGTGTGTGTAAATGTTGCTGTAAGTCTTTTTTTTCCCTTTTTCTTACAAATGTATGTTAAGTATGTAAAATATTTTGCATTCAGAAGTACATGATGCAGAGCTGAGATGATGAGGCTTCAGTTAGTCACAACTATAAACTGACAGATATCAAACAGTTTTGGAAATATGTCCAGACATAGTGTTTGTGTTTGCAGATATGTATATTATAGAACACTGGACAACTGGCCTTGGCAGAGGTCTGTGCTCTCCAGGTGCCCTTGTAGCCATTATTATTATTATTATTATTATTATTATTATTATAGTTATAATTATTAGTTATTTATTATTATTTTTCATTATCAGTTATAATGGGAGTAAATATTGCTTCCTGTGGTTATATTCAATTTGATTTATTTTGATTTTATTTTATATATATATATATATATATATATATATATATATATATATATATATATATATATATATATATATATATATATATATATATATATATATATATATATATATATATATATATATGCCATTTATTACTTTTCGGGGTGGTCAGTCCATAGGGACTTGGGTTGGGAACCGGAGGGTCACCTGTTCGAGTCCCCATCTGGACCAAATATGGAGCGTGGACTGGTGGCTGGAGAGGTGCCAGTTCACCTCCTGGGCACTGCCCTTGAGCAAGGCACCGAATCCCCCAACCGCTCTGGGCACCTGACCAAGGCAGCCCCCTCACTCTGACATCTCTCCACTTTGTGCATGTATAGGTCCTGTTTGTGCGTGTGTATGTCTTTCGGACCTGTGTGTTAAAGACAACGGAGTGGAAAAATTTAATTAATAAAGTATATTGTAAAAAATAAAAAATAAAAAAACTTTTAAACTTTTTTTTAAATCACAAACCTTCATGTTTCTGTAAAAGTAAATACAATAAAATTTTATTGTAGCGTTATATTGGTAGTTCTTGTACATAAGGTCTAAAAAGGCAAGAGGAAGGATTATTGATTTCTGGAATGGGAAAAGAGAAGATGGAAGTTTTACCTTAATGTAAATATGAACTTTGAATTTATAACCTAGTTCAACCTTGTTCAGTAAAAGCACAACATTTATGCTATGCATAAATGCTGTATATGTTATATATATGTGTCTGTACTCAAATTATGTTCACTGCTATTCATTAATATTAACATTTTTTTCTTTTTTACTGATTTGAGTACAAGCAATAACACAGTATCAGGAGTTAGTTGTTGGAACAAGAAGAATCATTTGTAGTGTTTACTCACAGTACAGTTATAGCAATTTAAACATCCTGTAGCCTTATTATTGGGGTTTTTAAGGGTTACAGGTTTAGAGGGTTAGGGCAAATGTAGAGCAGTTTCCTTGTAACTGTAACTAATAATTACTACAGAACCATGAACTATAATATTATATTTGATGAGAATTACTTTTCTGTGGTCAGTATTTTTTTTGTTTCTTTGTTTGTTTCATGCTGTTATATCAAAGCTTTGCATTTTCCTCTTAAGTTTTACTTAATTATTAATCATCTTTACATGTTTTTTTTCTCCGAGTGTGTCGTTATCACAGAGGACATTTTACAAAGCACGGATGTAAATAATAAAATGAAACATTTGGTAACTTGAATAGGACAAAGCCAGCTTCAGTGTTTTCAGAAACACTGGTGTGTTTCATACCAAAGTACTGTGTAAAAAACAATGAAAATCTGCTGTGTTTGCTTTTTAATTAAAAAACCGTAGCGGCAAATTTGTAATGCTTGAAGTCATTTATCATGCTGACACAGTTTGTGTCTGTGTGTCAGAGGAAATGCTTTCACCAACAGCTTTTCGACAGATTTTTAATCTCAGTGGAAATCAGAAATGTTGCTTTGCACGATTTGCTTTATCTCTCTCATATAATCCAACATAGTGTGTTTGTGCGGGGGGTGGGTGGTTGTGTGTGTGCGTGTGTTTTACCATAAAACTGGTAAACCTGCTCCGACCGTAAAAGCAGAATTGGAGGTGACAAAAAAAGCATATATCACTCACTTGTGTATGTAAAAATATTGCCATATAAGTATATAATTATTATACTTATGTTATAAATGTTTTATTTGCACATTCTCAGTTACAGATAAGTCACAATATTCAGTTTTTAAAGTGTATTTAGATGTCCTATATTTTCAACATGTGCAGAACATTGTGTTTTATGATTATAGCCACACACAGTTCTGCGCAAGCTACTTGGAAAATGTAGTGAGTTAACCTACTTGTTACTCTACATCAAAATGAAGTTACACTACACTGAAGTTACCCCCAGAGAAATGTAGCAAGCTAAGCTACGAGAAGATGACAAAAGTGTCTTGCTACTTGCAAAGCTATACTTTTATGTTTTTTTTTCACTGTATGTCAAATCAGAATTTTTTTAGTGAAAAGAAAAAATGTCAGCCAAACAAATAGGCAGGCAATGACATGTTAAGATGATAATGTTTATTATAAAATAACAGATTTAAATTTAAATTTTCCTCTTCTTTCTTTCTTGTGTTTTTTGTTTTTCTTGAAGACTTTGTGACAGTTGAACATGTCCTCCACTAACATGACAACATCAGTCCGCTTGTTGATCTTTCTCTGTCTCTCTCCTCTTCCTCCTTAGTGCATTTCTCTGTATTAGCCTCTTTCAGTGGGCTATCTGGCTCTGTCAGTAATTCAAAAACAGAATTCCAAAGTAGATTTTTCAGTCTATAATCACTAAAAGACAGTAATATGAGCAATAAAAATAACAGACCTAGATTAAAACTTTTCTTTTTTGGGGGGTTGGGGGCATTAGAACCTGAACAAGATCTACAAATGACACGTGACGTAAGTATGTTCCTCTCTGTCTGCTCTCTTTCTTCTTAATACTGTTCTCTGTCTCTCTTGCTCTTTTCTTGGCCCTTGTTGTGTCTATTTCTCTGGTGTATGCTGCAAATCCACTAAACATATACAGTCTTTGGGCAAGACATGTGAGCGCCAGTGCGCAAAAGGTTTCATAGGGGGGTCATAGCTGTGAAAAGTAGGCACATTTTGCAATATTCAACTGAGTTGCATTTTTGCTGCAATGTGACTTTTTTATATTATATTTTGTTGTAATTTTTTTTATCACAATACAAAGGAGTTTGAATTAATATTTCTAAGCAGCTTTATCTTACCAAGATTTGTCATTAGGGAAGCTTTGCTGTAGTCCATCTTCTTCTAGTGTCAAATAATTGGTAGCTTGCAAAGACATGCTTTCAATACAGTCTCCAACACTGCTTAATTTGTCATGGGCAAGAACCTGATCTCCTGGGTCAAAGTCCTGCTTGTTTGACCACTCTGTCCACCATCGGTAGGCCTATTGCTCTCTCTTTTTCTCTCTCCTCTTCCTACGTAATGCATTTCTCTGTCTTGGCTTCTTTTAGTGGGCTATCTGGCTGTGTCAGTAATTCAAAAACAGGGTTCAAAAATATATTTTTCAGACAATAAAACTACAATAATTAAAAGACAGTGATATAAACAATAAAAATAACAGACCTAAATAAAAACTTTTTCTCTTTTTTTGGGACATGCTCTGCAAATGACGTGAGTTTGTCACTCTTTATGCTACGTCACCTGACTTCCTGCTTTTCCCCAGTCCTATGAGGGAGGAAAGCCTGCAGGGCGTAGGTCATTATGTGCATGTGTTTTACACAAATTACGAAAACAGCCTGATCAGGTGTAGTCTTCATTTATGTTTTCAGTCAGTCATTACTTAATTTCTCTATATGTTTTTCAATTATTACATACAAGAAGTGCCTTATAGACTATATGTAGAATTTTTAGGTTGATTCTGGATTATGTTTTTGTTCTGTAGTTTTGTCAAGTTTGCATTCAGACTACCACTACGTACAAATGTGCCCACAGGTACACTGCTGTATTGCACAGGAAAAGTTGTTCAAGTGTGTATACACTCATTAAAAACTTTAGCATTTTGAAGTATACCTGCACTTGATTGTTTTCATTTCATGCTACTTTTTATTTCTATTTTTGCTCAACTACATATCAGGGGAAAATCCTGACCTATTACTGCACTATTATTACTTTGCAGACGAAGGTTTAACATTTAGTATGATGTAAAGTTCAGGATTAAGTGCTCACAAAATATCAGGTAATTCAAATTAAGGCCACCTCCACTAGCTAAACCAAAACATTGCTTATGAATTTACGCATAAGAATAACAACACAATACTACAACATGCACTGAGACTTGAGGGTGTTGATGTTACACTAAGCAGGGGGTGTTTACACCACT
The DNA here is from genome assembly GCA_035609425.1 of Epinephelus awoara. Taxonomy (NCBI): domain Eukaryota; kingdom Metazoa; phylum Chordata; class Actinopteri; order Perciformes; family Serranidae; genus Epinephelus; species Epinephelus awoara. The sequence goes on along the minus strand of CM069301.1, from coordinate 30,708,029 downwards.
AGGTGGCAGTAACAGACAACTGCTTGGAAGTTATCAGCTCAACAGAGGAAGCACTGTGGATGTCAATCACTTTTATCATAGAAAAAATAAATAATGATATATTTAGTGGAAAGTGTATTACAAAATAAAAGACAAAAGCAAATGTACTTTCTAATTGCCTTGTTTCTTCTCCATGCGTGAAGCACAGTGACACCTGCACTGTTTGATTTGTTATTGCTAGGTAACTGAAAAAACAAAACAACATGCTACCACTTAATTTCCTTTCACCTCCCTCTATAAAGTACTTTTATAAATTTCCCTGACCCTGACCTTTTATGGCTTTTCCTGTCTCGATGTCAACTGTGTTTAACATACAGAGGGAAATCCTGGAAACCAGAGATAACAGGAGTTGGTGAAATTCAAAGCGACGTCCTGATCGACTCCCATCTCTAATAGAGACGGAGTGGAGCAGAGGAGTGGAGGGCAGCCTGCGCTTGCTGATTCTATAAATGAACAGCCGTGCTCCGCAGGGCTTCTGTATTAGTCATATACCCATGCTCCCAGCAGGAAAAAAAGCTAAAAATATACAACTCACATCTACACTTAAGAGCAAAAAAATAAAGGGGGGGAGGGGTTGTAAGGTTTCACCTGCACACCTGCAGGGTCCAAGATAACATATAGTACAATTCAGATGTGGTGCAAGAAAGGGTTTGAGCTGATCATGTCACTGTACCTGAAGTGCTGCGGATTAAATCTCTGATTCATCCTGTATTATCAAATACATGGGCATGCGTTATTTTTGCATCAGTTTAACCAGTCATGAGTCATGCACTAAATGGTCCCAACTACTGAAGACCCAGTAAAAGGTAATGGTGCATTTCTAAGTTCCTTTTGGCTTTAAAATTGTTTAGCAAGTTTTCTTTTTTCTTGTTTTTCCTCTTTTTTCGGGGGTTTGAGATGCGCTTTAAATCTGCATATGGAACCCCGCAATAAAAGGTTTATAGCTGTCATTATTCTTGAATTTGACTTTTTAAGTCACTATTAGTTGTGTCACTCTGGAATTACCTGATAAATCATTGAAAACATTCAACAATACATGAAAATCATACTGATTATCTTGATGACGAAAACTCTGTGTGTCTGTTCCACGTTTTTCTCCTCCCTGACTTTGTTAATCCATGTGAAATTTGGCACAGTGGTAGAGGGTCAAAATCGATCTCTTCTTAGGAAGTTTGACTGATCTGCATGAAACTCGGTGAACATAATTTAGGGACCAATATCTAAAGTTCCCTCTTGGCAAAAGTTGGAAAACTTACTAAAACTGAGCTTCTATAAGGCAATGAATATTCGGGGGGCGTGGCTCATCACATAAAGAGAGCTAGAGAGCTAATTTCTTATCTAGGCCTAACTGCCATATCGATTTTTACTGAACTTGGTAGATATGTAGAACAGGACGCCTCAAGGTGACTGGAGAAATTTTACTCTAATTGTCAACTGGGTGGCGCTATAACAACAGAAAAATGCTTAAAAATGGCTAAAATGCGACCGATCGCTGTGGCTCCCCCTGTGGCCCAATGTTTTCTTTTTTCTTCTAATTTTTGGTATGACTAAGTCATGGTATGGTATGCTGTACATAATCACGGAAACTGTCGGTGTGTCATTCTGTCAGTCAGTCATTCTGTCTGTCCCACGTTTTTCTACTCACTGACGTGGTCAATCTATGCACATACACATACAGTAGGCATTGAGGATTGGTATAGGTTGAAGGTGACAAAGCTTCCAATGGGTATGGACTAGTACTTAATAAATGATTAAATTTACAATTAAATCACATTAGATGCATCAAACTTACATTTCAAAATCAGAAAACGTTGTGTTGCAATATCCAGCTTTTATAAAAAGAGCATCGTTAGCTAATACCTTTAGCATGAATGGACTCCTTAAACCTAAAATCTCTCACCGAAAGACTATTAGAATTCACAACAGGTTAAAGGATTAAAATGTAACAATTTATTTCCATCCTAATCTCTACAGTGTTAATTAGTTGTGTTTGTGATGAGAAGACAGTACTTGAATCACATCTAAAAAGAAAACATTTTATATTATTGCACTTAGCTTTCTACATTAATATATATGATTGGTTTATGCACACAGATGCCTGCCTGCATCTTCCAGGAAGCTATGTACAGCCTGTTCGGCATCCGTACGTGATTTGTAGCTACGTGATAGTTTTGTGCGTGAGTAGATCGTACTAAACAAAACATAACAGCCTGGCTTTGTGCCACGGAGATGTAACAAATAGCTTCACGATGCTGTGGGTTGGGGGGAAAGAATAACAATGTGTCTTGGATGAAAGAATTTCACACTCTGCCAGCACTTTCATCAGACCCAGAGTCATGATTTCCTGGTGTTTATCTGCTTTGTTTCTCAGTCTGGGCAAAAAATAATAAGGTTGCATTAGCCAGACAGCTACTAAAGTCAGTGTGCATGTGTCCTATGAAAAGAACCCTCATTATTCTTGTTCAGCAGCCTTTAAAAATTAGAGCCAAACAAAATATTGGAGTGCTGTTTAATATGACACTATGATCGATAAGCCACACTTGTATCCAGGTTGTGCGCCACCTTATTTTTCTGAATTATTCATCTTCCATCTGCCCTGTTGAGATCTAAATAAGCATCTTCGGTGACATGTTTATCATGTTATTACATGACATAATTGGAATAATGCTAATTATGAATCTGTGTCGGAGCAGACACCAGGGACTACCTGGGTAAAAGAGGTGAGAGGATGATCATTAATCTTTAATTGCTAATTATCATTAATCATTTATGTACCTCTCACTGTGCAGCCTAATGGTGCGTCTGGCTTGAGCTGAAGCGGGGCCACAAAGAGCTGCTTTTGAAATGTTTCCTCTAATTTGCGGTGCATCACACATGCCTATGCCAGCTGAAAGTGACTGAGAGAAGCGCTCATCAGTTTAATTGCCTTGCCCTTCGAGTCAAGTTGGTCTAACAATGGCTCAGCAGTTTCTGCGGGGGTGTTTCTTTCTCACTTGTTGCTCTCTGCTGTCACTGTCACCACATTTGCTCAGCAGAGACGGCTGAGAGAAGAAAGGATTCTACTGAGTGAACTTTCAATTGCAAATGTGTTTATTGTCGATGGATCTCTCCTGCTGCAACATATTTCAACATATACTTCCGTTTTTACAGGAAATTTAACATTGACATTTAGTCTCTTTTAAAATTAACGCACTATGTCAGTACAACACCGCAATTCGACGTTTCTTTTTCCCTTCCACAACAAACACACGTGGTTAGGTTCAGGAAAAAAGAACAGGGTTTGGCTTCAGAATCTTACGAGACACAAACACTGTTCTCTTTGGTGAAAGTCGGTGTTTGTTGGAACCACCCACCTCAATAGGACTTTTGCGGCCTTAACTTTCGCCCTTGTCCCACCATGTTTCCCCCTGATGCTGCCAGGCGCCAGAGTTAAAGGACATCTTTTTTGTTGGTTTCTGATGCTGCAAGTCACTGCCCTAGTGCCGAATTTCAACTACTTGTGAAAACGCTGGAAGTGGAGGTCCTGGGCTCGTGCAGTTACTTGTGGTCCGCAGCTGTGAGGCCAACAAAACAGACAAAAGCAGCAAGACTTAACATCTGAGACAGCAAAAAGAACGTCTTGCTAAATGACTAAAACAACTGATCTTATCAAATTAATGGCGATTCACTGATTTGTAGACTGACTCATGTATTGATCAACTAAAAATGGACTGTAGATCAGTAACTAGAGAGGGTGCTGTCTTTCTGCCTGGGACATGTCGCTTCAGTCTTAAGCTCTATATTATGTATTGAGTGCATTGGTGAATGAATTAACCATTAAGTGCAATTTCATTTATAAAACTGCCACTATTAAACAAGACAGCTGTATATATGACAAAGTCAACCAGAGACAGTTAGTTAATGACCCACAGTGACGGTTCCTCATCTGGCAAAATGAGAATGCTGCTTACCTCTTGTAAACTGCATCCCACCAAAAGCATTTTGCAGCTTGCAAAGCTTGAGGCCTGCCTTTTTTTGCTTTGTTTTTAATTGAATGCCACCAGTAAAAACAAAACAAACAAACACAAAAAAAAGCTTGCTGCGCCTTTTCATTGTTGCCAACCATCCCATCACCTCCGTGCCTTAACCTGGGTCCATGTCATTGGTCCGACAGCCCATTGGTCTGACATCCCATTGGTCCGACGGTCCGCGGTGCTGAATGGCTCCCGGTGGGCGTATTTCTGCCTTGATGGTGCGCCGCAGCCGTCTCTGGGTCAGCTGGGAAAGGCTTGAGGCGGAGCAGGCTCACGGCTTATGTGTTTGCCACTTTCTTTTTCATTTGAACCCACACCATGATCTTTTCCTGACCCTAACCAAGTGGTTTTTGTGCCTAAACCTAACCAGACCTTAACCACAGGGCATCATGATGATTTCGGAACAATGGAACTTCGGAACAATGGGTTTAATATGGTCGGACCAATGGGCTGTCGAACCTACCCGTGTAATCAATCTACCATTTGTTTGTTTGTTTTTATTTCACAGTAATTAGTTCCGAAAATGGACAGGTAGAGGGCACTTTCTCTAGCGCTGGTTGAGGGTGAGAGGCTGTCAGCAAATGCTTTGTTGGGCACAAAGACACCACAAAAAGGATGGTGGCTCACGAGGGGTACCACCAGTTGGTTCAGGAGCTTCACCTCGATGATGGTCATTTCAAGTACTGCAGTTACATGTTTCCACGCCTGTTGTTCTCTATTAAGATCATGGCAACTGTGGTTTATAAGTCCCTAAAACCGGTTTCTCCTTAATTGTTTACCAACTGTAAACTTGTTGTTGCAACCACCACAAAGGGCCCGCCTCTCAAATCATCTGATTGGACAATGGGTAAAAAGTGGAAACAACAACACAAAAAACAGCAAGCAAAAAGCTAAATTCTCATCAAAAACAATTGCAAAAGCCGCATCCAGCTGCTAAAACGCTGTCTCTGTGATCAGGGCCTGAGGCTAAGAGAGAACTGAAAGCTTAACAGGTGCAGCAACAGTAACTAAGGGGATAGAGCTTAGATAACAGTCAATTAAGACCTCTTTGCCTCCTCCTGCTCTTTCAATACTCCCACGTCTGATTTTTGCTTCAAAATTTCCACATGACGTGAGTATAAACCTTTATCTGCCGTTCAGCTTCAATTAGACCAAAAACGTAATAAAGGTTGGCTGGATGTTGAAGCTTGCTGAAATGCTTTGTGAACATCTGAAGATATTGGAAACCCCTGAAAGCATCATCACACTCATCATGGTGTTAACGGCTGTTAACGGACTGCAGCTTGTATTTCATATGACTTCTATTCTGTGTGACAGATTGTTTCCTTGGAGACTGTGAAGAAGAGAGGAGATTCATTTGGAGAAGCAGCTGACCATGGAGTCATATAAGCAGATATTACCACTGAGAGAAAAGGAATGCTTATTCTAATTTTTTCTCGCTCTCTATAGGAGCACTTCATCCATGCGCTGCGTTTGAAGTGGGTTTTGATGTCAGCTTCATCTATTATGAATCAGGTGACATTTTTCTGATGGCAGCCCCCGATACGCCTCTTAAGAGACAGGCATGGAAATAGACACATGGAAACAGACTGCAGTATCTTTCCTGTCATTATTTCTGCTTTTCTTCTTTTCTATACTTTTTCCCTGCGAGAAGGTGCTGGATTCAGATGGGAAAAAAAGAGAACACAGGACATATGGAATCAGACAGCAAGTCAAAATAGTTTATTGTAGAACAGGATTCATAGTCGAGGCACTACCTCACATTTAGTATAGGCACTGAACTACTGCACTGGAGTCACAGCCACGACTCGGTCTGGAAACCAAAGCCTGCCAGCCACGTTGACACTGGCTACAGCTAAATGCACAACATATCATCACTGACTGACCCCCAGCCAAATCAAGATTTCAAAATATTACATAAATGCTAACTTAAGTGACCTAATGTAAGCATGTAATCTCAATAAATGCTTTAGGGCTCTTTTTCCTTCAAAGCAACAAATTACATTTATTCTCATAACTGTGACAAAGTTGTTATGTACTTTTCTGATTATTTTAAAAAGCCTTTCAATCTACTAGTATTTTAATTTTTTATACTTTTTAAGTTATTTTTAAGCCAAGTCTTGCACTTTGCTAAATTCAAAGTAATATCTGTTCCAGTGTAAGAACAAAAGTTACATTAAAAAGTCCTGATAAACTGTGTGAGAATGGAGCAGGAGAAATGAGCCCAAACAGCAGCTTCAGAAGAGAAGAAGCTGCTGGTGTGGCCGCAGCTGCAGGTGAGCTCCATCAGCTGAGAGGTGACACTCTGCCCTCAGCTAACGCTTTGAAAATGAAAAACAAAAAACAAAACATGTTCTAAATGGAAATGTTGACTGCCTGAGTGTTGGGGGAGGCAGGGATGTGGTCGCACCTGAGCCGCGCCCAGCAGTTAGTGTAGCATTTATTGATTTCTAGCAGTGAGGTTGCAGATCGCAACCAACTGAATAACCCTCCACTCACCCCTCCCTTTTCAAGGGTGTAGCATGTAGAGAACCAGGCTGCTTTTATGCACTGTTGGTAAATATATCTACAAAAGGTAATGCACCAAAATTTATATATAACACACATAATCATGAGCCATCAATTCCATCACGTTCTTATCTCAACTCTTCAAATACTGCCACTTGGTCAGTGGCCCTACATGTCAAAATGTGACGCACCAGGTGCCCTCCTGCATTTGTTTTGGACGTTCAGGGATGGCAATTTATTGCTAGTTAATTTTTAGGTTTATTTCCTCAAGTTTAGGCAACAAAAGCAAATGGTTAGGTTTGGAAAAACATGGTTTCACTTAAAATACATAGGTCTGCGGTTGTTGCTAATGTAAGAGGACCCGCTGCCTATGTGGGTGGGCTCATTCTAAGCTGAGGAAAACACAAGGATTCTTAGTGTCAGGAATTTATACACAAATAACAACATGATTATAAATACTGTAATTAAGTTCTGCCAATAGATCCCCCTAGATTCTACACACTGCTCCGTTAAGGATCAAGTCATTATGGATTATAGTTAAGGTATTTTTACTCAGCATAGGTAAAAAAAATGGCTTCATCTATCCTACCTTAATTAATCACTGATATAATATATCACCTGTCCAGCATTGTGACCAAAATCAACAACTCCCACATGTTGCGTGGCCACTAGATGCATGCTGGGTCTGGCAATATGCTGATGTTGGATCCTCCAGCAGTGACTTCTGCATTTACTTCCAAACTTCAGTAAGTACCTTCAGTGAGGAAAGCACAAGCTTTTTGCTTTTTGACAATCTCTTTTCCAATCATAATTCAGCTTGAGATGTTTGACAACAAGTTTGACTGGACAATATTATGCATTGAGAATGAATAAGTACAGAAGTTGAACCTACAGTAGGTTTGACTTTGACTTTGTGGTGTGCAAGACTTACAGAATGATGTTTAGATTGGTGAGTGCAAAAGCAAACTAATCAATTGTTACAAGTCACTATCCAGAAGAAAACTCAGGGGGCTGTAATTGTCTGACTTTGTCTTTTCTGGTTAATTCTAGTAAGGCTGTAAAGAGGAGGGAGCCTGGTTATAATTGATAATCAGTTGTCAGCACAGGCTAGGTCTATAAAAGTCTATCATACAACATAATCATCATCATCATCATCATATACCACTCTTGATGAAACTTCAACTCAGCATTAACCCTTCTTATCATTTTGAAAACCCACTGATTGTATCGTTGGTGTGACTGGCAGGCTTTGGTGAGAGGAGGCAGCCTTTCCATGTGTACATTACATCATCCAAACACATCCATGAACTACTTCAGTCTTGCCTTGCTCTGGACTTTTTAGCACATCATGATACACTTCTTGTTCTCTTTTGCAGGTCTCGTCTCAACCAACAGTTTGAGAACCCACTGCAGTGTCACATTGATCAATTACAACAACAGCCACAACAAATACTATTAAGATTACTATTGTTAGTATAATGAGGATTATAATAACAAAAGTAATTCTGGCATATCCCCTCTTGTTTCACTTTCTTTGTGTGAATGAAAAGAAAACACTCGCCCTCCTGTTAACAAGCAGCAGCCTAATCTTGCTCTCTCTTAGAGGGATTATCCAGTGGCATACATTGCGTTCTAATAACTTTGTACATCTGTGGCGCAGAACAAGTACCTCGTACTAGCATGATCTATGCTAGATCCTACAATTCCCAAAATGCAACTTAAAGTCCCCATGAATTTTTTTAAAAAAAAGCATGTTCCCAGTGTTGATCATTTATCTCCTGTTATATGCGAAATATATGTAAAAAAAGAAAAACAGTATCAGAGTATTTGTACATCAAATTCCATGCCTTTTCTCTTTTGTAACAGTTTCAAATGTCTGATGACTCATCCTTCACCCAGAGACATTTACAAAAGTTTATCCAGTCAAATGAGACTTTCGGCGACTAGATAGCCTCACCAGCCATATAAAACCAACACTTTACCGTTTGTGGGTCAAGAGATGTGTGTATGGACCTTATTCATTTTCAAAATAATGTGACTGTGGTCTAATTCATTCATTTTTCCCTCCCCCTCCTCCTAATCAACCGGAGTCGTCAAAATCTGGCACTTGGTCAGTGACTTCCGGCGTCAAACACTGATGAAAAAAGCCATTTAGTGATGTTAGTTATTTTGAAAGAGACTTTATGCAAACTGTACATTTCCTGTAAAAAACGTAAGCGTATTTTAAAAACAGACTATGCATGTAACATGGAATTACTGTACGTCCACAACCAATGCACCCACCCAGGGTATGTTGCACGTCATATGTCGACGTGGAAAGTCCGTAACGAATAAAGAATGTGTTGTCCTGATCTAACGGTGAGGGAGGTTTGTGTGGAGCCAACGGTCCACTGCCCATTTTTAGCGGTCCAATCCAATGGCAAGGATTTGATCCCTCTTGTTACTGCACATCGCTCCAATATTCTATTTCACCGGGACATACGAAGCTAAGTGTTTCATGGGGACTTTAATAATGTCTCTCAGTCAATTCCCCCCCCCCCCCCACCAAAGGCTCACGTCTTTTAATCCCCATGCCCTCAGTTTGTAACACATGCTTTATAATTATAAAAATGTTATTTCTCAACCCCAAACCAAAACAACTCTCATGATATAATCAAAGTAATTCTCTCAGACTGTAGAAAGCACCATCCTAAGCCACAGAGGACGTTATATAGCTGTAGTACACCTCATGAGAAGTAAACTGATCTTCATGTGTAAACTTTGTGGAGAGCTCCTTTAAATGTTTAGAAATTAGTGTTGTACCGAAATTGCTGTAAAACAACTGAAACAGAATTTTATTTGCCTCAGTGAACATGACCTAACTGCAATAAATAACATAATGTATAAAACTGTATGTGTTGTTTTTATTTGTTCCTGTTATTTATACTTATGCTATGTCAATGAATATACTGTATGTGGTCTCAGTACAGGAGTCATACTGTAACTGAGTCTAATCGTTGTTGGTGTCACATGTCAAGTCAGTGCTGTCTGGGCTCGATTCACTGTAAGTGCATAGTTTGAAGTGGCAGCAGTTACCGCGTGTGTGTGGGTGAGTCTGTCTGACTAAAAGGGGCTATGCATGTTTCTACAACCAAATGTTTACACAGGGATAAAAATACAAAAGCATATAATTATAATATAAATAAGGATATATTTAACTTTGCAGTGTTTCACACACACTGCCTTACACCTCCCCACACACGCCATCTGAGTGGAGTCGAGTCCACCGTTCCTTATGTTTCCTTCTCCATCTTCCTTATCACCTTCAGCACATTCCATTAAGTTCAGTAAACCTCCCAAATCACATTTGCACACACAGAGCACATGGCAATACTGATCCACTGAGACCACAAAGCAGTTTACCAGGTTTCTACCATGTCAATCACTGTAGGGAAACAGCACAGTACAGCAAGAGATTAGAACAGGGGGAGGGATTTCTGGGTTTGTGTTTCCCAAAATGTCTGCACAAACTAGTTTCACTCTGACACTCGTCAGTCAAAACGACAGACAGCTTTGAAGGTTCTCAAGCTGCAGGGGGTTTAAAATATTAATTATCTGAAGCATTTAGCTCAATCACAGAATGAAAATATATTATGCTGTGTTGAAATTCATGTTTTTTGACCATTTAGGTCTGAAAATCCTCAAGCTTCTAAATCACTCAATGGAAAAAAATAAAGTGTGTCAGCTTGTTTGCTTCAAATATATCTCTGTCCTTCCTCTATTCTTACTAAATTTAATCTTTTCTAGACCTTTCTACTTGAAAACCATATAATAGATAGTGATATTACATATCGTCATTCCCAGTATTATACAAACTGTGTTCCTATGCTTCCCGTCTGACCAAAATAAACAGACTTCTGTATAAACCTCTACTTAAAAAAATATTTGCTGCAACATCCACCCAAGCAAAGCTTTGTGACAAACACTTTGGGGAACCCAGCTTAGATCTGGACAACATCACGTCACATCTGTCACCTCACAACCTCAATCCACAACACAAACAAGTGAAGGGCAAAACAATGAACAAACATAAACAACTGACAGAAAAAAACAATTATATCTAATCCTGATTACCCAATCAGTAATAATCAAGGGGATGTTTGATATATATTTTTTCAACTACAGGCCCGAATAGAAAACAAAAACAAGAACACATGGGTATACTAATGTAAGAGTAACACATTTATGCTACCTGCGGGCGTTGACACTGTTTCCTGTTGCACCAGGAAGGTGTGTTCCAAGTTTGCCCGCACAAAAAAAAAAGAAAAAAAGAAAAGACAAGAAAACTGGGGAGGCTTTTCATAATCAAACACAAGATACACTTCAGCATTGAATTCATAAAACTGAAAACAGTGTAAATTCAGCATCTTCCACCCACGTCTTTGCACTCTGCTGAATGCACCCCCGCTGTTTTGTCAGAACCTGAGTCTGTGGGCCTTACTTTTGTGAATTAAGGCACAGAGCGTGCCATGCACATTGTGCCTACACTAAAACAGGGCCCTGAATGTATCTTGGACAAGAGGGTAGGTACTGTATCTACAAATGTTTGAGAGGTAACGATACACAAGGCAACTTTCTGAGGCAATGCAAGTCACGTCTGTTTGCTCCGGATAATAAAAACGTGCTTAAAAATGAGTGTTGTACCTACTCGCGCATTTGTTGCCAGTTAACATTGCTCTGTACTTTAGGGTATTTGAAACCTGTGTAGTAATTTTAGGGCACTTATTGCTTGTAAAATGGCCCTGTGCCTCAGGTTCTGCAGATTTCTCAGACTCAGTTTGAAAAATGTCACCTAGAAACTCATGCTAATTAAAACCATATTAATGCTCTTGTCATGGAAAGCAGGTCCACAATACATTTTGGCTTTCAACTCGTCCTGTAAGAACACATTTACATACACATTTACATATGCTTGTGCATCATCCGCTCATGGCCTGCTAAAAAAGTACAGCCTGTAATTAGCTGCTACCTGTGCTGAAGCATCCTGCTCTTTTGTTCTGTGTTTCCCAACCCCTACTGTCAGAGGCAGCAGAGGGATTTCACTCCAATGAGTAAACACCCTGACACGTACGTCACATCAGGAGCCAGAAAAACAGATTTATGAGGCATCTTTTCTATTGAAAGACAAATTTGAGATTTATGAGGCATCTTCTCCTTAAAACAATCTGACACTGACAGGGTCAGAGAGAGAGAGTGAAAGAGACAAGTTTAAAAAAAACCAAAGCAGACAACAAAAAGAGAGAACTAGCTCTGGCAAGGTCCCAGAATTCCCTGGGGACTGCAGTGTGCCATGTAAACTGTATCGCAGAGCGGGAGAAACTGAAAGACTGCAAAGGAGACATTGTACATCCTCCAGACAACTCACATAATAATAGATGGTGAGCTTGGCTTGGTGTCAAGAATTTGCACACACACACACACACATGCACCCACACATAAGCATAATAACAATCGTGCTCACACGCGCCCACACGCCATCACAACCGCACAAGTGCACGTACAGTGTAACCATGAATGTAGACGCAGAAGCACAACTGCACATATAAAATAATAATATGTGGGATGGTTTTTCCCCTGACCCTGTAGTTGTCCTCAGCCCAAAGCATTTTTGCATCTTTCAGCTCTTAGTTTTGATTTTACAGGCCAAAAGTTTACTATTTCAGTTCAGTCTCCTAGCTTTCGTCAACCTTGTTTCCAAGAAAAGACAGAAATTTAGCTGATGAACACAGTGGAGCATTTCCTCAGAAGCTGGTGGAGACCAAAGAGGTTAAAGCAAGTATTATATACATTAGACTAACATTCCTCAGGAAGTTGCTCCTGGAGTGCTAAATGTGTAAGCAACAGTTCATTATCAACTCTCATACCAACTTATGGTGATATTTTGATATTATGTTTAGAGTTTGCTCTGCCGCCCCCAAGTGGCCATAAAAAATCTGCTAATGCAGCTTTAAAGGACCAGTGTGTAAGATTTAAGGGGATTTGGGGGGATTTAGCAACCAGCTACCTGAAACTTCTCCTGGCTAGTATTCCTTTAGTGTTCTTATCTTATCTACAGAGGTCTCTTCCTCTCTGAAACATATGGACAGTGGTGATTTAAACTCATAAAAACATTAAATAAAGCAGTTTCACATGCAAATCAGTGCTTATGCTGTTTGGTATGTCTGAGACAGGCGGTTTGCCCAGCACATGCTAATATGTGATCAGTTTTTTTCTCTGATAACCTAAGATCCAGATGTCTAGGAGATTTTCACTGGGAGCTGAATTATCTGCAGAGGTCTCTTCATTTATGATGATTTCAATCGGTAAAAACATTCACAAAACAGCATCTTTTAAACTCATGGAACCAGTGTTTGGTTTGTCTGTTCTGAGCTACTGTAGAAACATGGTGGTCATCATGGTGATTTCCCTTTGACAAGGATCCACAGCTTATTCTAAGACAATGAAAACATGATTCTTAATTTTAGGTGCTCATACACTAAAGAAAAAAGTACTTATTAACATTCCATTTCTGACAAAATATCCCCCTAAATCCTACACACTTTACCTTTAAGATCAAGTGCGGCAATATCTGACTTGTTGCCAGTTCTCCCTGTTGGCTGAAAAAACAAAACAAAACAAAAAAATCCCCTGTGGCCCCATTAAAGAAGCATCTGTCAAATACCACAGACAGCACATAAGGCCAATTATTACTTCTTCTGTAATAACTTTTAGCTGTTTGTGCTGCATGAGCAAATACTAAATCGGCCATTTTGCCAAACCTCATCCACTTTTCGCGATATATCCATGGCAAAAAACAGACGTGATTTAACTCTCTCACACACACTCTCACAAACTGCAGTTGATTCACGTAGGCTCATCAGAGTTGGATGGAGTGGAGGGCCACAGTCCCCAACCAGAGGAGCTGTTTACAGACGAAATGATCTTTGTGTTCTCTCCAAGCGTTTGTAATTGTAGCCAGATAAAACTGTGGGAGCCGCAGGCTATTTTAGGAAGGATGTTAACAAAATGACCAAATTGCACGCCCCTTGTTAACCTGCCACCCTCCATCTCCACCCCCCAGTGGCAGCGAGAGTGCAGGGGCTTGTCTGTGTGACTCATTGGTCCTTTATCTGAGGTTTGTGCAAGTTAAAATCGCTAAACATTAAAACAGATCGCCTACAAGTCGTCAGTGACTTGACTGCATTCCTGCACTCTTGAAGGTCTGTGCTTGGCTCTGCCTACAAGCTGGAGTGTGTGTTTGTGTGTACTCACGCATACATATGTGAGTGGCTTATACCTAACACACTCAATTAGATGCACACAATGCAGCACCAGAAATAACCAACTGTCAACTGGCATCTCATCTGAGCTCCAGCAGCTTCAGTGCTTTTGCACAGCAATAGATGTCTGACTCTGTTAACAAGATGTGCCAGGGTGCCGACCAGAAACATATATGAAGTGGGGCAAGACGTGGGTGGGTGTGTGTGTTTGTGTGGATCGGAAACACTGCTTATATTGGGGGTCAGAGCTAGCTGCCTCTTCCTGTATGGTTTTTATTTGTGTCTCTAATTTATCTACAGTCGTTTTCTCTCTCATCTCTCTACATGTATAAAAGCATATACACCTTTTCAAATAGTTTCATGTACTGGGAGACTAAATGGCTCATTCTGTTTGTCATGCACCTGCAATATTTACTAGGTAATTTAAAATAGTTTGGATGTACCAGATAAATGTCGTCTCTAAATGATGCAATAAGGCTGCAGGCCTGTATCTCAGCTTCTTATGTGTTAGAGTGGTGAAACAAACCATCATCTTTGAATTAGCCAATCATATCTGTTGATCCAATCTGGATTTCATTTCCCATTTCCAATCTCAGGCTCATTTCTCTTTTGTTTAGCACACTACCTTTAATCATCTAGTCATCAAATAAACTCTGGCAAAAAACATTTGAAATGTCATCATGGCAAATATCATTGCCTGTATACTCCAGGCAGCGAGGAGGAGGAAGAGGGCAAATGCTATCAGTATGGCAGGATAAGAGAGACCAACAGAGGCTGCTTGCCACACGGCAGAACACTGCACTGGGTAATTCCTTTGTCTCCAGCCCGACCTCGTCTGCTGTCCACAAGTCACTGGATCTGTCACAAAACATTCTGCACTGCAGCTCCCCCCATCATCTTTCATCCCCAACTCTGGTACACAAAGTCTCATTTCAACCCAAACAAACAAAATCTCCAGCTGTCTTTTGAGCATCAGTTGCTCACCCACCCTATGACTAAAAGGTGGCTCTGAGAAAGATTGTAGCAGCTGCTGTCGACTTGGATTCATATAAGTAATGAGTGATTCCATGAGTCATGCCAACACATCCATAGAAACTGCTCAAAGCACTCCTAGCATAATTCTTCGATATCAATCTGTACATACAGTATGTTGCACACAGTTTTTATGCAACATGGCTAACAGTGTCGGGCAGCAGTTACTTAGTAATGCATTACAGTAATGTGTTACTTTCTCTGTAACAATTAGATCGATAGCAATAACAATTTACTTGTCCAAACTATACTTTGTTGGCTGATTTACCAGGAGTTTGATGGAGAGTCGACATCATTTTGCATATTAACTTGGCCCCATTGGACCCAAAGCCTATTTGTCCGACAGCATATCCCACACACTATAAAACTATAGGGCTGTTTCTCCAAAGCATGGTTAATCATTGTGCACTGACCTTTCTAGTATAGTAAAGACCTCTCCTACCCTACCCTACTCTGCCTCTGATAGGCTTTCACGCATAGCCTTAGTTGGTTGGGTAAGGCATGAGGACTGAGATTGGTTATGGTAAGAATACCATGGTAAGCCAATCAGGGGCAGAGTAAGGGTTGACATGCCTTCGCCATAGTTAAAAGGTCCAATGGCGCCATTCTGCATTATAATTGTCCATGTTCTTCTGTTTTAGAGCATGTGTAGCCTATTTTCAGAGCAATGGGCCATCCGGGTGATGAGCGTTTGTTCTCAGAATACCAGGCTGTCGGACAGAGGTCCTCTCTGAACATACAGACCAATAGTAATGAAGTGGAATATGCTGCATGATTTCAGAAGTTTCTATGGGTATTTTTATATGATTTGCTTAACCTCAGCTCCCTTCCTGAACACGCTACAAACCTTTCAGTCCTTTTTAAGCCTACAGGTATGGACTTTTTTATACTCAAAAGAGATCAGGACTGGTTATGCAAAACTATGCTCATGATAGCCTACTTGGGTTGGACAAATCTAGAGTAACAAAATTGCCTCAAATGTTGCCCAGGTATCATCACCACAAGATTCTCTTCCTGTTTTATCCACCATCTGGCCGATATCAACTTGAGGTAAAGAATACAAAGTACGACTATCCATCATAAAACTCAAGGGACATGTAATATGTAAGGAGGCTGACGTTGAGATTATTATTTATCTGTCGGGATGCTTCAGTGCAGCAGGTATGAGCAACCCTGCATTCACTCCACGAGCAACTACATCCTTGTGCTACAGTAAGGACAGTTTGAGCCTTGGTGATTGATTGGGATTGATTACTGTGATGCTAATGTAGCAGAGGTGGATAAATATGTAGCAAAGCGAGGTGCTGACGACTTCGACCACAGTCTGCTTTTCTGCCACAACACATAAAGGAAACACAATGACTGTGGTCGACGTCAGCCAGCACGTCACTGGTTGTAGAAAAAGGATGGGCCTCTGATTTGCAGTTTCTTGGGTTGCTTGCGGTGTGAACGCATGTTAAGGGCCACTGTTGTTGACACTGTGGTAGCGCTTGCTAGCAGTGCTAACTCTCACACATAAACATCGAACACTGCAACAAAAAGAGAGCAACCAAAACAGACATTCACATTCCCAGAACGTCACTGTCTAAAACTCATCTGTTGTTTCTAAAGTCATAGAAAAGTGTCCGAGCTCGCTGTCGCAGCAGCAGGGGAGAGCGACGCTGCCGCAAAGAAAAGATACAGATATGGCCCTATCTTCCTTTAATATCCAGAAAAGTACCCTGCTTTTATTCTGAAAAATGCTCAACAGTTCAAAGGCGTGTTGTTTCTTCAGACACTATGTGTGTGTGTCTGTTTTTTGCTCATTTTCTCCTTCCTCTGATTTGCCCAGCGTAGAAAAGCTATCAGTTTTCTGTCCTTGCCAGTCACAGCAGGCGACTTGAACGCCCTTCATCTTGTATTCTCTGCAGTTAAAAATGCTTGTTGAATGTCAAAAACAGTTTCCTTCATCCCAGCGCACAAGAGGAATCCATCAATTGGACATAAAGGTAGAAAAGTATCTAAATGCGATCTGTGGATCCAATTCATGTGTTTTCGTTTGTGTTTTTGCACATACATGAATAATTATCAATGCCGGTGTGCACTCCTGCGTGCGTCTTTGCATGTGTGCATGTGTCAGACTGTTTCCGGTAAGCAGAGGGCTTCCACAGCATCACTGGGTCCCTGGGCGACTCCACCGATGACAAAGAGCATGCTGGTCATCTGCAGCAGGGCAGAGGAGCAGCGTGCGGTTGGCATGGGCGCCACATACTCCCAGCGCCGCTTCACTGGGTTGTAGCTCTCCACCGTGCCCAGCGGCGACGGCTCATTACCTGCAGAATGGAAAGTGACATATTAGCATGACAGCAATAATGTTTCAAATGCAGCATTAGCCAGGTTTTTAATTCAGTTTGGAAAACATCTGGAAACACACAACAAATATTTAAGGCTTGATATAGTTATGCTTCTTTCTTTTTTTGAGTGGACCACGGAAGCAAATAAAGGCCAAACAGATCTGAATTGGGCAAGTGGGAAATCACTACTGAAAACCTGATGTTGATATTTAAGTACTTTTGAATATAAAGCATTGATATACTTTATTTAATTTATTTTACTTTGAAAACCATCAACCTCAACTGTTTATGATTGACATCTGGGTGTTGAGGTCTGCGTTTCATATGTTGAATGTTACTGGGTGAACGTGAGAGAGCTTATTTTGACTTGACTCAGTTTTTAGAACCAAAATGAATGATGAATTCTGTGTCTGTATATTTTTGAACCAGAAAAATTAAACTGGAATAAAGTTTTTGAAATTCTGCAACTTAATGGTAGCGTCTGACTTTTTGAAAGATCACATTAATTCATAAATTTATACAAAATAAACAAATATTTCACAGCTGGAAAGATGGTCTTCATAAAAGTGGGCTGCCTATGCAGTAGAAAGATGCAAATACTTTGGGAGTTAGTGCTACATGACCAGAGAAAACAGAGGCAAAGAGCTGTGGCATTTGCTTTTGCTCAAGAGGTAGGAAACCTACAACTACCAGAATGCACTGTGCTGCACCGGACCACTAAACGCTCCCGATGGATAACATAATCCAAGCTTGGCTAATTTTACCCAGGAAAACAGATAGGGTAACAGAAGCTCTTGAATTACAGTGAAGCCTAAATATGCTTATGAAAACATTTAAGGTGAGAAATATGAACCAAATAACCAAATCTTGGCTCATATTCACTGCTTAGTTTTACCCAGGCCAGCCATTAGGAAACATGGACAGGGGGACAACATTTCCCAAAGTCGGCCCCCTCTACATGAATTATAATCCAATCTAATCTTATTAATATTTATTATTTCCATATATATATATATATATATATATATATATATATATATAGGTGCAGAAATAATTTTGAAAAATGGCAGTTCCTTTTTCCCTCTGCAAAAGTTCGCGTAAATTTGGAGCGTTATTTTGGCCCCTCTCTTGTCAGAGAGGATAACATGGTTGATACTAAAGGATGTCTTAGGTCCTCTAGTTTAATATGACACCTGTATAGTCAGTGTAGCTTTAAAACTGAGCCAGCTATAGCAGATTATATTTGTTAAAAATTACTCCGCCTCACCTCTCTATACTGTGGTGGTGGACGTATGGAAATGCGGACACACCATCTTTAGTACAAGCAACCGCTTTAGAGCCAGCAAAAGTCTGAGCAAATCTTAGTGGGGAAGATGAGCAGAGAGATCTGGGCTCTGGTAAGATGGAGGGATGTTTACCACATTTCATTTACGCATTGTTATGATCCAAAGCTGGTAAAGTATACCTTGAAGTAAAATGACTCAGTGCCATGAAATCAATGGCCATAAAACATTCACTAGTAACTGGGTATCAAATTGCTCATAAGATTCAAATCTTTATGGCTATTTTTGCTTCCCTCAGAGTTATGCATACACACACCCATACACATCATTAAAATTTGACACTTCAAGATTATGAATGTGCACTCATCACACCTCTCATCAGCGACTCGTCTTCTAAACGACAAACATGTCGCCATAATCACATATCATGTCCATGGCAGGTGTGACATACACTTGTAGCAAAAGCTTTGGGTGTGGACTGCACTGAGAGCTAATATACACTCACACATACACACACACGTAAAACATTAAATCAAGGATAACACCTCCTTCAGGAATGTGATAAAGAATCCCCATGACTCCATCTCCCCCTGTTGTCATAAACACACTAAAATAGTTTCTGAGTAGAGATACGATTATCAGTCTTTCCCTAAAAGAGCTTTTGTCTGCAGCTATAGAGAAGCTGGAGTGGATACTGTGCATCGTCTCCACTGCATGGTTCAGCTTAACTCGATTCTGTGCAACTAATTTTTGCGACCTGGTGCTTTTCTCAATTTTTGCTCTCCACTGCTCGGTCAATGTAAGCAGGATTCTCAGCTTACTGTCATAGTGATGTGAAACTGCAGTGACATCATTCTCAACACGACACAGCATGAGTTGCTCCGTACAGCTCTTGCTTGATCCTTTAATCGGCAAGAAAGGAATGACTGTCAGCAGACTATGAAGTGGTTTTGCAGATGGCTATTATTTTTTTTTTAAAATCTGTGTTGAGTGAATAAAGAATTTGCAGTCGCTATTGATGGAAGCTTGGCTTAATAAAAAATGTCTCTGCATGGTGTCTTGTTCTCTCTGATCTAACCAATCTTGTGACCAATCAGTGGTCTGCAGTGTTTTAGCTTCATCTGTGGACTGTATTTAAAAAAGGACAACATGACAGTTCCCCAGTAGTGAAGCCTAAACATCTTGATCGCCCCCTTGTGGCTGGCTGCAGTGCAAGCCCTACGAATTTCATGTTAGTGGATGGAGCATGGGCCAAACTATAAGAAAGAAGTACATATCCAATCATTTTTTCTCAAAGATGGTCTGTGTCATCTGAGGTAGTTCTTGTCACACTGGAATATGGTTAAGAGTTTGTTTTTCTAATAAGTTTGGTTATAACTGGTATATTCGCAATCAATGGCACTGCCGCATAGGTATATAAGTGGAACCTCAATACCCCAGAGATTGCTGCCGCCCAGACTCTGGCTCAAAATGACATCACCAGCACAAATGGGCTGTAGATGTGTTGGGGATGTTTTGGATTTTTGTACATTAGGAGTAAGTGGAGACATGCTGTCCATCTTTATATACAGTCATTGGCTTCACCTACTGCTATCAGCTCAGTTCGCTTCAAACCTCGACCAAGATGGTGCCAAAAAAGTGCCTGGTGACAGGTAGAATGCACAACTGTTGCCAGTGATAAACCAAAAAAGTACGTTACCAAGCGAGTTGAACCAAGTCGAGCCAAAAGGTGATAACTAGGGCTGCACTCAAGTCAAAATTATGTCAGTTGAATCAGATCTGGCTGTTCAATGTGAATATTTGACCACAGGTTTATTGTCTTCATACAGAGTTTGAGAGTTTTAACAGGGTTCAGTGGGACGTTTAGTTTAAGTGTGACATTCATGTAATATAGCCTAGTAAACCAGATAACTGCTCTAATGATGGCTAAGAAATTTGCCACATTTGGTTTTATGTGCGGCCCCTTAGTGACAAAAGACAAAATGAATGCTGGTTTAAAATATAGTCTGTGTGTTTCACAGTTGAAAAGTGTCAGCTAGGACTGTAGTCAACCAAAGAAAATCTTGGTCGACTACAGTCGCACATAATCTTCAACTAATTGATTAGTCGTGGGGAAAAAAAATTCTGCACGTTATTTTTACTTCTGCGGTGGTGTGTCTGTGTCACTCTGCAGTTACACCTCCAAAACACTAGTCGGAGGTGGAGGACTGTGTTAAGTGCTGTAAAGTTTATTTCAAATCAAACTTTATTTATATAGTTGATTCAAAACACACATTAAACATGGCTTAATAGAGACAATTTCCAACACTAGTACGCAAAGTGGCTTCACTATAAATCGCAGAACTGACAGACAAACACTTGTCTTTATCTGGACACATTTCCCCCACCAACACAACATGCTAATGTTATTAGCACAACTTTATGGCGTTTTACATTGTATAAATTAGCCTAGCATCTAGCGATCTTTTCCTCTGTTCATATAAAACCAGGGACAACAGCAACATGTAACTGTAGATAATTTGGCTCCATTACAACTCACAACATTCACCGACAAAACAACTGTCTTATCTACTAAACATGTTTTCCAAACAAATATAACTGGCTAATGTCATTAGCGCCAGCCTATGGAATTTTACACTATAAATTAGCCTAGCGATGAGCGGAGATTTCCTCTGCTCATATGAAGCCAGGATAAATCACACACACGACTTAAAATGCAACTTTAGTGGAGGCTTTACTGTCTTCACAATTTATTGTTTCTTATCTGTGAAATTAAAGTAAATACAAGCTTCGTTTCCACTGAGGGAAATGGTTTCAGCTTACAGAAACTGACAGGTGGTCTGCGTCACCGTGACGCTGAGCGTGAGGGTGGGCGAGTCCAACTTTCTGTCAACAAATTTTCACAGGTAACTTAGCCTGTCCCCCCCACCACAGGAAATAATGGATTAATCCTGGAAAGCTACTGATGTAGCACTTTTCTCGTTATTAAAGTAATACGGCGATTATTCGACCAATGAGAATTTGGTCAGATGAGAGCGTAGCGACCGAATAATCGACTAGTCGACCAGGAGACTACAGCCCTGGTATCAGCTTTATAGGAATGATCTGGAAAAAAGGAAAACACTTCTTATATAATTTCCAAAGTTAGGACTTCTGAGTTTACTTATTCAGAATTCTTGTCTTTGACTCATTATCACTGATTAGCTGCTAAATTCCAGGTTCAACAAAGCAAAAATGTCTATTAAAGAAAAAAATAGATGTTTTTCTGGAGAACCTTCTGGAAATTTAGAACAGCTCACAGTAAAAGGTGTCAATTAACTCCAGCTCTTGGCTGAATTACTGTTCTTTCACATCATTTAGAAATGCAAAGTAGAAAGACAGAGATTAATTTATATGCAAATGTTGCAGGATATTAACTTCATTTACATCACTGGGTTGAGTATGTGCTCAAGCAAAGGCTAACAGCAAAATTACAATGAGTCAAAACTGCAACTCCAGAATGTAGCTTTAATATCATGGACCACATGTTAACTCTCACCAAGGATTCCTTTTCCTTTCTAAGCTCTTGTTGTGTTTCTCCTTCTTCCTCCCTCTGTTTCTCTTTCCCTCCCCACTTTCTTTCACCTCAGGTGCTATGCTCGCTGTCATTATACATCAACGAGCTTCAAGTTGTTGCCGTTTCCATGGAGACCTACATCACAGCGAGTCCCAAATGATATGGACTGGTGAGTGTATGGTGCGTGTGTGTGTGTGTTGCTAAGGAAGACTATTATCATCATTTTGTTGGAAGTGACGGCACCGAGTCGGCCTTTTCAAAGCAATCTGGGCCTCCTCAGGCCTCGGCTCCTTTATCATTTTTTATGAGGACACACATACGTACCCAAACCTGTAACTACACACGCACACGTACACACACACAGAAACATACTCTGTTCTGCTCTTCCTGCTAAAAGGCTTCCTGTCGCTGCTTTGATTCCCGCCCACAGACGTCATGTCAATTCACCAGCCGCTCCTGTCCTCCTCCTCCACTCTGCTCCCCCTCTCCTCCTGACCTCCATTCCTCTCCTCTTTACTCCCATTATTCTTTCTGTTATCTTCTCTGCCTTTCACCATTAAGTTCATTCTTACCTGTCTTTTCTTTTTTTAATACCTCATCTTTCTTTTTCCTCTCTTCTTATCTATTTCTAATCCTTTCTTGGAAACAATTTTTCTCCTACTTTATCGCTCTTAACCCCAACTCATCTGTCCTCCTCCTGCTCTATTCTCCCCAACTATTCCTCTTCCTGTCCGCCTCCTCTCCATTCTCCTGCTCTTCTTTTGGCTTCACTTTTTCCTCTTTGATGCCTCTTGTTTCAAATTCTTTCTTTCATCTGCTTCTGTCGCCCTTCTAACTCTCAACCTTTATGGCATTGTTTTTAGTCTCTCCTGCTTTTTTCTCTGTTGCCTTTATGAACAAAGTGATGCCCACTATACATAAGCTACAGCACATACAGTAGAGTTTCATTTATTGTTGCTCATGTTTCACCGTGGTGCTTCATACCAACATTTAGCTTAACACTGGTGCATCTAATCAGTCCGTAAAGATCAGCAGGTTTTGAGTACTGTGTTCAGATAATTGGAAAAAGTAGTGTAGTGACAAAAAATGTAGATTAAGCCAGCACACTACAAAATGCTTGATTTCCAGGACACACAGGAGCTGCTAACAGCTGGACAAAATTGTGGTGAAACGGCTCCAAGTGTCTGGTGAGAGATGGTGTGACGGACAGTATGTCTCTGGTGAGAGCACATTAAAATATGACAAATGAACCCTGATGAGTTCATCAAAGTCACCTTGGGATCTTTAACCATTGGGATTTAAATAAAAATCTGCATAACTCAACCTCTGCTTCATCAACAGTTACACAGACATGTACAATGTATTCAGTTTTTTGACCTCATTCCAAAAAAGACAATATTCTGACTAAGCTGTTTACATGGCTAATGAAAATGATCATTCCATGAATATTACAATTTACTGTTTATCATTTCCAAATATAGAAAAGTGGCTGGATTGGTTGACATTTGCGTCTTTGCATCAAAACCTTATTTTTCAAGACTTCCATGGACTTGTTTGACTGCGAACATAGTCTCCTTCTCTCATTCCCTCAACGACCTTCTTGAAAAGGTCGGTATCCAAAAACCTGTTGATATGTATACATATCAACAGGTTTTTGGATACCGACCTTATGAGTAGGTGTGTTTCTTTTTTGACCAAAAATGTGGGCTTTTCATTTGGGCATGCATCTCCACCTCAAACTACTGAATTGTTGGTGAGTTGGTTTGTGTACAACACATTGACGCACATGTGTCATAAACTGACTTAAAAAGCTCAACTGAGAGGTGTCTACCAAATGCACTGTATACATGTCCAAAGAATGCATCTTAAACCCTTATAATACTGGCATATCCCACATGTCACATCAGAAAATGCTACATCTGGTAAAAGGCTTAATTTAGAATATCCAAATGGTATGCTGTTTATCGGTGAAGATTCTTCATCCAGGTCATGGTAATCGTAAGTGCTAATAGCTTAGGCAACTGGACTTGCTTGCGTTTCTTCATTAACGACTCTGAAACTAAGAGCTCACATGACCCCTACGACTCCTCAAGGGTTCCCACCCACACAGGGTTTATAGCCTGCAACTTCGTATCAGTCATTTAGAACTGAAGAAGCTTCTTGGATGAGAGGCGAAACGTCTTCAAGAAACGCAAGCAAGTCCAGTTGCCTACGCTATTAGCACTTACAGGTATGCTGCTTACAGGACTTGTATCAAATTTGCAGTATATTTGGAATGTGGAATATTATTGTGCATGTAAACAGTCACTTCTGATTGTTCTTCTTTTGGAAGTGAGTTACTAACTAAAGTTTTCTCTCAGTATAAATGGACTGTGTGAGTTACATTTGATGAACTGACTGGGAAAAACATCTTTTGTATAGATTGGTATGTACATAACGCCCAGTGCCAGCTGGGATAGGCTCCAGCCTCCTACGGGCATGCAGTGGATAAGCAGTTATAGATAATGAATAGATAGATAAATACAACTAGTATGTGCTCTGGATTTGAGCATGACTTTAGGTTGAAATGAGTGCTGGTCTACTGATGCTACTGTCTGTGAAAAAACAGGCATCTCCTCTTTGTCTTTGATGGTTCATTTTTGTCATGTTTGTGTTGATAGAGAAATTCTTCTTTGATTCTTGACTGAATTCTCATCTTGTGGGAAACAGTTACTTTCATGTGCCTTTAAATATGTACTATGCAGAATTGTCAACCCCGCGTTTGTCCGCTTATTGCTTTGCCTTATTTGTATTTTCTCTGAAACTGTGTCAATGATTTTGTAGCTTCCTCTTATATATGTGCTGCTTACAGCCTGGCACCTGGTCGCTACCTTTCTATGAAGTCCTGACCTGAATTGTGAGCTGTAACCAGGCACAACCGAAATATAGCAAAAATAATAAGAAAATACAGATAAATTGCAGGGTCTCTGTAATACATTTCCACACATTCTAGAGGGTCATGATTGATGATTGAGATAGATTAGTTTTGTATGAGTCTATATATTGTTTTTTAGAAAACATGTATCTATGGTATCCCACACCTTCATACTCCCAACTCGTCTTAAACAGCAGCTTGTTCAGTGGCCCTTTGCTTCAAACTATGATGCTCTAGAAACCCCTCTAGCATCAGTTTTGGACTCCCAGGGATGGTGTGTCAATAGAAGCACAAAACATGCACTTTCCTTTCAAAATAAACTTCTGTGTTCACAGGAAACTTAAGTATTGGCATCCTTTAGAGAAAAGGTCATGGTTTTGGTTGAAAATCAACATTTGTTATGGAACTTCATTAACGTAAGTAATTTAATGCGTATTACACATTAAGTAGTTAAAAAGAACTCAACGTCAATTTTTGGTTTTCTGTGGGACACAAACATCTGTCTCCTAGGTTAAAGTCCCGTATATGTTTGATCTATGCACCATCCCTCCATCCTACCCTAAGAGGACTTTCTGACTCTTTATACTACAGTGCAACTCATTCAGACACTAAAAGGGAGTCTTGTGTATCAGTATCACAACATGAGGGCCACTGACCAAACTGCCATATTTGATACTGAGTGAGAGTGAGTGAACGGGTTGGATATCGTCATTTTATCCCTTTGAAATAAGTCATGCCATGTGTTAGAGTGAAGTCTCTGATTCAAAGATCTATTATAGTTCTGCTTGTATCAGTGAAAAGGTAAAGCTGGGAACCTCAAGATAATTGAAGACCAGACACCCCACACATAAGCTGTTTCCACTGATGGAGACAGAATTTTCATTATCTTTTTAACACAAAGGACAACAGGTAGACTGTGATTAGAGTTCAAGGCTGGATAACCCCCCCAATAAAGAAACACTGATTTGCTGGTGTTTCTATAATGAAACCAAGACCGACTCTGACCTCATCCAGGCCCTGACTATAATAATGAATATGCTTGGAGCCTACAGGTTGATGCTTGTGTGGAAGTGTGGCTTTTTTAATGCTAAATGAACAGCAGTAAGTGGGATGAGCAGTGTGGCAACAGGCATGCAGCCCAAGAGTGAGCAGAGCTCGGATGGCTAAAATTATGTAGTTTAGTTTTGTGTTCCAACCTCGATCCGAACCAACTGCAGTACCACTACGCATTGTTCGGGTTCAGAATATGCATGTCTTCTAGTTGGAGCCACACCTCGTTTTCAAACTGTATGGTTTGCATAAAGTCAACAATGACAGCAATATCGTACACGATGACCAGCGCTAAAATCAACCTGCGTAGTTGTCACTCTATTGTGACATTAAAAAGTGTCCCATTTATCTTGCAAGTGCACTCTTCAACGTTTTGTTTATTTTCTGGATTTTTTCTGCATGGAAATTCCGACCAATCAAGTGCAGCTTTCTTGCGCAAGGCATTTAATCTAGTCCACGTGTAAATGCTGCCATGAGAGCACAAACCAACTCTAGGCAATTATGCAGCTTTGTAACAAAATCAGTCCCTAATTCGGACCAAAGCAAGCGAACTCTAGGTCTGAAAACGCCCAAAGACACATACATTGGTCCAACTTGGTTGTGTTATGATAATATAACTATAATTGGCCCCTACAAACATAATGTGCAGTGGCCTTCAGTTGACCAAGTGCTTGGAGGCCCCCTCCAGTGAAATTCAAGTTTCAACTTGTTGACATGTCAATGTGGTGTTTTTATAAAGGTGAGCAGGTATGCTCTAGCTGCAGGCTAGTAACTGAGGGGCAGGGGCAATTTGCATATTCATATATCTGCACATAAATGAGGCAAAGGTGTAGAGTAGTAGCTAAGTCATTGTAAGGCATGATGGGAATGAACACAGATGAGTTTTTACGGGTTTCATCAATGCCACAGGGGGCCAGATGCTGACATGTAGCTGCAGGTGATATGATAAGGAGGAGACTGAATATAAGTTGATAGATGGTAACATTGTTTCTAGAATTTTAATATTTTTGCAGCCAATACAGTGCTCTGTAATTACATTTTTACTTTACAGGACTCTGTAAACAAGAGCACTATAAATGAATAATCGATCCTCATGCTGATGTTTAATAGTGATGAGGACTGAGATTTTACCACAGTGGTGGTATGGTTGTTACAAATAGCCATAGCCGTACGTAATGACAGCCGCGTCTTTGGAGAACCTCGCCGATCCAATATGGTTGATGACAGTGCATTTTCCTCTGCTGTAGGTCTAATAAGTGATGAAGCGGGCATTTCTACATCAATTCATGGCCAACTGTGAGAGTGGTAATGAGACTCGTACACACGCACCCAGTGCCACAATGATGGAGATTTACAGAATTGGTTGTACAGTACAAACAGCTTTATAAATCTGGTGGAAAGAATTTGGTCTTTGTGAGAAAACAACAAAAAGTTCTATGCAACAATTCGTGCAATTCTTCTGTTACATAATGCATTTTCTTTCTTTGCATTCTCAGCTCAAATATCAATTTCATCCTCTACTGTTCCCATCTCTATTTTTCAGTGTTACCCTTTCTGGGGACCACAAGTGTTTATTTTCTGTCTTTTCCATTCACCTCTCTCTGACCCCCCATCGCTTCTGTTTTCAGACAGCCAGACAATAGCACAGCACTTAAAGTCAAAAGGAAGCCATAACAAACCTGCAGTGGAGTTTATGGTAATGTTTGATGTGTGCTGTGAAGAGCATCATTACATGCCCTCTTTACGGCACTTATCATATTTTAGCAAGTAATTCACAGCACTCATCCATGACCTTCTTTGTTGCTTCCTCCAGTCCTTTGAAACTCATTATGTGTGTATGAAGAAGATACATTTCATTGGTCAAAGTGCAGCTCAACATGGTAACCACAACATAGTAAGAGGTAGCTGTGCACAGTGGTCAGAGACAAAATTATTGCTCAGTGCGAGCTTGGATCCTCTCACATCATCATGCTGTGACATAGCAGGGTTCACAACAGGTCAGCCACTGCTCAGTCCCAGCTGGCTGCTGGTTGTGGATCAACAGTCAGTGGTTGACCTGTGAACAGTCACAGATAAGCTGTGGAGCTCCCAGCTGACAGGCTCAGGAGGAGCAGGAGGAAGACATTCAGCAAGGTACTGATCAGATTATTTGATCAGAAAGGGCCAGGAAGTGGAGACAGTGTGGTTCATGGTCAGCTGAGTGCTGAGATACTCAAAGTTCTGCAGTGCAGCAAACTGCATTTTACAACAGGCTTTTCCAAAGACAGAGTAAGTTTGGACTGTGTAACCAATCACATCACTGCCGCTGGGAGCCAACGCTAGTTCTATTACAACTTTCCTAAGGGAATGTCCACAGACGACAGAGTCAGCCAGCGTGCTGAGGTCATCAGCGTCTGTGTAAGAGCCTATACACACCAGGCAACTTCCAAAGTGTCCTGAACAAAATGGGCAGAGTTAAAACACTTTTGCTCATTTGGACTGTATTTGGTTAGATGTGGATTTCAAATTGTAACAGCACTTTGGCTGAATGATGATATTTTAGAAGACCACAAGAGTGCAAAGTCCAGACGTTCAGTCCAGATTGAAAATAAGGGCTGTTGTCCAACTGTGTGTTATTGGATTGTTTGGACTTGTTGGTGAGCTTAGTGAATCCTCGTTAACCTTACCAGCTATAAAAATAGGCTCTCTGATTGTATTTTAACATCATGCTCTGAGTACTCTGAACCTCTCTAACCTCTCTCAGACCCAGGAGCTATATTTAGCTCTGATATGCTTTGTGAATAAGGCTGACATCATGTCTCACAGTTACAGTGATACATCCCTTATCTTTAAGAGTTCCTCCTTGCTCTGCCAGTTAGAGCTACCTTTAGCCTGAGGATGTGCTGTGAATACATCCCCTGTATCACAATGTTTTTTAATCTTAACTAACATTTAAATATCCCTTTGTGTGTCTTTAGCCTGTCACAATGTAATTTACCTGTGAAAGTTGTCATGTTGCTTTACATTAACACAGAATGGCAGAATTACTCACAAATTAGTCACAGATACAGAGTCTATCAACATGTAAAAATAAAGGGATCTACCTGCTGATTTTGGGGGTTAAAGCCACATTATATATATTCTTATGTCTCTGTCGTTCTGTTTTTCTGGCTTGTATTTTTGGGCTATTTAATGATATAATCCAATGTAATAGGCTTAAAGAGTTGTCAGAGATGAGGTTAAAACTGCACAGAAAAAGGTTGAGAGGCACAGATGATGAAAATGAAGCATGAATGCACAAAGTTGAGGAAAAATGAACATGCCCAGGGTGTTTATGTGAGCAGCTTTGTGTGTGTGTGTGTGTGTGTGTGTGTGTGTGTGTGTGTGTGTATGACAAAGTGTATGTGAGTGCTGGATTCAGTGTCTTAGCGTGTGTGTGTGTGTGTGTGTGTGTGTGTGTGTGTGCGTGTGTGTGTGTGTGTGTGTGTGTGTGTGTGTGTGTGTGTGTGTACATGAGTACATCCTGACAAACAATCTGATAATGAAATGATACGGCTGAGTACATAATTGCACCTCAAGTCGTTCTTCTCTGACAAGTTGCATCTAATTAAAATTTACATGCAGATTTCAAGTCGTTGGGCGCTCATTATGAACTACCGACTAGGTGGAGGTGCAAAAATAAAGAGGCAATAAAGAATGAATGATGAACTGATACAGGATGCATGGGAGGATGTTGTGAGAACTGCATCATTAGTGGACACAAAGTGACAATCACTGAGTAGTTTCTTCGTGTGCATGAGATGTTTTCTAATGGTTTCAGTGTTTATTTTTTTTTTAATTTTACGCCAATGCACTCAAGCACAGAGCAGCAATAAAGATAAAACAAAGCATCTCCAAAAGGCGAACTAATATGTCATGGCATCTGTTTGCTATCCCTGTGGTACCTTTTGAATTTGTAGTGTCATGTGCGTATTAGCTACTACAATAAAGCTCTCATAAAGGAAAAGTACCTTGGATTTTCTTGTTGGTTTGTTTTATTCTATACAGCTTTTCAGGTCTGAGAACAAACTGTAACAAAACTAGCATCAAACTTCGCTACAACCATCATGTCACCTTGCAGAAAGTGAAGTAGAAGAATAAGTAAATGAGTTAGCAGAGAGAAATCATCTGACCTGATTAATTCAAACTTTTTTAATACAACGTATTGTTTTCACCCCGTGAATCTGTGTGTGTCATCATGGCCCAAAGTTGTCCTAGTAACACCAATTGTAGCCGTAACTATCACAGAGGCCATTTTGAGTCATTTGTGTGTTTGTTGTATGTCTGTCTTTCTGTGTGTGAAGAAATTTTGTCAATGCGACAGAGTCACAACCGTGCAAGATGCAGCCACAAAACTTTACGGTAATGTAGTTCAGATCAAAATGAAGGTCAGGTTTTCCACTCAACTTTATGCCTCTGGCCCAAATTTGTTTAAAGTCGTGGAGTACTATATGGCGCCCAGAGCTATCCCACCACAAGATGGTCTCTATATTTAAAGGGACCAAAAATGTAGGCTTGCATGCATCTCTACCCCAGCCTCTCATACTGTTGGCTAGTTGGCTTGTGTACAACACATCCATGACAATACACAGAGCTGACCATAAACAGACAAGAGGCCATGTGTCGCAAACTGCTGTAAAAACCCCAACTGAGCCGCATATTCTAAATGGGCTGCCCAAAGAAGGCTCCAAAACCCCAAATAATACCAGCATATTCCACATGTCTTAACCAGAAAATGCTATATCCAGAACATAGCCTAATTTGAAATATCTGAACAGAATATGCTGTTTACATGACATCACATTCAGAATGTTGTCATAATCCTAATAATAGTGGAAAAATAGTATGCATGTAAACATATTAGACACAGATACATCCTGATTAAAACAAGCTAAAATATTATTAAAGTATCAGCAGGCAGTATTTTAATGTGCATGAGTGTTCTTTCCCGTCCAATCTTTTCCTATAACTCACATCACATCCTGAGGGCCTTGAGAGGTGAATTTAATAGCACTGCAATAAATGGCAGCCAGTGGTTTGAGGGCAGTGGCAGCAGCATGAGCAAACAATGTATTTCCATAATTTAACAGTACAGTGAATTGAATGTTTTTTTTCTCTTCCAGTATGAGAATCCAATCTGAATTTGTAGTTGTTTGAGCAAGGTGCTTAGCAGAGGTTATTTGGGACAATCTTCTATCCAACCAAAGTCCGAGGTAGTCTTAATAATGCTGCTCTGCATCAAATGGCTTTTTATTGGTCCATTGGTTGACACCATTTTAACAATAACTGCAGGAGGGGGAGTGGCAGCATGGGGGGTGGGGGTATCCAATGGCAAGTTGAAATGTGTTTTAATGGTGACAATAAATGGATTTATTATGTAAATATATATCACTTGTATTGTCAGTAATAAAGGTCAGTAGTGACATTGTTGACCATTTAAAGGTCAACCCCAGAGCATGTCATCTCCTCCTTTGGCTTGGTAAACTGGGTACTAGAAGAATTTTTTTCTGTTTTGTTTGATTGTTTTTTAATGACAGTTTTGTTTGCTAAAAATCTGTATTTACGTCCAGTGTACGATACGATGCGATACGATATGATGCACTATGATAAGATACGATGTAATATGATACGATGTGATGCAATATGATATGATACAATATGATATGATGCATTTTGATACGATGTGATGCGATGCGATGCAATATGATACGATGTGATACGATATGATGCAATATGATAAGATACGATGCAATATGATACGATGCAATGTGATACGATATGATGAAATATGATAAGATATGATGCAATATGATACGATGCGATGCGATAGATATGATGCAATATGATAAGATAGGATGCAATATGATATGATGTGATACGATATGATGCAATATAAGATACGATGCAATATGATATGATGTGATACGATATGATGCAATATGATACGATGTGATATGATATGATGCAATATGATAAGATACGATGCAATATGATACGATGCGATGCAATACAATATGATGCAATATGATATGATATGATGCAGTATGATACGATGCGATACAATGCGATGCAATACGATATGATGCAATATGATAAGATGTGATACGATATGATGCAATATGATAAGATACAATACAATATGATACGATGCAATATGATACGATGTGATACAATATGATGCAATATGATATGGTATGATATGATGCAATATGATAAAATACGATGCATTTTGATACGATGTGATGCAATACGATATGATGCAATATGATAAGATACGATGCAATTAATACGATGTGATGCAATATGATAAGATAAGATGCAATATGATACAATACGATGCAATATGATACGATGCAATGCAATACAATATTATGAAATATGATAAGATATGATGCAATATGATACGATGCGATACAATGCGATGCAATACGATATGATGCAATATGATATGATGTGATACGATATGATGCAATATGATACGATGTGATATGATATGATGCAATATGATAAGATACGATGCAATATGATACGATGCGATGCAATACAATATGATGCAATATGATATGATATGATGCAATATGATACGATGCGATACAATGCGATGCAATACGATATGATGCAATATGATAAGATGTGATACGATATGATGCAATATGATAAGATACAATGCAATATGATACGATGCAATATGATACGATGTGATACATGTGATGCAATATGATATGGTATGATATGATGCAATATGATAAAATACGATGCATTTTGATACGATGTGATGCAATACGATATGATGCAATATGATAAGATACGATGCAATTAATACGATGTGATGCAATATGATAAGATAAGATGCAATATGATACAATACGATGCAATATGATACGATGCAATGCAATACAATATTATGAAATATGATAAGATATGATGCAATATGATACGATGTGATACGATATGATGCAATATGATAAGATACGATGCAATATGATACGATGCAATGCAATACAATATTATGAAATATGATAAGATATGATGCAATATGATACGATGTGATACGGTGTGATAAGATACCATGCAATATGATACGATGCGATACGATATGATGCAATATGATAAGATACCATGCAATATGATACGATGCGATGCGATACAATATGATGGAATATGATAAGATACAATGCAATATGATACGATGCGATACGATATGATACGATAAGATATGATGCAATATGACACGATATGACATGATACGATGTGATACGATATGATGCGATGTGATATGATATGATGCGATACAATATGATACGATGTGATACGATACGAGTTGAGTAGAGTAATGCACAGAAGTAATGAAAGTCATTTTTTGGCAGTAATGCCTGACTGGTGGGACACCCATTACATCATGCAGGTCAACCATTACTTGTTGTTGTTTTGATGGAAGAATTGGAGTTTGGGATTACTTATATGTATATGCAAAAGTGGGAGTGGAGTCATTATCAAAGTGGTGAGTTAACAGAGTAAAACTCTTGGTTTATGACCTAAGGCAAGGGTTACATCATCAACCAGCCTGACATTATAAGCTGATTATGTCACTGAGGTGTCTCCACATCAAGGACAAAAGACCATTATGTACTCCAAGAAGTGGATGTGTGCATGAATGCAAAAGCGAATTGGCACCAGCAGCTATCTAACCTGGCATGCAGAGAGTTCAAGTGGTGCTCAATGCCGACAGATCTTCTGATAATGAGTCATACTGTTTGTTTATTTCACCAATGCATTGTGAAGCAGAAAATGCCGACATTTGACTCAGCTTCTAGGTGGGAATAACGTTGATGGCTTGTTGACGTGACTGCTGAGTTAGGCTAAAATTAGCTACGCTAGCTGCGACATGATAATGTTAACATAAGGTTACAAGTATTAGTGTGGAGGAGTTTTTTGTGTGGTTTGTCAGCTGCAGCAACCTGACATTGAATAAAATCAGGCACCACCAAATGTGCTGAATTTCATTCTTTCACTTTATCTTTTGCCACTGTCACCCAACTCAATGGAAACAGGTCTTACCTCTATATTTAGTAGGTATAGGTGGGGTTTTCACTTTCTCCATGGCTTTTTGTATCTCATCAAAACTCTCAAACTCAATAGTATCAACACTTAACTAGTCTGAAATACAGTGTTGTACTCAGCACCTCTGGTAAACAATGTTACAACTAGCTTGTTGAAAGATGGCTGAACTCTGCTGGCAAAAAAAGTGAATTGCAATCTAGTTTTCTAGCCAGTCTAGGTGAAAATCAAGTTTGATTGCAGTGCCATGTCTTGCCCAGGGTAAAAATCAAACTGACCACAGTCATATTGTTCAATGTATCATCCCTACTTTTACCCTTCAACCCAACCTGTACTGTTCCCTTTATATATGTGTGTGTGTGCACATACAGTATAACTGCATTGGTCTTTGTAGCTGTATTTTCCTTTATATTTTCCAAGTCAAAAGGCAGAGGGTTGGCAATGTGCTACCAGCTATGACTCACAAGCCCAAAATATCCCCATGGATTAGATGATGAACCAGACTCGCAGCTGACACTCGCACAGTGGAAAAATATAATATATCTACCTCTTTTCATCTCGGTCTCCCTCACTGTGTCATTTTCACGTTAGCAAACACACACACACATCCATTTCATTCTTGTATGTCATTCAATCCTCTCCTTCCTTTCTTTCTTTGTTGCTGCATGCTGAATTGAACTGTCTCTCTCAGCAGGACAAGATTGGCATTATCCTTTCTTTCCCTCTCTCTCACACACACACAAACACACACACAGTCTTAACAGATGTCCGTACACATTATTGTCTGTCACTCTGAGATGTGGACGGAGAAAAAAAAACCTTTTCAATGTCTTTTCAACACTGGTAATACAACAGAAATAAGACCGTGACTGAGATAATCGTTGGGCTGCTAATAATCTCAGAAACTGTCTCACTGATTGACACTACAGCTCAGAATTGATGCAGTGATGATTAATTGAAGACAAAATGCAGCATGTACCAACTGTGATTAACTTCATTCAGTCTGTTTTTCATCTAGTATGGGTCTCATTTGTGTATGTACAGACACATTCTTGCAGGACTACATGGCTTTTTAATCTGTCTGTAGATTTGATTGTATAACTAACACGCCAGTGTGTGTATGTCTGTGTATATAACTGTGTGTATAAGTGTATACGTGTGTGTGTTGCTGATGCGTGCAGGTGCACAGATAAGAGAGTCAGTATCTGCCTAACAAGCATGTCATCAAGGACCAAAGCTGACCTCAGATTTAATTTGCATTGCTCAGTCTCTCTTCACACTTTATTTACTTTAACAAATGCAGCTCAGCCAAGGAGAAAATGAAAAGTTAATGGAAAATTAATTTGGTTGTGTGTGTGTGTGTGTGTGTGTGTGTGTGTGTGTGTGTGTGTGTGTGTGTGTGTGTGTGTGGAATGTGGTGCTTATGATAAATCACATTTGTGGTGTTTGATTTCAGCTGTCTGATCAGGTATTTTGTTATCAGATGAACCCAGCTGCATTAGGGTGAAATCTTCAATCAACATAAAACATTAACAGAGAAATTTTTTTGAGATACCTATTGCAATGGTAGTTATTACTGTGGTAATTCTGACACATCTTTGCAGGTAATGGTTTCCCTTTTGGTTTTGTGTCGTAGAAGGAGTGTCATTATACAAATTCACAAGGGTTATTTAATTTAAACTGGCAATCCGTGGATTTTGGACATTATGATCAGTTTATTTGTCTTGAGGATTACTCAGCCTGTAAAAACCTTTGCATAACGCATACATTTTTAAAGTGGTGGCCCCCTTGGGTTTCCCCATGTGGGCCTCTGCAAATTGCAGGTAAGATGAGGGAAAATTAAGAAAAAAAAAATCTAATTAATTTTTATTATATCATTGTATTATTGTGTTCATTATAAATTTATAGTAATATATAACATCAAAATGTTATTAGCCATGCCCGTCTTTCTAATTCCCTGCCAGTCAAAACTTCATTCGATATGTCATAAGCTGACAGTGTTGACGAGTAACGGTCTGTACGTGTAACAAAGCTGCTCTGCTCCTGAAAGTTAGCTAGCTAGCTTGCTTGGTAGCATCTAGCTAGCTAGTGCTACTCACAAAGTGGAACACATTTTTTAAAGGGATAGGACCTGAAGTGGTGACCAATGGCCAAGGTGACAAAAGTTAAGCTGCAATTCCTTTTAAATGACAGCATGGGAAGGTTTGGGATTCCCTGGCATGCTGGCCTCTTCTGGGGTGGGATGTGGGTGTTTACCAGGCAGATTGGGTATGATGAAAGAAGGTAGACTGTTAACGGGCCTATGATAACTATTGTTATCATAGGCTCGTTAACTATTGTTATCATAGGCTGTGCGAGCGGTTGGCTAAGTGCTATCTCATAGACCACACTGTCTGGGTTTGACAATGTGAGCTACAATTTGAAAAAATGGAACAATAGGGATGTAACATTGGTTGTCTAATTCCTCCAATGGTATTGAGGTGTGTCTGCTTCATTAACTAACATTTCACACATTCTGAAGTCTTAAACCAACATACAGTATAAATCAAAGGAAAATTCTGCGGTAATGGAATTGTGAAAATTTTAAAGGAGATTTTTAAATCGTTTTTTTCAAAATCTGGTTAGCTTTAAGATATATTTAAAAAATGCATTAGTTCAAATAAAATAATAAAACCTAATAGAGGGGAAACATTAGAAAACACAACAGATATCCTCTTTGCTGGGGAAGGTTTAACTAATTTTTTCAATAATTTTGTGTGCGCCTCCTCACTGTTTTCCTTCTTGAGCTAGCATGGATGGAAAATGATGGGAAAGTAGCCTTCCGACTCCTTCGGCTTTGTCACATGACCCTCACCTTGCAGGTTGAAGTGGACTTTCGGGAGGCTCATCAGGATATCTTGGCCTCTGCTACACTGATTGTGACCATTTCTTTTTACTTTCCACCAGAGTAGAGATGAAACAGGAAGAGGTATAGTATAATAATTCTAATAGATATATTTCTAGAGCTTTTTCCTTTTAAATACCCCCCAAAAAGCCTACCATTTGTCTGTCACAGATAAATAGGTTGTCTCTACCCTTCACACCAGGGTAGAGACATTTTCAGTTATCAGCCATTAACAGATGAAAGGTGCTGCAACATTGGAAATAAATCACAGGATGTCCTGGAATGGCCTCTCCTCCCTCTCTTTCCTTGTTGGGTCAAAGCCCAGTGCTGTATTTAATGGACAGAGAAGAACACATTGAAAAGGGGAAGGGAACTGAGGTGCTGACCTAGACCACCAGCCGCGATTACCCTTCCTCCCAGGCATCCTGCCACAAAGTCTGCCCTCTTCTCCCTCATCCTGGATGTTCGGCTGGGTTTGATCCAGATACCTGCCAGAGGAGAGAGAACACGAGATACTTTCAGTCATCTAGGACCAGGTCAGTTAACCACAACATAAAACAGACGCTCCTCATTGCCTAAATGTTTTAAAGACCAACACAAAACAGCCAAAAGTGTTTTGACACCCAAACAGCATGTATAATTGTTAAATATGTAATTCCAAAACAGTGGGCATTAATCTGCTGCTGTGACAGCCTGAATCTACTGGTTTCATGCTTTTCACCAGACGCTAGAACCTGGCTGCAGGGATGTGCTCCCATTCAGCCACGTGAGCATTAATGAGGTCAACCCGATGTTGGGTGATGAGGCCTGGCTCACAGTCTGTGTTACAATTCATCCCGCAGGTGTTGGACTGGGTTGAGGTCAGAGTGCTGTGCCAGCCAGTCAATTCCTCCACACCAAATTAAAAACAGCATAGAAAACAGCATTTCTTTATAGAGCTGGCTTTGTGTACTGAGGCATTGTCATTCTGAAACATCTTTTTTCTTTTGAAATGTATTCATTTATTTCCAAGTTCAGCATCGGGCTTACAAATGTGAGACATTTGGTTTTACAAAAAGCTAAAAAAAGAACATTATAAAACAGTGATTCCAAAACCTGCTTAACATGAAATACTACATTAATGAGGAACACACTGAACAACAACAACTCCAATGACAATAGTAATATCGAAAATGATCAAAACCAAATTTTCCTTTACCAACGTTTCTCATTTACACAAAGTTGTAAACACAACAGCGTACAAACTGTTAATGCCAGTGAGTGCTGTCTAAATGTTCATTTTAAATGATACAGTACACACCATTCCTCTATGAGTCTGATATCAGGATCTGCTTTTGAATGTCATAAAACTAAAATAATATATTTTAAAACAAAAGTGCGATTAATGAGCTCCCGCTTATTTAGCACCAATTACATTTCTCAGTGGTCCTACGTGCCAACAGGAGAGTAAAATCATAATTATAAAAGACTCATAAAGGCTATATTGACTGTTTATTAGCGTTATTTTAATTCTGCAATGAAAGTCATGGATAATACAAAGTGAAGACATAAATGATACATTTGTTCATCCTTGTAAAGTGAACAGCCGTGTCAGCCTTGATGGACACATCTGCAGCAGCAGGCCCCGCCCCTTTGGCCGCTGCAAGCGCCTGTTGGAGCTGCTGCCAGGCAGCGCAATGCCAGTGACCTGAGCGACCGCTGGCGCTCATGACGCTTTTGGTGTGAATGCACAGTAAGGGATCACAAGCTTGAGCGCAACAAATGGTTACCATGGAAATTGTAGTACTTTACCACTCTTTCAATGCAGTAAATGCCTTAACATTTTGACTGTGTAACACCTTTCAGGGAGTCCCTCAGCTTAGAAAAAAATAAGTCTTTAGTGTCGTACTTAAGGAGAGGGCAGCACATCTCCTCATATAATTTGCCTGTCAGTAACACATGACTGAAGCAGCTTTCATATTCCAGTCAGAGCAGAAAACAGAGCTGACTCACACAGTCAGCAGTCAGAGGATTAAAACCTTTAAATTTTATGTTACAAAATTAGTATTCGTATTTTGTTTTAATAATTTTAACACCCACGGTCCAACTCACATGTTCTTGTTTTTTTATTCTGAACCAAACCCAGAAATAAAATTACCTCCCGCAAATCACCTTTTTTTGTGGGTGAACACCTCGGGATCCCTCAGGGGGAGCAGGAAAACATTGCTGGGGAGAGCTGCATCTGGAATATTTTGCTCAGCCTGCTGCCCCCATGACACAGCTTTGGATAAGCGTTTAAAAATGGATGGATGGATAGTATAACAACTTGAAGCTCTGCTCAAAGTTAAAAACTACCAGTACCTCCAAAGCTCACTATTTAACATGATGTTTTGTGTTTGTTTCCCTGTTTCCAGTCTTTATGCTAAGCTAAGATAGTACTAGCTTCATATTTAGCATAGCCTAAAGGCATGAGAGTGATATCTTCCCACCTAACTCTCGGCAAGAAAGCCAAGAGTATTTCCCCAAACATTCGACTAT
The DNA here is from genome assembly GCA_035609425.1 of Epinephelus awoara. Lineage (NCBI taxonomy): Eukaryota > Metazoa > Chordata > Actinopteri > Perciformes > Serranidae > Epinephelus > Epinephelus awoara. Next base: position 30,668,526 of record CM069301.1, on the reverse strand, counting down.
TCATTCAGTAGTACTTCGGCGACTGTATTTTGCAAGAGTTTTTAGCACCTGTGTCTTAATGACTCTTGGAAAATGCAGAGTTCACAATCCTTGCTTTGCCTGTATCTGCCTTTGTTTTTGGACATTGTCTAACACAACAACACGTGAACGAATTATGGAGGAGGTCACAGCTAGACAGAGAAAGAAAGAGCAGAAAGGAAAAATAAATGGAGTGCTTTAAAGAGATGTATTTGACAGCACAACGAAGTCCGCCTCAGGAGCTCCCTCACGCTCGACCACCCCTCTCCCTCTTTCGCTGGCTTGAAGCCCACTACCAAACAGAAGATTAAATTTCTATATTTGGGACAGTGACACATACTGACACATCCCCTCTCCCTCTCGTCTCCTCAGCTAAGAGACTTGGAGAGGGAAAAGAAATTCGGGCAAATGCAATAAAATACATGACAGCACAAACTTTGAAAATGTGCTGCATAGACGTAATGTGAATGAATGCATAATGAAAATGAATGGAAATGATCAGATGTTACCTATCAGAGTGGAGTGGGGTGCTTTTCCTGCAATGCTGCAGCTTATACCAGTCTTAAACAGTAGTTCTTCTTTTGTGGATGAAAGCATGCGTTTTGAAAGGTGAGTGGATATTTGCCTCTCATCCCAAATGGAAATTCTGTTCTGCAGCACTGAGCATTGTATAACTCGACGACTTTGATTTGGTCTATTTTTTCATGTCCTCTTCTATTGAGGCAGTTTTCCTGAAATGAGTATTTGTCTCAATCAGACATAGAAACAAGACAAATATGTACAGCCATGCTGGTGGCCCTGTGGGGCTGTCTCTGTCCACTGTGCTAAATACTAAAGTGATGCATTATTTTAAATCAGCACTAACTCAAGTACAGCTGAGCTCGAATGGAATGCTTTTGCAGGTATTTGGTCATTAAAGCAGCTGGGCGGAACTTTTTACCATAAATAAAACTGTCCCTAGTTCGTATCACCCCCCCTTGGAGATGTTCATATTTATTTGAACCCAACAGCGACAAAAAAGCCTTTCTCTATATGGCTATTTAGCGTAGCCTAGCTCGGGTTGGACACACAGCGGAAGTCAGAAAACCAGAATACGGCACCCGAGGCGGAAGTGATTCTGCTCGCCCGCAGCGGCCCGCAGCGATTAAACCACAGAAGAAGAAGGAGCCGTGTTTACAGTGTTCTTTGAGTAAGCAGTACACAACGGGCACTGCTGAACACATAACACCTAACAGTTTTACCAGAGATGTATCTATTTTCCTGCACATAGTGGGATTCGGTGCTGCCATCGTTGGGGAGATATATCATCAGGAGGAAAACTGCCGCAGAGAGTGCATCACAAGGAATGAAAACTTTGCAGCAATCACTAATCCTGGCGTGATTGAAACTTTTTTTCATGTTCCTAAGATGAACTGGAAAAAACGCCCCAGGCCTGCAGGAGCTGATGGACAGCTTTCAGTCGGGTGAGTAATATCGTCCGTGTTGTCTCTTTGTTTGCCATTTACCGAGTGACCTAGCGTACCTGTCCCAGAGCCAGCTGCAGCTGTTGCTCACCGGTGTATCCCTCCGCGCAAGATGTACTGACAGTGCCATGCTAACCACTGTCTCAATATGAAAATGATAGAGAAAGGGCATAACTCCCAAATCATTGGAGTATTCTTTTCACATAATAATGTGGACTCAGCAGATGACTTGTTAACTGTTTATTCTTCCTTACACCGAACGTACACGGCTGCTTCTCATTGTTTCCAGTAGCACAACAACGGTTACTACATTACCCAGAATAACTTGAGGCTCACACTACTACGGTAGCCTTAGTAGCTCAAAATACACAACAGCTTAGATTAGATCAGAACAGAAACACGACAGGAGAATTTACTGAGTAATTTTGCTGTTTCCACAATTTACTTGGACTGACCTGACGTTAGTTAATCCTCTCGCTCTCCAAAACAAATGCATGCGGTAACTGCCGGCTTTACGACACCGGGCTGTGGGTGTCATACCGCTTCGACCAAAGGGGCGCTATAATCAATAAAAACGAAAAGTTCCGCACAGCTGCTTTAACTAAAGTATCAGATGAATACAAATTTTGGCCTAATGATGGCTCTAGAGAAAAAGTCAAGGAATCATAAGGTGGGAACATGAATGTCTATCGAGAAAAAAATAATGGCTATCAATCCACGAGTAGTTGAGACATAGGTCAGCCTTACGGTGGCAACGCATCCTACATGGTTTAACGCACTGTACGTTTCTTTGGACAAAAGCCTCAAATGAATGTACCGTAACATAACCACATTTCAGTCTGGATCAAAGTGGTGGACAATACCGATCTGAGGCCAACGCTCCAACTCAGTAGGACTTAACAGTTATTTATTTTCTCAATTGATCAATCAGGGGTTTGGTCTATAAAATATAAGAAAATGGTGAAAAATGTGTTTCCCAAAGCCCAAAATGACGTGCTCAAATGTCTTTTTTTGTCCACAACCCGAATATATTCAGTTTACTCTCCTGGAGGATTAAACAAACCAGAAAATATCCACATTGACGAAGCTGGGATCAGAGAATTCCTCATAAAAAATACTCAAACCAATTATCAAATTAGTTGCAAATTACTTAACATTGCAGCTGTGGAGTTCAGTCAGCTGTAGCCATTCGATTCTGCAGCGAACTGTGGGCAAACTTAAAGTTGAGGGTAGCGTAACTCTTGGCGAAGAATTGTGGCCAGAGAATACGTTACAAAGAATTTCTTTAACACACCTTCCGATTGCAGAAAAATGTAATCACTATTCCGTATTCTTCTGTACCTCAGTCAGGACACAGAATAATATAAATCAAAATTCAGACCGCCAGTTACATGCAACAGCTGTATGACATGTATCAGAATGTGGAAGAGCTACACCACAGGCCAGAGTTCTCTATTTACCCCACTAATCCTCACTCCAGCCCTCACACACTCAGCCATGAGCTCTGGAAAGTGACCGTAAAGCAAATCCAAGTGGATAAATCCAAGCTTCTCAGGGTTTCTCTGACTCCCTCAGACTCAAGTTGCTACTCCCCGACACTAAGAGTAGCAGGCTGACCTGGTCGCCTTTCTGTGGAAGTGTTGGCTGAACAAACAACACCATGGATGAATCCAAGAGGCACTTAAAGGGAGTGGTGGAGGACATTGCTGGTGGGTAAAGAGATGTCTGCTTTGCTCGCCGTGCTACCATAGCTAAAGCAGCATGACAGCAGATGGAGGTATTGATCAAGATGGATGGGTAAATAAATGAATTGTTATGTGACAACATAACAAGCTTAGTTTCAAATTGTCTCCCAGATGCGGGCCACTAAATGGTCACCAGTGAGCAGTTATCTCTCCTAACAGAAAGGTGTTTGTTTGTACGTAGCAGCCAAGTCTCCCAGTACTGTGAAAACAAACAGACTGCCAGTTTCAACTTCGCAAACACTGTGCATGACAGAGGCCAGAGAGGAAGCTGCTTGAAAAGTGCCATTACTTTAACAACAATTTAGCCTTTGAAAGGCAGGTGCTGTTAAATGTCTGTTCTCTGAACTTTCATACATACATATTTTCCTGTTTACATCAATTTCTGAACTGCTGTTAAAAAATGCTCTGCATTACTAACCAGGAGAATATAAAGAAAACATCACGTTGATGGGAAAATTCTCAATTCTGTTAGTCAGCAATAATGACAGAGAGGCATAAGAGGATAAAAAAATAAGCTTTAATAAAAGTGAAGGGATCAACACATTTTCAAATGTTCAGAAACTAGATAGAATGAGTGAATTTCTGTTTCTGCAAACAACAGAAGGAGAGGAGAGGAGAGGAGAGGAGAGGCATAATTTCGAGATAACACAAATGGGTTGCAGAGCTGCTGTAGTGCTGGCTGTAGGGAAGGCAGCTGAATGGTAATCTTTGAGTCAGAGGAGGAGAAGGCAGAGCCACCAGCAGCTCGCTAATAGATATGCTGCATGCAACAGATCAGCTATTCAGCCGTGGAAAATGGAAAGGCCAGATAACATGCAAATGTAGTGCAGATATACGAGGAGGAGAGGGGTGAGGAGTTGATGCAAGCTTGTAACTTTTGCTGTTTTCCTCTTCTCGCCGATGCCGTGTGTAGATAAATTGGCAGAAATAGCCATGACAGTGTTGTTGTCTTTGTTCGGTTCAGCCTCTGCACTTTCTTTCTGATGGGCCGATACATGTGTGTGTGTATCATTGCTACATACTATAGCATTTAAACCACAATATGTAGTGCAAGTCCATGGATGGGTCTTAAAATATAAAATACTCAAAAAAAACTATTTAAATTTCATTTCAACTTGAGTTTGAAGGAATACTGCGTCCCCCAAATTATTATTTGTCTATCAATTACCCACTGCGTGTTACATTAAATTTGTGAAGAGAACTTGGTTTTTGAAGAATCCAAAAATGACTACAATTTTTGAAGTTACAAATGGCCATGTTTAAAGGTCCAGTGTGTAGGATTTAGGGGCATCTATTGGCAGAAATGGTATGTTATATTCATAACTATGTTTTCATAAGTTTATAACCACCTGAACATAGAGATGATTTCTTGCTTTAAAATGAGCTGTTTATATCTACATACAGAGCAGGTCTTCTTATGGAGGTCCCCATGTTGTTCTGCAGTATACCAGAGTGGACAAACAAAACACTGGCTCTAGACAGGCCACTCCTACATGCTGCACATACACAGCAGAAATCTCAGTTCCACAACCTCACCGCTAGATGTCACTAAATCCTACACACTGGACCTTTAACAACAGCAAAACTGTATGTTTACAAACTCTTACATAAGTTGTGCAGCATAATGCAAGCCTAATTTATCCAGTCTTACGCTCAGTATTTCCAAAACACGCAGGGCTTTCTGGGGAAACTGAACGAAAAGTGAAACTTATTTACACTCTCTTCAAAGCCAGACTGAACTCAGGTGCTGCTGGTCTACCGCTGCCTCGATCAGTTTGTGTTGTTGTGTGACTTTGGTGTTTTAAAGGGTTAGTTTGAATTCACCAAGGTCACACAATAACACAACTTACTGATCGAGGCAGCGGTGCCTTTGCAGCTCCCCTATTTAGCGAGGTGAAATGATTTTTAATAGTGTCTGGGTTTGAAAAGAGCACCGATAACTTTCACTTTTAGTTTAGTTTTCCATTAGACAGGGCTGTGGGAATGGGAACTAGTAAGCATACGCCTGGATATGTGAGACTTAATTATACTGCGCAATTTGTGTGAGAGTTTGTAAACGGATGTTTTGGTACAGTTTTGTTGTTGATTAACATGGACCCCTATGACTTCACTTCATTGAGAATTTTCTCTGGTTTTTTATCTCTATTCACTGGATGCTTGCGAGAAAAACAAAGTTTTCTTCACAAATTCGAAGTAACAAGGGGTGAGTAATTGAAACACAAACAGTCATTTGGGAGGTGAAGTGCTCCTTTAAAATGACTCCTTTTATCTTAAATTCTTCATTGTGGGTAAACAGTTCAACTTATTGTTTTAAAAAAATGTCTGTCTGAAGGTTTTGTGAGAGAGCAACCTTAAAAAGTCCCCATAGATGCACACCGTGTCACAAAGGGAGAGACATACTATTGTCACTAAACACCAGAAGCCTTGCTATTTGGGCATTCATGACATGATCAAAACTTGGGGTGCCCTGGTGGCCTAGATGTTAGAGGCAGAACTCCACAGATTTAGCATCACACGTTATATTGTCAGAGTCATGGTAAAAAAAAAATAATTAAAAAATAAAAATAAAAATCAATGCAGTAGAACCATATATGTTGTCTTTTTTATCCCACACAATCTTCTTACTTCTCAAACTGCCTACAGTGCAACACCACTGCCACAAGTTCAGAGATTCAGTTGTATTATGCTAGCAGCGACTAATGAAGCTCAGCATAAGTTCAATCAGGAAAACTTTCTTAATGTCTTATCCATTCACAATTCTCTATCTACTTCCCCACTTCCACCAATCAGCTGATTATAGGTGTTTCCTCACCCGGTTAGCCAATCCAACTTTGCCACACTCTCCTTCAGCTACTCATGTTGCTGCTGCCAAACTATAAATCTGTTCTCCACTCTGCTCCATGTCAGCTGTCAATTTAGGTGGAATCGTTGCACCCTACTCCACCCCATTAACCTCAAGTCACCTTATCCAGAGCCCAGGATGAGCTCTTTAAAAGCCCACTCCTCCTCACATCCTCAGCTCCCTCTTCATCTCATCTCATCACCACCACCAGCATCTAGACTCCATAGGGGGGGATCCCTAATCTACTGCATCTTTACCACCCTCCTGGAGTAGATGACATCACGATGGGGTCTCATCGCCAAAGACTTTTCACATTTCTCATACTTATGTGCACATGTAAATAAATATTCCTTTCTCTCAGAATGTGTCTCTCCTGATTGAAATGTAGCTTTGAGCCTGCAGTTTCAAGCAGAGGTCTGATAAACTAAGGCTATTCATCAGACTTTGTGCAGCTTCCTCTGGAGACACAGAAGGATTTATACTACTTGTTTCATAATCTGTAAACAGACCTTAATGTGCACTTCTTCTTAAACATATCACCTTTATCAAATGAGAATGTGAGAGAGAGGGATGCTGTGTTCCTGTCACATGTATATTCTGACACACAGCCTCTCACAAAGCTTGTCAAGCAGAAAGCGACCAAGAGACAGAGCGAACCCTTCTCACATACAAAGAGGAAAACTCTCATGCGGCATTTTTCACTGCTGCTTTAACCTATTAGAGGACAAATGAGTCGCTTTGAGGAGGGAATGCTGCCATTCATCAGCGCAAATTATTAATTCCATTGCCCTGGCCAACTACAGACTTTAGGGAAAAGAAATGAGCAGCCAATAATTTACTTTGGCTGACATTCCTCTTGTTCCTGTTAGGCTAACCGAGTGCTGAGGCTGAATACACACACAGAAAGCACACACACTGTCTGTGATGGTGTGTGAGCGCTGGTGAGTTGAGTGACATGTGGGGCAGATATGCGTCTGGTGGACTCAGCTGGAGGAGAGGAGAGTGTGTTATTTAAAGCTCAGAATCAATCAGCTTCCTTCTCCTGTTTCGCCCTCCCAGACACTAGCTCTTCACTCTGTGCCCATCGCAAAGCTCAATAACACACACACACACACACACACACACACACACACACACACACACACACACACACACACACACACACACACACACACACACGTTAAGACACAAGCCTTCAAACAAATGCACATTCACACAAAGACACAGATGAGCAGATTCTAATATGCAGCTAGGCAGACAAGGACATGGATATACACAATTTCACCTCTGCATACAAAAGCTTTTACACTCCTCTCTCTGACACACACGCACACACACACACTCTACATCTGCCCAGTGGAAGGATACAGATGCACCCCCCCCCCACCATTTCCAAATGTCATCACGAGGTAGAAATGGGAAGATACTGGCAGGGAAATGAGGTGGTAATGACAGCAGGCTCTCTCTGTGATAACATTCTGATAGTTGTGAGATGAATATTTCATGTTTGAATCGAACAGCTGCACTTCACATGATCACAACCCACGAGCACCTGGAAACATCCGCCTGCAGATGTCCAATTCTTCATATAATCAGAAAGTGTTGCATAACATTAGATGTTTGCTGCCCTGTTCAGCTGCCCATAGTGTGAAGACAGCTCATTCTCCTTTTTAGGTAATTGGCATATTAAGGTATATTGAAACTTTTGTTGTACTGCTTTGTAAAGCCGAAGTGCAGTAAAAACATATTTGCAAATAATTTGTTAAGACCAGACTCTGACTACTTGGCATCTGTTTTAACGTGTGAAAAAAAAAGGCATACAAATGTGTAATTTCCATAAAAGCAGCATATTAACTTTATTATAACAAGACAGAGCAAAAAACAAGATTTACATCATTACTGTGATGACGCTTTGTATTGCTTTCTGGGCTGCATTTCATTTACTGCATTTTCTACCAAAGAGAAACCAGTGCTAATAGAAGTATTCAGATCCTTAAAGTAAAAGTAGCAGTACTCTAATAAGCCTACAAGTGACAGTCCATTGATAATATTCCATAGATAAACGTACATAAAGTAGATACTTAATACAAGTCGTCAAGTTAATTTACTGGAGGGAAAACTTCCACCGCTTCGACTAACAGCCAATTAGACAGCAAAATCAATTTTAATCTGGTGCAATAGCCACAGCTGTGTCTAAATCTCATTTACTTTTTACCATGTTTTCTTTATAATAAAAAAATTCCTCATACTTAAAGGCAGTAGCTAAAAGCAGCTCAATCTAATCATAAGTTAAAAAAAAACTTTGACTAATAGGTAACTAGTCTTACTAACAGACTAACACATACTTTTTTAAAGAGGCCCGTGTATGTTCCCTTATCATTTGCAGGTTCAAATTTGTATTTAAGATTTCTACTCAAATTTGTTCACATGCCTTAATGTTCAAAAAAGACTTAATTTTCCTCATACTATCTGTGCTGGAACAACTTAATTCACCCTCTGTCTGTTTTAGCATCTGTCTCTTTTAGCCCCCTTCCCAAAAAGCCCAGTCTGCTCTGATTGGTCAGCATTTTCAGGTCTTCCACACCTCAGTGGGCCCTATCTAGATGGTTTAAAACGCAAAGCGCCAGGCGTGCAGCGCATGGGCGTGTCCCAGTCACTTGCTAGTTAGACAGCGCGTTTTCAGACTGTGCGCCATGGCGGAGAGTCTAAAAGGGTTGGACTTACTCTTTGAATTAGTCATGGGTGTGTTTCGGGCGTATTATTCAATAAGCCAATCAGAGTGTCACCTCTCATTCCCTTTAAATGAGGCGCAATTGGAGCGCACGGCAGAGAGGTAGTTAGATGGTGGACCTACCAACTGGAAAGACTGAGCGTTTTACAGCTGAGACGATAAATGTATCTCTATATCAACTGTCCCGTCACATCTGATGTCAGATCAAAAGGGATTGGCACCGTTTGGCATGTTTGGCACATCCCAAAATGATCACAATTCAATTGGGAAAGACAAGTTCATTTTACAGACCATGCATCATCAGCCTGTGGAGGTCTGCTCGCAGTTCCGTATATTCGGACACTGCGAGCAGACCTCCCGGATTATGATGATCATCATTACTGTGATTAGAGCATTCTGATTAATGACTGACCATTAAGACGTGTTTCTGATAAATATTTTAATGTGCACAATAATAACCTTTCACATTGTAATCGTACTTTTATTTGTTATCTTTTGCATATGTGTGGCTGCTCTGTGTGTGTCTGAGCAGAGTGCACGCACGTTGTGCACCCGCCTAGAGACGCATATTACTAACTTGTTTAACAGCGAAATACTGCGCTGTTGACTTCAGACCAGGTTCTTGTTGGTCACTGGCGCATTTGCTTTTTACGTCATCTAACTAGCAACGCGCCATGACTGCGCCTGACCACTCCTCAGTTTTAGACCAACACACCCAGAGGAGTGCAAGTTCATTTGCTAGTTAGACGACGAGGGCGCAGGGTGTGAAAATGACAACTGCGCCTGCATCTAAATAGCAATGACACTTGCGACATGGACTATGCGCCCTCTGCCATCCGCTTTAGACCATCTAAATAGGGCCCTAGATCTTTCCTTGATGTCAGCATATAGTTACATGTAGCAGTGTAGGCAATGTAATGTGAACCTTTGCAGTAGCTTGCCTGGAGCAGATGGCCATATAAAGGAATCCATCATCAGCTGACGTCAGCTTGAAGCCAAATTAGAAGAAAAGTGTGAAACTGAGTGTTCAGAATGGTCTGAAGCCTGAAGTTTTTGCTCACAGGGATTACTTTACATCATTATTTGAAACTATAACCAAGTTTAATATGAACATTCTGTACACTACAACATTATATATCACAGAAAATACCTACAAAGCATAATAGGTCCCCTGTGGGTGCTTTATTTATCCCCTTAGGAAATTTATTTAATTTTTTTCCATTTTATTGTTATTTTCTTCATTTTTACTCTCTCTCTCACACTCACACACACACACACACACACACACACTACTACTCTCAGCTTCCCAAGCCAAGTCCCTACAGACTGAGCTAATACCGCCCCGAGTAGCACTAAGTGTCATCTCAGCTCATCTCAATTGTAAATTTCCAGGTAGTTACATATTAAAAAGAATGATATAAACTAAAAGCAAACAGATAAATAAACAGCCAAACAGGGATACATACACTAAAATGTATTCTCTTAAACAAACCAGTTCAAATGGACAGTAGAGCTGAAGAAGAACCCTTTGTTTGTAGATAACTGCGTTTTCCTCTTGCCTTAAAAATGACCAAAGGCCCAGTGCAATATCTGCATTTTTAAGGTATCACGTATGTTATTTGTGCCCCATATTTTTTCTTCTTCGAGAGAAGATCTATCATTTGAAAAAAGCTGCCATGAAAATAATTCTAATATTGGAATGGCATTAGGTGTTGTTTATATCTAGTGTAACATACGGATCATATCCATCTTAGATCTCCTGAATTCCATTTATGAAAAACTGACAAATGATCCACATTATGAGTTTAAAATTTCCCACTGTCTTATATAGAATGCAATATATTACCATTAAAGTATTCCACAGCACTCCACACAACACAACACATCTCAGCATATGAATCATCGCTGAAGGTGTTTGCAGAACGAAGAGAAATGACGCTAATACATCCAAGGTGTTGAAAATAAGTTTGATGTATTCTGTTGTGCCTACACACTCAGCTGAGTTACATCAAGGTCTACAGTGTATACATGCAGTGCTGTGTCCATATGGCCAAACACATCTGCATCTGTTGGCTGTCTGACAACACTGATGGTGAATCCACAGCGACCTGTGCAGGCAGGTAGGACGAGATTTCATCAGTTTGATGTCGAAGGCGTGGGCTGCTCCTGGGGTGCTAGCAGTCATTCAGCCAGCAACAAGCTAACTGAAACCACACAGAACACCCACATGCATAGAAGCTGTTGTTGGAATAATGTGCTGCAACAGGCAGGCAAACACGCACTCATACAACAGCCTGATGCCAGTCAGATTGCAGCAAGCTAAGCATAGCTGCAGTTTAATTTGCAAAGACTTATGAGGAAGAAATATCAGAGAGTCAGCCAACCAGTAAGAATGGCAATCAGTGGAAAAATGCTGAAGTTGGCAGGTTTTTCTCAACCCTTTCATTGTTATCTCCACTGTTTGATACAGCACAGGTTGATATCATTGAAAGTTTTTGTTGTAAAAAAATGAGTTGTACTTAAAGTCCCCCTCCAGACATGTTTTAAAGTGTGTCATGTGTATGCTTATATTTTGTTTGACATGTTTTTTCCCTAAAAAACATTTTTTTAAAACCCTGAAAAGGGTCTGGAAGCAGATGTACTCTTTCCCCCTCAGTTAGAAATACTGGATCTGGCCGCTGGGTGCCCGCCCCTGCTGCTTGTGGTAGGTTTCCCTTTCTGCTTTTTCCAGGAACAGAGTGACTCAGCCACACATGTTTGAGCCTCAGTCAGACCCAGACTCAGGCTCACACACTGGCGACTAGCAGGCGTATCAGAATGGTGAGTGTAGTTAGCATCTTTTACTTGTTTATGTTGTGTGTTAGCTTTTTAGCTTGTACGCTAACTGGCAGTGGCCAACAAAGCGTTGATCGTTGAAAACAGGGTTGTGCGTTATTGAAATTTCCCTACTGACAATAATGTTTAAAAACAAAAACAATATATATGAAATTAATGTCAAAAAAAGCAAAAAAGAAAGGACACATAGAGAGAAATATCTGTGGAATGGAGACGCATGTTGCAATACCAAAGAGTAGCCACAAATTGGCGACAATGTGTAGACAGTGAGCGCCACTTCACACAAGGGCATGCTGAGATCAATAAATCTCATCAATCAACTGGTGAGGATACTTCTATTTAATAATATGTTTAACTGCCCTTGTACAGTCTAGTCACTGTTGACTGTCACATTTATCTTTTGTGGCCTTTGTGACAGCCCCGATGATTAAGGGGTAATTGTTCACCATGGTAAGAGTTTCCGTCCAGCCGCTCTTTGTAGATGGTGTCGGCAGCAGACTTGCATATTCTTTTAAGATGGGAGCAAAAAATTGTGGTTTCTCCATCTTTAGTCCCAACTTGTTTATTGCACAGCTTTCAAATCACCTTTTCATGCTCTCTGGCTCTCCTTTGGCATTCTAAACCAAATGTTTGCCAAATAGGTACATTTGTTGACACATGAGAACCGTTATCTTGGCTGAGCAATATTGTGTTGAATAATTATCTTGTCATATCTTTCGAGTCTGGTTGTGAAGCAATAACATCTGCTGCACTGGGCTTTTGGTAGATAATGGAAGGGTTAAAAATTGCACCCTCTATCATGTTTGCTACCAAACCTTTTACTATGCTAATGCTAACCCTGCTCTCTGTACTGACAAGACTGCTCTGCACTCAAGGTTTCAGGTATTTTTGCCAGTGTTGTGTCAGAACTTGTTGCCTTGTTGCCAGCAATTGGCTTTTGTTTAAGTGACCTTTTTTTTTAAAAAAAAAAAAGTGCAGACATCACCCACTCAGTAGAGGAATGTGCGAACACCTCTGCAGTGACAGTATTTGTACAAATACAAGCCCATGTAATCAATGTCTGACATTTTAGGGGACATAAAAAAAAGAAAAATACATTTTGAGTGGAAGGGGACTTTAACTGAACCTTATTGAGCCATTACATTCAGCTGAAGTATCGTCTGTTAGACCAAAAACAGTCACCAGGGGGCACTAAGGTTGTCATGTCCAGATCTTTTCCAGTGGATCCCTTCAACAATGTAAGTAACACAGACGTTTGGCGTGTGGGCTGTCTATGCAGGAGTTTTCAAGGGGAATCATATTTTTATCCAAGATAGTAGCATGGCTTGGTCGGTCCACCACTTTGGTCCAGACTGCAATATCTCAACAACTATTGGATGGAATACAATAAAATGTGGATCAGACCATTCATGTCCTAAACTTAAACACTTATCAAGTCAAAGTTTTCATTTCTCCGCTACTTAGCTTTATAGAATGCTGCAGGTATTTGTAGGCCAATATGGAAGTTAACATCACCCTGGTTCCTCAACAAATTGCCCATGGGATTATTTTCATTGGATTTTAGATCATTGCAAAAAAAGATCAGCTTAGTGGCAAACAAGAATTTGACACTTGCTTCGTTCAGCAAAATAATCTTCACAAGTGAACACGGTGTGGCTTCTGCAGTGATGCGGGTGCTGCGCCGGTCCGTCGTGGTGAAGGTGGAGCTCTGCCAGAAAGCAAAGCTTTCAATTTACTGGTCCATCTACGTCCCAACCCTCACCTATGGTCATGAACTCTGGGTAGTGACCGAAAGAATGAGATCGCGGATACAAGCGGTGGAAATGAGTTTGGATGGAAGTGAACACCACTTTTATGATTTTAAAGCATAAATGCAATAGCCTATTGCTACAAACAAACTACATCACAGTCGCATGATTTCAACATCACCACCCCAAAAATCCGTGTTCAACATGATGGCGCTCTGTGTTAGCCACTTGTTAACAACTGTCTTTTTAAAGCCATGTAAAAGCCTCAAAATGCACAAGTGGGGTAATATGTGAAAATCTCTTCAGTTTGTGTTAACCACAGATCTTATTATAGGCATCTAACCAAAATGTCATTCCAAAAACCTATTGACCTAAGACGAGGAAACCAAGAGTGCTAAAATACCAACTCATTTCTAGGTTTAAGGACTCATTCCTGCAAACTAATGACATTCCAATCAAACTTTATGAACCTGTTTTTCTATTTAATTTATTTTTTTCAGTAGGAAATCACGTGACATGCTGCTATTAAAGCCTTCCAAACTTTTTTTTTCTTGCCTTTTCTTTCCTCACCTATCCAGGATTTTTGTTGGATCTGCTGGTGCAACAAAAAGCCCCTAAAAGTCCCTCTCCCTCTGCATTTCTTTTCCTGGCTCCCTGGTAGTGAGTATTTATTCCCTTCTTTTGTGCAACTGGATTTGCATCCCAGACAGATAATCGCATCCACTCACTGAGCACCCCCCACACCTCACACACACACACACACACACACACACACCTAAATGTACAGCTTGTGGCAATGCAGGTTTGATTAGTAGCACTCTACTATCGATTACAAGATCGATGCACTAATCCACATGTCTTATGAGGATTGAGGGGATGTGCAAAGCAATAGGGAAAAACAATACACTCTACAGGACTTAGAAAACTTCCTGTGAGTGCAGAGATAAAATTGTTCATTCGTACCATGAAGTACAGACGAGCCCCTTAGCACCATGTACAGCTCCACGGACAGAGGGAAGTCAGCTGCCTGAGATGAATGAGGGGAGATATTACCCAGCTCATTTTGGAGATGATCCTGGACAAACCGATTATTGTGGCTCAGTCTTATCCAGCAGGGCTTTAGGGGACACTCAGGACCAAAGCGGTGTGGGGCAGGAGATGCAAGCTGCAGGTTTCTACTAGATCTGCTAATGAGTCTCCTTGGCCTCTCAGTAATCCTATAACTATTCATGCTTAGTGGGCGGGCCTGCAAATTGTTGTGGGCTTTAATCAGTTCCACTGTCATGGCCATATCATGCACCCTGACACCTCTGAACTACAAACAGATCTGCTAATGTTCCCACAAATAATAACACCTCTCCATTCTGATTCTTGGAAATTCTATTTGCTCAGGTGGTTGGCGAGGGAAAAAAATCGTAATGTGAATGACCTTCCGGTATGCAAATAAGCAGAAATCAATCACTGAGTCAGCTGCTTGACTATATACGAAAATCCACCCACTGAAAGCAGAGCCTGAGTGGATGCACTTACTAACCATACCTACATAGCGATAAAGAGCACCCATCCAAAAACGCTGCATGTTAATAAATATATAAACCTTGGACTTTAAAACAGCAGCAGAGAGTAGGAGAACAGTATCAGAGCCACTGCAAATTTATCCCGTCTTATAGAGTCCTACTTGAGAAAGATCAATGAAAACCTTTAATGTCCATGTGTGTGACTCCACCAGTGGCAGATCAAAAAATGTTTGGAAAGGGAAGGCCAGACTGGCACAGATACAGGGTGGGGTGCGCATTTGTAAATGAGCCAATGTAGATTCAAATTTAAAGCACTCAGTCTTGGCAATAATAAACTATACATTTATTAATAGTTCAGCTTAAATAATTGTAATGGTCCAATATGGAATAATACATGCAGATGCAAGAAGCAATAATATCTATCAAATCAGATCTGACTGAGCAGCTGTCATTTATTGGCCAAGTGGTGTGAAGGTCAGAGTTAAGAAACGCTGGAACACATGGGTTACTTCTCATTATGGCAGCTGTCAATTAAGTTGTCACAAGCATCATTCAACATCTGACCCCACTCTGGGCTGAAAAGTTGTCACAACACGAATATGCATCACCCCAAATCTGTTGTTGATGGCAGAGGAAGTCATTTGTGTGTTAAAGTAAAGTTGGAGTTCAAAAAGGCCCTACCCGAAAGCTTCTGTTTTTATAAAGCCCCCTGCCCACTTTCACATGACAGGTTTCATGGGTTAATGGGTTTTGATGCCCCTCTACCTCCTTCTTGTGTCTATGTGTCTTGTTTATGTGTATGTCTCCCCTGTATTTATCTCCATCTATTAACAGTCACTGTCTAAAATTTGAGTTGCTACAGCCAGTGAAAGGGAAGCTTTGAAGATTTTCAACCAGCTCTGTCATCGCACTGTGTGCAGTGTGTGCAGATGAACAACTGACTTTCCCCTGTACCGCCAGTGCCAGGAACTCCCCGCTCATCCAAAAAAATTCAAAAATTCATATTTCTGTATTTTCAAGCTGAATGGCGATCCATGATATATATCTCCATTTTTTCTACGAAATGGGCTACATGTTCTGTTGCAAGTCAAAGGCACATTTGAGATGTCACAAACACACACACACACACACACATATATATATATATATATATATATATATATATATATATATATATATATATATATGTGTGTGTGTGTGTGTATTTGTAAAAGACTGTGATCAAAATAAAATGCAAAGATTTTTTTCCCCTGTTTGAAAATATACAGCTGCACAGCATGTAAACGAAAAATGATATAAATGGCAGGGCTGCATGCTAACCTTTTGCACATAGCACTAGAGCTACAGAGGTTTGCAGCACAGGACAAAAAAACTATAACATGAATCCAAATTTGTTAAGGCTGTCTAAATCCATTATAGTTTTGACAAGATTAAAAATTTTGTGAGGGTAATTAAAAAGTAGTTTTCTGTGGCCTTTCAAATAAAACTAGAGTTGGAAAATTATTTAAATCTTTTTTATTTATTTAGGCTATTAATCTTATTTCTGCAGAGAAACAACAGAAAGGCCTAGAGACGGAAGGAGGGAGAGAGCTATATACTGCATGTCTACATTTTTTTTAAACACATCTGTTGCCTGTATCCAGGTGCGGTCTCAATGTAACACAATAGACTACAACTCCCAAGAAGAACAGCAATGCGCTATGATCCACCTCACACACAAACTAGCAAACAAACATTCACCTGACACAATCAAGCAGCTCATGCAGAGCAGCACTGGATTGTATGTGTGCGACTGTTGTCATTTCATTCATCTCACAGACTGATTTAGCATAGCACGTACAATATATAAATGGATGTTCCAGTGTAGACTAATTACCAGATGGATTAAACAGAGTAGCAGCACTGTGTCTCTGTAAAGTGTTGCTGAAGAACTTGTGAGTGAATAATTGGGGTGGAGCTGTGCAGAGTGTGAGAGAGGAGAGATGCACGCCGGTATGCATTATGTAATGCAACTTGACCCTATATTGATAGAAATGGTGTTGTCTAAATCTATATCTTGCTTGACAATATATCAATATATTGTACATAGTCGTTATATCGCCCAGGCCTACACTGCACACTCTGCAATGACACAGAGCTGGTTGAAATTGGAAAGTAAAGTTTCCCTTTTAATTGCCCCTATAGCTGTATTCAAAGCTACTGTATCTGTCATATTTTATGGAGACAGAGCTTCAGTGGCTGTAGCAACTTAAATTCAGCTAGCATCAACCGCCCCCTGACTAGTTAAAGTGGGTTGGAAAAACATTAGACATAACTTAACAGGTAGTCAGTTGTCAGGACCCATCTGGTAAATAACAGCTGTGACGATGTTGCCACAGAGGCGGTTTTGAATACTTTGCCAGGTGTTTATATGTCTGTCTGGCAGATTTTGTCTCCACCATAACATCAAAACTGTGCAAGATGCAGTCATAGAACTTTACAGGTGTGCAGCTGAGATCACAATGAAGGCTGAGTTTGAAGATGGGTGTGACCCTTGCAACAGTGCTGGAAGTAGCTGGGAAGAGAGTAGGTGAGGGGCAATTGTCCCCTCACTTAGCGCCCCTGGCCAACATCGCAGGTTGCTATACTGCGACTGGTGTGATCCAATCACAGACAGTCTCTACTTGTTTTTTCCTTGCAAACCACAAGATAGTGGGAAAAATAAATATTTTTCAAAGAATGCTTTCACACTGAGATCAAGTATGACCAATGGCAGTCAAGAGAGGTCCATCTGAGTCACACGCATTGGCTTGTCTCTCATTCACTGTCATCCCTTGAATATCTCCTGTCTCTACAGTGTTGCATAGTGAAAGAGATCTAAAAAGAGAAAGCAACACATGCTGGAAGGAAAGGGCTTTGCAAGAGTGCACAGCTTCCAACACAGCAAGGGAAAAAAGTGTGGGGAAAACAAAATCCAGCATCCAATATCAAAACATCAAATCTTGAAATCTGTTCAAAGAGTAGCAGAGAGAGGACACGCAGGGGAGAGTGTAAACATGACAGAGATGATTCAGAGAGAGAGAGAAAAAAGCAGGTCTTTGGTTCTGATGGTCTGGCAGCGGCTGACGGGTTTTGAGTCATGGCTCAACACCTCTGCGACCCCCACCCACCCCACCCCAGGCAGGGTAGAGTATCACAGATTTGCACACCGTAATCATTCTACACAGTGCTTTAATAGAAAGAGATGTAATCAGCAGGAGGCTTAACAAATCCATTTGATAGTCTAAGCAATCATGGGATAATATCAGCTTTAGCACTGGCAGAATAACAAGAGTGGAGATGACAGCTGCTGTTTTAAGGCCATCAGGGGGCTGTAAAGAAAAAATGGAAATTAAATCATTCTGTCTCTCTACCTCCTTTGTCTCCTTTTTATGCTTCCCAGCTTGCACAGTATGTGCTCACTCATCCGACTGAATCTGTTCCTGAAGGTCAGTCACATGAAAGTTCACTCCTTTAACCCTCTTTTTCTTTTCCTCTATTTCTCTGTCTCTCTTCCATAAACTCCCGCTCACCTCCATCCTCTAACAGCGAGACCATGGGAATGTGGAAAGAGCTGAAGGTAGCTCAATTACTGTGTGAAACACAGCCCACAGGGGCCAGAGTTCATGTCCATTAGCCTCTCAGCGTGTGTGTGTGCACGCAAACATGTGTGGGTACACACGTGAACAAGTCAGATATGAGACATATTGTAGCATGTATGAGTCATAGAGAAACACAGCTTTGTGAATGTGTGTGTTTATTTTTAAAGGGTCGGTTTTAGCACATTACAAAACATCATTTCTCACACACTCCTAATGGTGTGCAAATTAGCATCTTTGCTACAATCCGTTTACAGAGATGTATGATCAATGTTCATTGATGTGCACTGTCCCTATCCAAATAAAGAGAGAAGAGTTATCTAGCCAGCAGATACGGCAGTTTGTGGCATTCAACCTTGGGTGAAGTCTGGTGGTTTCTTACAGCAAGTCCTCCAAATTAAATTATACATCATTTGTAAGAAATCTTCCAGAAAGAAAAATCAGTGCATGTCAAAACTGTTACTCATCACTAGGACCGTACTTGACTCAGTATTATGTCTGTTGAATTAGATCTGGCTGTTCAAAACAAATATCAAACTTTTTTTTTTTTTTTTTTTTTGGTAGAGTTTTATCGCTTGAAATGAGTTTGTCAGGACTCACGTGATAAAGTAAACAAGCCAATTAGCCCTCGGAGCTAACGCGTGCTAACTACGCATTGTAAATGTGCATTACTTTTGGCGGACACCAGGTAATAAACAACAGTCAATGACTATATTGCTTTTCGTTGCTGTGAGATGCAAATTCACCACTTCTAACCAGAGAGACAAATGATAATGTTATCTCTGAGCCTGACCAAGCAAACCCTCGATTCCTCCGGACAGCTGCCTCCATCTCACTTAGATTCACCCTAGGACTGTAGGACTGTGTTTTGTTTAAAACTGGGTAGGAAAAGTGTTTATGGCGTGCCATGTCATTGAGAATGACTGGGTCTAAGATGAAACTATGTGGGACAGATGCACCGACACCGACCGCCATATTCACATAAAAAGGAACCTGGAGGAGGATTGATGGTCTGATGTAAACACTCTCACAATGTCACACCGTCGGAGTAAATCGCTTTACCCTGACAGGGTCATTTTCAAGATGTGATGGAGTTCCGCCTATAGAGAGATTAAGAGGTTGTGTTCCTTGTCATGTGTCTTTCAGTGAGTGCTGGGAGCAGTGGGGTGTGTCAAGTGTGTCTCTTGATAAAACCTTGACTTTGTATTCTCTTGATCATGTCCTTATAATGCTCTTGCCTGGAGCAAATGCTCTGGTGGAGAGTCCTGCGGTCAATAACTCTAGACGTTATTGAATTGACATTCAGCACAGATATGGTGGCTTTGATCTGAGTTACGTATTTTACATTGAAGAACAGAAGTCTGATTCAAATGGCAATATACTCATCCCCAGTATTTCTGTCTCTGTGAGTGCTTTGAACAGGCACGGAGCTGCTGTCAAAACCACACAGCCAGTGTTTCATGCCTCCGACAGATGAATGCCTAATTTTTCTTGCACTTGTTATTAAATGGGATTCACCCCACTAAGGTCACAAATGCTATTCAGTGCTTGGAGGGCCATGTTGACCTAAAATGTTAATCATAAAAGTACATCACAAAAATCACAATAATTAGCTTTTCATCTGCCTAATGTAGGCAGTACTTGTGGTTCTTCTGCAATTATGTGTTGCCATGGTTGATTGGAGTAATGACTACTTTATATGTCAGCTCTTGATTAGACACCTTTTCCATTTACAGGTTGCATCTTAGAGGTTTGTTTATTGGGAGCCTGATACATGAGTGAATATGTTCCATTAACTCTTCTTCTTTTCCACTTGAATCCTGGTCTCCAAGATAAATCCAGAGCCTAGTATCCAAGTAATCACATTCATATTGGACGATTTCTCACCTTTAGATTTACGTCCAATGGCAACATTGACTAGCAATGCAGAAAGTTGTGTGTCCTTCATACAGGCTAGCGAGGCAGAGAGTAAAGGTGTGAAGGCTGGGGTGGTGAAGTGACAACTCTGACTTTCATGTACAAGACTGGAGTTCACGTCCTGTCACAGACCTGCAATCAATTTTCTTATTAACTGTAACAACAAAGAAGAGCATGAATTTGAAAAACTTTGGCAATGGATGTGAATGTAATCCCAACTCTATAATGATATTACCTGACTCTTTTGCTACCCTCATATTTACTATGACCACCAGAGGGTTTTGTCTCTTGAATGTATATATAGTCACTGGCCACTTTATCAGATGTACCTGTTTAACTGCTCATTAACATAAATAGCTAATCAGCCAATCACGTGGCAGCAACTCAATACATTTAGGCATGTAGACATGGTCAACACGACCTGCTGAAGTTCAAACTGGGCATCAGAATGGGGAAGAAAGGTGATTTAAGTGACTTTGAACGTGGCATGGTTGTTGGTGCAGGATTTTCATCTACAATTATCTCTAGGGTTTACAGAAGATGGTCAAAAAAAGAGAAAATAATGCACCATGTCACAAAGCTCAAATCATCTCTTGAACATGACAAGTTCACTGTACTCCAGTGGCCTCCACAGTCACCAGATCTCAATCCAATAGAGCACCTTTGGGATGTTGGGGAACGGCAGATTCACATCATGGATGTGCAGCCAACTTATCTGCAGCAACTGCATGATGTGATCATGTCAATGTGGACCCCACTCTTAATGTGTTTAGTCGAATGTTGCGAGGCTGCACACAACCAAACACAGCACACAGGGTACTAATCATGAGCATGCAAGCACTTAATTGAAAGCAAGGACATCAAAAGCCTGACACAGCGATTCAGTGTTTATTTGTTGCAAACTATTACACGAACAAGCTTTTCATCATTAGCTGGATTCAATGTTTAGAGAGGCAGTTACAGTAGGGGTCAGCATCTACCACCAGCACAAAAGACTGCACATGATGATGAGACAGGATTTGGTTTCCTCAGCATGACATGGCACCGCATAATTAATCTATTTTCTATTTTTGCCTTCCTTTCTCTGTCCAGCCTTAGTCATCTATACACATTTGATCACAGCTGGGAATCTTCAGACAATGACAATCAAGGAGGATTTCTGTTTCCATTTTGGCAAAAGAACTTTCTGTTCTCTCAAAACATCTTCCCACCACTGCTATCATCTTGTTAACACAGGGCACACACAAACAACCATAACACACACACACACACACACACACATCATCACTAGCAATCCCTAGGGTCTATTTATAGGCTTCCTGTGACAACATGTCCTAACCAAGGATAGTCTGCGCAGCAGGCCAGTCTTTTAATCACACACTTAGACAACACATATGTAGCACGTATTCATCTTTGTACTCAATATAATCACAGTTGTTTGCAGCATGCGTCAGATGGAGCATCCGTTAAATATGCATGAATATAATTACCATAAAGCCAACGCGTCTATTTGCATACAGACGCGTCTGCTGCATCACATCTTTGCTGCCATGCTGGGCTGTGACTGAAGCATGTAGGAGGAAAACAAATCACCGAGATGACCTGTTGCATTTCACCACCGCTACAATCCTCTGAACAAGCACTGCTAGGCCACTTTTAGTAATGAAACACATTATCGGCATCAGTTGAGAGAGTGGAAAGTGATTGAAAGAGTGACATGGAGTTAGAAAGCCAGAGCGGGTGAGGTAAACAGAATAAAAGAGAGCCGCCAGCTTTAGATTGACTTCTTGACATTTCACAAACTAAACTTCTCTTCTAATCAACGGGCAGGCCTAGTAAAAAAACACTAACGTTAACTGAGCTGATTACTGTGTAATTGTTTGTTAATCAGCGTTGACACCGGGAGCAAAAGCAGTGAAATGGGAATTAGTAAAAAATAATGATGTGGCCAGTGAAATGGTTTGTTGTAAATACTGTTTCTATTTATATATGGTTAATGTTTTTATCTTGTTATACAGAAAGAGAAAACTTATGATTCACCTCTGGGCTAATATCTATAATTGTGGTTTTATTGTATGTAAAAATGTTTATAACGGGTGTTTTTGATTGTTTGTTATTTTCATGAATTCCAGGAGAATCCTTTCTCTCTGCCCCTGAGTAGGTGTACACCTAGAAGAGTGTGAAAGATGTGTTAGCAGTGCATGTTCACAGAGGACAGTGGTAAGAAGAAATGGTGAGATTTCTGTCTCAAGATTTCAATGAGACAGAGAGTGAAAAAAGGTGGAGACATTGAAAAAGTGAGAGGCCAGGGGAGATGGATGAGGGGGTGAAAGTGAGAGGAGGAGGTGGACTGTGTGAATGGACCGAATGTGAGAGCAAAAAGCTAAAATGAAATGACTGGGGAGACACTGGAAGACTTTTTAAAAAGCCAAACTTATCTTCAAATACTGATCTTTAAATTCACCCATAATGGATATGCCTTGGATTAATAAATTCCCAAAGCATTATCATCTATTCATGGGGCTGCAGTATGAGAGATTCTCCATATTTAATGCTAACTAGCATTTCTATCTCACTAACACTGTTGAAAAAGTTAGTCAAAATTCTATGTGGTGAATGTTAAAGGGACAGAGTGTAAAATGGGTTGAAAACCGTTGAAAACAGTGACATCAGTGGTCAAATTCTAGATTGCAGGGCTCACTCGCTCACCCCTCCCGTCGGGTAAATGACGGTGGCCTCGTAGGGACAAAAAGCCTTGCGCAGACACAAGTTTTTCAGGAGTAGGTCTATCTAGCGACGAGGTGAATATTTATTTAGAAATCTAAACCATGTTACGATATTGTAATGAATCCCTCACGAGCAGGAGACCAGAGTAGCGTTCGGGAAAAAGGCCCGTTTATTTGAGCACTCCTAAAACTCTGGTAACACTCCAGGGGGTAAAAGTTTCCGTCCCAAACTCTTCTAGCGTAACACACACTTCGTACACACATACTCATTTACAGGACCTAGCGGGGACCCCCTCCCCTCTCTGCTCCGCCAATCTCCAGCCCGCACACTGACTGACAGCGTAGCCTGTAAACAGAGCTCAGCTGTTTATTTAGCCTAGCAACATCTCCGGACTGTAGCAGCTGCAATGGACAACTCTGAACGTAATTTTGAAGAGTTTCTTGTAGCGGACACAGATCCAGAGCCATACCTGTTTGAGCCGGAGTACACAGATGAGGAACTCCATGTGTTGGAAGCTGAGCAGGCGAGGAGAGAGGCTGAATCCTCCGCTCCCATTTTGCTGCACAGAATGGGATTCGGTGCTACCATCGTTGGGGAGATATATCATCAGGAGGGAAAGCGCCGCAGAGAGTGCATCACAAGGAGTGAAGTTGCATCTTCTTTTCCTCGCAGATGACAGTTCGGGTTCATTCTCTCCTGTTGCGTGGTAAGTGTGGTCCATTCGCAAAGTTTATAACTAAAAAGACTTTTCACTACTCTCTATCAACGAACTACTAACACTCTCTGCTGTTTCCTCCTCCTTCTTCCTTCCTCCCGCTGTCTTCGTTGGTTTATTTATACATGCGAAATGCGTTCTCTGGCTGGCTGGATTGTCCGCCCGGGCTGCCTTACATACATGGCGGCGCAAGATGGCGATCTCTCTAAAGCAAGGCCCTTGCTATATATATATAAAAGCATAACTATGAAAACCAAACGAATTTTTATACTTATATAAACACATTAATGGGTAGAATATTCAGATTCAGATTCAGATTTGATAATACACCATGCCAAATATTACACACTGGCCCTTTAAACTGTTTCTATGAAAACTCAATGTGAGACCAGAAAGCTTAACTGACATAGCAACAGTAAAGAGAGAGGGACAGGACTTATTAGGTCTACTGATCTGAACCCTGTCTGAGTACAGTTGTTCCCTAATGTTGTTTCTCACCCGAGTACACTTGCATCATCTACGTGACATGTTTGTTGTGCTACAGTGTACAGCAGAAAAGGGCGCCGCCAATGGACACTGCTGCCCACGTCATCAGTGGGGACAGAGCAGAGCAGCAAGGCAAAGCTCTGCTCCTGGCCGGAGAAGAAGCCACTGCTGTTGGGCACAGAGTTCTCCACTTCCTGCTGGAGCTCCGACTTCAAGTCGAAGCCAAATCTGGGTCTGTCCTCAGCAGGCTGCACTGCCTTCTGATTTAGAGGCATCAAATCAAGACTGTTTCATAACCACTTATAAACTCCTTGTTGTTGCATCAATTAGCAGTCCACCTCTGTGTTTTGCTACAGTTGGTGTTCACACCTGATGAGAACAATACTGGGGTACACATGAACTGTACTTGAATCCACGTTCCAAGCAGACTTGGGAACGTATTGGCATAACATGCCTGGGTACGGTACACAGTATTCACACTTATCAAACAAACTGGACTTAGGGTTCAAGCGTACTTGGATCCAGGCCCAGGTCCCTGATTTGAAACCGCCCTTAGGCAAGGGTGGGCTATATCATGTACAGCCTGGTCTGTAACTGTTATACTACTGTATGGGCCTCTAATCTTAAAGCAACCTGTGTGATTATTTATAAACCAATGTCCTGTATGTTAACATGCATATCAATGCAACATCCATGTGTGATGGCTACTCCACTTCTCCCTGACTGAGGTTTACTCTTGTTTTTCCTCTTCTTTTATCACTCTCATTTTTGCTCTTCTTTGCCTCCTCAGACAGAGGAGCTCATTTTCTTTTGCTAGGCCGTTTTTCACTTGTCCCCAAACTTTGTCCGTCTGTCATTGTGCTTCTGACTCAACTATCTCATGCCAGCTCCAGTCCCTGATTGGCTGACTGACCAGTTTCGCAATACATGACGCATTTACTGCCGTAAAGCAGATTTTTTCCGCGAAATTTGGGCACCAGTGGCAGAAGCTTATTGCAAAGTCACTAAGTAACCTATGTAAACGCTGATAGTTTGATTTTACTGTGGCCACTACCCTGTGCAACCCACATTATTTTCATAATGATATATTTAGGAAAATATGCTGTCTGTTGCCTCTTTAAATCTAATGTCTTCAGCATGTATGGAGGGGAGAAGGATTTATCAAAAAAGATCATGGTGACAATGGATTCTCTAAATTGTTATCCTTGGTGGTCTATACATCATTTTGCATACATCATTATCCTCATAAATCCAGGTGTCATTGGACATATCCAAAATGTTCGACATAGCCACTGAAGCTCAGATCAGTTTGCAAGATTGTTCAGGCTTTCAAAATTGAATCTGCACATGCCTCACTTTACCACATAATCTGTGTCGAGCGCCAATCCTAACAGCTGAGATCAGACGAAGGGAGCAAGGAGGAAAGGAAGTGAGGGAGGAGGAAATGAATCTAAGATAAGGAATGGGTTGGTATAACTTTCCCACTACAAGCAATCTGTTGGCAGATCAAAGCCCTGCATCCTAACCCTCTAAGGAGCAGTGTGCATGACTGGCATGCCATTTCAGGGAAGAAGGTTTGCAGGCAGGAAGGTTTAAGGCTTTATCACCAGTGTGAACTCTGAAGTCCATATTAACTTTCACATGAATTTCAGCCGAACAACCCTACATGACTTTTCAGCTGAGAAAGGAGATGGATGGGAAATATCAAATCAACCCAGTGACCTGGTTCAGATGGCAGAGACATGGGCAGGATATTTTTAAGCTGCGGAGAGCAGTGAACCCACAGGTAATGATTAAATTGTGATGCAGATAAAAGAGAACAAGAAACAGACAGAAGGAGATGTAGACTAAAAGAAAGAGCAGACTTCACTACAAACCAAGAGAGTTTACAGAAGTGCTTTAACAAAAACTAAAACTACCCTACAGTACTAGGGTATTGACTGGCTATTTTTAGGAAAGGAAAATAGGTACGCAATAATACAAGTTACAAAGGCGCATTAACAACAATTAAGCACAAAATGTACGTTTATGGCACTGTAAAATGTTTTGGCATTTTGTCCTGCTTTGCTCCAGTGAGAACATTCTTGGGAATTGCCTTTTATCATTCATGTATGTAAAAATGTTCTACTTTCACATTTCAGATTGCATTTAAATAACAGCAGGCCTTTTGTTTTTCATTAGTGGGTTACAGTCAAGTGTGATAGAGTAGGAAAATACGCTTAATTTCCCAGATCATTTCTATGAGGCTGTTAATAACCACAGTCACACTGGAAGAGGTATGAAAACAAGCATGAAGTCATTATAGCTATGATGGCTGTTAATAGGCTCCATCCTCCGCGACCCCTGACAGGATAAGCACTTATGGAAAATGAATGAATGAATGAACACAAGTTCATGCACCTTTTTGTTATGGCCGCCCCCACTGAGAACAGTGTTGACATTTTAAGTTTCTGCAAACCATGTATATGTTGCACACAAAGCTGAAAATGTCCTGACCTGTCGTGAAAAGAAACAACAACTATTTTTCTTGGTCTTGAGTGGAGGTCTGCTGCTTGGCAGCCGTTTCGCCTAGGTATTGCATTATCCATCATGCCCTCCTCCTGATGAGAAACTCAGCCCATATATGTAATCTGAACTTTATGAAGTATACAAATGTAACATATCTGTGGTTTGCACGTGCCGCACGTTAGTATAGCCAGCATTTGCGTGTTAGCTCTCATATTAGCTTGATGATTAACCTGGAAATCCAGATGTCCTGCCCCTAGCAAATTCGAATTTGCTCTGCACAGGGATCTGGCCCCGACGATCAGAGCCCGGTGTATCACCATCGGATCAATCAGATCAGTCTATCTGACAGAGACGGGCTCTGGGCGGGCGTAACATGATGGAGACAGCGCTGCGCCGTTAGAGTCTAAAAGTAAACAGCTAAGATGGCAGCTGCCGAACGCTAAGTCAACTACACTTATCTTTTTCCTCGCGAGAGGAACAGAAGACTGACCTAGAGGCCTTCACTTCCAGGAAGGACGTTTTTGCCGTTTTGCCAACAGGATACGCCAAAAGCATAATATAGCAGTTAGCGCCACTGTTCAGCAAACCAATAGGGCTTAGTGCAATGAATATGTCACCTTGTTTTTTGCTCTGATTAGCCATCGTGCTATCCAATTTTGTGCGGCGACATTTCATATGCCTCAGTTAGTGCCGCCCCTTGGGTAGAAAGGGTGTACTGGTGAGGGCCAGACTCAAAATCTTTCTAGATTTGAGTCTGGATTTCCAGGCTACTTGATGATGGCATCATTCATTTTGCCTATGTTTGTGCACGCTGTCTAAAAGCTTACAGATATTGACAAATGGAGCAGTAGCCTACCACCTACAGTCCTGCGGCAGTGTAGTGTAGTGTAGTTGAAGGGAGATACAACCATAGAACACGACAAAGGCATTTTAAAATTGGTGAAAACATAGTGAAAAGAATCTTTTGTCTAAATGTCACAGTGCACTTAATGGCCTCAAAGACCCCCACTGCCCACAACGCTGACTATAAAGTACATCCCTTGTCGTTGTCACTAAGGTTTGACTGTGTCTGCCTGTAGTGCCATCTATTGGATGTATATATGCCAACATAAAAGAAACATGGAAGAATTAAATGTGGGCAGTGACAGAATCTGAAATCTATTTTCACATGTAAAGGGAGTATAAATGAGCCTTCAGTCTTGTTCATAGTAGTGGCATGCAGCAGTCAGTAGCAAGTGAAGTGCTTATAAAATAGCGAAATATTTTCCTCCAATGCCTTTGTCCTCGTTTTCCTTTTTAATCATCAGCTTTGGTTAAACAGATGTTCAGAGCGTGATGGGACTAGAGACTGGGTATTCATGCTAAGCAGAGGGTCAATTAATTTGGCCACATTTCTCAGCAGTCTATTTGTGAATGTTACTGCCTAAGTGCCTCAGCAATAGAAATAGAACTATCAACCTACTTACCGGTAAGCTGAAAGCAATGGGATGTTTCACAATTCACAAGTGTATAAACAGAGTGTCGAAAATATTTTTACTGAATGATGAAAACACTGTGAATTCTGGATGACCCTCTTAGACAACTCAAACATTAGTGGCTGTCAAATTATGTTCTTGTTCTCTTTTTATTTCTCAGTCACTGCTTCACAAACTCACTGTTACATGTATATGAGTACAAAATGTACTAGCTCCATAAAGACATTACACACACACACACACACACACACACACACACACAGTGTGAATGTCCATAAAGCAGAATTCAAGGGGATGTAGGTGGAAATGGAAAACAGTGCCTACATACTGCAGAATATTCTGCTGGTATAATATGTAATATTTACACACCAGGGCATTACCTAGAGCTCGTATCAGTATATTACAGAAAATCCTCTCTCTCTTATTAATACTTCACACACTCAGTTGCTCTGTTTGCTATTTGGTTTAAAGGCCTGGCTACACCTGCCTTGCATGTCAATCAGCTTGTTGTGCTAACCTCAGCAGATTATAAGTACTCTGTCTAACAGCGACAAGTTTTCAGACGGAACGCAGGCTTGTGAACTTCGATTCTGCATTACCCACATAAGTCCACTTACTTTGTATTCTGCACGCAGCTGCGTGCACCGGACAGTGACAACCCTAAAACAACTCAAAAATCTTCACAACAACTAAGAAAGTTGCAGCCACTGGTAGAAGGCCAAAAAATGTGTCAGAGAGTTGTCCTTGTGTTAAGAGGAGTCACTGTTTCAGTCCAGTCTGTAAGTAAGTGAGTAAAATTCATTTATATATTGCTTTTCACAGACAAAGCTCCCAAAGTGCTCTACAAGGCCAACATACAATTTACAAGGATACAACTTTGAAGATGATTCAACTACCTTAGCCCTGCAAGTGCAAAACTGTTTGCACAATGCATAATGAAAAACATCACAGTACACAACAAGAATACACAAAATAAAGAAAATGCAGAGCCAGTGCATACAAGTAAATGCATGATTTAACAAGTCTGTCTTTAGCTTGCTTTTAGAAGAAACCAGAGTCAAAAGAACATAAGGGTGCAGGTAGAGTATTCCAGAATTTAGGTGCTATGGCCTCAAAAGCTCTACCACCACGACAGAGAGACAACAAATTCAAGACATTTGACCTAAGAGAGCAGGCTGAGTAATACAGGCGAAGCTGTTCAGCCACATAAGCAGGAGCCTGAGCGTGTAATGTTCTGTAGGTAAGAATGAGAATTTTGAACTGGGTCCTGTATGTGACAGGGAGGCAATGAGATTTACTGTAGGGGTAATATGAGGTATACCAAGTAAGTAGTCTTGAAGTCGCGTTCTCGATTGCTTGCAGATGATTAAGAGCAGAAGTACTAAGTGAAGAGAAAAGTGCAATACAGTAGTCAATGCGATATGAGCATCTAGTTCAGATCTCAGTTTACTAATATTTCTCAAATGGAAAAAGAAAGAAATGGGCAGGTGCTTCACGTGAGTGTCAAATGACAAAGATTTACCAGATATGACCGCTAAATTATGCAGGTTTGAGTGAGCATAATCAGGGGGACAACTTTTTTTCTGGAGCAACTACCAGATCGGTTTTATCAACATTGAGCTGTGTTTTCTGCTGTCCAGACTCTGATAGGGTCGAGGCTGTTGAGGGATAACCTGAAAGGCTCAGTAGCTTTGAAGGAGAAATGAAGCTGGATATCATATATGCAATGTCATATCTGTATATTATTTGTCTCAAGGGCAGCAAATATAAAGAAGATAACAGAGGCCCCAGAAACAAGCCCTGCGGGACACCACATGACAGTGGGGAGGTATCAGACACAAAGTCTCCAACAGAGATCGAGAAACTCCTGTCAGTGAGGCAGGATGAAAAACAGTCTTATGTTAAGCCTGATATGCAAGCACAATCATGTAACCTCTTAAAAAGGATTTGATGAGTGTTGACCGCTGAGCTGAGGTCAAGAAGTACTAACAGAGAATAATCACTTGCATCAGAGGACATTAAAATATCATTTTCAAACTCTCAGATGAGCAGCTTCAGAGTGCTGATTCTGAAACCCTGGCTAAAAATTATCATAAATATTAAGTCTCCAAGGCAGCAGTCTGTCTGTTTGTTCTGCATGTGCTGGTAGGGAATATATCTCAAAACCTCTCAACAGATTTCAATGAAAATTTGTTAAAAGTTTAGGAATGAATGATAAGTTTTTTTGTGTGGATCTGGCACCAAAATGACACCATTTATTTAGTTTTAGTTATTTAGTTAGGCACATAAATCCAAAAGTAGCTAAATCCCTGGAATCCAAACAAATCTGTCAGTATAGATATCAAACTGAACAAACTTTACAGCATATTGATTACCACCAAAGGCAAATTAAAATTTCACTGCTCAAGTTAAGTCCTTCAATAATGCATGTTTAATTTCAATGATGTCCTGTTTCAAACAAACTAGATGATGGAAATACAACTGACAGTCTTCTTGTTACCCTGAACATACCGACAAAGTACCAAAGTGTACCTGCAGTATCGTGTTGATACACAGTAGTCTAAAAGAATACCCATAATGCCGTGCAACTCTAAGAAAGACATGTTGATAACCCTGGTAATTTTTTTTCCTAGTCCCAATGTACTGTGCTGTGATTGGCTAGTACTAACCCTAACTAAACCACTTTGCCCTCACCCTAATCACTTCCAACCTTGACACGTCAGTGTGATGAGTGGGTCAATCACAGCACAGTAGTACCAGCCAATCGCAGCACAGCAGGGTGGGACTAGGCAGTGGAGAAAAAAAAATTGTGCTAGAAAACCAAAATTGAAAAGAGTATTTACTTTTCAGTTTATCAGAATAAGCCATACATTTTAACCTGCCTCATAATCTAACTTATCCGACCTATACGCTACAGGGTTTTTTTTTGGGGGGGGGGGGTGCTTCTTCTAGTAGAAGATACTGTATCTTCCACACAGCCGTGAACACCAGAACATCCATTAACCCTGCGTGCCGCTCTGCTTCTCATCAGTGCTGAAAGCTGATGTGGGGAACATTTAAATGCAAATCACCTTGATTAAAACATTCCGACTGTACAAAAATGAACAGGTAATGAACCTGCTCAGTATTAGCAAAGGCCCAGAGGGTTATAACCTCTATTAAAGAGCATAATCACAGAAGCTCTCCTTTACATTCAAGCGTATGATTGTCCTCTGGATAAACTTGAGCAAACATTCCACTGTGCCACTAAATCAAAGTAACTATATAAATCTAAACCTGCTTGCAAGGTCGGCCATCTCATGTTCTCTGTCTTTATCATTTCTTATTTCTGTTCTCTTGGTTTATCTGCATTTGATTCTTTCTTATCTCTCTTACTTGGAGGGCTGCATTGTGGATCTGAAGCCTCAGGCATATTCGCTGCTCATACGCGTGTATGTAAAATGTCAACACTCCTACATTTTACATTTGAAACACTTGCATTAATGTACACTTTGTATGTTGAAGGTGGGTGTTTCACGTAGAGTACATAGAGAGGGTTTTTGGTGCCTCGCCTTATCTAGAAAACATCTTTGTATAAACTGAAGGTAAAACAAGAAAATGATGATGTTCACAAGAATCATACCAATACTGTTTGTTATTCTGTATTTTATCACAGTTTCCTGTCTTTTGCTGAATCTCTAACATGCTCTTGTATCAACGAAACTGGCTATGGCCTTTTGCCTGGTGCACAAATGAAGTCTACATCAAAGTTGGGAGGAAAGATGTTACTTCAGTTCCTAGATCTTTTTTAAAAAAACAAAACATTTATGTAATATCGTTCAACTGCTCTCAACTGGCCATTGGACATTTAGATGAATTTCTTATATGTCAGAAATTTTGGTCAACTGTTATAAGGTTCTCACACAGTTGACGCAGTGCTGTGAACTTGCTAACTGCAAGATAAAGAGAGAGAGATGGACTTTTTAGCCCTTCTCTATGTTATTGTGAACCTTAAAGCTCCCTATTATAGCGAACAAACTTCCAACTGCCTGCAGACGCGAAGCTTTCAAACAAAACTTTCTTGACAATTGTCATCAGCCAGAACAGTTCCCTGGGGCTTATAGACAGTTTTATTGTCTTTTTTTACGCGTACAGAGCCGTCAGGTCATGGCTTGACAATTACACTACACCTTGTGTAATTACAAAAATTTTACTTTAAGTCTTTTGGTCTTTTGTATGTTTATTGATTATGTGAATGAGTCCTTTACAGAACAATTTTCCATGACAGTGTTTAACATGCAAGCCGTCACATTATGTTCCAGACAGTAAACATGCTCATGGCTTTCAATAACGCTTTCAAAGCACACTTCGTGTTATTCTTAATGCATTGAAAGCTGCTCTAATCAATATTATTATTATTGTTTATTTTTACAGTCGATTACATGACAAAGTGCAATGTGAAAGATGTTGTTTGTACTGATGCACAGAGAATTATTATCCGACTGTGCAGTTTTTAGCCTTTAGCCCCCAGCGTAACTGTTTTGATGCGCTCTTTTCCTCCTCATCAGTGCCACTTTCAGATGCAGCAGGGGGCTGTTTTAGCAAAAAAAAAAAAAAAAAGCTCACATATACTAACTGTATGCTACCTGCCCAGCAGCAAACAGCAGACAGACAGTTAGGGACTACCTGGAGAGCATAATATTCGCATAGCAAAGCATCTAGCAACAAAAAAGCCAGATATTTTTCTATGGAGTTGGTGGAGACCAAAATAGAGATAAAAGAGAGTGGTTCATTGGGACACACGCTCACGCACACAACTTCAAATAAATGCTTATGTTGCTCTGTGTCTCTTGGGTGTGCAAACAGACAAATGCTGTAACAGCTTTCTTATGTGATAATGTGTCAATACTGTGTTTCCATCTTGTTGCACTGCCCCCAAGTGGCCACGATGAGTAATTGTTGCTTATTTAAATGAGGTGAAAAAAACAGATCAAGGAAAACATTTTTTTTTAACTGACTTAATGTCTCTAGTATGGTTCAAGCTCCAAAATCACTGTATCCTACATTTCCCATTATGCTAACAGTATTGTATTTTCCTAAACAACTCCAATTTGGAATTTGTTGGAAAAAAAGGTGGAGTCCCAAGCCAAGATAACTCCAGTGATGTTATCAGTTTTAGTTAACTAACTGTATTATCAAAATGCTTTATAAAATTACTTCAGATACACATGCCATGCAACAATGCTGCATTCACAACTGCACCACACACACAGGCAATGCTGCATTCCCTCTGCTTTCAGGTCTGGTCTCCCTCTCAAAGGCGAGGTGAGAATGAGACTTGATAGTTGAGAAGAGGGCCATTATCCTTTAAAGCCAAACACATTAAACCTGACTGAGAGGATTCACGGAAGCAAATGGATAAATCAAATGTTAAATCGCAAGCTGACAGGCACAGGGGAGTGTCAAAGGATGCATTGTTAATATGGATGAATGGAGGTGAGACTCGCTTGATTTTACACATGAATGCCACACACAGCGCTGTACACTTAGAGCGGGGATCTTTTCACGAGTGAGCAACCGAATAATCCCCATATCTGCGCTCAGTGGAACACTTCCTGTTCTTGAGCATCTGTCTCTACGTCTCGGTGTCTTCACAAACACACACACGGCAGGTGTTTGCTTAGTCACACAGACGCAGAAGTTGATCACATGCAGTAGGCAGCTAATATCTTCTTTGTGCTTTAATCAGTTCATCCAGCAGTGAGCAGCTAAATCATCATTCGTAGAATATCTAATCATCCTCCTCCACCTGGCTGCGCCACAGTCTCAGAGTCATCTGGCACTTTCTGCCGTCTGTGTGTGTGTGTGTGTGTGTGTGTGTGTGTGTGTCTCATCTCTCTTTCAATTATTGTCCAGAGTCTAAATGTTCATGTCCTGATGACAAATCTGAACAGAGTTATGAGAGCTCAGAGGACCTTTTACTTTCACTAATAGAAATAACAAGACTAAGAGTCTACAGCCATGATGGCTGCTCTGTCAGACTGTAGCAAAAGCTAATGTTAGCATGGCAAGATCACAGTGACATAGAAAATACTTAAGCATCTTAGTCATGCATGTTAGCATGCTAACATTTATTAATTAGCCCTACGCACAAGTTACAGCTGAGGCTGGCGGGAATGTCTTAGTTTTGCAGGTATTGGTCATAAATCAAAGTACTGAATATCCAACTGATTACAGCACGAGGAAAAGTTGAGGGATCACAAAAGCAATCATAATTTATCAGGGGGACAAGAATGTTTGCGCCAAACTTTACAAACATTTGTAGTCTAGAGTGAAATGTCTCAACTAGACCTGTAACAGTTTGTGTATTCGTAACTGTCACTGTCCCCTGCACAAAGACGCATGCAGAATACACGCTATGTAGGGTGAAGCACATAATGCGAATCCAAAGTTCACAAACACAAGTTTGGCTTGGAAACTTGTAGACATACACCCTTAAAGGTCATATGTATAGCGGTTTCATCAAAACAAATATTTTTTTAAAAAAATAATACATCCACAGAATGTCGATTAAAGTCTATATTTTCCTGAAAAAAAATAATTATAGTGGAGAAATAAATGTTTTAGAAATGTTTGCAGACCCAGACACACTAAACCAAAATCAAAGAACTAGCTGCGACACCAGGCCAATGGTTTCATTGCCTCACGTTGCGTCTGTCCCAGTCATAAAGTTGCACATAAAGACACTGCAGAGACTACAGCCAATGGTCAACTAGCACATCTTTGCACCTGCATGAGAGGAAATTAATCTCTTTTCAGGGGTAGGAGGGCAACGTACACCTTTTTGTGCGTATGAACGCACCCGCCTGGAAAGCAAGATAGGGGAACTTTACTCGGGTCTTGAGGAGCTGAAGTGTTTATTCATGGACAAACTGAAACCTACACTGTACATCAACTGCTCATTTCTCCTCTGCTCTGAGTGCATCCAGGTCACCATCACTCTCTCTTTCTCTCAACCACACACTTAACGCACTGAGCTGGCATGTTTTTGTGTGGGTGTCTTTTTTTATGGACTTTGGTGGGCTTTGACTGTCCATCAAAATGAATAAGGGAAAGGGCACAACAGACAAGGCCTGATGACACCAACAGTTTATGCATTCTTTCTGATCCTCCCCCATATCTAGGTGCACCAGGTGCCTCTGGCTACAAAATAACCAAAAGAATGCTGGCATGTTCTGGGCACACTGGGCCTGGCGCACTTCACTGTACTTCACACCGCGCCCCTTAATTCATGAAAGTAAAGCATCAGAATGTCAGCAAATAAAGTGCTCAAAACAATTGTTAGCTACAGGCCTGTGAAGGAAACTTTTAAATTTGATTGCTCATCAAATGGATTAATTTCTATTCAGCCTCCAAAACACTGAATCTTATTAGCTTTCTCTTCATGTTTTTCTTCCAAGTCCAAATTCAGTTTTCTTGTCTTTGTGAAACTCTGTAATTGCAGGCAAGCTGAATTAGTCACGACTCATGGCACAGAGCTTTGAAAAAAGACCATCTATCTATCTATCTATCTATCTATCTACCTATCTATCTATCTATCTACCTATCTATCTATCTATCTATCTATCTAGATAGCTCAGCTAAGATCACAGCTTCATTGAGGATTTTTTGAGACATTGCTTGATGCTATATTAAATTAAAAATGCACTTAGGTAATGCATCAGTCACATATGTTAAAGTACACAGCTCATATTTTTTATTCTTTCATCATGCTTCCTTAACATTCATCTTTAAGTGTGCACTTACATACAGTAGTTTGCTACATGCCCACACACTAGAACATGTGTAGGCTTGTCTTAAATTTATATGCATTCATTCATTTTCTGTAACCGCTTATCCTCTTGAGGGTCACGAGAGGGCTGGAGCCTATCCCAGCTGACACTGGGCAAGAGGCAGGGTACACCCTGGACAGGTCCCAGACTATCACAGGGCTGACACATAGAGACAGACAACCATTAACGCCCACATTCACACCTATGGCCAATAGCTAGTCCAGGGCATATGGTTTGATTGGGCGGATTCACTTTCACACTGCACTTTTTAAAGCGGACCAACCACCTGGACATTGTCACATATTTACAACAGCTGCTCGTTTGGGGGGCGGTATTGCCCGAAACGACCGCTGACCAGGAAGAAAAAAAACATGTGGAAGAAAAAATTTCCCACAGTAAGCGAACCGCACCAGGGTTCACTTGCAAGTGAACCCAGACCCCCAGTTTTCGTTCGTTTGGTCCGCACAGGAGTTTTAATGAGCTGCACAGAGGGGTTCTCCTAGAGTGTAAAATCAATGTTCTAAAAACTTCCACAAAAAAAAAGAAAGAGCCAAGACACACTTCCAGCAGTGCTTAGTTATTAATGTAGGATGAATCACATTATGGCATTATTATGGTTCAGGTGCACTCTATGATATTGTTTGTAGATCAAATAAAGCATCAAAACATATGTGTGCAACATATGAGTTCAACTGGGAACAGAATTAATCTCCCCGATAATCTAATTAGCACACCTGCAGCGTACCTGCAGTGTCAAAGTACCTGTGGAGTCTGCAGCTGCTGCATAGATGTTTCCAGTTATTACAGTGACTCGGTGCTCTCTCTTTGTCTCTACATCACTCCATATCCTCCAAGCCACTAAAAGTTTGACAAGGGCACTTGAGTGACAGTAGCCCCAGCAGAGCTGCAATCCCTGACCTTCCTACTGAGATTGTCTTACTGTGTGCCCTTCTCTGCCGCCATCTTCAACCAAAGCACTTTTTTCTGTCGATAGGAAGTGCAGAATCAGTTTCTGCTCTAATGATCCTGGCCTGTTGTCTGATACAGCAGTAGTTCAAGGACATTTTTAAAGTTAGCTGAGAGCAAGGCATTGTGGGTCATGTTTACAGGATGTTTTGACAAAGAAAAATACCTGGGAAAAGAAAGACATCACTGGTGCTGCATTGATTGTGGCTAAAAACAGAGTTCAAATGGCATTTTCCCAAACAGGACGCTTAGATCACTACGGACGAGCAGTATGGAGATATTTTGTGGTTTCTATTATGTGGTTTTGGACGTTTGAATCTGGGGTGCCTTAAGCCTCCATTAGATGGAGTTGTGCTGCTACCCACTCTCCCCTTGGATCTCTGCAAGTGATGTGAGTACTCTAAAACTTCACCTGAGCCTCCCTCGGCATATGGGTGAGAAGACAATGGCTGAATTTTCATTTTTGGGTGCACTATCCTTTTAAAGTCCAACATTTTGGACCCTGGCATCCTCCTTCTGTGGACTATGACTTTATAACAACATTACACAAGATGGCTTGTCACTTTTGGGGCATTTGCCAAAATGACTTTTTTTTTTGGGAGGAATTTCTCACACAATTTTGAAGTGGGCTGTGTTTGGTCACAGAAGCTCTAGATCTAAATCAGCCATTGTTCTTGACTGATGAGCAAAGATTTTGCCATGTTTCTTTCAGATCTGACAAATGTAAAGAGACCTGTTCAGTTTGCTTGTGCATTACCATCTGTGGCGCATTGACAGAGTTGGCTAAATGAACTGCAGTTAAAGGAATAGTTTGGATCTTTTGAAGTGGGGTTGTATAAGGTTAAAGTAAGTGTATTACATACAGCAGATGTCAGTCAGCAAGCCGCCAGTTTGGAGAAGCAGGCAGGAGTACTGCCACAGATGCTAAGCAATGTACTGCTGTGGATGAGGGCAGCAACTGGATGTATTTTAGCCACCTAAAAAAATGCTCCCATCGAAGAAAAAAAAATAACAGTTTAAGTGTACGCTATATTTAGAATATTTTCCACTGTTTGACTTGCAGCAGGCAGCCATTTCAGAAGCCATTAATGTGTTCAGCTCCCCATCCATGCTCACATCAAAGCCACCAGACTCCACTGAGAAAAACAGCAATTTATGCTCGCTGAACACGGGAGCTGCTGGCCCGCCACTGCCTCGATCAGTAAGTACGTTTATGTTATTGTGTAACTTTGGTGACTCCAAACTAACCCTTTTAAACACCAAAGTCACACAAAAACACAAACAAACTAAGTGATTGAAGCAGCAGAAGACCAGCTGTTCCTGTGTTTAGTGATGTTAAATTACTGTTTCTCTCAACAGAGTCTGGATTTCAAGAGAAAAAAGTCTGACGGCAAGGTAAAGCAGAAAAAATACTCGTGTACACTTAAACCAATTATTATTTGTCAATGTGGGACTTTTTTTTAGGTGGCCAAAATCCATTTTGTTGTTTCCCCCCTCCACAGCAGTACATTGCTTAGCTTCAGTGTCATTACTCCTGCCTGCTTCTCCAAACTGGGGGTGTGCCGACCACCATCTACAGTATGTAACACACTGACTATGGATAAGAACCTCATAAAACCCCACTTCACATTCAAACTGACCATTTAAAGTCAAGAGGACACACTCCCATCAAGATTCCTAAACCATTATGCTAATACCAAAACTCTCTGCCAGTATTAAACCCTTCTGCCAACCCTTCTAGAGGCCTCAGTGTTGATTCAACCTTTAGCCAACAGCTCATTTACTGAGTTACATAAAAGTAAACCATGAAACTCCCCTAAAGTTTACTTAAAATTCATGGCACCAAGAGGGACACAAGTTTTCTCAATCTCTCTCCGAAAGATTATACTCTCTCAGAGAGCTGTTGAAACCCATCTGGCATATCAGATGTCTCCCTCTTGTTAATAACGGACATAATTACAGCCTAATATATGATGAAGGCTCACATTTCTGTTTCATGCTGCTTAAAATGGGATTTGCAGGAAAAGTAATACAAAATAATAATGTGGGCTCATCAAGGCCTATCATAGCCCAAATCATCAAGTTCTCAAGGTAATACATTATTTTGTTTCAGGTGCTGAACTTTTGCAGTGCATTAAAATGCAGCATTAAAATGCAGCCTTGAAGTAAAAGGAATGGGTATGGCATATGGAGTCACTCACAGGCTCATCTAAATCAGCAGACATATTTCCCACATTGCGTTTATGCATTCGTTCAGTTATTTTTGATGCAGCAACATTTCACATGAGCCATAACTCATCAGCATGAAGCCCCAGCTGAGCATCCGTTTGTTTCTGTCACTGGCCAGAAATCTGGTGCATGAAAGAACTTTCTATATCTGCATCACCATCAGCTTTGATATGATCTGACTCAACTAATGCATAATCTTCTTATATTTGGAGTGCATTGTGAGCACAGAACACATGCTCTCACTCCATTCAAAGTGCTCCAGGGTGGAGATGAAACCAACCAACAGTTCTTTTGAGCTGTGCACAAAGCAGCCTATCTCCTCTCATGTATCCAAGTCAATAAACAAAGAAGGAATTGGTTTTATAACAATTTCCCTAAAATTAAATCATCAAGAAATCATCATTTCCATTTCCATCATATCTTTCCATGTGTAGGCTTCAAACAGTAATGCCCTGAAAAAGCTCCAGTGTTGGAGGAATGTTGTACAAAACATCAGAAATATGAGCGTATGACTTCTCCATTCCTTTGCTTTTGACTATTGCCAACACTATGGCCAACACTCCACAAGCTTTATTAGCGTGCTTTGTTTTACTCATCATTCCCGCCTTGTAGTCAGTCCTGAGAATGAATTAAAAACTTGGACAGTGAAACTTCAATCAGCCACTCATGCTGCCACATTATATGGTAATTAATTAGTAAAAGTAATGTGATTACTGACAGGTCTAATGTGGAGGATTTAGTGGCATTTAGCTGTGAAATTGCAGATTGTCACCAGCTGAAACTTCTCCCGTGAGCCAAGTGTGTAGGAGAGCTATGATGGCCAAAACAAAAATGTGAATGGCCCAATCTAGAGCCAGTGTTTGGTTTGGGCTTCTGCAGAAACATGGCAGTGCAACACAGCGGACTCTGTGGAAGAGGATTCACTTTATATATGTTTGGCTATATCTAAAGTATTGAAGACAAAATGATTCTTAGTCTCAGACAATTATGCAGTGAAAAAACACACTTATTATATTATATTCCACTTCTATCAATATATCCCCCTAAATCCTATACACTGGATATTTAAATTAACCATCATTATATATAGAATGATGGATAAAATGTTATTCACACTGTGTCATATCACAACTACAGCGATGTTGCTGTAAGATGGACAATGTGTATATATACTTCATACTTTTCTATTAAAAAAATAATAATAATTCAATGCATATTGGAATATTTTAGGCATTTTTTTCTACTATGGTAACATTAAAAAAAAAAAAAGTTTTCATTTTTTCTGCACATCATGATATGCAATTTCAGGGCCAATATTTGCACCTGGATGAAACAGGCCTACCTGATTGTAAAGACAGTGAACAACAGGTAGAATAGGCTACATTACATATGAGGCAGACACCGCATCAGTGTTAGTATCACATGAGAGACAGAGACCATCATGCACCCTGCAGCTTCACTGTCAGGTAAAAGAGAGCTTGGTGTGCCTTCGAACACTTGACAGCAGCTGTGACACTTTAAAGTTTGTAAAGTCAACAAGGTCCAACAGTTACTCAATACAATAACCTGTGTCCAGCGTTCTAAAGTGGTTTATTAATTGTCGTTGTGCATTTGAAATGATAACTACCCACTCTTTGAAAGATGTTAAAACTCACCTGCTCTTTGTTGCAGGAAGCTGCGGGGGGCTCGAGTGTTTGCGTTATGGCGCTGCTAACACTGACATTAATGTAATGGCTTGACCCAGTCATTAAACCTGCTAATTAACACTGGGTTACATTAGCCATGTGATGCTAACAGTTATCCCTGTCACTGTGAGTGACTCTGCTCCAGGCGCAGCAGTAGTCTCATGAAAAACAGAGGGAGAGGAGCAAGACAGGGTTGAGTGGATCAGTGCACCGTCAGTCAGCACTCATTGTCACACCTGCAGTAGGTGCAGAATTCTGCTGCAAGGTTTTTAACTGGTTCACGTAAATACGAACATACTTCCCCTGACTCTCATTTGTTGATAAAGAACTTCATGGATTGGCTCCCTCTTACTTATCTGATCTTTTAATTCCCTGTAACCCACCCAGGTCACTCAGGTCTTTCGACCGGTCCCTTGGGCTCAGCGGAAGCTCCTGGCCGACCGCACATTCTCTGTCTGTGGAAGAAACTACCCCACCGCATCAGATTCTCCCCCTCTGCTGAGTCATTAAAAGCACAGCTCAAGGCCAACCTCTTGTCTTTGGCTTCTGAATGTACTTGAATCACGAACACTAATTGGCTTCTTATAATGGTTGTTTACTAGTTTTTGCATTACTCATCAATTTTCTTTTTTCCCTGCCTGGTGTGTGAATGATTTTGTTGTCTGCTTTGTTGACCTGTTTTTATGTTGCCTATGTGTGTAAAGCACTTTGGTCAGCACATGTTTTTTATTCAAATGTGCTATAAAGA
The DNA here is from genome assembly GCA_035609425.1 of Epinephelus awoara. NCBI lineage: Eukaryota > Metazoa > Chordata > Actinopteri > Perciformes > Serranidae > Epinephelus > Epinephelus awoara. The sequence goes on along the minus strand of CM069301.1, from coordinate 30,626,743 downwards.
TAAATTTGACTTGACTTGATTGGCTGAGGGAGGGATGCAGGGAGGAAGATAAACGTGAGGGAGACGACAGTCACCCCTGCAGAAAAGTAGGGAGTCACCAAAAGTCAGCTCTGTGTATGTGACTGTGTGTGCCGGCTCACCAGGAAAGTTTCAGGTGCTGCAGTTGGATCATAAGTTCTGCCTTAAAGGAGTATTTAAATGTACCACTTACCTTGATCCAGATCATATTCCTCCATGGTACTGACAAAGTGAGGTCTGGAGTAGAAGTTATGCGGCCCCGGTTGCTGGAGGCCCCCCAGGCTGAAGAGGCTCCGATCATTTGTGGCGCAGCAGGAAAAGGCCCTCCGGCTCGGGATGCAGGGGTAACGTGTCCAGCTCTTCATCTCCAGGTCAAAAGCCTCCAGCGCTGTCACTGGCATCTTTCCCTGACGACCACCTGGAGGAGGCAGGAGAATGTTCATCAGGGTCAGAACGCATTTATGATGATATGGCTTCAAATGTCCACAGGTTTTATATCTGTTCAAAATTTACTGAGAATATAGACGTTTTCAGACCAGAGGAAATCTGTCATAGATCTAACGACAAAGTTCAAAGGCCGTGTCTACATGTATACAGATATTTAGTTTTAGGTCACTAAAATTGAGATTTTTTAAAAATGACTTCTAAGGTGCAGATTTTTTTAAAACTATGCTTGTTGTTGAATTTTAACATGGGGGTTTATGGGGATTGACTCGCTTTTGGAGCCTGCCTCAAGTGGCCATTTAGCGAACTGCAGTTTTTGGCACTTCCGCATTGGCTTCACTGTCATCCCTGGAGGTTGCCGCTCGGACATGTAAAACGGAGCATTTGAGAAACAATGATGATGGACATTGTTTGTGAATGCCCATCGTTACTACGTTTACTTAGTAAATGGACCTGCACCCCTCAAAGCCCTTTTTTCACGAGTCACATTCACCAATTCACACACACATTCATACACTGGTGGAAGAGACTACCATACAAGGTGCCACCTGCTACTCAGTTTTTAACTCACTCACACTCACTCCCAAGGCATCATCGGGAGCAATTTGGGGTTCAGTATGTTGCTCAAGGATACTTCGACATGCAGACTGGAGGAGCCGGGGATCGAACCACTAATCTTCCGATTGGTGGACAACCCACTCTACCTCTGAGCCACAGCTGCCCCTCATAAGCATACAACAAAAATGATGTTTTGTCAGCACTGCTTGATCTAATGACTACTTTACACTTTACACTTCAGCAAAGTATTGCTGAACCACATCAGGGACGAGCGGAGGCATCTGCTGCCCCCAGTGTTTTTGCTCCACCTAAGCATCTGCGGTTTGAAGTCTGCCAGAAAGTGTTCACACACTCTAGGAATGATTGTAGTTCTTAGGACGCCATTCTGGGGGATTTTTTATCTCCTATTTGAGAGTACATACTCTCCCAGCACCACAGGAACCTTGTAAGTGTACAGTGAATGGTCTAACACATGAGCCAATGCAGCACCAGCAACCACCATTTTTAAAAACCTGTTTGTTGTGTAAACAACAGACAACACAAAATACAAACAACAGCTTGTAACAAAAGATCAGAAGAAAACAGGGATGAATGGACCGACAGTGAAGGCTGGGATTTACTGAGCATGTATGCAACAAAGGAAATACATACAGTTTTGACTCATCACAACTAAACAGGCTTTGGCCAGCTTGCATTATTTCATTGTTTCTATTGGCGGTGCGAATGCAATGGCCTGGTTGTTAGACACAGCCATGTTTAGAGTTACTTTCCTCAAAATTATTAGCAACAGATAACATGACGTGGCATCTGCATAAAATACATTAACAAGAATATTAGCTATACGTGAATACAGCCACAGACTTGTAGATACAGATTTTCTGCATGACACTGTATGTCCTTGTTTGCCATTTCCTTTTTTCTTTTTGTTGCTTTTTAATCCCCTGCTGTCACAAAGCTTCCTTGGCATTTATGTCAAAGTCTGGCAAATGCACAGGCCAGCACTGGGACCACATTTCATTTTAGACTGAAAGCAGAGCACAGCAGCAGGGTGCTCCCCTAGGACGCCTACAAGTTGTTTACTTTCACAAATCACGACTCATCCTTGTAAAATATAACAACAAGGGGAAGGTAAAGTGGTGAGAGGGGGGACATACTATAGCAGGCAGTATAATGTGAATGATGGGGAGAGGAAGGAGAGGTTGAGGTGAGTGCTGGACAATGTGAGAGGGGTGTTGAGGGCAAAAAAAAAAAAAAGACAGAGGGAAAGGAAGACGGAATGAAAGGAGACGAGAGAAGAATACAGAAACAGGGTGAAGAAGACAGAGGCAGAATGAGGTGGAAGAGGAGAAAATGAGACAATGACAGAGAAATTGTGCAAAAGCAATACAGGGAAGAGAGGAGAATGTGGAGGAGTGAGAGAAGAAAGTGGAAGAGGGTCAGCTGGAGTAGGCAGGGTGGCATGGAGATCGATAGCAGTAGCGAGACAAAGAGTCGAACTGAGTGGGAAGCATTAGAGTCAGAGAGGTGTGAGAGAAAGAAGGACATATTGAACTGAAAGATCTGTTGATCATAACGTTACAGAAGCATTAAAAATCCACACTAAAATAGAATTCATAATATGCAGTATGTACAGTATATTCTGTATACACCTTTTTTTGTACGATTGGATAGTTTACAATGAGATTGAGTGCTAGTGCAATACTCCAGAGACACTATTACACCACTGACTGTTATAATTCACTGATGTAATGAGTCAGCACCACAAACTCAGCTCAGCACTGATCTGCCTAATTTGTATAAATGGTAGAACAAACAGAGAAACTCAAATATACATGAGCAATATTATGTATCTGGGAACCCCGAGACACGTACTTCATGTTTAAGCCATAGGTTAACTTTAATCTGATTAGACACTCTTCAATTAGTCTGATATTTTGGGAAGCATAGTAATTTGCCTAGATGAAAGGCTTGATAACCCTGAAAGACATGACAATGGTATTGATCTCTCCATCTAGCTCTTGGCAGGAAGGCTAACAAGCATATTTCCCAAAATTTTGAACTATTCCTTTAAAAGGTCAGCAGTGGCGCACGACACCAGTTCTCTCTTTGAAAAGTAGGAAAATAATATCAAACAGTGCTGAGCATGATCATGTAGAGACAACCTAAAAGGTGACTTTAATGTCCTGGTAATCATTTCTGGATCGTAACAATGAAAAAACCCTTTGTCAGTGCACATATTGTTGCACGTGGTATAATATAAAGGTGGTTGACAGGCCCAACAAGTCAAGCAAGCAGCATAGGGATAGCATGTTGATCTGTTGGTTGTAGGGCTGGGTATCATTTCAAAATTTACAATACAGTTCCAATATCATTACCCATAAAGCAATACCAATAGAGCACTTCACTAGATACCCAGAATGTGAATGTGTGTAGTAAAGCCGTACTTTCAAAGTTTTGGTGGCATCTCAGAATGTTGAACTACAGAATCAGTGTTTCCAGCTTGGCAACTTACTGCTTCTATTATTAATGTGCTATGATGTCACAAAATATGCAAATGAACATATGGCATCATCTGGCAACCTTTAGTGCTAGAAACTTTCATTGGGTAAGAGTTGCAACACTGTGCCAACTTTGTCCTGGGGACAGTTGGTGAGAGTGCGCCCGGCAAGACACACATACACACATGGGTAACACAACCCAACAGTTACAGCATTGTGTTTGGTGCAAATTAACAAATAGCATGCTAACGGACTAAACTAAGATGGTGAACAGGGTAAATATTAGACCTGCTGAATGTTAACATGTTAGCATTGTCAGTGTAAGCATGTTACCATGCTAGTATTAGCTCACTGCATGGCCTGACTCAGTCTCTTGAGTCTTGTTTTCAGTTGTATCTAATTTAATGTAACACACAAGAATACCAGAGTATGCTAAACATGCAGCATACAAACCCAAAGGGCAGCCTCTGTTCAAGATACCAAAAGAACATGTCAAGTGTATTTTCTTTTCTGATTTTTATGGCTCCATGCTGGCAATAGCTGTAGCTGGAGGCAGTATGTTTTCAGGTTGTCAGTCTGTCTGTACATCTGTCAGTATGTCTGTGATATTTCAAGAATGCCTTAAAGGAATTTCTTTAAATAAGGCACAAACATTCACTTGGACTTAACGATAAACTGATTGGATTTTGGTGGTCAAAGGTCAAGGTGACTTTGTTTCTCGTGAACATATCTCAAGAATACCATGAGGTTATTTCTTAAAATTTGGCACAAACATTTACTTGGACTGAAGAATAAACTGATTAGAATGTAGTGGTTGAAGGTCAAAGTCAAGGTCCATGTGACCTCACAAAACACATTTTTGGCCACAATTCAAGAATTCTCACGCAAATCATGACAAAACTTCACTTCTATAAGCATATAATGGTAAAGTGGTGACATTTTATATCTAAAAAGGTCAAAGGTCAACTTCACTGTGACATCATAATATTTTGCCTAAAACACCTTTCTGGCCATTACTCAACATCATATCTGAGGAACAGAAGGGAAGACATTTAGTCAGATACTGAAATGGTGACACTAATCTTGGGTGCCCAGCTTGAAACTATTGTGTAGATCTTCTGTGCTGCCGGGGGGAGATGTATGTGAAGCATCCATGTTTTTACAGACATGGATGTAAACCTTAAGAGAAACTTAACTGCGGATTGGTATTTCTACTTTTTATGCTTCTGAAGAGGGCAAAGCAAAATATCACTGGGTCTGTCTTCCATCCCCTCCTAAACAGTACCAGGTGGTTAACTCTGTAACTAGTTGTATACATTGCCATTTGATTGTTGCTGTTGTTTGAATCCTTGTGCACCTTTCTCACCGTAGGCACTCAGTATATTGCAGCCGCTACTTGGATCCCTCTCTAAATGCCCAGGAAACTAAGCAGAAAAACTGCTGTGTTAAGGTTTGTGTTCTTACAGGCAGTAATGCTTGTTGTTACAATAATATATTGCTATTCCTACTGTAATGCCCATGTGGTACAAAATGCTGGCTGGTATAAACACTAGCGGCCATTTCTGATTTATCTGCCATTAACTGACACATAGCTTCAGTAGTAAGAAGAGCTTCGGGGAGAGAGGAGATTTGTCTTTTTTGATTCCTTATCTGTCTTTGCAGCTGCAGAGGGGTGGTGTTACTTTAGTATATATCATTTAAGTACATGCAATAACAAAGTCCAGCAATGAAATAAGTACTTTGTGTGTTTATACGCATATCTTTTTGTTACACGGAATAATTTCTGTTCAGCCTCGACTTGTTGACAGCTTCTTTTCAGCTGCACTTGTGTGCTGATTACCAGCGCTGACACTGCAACAAAATCTTTGATTCAAAGTGTATACACAGACACACACACACACACACACACACACACACACACACACACACACACACACACACACAAGCATTTTAAAGTAGTTTGAAGCCCGATGAGTTACGTCATATGCCAGTAAGTCTGCTCCTGCCTGGGAACACACAGAATTTAAATCAAAGGGGGTTGAGGCACCCACTGATTCAAACACCCCCCCGAGTGGAGCAGCAGCTGAAGTAGCAGCATGAATTTACAAGCTACGATAAAGTTTTCAAGTACAGCAAGTAAACAGGCATTACGTTCACACAGCATGACAAAGAAACAAACAGAGAGACAAATAACGACCTGGATTTTCAGTCCTAAGACAAAAAGCATGGGTACCACATTATTCTGTTTGCACATCGCTCAGAACTCTGTGTATAATTTGATATAATCGGACTAAACTCCCATTTGTGTAGTTGTTGTTGTTGTGAGATGTGTTTTTGCCAGCCATCCTTCTCCGTAGTATTCTCTTCCCAGGCATCATTAATAGATCTTTGTAATTTGGCATGCTAGTCCCCAGATAAATTATGGATGTTTTAATTTGGGGGCAAGCTGCTATTTTCACTGCATCATGTTATCATATTTTTATTCTGGTGTTGGCATCAGAGAGGAAGCCTTTCTGCTCCTCCACTAACTCCACTGATGATGCATTATTGTCTAGCACACCACTCTCAACTTGCACAGCGCTGCAGAGCCAGTCCTGAAACACAACAGAATGTACTTCCTCTATTGCTGGGCAATAACAGCATCTCCTCTGACAGTGGTGTCCGGAGCAAAGCTGAGGCCATGTGCGCTGAACTTCAATTACAACAGTCCATAAGACTGTGAGTAGCAGAAAAACAAAATCTCCCATGTAAGATGCAAGACTAGTTATCAGAGGAAATACTCACACACACATTAGCATGGGCTTTATTGTCATTGCATAGGAATACAACGAAATTAGTTGAGACACTCGAGTGATGCATTCTAACAAAGAATAAAAAACTTATAATTCTAACCAGGATGAGTTTAAACTGGTTGCAATCTGCAATCCTCACCACTAGATGCCACTAAATCCCCCTAAATCTCACACACTACTCCTTTATTATAATGTATATGGCTGCAGACAGTTAGCTTAGCTTAGCACAAACACCAAAGACAAGGGGAAACAACTGGCCTGGCTCTGTCCGACAGTAAAATTCACCTAGCAGAACCACAAAAGCTCACAAATTAACACATCATATCATGTTTGTTTAATCTGTACAAAAATGAGGTGTACAAACAACAGTTTACCGTTTAACAGCAGGTTATGTGCCAGACTGTTTCTTGGCAGGGCACATGAACTTCCTGGTGTCCCCGCTGGTTGCCTAGCAACTGCTCAGAGTCAGTGCTCTCAACTAACTCGGAGACAACAAGAGAATAAACACATTTCCCAAAATATCACACTTTTTCAGAAGCTGATAGATGTAGAGGGGAAATGTTATGTCATTAGCCGTTAACAACACATTTAACAATATTTTACATCAAACTGTGATCCCAGAAAAACAGAGAGCAACATAGGATTAGTAATTGATAAACAATGGTTGAAAGAGAAATTCAGCTTCCACTTCTCCAAGTAGTATGAACAGTGGTACCCATGAATGTTTTCACGGGGTGGCCGGGAAAAGCCAGAATCTTTGAATGGCATACCAAACCAAAAGTTATGACTAAATTTCAGGGACTGTATTAATCCACTATAGTATAGAGGGTAGTTGAAAACTATAGCCCTTTTTAGATAGGAATTGTGCAAATTTGCAGGAAAGCCCAATCAGTCTGTTTTTTCAGCACTGGCAATATAAAAGCAAAATCGGGGGGGTAGCAAAATGCCACCTACCTACTTTTGTTGCGCCTTTTTCAGGGCAAACTGCGATTCTCTCGTAAGTCGGCCCGTTCTTCACCGTCCCTATCATCTGATGGTTAATGGCCTCTTCGTTTGCGAGTGCAAGGAGGGCGTGCAATTCCTTGTCTCCCCAGTTGCTCATCTTTACAGTGTCTGTCAGGTTTGCGTTTCCCTCTTGCTACTAGCTGCTCACTAATTCCTGCTATCAGCTGTTTCCTGTTTATCCACCGCCAGTGGGTCACACGTGAGGCGTCATCAACAGCTCTTCCCACAAGTCATCAACAGCCACTCCCGTGGCAGAAGGCCGCCTCGTTCTGTTAAAAACTAAAAGGGTTCCGCCAATATGTCTACCCTACGAGGTTGGAAAGTTGGGCACCTTGGCTCAACTCACCAATCTGGCTCATAGCTTGCCGGCAAAAAAGCCCAACATTCGCAGAAAATCTGGCAGTGTAAAAGGGGTTTATATTAATACGAGAGTTAAGGAATTGCATATTGATATACTTACTGGTTTATTTTACAGTAAATGTTACTAACTGTATCTGATGTGCATACTGGTTTTGAGTTCCTCTTTCCTGCCTTAATGTGATATGTATCTGCACATGTACAGGCGATTCATTGTTCTTCAAACTGGCTGTCTGTCCTTTGCCTTAAAAGACACTGATACAGCTGTAATATGAGGAATTGCATTGATTGTAAGGTACAAAAGTCTTACTGGCAACAAACCTTCTCAACAACAAATGAATCGTACTTTGTTGAATAATCGTATGGTCTGTTAAATATTTGTCTGCAAAGTAAGTGCAGATAAATGTAACAAAGAACAATAAGTTCCTCAGAAATGTAGAGTAGAGGGGTAAAGTAGAATGAAAATACTCAAAAAAACACCCAGATACCTCAAATTTGAGTAAATATAGCCAGTTGCATTCCATCATTGTCAATCTTCTTATGCTTTCAGTATCTGCAGTATTTCTAAATGCAGGCTACGTGTTGCCAAATTGATGCATATGTTTTCTCCACCTGCTTGTGTTACGTGTCTGCAGTGCGTCAAGCTCTGTCGGACACTGCACACAAGCAAAGAGTTACTCTACCCCTCCGGTGGAGCGTGGGAGAAAACACATTGATATGGAAAGCTCCTGCTCTCACGAGGTTACATCTACTTTGTGCTGAATGTGGACTGTGTTGTTGCCAGTGGCGTGCAGTGAAATGAATTCATCTCTTTGCAAAATGCTTCCGCAGTGAGATAAAATGATCATACTCTGCCTTGTGTGACTCCAATTTCTCTCTTTGCAGTGGTGTGAAATTTTTACCGAGTGTCAATGAGCAACAACAGCCCCCCAAAGAGACACAATGAGAACAAATGTAACCTTTGATCATGGATGGAAGATGACTCGATGGGGGAAAAACAAAAGGCAGGATGTGCACTGCACACACTCCTTTCTTCTCTCCTACAGAGTAGCTTTTAACTCCATCTCTGTCTTAATCAATATTGTACCAAGGCTGCAAGACTCTTCAGACCTCAGAGACACATTTTTGTTTTACCATCAGTTCCTTTCACAGCTGTAAAACCACCAGGCAGATAAAGTCACAGAGCTAAAAGGCTTATGGTTAAAGCAGGACAACACTTGCGTATCTCTTGACCCACGGTTCAGTAGGTGTGTGTGCTGCATGAGAGCAACAAAGTGAAGGGAGTGTGTAAGACAGACCGGACAAAGTACACTCGCATCGTTAAGGGAGAGTGGGCACACATACAGTCCCTATCCCTTTATCTACTCTTTGAGCACTGAGTGTGTTACAGAGTAGCCTAGAGGTTGAAAATGTTCCCACAACACCAAAGCCTGAGGCACTTCAAGTCTGTCATCAGCTATCAATGTCCTTGAGAAAGTGACTGAATACATCCCTCCTCACTCTGCTGAATCCCTAAACTGAACTCCCAGGTGATGTGAGGCTGTGGGCAGAACTGCAGTCTGTGTGATATGCAGGTACACGCCTTCAACCCACAAAGAAAGCTCCAGGATTTCCATGTACACACTTAAAAATGCACACGGATACATAAGAGCACAGTTTAGTGACAGAGCTTTTACTCCAGCTGTTTGTTTTCGCAAATACCAGATCGAGAGATGCGACAGCTAATTGAACCAATGGTGCAGAACATGCCGCAAGATTCTCATGGTCTTTCCTCACACCCAGCCCGCTGAGCTCAGTGCATAGTGTGTGTGTGTGTATGTGGTAGAAAATCTGTGGCAGTACATGCACAATGTGGGTTTCAGTTTGTCCATGATAAAACACTGCAGCTCCTCAAGACTGAAGTAAAGTTCCCATGTCTTGCTTCTCCAGTGCTGGGTAAAGCCTCATGAAACATAGTACGTAGTGGCCATGACCTAGACCAGACCAACCAATGAACAATTTGCAGCTGTCGAGCTCACTGTGCACAGCTGGATGATGCCAGGCTGTGGCAGGATTCAGGAAAGTCTGGCTGTCACTTTCACCTCTAGCACGTAACTAGGCTAACTGATGAAATAATCCGCAGCACACAGCATCAGCAGTTTTAAGTATCTTCTAAGACTGTCCATATATCAGTTAGTTTGATATCAGTTTTCAGTATTTGTGAGTAAAATTGCTGCAGTAAACACACTTGTGTTGTCAAGCGCACAAAGTGCAATGAAGACTCGGCAAAGACTGCCACACACACTCCACTTCACCAGTCACCTACCCGACACATCCGCACCACCTGCACATATCGATCAAACTTAACCGCAGGCGGGAACATGCTGCCACTCACTGCCTTTTCTTTTGTTTTTGACCCCTCAGGCCAACAAACAACATGTTCTTTCTAACCCCTGGCTCAGTCACAAACACCTCAATTCCTGGGTCAGAAAAATTCCTTTCAGTCGTTGCCATGATTCATCGTAAAGAACCAATGATCATCAGCATATGCATCAATATTAATGAGGCACTTTGCACTGACCATTTAAGATTGAATGTGTGTTTTGCGGCATAGTGTTATAAATGAGGCCCCTGATGACTGACATTAGATAAGGGGAAGATGGAATCATAAAACTATCACTCGGTTTAGATGTCCTTGCCTGAGAATAATTTAAAAAAAGAATGTTGATGCAGCATCAAAAATGTTGGATAGCTATTGCATATATGTGTATAAAAACAGAGCATTCAAACACTGATTCTGACATTAATTACCGTGGCAACAATCTAAGCTTCAAAGCCTCAAAGCATTCCTGCCAGTCCTAATAACAGTGTGAACAAAATAACAGTATGAACTGTTAAAGGACTGCGAAAACAGTAGAAAATCAGTTCAGAGTTACAAGTGTTCAGATCTCCCCGGCTGTAAATGTCCTTGGCTTTTTAAGTCTTGTGTTGCTTACAATTAATTGTTTCAGTAGGTTTTATTCTGACAGCACATACGCAGTGTTTTGGAAAGCCTGCAATTATGTGTAGATGCAACAGAAATGAATACAATAAATAAGACTGCATGACTGACTTTGAGTCTATGTGGAGTAGACACGATAAAAACGGGTGCCATGGTTTGTAAAAGTCTGGAAACCAGCAGGATAGAAACAGACAGTGTTGGTGAATTCAACATTGGGAAATGAAAAGATTAAAAACTTAAAATTAGATGACAAGGTCTCGTCTCCTACCCATCAGGTAGATTTTGTTTCCTCTTACGAAGGGCGTGGCTCCATACCGCGGCGTGGGCATGGAGGTCATCGGCTGCCATTGGTCCTTCTCTGCCTCATAAACCCTCACCAATGCCTGTGGCGTTGTGTCTGCTCCCATACCTCCCAACGCATACACCTTTCCATCTGCACAGAGATAGACAACACATAGACATCACAGTGTAATAACAGCTTTTACAGCAAAGAGCTTATTATGATTTCCTCTCTTGGTGCAGCGATGGAGTCAATAGACGTTTGCTCTCAAGCTTGTTTTCAGGTTAATGTGAGGTTAATGAAGGGAGTAATGTTGCCAACATCTCTGCAAACAACCAGAGGAAGTGATGCATCACAGTGCCCTTTTGTCCCGCCATTTCTGCTCTACCTGTCAGGTCTGCTATCTGACTCATCCGTCCACACTCATCCAAACAACTTGAAATATTTATGTCTGGGTCTGAGGGAACTTCCAGATAACCCCAAATAACTTTTTCACAAGGACACAGGGAGCATCCCCAACTACTGCAGTGTCATTAGAATATACAGAGGAGCAAGGCAAACGGACAGGGAGAGTGCTGAGCAGGCACTGAAATGAGGGAGGGAGAGGGGGAGATGAAGGAAGAGGAGAGAAAAGAAGAAAACAAGAGAGAAGAGGGGAGTGGAAGAAACAACACAGGAGATGAGAAAATGAGAGGAGAGAACAGGAAAGGACAAAAGATGAGAGGAGAAGAGGAATCACAGGAGATGAGATGGGAGGAGAGGAGGAAACATGAGGAGAGGACAAGAAAGGACAGGAAACAAGCGTGAAGAGAGGAGAGGAAACGAGAGAAGAGGAGAGGAGGAGATGAGAGGAGAGGAGGAAACGTGAGGAGAGGACGGAAAGGAAACAGGCGAGAAGAGAGGAAACAACCAAGAAGAGGAGAGGAAGAAAACAAGTAAGAAGAGAAGGGGAGGAAACAAGTGAGAACAGGAGAGGAGCCAGATGATCATAGGAAATTAAGAGAGTACAAGAAAAGATAAAAGATGAGAGGAGAAGAGGAAAAAAGTGAAAAGAGAAGAGGGAAAGAGGAAAGTACAAGGAAAGGAAGTACAAAAGGTGAGAGGAGGAAACAAATGATAAAAGGAGAGGAGGAAATGAGAGGAAGAACATGAGAAGCGGAGAGGAGAGGAGAGGAGAAAAGGACAAGAAAAACAAAGATGAAAGATGAGGAAACAAGCAAGAAGATGAGAGAAGGAAAGAGAAGGAAACATGAGAGGATGAGAGGAGGAAATGAGGAGAGGACACAGCAGTGTTACATATTAACAGATTAGCACTCTGGAAGTTGTAACAATTTCAATCTGAGGGAGGAAGAGAGAGAAGAAGTGAGAGACATGGAGGGAGAGATAGGGAAAGCGTCTCCGTCACCCAGACAGATGACAGATCCTCAGAGCTGTGACTTAAACTGTGAGGAATAAAGCAATAATAAATCTGTCACTCGAAATGCAGCCCAACACAAGTGTGATTGCCACACACTACGGCACTTACCACTGAGTAAATCCAATTTTACTGTTGTACATAAAATAAATGACGCAGCAAGGGCACTTCCATCCCATAACGCGTGTCGCAATGCAGCCACGTGGAGAGGCGGGACGGGGTGGGAATGGAGGAAAATATAATAATACATGTACTCCTTAGCTTTTAATACCTTTTTTTTTTTTTTTAAATCACCAGGGAGCTAAGTGGGTTGAGCACAGCGTTAATACTGTAATTGCAAAGGGCCTCACTTACCACAATGTAAGCATGTGTGGTGCTGTAATGAGCTATCTATAAACAGTAGCTTCGTACTGTATGTGCCCCTTCATTTAGCCTCAGTTGTATTTGCACCACTGTGGAATCCATATAATGACTTTTAATTTGTTTCTGGTAGGATCCCCTTTATCATGCATAAGGAGGGTCTGCTCTGCATTACTGTAATGGCAAGGCTGCAAAGGTCAGTGTGAAGAAAGCCAAACTGTGTTAGGGTGTTAGTGGGTTCAACGACGGATCGCATTGCTGATTTATCGCATCACGTGATCTAGATATTGTAAAGTGGACCCAGAATAGACTCTGCAGCTATAAAGTTTGGTGTAGCCATAGCAACGCCCTTTATAAAACAACAAGTAGTGATGTGACGTGCGCGAACGAGCCGAGTCTTTGAAGCGGCTCTTTGAAGTGAACGAGTGAGCGGCTGCACTGTCTTTCTCCAAATAATCAAATCAAATAATCTGGAATTAATGGATACAGAGTAAATTAAAGCAAAAAACAAAGAAATTGGGAACTGGCTTGTTTACTCTAAAGAGCCAGTTCACTTGTTCACTTCAAAGAGCCAGTTCAAAGACTCAGGACCATAAATGTCTGTAGGAACGTTTAGTGCACAGCTTAATCAAAAGGTGTTATTATAATTTTCTAAATGTCATTCTAAATGTCAATGAGTGTCGGCAACTCAGCTGCATCCTGAATGGACTGAGTGATTTTCTCCTAATTGTTGTCAACTAACTTTCAAATAGTTTTAATAGTTCATCATTTGTACTTACTTGCACATTAGCCTAAAATGATGGACAGATGTGCACTCTAATTTGAACAATGAGATCTTACGGCAAAAAAATACCGGCCACACTGGCAGAGTGCTCGAGCAACAATTGAAGGCAGAATACATTCCTGGCCACTTGTGTGTGTGAGTGTTTGTGTGTGTGTTTAAAAGGGAAAAATAAAAAAGATAATAGGGAGAAAAAATGAGATTAAACAACAACCAGGGATGTGTGTGTTCATGTGGGTGTGCGTGCATCAGTAAGTGTCTTTAAAAGAGCAAATTATTTCACATGCAGGATGTGGGTCTGCGTGTGTGAACCAATTCAAAACAGTACAAAGAAAATAACTGTCAAAACGTCTGTCAGACTAAATTGCTTTCACTTGAGCTTTTACACTTCCAAAAGCTCCTTTGTCACAGCAGTTTGATAAGCATTTTAATGTACAATGAAATGAGAGCCTGTTTTTGCTGAGATTAAATGTAGAAAAAAGCATTTACATGCCCAGAGGAGAGCACGGAAAAGTTGCTCTTAATGCATTTTAGGGGTCACACTCAGCTTTTATCAGGCAGAAATCACAAGATGTAGCATGTTCCAACACTTTTGTCCAACATTAGATGTTCAAATATTCAAATATATGCTAGGAAATAAACCTTTCTCTACCTGTAATACTTTATGAAACTGTGCATCACATTCACATTTATCATCATCGAAGTACAAAAGAGATATATTTGAACCACAGAGACTCATCATTTCCCATCCCAGTATCCAACTGTTTATTAACACTAAAAAAAAATCACATTACACTATAACTGATGTAACCAATGTATTCATGTAATACCTTTTATATTTCACCAATAATCCACTTTCCCCTCACATTTTATTAGTTTCCTTGTATAAATTTGTTTCTGTTTCTTTTGGGGAGCTTTTATTGTGTGAACAAAATATGATTAAGTTAATTAGATTTTTGTTGCGTGACCTTTGACATTTTGGCAATGTCACTTCCTGTAGATTCAGATGTTTGCAACAGGCTGTTCTCATAAACTGTTCATACGGTTTACTATGAAAAGCAATGCACCCAAATTCATACATATCCCATGTAATCATGAGCCAGTAATTCGTGCATAACCCAAATATTTTGTAACCAATGCGCAAAATTGAAAATGGAATTACAACATCCAAGTCCATGATGGTATTAGGCCCAAAAATACGTACTCCCCATAGACTTACACTATGAAAGATACATCTGTTAATGAGTGGATACATTTTATTTGATCCATTCAGTCCAATAATATTTGGAAAGCCTAGAGGAGCCTCAAGATTAAACCATTTTTTTCCTCATTCAAATTTGCAGAGTGCTAAACTGGAAATTAGCTGCTGAGCCACTATAAGTCTCTGGTGCACGGCAAGATCTGGGTAATTTAATACTGTGGAAATTGAGCTTTTTTGGCTCCAAGTAACTTTTGCATGAATTTTGGTGAGGGTTGCCTCACCAAAGCCTGAGAGAAGTGTGGGGAAAGCACTTTCACCTCACGTGTCCTTTGTTTCCATGTCCAGACTCATACATAGCTATGACAGATGGCAATGCTTCAAATAGAAATGTTGCTGCAAAGAAGCTACATAAAACAAGGACACTTGACACACATCTTCAACCCGGCAGCACAGCAGATCTACACAACCCTGACCCTAGTGCCACTAATTTAGTGTCTGATCAAATGTCACCCTTTCTGTTCCCAACTTATGATGTTGAGTAACGGGCAGAAGAGTATTTTCACAGAACATTATGATGTCAGACTGAAATCAACCTTTGACCTTTGGGTTATACAGTGTCACTTCATCAGTCCATTTTATTTGTGTGACATTTTGTCATAATTGGTGTTTTGTGAAGTCGCAGTGACCTCTGACCAAAACATCTTATCAGTTCATTGCTAAGTCCAAGTGGACATTTGTGCCAAATTGAAAAATTCCATCCTGGCTTTCTTGTATCACACTCACAAGAATGGAACACACAGAAGTATGTACGGACAACCTGAATGCCTAATGCCTTCGCCCAGGGCTGTGGAAGCATTAAAACTAAATCTATGTTTCTTTTCAATAGCCCCTTTTCCATTGCAAGAACTTTTCTCATTTACCCGGGCTTTTGAAAAGCCTTGGCGCCAAGCTGGCAGAGCCAAATACAGGGCACACGCCAAATCATCTACGTCATCACGCTAATTTGAATTAATTTTCCGGGACTTTGAGGTGTGGTGGAAACGCAAACCACACAGATTACCAAGAATTATTTTACCCAGGTAAATAAATTCCTGGTAATAAAGTTCCTGGAAATGTTGGAAAAGGAGCTATGGTTAATATTCTGCTAAAAACATGGTAGAATTCATATCAGTCAAAGAAATCTCTCAAGACAGATTCTGCAATTTACATTGTAGAATCTGTCGGCAGCACTGTGTGAAAGACGACTGGGGGGGGCTTTGAGTTTGAACATGCTGCCCTTTAGCCAATCACAATGAAGGGGGCGTGGCCGAGACGTGCAGGTGTCCCCAGGAAATGTGTACCTACAGAAACAGCAAGTTCCGCGTCCATAGCGACGGCTCCACCCAAAACGCTGTCTCATCAACATGAATTTTTTTTTTTTCCAGCGGATGTCTGAGTTACAACATGATTGAGCTAACTGGAGTAGTTTCATGTCGTACCCAACAACGGGAGGCTTTTAACAGATGACGTCCTGATGTTAGCTTTACTAACCCTGTCAGCTGCAGCCACTGATGCTTTCTAGACATCGTGATTTCCCATAACTGAATAAAAACCACACATCGCAACACAACTTTGTATACACCAACAAATATTGGCTGTATGACATGATGAAAAATAGTGACCAATCCGGACTGACGCAGATGCTTGATACTCACTGTCCACCTACACTGTTACCTGTGACCTGCATCTCACTGCTACTGTGTGTGTGTATGTGTGTGTTTATGTAGGCGTGTGAGTACTCGTCTTTTGGTCCCAGCCACTGTCTAATCATGCACAATCTCCTCTAATTAAGGAAACCGTGCTCTATTCTCTGCCCATCACCCCGGGAGACTCCATGGCAACCACAGCGTAACACTCACTGTTATTATGGGGTGGCTATTTGGAAGGTTAGTGCTTTGTGAACAAAATCTGTCGCCCCTCAAAGCCGGACCACTGAGTCGCTACCTGGAGCTGAGGGATAAAAAAACCCATAAGCTCTCTGGACAAAATGTGCACAAAACGGTCTGTACTGAACTGAACACACTGATAATTAACATTTGGACTTGCTCATAAATTCAAATGCACAATAGCAGTGGCAGCAGACAATAAGGACAAAACATTTCTCTGGGACTTATTACACATTAGTTATGGTTCATATTTTTTGTCCTCTCATTTGTAATTCTGACATGAACTCAGTCTGCTGCTCTGAGTCCTTTACAGCACATCTTTCATCAATCTGTGTCCCTCTCTTGCTGATATCTCGCTGTCTCTCCCTCATATTTTTTTTCTTTTATTGCGGGTGATGTGCATCCTCCTCTTACTCCTGCTTTCCCTTTACTTTCATCATTTTCCCTTTTTTCTCCCATTAGGTTTATTTGACTTCATCTGTCCCCTCTCACCCTCTTTTTTCTCTTGCCTTTCATTATATCCTTTTATCCTTCTCTCTCATCTCTGTTTTTCATAACTCCTTATCCATTTGCATCCTCCCTAATGCAGCCATCAGCCCTGTTATTGGATGCTCTGCCACAGTAACGACAGAGAAAGCAAGGATTTTTTTTTTCTTTGCAACCAATCATCACAGTATGATTAGATCAATCTAAGTGCTTTGAAAATAAATAATTTGCATGCTGCATGAAATCATGTTTCGGCTAAAAGATTAAAAGAAAAATCTAGTTATTCTGCTGAGAGAGAAACTGGGAGGAAGATAGGGTTAAACAGCTGAAGACAGACGTATTAATTAGGCTTGCCACAGTAGTTGGTATTACTGGGGTTACACAGTGTTCGGGCATACACCAATGTGGGATGTCAGATGTCAGATGCTACAGTTAGAAACTGAAAGCACAGCAGCAGCAGAGTCTTATCACAGAGTAGTGCAAGTCAGATTTCACTTATCAAATGATGAGAGTTTTGCTTTATTTCCGTATTTGCCTGTCCGGTCCAGTGTATGAACCTAAACAAGTTTGTTTTTATGCAAACAAACCTGTGCCTAATAAGCAATATGACAATGTGACTGACATGATATCATGTTTGTTCATGCACCGACTAAATGGGCCACTCATGCCTGACAGCCCATGTGCAATTTGCTCCTGAGCCGAGCACCGGAGACATGTAGGACATCAAATTTCAGCAGAGGTGGGATTGGGCTTGTTTACTAGAAAGTTGATGTGTTTTATGAGGTGACAAGATGAGACATGTATTTCACTCAGGAAAACTAAAACTGTGCCAATATGGAAACATTACAGAAGTAAAGCTGACAAAATAGGTGTCCTAACTGGCTGGGAGGGACATGGTACACCATATTGAGCCAAGGTTTTGTTGGACACCATGTTTCTATGTATTCATTATGGTCTCTGTCTTTGAAAGCACCGCAATAAACAAGGAATGGCTGATTCATGAAGTTGAAATGAAGAATTATCTACACAATACCTTCTTGTTTCTCAACAAAAACCTAAATAAGATGGAAACTGGCTGGAGGGAGATCACCAGCAAGCTGAACGTTGCTCGTAACTAACCATCACTGATGATTACCTACTTGCCGTTGGTTGGATTGGATGTCATTTCCAGTAAATATTACAATGTAAAATGTGTGTTTTCTGTTTCATTTAAAAAGTAGAGAGAAAAAGAGGAAAGCAATTTGGCAACATTTAATTTCAAACCCCATGCTAATAGGGAACTTGACAACATTAAAGAGGGAGAAAGAGTTGGTTACATCGGTAATAAGTTGGAGGTGTGCAGCTCTTTGCCTGCAGTTCTTTATTGGACAGCTCACTCTGGCTGCTCCAGACGGTCCCATTGCTCCCTGCAATATTTCAAACTGATCTGCTGTCAACAAATAATGAAAATGGCCGTTGCTTGTCTTGTACATGCATTTTTGATGAACAACAGCAGTAGTGCTCATCTCGCTAAGAAACGCATTGCATTTGCTTTGACCATTTCATAAGAAAAGTCAGCTTAAATGCTTTTAATGTGAAACTGCAGCAGTAGGAAAAGTTGAGTTTGCATTAGCAGTAACTTAATACAGCACTCTACACATAATGAGCCTCATCCACGAATATCTTTGATGAAAAATGTCCTCTGCAGTGACATCAGTGTTGTCACGAGTTCATCACTGGTGGGAAAACGTCCTCATCATAGCCTCTCTAGTATCAGTAGGTGAGTCAGACAAACTGGTGATTCATTTAGTCCTTTAGCCCGTCTTTTACTGCTCTTTCTTACAGTTGTTACATTTGGTTTTTCTTTCTTAAGGCAGAACTCTTGGACCAACCACATGTAAAGCTTGCAAAAAAACAAGTACATTTGTTCTCTGCAGAATTTTACTTTGGTTCATATTCAGTTAGGTTGTCAATTCACCCTTTGGAGTATGTAAAACGCATCTGGGTTTAATGGTTGTCTTTTTTTCTAGGGGCTTTGCTCACTGTGGAAACACTTGTTTGCTGACAACCTGTTGGCCTCTGAAGTCCTGTAGAGCGCTGATGTAATAATAATCTGACTGGTAATAAATCATCAGACCTGTGCTCCTATTTTTAGTGGCCTCTTGAATCCAGGCTCAGTCTGGATTAAACACATTTAGAGTGAGAAACAAGTAGAAATTGAAGCAGAAAGCGAGGAGTGATATTTCAAACCCTCAAAATACAGAACATTTATACACTATTAATCTGCTCTGTCAAATACATTTTAGAGGAACTGCCTGGATTATGTCACACAAATGCATTAAGTGTGACATTCCTAAAGCTGTATAAACATACAGAGGTGGATCATTTTCTGCATTTCTATGATTTTATCATCTTCCCAGCTACTTTAAAGCAACATATTATGATTGAGAAGGTTTATCATGCTTAGTTAAATCATTCTGAAGTATAAGTATTTTATTTGAAGAATATGACTGGTAGATCTATGGCTCATTACTCACCTCATTATTAACAGATAATGCTCATTTTGCAACATGTTTAGACAGATATTAAAGTGTGAAATATATATTTGAAGAAGTCACACACTGTCAATAGTTTTATTAGGATCAATGTAAATGGATGTGTTAGCTTTTGTTTCTGTTCAGCTCCAGCCTCTAGTACTTTTTACTCTTTATTTATTCCCCTTTTTAAGAATACATACCATTATATAGCCACCATCTCATTGTCTTAGATTAGCTGTCTTATATAGGAACATTACCCCTCTTACCTTCGTGTGTCAATGCTTAAGTTTTACATTTTGAGTTGGTAGAAGACATCAATTAATAGATGGAAGACGGATCAATCTGTCAAACTTTTATTATGATGAAAATTTCTATCTTCTCCTCAATCTCTCCCTTCAAACATGGAACATTAATATTCTAGTTAAAAATCTGTCTGCAATTCACAGTGTGAGAGTGGGTCCACTTGATTACGATCAGCGTACACTGGTGTCACATCAGCTTGTCGGAGTGTGCCATCAAATTAAAGTAAAATAAGCACATTGGTGCCCAGGCTCTTAGCAGATCAGATACCTTCTGTAACATTATTAGCTAGATGTTTAATAGTAATGACATGAAAATCAAACACTGCCTTCTCACACACTGTGGACAGTGTTACATTTTAAACAGGGGGGGGGATCCCTTTGTTTTAATTTATTTTGAAAAGGCAGTAGCGCAAGTGTTAAAACCACAGTCCTCATGCTGGGGACTGACGTAACATTTTGCCCTCTGGCAACTTGGTAAACTATTTCCATTATTAAAATAAGAAGTATTTCAAACCCCTCTGAATAAACACCAAACAAACACTTTCCCTAAAGGCTACAGGCTATACAACTGAAAGCATTTCCTATCATACAACAATGGAAATATAAAGAAATAGAATAATAAGAAATAAAATTTGTGCATTACGAGGAGTGTTTGAATTAGTTCACGTTGGTTATATGCCCATGTAAATGCTAACTGCTTCAGTATTTTTATTTATTTATTTTTTTAATCTTGTTTTGTGACCCATCCACCATCCTAACCCGCCTCCTTACTACACCACTCGGGACTGCTTCCTCATTACTCCCGTCATCGTATTGGTCACGTGATCGCATTCTTTCAAAATACATGGGATATGTATGAATTTGGATGCAATAATTTTTGTAGGAAAACATAAAACAGTTTGTGAGAACCGCCTGATCTCCAACACTCATCAAAACAATAAACTGTCCCTTTAGGCTTGTCCCCTGTGGTTTTGTGGTTTTATGAACCAGCTACGGATGCTTTTCTTCCTTGTTCTTTCAGACATGACACTACCAAAATCAGTGAGCTACTTGCCTCTTTGTTTTAAAATGTATTCGGATATGCCAAACCACTTGAGGATTTCTCACCAGGTGGCAAACCCTGATGAGAGGAAGATCCTCCTGAAACTGGCCACAAACCAGGTAGATATCTGCTTTGTGGCCTGTCCAGTCCTGGGCTGCAAGTACAAAAGCTCAAGACTGGAGGTGCAGGAGGTCTATATGAGTGGGGCTCTGGTCGAGGAGGAGCTGACATGCACCAACCCTCAATAGGTGCGGTTACATGAGGACTTTTCAATCGGGTTGGGTGAACCCGATTGAAGTCATTCCAATTGGCCAACCTGTTTACATGGGATGTCTTCTATTGGAATGGGTGCTTACATGCGCCAGCGTATGTAATCGGGTTGGGAGGTATTTAACTGTAGTTAGAACATGGCACTCTTAAATACTTGATTCTGATTGGTCAATCAACAAAATTTTGCAACTTACGAAGGTGAGGAAAAGGATGGCAACAATTATGTATCACAATACCTCTCCAGCAGACCAGTTTTCCATGCTCAACCTCAACATGACCCAGCAAAAAGAGATGCATCAGCGCTTTGAGGAGGCCATGGCCAGTTCCTCCTCCCACGCCCCCACCTCTGCCAAGAGACCAAAGTGTCAGGAATGTGGAGTCTGACTCTGACAATCAATGAGGGAGAGGTGCCTTATCAGGAGTCAGGCAACTTCTGCCTGGAGGATGGGCTCTGGGAGATGGAGGAGTAAGCCTTTGCACAGAGGGTTCAAAATGTAGGTAAGACATGTACTTTAAAGATTCAGCCTGTACTGTGTGGCACCAAACCTCAGTCAGGACACTCAATGTGTGTTTTGAGTTTGTGCTTTCTCTGCAGACACCAGAAAAGACCTGGATGCACAACTACCAGGCAGTGCTCTTCAGCCTCAGCCTGTTTGAGACAAAGCTGAAGGCTGCCAAAAAAAAAGCCTCAGAGAAATCTAAGAGGGTTACCTTCAAGGTTGAAAAGAGGAAGAAGGAAGCAGAGAAGAAAAGAGGAAACTCGTCCTCATCAGACAAATGCAAACACAAATTCTCCTCACACAAATATTCTCGTAGGTTTCTTCATAGACTACAATAGTTTTTGATTTATGTTCTGTACATTAACACTGTTGAGTACAGTAGTTTTTGTTAATGTGTTTAATAATGTATGAAATGAATTCTACAATAACAGTTAGATATTTCTGCATTTCAAAAATTGATTTATACCTTCGCCTGGCTCCGTTCGCGGATTGCGCGCGCACATCAACACAGTGCAAAGGCATTTATACTTGCCACATTCTCCGTTGCAGTATTTGCTGCAAAGACAGGGGACGGTAGAGAAAAAATACTATAGGAAGTAGTAGAAGCAGGCAAAAAAACAGTAGAATTAGAACCAAGTGGAAGACAATGTAAACAGCAACGATGGCGGCACAAAAAGTATGGATTGAAGAGGAGGAGTAATTGTTATATTTATTTTGACCAGATAAAAGCGTTGCAAAAGAAGATGGTCTGTCCGCCCGTTACATGTAGCGAGATATATGACTGGGGAACACAGCCAGCTTGTGAAGCCAGTGCGGGCTGTAGATGAAGAGATGCACTTCAGCTAGTCTTCCCTCAAATTCATCCATTTTGAACTGAGCAACACTAGCGCAGCTTGCCAAAAGTTTAAAAATCCTGGAGGTGTGCGACCTAGTGAAGTGCCAGCGCGCGCGACTGTCGCCAGGTACGCAATTACGACATTTGTGGCATGCGCACAAATGTGTCGACCACAAACTAGGCTTTAGAGGTAAAGACAGGATTTACAGGACTTCAGAAGAGAAATGAACCTAAAGAAAACTAATAAAGTTACACAGAGGATTGCTGGGGTTTGATTGTAAAGGTTATAGTTTCAGAAGAACATTTCTAAAGGTGGTCTTATTCAAAAATCCACTTCACAGTTTGAAATTGTGATGTACTCTCCAATTTCACAAAAAGCTCTGTATCTAAAGCACTTCTTGAGAAAGATGTTACTTTTCATCCCTGGAAACGCACGACAGAGACAGAGTTGTCCCATGCTCTTGTGATGACAGTCCTGACTGCTGCTGTGATAGATGGAAGACAATCTCCCACCGTGATGTTTAAAGGGCACTGCACTTTTCAAAATGAACACTTGTCAATGCTGAGTCAATAAAAACTCTGCCTGCTGTTAGCCATACAGGAATCTGGCGACCACTCTGTGTTCAGTCATCTTGCGGTGCCGGCATTACTGTGGCCGCAAGTAGCAGTGTCTGCTGCTGCTGCCTGCTGACAGTGACAGCTGCAAAAACACAGATCTGCCTGTGTTCAGTATAAGTCATGTTAACTGATGACTTTTAGCCACATCTGCCATTAGTTTCCCATTACCATCTCTGTAAATGGTTGGCATGGATAATTAGTCTGTATTAAAAATTGATTAAAGTAAAATTGAAGGCTTTTACAAGGACATTGACATGCTCTGTTCCTGTTTTCAACAGCTGTCATTACTACATGCTTACATGATGCATTCAGCTGAATCACCAGTTGGTGAACACTCACACTGTACATATTCTGTTTGTGTTGTCGACTGAATGATGTTTACTTTGTGGTCATTGCTCTAGTTCAAGGGTCGGCAATCATTACTACCAGAAGAGACATTTTTGGTCCAAATAAATTGATTCAATCTGTCTGGAGCCACAAAATATATTTGACCCTTATAATTAAGGTAACACAGCCTTAGTAAGACTAAATTAGCTTATCAACATTACTAACAGTTCTAATCATTATCATGTTTTACCACTAGGTGGCTTCTCTGCTGTAAAGTATTTATGAATATTTGGTACCTTGCAGTGAAAGTGAACAAATTTGTCTATGCATTATTAAACACAGTATTTTCCTCTAAGACTTGTCCATTTTGGATTTGAAATCCACAGCTAGCTTCGCTAAGGAGACTTAAGACAGGCCACTGCTCTTGACGTTCAGCAAAATTTACAGAAAAGTAAATTTATTGTAGTCCATTTTTACAAATGGATAATAAATATAACCGTGATTCATTTCCATGTAGCATAATTTTTGGTCTAAGTCACAGGGAGCCATTGGAGAGGGGCTAAAGAGCAGCTCCGGAGCAGCTTCGGAGCCACAGGTTGCCAACCCCTGCTCTTGTTGGAGCAAATTCTATTAAATTTCACAATTAACACCACAGTTAGTGGACTGAGTTCATTTATCCTGTGGGACCACCACAGCCACTAAACAGTGTAACGTAAGCCCCTATAGCTAGGTAAGCAGTGCTAACTTGGCTGAAGTTACTTGTTTCACAATTAGTCTTTTTCAAAAGTTGAGGTTTGCCATGACTACTGGAGCAGCTGAGAACTGCACAGGTTCTTCCCCTTCTTTAAAAAAGTAGCTTTACATAGAAAGTAAAGGTTAAAGCAGAAAATTATACACTTCTTAGAACAGCTTGGATTCAAATGTCAATCCTTTATGTATTTATGAAAGAAAACGAGAGCAGGAACGCTACTCGTGTCCCTAAAACCAACACAGCACATGGAGGGGAATGCATCGAAAAAGAGAGAAAAAACCCATTGCCAAAAAAGGCATAAATAATCCAGGTCCAGTCACTCAAGATGGTTTGGAAAATATAAAAGGCCTTTATTTCAACAGGCTGGAAACATTAAACATACACCAACACGTATCGGCTTGCATCTTCCTCAGGGTGCAGCGACACACAGAAACAAATGGAGTAATTATGTATTTATTTCCTTCTTCTGGTCGTTCTTTCTTTTCAGTTTCTTGCAGATCAAAAAAATTATTCAATCGATCTCGAGTCAGACGAGCTTGAGGCGCGATGACTGATCTCAAACTACATGGCACTGTAGGCTCTGTGTAACACAGACTTACTGACACACACTCACTCTCCCACAGATGGGTCAATACTGGAACTATCACAATGTCCTCTTTAGAGAAGCTAAGGGTCAATCAATAGCACCGTCAAAACCTCCATCTGAGGACCACCTTGAGGAAGAAACAGATCAAAGTGTATTTATGGACTAGAAGAAATTGGCCAATTGTGAGGAAAAGAAGCATAAATAGCAGCTGCACAAAAGAAGCAGGTTCGGCACACTGAGTTCAGATCCATACCAGAGGCAGAACAGAGGTGAGACCAGCTTCCTTTCAGTCGGCCACACTAAAGGAAAGAATACAGGCCTGCAGCAACAGCTTGTGTTTTCCCTGCACACACTGTGCGGACCTGACAGAAATAGATTGAGGAAACACACAGCGGAAATATAAAGTGTGTGTCGAAAACCATACAACATAAACTTTTTTTTTTTTCCAGGCTGAATAGAAGCAGGAAATGAGGTGAAAAAAGAGTTTGGCACAGACTTGACATAAACCAGTCAAGCAGTGGACCGAAACATTGAATGGCTGCAGAATTTGACCTTGAACTGAAAAAGGGCAGAGTGACACATTATAGCAGCATTGTACCTTGAGAGGGATTTCACTGAGTCTCACAAATGTACTGAAGTGCTCTTTCTGTTGGAGGTATTAGTTCCAAACCATATTTATCATTTCCTAACACTCACAAGATCAGTGTTTTTTTTTAACATAATTATTTTAGGCCTTTGCAAATGTATGCATACAGACATGCACTGTCGTGTTTCACTGCTGGAAAGACGTTCTTTTCATAAAGCTTGGCTGCCTATGCAGTAAATAGAAGCAAATAATGAAATGAAAAATACCGAAGTTGTCCTTTAATATAGACAAAATTATGAATATGTTGTGTCGATATAGATAGTGCTCCTAAATTTTGTGCTGGTGCTCCTAAAATTTTCAGCAAGGAGCACTGGTGCTCCTAGTGGAAAAAGTTAGTCTGGAGCCCTGACCAGGGGGCAGCCCAGACAACAACAAACTCAAAAACAAACATGGCGACTGTGGAGGAGATATTGATAATATACCATAAAAGACAAACGCAGAGGCAGCGTTGTAGGAGGAGGTGGTCAGTGAGGCCGTTAAATACATCGCGACTGGAGGACGGAGAATTCTTTTCTCTAGTACTGCCGATGAGAGAAATTGACGACGAGCGTCATTTCCAGTACTTTAGGATGTCCGCCAGGGCATTCGATAACTTGCTTCGCTGCGACTTTCACTCTGAAGGCTGCTGTGCCTCAGATGGGCTAAGATGAATGTAGACCTGAAATTGCTCCTGTGAGTAAGCGGTGCTGTGTGTCAAATGTAACACACAGGTTGTAACAAAAATACTATCATCCAGACCAAAGTTGCAAAAAACAGCCAGGGGTTTCACTGGTAATGTTCTTTCATTAGTAACAGCTCTTCAAGAGAACTGCAGATGTGACAAGAGAGATGTGACTAGATTATCACAGTTTAGAAAAATATAGGTATATTACACCCAGGCCCACCTGTTTATTCACCTCATGCAGTACACACAATCACAGTGCCCAAACACAAAAAAACAAAAGCTAAATGTCAGTGTTACATTGTTAGTAAGTGATCAAAAGGTGAGAGCCTGGGCAGACTGTGAAGGTCAGTCCAAAAATAGTCTCTGCTGCTGCTTTAAATAGCTTTAGGATGACGTCCACTAACAGAGCATGGCTGACAACACTGACCACATAATCCATCTAATGCAAGGAGCGGAATCAACCAAGATGCAAATCTTATTACCACAAGATTCCCCCAAAGAGTTCGAATGAAGTTAAGTCAGTGGAAATGTACTGCCAAGAAAAATGTCAGCATGTGTCATTTCAGCAAATAACTAATAACAGCTCATATTTACAGCGCGTTCATGTGACCAAGATAGTGGCCATAGGAACAATGAAGATTGTTATTGGGAGCAAAGGAGGAAATAGCGTGACGTTCTACAGCAATAGGCAAAAAATGGGAACCAACAGTCAGTGATGGTTGTTTCAACCATGACCACAACAATTACCTAACCTTAATCAAGTATGTATAATTTCAACCATAATAACCAAGTTTTTTCTGTTTTCTTGAAGCTATCTTGTAGACTTTTTGACCACTAGAAGTGGTATGGAGCAATGTTTTAATGAGAAGGTCCTCATTTTGTTTGTATCTCCAGCACATGAATGATGTAATTCTGCTGCCAGTTTCGAGCTATGGTGGTGGCAATATGCCAAGAAATGCATCAATGCACAGGGTGGCAGCTAGAAAACATGGATGTTAATCATCCATCCATCCATTTTCTAACCGCTTATCCTCTTGGGGGTGCAGGGGGGCTGGAGCCTATCCCAGCTGACATAGCCATCAAGTACACTGCATGTGCTTTGGTGAGAAACTGCATCATTAGAGGGAGAGCTTTGTGTTTAAAGGCAATGAAAGTACTGAATGTGCTTGGAAATGACTGTCACAGCCTCTGACATGATTTATGACGATGTGTGATTTCTGATCCCACCCAGTATATCGCCTCCTGTGACAGCCTATAAGGCCAGAGCCCTGTTACTTCAGTTGCGATCTCCTCTTCCCACAGACCTTTCTTTGGCAGGTCAGCACCCTTGCAGCACACTCTCACTCATCCACTCAATCCACTGTGGATCAACCTGCCTATTTGTGTGTATTATATTTGTTGTAGAGGTACTTAACATTAATATTCAGGATCAGTGTATGCCTCCCATTTTCATCTGACTTAAAGAGGAGTACTAAAGAGCAGAACTGCGATTAAAAAAGGCTGCCCCTAAACACTATCCAGGCAGCAATTAGGTCTGATTATAAACAGTTTTGGGAAAACAAATTATTAATGTACTTTCTACACAGTGTTGGAGTCACAGGTGAATTGCTGTTGAGCAGATGTAAATTTGCTGAGTGAATTTAAGAGCAGAAGTTACTAAGTTTCATTAAAAAAGACAAATGCTAAATATGACCTTTCCTACGCAACAAGCTAAACAACAACAATTTGGGACTGTCAGGCATATATAATAAGTTTTAATGTCAGCAGCGGTAAATTTAACATTCCCTCACACTCTGGGACAAATCTGACGCAGTTTCACGTTACAGTCAGCCAATTCCTCGTGCAGTCCTTAAAAACCAAATGCAGCAGCAGAAAATATGATTTGAAGTACAATAACAATGAAAGCATTTGTTTATGTTTGACATGTTTGTGCTTAATTACACCAAAATGGCTTTTAATGTAAAGTCAGAGTATACAAACTAAGAGAAAGACCCATTTTGCTTTGACATAAGGGACTTATCTTCCACCTGTCGCAAACCGCCCACTTGTGCGCCCATGGGCATGCAAGTCTTAAACTGGTTGTGATCAGGTGCCTTGTTGGCATATTGCTGCGGCAGCTATTGCGCCACTGACCAACAAAACCTGGTCTTAAGTTAGAACTTATTAGCATTTTCGTGCTATTTAAAGGGCACATTATTCACAAAAAAATAGTCTGCTGGTTACACACACAGGGATGTGTGGATAAGTTGCAGTGGATGAATAAATGAGGAGAATATTAATATCATTCTCAAAAATGTGAACATAGCAGAGAGCAGAGCAGAGCTGCAGAGCTGCTGTCTGACTCCCCATTAACAGAAACACGGTGTGCATTTATGCGCAAGGAGCAGCAAAAGTGGAGTTGCACACACCCTACTTGGGCTACTACTACTATACTACTATAGATCATTTAAATAGGGCCCAATATTTGACCTATACTGATTGATTCCATTTATATTCTGTGAATTATTTTTCTCTCTGACACCCTCTCTCTCTCACAAACACAGAGTAGCACCCTCACAATGTTTTGCTTCATTGTTACTTGTGCTATTTAATGTATTCTTATTTGCTGAAGATGTGAGACTGCAGCAGTGGCCTTGCACAGGCTGTGATTCTTAGTTTTGCCTTTGATCTGAAAAATTATAATCATGAACCATGTTTTGCATGTTTTTTTCATAGATGGTCCACACAGTTTGTTGTTGTTATATGCATCATTGTTTCTTGTAGATAGTTTATCTCTCCAGCTGACAAAGATTCCTCTCCTTTCCTGTTTTCTGTTCTGTTTGTTTGTCTTCTGGATGTTTTTTAAGTCTCCTCCCTGGTACACACAAATTCTCTCTCGCTCACAGATCAAACATGTTTTCCTCCTCAATGATTCCAAATTTATGTTAATTCTGTAATCTCCCTTCTGTGACTTCATCCTTTATATTTGCTTCCTGTATTGCTGTTGTCGGGTAGAAAATGGGTGTCCCTGCTTTTCAAATATCCCGATCCATAAATATCCATTAGACGGAGATTGCACCTCAGGGCTGCTGCAAAGTCCCTTCTTCATGCTGCATTTGCATTTTTACACAGACCCAAACAACAGCTGTATTGAGCTACTCCAGTATGTGATTTTAGACAGTAAGCCAGCATGGCAGAATCAAAAGAGATGTGAGGGGCATGACATGTAACACAACAGTGTCTGCCTCTAGTGTGACATACCTGTATAACATAAGCATCGGCAGCACTTTAAACAATAACGATGGCCTCAACATGCCGATAACAATCATTACAGTCCCTGTTATATTGCGGTTGATTTCATCCTCTGCTCTGATGTTACGGAGCTCCTGGACTCTCTCTTTTCTTTGAGTTAGCAGCTAACTGCTATCAACAGATGTTGCTTTGAGTTTATGGAAGGCATGGAGTCTCTGGGATCATTTATACAGGTCAGTGATATGTTGATCAATGATGAGACTGGGATAAACTAGATATTTGAGATATTTGAAGCTGCATGGTTGGAGGTGGGGTTCAGTCCAGTGTGGGGTGTGTGTTTGATATGCCACTAACCCTAACACTGTAAAACTAGAGTCTCCTCTGTCATATAGCCACCTCAGAACTGACCTGTCCATCATCATCTGAAGCTGGTGGCTGCAGGAAACAACAGGGGGTCAGGTGACTGTCTCAAAATCGCCAAAAGGGAGGGCCGAACACTTAGAGCAGGAAGAGTTTCAAACAAACAACTTTCAAGCTCACTAACCTCAGGAGGCTCCTCCAGACTACACAGGAAGCTGCTCTTTTCTGACCTTTCCATTTCCTTCACTGCTGTCATGCTCTCCCGTTACTTAACTCAAAATCTTACAGCACAAAACCATTTTTACCACTTTACCTTTTACTTTTGCATCTACTGACATTTAAGTGTCTTTTGAAATAAATGATTCATATGACGGCACTGCACCTGCTGCAGTCAAAATGCCAGTAAGGCAGGCATTCAAAATCATAATTATAAGGCTCATTGAGGGGTTTATTGCTCTTGTTATGTGGGAACCTGGCAGCAGCGAGCCCATGTCCTCCCATGTACACTTCAAACTGTGGGAAATTAGGCACTCAGGATATTAGCTTTGATTTGAAGCCCAGGAAAAAAAGTCGATTTGCAGTGCAGAGGGTGACTGAGTAGAGATCATATTAGGTTTGACAGGAATCAAAGAGAGCTAGCAGGGGAAGGCTGTGTTAATTATTGCTACTGTGACAGTGAAATTAAAGAATTGTGCATGAAGTTTTGTAATTACCTGACTTAGAGCATGAAAACAGTGTTTTCTGTCTGAGTGGAGTTCATTGAGACAGTGCATTTGGGTGTCGGCCAATTTTTTTTATGCTGGTAGCCTGTAAAGCTTACTAGTTTCAGAGTGGAATTAATGCTGCCAGGGTTCGTCTCCCACTGGGGCTGCAATCATATCCACTCACTGCACTGTAGGGCACTCTAAGTTTTAGCATTCTGAAAGGACACATACAGCACTACTGTACTATATTGGCTACTGTACTATGTTTAGGGATGATCGAACATTGCAGCATCAAATCTGAAATGAAATCACAACTGGCAGCACTTTTGGTGTATGTGTGTATTGATTCTTTGACTTCTGTTCAGTGCCCACAAACAGAAGACTCCCTCAGTCACTAACTTCAGTATCCCTTAAGAGTGTTTCACCTCAACAGTAGAAAATCATGGAAACTAAGCACTCCAAATAATGCCACAACTTGGTTTTGCGAACACCGGCTTGAAGTTGCCCTATTGCACGGGCCTTATTAAGATCAATCAAACGTGGCATGCCGATTCTTTGAGCAGACACCAACTGACCACTGTAGCAGGGGCCATATGTCAGCATCACGGGAAGCACCAGAAGCTCAAAACATGAGTCTATAGCAATAGCAAAATGCTGCTGTTCGGCATTGGCAGAGAAGATTTGGCAAATTTTTCAGGGGCGCAACACACATACTCAGCTCTGCTGCTCATCCCACAAATGTATGTTCCTTACAAATGTGGCACCAGTTAAAAGGGAAATGAACAGACTTTCCGACGGTATAAAATTTATTGCCAAGAAGCATTGTTACAACATAGAAATAATCTACCAAACACAAATTTCCCTACTTTTGGTGCTTAGTTTATAATATGTACTATACTCACCATCTTACTTAAGCAGGTTAGCATGCTAATATTTACTATTTTGCACAAAACTCAAAAAGGTACACCTGACACTGATGGGAATGCCATGAATTTGCAAGATATTGGCAAGCGACAATATCAGAGGCCCGTTTACGTTTTATTGAGGCTTAAAGGTATGCATATTGAAGCACGGGCTGCTTTGAGTGATAGACTGTCTATTAGGCGTTGATACAGTATGTGAGTCAGATCCACCCCCAGCACCCCCAAAAACAAGATGGCAAGGCTCAAGGCTTCAAAAGAGGAGTCCGTATATCAGTGGGTGATGTCATGGTATCTATGCCCATTATTTTAAACACTCTATGGTATTTGGTCATAAACCAAAGTATTGGATAAATTAAAATTCTGACTTGATGATAGTGCCAGATGAAAAGTTAAGGAATCACCAAAGTAACTATAATTCATCCTGAGAGAAACATGAATGTTTGAACCAGATTGTTTCACAATTGATCCAACAGCTGCTGAGACATTTCATTTAAAATACAACTGTCATGGTCTCATGGTCGTGCTAGAGGAAAAGTCAGAGAATACCCTGACTCATAGACAGATAGAAGTATCTATCTATCTATCTATCTATCTATCTATCTATTAGGATCTATCCTCTGGAGACTATGAATGTGTATACAAAATGTGCCAGTTGAGATATTTCATTGGCTAAGAAAAAAAATTGTCTTGCTTCAGGCACTGGATGAAGTGTCTGGAGATCACCAAAGTCAGTAGGATTCATCCTCTGGGGAACCAGGAATGTCCGATCTGAACTTAATGAAAAAAGTGTTGGGATATTTGAGTCTGGAACAAAGTGGTTGACTGACAGACAGGCCAATTGATAGCTGCCATCCCTTACGCAGTACTGCTACGGTGGCTAAATAACAGGCAATATATTTCACAGTATATTTCACTGAAGACATGGCTCAAAAGTTTAGAAATGATGGTGTCAGTGTTGAAGTGTAATTGTGTAAAACCAGATTGTTCTGTTTGATTTACCAACTTTACTTTGGCTTGCTTGTCGAAATGCATCATACTTGACAGAAGTCAGGTCCTAAAATGACTGCATATAAACTGGCTAAATTCCTGGAGAGGAGAAAAATCGAAATGGACAAGTATTGAGTTTGTTCACAAGAGCAGGCAGAGGGGTCTGGCAAATATGTTTTAAATTATTTCAGCACTTTACATGCATGAAAATACTAAAACACTGTAAGGTGTAGAGGTTGAGCAGAAAGAAAGAAAAGAAATCTCACAGGGGGAACACCATACAATCTGTTTCTTGAACTTTATTGCAGACACAGGCAGAATGGTAATGGATAAAGCCTGGATAAAGCAAAGGCTGTTTGACACGTAAAGGGGAAAAGTCAGGACAGACACAGCACTGTGAATGGAAAAAACCCAAACTGCCATTACCTATATATTTCTAAAGTAAAACTGCTGTGCTATGTGAAAACTTTGTCTTGAACAGTGCAGGTACACTGGAAGGAAATGAGAATGGCTGTAATCTCATTGATTTTAAACCCACTTTAAATTCACAATGAAGCATCATCGGCGGCCATTGATCAACTGACAAGTGGTAAAGCGCTTCTTGTCCAGGAAAAATTGGTTGTCATTGATATCTGGCAGCCTCTCCTCTCTGCAGATAAACCTATGCAGAACATTTAATTTCCTGATCTGCGTCCTGATCCTCCCCACTGTGCTGTGGCATTCACATCACTGCACAATGTACATTCAGTTAGCTTTGTACCAGGCAGGAGCTGACTGGATAAACTCAAGACAATGAAACTGAATCAGATATAATCTCCCATGATTTAAAAACATGTGACGTGTGTGCTTTTTGTGGAGACAGAAGGTTAAGAAAGGAAAGCAGTTAAAAAAGAAGACGAAAGGTATCTCCTCCTGAGATATCACTAATGTCCCCTTCTGCAAGGCACACAGCACCTGATAGCTCCAGTGGGGCTGCTTGGTCACTAACAGTGGGGGATCTTGCAGTAAAAGAAGACTGGTGCTCAGTCAGCCCTCCCTAGCTAAACAAGGGTACCAATTAGGCCTTGGTTTAACTGCAATGTGCCTCACACAAGAACTACTTGTACTAACAGATTACCCTTAAATGGCAGATAATCACATGTAGGCTAAGAGGTTTTTTGGAACATTTTGCATTTGTATGTAGACTTTTTTCTTAGAATGAAATTTGTGTGTTGTAAACAAGTGGCTGGAGATCAACACAGAGAGAGGGTGTGTGAGGTCATGCTATACTCCAGATGATATTAATCCTCTAGTTCTTTACATAGCAATTTTTTGATTCCTTCAATCTAGAAATGATGAATTTCACTTATTGCTCCTTTAAAGTGAACAGCGAATTCAAAGAAGGCCAACATTCTTCATAAATTGAAGTGAATGAGGACCGTGTTCAACAACACATTAACTATATTAAAACCTGTGTTTACAAACTCTCACACAACTCGTGCTGTATAATTTGAGTCCTATTTATCCAGCTGTAGGCTCAGTACTTCCCTAACACATTTATTTTTGCTAGAACATTAGGATTAGAGTAGATCTATAATTTGGAGTTTGGGCCGAGATTGCCTGCACACAGCTCTCAAAATGGAGGTGGCTGAGCTGGTGGGTAGCAGCTATGGTGCTAGAAGCTATGGTATGGTAGCAATAGCGCAAACAGTGCTGACCATGGGTTGAAACCGCTTTCTCAGCTGTTTGAGTGCATTCCAGAGCAGTGGGGATTAACAAGCCAGTGAGATACACGCACAGTCACGCACTCAGATGCAATAACATGCACATGCACTAATTCACACACAGCTAACCCAGCAACCAAAACAAACAACAGAGAAGCTTGGACGGCAACACACACGGAGGCAGTGTGATTTCATTCACTGCTTAGGACGTCATTACTTCACAATATCTTTATATAGCAAATAGTTGTTTGCTGCTACAATGCTGTGAGTGTTGTATATGGAACTTTTACAGCACCTTTGCATTTGGACAGATATCCATCAGTGCAGCTGTTTCCTCTTCACAGTCTGTCTCTATCTCCAAAGTCTCCAGTTGCTACTTCCGTCTGCACGCTGCACTAATCAGATTTCCTGTAAAGCCACTGTTGAAATGATTGGGAGCAACCGTAATGAGTGCCTCTGTTTGTTAACTGCTGTTTTAATTTGTGAGCCTTGTACAAAGCAGAGCATAACAGATTCTGCTGTGTATTCAGCGACAGTATGAGGGCAGGTTTTGTCGAGCTACACCAGAGAGAATGGACAAATGTAATTCTTTGCAGCTGGCGTGTTGTAGCTGCCAAAGGATTGTTAATAATTCTAGTGTTTTCTAAACCAACGTTTTGAGTTTAATTTGGTTTTAAAAACACCAAAAGTGAGTTTTTACTTAAGCATGTGCAATTTGGCCTTAATTTAACACACACTCAATTAAAACAGGTACCTGGGCTTGCAAAAGTGCAATCTCTCCACGCTCATCTCTGTGTGTACATGAGTTAGAGACAGAGAAATTGTGTGGATGCATACATGTCAGTGAGACACAAAGAATGTGTGTGTGTATGTTAGATTATGATGATGATGAGATACAGAGACAAGCCAGCTGTGATGTTGTGCAGGCTTGTCCTTGTTTGTCAAACACAAGGTACCAGACATAAACCTAAAGTGACAGCTTGGCGATGCACAGCGCAGGCTATGGCATTGACACACACACACTCTCTCTCTCGCACACTCTCTTCATCAGCCAACGGCTGCATTCATCTTCCTCTTTCTCCACCTTGCTCTTGATGGCACACACATATAATCAGACATGCTCACTTCCCCTACCTCTCTCTCTCTCTCTCTCTCTCTCTCTCTCTCTCTCTCTCTTCCTCTCATACAGACGCACACATCTTCTAATTTCTCTGATCTGTCCCATCCTGCAGATGTGACAGAGGTGATTGTGTCGTGTTGCCTGAGCCGTGCCGGCTGATGACAGGGTGGCGACACAGCGAGCCCAGACAGCAGGCTTTGCTGTTCAGAACAGTTCAAACACAGTGACAAAACAACATTGTTACCCGTCATTCTGCGAGTGTCAACACTGGCACAAACAGGCTGCGACAGCCCGTCTCCTTTGACTACAAAACAAACAGTGTCTGTGTGTATAAATGTCTGTTTGTTGATTACTGAAAAGGTTCACAATGTTCTCCTGGGTAACACAATGTACTCCATGGAGAAAGATATCAGGTACTTGAACACAACTACACACTCACTAACACCAGTGTGTAGGATGCACACTGTCTATTTTAAAGGATTGGAAATCATCAAAAGAAAAATCTTAATTACCCCTGTATTGAGTATCTTTGGCTTATTTTTTTCTGAAAAATGACATCTGTAAAATGTAGAAGGAAATTGGTGTGTGTCAAATCTACAACAAGCTCACCTGAAAACTGTGAGTAACAGCTCAGCCGTCTTGTAAAGTATTCTTTTTTTCTTGAAATCATGGCTAATGTGCTACCCCCATACTAACAACGAGGCAGCAACTGAGTCCTTCCTCCTAAGGACAAGGACATTGGCAACGTTGTTTTAAAACACAACAACACACATTCTAATAAAGCTACCATTATGAGCTAACTCATATATTAAAGTAGTTTTATATAACCACTGCTCAACACTGCCAAGAAACTTTGATACAGGAAACTTTGCTTTGACACCGTTCCCATTCCTCTACTTATTTCTATTGGACAACATTACTATAGTTTCAATATTGTCACCCCACATTATGATTCCCCAGTGGGTGCTAACAATCGGCTATGGGTACCTGAGCTCCACGAGCACCCATGGGATTGGTCGATGTCCATTTATTCTGTATAATCAATAGACCTTGTGTTGCAAACAGTTGGAAGGCTGGAACGACTTTCTACCAAATAAAAAATTGCAGCATGATTAGTACATTCTAGGACTGTATTGGTTTGTGCATTTGTGCCAAACCATTACAGTTCAGTACACACAGATGCACTATATACAGGGTATAAAGACTGATGGACTTAATACACAGACAAAATATACAATCTTAGCGAGACAGCATTAAGGTTATACGTCCATACTGAGTCTGTACAATGAAGTTAAAGATGAGGTAAGACGTGAATTGTGAACATTAACTACAGATGGATGGATGCCATGTGCAGCAGACGCCAACACAAATCTCACCCATCATCTCATTAACACTAACTGGCAAATGAAGAATTATGTTTTCAGACACGTATTGAGAATGACGCACGCACAGGGGCTAATCTGGGGACGGTTTTGAAAGAAGAATGTGAGGAGTGGAATATATGTGACAAATAAAATGTGCTTCCAACAGATAACACCAGCAACATGTCCGTAGCCGGAGCAGAGCCAAATCTATCAACACACATCAAATGCTTCAGACACACTATAAGCTTGGCCACACAGAAAGGCCTGAAATGTGCTGGTGCAGCACATCTTTGGGCAGAGAGAGAAAGGTCATGTCATTTTTCCACCACAGCACTATAGCAACCACAGTTTTGAAAGACGTCAGAAGTTGTTAGACTTTCAGGACACAAACTAAAACGAGACGTGAGCACACGACAGAACAGTTGGTTTGACATGTTGGAGCAACAAGGTGCAGTGTGTGCTTCACTCCTGGACAGAAAACTAAGGAAAGGTTCAAATGACCAAAGTGACATCACTGCAGCTGAAGGCTTGGTTAAGTTACTCAGACCAGTGAAAACTGACCATTAGCTTTTAACCACTTAACGCTAAATTGTATTGCATTTCAGTATCTCGGAGAAAGACTAACCTTAATACCCTTAAGTAACACAGATGAAGCAGGCTATGATTAGAGAGCTTAAACGGGGATATGTGGATGTGCAGCAAGTTCTGCATAAAGCGTCTGTTTTAGGCGCAATGCTCAAGAAGCTGAGAGTTTTAAGTGGAGAGGAGGAAGATGCAACTTTCCACTGTCTGTCATGTGAGGCTGCAGAGCTGTGGGACCAGGAAATAACATCATATTTTTTTGTCCATTGATAGTAATGTTTTTAAAATGCAAATACTATTTATGAATAATAAATTCATTACTACTGGTGCTGAAATGCCTGTGTGTGTTTATTCACCTTTTAATTCTCTATGGAATGAGACAGTTGCACATGTTGAGAATAACCGTCCTCACTCATCTGGTGACCAAACTTCTATTGATCAGTCTGACTTGTTGCCTGCACTCAGGCTTAAGCTACTGAACAAGGTGTGTTTGTACAGTAATTTTCCTTTTTGTTCAATGTGTTACTGACACAACGTTGTAAGCAAGTGAATTAGTTCATTTGGAGTGCACAAGAAAGGTATTTTGTCTTCTGAAATAATTAAGTCTTGTCTCCTGTGTCATTTTAGAATACGTTCCCACCTTCAAGAAGCCAAAGACACTTGAGGATCTCTTTGGTGACACCTTCTGCACTGTGAACTGTAGCCAGACTGCCAAGACTTTGAAAGAGTGAGCCCATGCTGACGTGCTAAGTATAAAGAAACTCCACCTTTGATGCTGGGAGGTAATGTGTTGGAGTGGTGGGAAATTCAACAACCTGAGCCTCTTCTCCTCGCAAACCTTGCCAAAATTTTCCCTTGCATTCCTGGCAGATGATATTATCTATTATGAACACAGAGTTTTGTCTTCTGAACATGTTGATCAGTTGTTTCTTACATTCTTGACTGATGTAGAGACCCTGATTCTTTAGACCTTTTCATGATCATTTTTTTTTTCTTATATAAAGGAAAACAGTACTTATGCAGTCCTATGCACAGGTAGGTTTTATGTAAGAATATAGTTATTTTTATGTTTCTTATTGGTTGTTTAGTTACTGATATCTCCTTTAAGTTTACTCAGTTTAAGTTCTCATTTTATCTCAGTTTAGGCCTATTTATGGGTTTTCGTTCTATTTTTCCTACTTTCTCTTTAGTTTGATAAATCAACTCTATTTAAGCTTTAATTCACTTTTACACGACCTGTACACATGTAATACCAATTCGGCACACAATGAGGAAAAAGTGAATAAATAAAAGGAAAAAAAAAACAGTTCAATAAAATAAAAAATACAACTCAAACTCAGAGCTCACAGATCAATGTAAACAATAACTCAAATTTCCACAGTTTGGTGTATTACCAGTCTTTTGGTTTGGTTATGTCCTTTATCAGTCCATATGAAAGTCACTGTGTGTTGCTGCAAAACCTGTCAGTTTTTGTCCTACCACGATCCCAGTGTCAGAATCAGTGTCTTTGTCGATGGTGTGCTGGTGAGTTTGAAGAATAGGTGATTCTCCACTCCAACTCTCTCTCTCTCTCTCTCTCTCTCTCTCTCTCTCTCTCTCTCTCTCTCTCTCTCTCTCTCTCCTATGGGTGGCTCACCATCTTGTTTCCACAGCTCCAGGGGTTTTCACACACCGGCGATCCCAACTAAAAAACTTGGCCTGCTATACAACAAGGCAACGCACATGCAGGCATTTTAGCTTCACATAAATCAGGAAAATGAATTAAAGTTCTAGCACTGCAATGTAGGTTAACTATCAACTTAAATCCAAACCGCGACCTAAAATGGCGGCTCTCCTCTCGCTTTCACTCCGCCGCGAGGCAAACTTGACCGTGTGTGCTCTTTTTTTTAGCTTTTAACTACACATTACACAAATGAAGAACACAAAATACACAGCACAACAGACTGCTTTGGCTTAGCTGCGAGTAATATCGTCTTCACATTAAGCTTGTAAACAAAGGAATATCCTGCTGAGAAAAAACAGCTTTTTAACTCACCAAATCCTCGTTCCAAAATGAAATAAAACAGAATCCAGCAACACGGACAGCAGGTGAATACAATGTCCTCCCAAAAATGAAA
The DNA here is from genome assembly GCA_035609425.1 of Epinephelus awoara. NCBI lineage: Eukaryota > Metazoa > Chordata > Actinopteri > Perciformes > Serranidae > Epinephelus > Epinephelus awoara. Next base: position 30,587,496 of record CM069301.1, on the reverse strand, counting down.
GAAAAACAAGGTGTTGAATCTCAAAATACACTTCTTTTACTCCTATTTACTTTCCCCCTTTCCTCTTGTTCTTCACTTTTTCTGTCTCTTGTCTCTGGTGTTCTGCCCTTACTAGTTATTCACCCTCCCTCCAGCACGCGGCGCTTACGTGCTCGTTAAAGGAGCAGTACATATAAAATTAACAACAATTTGAACAGTAACTTACTTTTATAACATTTTGTTACTTTAAACACAATTATTATTGTATTTGTTTTCATATTTGCCTAGGTTACAATTAAGACCCCATAAATTCAAATTTAGGACTATTTAATAACTTGGTTGAATACTTGAAATTGAATTTAACACATTCAAAGACTTTTTATGGACCTACAGACACCCTTTATCAATTACAGGCCACCTGATTGAATCCAATTGAAACTGCATCATGGCAGACTTTGTCAAATCAGCAACCACTGCATTGTTTTCTAAGGAATCTATAGACAGTGTATCATGATGGAACTTGTGATTTACAGTAATAATTGTGCCATTAGCAACTTAGCTACCAAGCTAACTAGTTCAGAGAGCTATTGTGACCATGATTATGACTGACTGAAGCTTGCATGTTGCTGTGTGACTTAGTGTTTTGCTCATTTTTGCTCGGCAACTGCAGTAACTTCACCTAGCTCTGCAAGGAGTTACGATGCAGATAATCATCACTGTGCCACATTTTGGTGAGACAGATAAAAGCATGATTGTACACAACAAAGATATAAATATATGCACCAATTATTCAATTTAATCAGTAAAACAGCTGAAATGTAACCAAACACTGCAGATCTCTAATTCACAGTCTGGTTGTTATTTTTATAACCCTTCAGTTAAGGTGGTCCTAGAACAACAGCTCCTGATTCACATTCATTTGTATTGCGCTTTCATCCACTACACAAACATGTGTGCTTTCTCAGTTTCTCAACAGTCATCAAAGAGGTGAGAATACTGCTGCTTCTCACTCACACATCTCTGCCAGTCATAGGATTTGATCAGAAAGGATTTGATCACTGCCTCCTCATTTCCTCTTCATGTCCCCTCTGAGAAACGCAGACTCTAGAATGTACTGTAATCACTCATGTTTTGTTTTCCTCTAAAACTATGCCAGGTGCCATCATCTGCTATCCAAGAAAGTCAGCTCTAAGACATTTGTTTCTATTTTAAATGTGCAGTAAAAGAAAAGCTTGCATTTTACTCACTGGATAGCTCTAACCCTCCACAACCCTCACAGGCACAAATGGCCACATAAATCACACCAAATTCCCAATGATACAACAACCACACCAGAACAGATACTGAAAAAATCGCCAGTCTCCTGGGAGATGACGGGACGCACACTCAGTGTTGCCTGTGGATCAAAAATACCTCCACTAATTGCTTGGTTGCCGACAGCATTCTCTGTGGTGTGTTACTCCACTGTGCGCTGCAGTGTGTAATCCCCGGTAAGCTTGGTGGTAATGCAAGTTGTGATGGGATCGTTAGCTAATGTTTCGCTGAGGATTTTGCTGAAGTAACACAGCTCCACCAGTACAGCGGAGTGGAACCAGACAGATGGATGGGATTCTCACAAACCACAGAAGCCTAACACGGCCCCCAAATACACAGAAACACCAAGAATACAGAAATACATCACACTGTAGCAGTTAGAGAAAAGGGACTTCAAATACCAGGTTGACTGGAAATTCATTCAGTATTTCTAAAGTCTAAAAAACAAATAAATACAATTAAGTTGAATATTTCCTGTCAAAACTCTACGTTGCACTTATAAGTTCTGCACTAAAACTTTATAATGTCTCTTCCTGAGGTTTGAGAGTTTCAGGTCATAAGTCATTTTCTTTTCTCCCCTGATTTGCATTAATTAGACTGGACCTTTACATTATGTAAATGTGGAGCAGTCAGTGTGAAGTGCCTCCTACCCGAAACCCACCACACTGCTACCGCAATGCATACATTACATGGGAAATTAATGGGGAGCTTGCAAATGACATCGCCCTTTGAGATTGGTCAAAACATACCATTGGACTCCAGCCTTTGTCAGAAGACCTCCGAGGCCTCAGGGATACAAGGGGCTTGAACAGCTACAGATACAGCTACAGTATATATTCAAGTCAAGTGCTGGCTGAGAAAACATTTAGATCAGAGGCTGAAAACAGGTTAAGTTTTGTGAATTTGGGGCTTTGAGTAAATTACAACTGAAGGCTCGCTTCTCACACTGAAAAAGAGACCAAAAATTCAGCTTTTTACTTCCTTGATGTCGTAGAAAAACATCTATTTCCTGTTGCAGTAATAAACAGCATCTTTTCTTTCACTGAGGCTATGTCTCTGCCATAGATGGGAGCTAATAGTATTTGTTTGAAAGGAAAAAAGCAGCACATGGACTAAATTCATCCACAGTTCCACTGAAAATCAAGCAGCAATAAAACAGCTGGGACAAACACTGAAACAGGCCAGTCACTTAGCAACATTTCTAAAAATAATAATAATAATGATAATAATAAAAATAACAGTAATGCAACAAGGCTGTAAACAAGGACAATGAGCAGAAACAGCAGAATTTGAAAATACACTCTCCTCCTGCAGGTCTCCCTTCACCTCTCTGTCCTAAGCTCCTCCCATCAGACATGCACGGACATATGCACGCACTTTATACAGTAACCCGGTGTCCCTCCGCCCGTCACCATGTTCACACTGGAAGGGGAAGCGTCACAATATGACAATTGTCACACAAACAGTTGCTCCCGAGGCGCATTTCTCTGCGGGATCAGCAGGCGAATCTGCTGTCGGCTTGTGTGTGTGTGTGCACTTGACTCTCTCTCTCTCTCTGTTTAGACAGGTGGATTAAGTTAGCATTTTCTATAAATCTAGGAATCAGATCATTTATATCGTTTATCCTTTTTATTGCTCATTATAGATTAAGCAGTGTGTTTTCTTGCCAAATCCACTCACAGCTCACTGAAAACTATCGCCGCAGAGTTTGTCACTGTGGTGGGTCCAGTGTGAACAGCCCAACTTGTTAGAATGGACTTCCTTGTGTAGTGTGTGCTCATTATCACTCCCTGCCACAAATGACAGCTTGACTGGAAAGAGAGCAGGCAGCTGCTTTGGGTGCGAATGTTCAGGCAGCAGTTGTAGCAATCTGAATTCCCAAATTGCTGTGGGTAACAGCAGTCTGGTCCAACCTGTGTAACAGCAGCAACAGAAAGTTTGCTGATCTGGAGGGGAGTCAGAGCAGTCTGCTAGCTGAATTTAAGCTACTACAGTCACTGACTGAAGGTCTGTGCCTGTAAAGCCCTTTGAGATGACATCACGTTTTGATTCAAAGCTCTAGCTAGCTACATAAACATGCACTTGAAACTACATTTGTTTTATTTTGTTTACCGTCAGTCTCTCCTTTAGACCGTCTTTTTGACAAGTCCGTCTTTCTTCCTGAGTTGCTTTGTAATGTGGGCAGTTGTTGTCAATGCTGGAAGAGCAACTTTTTCTGCAGGACTCTTTGCAACTGAATAAGGCTTTCACCATCTGGGACGTGCATGCCCATCTGCATCTGTAGAAAATCCAACAGAAAAAGTCTCTGTTTTCTTTTAGTCCACTTGAATTACAATGTACTTAAAGGTTATTATTGGATTTTTGGACAATGATGCTAAAATAAAACTGCCTACACCAGCTTTAACATGACTAGTAATCATTAGTTACAGTCCTAACTGGTCTCTTTATTTTCCTCCTAAGGAAATCATTACTTATGAGGCAAACTTTGTGTCAGCCTCACAGGAAGCCATTTTTAGCTGCAGTGCGTACAACAGCAGTCTTAATTAATGTAGAGATGTAAAACATTACAAAGAGATGTTTAATGAATATCTGACATCAATGAAATGCTTAGAAATTGGTTACGTGGGGTTAAAATAACAACTAAAAGAGGCTATTTTTTCAGCAGCACTAGTAATGTCTCATAGCGCCCAGCTATGGAGTTTTAAAGTGCCTTACAATCACTTTCTCAAACTGAATTTGGCCCCTGGAGATGGCAGTGAGGAGAGAAAAGCAACTCAGGGCCCCGAAACCACCTCCGCCTTATTAAAATGATAAATGGTTTGACAGCCACCTTGGTGCATATCACATTTCTCCTGCATAGAGTGGTGCTAACAGCAAATGTAGTCCTCCCCCAAAGCAGAGCAGGTTACAGACAGGAGAGCTGCTGTTTTCTCGACGTGATGATGTTCCTGTGTAGAGACTATGTTACAGAGCCACACCATCATAGCAGACATCCCATTACACCAAACACACGATGTTCAACTGGGATTATTAAATTACTGTACACACAGACACGAGCTTGAAATTATGCAGAAAATCAAAAACAGACGTCTGGGACATACATCCTCATATCGCGCAATACAGACACTATTTCAGGTAGTGAGTTGGTGCATAGTAGATAACAAATTATTCTCCATTATGGTGATGTGTTCCTTGACAATGGGCCATTAGTGGAGGACGGCATGCTGTTAAGAATTCATCGACTGCCAGTTTTGTTTGCTCAGGGGAGGTCTGAGTCATTTGTCAGAAACAGAAGGTGTTGTCTGAAAACTCTTTGCTGGACTCCACAGGACTAGATGTCATTCAAGATGTCCCACTAAAACAGTTTTTTTCATTTTCGTATTGCATTAAATCAGGTGTCAAAAGTTTTGTTCCAGCAGCTCCTGTGCCTGAATTATCATCAATAAAATGTAATCTTTCAATATCAACCAGATTAGGGTTCAACAGGCCAATAGCTCGATGCCGACCACCATCAGGCCATTGTTTAGCATCCATAACCATCCATTAGCCATTTCATCAGTGTGTCCAGCAGTAGCCTGCCATTGGCCTTAATTGGTAGCTGTTCGGCCGACTGAGCATGTTGAGCTGGCGGTAAAGGTTCAGAGTCAGCAGTTTTACCCACAAGTCTCCTCTTTTTTTCAATTCTACCTATTCTTTCATTCCACAAAAGTAACATTTAACAGCAATGTAAAAACTGCATTGCCACTGAGTCAGTCACCACCTTCTATTTCCAAACTGAAATATCTTCACAACAACAACTTGCTACATAGTCATGAAATCTGGCGCATATATTCAAGGTGCCCAGGGAATGAATCCATATGAAACTGATAATCCTCTGACTCCAGCTTCACAAGGAGGTGAACATTTGTTGTATGCCCCTTCACTTTTCCATGGCTCTATCATCAAATTTTGATTTGTCCAAAACTCTGGTTTTTGACCAGATACCTGCAAAACAACTGACTTTTCCTATCAGAGATTGGCACACATATATAATACTTGCTCATTAAATGTTTCAAAAATGCACTTAATTAAAATACAAGTAATTTGTAATTTGATACATAGACATGCATTCTATACAAACTGACATCACATTTTAGGCATTTAGTAGCCTCAACATGAGTCTGAGCATGATGTTCCCCTACATCAAAAAGAAGAGCTTTGTTGAATTCCCACATAACAGATTTGAAGTTACTTAGTAGGATATTTTGGAGATGGGAGGCTAGAATATCAGGGGTGCATGCTGAGTGGTTCCTGTCAGTCAACTGCTTCATTTTCATGGCATGGTTCGAATCAGCTCAACTTGCTTTTCACGCCAGGTCCTTTTCTCTATTACGTTTTCCACTGCAGATAGTACACCCCTTAGTGCAGGTGGGATTCTCAGCTGAGAAACTGTCATAATTGACGTCATCTTCAACATGACACTTGCTGTGTCTGTAATGTATGCCATATAGGCTGCCATTTTTAAAAATTTTGATTGGGTGAACAAACAACTACTAATGGAAAACCAAAAAAAAGAGCATGTCAAGTTGAGTAGAGTTGTGCCATCCAAGCAATGGAAATAGGCCTACACCAAAAGTGACCATTGACTGACCGAACAGCCAACTGCCTTTAAGAGCAAAAAATATAAACACAGTGGAATAAGTAGACCTCTAACTTCCCCAACTTCACAAGTAAAGCAACAAATTACATGAGTACAAAAGACACAAAACAACACCATTAAAATAATCAATCACCTTTGTGTAACCTCTAACACTGCAGTGTGGGTAACACGAAATAAGGTAGACGCACACATTCTGTTTTAAATTACATAGTATTTTTTCAGTCCAGCAACATGCATATTACAAAATACTCAGAAGTAATTAAATATGTGTTTTAAATGCATTTAACTGAAATACTGCCTATCTCTGTTTCCCATCCACCACAGCTGTACTTTGTGTTTGCAGGCTAACACACAAAACATAAACAGGGAATCAACTCTAAAGGCTCTCATGCAACAAACTGGGTCTCTCTGGCTGCAGATAACTGAGGGATGTAACTGGTAAAGAAAAAAGGCAGGTAGGACAGCATGTGGCAACATTGCTGATACTCTTAGTTTACTAAAACCAGCTTAAGCACCCGCATAATGCTCACCTCCAACAGCAACAACCCTAAGTCTGTTCTGATCAGAGTTTCACTGCAAATTAATGAGGACAGAGATACACAATAAAGCAGGGGCATACTGGTCTCTCCACAGGCTGAAGTGTGCTTTTATTTATAGATCAAGTTCAATACAGGACACGCTCTCAGAAAGGCTGAGGAGTCAGTCATATGTGTATACGAGACGATAAAAAAGCCACCTTCGGGTGTCCTTGTACATCCCGCAAACATAATCTGTTTCAGAAGAGCAGATGACCTGCCTCACAGAGGTGAGATGTGTTCAGGAAAATGAACTCACGTTAAAGTGAAGGATGATTATACGGCACTTAAATCCAATAGTAAAGCCTGGACTGGCTGTCATAAGAAAGCAGGGTGGGTGAGAGCTTCTACATTATTGAGGTTGTGAGTGGGCAGCTGCTGTCACTGACACTTGAATGAATTCATACTGGTGAATTCTGGCATCCCCCGTACACCTGTAATGTTGTGTCTGACACTGACTTTTCCCAGAGAGAGCTGGCAAACCAAAAGAAAAATACCTCCCAAACTGTATTTTTCCAGCAACAAAAATACTCAATCACATGTAATTTCCCCAGAAATGTGTCACTCTGCCTGTCGGGGTAGCTGTATAACACCAGATTGTGTGTGGGGCACTGAACAGGAAGACAAGAGCAGATTTAGAGATTTAATTTCAAATCTGCTTTGTTATATCAACACACACACAAAATGATGTTGCATCTGTGCCTAAGGCCAGGGAAGCTAAATACTGCATTAACCAAAATCTTTTACATGTTACCAGAGTGAGCTGACAGCACAAGGTAAGTGTTCATTTTGTGCCTGTACACCTACGCTCTCCTTGATTGTGCACTGACATTTAGGCTCACGTAACCAACCCTGCTTGCTTGGGAAGGTAATGAAGGTAATACACCAGAAGCTTCCCATCATCGAGCTAAAGTCATCAAGTGTGATCATTTGAAATCTTAAAGGGACAGTTCACCAAAACAATCCAAAATGATTATCTTTCCTGTCACTTGTGGCGCCTTTTATCAGTCCAGATTGTTTTGGTGTGATTATCTTGAGTAACCCGGTCATGATTTCTGGAAAGAGACACTGATGTTGAGTTTTTTAAATGTACTTTTTTGATGCTTTGATTGCCAAAAGCTGAGTGCCATCTAGTTCCATTACATGTGAGAGAAGGCAGATATCTCTACAGCAGATATTGCCAACACTTGGCAACTCGAGATTTGTCCCTTTAAAGGATAAGCTTGAATATATTCTATACTTTTCTTAACAAATCTAATTAAAAAAACATTTCAGCCCATCTCTCAGTACTTCCTGACTTCCCTACCCCGTCTTTAACACTCAGCCCCAAACCCAATCTTCCATCTGAAGACACAAATCTTTTAAAACAGGGCACAAATATAGAATTTCATTTAAAAACAGGCCCAGTGATTTCCAGAAACAGCTCCGCGCTTTAGTTTTTTGCAAATGTCACTCAAACAGGAGTAAATAGTGAACATCTCGGGAACCGTTTTTAACTGCACTTTATGCGCTTTAGTGAGTATTTACAGCAGCGAAACGGTATATGTGGGATTAACTCAAAATAAACTACAGAGCCCATGTTTATCGTAAAGAGGGAGTGTGTCAGCCAGTGCAACAGTGTGGCTCATTGATGTGCTTTTGCTTAGATTTCTCATTTACTGCTAACAGCACAGTGTAACTATGGATGCACATACATAAGGATGAGTGTGGCATAATTAATAGAATGTGATTTACTGCAGAACTATTTTATCTATCCTCCTACATTTTAACAGAGCCCAGTCCGTCCCTGCTGAGAGGACATAAAGATGCAAACCTGTTTTCACTACCCTGAATGAGTAGCTGATCTAACCTAACTTCACAGGCAGAAAAACAAAAAACAAAATCAAACACACAAAAGGGGTGAACATCTTGCATTAGATCATAATCTTACGAAAACAAGCAACTTCTTTTTCTGTGTTACTTATAAAACCTGATTGATAATAAACTGAAACACTGGATTGAAATCAATAATGAAGCATCAGACCAAAACCAGTTAGTGTCGACTGGGAAAGTGGTCACTGACAAAGACCTTTGGGAATCTCAGTGTTCAATTCAATTTGTCACAATTTGATTTAGAACTGCTTCTCAATTAAACTAAAACACCGTGCTATCATGTTTATAGTTCACTGAAATGCGGCTGGAGCTGTTAAGCTAACTGGTCTTGATCCCCATCTGACCAAAAACAAACCACCACCGCTGACTAATGTCTTTTGTTGTCTCAGAGTAAGCAGGCCTGTGCTATAACAGCACAAGTGGCTGCGTTGGTGTGGGTGTTAATCTCTATAAAGAGATTCTCCATATGTTTGCATAATTCTGCATATGTGTGCAGAGCCTGTAGGCGACGGGACAAGAGTTTGGTATGGTGAGCGTAAACAGCCTGCGAGCAGTCTCAGAACTTATCAGCTATTGTTTGACAAAGATTGAGCTTCAAATACTTGAAACATATGCATTCATATGCAGATATCTGTTTATAGAGATTAGATGAAATGACCAGCACATAAGTCTTGGCTCGGACATCTTCTGGCCATATCAGATGAGCCCAAAATATTGGCCCTCACCCCCCGAGGCTTATCATCGTCAAGACTGAGACATGCAGTAGAATCCAGGAAGTCGAGTTTGGGTGACCATCACAATGACTTTAAAGAAAACTGTAGAAATACTTGGTTTATGTCACAAAGCAATCCAATCCGGATTTCTTCGTCATAAGTTCAAGGTCCACACAGTTAAAAATAAAAGCTCTGTGCCAGAAATTCACTGTAGTTTAATATAAACTTGACACATTTGGTAGTTACTTGTGGTCCATTCAGGATGGACCTGCGACCCACTTTTGGACCACGACCCACCAGTTAGGGACCACTGATCTAGATGACTTTACTGTAGGTCCACCGTTTGTTTTTTTTAATCCATAAATCCAACATGTAAGAACCATGAGATGCAGTTGAAAGCTCCTAGCTATTGAGTGGTCCTTTGATCTTGGAATACTTTATTACATAACAAATGAGACTTAACAATGTTCGAGGGGCATTAAATCATATGTTCGCATAATAGGGCAAAAGAGGCCTACTTTGGTTTTAATCTTTAGTAAGGATCACAAACTCAGAAAGGGCTTTCTTGAAGATAGGCAGGCAGGTACTGTAGCTGCTGTAGGTCAACAGATGTCACATTTTACATAGCCCATAATTGCCATTTAAAAAGATTACCCATAAAATCAAATCATGTTCTTTTCCAAAATGAGATTTGAGCCTTTTTCATTCTACAATAATGACTCTAACATCAAAGTAACACCCATTACATATTACTACTGCAGTTGTAAGAAAGATGAATATCAGGTTTTTCCAAAATTATCACGATGAATTATTGAATGAAGCACTTCAATTATTCCCACTGAGCAGAGAGTAAAGGAGGACAGAATAGCCGCTGATGAACGGTTCGAAGACCAGGCAGAGCCCATAATCCTTCAGTCCCACCCCCTGGAGGTCGCTTGTTATTCTCGTGGGAAAGGTCCTTTGGCTCAACAAAGAGACAGGTCAAACGTGAAGGTAAAAGACGGGAGCCGTGGTGAGAAAGATAAAACTGCTCAGGCGTCACATAGATCCTGAGATATTATCTTGATGGATAACTCAATACCACAAGCTGACAAAGAGCTTTAAAGACAGGCTTGCACACTCCTTTTTTTCTCCATCTGCATTAAAAGAGGAAAGACTTCTGTAAGCTTCTCCAGAGATCCGCAGGGACGACATCCAGAATGACACACAAGCCTTTTAGAAAAATAAATAAATAAAAATAAATAGAGAGAGCAACTACTTTATCCTGTATGGTGGGTTTATCTATTGATTTCAGCCTTGATTTCTGTATCAAGCCTGAACCTTTATATATTTTGCAAGCTTTTATCGAGCATTGCAAGAACACTCCAGCTGAAAACCTCAGACTTCAGTGTTTGATACACTGGAGTAGCTGTACGGAAGATTAATAACAGCAGCAGTGAGTGGCAGCCGTTGTTTAAACCATGGCTTAATTGGCTCATGGAATAGGCCATATTGTGCATTTGTTAACCTTTAATTTACCCAGAGGGGGTTACACTGACAGGCTCTGTTGCTACAACACGCTACATCACATTCACAAGGCAGCAGCAAAGACCTCTACGGGGCTGTCTAGTGCTCGGTGCCTTGCTAAAGGGCACATCAAGGGTATCTGAAAATAGAAGGAATAACCTTTATTATATGTTATCTCTGCTGTTACATGACTAAAAATATCGCCCATCTAAAAACAGGTCTTCGCTAACCTCCATGCTTCTAACTGTTAAAAAAACCTGTTACTCCACATACTCCACAGGAGCTTATGTGATAAGTAATTAACAGCAAATGTGAATAGCTGAGTGCATGATGTATCAGTGTGAATCCTACTGAAACCTGCTTCATTCTGCTGTCATTCACACCATTGCTCTGAGCATCACAGCTGAGTACAACTCTTTAATCCACCATAAGACTGAATGACAGTAAGCACAAACATAACAATAGACGATATATTTTGCTGTTCTTGACACTTTTGTCCAGTCACTCATACTGTCACTCCTCTTCTTCCTTCTCTTGTGTTCTTTAAGTGTAGTTTTGGCCATTGTTTCTACAGGTTATAACAACATTGTGCGTAACAAAATAACTCATGTGATCTGGGAACCCAGCAGCATCACCACAGCAAGGTCAAACAAGGCAAAAAACACAAGTTGTAAACACAGATTATATAAATAATTGGTTTGTGGACTGCCCTTTTGAAGCCTGGCATTTCGGCCATCACTATCTAGTATTTTTGGAGGCAGAAGTGATCATATTTGGACAAGAGGTTAGAGCTGTGGAGGAGCGAGGGGTGGATCTGACTGAGAAGCTGAGGATACTAACGGCAGACAGCCTTTCACTCAAGTGGCCCCACCCTAAAATATGCGTAACTTTGGGTCTTAATAAAATGTAGACATTGAGTGAGACATTAGAGACATTAAAAAAAATAAAAAATAAAAAAAATAAAACATGTACAGCTGCATGAATGTTTACATTAGCTCTAGAGACCACAACTTTTTTTGTACCGGGCTGTAGACATGTTTATTTATGCTGTAAAGCTGGAGTTTTTAACATGGATGTCTATGGGAATCTACTCTGTTTTGGACACAGCCTCTAGTGGCCATTTGATTAACTGCAGTTTTTCACGCCTTAGCAATGGCTTAATTTTTTTCAGCCTCAGAGGTTGCGTTTGCTCCTAATGTAACATAATGTCATAGGTCACATACATTAACTGTCGTACGCCACTTTAATAGTATGCTAGACATACTACCACACTACGTTATTATTAAAATAACTCGTTTGACTTTTGTTTCTGTGTGGAAAATAAACAGCGGGTGAAAATTCGTTTGTTTACCCATTCACCTTCTCTCCTGCCCATCTTATGGGGACGCTCTCATTCTTTATACCAAAGCAGTTGCTCAGAGCATCAACAAATGCTAAATGGTGCCTAAGTGCATCTGTATCTGACACTGAGGGCCACAGACCAAGCATCAACGAGCTGGAAGCCATTAAGAAGCTACAATTGTTTGTACTTTGCGGCTGTTTCAGCTCAAATTTGACCCATATCTATTGAAATGGATTTTACATCCACCAGTGTGTATTAAACAAAGGAGAATTGTGGTTTTAGGGAATCTTGAAACTGTACATGTCACATTCGCCAGGTTCCCACCACCATAGCTACCTGTTGTTCTTCAAAGTGTCACAGAGGAATGTTGACACAGTGTAAGAGTAAAACAGCACAGGCACAATTGTCCTGAGTCCTGTAGTGACACATACAGTATGGGTACATTAGAGTTGTGTATTTACACTGCAGTTAAATACCTACAGCTGGTGACAGTCTGCTCTGATCTTCTGACTGCTCATGTTTCTTGCCCGGTCCAACTTCTCTTTAGCAATTAACTTGGTGAGTCCAACGGCAACCAGCATCTCTTGTCTCCCTCCCCAGCCCCCCTCCTGTTCTGTTATCTGTTAGCACATGGTGCAGGAAGGAAGAGAGTGGAAGTGCCATATTGAGTCTCACAGGACATCTTACATCACAATCCTCATTAGAGCCGAGTTCTCCCTCTCCCTCCCTCCCTCTCTCTCTCGCTGGTGCTGACAGACATCCACACCTACCCAGCTGGATGTTCACCAGTCACACATCACACTCACACACGGAACATGCTGGGCACACACGCAGCAGAAGTCCAAGACTAGGCTGCAATTAATAATGGATCTAGCAGACACACACACACCACAGCTGCAATCAAATGTCCTTTGTAGGGCCATGAACTGTCAACCACGGTTTATATACTATATCTCTTTCAAAGTGTGTGTGATGATCAGCAGGGGCATGCCAGGAAAAGAGCACGCAGGCAGTGAAGCTGTGAGTTCTGATGCTGTATGCACCTGTGTAACATGCCCGCACTGCGAGCAGAGACTGTTCTTATTCTCTCCTGTAAGCAGCTTGTTGCAACATGCACAGCTGCACCAGCTTATGGATAAACATTCTCTCTCTCTCCCTTTATGATTCCCCCCCTCCTCAACCTCCAGTCTCACCTCAAAAGAGTATCATATATTTGTCAGGATTATACAGCTTTAAGAAGTGTGGAATGTCATTGTTCCTTTACGAGCGCTTGTACCTCCACTTTCCTCTCTCAGCTGTTGCCTGCAGCTTGATGTAGCACCCCGAGATGGAGTTAGGAAAGCGGGTGAAAGGAGAGATAGCACTAAGTGTATATGACACGTTTATTCCATCTGTATTGTGTATGCTGGCCTACATTTCATGTCAGGCAGCTAACACTCCGGAGGCCTCATTTAAATTTAATGCAAATCATTTAAATACACATTCAATCCCATGCTGAGTTTCCTAACAGATAATTTATGCATGTAGCGAACTGCTAACTTTGTAATAAAGGTATTATTAATAAATAAGTGACCGGCACACCTGGTGCTCTGTTATGATGTCTGTGCACTTTGTATAGAAGATTTAAAATGCCTGAAGGAAAACAAGTCAAACAAAGAATTAAAATAAAATATAACCATACCCATTGGTAGCTTTGTCACCTTGTACCTATGCCAATCCTCAATGCCTATGTGCAGTTTCACATAGATTGACCACGTCAGTGAGTAGAAAAACATGGGACAGAGTGACTGACTGACGGAATGACACACCGACAGTTTTGATTATGTGATTATGTACAGCATACCATACCATGACTTAGTCATACCAAAAACTAGAAAAAACAAAACAAAAAAACATTGGGCCACAGGGGGAGCCACAGCGATCGGTTGCATTTTAGCCATTTTTAAGCATTTTTCTGTTGTTATAGCGCCACCCAGTTGCCAATTAGACTTAAATTTCTCCAGTCACCTTGAGGTGTCCTGTTATACATATCTAGTATAGTAAAAGTCGATATGGCGGTTAGGCCTAGATAAGAAATTAGCTCTCTAGCGCCCCCATTTTGTTTGATGGGGTCAATAATGGAGGGGTCCCCTCAGATTATGTGTGGTCATATGCCTACAAAGTTGCGTGGTGATGGGTGAAACCCTTGAGATGTTATACACCTTTATGTGATGAGCCACGCCCTCCACAATATTCATTGCCGTATAGAAGCTCAGTTTTAGTAAGTTTTCCAACTTTTGCCAAGAGGGAACTTTAGATATTGGTCCCTAGATTATGTTCACCGAGTTTCATGCAGATCGGTCAAACTTCCTAGGAAGAGATCGATTTTAAGTGTTTTTCAAAAAATTCAAAATGGCAGAAAATCTATAACCGGAAGTTATGGGTTCTTGAGGCAAATGTGTTCCTCATGAGGAGAGGCATCTCTGTGCAAAGTTTCATGTCTCTATGACATACGGGGCATGAGATATGCCCATTAAAAGTTTGCAATTTCAATCAGTTGCTATAGCGCCCCCCCCTTTGGCCAATTAATGTAATATTGCTTCATTCGCATCCTCCCATGACCCTCTACCACTGTGCCAAATTTCACATGGATTGACCAAGTCAGTGAGGAGAAAAACGTGGAACAGAGACACACAGACACACCCACAGACAGAGTTTTCGTCATTATATTGTAAGATATGCAGTTTTATTTATATTTCTTTTTCTATACTAACTGAATCATAATTGCTTTTTTGTGCTTTTTGCCTTCAATAATTGTTTTTCACTGTGACATGAATTATCCATGCCATACATTAAAATCATCACAGAAAACAAAGTGAAGACGTGAATTACATGTCAGTGTTTCAGTGTTGTTAATGATGACAATGTTTGATTTTCTTTTTAAAATCTTCCTTGAGTTATGCTTTAATGTGCACCACTGACTACCTCCCCCACAAAGACTGGCACTGAAGTTGGTCCTGAGCGCACTGCAGAGGCAGACCATTAACATATGCAGGTAGAAATATGAGAGAGTCTCCAGGGATCAGAGTTTGTTGCTTTCATATTTCCCTATTTCCCTGCTCTCTCCATCTCGTTTCCCGAAAACAAGTTGGCTCATTAATGCACATAAGACAGCAGCGACTTCATTATATAGCCCACATCTCTGTGGTCTGTATGGATGGAGGGTTGAGCAGGAACAAAAGACACGGCAAGGAATTCAGACATACAGAGAAGACCCCTGAAGTGAAAGACTGACAGAAAGCTGTATTGATAGCCAAGGAGATTCAGGGTCAACCCCGTCTTGCTGCACACCTACACACATTCAGTGCCCACGCGGATAATCCCGATACTGACACACAAACCGAACAATGCAGCCCTCCGCTTGTCAATTCCATTCCCTTCTTCTCAGATCGACCTCAGACGGATTTCTCTCATACCCACAGAAAGAGCCGAGTTCTGATCTGTCTAGCCCTCATGCTCTCTGCTACGGCACAAAGCCTATGGTTCCGCTGTTTCCTATGAGGACCTGCAGATGCTGTAAGCCAATTACAAGCTTCACTGACTCCCAGGCTTCTCCATTTGAAAGTGTGTTCTAAAATGAGCGTGACAAATATAGAAGATTGGTGCAGCTCATTTCCCGGGGCTGCAGCAGCAGGGCAACAGTGTAATCTAGTGATGAGAAGACCGCTTCTTTTAAGTAAGCAGGTTTGTGCCGTTCACCCGCCATTAGTAAACTGACTTACGAATCACTCGTTCCCCCACTCTTTAATTTCATTATATAAACAAGCAAAAGAGATGTCGAAGAGAATATAGACTGATAAAAGATGCAATGAACGTACATTTTGCACAAGTGAGCTTAGTGATAAACTCGGCAACAATAACCTAGCAAGATAAGATGGTTTATTGCCATGATTTAGGGGTAAGGGTAAGGTGGGCCATTTTAACTATTCTATCAAACATTTAAGGAGAATCTCTAAGGCCATATTTTTCAGGGCCAAGCATAACATTGCAGACTCAACTCAACCCAAGACCTCAACTCTGCTCCACTGTTTCTTAGAAAATCAATAGGTTATCCCACTCTTTTTTACAGACACAGTGGCCCTGTTACTCATCTGTATAAGACTTTCTTGGAAACAGAGAAGTGTCACATTTGGATATTTCCACTGTCTTTCACAGAGCCGAACTGTAATTCAGGTTGACAATATAAACAATATAAACGCCGATTTGGGGTAGAAATGTTGCCTCGATTTGACAGTTATAGACTTCAATATACTGTTAACAAGTTACAATGCTAGACAAATCACAGAACAGAGGGGATTCTGAACAATCATATGGCAGTCTTTTAGGAATGGACAGCCCACCTCTTATCACAAAGGGTTTGCTTGGCAGCTAAACGCGTCACATGCTGTTGTCTCAGTGTCTGAAGTGGGTAGTTAGATTGATGACATGAGTGCCACTTCTGAGGAGACTTTCTGAGGAGAGAGCAACAGCTCAAGAGTCACTTACGCCTACGCCTACCTTAAAGAGCTGTTGTCGTCAAATGAGGTCAAACAATATCGACGGAGTAAAGGCTTCTTTTGTTTTACTTTTCTTACTTTACTTTTTAACAGAAAACTTTTACAGGTTCAACAAGCCACTACCTCTTGGACTCCTCCCAGCCTTGCATACACCAATCAGCCAAAACATTAAAACCACTGGTGGGTGAAGTGAATAACATTGATCATTTTGTTACAGTGCAATGTCCCAATGGGAAACCTTTGGTCCTGCATTCATGTGGATGCTACTTGACATGCTCTACCCACCACAACACTACTGCAGACAAAACACACACCACCTCATGGCAACAGCACTTGTCGATGGGCCACTGCTACTGCGGAGTGCCGCTGCCATATAGGGGGGTACCTGGTCTGCACTGGTGTCTGGGAGGGTGGAACGTGTCTGGTGGCCACATGAATGTCAGAACTCAAAGTTTCCCAACAGAACATTGCACTGTAACAAGATGATCAGTGTTGCTCACTTCACCTGTCAGTGGTTTTAATGTTTTGGCTGATCGGTGTATGATTTTGGATTCATACTATCAAGATTAAAAAGCTTAAAACACTCCTGCTTGCACCTCATACTATTCTTGGGTATTTTTCAGGTTCTGAATCCACGAGTACATTTTAAGCTTAAAGGCTGGCAATGCTTAATATTTTTCTTATTGACAAATTTAATGAAAAGACCAAAACCAGCAGAGAATTAATCGTACTAACAAGTATTTTCTGAGTATGTGAAGCCTGATAGATTACCATTACCATTCCCGTGTTCTGTCAAAAAAAAACATCAATGAGTCATACTTTCTACTCTTGCTTCACTAACGTTTGCTTAAAACTACAGTGTCAAGCAGTTTTAAGAAATTATTTTGCTTTCTGAGAAGTGAAAATAAATAGTCAGGACATTTCTAAAGATTCACATCTTAATCAGGAATGAATGAGCTTCTGTGTGGGTGCCACAGGCATGGGTTCCCAGTTTGAGGCAAAGGAACAAGTCCCCTGTTGGTTTAGATTTAAGGGGATGCACATGACACATCCCCTAAATATTTATAACATGTACATTTGTCTGATAAAACTAGCAGAGGACTTTTATTTTGACAAAAATTAAGACATTTACACCACAAATAGACGCAAAAAGGCAGAAAAAATCATCAGAATGCAGAAAATGAAGTGTTTGATGCTTAAAATTTTCTGTTTCATCTCTCTCTAAAAGTCAAAACAAAACCTTCACCCTTCGAGTCACCACTTTAATATTTTTTTTACCTATTACATCGAAAGAAATTACAAATATTTTAAGGAAATTGGATGCATTGCTTTTGCACACACAGCAGTGGGGTCTGTGGGACCCCAAACAATGAGGAAGTCAATGTCAACGCAAAAAGAAGAGACAGAATGACACATAACCATACACGGACACTGCACAAACCCCAGTCTAAGACATTGTTAGGTCTTTTCATGGGATTTATTGATTACTTTACAGATTACTTACCATACATGGTCGGTGCAGTCTGGTAAAACTACAGAAGGCTGCCGAACTGTACCACTGCTGTTGTAGGCTTCCCCAGTCGCCAACCAAAGCCAACTGCCAGACACTTTCTGATGGAGACGGCTTGCCGACATGCTGAGACAGAGTTTTTGTGAACACAGACCAAGACACTAGAATGTAGCCCTGGACATGCTGTGGAAGAACTGGTACTCCATGAAACCCTCCACATCATGGCCACACCATTCCTGACTCCTCTCCTGGCTACAACCACTCCTCTCTCTGCACAGAACTACCAGCAATAGCTGCTAATAGAGCGAGTGGACTGAAAGCTCATTTGCATGAGAGCCCCGTTATCCTGAAAACAAACACCCATTGCCCAGAAGTGCTATTTCTCCAATTGTGCTACACACTCTCACAAACAGTAGCACATGGCTAATTATTGTGAAGAATGACACCGTCAGACCTTCCTACTAAATCATTTGTGAGACGAAGCTTGCACCTCGATGCCTTTTTATTTTTCCCCAAATGTTTAGCAAAAGTGACATTTTTGGTTGTTCCATCAAGCATAATGTTATTGGTTGCATGTGAGGTGTTTTAGGTCAGAGATCCATTTACACTGATCTCAGATACAGGTCACTATAAATGTGAACAGTCGAGGCACAAAGATTGGACCTGGGGATATAATAAGAATTGAGCATTAAGCCCTGTAATGTGAATGTAGCGTAAATTATACTGAGATATTCTAATTATCATTATCAACTGATAATCGTAATGGGTTGCTTGCTCAGAGTACCATAACTTCAAATATTTATAATTATACAGAATAATGTGCATTTATGACCAATGTCATGTCATGTTGACACAACAACGGTATTTAATGACGTAGGAGTAGAGGTTACCAGTTGCCTCTCTGTCAGCTCTGCTAAATTTGTGCTAACTTTATGCTCTTGTGTCTATTTTGCAAGTGTGTGGTGGTGCTTTGCCCTCAACCAGATGTGGAAATCGACTCATCAGTCTGTAAACTCTCCTTCCGCCAACTTCTGCTAGCTAGCCAGGTCGAGGTTTTCAAATGTAAACATTGAGAAAAGACTGAGAAGATGGGCGACAACCAAACTAGCATCCTGCTAGCAATTGTACAGGAGGTGGAAAATAAACTGGACAACCTCCGTGCAGCAGCACTTTCCAAAAAGATATCAGAAACAGTAATATCCACTGATTTACCAAAACGTGGCTAAATCCTGGACAGTGCTATTCAACCAAGTGATTCCTTTTTTTTCATGCTGATCTGACAGAGCAGAGGACTCTAGTGAGAAAAGGAGAGAAGGCATGCACTTTATGGTGAATAAGGACTGGTGTGTGGTAGGAATGTGAGGTGCTGTCCTGTTCCTGCTGTGGATCACTGCTATACTGTTTAAAGGTGGCTATAGAGCAGTGCTGCCTGTGTTTTGCCAGGAGCGACCATACAGCTGTCTTGTTGGGGTCGGGATGTGTGGACAGTTCAATCATTTAATAACCAGAACCATTCAGAAACATGGATAATGATAAAGCAGCAGCCAACAATGTAAGAATATGCAAAAAAAAAAAAAAGACTTAATTACAGTGCACAAGTTAAAGGAGCTTATGGGTTAACATTTCATTGGAGTTGTACCTTATGTACTTCCATGTGGCAAAAAAATGATTGATTGATTGATTGCCTTGATGATATCGCAAGAAATTTTATCACTGGCATTGTCCAGTGCACAATGAAAACATCATTATCAACAGATTTGTCCTGACTGCCAGAACCAGCAGACATCTCTACATCTAGAAGACATGAGGCAGAGGCTATGCATACTGAATGTCACCATTGAGGAATACAATCAGTCTGTACAGTGGACTTTCGTGTCAAAAGGAATTTACTGTGATGTTGATTCCATAGTCTGAGACACATACACACACGCAAATGAATGAACGCCCCATGAATAGGGGAATGCTTATCACCCAAAGACAACCTCCACATTTGGCAGCACAGCGATGAGGCCTCAAGCACATCCACATATATCTTCAAAACACAGATCATGTTGCTCCATCTGAGCTGTATTCATGTGCATATACACTTGTGTGTGTGTGTGTGTGTGTGTGTGTTTGTTTATCCATAGATATGTGTGTGTGTGCTCCCCTCTTTGTGTACGTGCACTCCAACATGTGGCTTCGCCTGTGCCTAAATTAGTGTGTTTAATTTTCCGCTCCTGCCTATTTAAGCAGACATCTCTTCGCCAGCCATCCAGAACATTACAGTTGTTTATCTTCATATCCTAAGCTCTCACAGTCCTAAAGAAACGCTCTAATGACCCTAAGCGTTCAAATGGAGTGAGCTCGTATGAAAATAATTACAAAACAAAGCCTTGTGTGGAACCGGTAATGCTTCAAGGCCATAAGGTAGAAGAAATAAATAGAAAAGAGAGCTGAAGAAATAATCAGCACTCCTGTTTTTACCTTTATTAAATCCTTATCATAATAGATGTTGACAGGTAGGGTTGGAAACCACGAGACTGGGGGCCCCCTCTTTCCTTGTGGGGGCTGCAAGGGTACGTCATGGCCCAGTCTGCATGGTAAAATTATACTGTTTTTGTCAAAGGAGCCTGGTGGCTTTGAAGAGAGCATAGATAACAGCTTCAGCTCTCTGTCAGAATGGGCTGTCTTAAGGCAAGATAAAGAAGTAAAAATATAGCATACACTTAAACTGACATAAATGTTTTACGGGGGCCTTTTTTAGGTGGCTTAAATATTTTTTGCTGCTGCCGTAGCGTCCATGGAGGTGTGCAGACCGCCATCAAATACACTGGCTTTAGGTGGGTGGTTTGTTCACATGTCAAACTAAACATGTGATTTTGTTGGAGGAGGAGATAAGACAATGTGCAGGCAAGTAGACACACACACACACACACACACACACACACTTATCCCCCTGCGTTTTCAGTGCCTTGGGCATTTTTAGGGGTTCAGTAGGAGAACATTATATGTACACTGGCTCCATGAAAAGCTAAGCAGCCAAAGGCAACACACTGGGCTGTATGATCAATACTGACATGTCTGTGTGAGGCCTGAGGAGAGAGAGACACACACACACACAGGAGAGAGATGAGGTAGGGAAAGGGTGATAAGGAGGGAGCACACCAGAGACAGGGGAGTAACAGGGAAGGCGGCAGAGAGAAATTGAAGCTGGAGAAAGACAGGGAGATATGAGGTATGGGTGATGTGGTGGTGTTGGGAGCAGTGAAACCTCTGGACTCCCTGGGGGAGCAAAAAGAGGCTAATAAGGCTACAGAACTTTAAATCATTTGCCACACAGTCACACCAAATGCTGAGGACTGATCTGATATATAGGACAATAAAATATAATATAATTCTTAATATTAATGAATACTTCATCCTTGTCTCAGAGCTATATCTTTTCATATTCCACCATACAGTATATGTGTCTATGGATCACTGACTGGGTCCACCAGGTACAGGCCCAGGGGCTTGGAGTGTTAGGGGCCTCTTGCGTATCTTGATCTAGAGCCTCTGTTTGACGTGACTAACAAGACACACAAACTCACCACAAAGAAATACAAAATGAGCACAAAGAGACTGAAACCAACAGCAAAGACACTCAAAACAACTACAAAGAGCGAGAAAATGACTACAGTGAGACATAAACTGGCCACATAGAGACACGTAATGACCACAGAAACCTCAAAACAACTACAAACAGACTCAAAACAACTACAAAGACACCTACAATGACCACAAAGAGCCTCATAACAACCTCAAGGGGACCACAACTACAAAGAGACATAAAATGAACAGAAAAAGACACAAACTAACTACAGAGAAAAAAACTGACTACAAAGAGACACAAAATAACCACAATTAGAATTGCCACATCACAGTTGTTTGCCTCTGTGAACCCGTCAAGTTGCAATGGATGCTTCATGCATACCTTTTCCCTGGCAGCACAGCAGGTCTCTATTACAATGCAGTTTCAAGGTGGACACCCAAGATTAGTGTCACCAATTCAGTATCTTACCAAATGTCTTTCCTTCTGTTCTTGAGTTATGACCTTGAATAATGGCCATAGCAGTGTTTTTGCAGAATATTATGATGTCACAGTAAAGTTGACCTTTTGGATATAAAATGCAATTGTGTCATCATGTTATCATATTAGACATTTGTGTGATATTTTGTCATAAATAGAAAAGTAACTCCTGACTTTTGGCCCAAAACAGGTTTTGTGAGGTCACACAGTGACCCTGACCTTTTACTTCCATTTGTGTTACATTTAAAGAAATTCCACCAAGGCATTGTTGAGATAGTGTTCACAAGAATAAGACGGATGAATAGTCATAGTTACCCTGACCTTTGACCACCAAAATCTAAGCAGTTCATCTATGAGTCAGAGTGGACATTTGTGCCCAACTTGAAAAAGTTCCCTCAAGGTGTTCTTGAGATATAATGTTCACAAGAATGAGACAGATGAGGTCACAGTGACCTTGACCTTTGACCTATTACCATCAAAAACCAATCATTTCATTGTTAAGTCCAAGTGTTCCAAATATGAAGAAATTCCCTCAAGGTGTTTTTGAAATACTGTGCTCACGAGAACTGGATGGACGGACAGACAGACAGACAATCCGAAAACAAAATGCCTCCGGCCACGACTATCATCGGCACAGAGGCACAAAACAACAAAATGTCCACTGTGATCAAATCAAAAGTGGGCTGCCTTTGATCCTTTAAAACACCTACCAGAGGAGAAAATGAAGCAAATTTTCTTGCTGCAATGCTGTTGCACAGTTCTCTCCTTTTCCATGACCGAAAACTTTTTGTGGTGGATCAGTTGTGGGGGTGGGGGTGTGTTTGTTGGGGGGTGATTCAGTGATGATCGATGACGAATGTAGGATGGAGATTAGCACAGGGAGAATGATAGATCAAGAAATAATAGTCTGAATTACTGAGCTCTCATTCCCCTGTATAATAAGCATTTAACTGTCAGAGCATCACAATGGAGACACAGACTCACGACTGTTTAACTGCTAATTTCAGCCTTGAGAGAAATGAATTACTTCATACAATTAAATTGGGTCTGACATTTACTAATTCAGAATGCTGTTCCTTTGTGGATGAAAGTAAAATAATTTAACACAGAGCAGTCAATAAGTGTTTGTACAGTGACACCGTTGTTTTAGCTCTGTGTTGCAGCTTTGAATTTGAAATGAAAGAATGACTAAAATATTGAAGTCCTGACTTTCAGTTGTTTGAAGATGTTTATAATCCCACCTGATTTGGGGGCAAATACAGCAGCGCACTGATCCTATACATGTAACAAAACAAAACTGAGGGAGTAGGTTATTTATAAAAACGGCTAAAATTCTTACACTCCTCACATCACTGCTGTGATACCTTATGGACGGCAGTTCAAGCATTAAGTTCGTCAAACATGAATGACTGACAACTAACACCTTAAAACCAGTATTGTGTGTGTCTCTAGCAATTCACAGAGGGACACGGATTCATGGAGAACCAGTGATAGGATGATGCAACGTATTTGCAATGTTGTAATTCCCTTTCAGGCACTGCTGCCAGCTTACATGAGACAAATTTGTACAGTCAGTTTTCTCTCTTTAATATTCAGAAAGTTTTTCCTCAACTCCAAATCAAAAAGCTGCTCATCAATTTTGTCTGGTCTCGAAATATTTTCCCTAAAGGAATGGTTAAGCATTTTGAGAAATATGCTTACTGGAATTCCTGCCAAGAGTTAGATGAAAATAACGATACTACTCTCATGTCTATTCATTCAGTATGAAGCTACA
This sequence comes from Epinephelus awoara, assembly GCA_035609425.1. Taxonomy (NCBI): domain Eukaryota; kingdom Metazoa; phylum Chordata; class Actinopteri; order Perciformes; family Serranidae; genus Epinephelus; species Epinephelus awoara. The sequence goes on along the minus strand of CM069301.1, from coordinate 30,563,686 downwards.
GCCAGCAGCCAGTTAGCTTAGCTTTAGCATAAAGACTGTCAGCAGGAGGGAACAGCTGGCCTGGCTCTGTCTGAAGGTAAAAGAATCCACCAGAACCTCTAAATATCAGGGATGCCGAACATGTTCCATCTTGTTTTTGGTTTCACAGGGAGTTACAGGCTGGAACTACTTGTTGGCAGTGCAGTGCTTTTACAACATGAGCAACAGGCAACAAGCAAAGACTCTTGGTTTCAGCACTATACACCATCCACACCCACCGCAGTGGGAAGGCTTCTGCAAGCATGAACTCCCAGCCAGTAACTTTCTAGTTTAATCATTGCCTTCACCTGCTTCCAAACATATACTGTATACACTCCCTGTTTACATTTTCTGTTTGCTGAGTCTCGGACTTCCTTTCATGCATGGGTAGCTTCCATGCCATAGAACACAGTCAGGGATGATTCAGTTAGCCTTGGTAACTGATCTTTTTTTTTTTTTTTTGCAAGAGAATAAAACTCATGAACAGATCATCAGACTCCTGTCTCTCATTGTACAAGGGTCCTTCCTGCATTCTTAGATTAAGAAGCCACTTTTCCCAGCCAAGAAGTAAGCTGTGTCTGAAATCAAGACCAATTTACTATATAAAACACCCCACTGTCCACCTTTTGACGTGAATGTCAAAGTATATACTATATAGTGCCCTCAAAAATTCAATCAATGGAATGACAAAAGTTTCCGTGGCATGCACAGTACACCACTTTCTAAAAACAACAATGGCCCAGTGGAATTAATTGCATTTCATAGAATTAAATTCCAGCTGTTCCACACTACAGCTTGATGATGCAGTAAGATGATGAGTCAGTAGGGTTGGGTACTGGTACCTGGAATTCAGTATCAGTACCCAGTGGTACCTTTTTTCCAGTACTTTACTTCTTCTGTAATTAATAAAATGTGATTTTTGAAAAAGCTGCAGGGATAACATAGTAGACTTAAACACATTTCTGCTCCTCTGCTCTTTTATAACCACACATAGAGGTTATCTTCCGTCTCTGTCTATCTGCTTGTGTGTATGTGTCTGCTTGCCCAGCAGTGATACCAGGCTATTACTCAAACAATATAGAAAAGAAAATGGACCAGATGTCAGCACTATCACGGCAGATCGGCACTGCAGTGATAGTTAAAGCTCACTGTGAAGCTGATGGTGCAGCTGTAAAGCTCAGTGTTCTGCTTCCTGGCTTCGGGACACCTCAGCCTCCTGTCTGAAGTTAAACGGCAGCTCCGTGAAGCTCTGTTGCTGGCCTCAGAGCTCTGTGGCTGGCTTCCAGGTATTAGGGCTCTTTGCAGCAATTCCAACTGTTGTCTAAACCCTGCACTCTAACCCAGATGCACTCTCAGATACCAAACTTTGGCACCGATGGATTTAACATGAATTAGTACTTAGCAGTACTGACATAGCTTGATCTGTGCCATTGAAAGTACCAAGGTTGGAACCCAACCCTAGTCATAAGCGTCTAAAATCATGACATACTTTACTTTTTTTTTTTTTTTTTTTACATTCCTTTAAAATGGTGCTTTTCAGAGTCTGACATTGTGGGCAAACGAGACACAGCTGTATTAGGAGGACATGGACAAAAGGAGGGACTCTGGGAACAGGGAGGGACTAACGAGACAGGTGTGGCAGAAAACAAGCGGGAAAACACACCGACAGGAACAACAGGAAGTAAAACCAGACACCACACATGAGGAGAGAATCTACAAAATAAATCGGTTATACAGATATTCTGCCATTTTGAATTTTTTGAAAAACACTTAAAATCGATCTCTTCCTAGGAAGTTTGACCGATCTGCATGAAACTCTGTGAACATAATCTTGGGACCAATATCTAAAGTTCCCCCTTGGCAAAAGTTGGAAAACTTACTAAAACTGAGCTTCTATAAGGCAATGAATATTGCGGAGGGCGTGGCTCATCACATAAAGGTGTATAACCTCTCAAGGGTTTCACCAATCACCATGCAACTTTGTAGGCATATGACCACACATAATCTGAGGGGACCCCTCCATTATTGACCCCATCAAACAAAATGGGGGCGCTAGAGAGCTAATTTCTTATCTAGGCCTAACCGCCATATCGATTTTTACTGAACTTGGTAGATATGTAGAACAGGACACCTCAAGGTGACTGGAGAAATTTAACTCTAATTGGCAACTGGGTGGCGCTATAACAACAGAAAAATGCTTAAAAATGGCTAAAATGTGACCGATCGCTGTGGCTCCCCCTGTGGCCCAATGTTTTCTTTTTTCTTCTCATTTTTGGTATGACTAAGTCATGGTATGGTATGCTGTACATAATCACGGAAACTGTCAGTGTGTCATTCCGTCAGTCAGTCATTCTGTCTGTCCCACGTTTTTCTACTCACTGAGGTGGTCTATCTATGGGAAACTGCACATAGGCATTGAGGATTGGCATAGGTAGAAGGTGACAAAGCTACCAATGGGTATGGACTATTCCAAAGTGAACACACAAAACTGCTGTGTGAAAGCTGTTTACAGGGGGGTTATGTGGCAGATTATTTCCTGTCTTTGGATTAAATACAGATTGAAGACAGAAGCTAAGAGCTGAAATACAGAGCTAGAAAAGCCGGAAGCTAAACTGTAATACTGTCAATGGTGCAAGATGAAATTAACTAAAAAAGGCTGAAAGAAGAAATGCTTCGCACTTTGAATAGCTGGGAGGCCATCGGAGGACGACAGAGCCAGGACAAAGGATCAGGACCACAGATCAATGGCTAAGGGTAATATCAGGTCATCAGGCGGTTGGTAAGTCATTAGTAACGCCTGCACAGGAGGAACAGGAAAGTCATTCTGTCTGTTTGATATGCTGCCCATAAGACACCACACTATCTCTGGAAGGGGGCTCCCTCTTGTGCGATCCTTCCCAAGGTTTCTTCCAGCTCTCCCATGAAGGGCGAGTTTGGGAGTTTTTCCTTGCCTGCTTGAGGGAAGTATCATCATGATTTGGACATAATTTATCGTTACATTTGACATGTGTAATTGGATAATCTAAAATAACATAAAATTGAATGATATCAAATAAAATACATTCATCAATTGGATGTAAGGTTTTGTCGTTGTATTATGAATGTAGAATAATGAAATAGAATACTAAAAATATAACACTACATATACACTATTAAGGAGTGTTGTTTGGCTAAGGGTATTTATGGATGTTTATTTGAGATAATAGCCTCAGAAAGTGTAAGTCACACTGAATCTGAAGATGGGCATACTGTGTTGATGTGTTTAAATGAGGCTGAGTTGCAACTCAGAGAAGTTTGATTTCTGATGCAAATTGCAGCAACCCTGCCCTGGGCTCACCTTAATTGCCTCCGTGAGCTGTGTGTCACATCCACTGCTGCAGCTCCAACTGCTGTCCATGTTTGTGAGCGGGCCAATTGAGCACCCAACCTACAACAACTCATAGGACCCAGAACACCAGCATACACCTGTCCCTTTCACCTCACGCAGTATCTTAGCCTCACTTCTCTCCCTCTGCCTCAGTTTGAAAATGTCTGCTTTAAAAATGCCCTTCAAAGCTAAATATTTAATTTTTTCCAATGAGAAATTCTCTGGGAGCTAGCAAAATAAAGCAGACCACTCCATTCCTATCAGAAAAACACACACACAATACCTATTCAAGAATATATTTAGACAAGCTGACTTGTACTAAAAACAAGCTGAGCACTTCTAGCCCAGTCGCAGATATTTAAAAATTGATTCAGTAAAAATAAGAGTGTAGAGATCCAGTGTTAGCAGGCGATGCAGCAAAATGTGAAATACTGTGACTGCATGTCCTCTGCATCCCCTCACTCCTGCTTCGTTTCTCCTTACCCTCTCTTTCTTTGACTTCCTATCTTCCCCACACACAGTACATACATCCATCCTCTGCCGGTCACTTCCTACACCTCACAGCCCTCCTTCCTTCCTCCACCTGTCTCCTTTCACTTTCCCCCCCGAGTTGCCCTGGTTCTCACCTTCACTCTCATGTCAGAGTGGCTAAACTTATCTCCCTAAGGACAGTGGCAGTGCAGTCATATGCTCCGCACACTCACACTCTCTCACACACACACATGCACACACAGTTTTCAGCTGCACTAGCTCTGCAGGTAGTCTGCAAAGGCACAATAGAAAGAAGGAAACAACATTCTTATTCACAGAAGATTACTTTTAAGTTCAGGACTTGCCTGCAATGGCTTACGCACTGCACCATGTTGTACAATGAATATTCAGATTATTAGTTTTCAGATGGATGAAAGTGGAGTTGTGTGAAGAAGGCACCACAGGAATTCTGCCAGTGTTCCCCATCCTTCCATTTCTACATCCAGCAGCTTTGACTGTGTGTGTTGTCATTGCACATGCATGTTCTTTATGTGAGCCCTTGTGCTTTCTGTGCTCTATATGAGAACTGCGTGGGCAGTTTGAGTCCCAGATTCTCCCTCTTCCCCAATATTTTTCTTTAAATGTGTGTGTCATATATTTTTTCACCAGCCAGCTGGCTGCTGTGTCCTGCCCCTCGTCTCTTTTCTCGCCTTGAGTCTGGCACTCTGCGGCTTACGACTGCTTTTTAGTTTCTACCTTTCAGGAAATTTGTAATTCAGATGAGTGGGAGGCAAGAGAGGCAAGACAACACCTGATACCTGGCAAGCTGCTGATGAATGTGTGTCAGCATTCCATCAAACATTAAGCACTGTGGTGCAAAGGAGGACGCTAATTCTGATGGATTGATTTTGGATATGCATGTGAGATTAAGTGCGGACAAGCAGGTTCAGGAGGTCAAATGATTCTTTTTTTAATAACAAGTAGTGTCTACGCTCGTCTGTTGAGAGGGTGATTGATTACATCCTCACACAGACTTCTTAAAGGAGCTGTATGCAACGTTCAGCACATTAATATTGCAGCAGACCACTACTTGTTATGCAAAGATATAGTGGAGTAATGGCGTCCTGAACAGGGAACGAAGTCATGCTCTCTCTTTGTGTGTTGTTATCCAAGTTTCTCTGGTCTTTGTTGCAGTAGATGGTCCAGCTGCATGTGCTCTACACTGGGATCATACAAAAGTTACCACACCCAACGCTTACCCCGCACATTAACGACTTTAGCTCTTCAGCACTGTTGCCATTCTTAGCACTGTCACGCTGTTAGCACCATTTGCTGATAACCTCCATGTTGAGAGCCATGTGGAGGCAATTCCAGCTCAGACTCTGAATCATAGATATGCTTTTGATGTTATATAGACTTCCTTCAAAATAATTCAAGAGTTGTTTTGACAGTGAACACAAGGATGAAGTCCAACTCCTTCTGTGGCCCCTGTGAGCACACACACATCATTAAGACTTGTAGGTGGCTGGTAAAGTTCCACCTGAGTCATTCCTCAAAAGACGTGGAGGCTTTCTTTTTGATGAAAGGCCCAGTAATGATCACACTAGAAACAGCTGAGGACAGCAGGGCAAGGACGACGAAGCTACTCTGAGCTTTAGTCGACTCTTTATTAACTGCCGGATATTCATGTCAGTCTGTTATTCTCTGTGGTTTCTGTGCTGCATGTGCAAAGTTCACTGTCAAGGACTGTTAGTGGATAAATGATGCTAGCAAAGTTTGTTAGAGTCATTACAGCATTTCCAGCTTTGCCATGGCAAAACATGACAACTGGACAAACTCTGCTGATGCGATCAAAAGCTCCAGATACAGCTACTAATGGTCCTCATGGTGATATTATTTTGTTTCGTGTCAGTCATTCATTTGTTTCCTGTTTTATTTTGTCGATTCTCTCCTTATGTGTCATGTCTGGTTTGACCTGCTGTCTCTGTGTGACTGCTTTCTATCACACCTGTCTTCCATCAGTCTCATTAGTCCTTCCCTGTTCCAGAGGCTTCTTTTCACACCTGTTCTGTCTCATTTCCTCCACCCTTGTGTTCCCCACCACACCCTTGTTGTCAGCCTTGTTGTCCCTTCTTTCCTGTGTCCTCCTACTTCAGCTGTGTCTTGTTCTTGCGATTAGTTTTCTGTATATATATGTTTCCCTTTGTATATTGTCAGTTTGTTTGGTTCATCCCTGTGTTCATGGTGCTGTTTCCTGTCTGGTCTCTTGTGTTTCTCCCCTGAGTCTCTTGTGCTTCCCTGATTTGTTTCAGTTCTCCTTTCTTTTGGACTTTGGGTTTTGTTGTCTGCCTGTTTGGATGCTGTTTTTTTTGTTTGTTTTTACCAGCATTAAAGGTCGCCAACCATGGTGCATTCAGGTGCACCTTGTAAACTCTAATCTACATTCAAATGGTCACTGATTTTTTTTTTAAATGGGAGGGTTTCTATTTTCTTCTTGTTTTCTTTGTTGAAATAGATCTGTCATTTCTTTCTCTTTGTGTCACTGCACAATTTCTAGCAATTAAATGCCAAAATCATTACATATCCAATTTATTTCTACATAAGCAGATTTTAAAAGTCAAATTGTTATCAGCAAACCCTGTAATATTCTTGTTCAACATGTCTCCAAGTATATCTGGCATAATTTTGAAGTTGTTTTATTGCAATATTTTATTAAATAATTAAAGGAGAAGTCCAGTATTTTACACTTTGAGCCCTATTCATGAATTGTTTATGATGAAATAGAGTGGCTAAGACCAAAATGGTGCCGATTGCTCATTTTCGGAGAATTTGGCTTTCTCTTGCCTGGCTTAACACTGCTGTCTATGGCCATGTGTGAATCAGTCCTAAAACCACCCGTTAAATACTAAAGTCATAGCCAATACACATACATTTCAGCCAGTAAAATCTGTATGCTTAAAACAAACTTATCTGAATTAATTTCCTTCCAAAATGGCCCACATAATTTTCAGCACAACATTATTTGTCAACCCCTTCCAAAACCATTACATATGACTATATATACTTTTTTGACTGTTATGACTGTTTTCTGATCTGCCATCTCTGTGATTATGGTTCAGTTAAGTTTAGACACAAATGGTTACAGAGAGATTGTTGTCATAGACTGTTGCTAGGAGCTATAATGAAGAGCTGCCTCCCTTGCAAAGTCACACTTTGCTGACCTCTTCTCTAAATATACCTGATCACACCTGCTAAATGGCGACATTTTGTGGTGAAATCAGGAATGCCTCTCATCCTTACAGCAAATTTTTGCCAGTGGTCTGCAGCCAAGATAGCATTATCCCCATAGACGATTATTGTAATAGAGACATCTGTAAAACTGTTGGCAGGACACCTCAAACTGCAAACAAGTATGTTTCTTTCCATTTTGAATTTTTGAGCTATGACGGTTTCATATTTGGAAAACTTTCCTCGAGCTCTGTGACGTCATCATAATGTAAAGTCTATGTGGGAACTCATAGGTGGCTTGAGTGAGGCTGCACACCATGAAGGTAAACCTGGAAGCTAGAAACTTTTTTTGGCATATGTGCCAGGCAAGCAACTCCATTAGAATGAATAGGCACCATCTTGGCATCCTGTATCTAGTTATTAAAATCTATGGGTGACATGAATAAATTCCCATCATGAGTGACACAGTGCTGCTTGGGTCAGACAAGAAACTCAATACCGTGGAGATACAACTACTGCACAAACTCTAGCACTAAATAATATCACCAGCGCAAAATGGCTTCATTTTTGTACAGAGGGAGGACGTGGAGATGTTTTCCGTCTTTCAAATCTAAATTTCAAAACATAATATAGATAAAAACTATATATATATATATATATATATATATATATATATATATATATATATATATGTATATATATGCCTGAATATTTTTTATTGGCTATTATTGTGACCTGAGTGATTAAATGGGATATTATACAGTATGCGTGCTCAATGAACTGGCTACTTATCAGTCCAAAAATGTGTCTTTTTTTTACCTTTAAGTTGTGAATAAGCTATTTATGCGCTTCAGTGCCTTTTACTGACATTAAAGACAACTTAAAGTATTTTTTCAGCCTGTGTAAAATTCAGTTATATTCAAACATTCAAACAGCATAACATCACTCTGCTGCCTATCTACCAGTTACCCGCTCAGATACACAGATCGTGTTTAACTGACAAAGCACTTGAAGTTTGTGAAATGTGTCATAAAAACCTGTTATAGGGTTCAAAAAAAGAATTTTCTCTGCAGGCTGGCAGAATCAGCATGATAGCAGGAGGAAATGGACAGAAGAGCTCCTCACCCTGTCGACTTTGACACGGGTCAAACCCTTAACTTGCTCCCCAATGATAAAAAGAAAATACAACTCATTAGCATTCAGCGATCTTCATGCAATGATCTAAATGACACGGATGAGCACTGTTATAGGGTATTCTGACCCGCTGCGGTGAAAAGTGCAGTGTGTCTTCAAACGTTCAGCCTGTAGCTCAGCTGTCACTGCACAATCTAGGGAATAAGTTCAAATAAAAAGGAGACAGAGTCTCTGATCTATATATGAACATGAGCAGATCACACTATCAGACTGGCTGCTGTAGCATGAGCCAAGCATACTAAGTGTTGGGTTGAAAAGTTCTCAACTGTCAATCTTAACAACTGAAACTGAAATGTAGTAGCTGCTCTATAGAAAAATAAAGCTGTGCGTGTTGTCTCTTCAATCCAGTGAGTAAATCAGACCTTGTTTCAGTATGTGTCAGAAACCACAAGATGACAAGTGCTGCTTGAGTGTTTTCAAGTTCTAGGTAGACTCATTTGTCATGGCAACAACTGCCCCATCCTCCTCTCCTCCATCTTCTGCCTCTAATTCAGTGGTTCCCAAAGTGAGTATCACAGCACCCTGGGGTTCCTTAAAGATTTATTTCCATTTTTGTTGCAGTACATTTTTAATAGCATTTTGTCAAACAAGGCAACATTTATATTAACTACATCTTTGTATTGCTTTTTCAAACTTAGCAAAAAGGTTGACGCATGCAAAAACCTTGAATAACGACAATCATCAAATAAAAAAAACAAGTGTCCGGTGATGCCAGTTGTCAAAGAACACGCTCTCTGAGTTTTCCAGGGGCAGAGTGGTCAGACACATCGTCTGTCAGGGGAAGTGATAGACAGATTTGTCACTACATTTCAGCCCTCAACAGTCTGAGACAGCTGAACCTAAGCCAACCTACAGCACTAAAATCAGGCTGTGTGGTGAAAGCTTCTCAGCATATGTTCATTTGTGGGTAGAGGAAGCTAGTTGTCCTGCTCTGGGATGTAAAAATTAAGGCTGAAGTCATGTGGTTATATTAGTCCCATGCAAATTGGCATCTCAGTTATTTTGGTCATCTTTAGTTTTTCTGTTTTGTTTCTCCATTCTGCCTCTCTCCCTGTCGAGCATTGCTGAGGCTGCATTGAACGTAATGGAAGAAATATTTTGACAGCAATTGGGTGCAGGAGGCTTCTCTCGCTACTCAGCGTGGAGACCCATTCGCAGAAAAAGCTCAAATCAATCAGAAGAGTGAAATCTCAACAGATTACAAAATGGATGATGTGATAATGTTTGGCAGAATTGGTTCTCTTCATTTAACCCACATTTAAAAGAAAAAAAATATCCAGTAAATCTGGGTAAAATGCAGACTTTTCTTATGCAGCACAAATGCACTGCACAAAACACAGACGATAAGGGTAATTTCTAAATCACACAAGGTCCGCAGGTGATACTAGAAAGAGAAGGTGTGACTTTTATAGTCCCTAAAAACCTAAAATGTGTGCTTATTTTGCTTTTTAACAGAACAAAATCACACAAATTTTTGGGCCAAACTAGACTACAGTTCTCATCCTCATTCAGAGAAGCCTGGAATAAGATGGGTCATGTCTGCCTGGTTTGATGCATTGGGCTACAGATACTTCTAAATTGAGACACAGCATGTGTGCGGCACATACTAACCTCTCATGTGACCCAGTCGTCTGCCCACCCAGCTGCTCCTCATTCGCAATCAGCCTCAGTATATGTCAGAGGCATCTATCAGTCACACTCTACCAGATCGTCTATGTTGCCGGAGCAATCTAGCCTTTATTGTGTTCTGCCCGCCTGTATCTGATCTGAAGACCATCTGCTTGCTTTAGCCCACTGTATTACTTTGATTGCCTTTTGATCTGGAACAAACTGTTTTTACAAGTTCTGCCTCCTGAGTCTGAGTCTGTGTGCCGGGTCTGTGATCCGGTGTTACATCAATTATGTTTCACAAATTATATTTCAAGCCAGCTGTCAAGCAAAGTATTCAAATGAAAACAATAACAGTGCTAATTGGCTGTATTACCATCAGCTGGGCAAAAAACTAACCTTTTTTGTGAATAAAAAATGCAGCATTTGATGTATTTTTTTTGCCGTCAGCTAATGTGCTGCTAAATGGAACCATGCTCACCTGATTCCAATTAGAGACAAAGTGTTGACTATTTTCAAATTTAAATAACATTTTAAAAACGTACCTTCGCTCAACCTTCAGCACTTCTATAATGTATTTCTGCCTTTTGTGAGTTAAGAGTGTGTACGCCAAGTGGGGGGAAAAAATCATGTTATTGCCCTGCTCACACACAAACACATACACAGTGTTCTCAATTCTCTGGCTGATTCAGACCTCTGCTCAGGTGGTGCAGTTGGGAAACACAAGAGGTCACAAGACTCCATATTGGCCCATAAATAAGAGGGAAAGATATGTTGTCCTGTTCTAACCAAGCCTCACAGAACAGCAGTTTAAGGACACGGCCAATACTGCCTGCATTCACTCATGTATGACTGTGCACTCTGGACCAGAGGGTTTTTCCATACACATGAAACAAAACTGTTGTAAAAGCAAGAGCAAACATTTACAGAGCATCATCATTGCTGTACTGTTACAATTTAACCTTTAGGTCCACTGTAAAAGAAGAACTCACAAGTAGCTGTATTAAAATATACTCCAATGACTTCAGTGAGCGTGCTACAGGACCAAAAGGAAACAGGAGCATGAAGAACATTCCTGCTGTATGCACCCAGTGAGCAATTTTCATTGTTTTCTGCATAATACATCCACAATCCTATCATGCAAAAGAAACGTCAAGAGGGTTCGAACGAGGTCATCAAAATGACCACTTTACACATGCTGCCTAACAGAATTATTTGAGCATCCATCCATCCATTTTCATCTGCTCATCCGGGGCCAGGCAGCAGGCCAAACAAAGCACCCCAGACATCACTCTCCCCAGTGATTCTTTCCAGCTCCTCCTGGGGGACCCTAAGGCATTCCCAAGCCAAACAAGATATGTAATCCCTCCAGCCTGTTTTGGGTCTACCCTGGGGCCTCCTACCAGTGGGATATGTCCAGAACACCTCTAACAGAAGGCGCCAAGGGAGCATCCTGATCAGATGCCCGGACCACCTCAACTGACCCCTTTTGACACGAAGAAGCAGCAGCTCTACTCCAAGCTCCCTCTGGATGTCCTAGCTCCTCACCCTATCTCTAAGGCTGAGCCCAGCCACCCCACGGAGGAAACTCATTTACACTGCTTGTATCCGCGATCTCATTCTTTCGGTCACTACCCAAAGCTCATGGCAATAGGTGAGGTTTAGGACATAGATGGACCAGTAAATTAGTAAAATAGTTTTCTGGCAGAAAACAATGACCTCAGATTTAGGGGTGCTGACTCCCAACTGCTTCACACTCAGAGGCAGTGAAGTCGTAAGTGGTTATTATTTGCAGTTTTGGGTGGGGCTGCAGATCTTGTGTTGGCGGGTCAGGTTGGGTTGTGGAAACTAATTGGTCATATGCACACCAGGTAACAGGGCAGGTAAGGCACAAACTCCTGTATATATCATACTGACAGGAGGCTGTAGAGGTTATACTGGCTGCAGTTGGTGCGTCTTTACTGTCCAAACTGGACTAACCTGACATGTTCAACAATAGTAACAGCCTGTATGTGTGTGCTACACTGACGAGAAAGCATGTGTCAGCCAGCCAGTGCACAAGACGGGGCAGATCACAGGAGAGGAAATTAATGCGCATAAGGGAGAAGACACTAAATCTATTTTTGGTCACCATGAACACCATAAGTAGCTGACAGAGCAATTAAGTAGACAAGAATTGCCTTGTCAGGTGTTTGCTATTTTCACATTAGAATAGTGGAAAGCTTATGGCAGGTCACCAACATCCATCTTAAAGTAAGAGACAGGAAAACCAACTCATTTAATAACTTCAACTTATTGAAGTCTTCTAAAACTTTGTGTGGCGCTTTGCCACCCATTGACAGAGTGAGTCTGACAACATGATAGACAAGGACGTGGAGCAGCTTTTATGGGTTCACCGAGGAAAATCCAGCTGGCAGCAGCAGCATACAGTTTCAGCTCAGGAACTGGATTCTGACTATTGTGTCTCAGCTTGTCGGAAAATACTTTGAGCTCAGCCAAGCTTTCAGCGATACCTCGGTTCTGTAACAGCTAAAAGACACTGTATCCAAGTTATTTTGGTTTGGCTCAGCTTCATGACCACTAATCTTTATGAGACTGGCAAAAACAAAAGTGAATACAATAAAAAGTGAACACTACCTGCGTTAAGGCCAAGTCCGGTTAGGGGGCATAAAAGGCATGGGATTTCACACACATCAACAAACATTATCCACATCCATACACACCAACATTCTCCTACTTACTGCTAAGGTACCTTATTGTCCCCTGTCCATATCAACCTTTCTCCCCTCTCTCATAGGTATGAGTTAGGTTTGGGTTTTAATTCGGTGTTTGACGCTGCATGAAGGGGTTTAACGTCATGATTGACAGCTGTGTGGCAAAGGGTGTGCTCGCGACTGGTTGAACAGGTGTACAGGTGGGCTACGATACCATGGAGATCGCTACTGTGCAGACTTGAATTGTACATCTTTATATGCGGTTACTGATAGAAACAGTGAACAAACGTAAACATGAACCTGATTGCAGATGCTGCGTCAGTTGACCGATTGTGGCACTGAACAATTTCATTAAAAATAGGCATTCTGAATATAAACTGTGGTTTATTAAACTTGAAATTTACATATTTTATTGAACTTATGCATCCATTTTCATAACCACTTATCCTCTTGAGGGTCGCGGGGGGGCTGGAGCCTATCCCAGCTGACATTGAGTAAGAGGCAGGGTACACTCTGGACAGGTCGCCAGACTGTCACAGGCTGACACATAGAGACAACCATTCACACCTACGGACAATTTAGAGTCATCAATTAACCTGTCCCCAACCTGCATGTCTTTGGACTGTGGGAGGAAGCCGGAGTACCCGGAGAAAACCCAAAATTTGGCAAGTCTAGACGAGTCATAAGATATAATTTTATCCCTATTTAAGTTAGCGGAGCGCTAAACTGGAAGTAGCAGGCTCGGCCAGAAGAAGTCCCTGCTATGCTTGCTCTATGGGCCCAATGGTGCAGAAGCAGTGCCTATAGTATTTTCATACCATGGAAACAGAGCTTTTGGCTTCATGTGCCACTGCACAACTTTCATAGGAATGAACACAAGGCTAAATAAAACAAACAATGCCTTTCAGCTATTTTACCTCGGCAGTTATCAAAGCATTCACCTCTAGCTGTTTTGCTTCACCTTTTTCTCCTGTACAGAAATCCTGTGCATCGTCTATTATGTTCTCATGTTTTCAAGGGCACTTCATTTATACTTAAAAGACTCTCTGTGGCTTAGGCATCACAAATGCTCTTTGATTGCATCATGAGTTGCTGTGCATGCTTGAAAATATGAAGGGATGATAAAATATGTAACACATGTTGCTATAGAGAGACTTTCTCTAAGTTACCCAGTCAGCTGGTAAAAACCATGAAATGACAATAAGATGAGATGAGATAACGGTTTATTTTTGTGCAGCTGTTGCAATACAAATGGAAAGAGCACAAATACAAAGACTTCAAATATGAAACAATCTGCTAGGTCATATCTGAATTAACTGATTGATTGATAGTGCTGTTTTCACAAGATGCATCTCACTGTAAACGCCCAGCGTACCTGAGGAGCATTTGAAAAAGACAGCGGATGATAGACGAGTATAGAAAATAGCATGCTGTGATATCAAAACTGTTGTTAGCAGAAAATAACAAGACATCACAGTGCTCTGAGCATCCCAGTGTGCTGCTATAAATAGTGAATGTGGGTCTTTGTGTGTGTGCGTTACTCACTTTCATAAGTCAATTATTTGTGGAGGCTGTGAAGAGAGTTGCACTGCCACATCACCTAAGGGCTTCGTGGATTACAAAATATTATATAACACACTGTAATTCTCAAGAAACCCTGATTCCTATGTGCATACATACGCAAGCATGCACACCTCCTCTATCATGCGTATATATACAGCACATAACCATCCTGCTGAAGAAAAGCAGTGTGAACGGCCTTTAATCTTTCCAACACACTGATCGACCAGAAGTTCCTACATTATTCATCTTATCAGCTTCTCATAGGGAGAAAACTCATCCTGCCTTTTTTTATCAATGCATGTAGGAGCACACACACAGATACATGGTTGGACTCTGGATTCTGCTCTCTCACACTGCCTCCCTTGAGCATGCTTGAGCTATCACACATGGAGGGGGAGGTGTGAGAGCTGGAGGTATTACTGTATATTGATTGCTTCACCAGCTCCAGTTCAGTAAAGCATTTTCATTGGCATATATACCAACTGATGTGGAAATGTTGGATGCAGATTCTCGTCTCGAACGCTGCTCTGTTTTTGTTATCAATAAAACAATAAAGCACATGTTGCTTATAAAGTTATTCTTTGATCTCTTGTGGATGTAGATTCAAACTTTTCGATGTAAACCAAACCAAAGTGAGGCTGCCACTGCCACTGTCTGGGTCCTTGTATGCCACTTTTTAGAGCCAGCACAGTGCAAGCTAGTTATGTGCAGGTTTATTTTGCACAGCAACGAATGGTAATTATAAAGTAAGTCAGTGGCCAAGATCTCAAAAACTTGCCAATAAAACTCAATCTACTTGCATTGCTTAAGTATCACAGAGTATGATTTAAAGATGTGCTTTAGTAGAATGTGTGTACTGACAGGTCTTTTCTGCTACAGGAAACACACAGCCCATCACCTGCCTTGTTTTTCCAGTTTTCCAAATCATCATATCATATTTAAAAAAGCTTTAAAAAATGTATGTGGTTCATGGATAAGAGGCTAAAGGAGACAGGAGACCATCTTTCACCCTGCTGACCAGCTCTCAGTGGTGTGTCCCTAATGTGGGGTGGGAACACTGGAAACAAGAGCAAACCCCATCCTCATTAAGTTCATGTAGACAAGAGGGTTCTTTTATAAATAAAAAAAGAGTTCTACTTGCAATAGCTCTACTGGATGAATTAATTAGTGTGCTGTGTTTGCTTCAAGATTACTAGCTGACTTGACACCGTAGTTAGCTAGCTGGGAAATTATGGTGCATTATCCAAACAATCAACTCGATAACTAGAAGCGATGATCAGTCAAATCTAATAAAATTAATCACATGTGTTTTATCTGTAGAAACATTTAAGGCATTAAATACATTTAAAAAATCACCCAGTGGTCCTTAGCCAGTATTACCCTGGAGTCACAGACCTCCAGTATGAGTACCTGAAAGCCTTCTATGGGGTTTCACATTGACATTGCCGTTATCCCTGAGGGGGATAAATGGATTTAGCCCATATATGAATAATAAAGGGATTAAATTATACAGGGGGAAGATGGAGCAGATGGAGCAGCCTACAGAAAGCAAGAAGGATGAGCAGTATGGCGGGAAGAGCAGTTGGCATCAGCGCAGGGACAGTTAGCAGGTATATGTGTGTGTGTGTGAACATGAGACAGGGAGTGTGTGGCTGAGGGTATAATAATGTATCATCCTACCTTTATGGGTACTTGGCCACTTAATAGGAGATGTGAGAGAGAGCGAAATGTGTTTGGCAAGCCAGAGGACAAATTAGCTGAATCACTGCTGAAACTTTCTTCCTTAGGACAGAGGTCTCGTCCCGCCGTACAGCAGCCTCCAGTGGAGCAGACAGAAACCAGATAGGCTGGAAAATTGAATGGTGATGGCAGCAGGGGAGGGGAGTAAAGGCTGGTTGTCATTAGGCATGTTAAAAGAAATGTGGTCCAACTGAAATCTGAATTCTCCTGACTTTTTGTGCACAAAATAAAAACTTGTTAATAAAAATAATTTAATTCACAGAGCTGCTGAGAGGCTACAGCCAGCAGCTTTCAAGGTGGGATGTGTTCTTGCATGTTTTTATTGTCTCTTTTGCATGACATATGTATTAGGGATGATTGGATCTGTCAAGAGTGATGTATATGAATTTCATATGCACAGGCCAACTGAGAATATTCCATTTCCTCACTTGGAGAAGAAAAAGTGGAGGAGCGTCGCTCTGGTGCACTCTGGCAGAACTACACTGTTGGTTATCAAATGTTACAGAGCTGAACTGTCTGTTTCCTTACAACATTAAATATTAGGGAAGACTTATTCAGCTGTTAAGTTTGTACTCCAAAGCAACCAACTGCTGTACCAACCCCGTCCCTTGGAGGTTACATGTGTACATTACTCAGCTGTTTTCTTAATTACGATGTTGTTGCAACATGATCACCACCAAGATTATGTTCAGAGACAACGTTCCTTTCAGGTAGGGAAGCACTTTATTAATGTACTGCACTTACATAACTGCTTTGGAAGAAGGTGGTAGGCGTATAAAGTGCAGGACCTTGACACCAGAAGTCTGAGTTCACATCCAATCTCCTGTCTTAAGTTTAGGCAGGAAAGTCACTTTGGATAAGTTGAGGGAAAGATTATGATTTTGGTTAAATGTTAATAGAAAAGGTGAAAAAAAAAAAAATTTCTGCAGTGGAGTGGATGCGGTATTTTGGCAGAAACATCTGAAATATATTGTCTGTGAATATTTTGCTGACATGTTTAGTATTAACATTTTTGCAACTTGCCATTTATGTAAATTAACATCATTTCGTCATTATGTTAATAAAATATGGTAATTTGCTCGGCATTGAGTTTCCCTCAAAACATATTTACTGTTTCAAATTAGCTCTAGGCATATGTAAATGTAATTTCTAGGAGCGAGCAGGGGTATTGCTTCCTCCTTATAGAAAGGATTCAGCTAGTACTAGCTGTGTCTCTTTCATGGGTCCACTTGTGGTGACAGGAAATGACCAGACCACCAAAACTTATTTCAGCAAGCAGTCCTGTAACCTCAGCACTTCATACAGCACCCAGTGATTCAAATCATGACACGTAGTAAGGAGTCATGGAGCACTGGTGTGCTCAAATCACAGATGGGATTAAGCAACGGCTTACAACATTTGCCCCCCAGCTGTTTAACTGCCTGTGTAGCCGTTGCAACTGAAGTTATATATGAACTATATTTAGTGTCAACCTACACAGATATTGAACCAATCAAATTACAGTTCCACCAATGTGAGTCGGCATCAGAAATTCACCGCCCATCAACAACACCAATGTGGGAGGTGGTATCACTTCAGAAAAAAAAAAAAAAGAAATCTTTTCCTTTCGGTAATTACATTTTTTCCCAAACAAGTAAACAAACACCCAGAACACATATAAGCTACAGATTTATTTGGAGAGATTCATTTTAATTTCAGCTCGACAGTCTACTCCTTTGTTCTGTGCTGGTAAGCAGCTGTACCGCTGACAGCACATACATAACTCCTAGGACAAAGTCCCACTTGTCTGACTTATGTAAAGTAGACCTACTTTATCCATTACACTATAATGATCAACACATCCTCAACAAATGGGACCAAAACAGAAGCACACAACTGCATTCAAAAAGTCACATCAAAATACAAATAGAAACACAAATATAAAAGAGGAAGCAGAGGAAATAACAGTGAGAAATATCTCAAAGGAAGAACTTTCAGATTCTGTTGCCTCCTCTGTGCCTTTTTATCCTTTGGTACAAAGCAGCCACAGACATTGTCAAACAAGAATATGTTGTTTATTGATGTCATGTTGGAGGATTCAGGTGTATCTGCAGAATTCAAATACATCTTGTTGTAGTTTAGGGCCACCAGTGTGTGACATTGCCTAGAGCTGCTTTAGGGCAAACGTGCACACTAGCTCAAAGATGTCCTCCACTGAGGCGAGTCATTGGCATTTAACTAAATGTCATCACAAACTAAAAGTCATCAAACTCAATTAAAGGTTTACATTTAAAATACTAAATATAGCAGTGACTAAGTGTCACGTCACAGCAGAGTGAGGATAACACCGCCTTATTTGCATGTGTGGTTGAGCACGCACTGTGCAGAATATGCATGATTGTGTGTGTGTGTGGATGTTATTTTACATAAAAAGCATAAAAAAAAAGCTAAATGCATATGACTCATGCTGTCCACAGAGATTTGGATGAGTAATTAGTTAGAGAAGGCACTAGTGGAAGCACAGTTCTAACAAGCTGATGAGATATTGAGAGCGCTGTTTAGAAAAGTGGTTGAGAGAAAAAGAATGAGTATAAGTGGGAGGTAGAGAGAATGAGGTGAAGCCAGGAGCCATCAGGCAGGTAGTGGAGGTGACGGAGGTGTGATTAAGGAATTATGAGGCATTAGTGTAAGGCAAG
Organism: Epinephelus awoara; assembly: GCA_035609425.1. NCBI lineage: Eukaryota > Metazoa > Chordata > Actinopteri > Perciformes > Serranidae > Epinephelus > Epinephelus awoara. The sequence continues at coordinate 30,545,108 of CM069301.1, read as the reverse complement.
TTGAGACATCTGGAGAGTGAGGTAAAGGGTGGAGGTTGTGTTAAGAACTGTGTTCAACCAACCAAGCTACCAGAGGAAAATGTTGGCATTGAACACTTCTGCAAATCACGAACATGTTACATTTGCACGTTTCATATGCACACCAGTGAGTCTAAAGTGACATAATATATAAGCTGATTTTTGTTGTCTGAAGGCGGAGGCGATGGTGGATGGTGTGTCACCTACTGTAGATGAGACACCTAACAAGCTGGAGAATACTGCACACAACTGTTGGAATCCAACAACTACTCTTCCACCAGTGTTTGTTGGACCAAACCTGGATGTTTTTTTACCAACACATCTTGGTATTTCCAAGCAGCTTGTGCCACCAAATATGGCTTTTAAGCCAAAATATGATATTTCCTATACCTTACCCTAATTAACTGAATTCGTGCCGCAACCTAACCACACCTTCACCACAGCATTGTCAAGAGACGTAAGGTTTCAATGTGTCCACTACCTAATAATGTACAAATGTAACATATCTGGGGGCGGCACGGTGGTGTGGTGGTTAGCACTGTCGCCTCACAGCAAGACGGTTCCTGGGACAATCCCAGGAGGGAGCCCTTCCGTGCGGAGTTTGCATGTTCTCCCTGTGTCAGCGTGGGTTTTCTCCGGGTACTCCGGCTTCCTCCCACAGTCCAAAGACATGCAGGTTAACTGACAGGTGACTCTAAATTGGCCGTGAATGGTTGTCTGTCTCTATGTGTCAGCCCTGTGATAGTCTGGTGACCTGTCCAGAGTGTGTACCCTGCCTCTCGCCCATTGTCAGCCAGGATAGGCTCCACCCCCCCACAACCCTCAAGAGGATAAGCAGTTATGAAAATGGATGGATGGATGTAACGTATCTGTGGTTTGAGTGGTCCTGTGTCAACATGTAGTTTAACACCATTAATATTTCAGATGATATCATGCTTGCACAGGGCAGTACATCTGAGTGTAAAGAACTAGGACAATTAGTTGAATAATTTATGAATCAATCAACAAAAATGTATGGCAACTATTTTAATGATCAGTACTGCCAGTCAGGTAGTCCACCAATGTGGCCCAGACTGAAAAATCTTAACAACTATTAGATGACTTTGTTCTCTGCTCTGACTTTTCCTGTGGCACCAGCAGCAGGTTGACACTTTTGGCTTGAGGGAAAAGTCTTGAAAGCTATCAGATGGTTTCAGCAAAAGTCAAGGTATGGCAACGTCACATGCTCTGTGATTAAAGGGGGTGAAATAGTGAATGTGATAAGCCATAATTTTCACAGCCTTTAATGCATCCACCTTTAACATTCTACTCTTTCTGATCTCACCCTGTGCTCAAGTGTGCGCGCCAAGGGAGCCTGGCCACCATATTAACAAAAGTGTTCTGGCACACTCCCGCACTTGGCAGGGTGCACCTGACTGCGATCTGGCAGTGCCGCTGGGTTCACAAAAGTAAAGCCTGCGGTGTCCTCTGTGCACATCAGAGGACACCTCATTACCACTTTATTACCAGAACACCTTTGAAGGGGGGCAGTAAAAGTCTTGTATGCCTCATATTCTAGTGTCCACACACTTTGTTCAGGTGTCCATGACCATGTAGGGAACGCATATGAATGTCTATGATACCAATACACTGTTTTAAGGAGCTTGAGATTTGTATCTGTGTGTTTATACAACCTTGCTGCTCCTGCTGGCGTTCTATTTTTATTTTCTGTCATCATTTTTAGAGTTTATCTCATAGATTCTCCACCAGTGCTTGTACAATGCTTCAATTTCCACAAATGGATCAATAAAGTTTCATCTTATCTTAACAGGGTAGATTAAGGTTTGCTCTAGGTTGTCCATTACAGAGATGAGTCAGTGCTTTGAGAAAGTAAACAGCCTCCATAGGGACTAACATTAATCCTCTACAACTATGTCCTATTTTTCCTTTTTTTCCCCTCCCAGTGTCCTGAATAGAAGCCTGTTCTGTTCCCAGATCAGCTCTTGTGGAATCGGACCTTTTACACTGTGGTCAAAAGACGAATGTCCTGTTGTTGCTGTTGTCCCGGCCTCATTAAATGTACAGACCTTGAATCAGGTTAGACAGATTAAATTAGGGTTTATTTTCAGATGAGTGTTCATCATTCAGAATGTAATCATCGTTATCTGTTCCCGAACCTGCCCTGAGCAATAATGAGACTCTCATCCATATTCAGGCTGTGTCATCAAGACAACACTGATACTCCATTATCTAGCTCGCCATTATTATGCATGGAGTGCAAGTTGAGACGGAGTGATGGCCAGAGGCAGGCGCAGCAGAAGAGATGGCATGAACAATGATAGAAGTGAGAATGTGTAATTAGTGAGTAAAATAGTAAAGAGAGAGAAGAGCAAAGAGGAAAATATCTATGAAGAGGAGACTTTAATGCGACAGAAACATGATCAGAATTGACTCCAGAAAGGGAACGGAGATGAATCGAGTTGGACACAGCCTTCACTTTGCAGGGTTTAGTCACAGCCACACACACAATATTTAAACTGGAGATTTTACTCCTTTTAGTCGTGAAGTGAGGCTCATTAGTAGCAAAAAGAACAATTTGATCCAATTACAGAAAACAACTCCCAAAACAAAACCAAATAATTTATGGCCACATGAGGAAACAAGTGTGGTAGCCAGTAGTTAAAAGTAACAATTAAATTTTAAATCTAGCAGCATGACATTACCCAAAAATAAAAGAACAATGGCTGAAACTGGCTACAGTCAGAGTAAAAACACTCCTGAGGAAAGCACCTAAATAAAACATCACAACATTACTGTGACAGCATCAGCCAAGCAGCTAAAGTGCTAATGTAAAAATGTGTGTGTTCAGCTTGTGTAAGCGTGTGTGTGAACTGGCCTGCATGTATTTAACCCACAGCCTCGCTGCCCCTCATCGCAATACCTAATGGGGCATGAACAAGGGAGAAAATCGATCTCCATTTACATCTGAAAAAGTGTGGGGTCAAGTATTGAGTGTGTCGGTCATTGACTCACTGGATGTTAATGTGGGCTGTTATCAAGTCTCACATTTTAGTGTTTCCTCTGACATCAAAGTCCTTTAATATACTTTGAATACTACTGTCTTTATTCTTGTCTTCTTCCATTACTGATACATACCAAGGTACAAAAAGGGTGCCATCCTTTTACAGTTTTAAATCCCTTGTTAATTCAAACCATTTCATTCAGTTCAGTTTAAAGATTTACGACACAATTTGTTCGCTTCCTCCTTAGCTGAGTGATGACATCTTCTTTCAAATGCACATCTGTATGTACAACAGTAAGTGACTCATCACCATTCAAAAGCACTATATTATGTAAACCAGTAAGTAAATGCATCACTGTTTAAAAGCACTTCATTACATATACCAGTAAGTGAATGCATCATCGTTCAGATATACTACATACAATAGTGAGTGAACACATCAAAAGCACTTCTTTACATACACCAAGTGAACGCATCACCATTCAAAAGCACTATATCATGTACACCGGTAAGTAAACGCAACACTGTTTAAAAGCTCTTCATTACATATACCAGTAAGTAAACGCATCGCCGTTCAAATATACTTCAGTAAATACAATAGTAAGGGAACACATCAAAAGCACTTCATTACCTACATCAGTAAGTGAATGCGTCACCATTCAAAAGCATTTTATTATGTACACCAGTAAGTGAATGCATCAACGGTCAAATGTACTTCAGTCAGGGCCAGACTAGGACAAAAATTCAGGCCGGGAGTCATACATCCACCCAGACCACTCAATCCACACATTACATATCTGTAAGTTTATGACATTTGGCCGCCTCCACCTCAATGGCCCTTTTTTTTTTTTTATTCTCTCTCCCGTTCAGCTCCACCTTTCCTTTGTTTTACACCTTTCCACCAAAGTGAAACAAACTAATCAAGTCTTGAATCTACAAAAAAAAAAAAAACCACACTTTTTGACCAATTGTTGTGACAAATGCTGACAAGCATCTATCATTTCTGACAGTGGGCGGGCTCTCTGCCACCCGGCACGGCCACCTGCGCTGCACAGCCTTAAAAAAAAAACAAAAAAAAAACAGGCAGGCCAAAGCAGACCACCAGGCCACTGGGGAACTCCCCGGTTCTCCCGTGGGCCAGTCCGGGCCTGACTTCAGTGCATACATCAGTTAGTGAAAACATCACCGTTCAAAAGCACTATATCATGTACACCAGTAAGTAAATGACTGTTTAAAAGCACTTCATTACGTATACCAGTAAGTGAATGCATCACCGTTCAAATATACTTCAGTACATACAATAGTAAGTGAACACATCAAAAGCACTTCATTACCTACACCAGTAAATGAACACATCACCATTCAAATGTATTTCAGTATGTACACCAGTAAGTAAATGCATTACTGTTTAAAAGCACTTCATTACATATACCAGTAAGTGAACACATCAAAAGCACTTCAGTACATACATCAGTAAGAACGCGTCACCATTCAAAAGCATTTAGTTATGTACACCAGTAAGCAAACGCATCACAGTTCAAAAGTACTTTATGATGTACACCAGTAAGTAAACCCATCACCGTTCAAATGTACTTCAATATATACACCAGTAAGTGAACACATCACTGTTCAAAAGCCCTTTATTACTTACACCAGTAAGTGAATGCATCACCATTCAAATGTGCACTAGTATGCACACCAGTAAGTGAACGCACCACCACTCAAAGGCACTTTATTATGTACACCAGTAAGTAAACACGTCACCTTTCAAATGTACTTCAGTAGGTGCAACAGTAAGTGAATGCACCACAGTTCAGCACTGAATCTGACTGGCTTCAGTTTGCTAGTGTGTTCAGTCTGTTCAAGCTGTTATGTCAAGTACCAAACAAGCTTTTACAAGCACATTAGATAATTTATGAGAGTCGTCACATTCTCATAGTTTCTAAGGCTTTCCCCGTCTTCTGATGTGCTTTTAATGACCAAGTACAGTAACATATTGTGAAACAGCTGAGCTGACAGCAGTCCTCTCAGTCACCAGTGAAAGGAGCTCCACTGCTACAGGCTACTCATTTGTTCAGTGACAATGATGATTCAGATACAATGGTGTACTGTCAGTTCACTTTGAAGATTCAACATGAAAGATTTGTTTGTACATGTACTGAACACCTCTCAGTGGAGCCATAGTTTTCTTGGCGACATCAGTCAATAAGGGTCATTTTATTCACACAGTAAGCACTGCCCTTACACTTTAAGCCAATTTCTAGTGCCTCCAATATTCTATCAACATCTCCATCCACTTTTAAACGCACTGCTACACTTCCACAGTGCAGCAAAAGTAATCTAGATGGTGTGACTGCAAAGCGAGCAGTGAGGGTAACAAACTGGAATAATGTGAACACTCCCAAGGCGACATAAAGGTGATTTTTCTGTTCTTCCCATTCCACTAACATTGTGTGAATGCAGCATGAATACAGAGCTGGTGTCAGGACATGGTTTAGAAACAAACGGAGACGGCTAGCCTGAACAATCTGCCTACCAACACTTCTTAACTGACCAAGTAACAAGTTTTAACTTTATGATCAGAGATGTCAAAACTGTATATTGTATTTGAGTTAATGCATTTTGTCACTTTCCATTTCCGCTGCATCAGAGTCAGGGTTGTCTGTTCTCATGCTGTGATCTCATATCAAACAAGCAGAAGCCTCATAGCGCGTACACACAGACCTTTCTTAAATCAAAAAACACCTTTCATGTGTTTTGAGTTTTGCTTCATTCACTTTGCTCTACAGTTTATTACAATTTAAAAATGCCCGTAAAAGCCCAACTTTTAATGCGTCTTTAACAGGTTAGAGTGATGCCGTGTCTCCTCTTGTCAAGTTGCAAATGTTTAGCGAAAACATTAAAATGCCCACTGACTTTTTGTTTGGTGCTTGCAGCTGTCTGTCGAATTCTTTCCAGAGTTTGTGAAATATCTGGAGAGACAGAGCCGGTCAGGATCTAACAGCAAATGACACTCTGTACATATATACTTCAGACAAGCTGTCATACACAGATTTTAAGATAGAACTACTGTTTTGACAGTCTATAGTAAGCACTTCCCGTCCTTGAATTGGTGTCTGAATTTTACTTTAAATCAGTGCAGCCATTCCGCATACTGCAAGCAATACTGCCATAAATAAATTTAAATCTATGGTATGATTTTATGAAGTGGTGAGGGGACACATTTGAGTCAGTGATGACCACAGCTGTTTTGTTAAGTTTACATTTCTCAACCACTGGGTGTGCATCAACACACAGTGGAAGGGGGCGGTAATGGTCTGCACTGTGCTGACAGTAAATGAGTAATAGCTGCATAAAAACTGACACCACCCAAAAAAAAACCCAGAAGTTTCCCTGTTGCAGTTACAGCTTTTCAGCAGCGTTTCTGTCTGTCAATGTGCCTGTAGGGACAGAAAGCAGCCACTGAGCCAAAGCAAATCAAATCAAACAGGATATTCTAATGTAGGGCTCTATTTGCTGCTCTGTATCACTTTATTAGTCTGCTGATAGCAGAGAGAAAATGCCACTGAGGCCGCCTGCCGGTAAGTAAGTGACAAGAAGGTGTGCAGCTGTAAAATAAGACACATACAGTATGTGCTACATCCCTACTGCAACATTTAAACTGCAAGAAACAATATTGATTTTATTTTTCCTATCATACACAAACTACTGCAAACCTGATAAAGTCATAAAAATTTGACACAAGACCGCTGCTTCTCTTGTGTCTGTGCATCAAAGGGCGTGACCCTTCTGCCAAAACGTGGCGCTGTGAGAAGGTCAGACAGAGAGGCAACGAGTGAGAGGGGGGGAAATCTAATAGTACAGGGTGTTTCTAGCAGCTCGGTGTCCCTGCCTGCGGCAAAATCGACCTGTCAGGGCAGACTGTCTTCAGAAATACAGAAGGTGCTCCCTCAGCTCCCTCTGTCTCTCGAGTTCGCCTCAACTTTTAAATACTCAACTTCTTTTCTCTTTTTTTAGGTCGTAAGGATACAGGACGATGATCCTGTTTTCCCCCAGCGGTACCTTCACAGAGTGCTACAGGAGCGACCCTAAAATGCAGGAATTAGCATTTTAGCACTTTGAAATCTCTTGTCTTAAAGTCATTGGGTTTTTTGAATGTTTTTTTCTGGTTGGATGAAATAAGATTTGTGGTTAACAAAAGCTTAAGAAACTTTCATGTTTCAGCATAAAATACATCAGTAAATATGACACTTGTGAATTTTGAAGGTTTGCTTAAGGTTGCTTAAAAAATGGCTAAATGAGGTTACAGAACATCATCACACCAAAAACAGTCTGATTCTTGTGGCCACCTTGAAGTCGTGACCATGGTATAGTTTGTTTAGAGCTTAGCATTTTACCACTGGCGACTGCATTTACGCTTAGAAAATCATAATAATTTGATTTGGATTATTATTACATATAAAACATATACTTAATAGGCACCAATTACACTGTTGGGACATTTCTAGCTTAAACATTGCCTACACAGTTGGGAACATAGTCTCTAGTCAACCCAAGGTATCATTGACTGCTAACTGCTAATGGCCAGCTAAGAACAAAAACTGTTTTCAACATGGAAAAATGCATAAAAAAAATCACATATTCAGTGCCAGGTTCATCATTTTGGATTTTTTTAAATAGATACCACAGTTCAAAACTGGATTACAAAGTTTCTCAAAGGTATAATATCACACTGGGGCCCTCGTTGGAATAGAACGACAGTTAGCGTTAGCTTCTGGGCAAAAAAAATGAAATCTGTCACATGCAGTGTTTCAGAGAAATTCAACAATCATTATTTTTAGTATGACATCGTCAACTCCACCTCCATTTTAGTGATACAGTACGCAGGTTGTTTTCAGATAATGTTACATTAGACATCACATTTATTTTTCACTTGCCGGGGCATTCCACTTCCTCAAAACAGGGTTTACTTGCCGTGAGCAGGCGTAAATGTCGAGCCCTGGTGCTAATAGCTGGATCAAGTTCAGTCTCTGTTCATTCTCACTATATTTTATCACTCACTGGGCCTGTTAGTTGGATTATAAAAAGGCACCTGATAGCATTTTAACTATTTTTATTGTGTAAACGAGGCCTCTGTTGTACACATGGCAATTCCTCTAGATTTTTTTTGTGAGTTCAGTGACAAGTTTTTAAATTATGTGAACAAACCACTCTAAAATCAGGCTCTATGCAAACAGGTGTTAAGCCTTGAGAAAGCCTGCAATTGCTAAACTCAGTTGATAAGGAGATCAGCTGGTATTGAAATAAAATATCAAGAAGAGAGGCAGGATTATATTGAGAAAGAAAAAAAGCTCTCTTAAAACTCAAGGGCTGCAAAAGCCTGACCCCAGTCTGAATGCAGAAACTAACAGAAGTGCTTTATTTGCCAACCTAACGCTTTAGTATTATAAATTCAGTGTGAAGCACAGCGTGTGTTCAAAATCGCTGCCCCCCTACAGTCAGCTGATGTCTGTATTTCTGATGTCTGGGCTTATTCTTTTTCATTTTAACGTTTCCTGCCGAGGCTCGCTGCCGGTCGACTTTGTCAAGCAAGTTGCTGGAGACTGCAGCACCCAGCCAATGAGAAATAATTATGACTGTACCGGCATATATCAAACTAGCATTTATCAAACTGGACAAAAGCTGATTGAGTCAAAATATTTACAATTTTGCTTTCTATAGCCTATGTGTTTCTCATGTTTTTACTTTACATCTCATTTCTCTCATTCCTTCACTCTTCATCTCTGATCTCCTGCATCTCTCCTTTCCTCTTGATCATAGAGAGCTCCGCATCCAGATCAAGAAACACTTGTGAGTGTTGTTGTTTTATGCCGTCAGATTTCACACTGCCAAGCAGTCAGCTCTTGTTTGTGTAGGTCTTCCTCTGTAATCATCCCCTCTCTGAGTTCTAATGAAAGCCTCAGCAGGACTCCAGGCTTCCCCTGATAAAGCGCTTTGGCTGAGAGGGTGAGGCACTGCCACTAGAGTCTACAGTAAATGGAAAGAGTATCATCAGACACCAGGCTTCGAGAATTAGTAATCCTGGCTTCAACATTAAAGAGTCAGCACCTCAGTCTTTGGCAAAAGCCTAAGTCTCTATAAGTCTAGACGTTTGGCTCTGCTGGGTCAAGGTGGAACAGTGAGTACGATCAGAGTGTTTTCACTGTGAAGGCACTCAAACTTGTTTCCCCTTAAAAGACATCAACACTCTCAGATAATCTTAAGTTGTTATGCATCATCAACCTGTGATGTTCAGTGCACTTCCAGGAGTTATTTTCTCCTGACGGGCTGTCTTATTTATTTTTTTCAAGCCGTATCCACTTTCGCTCTGCTGCTCTTATCTGCTTTGAGATTCGTACCAGAGTGTCTTTAGACAGAAGGATCTTGTTGAATGTTTAGCAGTTAGTATGTGAAGGTGGAGAGAGCAATAGCAGTACTTATGCTGCAAAGAGTGAAGGTGTTTTTCCAGTTGAGAGGAACCCAGAGCCATGTTCAGAAGTACACTGCACTCTGCAGTGGGTTCCTATCTGGACAAAAGTGTAAAATGATGAGTCTAGAAAGAACGTTCCTCTAAATGACCGACCCCAAACCTTCTATTTTATTGTTAGATTTTTTAATAACTAACAGATTCATTGCATATTTGATGTGCTGTATCTTAATACATCTACTTTTTAAATGTATGTGAGCCAGGGGTGTAAAGCAAGGTGCAACCACTGGGGCTGAACAATGACAACAACCAGAAGTGCCATACAAAACTGTAGTTCTTTAAATATCCACTTGAGGCTGGCTCTATTGCTAATTTCCCCCTTCATGACAACTGTGCATTTTTATAAGGCTTAGTTACACATATTTAACGGCAGGCCACTTGATTGAAAGGTTGTCTGCCAATAATATCCTCCCCTTCTTAATCAGATCCACCACTCGCTCCTCTATAGTGCCAGCCTCTCACCCAAATATGGTCTCTTCTGGATCCCAAAACCAAGATGGCAATGGTTAAAATGCCAGACTCAGAGCTTCAAAACAGGAGTCAACAAACCAGTGGGTGATGTCTCGGCAGCTACAACCATTATTTTTGCAGACTATGGCGTAAAGTAAGGTAGGGGTTGGTTAATGGCCCCTTCCCTGCTTCTCACCCTCCAATGTCTGGTGCCCTTACTTGGACCACACCCGTCTTCCAACCCAGTCTGCATTGTGATCTCAACTGCACATCTGTAAACTCTCATGACTGCATCTTGCACAGCTGTGACGCTATTGTGGTGACAAAATCTTTCCTCAGGCAGACAGGTATACATACAGTATACCTGGCAAAACCAACTTCAGTGGCAGCTCTTGCTAAAATAGTCCTGGCCTAACTGTCAACTCAGCTTTTGTTAAGACTAGTCTCTAGATGAACATAATGTTAGTTGCACCAAGCAAACTAGTTTTAACTATGCCCAGTCTTGGCCATGTGCGTTCATGTGAATGCCCAGTGACTATGGCTATTGCCTAACAGCACATGCATTGCAAGATACATTCTTAAGATTTACTTGCTGCCTTGTTATCAAGTTATTAATCATTTATCACTTACGGCAACGTTTACTAAGGAACATCAGAGAAAAAGAAAAGAAAAGAAAATTTCATGGGCATCAAGATAAGAAAATTAATAGACATGGGAGCCATGTCTGTGTTTGATTGGCCGCAGCTGGCAGATGAAGCTCCACTTGAAAGGAGAGAAAAAGTACACAGGCTTGGCTGCAGCTTATAACTCATGTACCGACAGTGCATTGTTAGCAGTGTTATTAAAGAGTAAGGAACACACCAGCATCTGACGGGACCAAAGTGACATTTGCCGGTGAGTCTAATGTGTTAGAAGTTTAATGTGCTGCTGCTGACTAGCTAACAAGCTTGCTGTCTTTGCTTAATAATGGACATTAGTGGTGCACTTTTCGCTAGTTAACATTTGTTTAGTCACTTCCTCAACAAGCTGAGGTGAGGACCAGACATGTGTGTATGTTTGTGACTGTAGCAGGAGAGCTAACATGGGTTGCTGTTCAGCTTTTGTGGCTCTTGTGTTGTGTACCAGATATATAGAAACATTTGAGATTTTGACTTCACACCTGCTCCTGATTAGGCGAATGATTTTCGTCTGGCCTTAGCGCAAAATGTGGCCCCAGGACCACATTTTGACACGATAGCATGGACACAGGCTCATAATGTGAAAACAATACTAGTCCCTGCTGCTAAAAATGTACCAACAAACAAAAACAGACGCAAAAATTGTAAAGTACATGAACACCAACTGTTTTGGTGTTAAAAAAAAGATACAACTATATTCTTTTTTTTTTTTCAAAGAGAAAGCTACATTTAGGACATGTTTAGCCTAGCGTCGCATAAAGATTAGATGGAGTCAAGCTAGCTGACTCAAGCTCTGCACTTAAAGCCATACCATATCAATTTTTAAAGAAGAAAAACAAATTTTACCTCACAAATTAAAAGTTGCATCACAAACTTTGCTCAATTCAACATCTGCAGCTACTTGGTCTGGAATGACCGGTAGCTTATGATGGCTAATGTTAGCTAAGGTCAGCCAAATTCAGGCAGATACTACTGTGACAAGCATTGCTAGCTCATTTCATTGACTTTATGACTCTCCCCTACTTGTGCCATTTTTCAGCAAAAATTACATAGTTTGCTTTAATTTAGATATGGGATTTATATCAATCTTCTTGTGTCACTCTTGGAAAGAAAGTAAATAGCGTGTTTATTCCCTTAAAACAACACTATGTCAATGTTTTGCCACTGAGTAAAGAGGCCTCATTAATGAGAGGTGTTGTTAAGTCATTGAACTGAATCAGTAATGTCACTTATACAGCAATATCAATATTAAGTTTGCTAACATTAGGCACCATAAGCGTGTGGTCATGCAAGACTCAAATAAGTTCCTATAGTAGTTTCACTTGTGTTTCACAAGTCTGAAGAAAATGCTTATGTTTCTGTCAGCTGCTTGCAGCCCATAATAAGTGATATAGGGTTGGATGAGACGTGCATATGCAGAAACTCCAGCTTGTGCCCTCCAGCAGAACATCCCAACTTCAGCTCAGCCGGGCCGCACTATCACAGGCTTCTGTCATCAGAGACTGATACCTAGAATAGAAACCACTATGCTCAGCGCTGTGGGTTTAGAGCTTTACTAAGGTGCCTGAAAAGCAAGAAGTTTGAAACTTTGTTCCGAGCAAAAGCCTTACTTTTTTTTTTAAACTAAAAGGAAAGGCCTTGTCAAGCAAAACAGACTTAAGTATGAGTGCAAAGTCCCCACAGACAAATGTCACTTTGATGTCATTATATCTCAGGCTTTTCTGCTCTCATGAATATATATGCGTCTAAAAAAAGATCCTTTTAAAAAGACAAGTTTTTTAAAGTTGCATAAATGTCTGCACAAACAATCATAGGTTTGAAAAGAGCATTTACATGATGTGAACAAGCTGCTCAGACTACAATTCAATGTCTCAAGATATTCTGAATGGTGGTGGTGGTGTGTGTGTGTGTGTGTGTGTGAGAGAGTAAGTGAAAGACAGGCATTATTTTTTAAGGAGCTGTATTAATACAGAAGCAAACAACTATTTGCTATTTAAAGATATAGTGGAGTAATGGCGTCTCGAGCAGAGAATTAGGACATGCACAGGTTGTAATCCAAGTTTCGCTATTCATTGTTGTGGTAGACTGCTGAAATCGGGATGGCATCGTCACGGAAGCGTAGCGCCTACCCTCTGGTTTCCCCCCTGTTTACACCAATAGCTCTGTCAGCACTGTCTGAGCTGTTTGCACCAATACGCTCTGAATCTTGTGTAGAGCTCCTTTAATGAGGAAAAAAGTACACACAGACATAACACACACACACACACACACAAATATAATTAGCCTCTGTGGTGAGTCTAATCCAGCTCATTTGAAGCTAAAAGCAAACAGATCTCAAAAATGGCCCCAGTGCACTCATACGTGTGTGTGTGTGTGTGTGCAATTGTAACTCTGTGATCTGTTGGTCAATCATAAGCAATAACGCAGGCAGAGGATCACGAACTCAGATCAAAGAGCCCTAACATCCTCAACAGGGACTGTGGGTGTGCCTTTGTCTGTCATTTCAGAAAATATACACCATTGTTCTCATTTAAAGCCATTACAGTGATGTGAGGAATACAAATGTGTGTGAGAATGACTGTGATAGCTTTCCAGGTGCGATTATGACTAAAATGAGCCCAAACTTTCTTCAGATTTTCATGATTCTGCTCTCCAGGTCTAACAGGGATGTTTGGCTCATCTTGTTCTACACAAAAGCAAAGATATATCATTATATTTAACTAGAACCAGACAAATCTGTTGCCTCATGAAAATGTCTAGTAATGGTTTGTGTGTTTATTTTAAAAGGGATTAATGTTGATGTTACAGACTCATTCAATTCATGTTCTACCTTTCTGTGGTCGCACGCCACTTCCACATGTTGGATGTCTGTTGTGGCCACAGTGTACACAGCTGTAAATGTATTGCATCACTGATCAAGCACTGTTTCGTCACTGCAACACAACAGCATGTCAGGTGGAACAGATGTCCCGAGGATGGAAAAATTCTGTTTTTAAGGGGTGTGCAAAGCTGTGGGAATCTCACGATTTAATTTGATTCTACTTGTTGGTGTCACGATTCAATTGGAAACTATTATCAGGCTCTTAACCCAAGGTAATGTGTGCCAAACCATTCACTCCACTGAAATGCGGGGCAGTTAAGTTAACTGGTCTAGATGTCTGATAGAACCAAACAAAAAGAGATGGAAAAACAATGTAAGAGAATATAGCTTTTTGATCTAAAAAAGTTAACGGCAATGTTCTGAACGTCTTCTGCATATATGAGAATGATGAAATTAATACAGTGCTGTAGACCACATTTACTGGGCGTTTTTAGGGATCCTTGCTTTGCAGTTAGAGCAGCCCAGATTGTTACGGCATGGATTCAAATGCAGCAGATTAAAACAAAAAAATGTTTTAAGATAATTCGTGTTGTTTACACCAAATTCATACCCTATGTAACTTAAATATAGTAACATCTGACCATTCTTGACACTTTTTTGGTGGAAGGAGTAAAAATTATCATCTTCAACATTTGTTGGAGACAGTTGGGGAACAATTAGATATAAAATAGTTTGTAAGCTCTATAGGAAGATGTTTTTTCCCTCTGCAACTATCATGCTTTTCTCTACTGATGTACAGATGCTGCTGCTATGTAAGCTACACATCTAATGTGTGCACACCAAAAACCTCCATGCAACATACGAAAAGCATTTTTTTTGAAACTTCAAATCCATTCAGAATCTAATAGGATAGGTATCACAATTCCTGTGTGAATAGTTGTTACTTAGAAAGTCCATGACTTTAGTTGTTATGTTGCTGGAAATTGCTGCTTTCCCCAACAGTAACACTGTAGCTGTCTCTGGATAGCTAGCTAAACCAGAAGGCTGCTAGACATCAGCTTGCTGAGATTATTATTTTTGGTACCTTACGTTGGAGGAGTCACTGACACATATTAGTTAAGGGAGTTAGGTAGCTCAGTACTGCCACAGTAAGCACAGTACACCACTTTTATTTTCCATGCAGTGGAAGAGTGTATTCATGTGTGTGGCCCTTACAGGCTGTCATCTCAATATATATCAATATATTTTCCGACTTTTTAAATGATCTGATTGATGTTTAAAAATACTGCCACAGAATGTTGTTTTAAGAAATTAAGCAAAAAGTAGATTGAGCCTTTGTTGTACTGCAGACCTCAGTCCTATTCTAAAGAGGAAGTTTTTGGGAAGAAATCGTTTTGGGGTTTTTTCTGAAAGAAAACATGAAAGCATGGTTTTCTAAAGAGAGTCCAAGTATTAAGTTGGTTGAAATAATTTGTGTTGCAATACACAACTGTGGCTCCACGCAGGATGTGTACTGAACACATGAGAAGTGTTTCTTTTCATACCACTGCAAAATAATATCCATCTACAGTGCAACGTACAAAAGCACAGGGGGTGATCAGTGAAGCAGGTCGGGGTGCAAACTCCAGCACTGTAACCGACTGCTGCCGAAAACCTTTGAGGAGACACAGTGAAAACTTGTTAGATAACGCCGCACAATAGCTGAATTTTCCTTTCCAAGAGGAACTGTTTGATTCACAGAAACTGCTGATAAAGATGCACAGAAACTGCTGAGGAATCTGTCCTGCTGTGTCCTCCAGCTCTTCTTTACCGTGTTCACACAGAGATGTAGAGACAGAATCTGAATTGGCATCAGTGTTGACGAAAAAAAGCTCTCAAAAACATCTCCTACTAGTCCTCCTCCGGGGAGGTTTGTTATCTAAATGGGTACATGCATACCTGAAGGTATTTACTGCTTTGATCTTTATCATTTACAAGACTATGACTAGAAAGTGCATTCAGTAGGGGGCAGATCACCCAAGGCCACTTTGATTTTGTAACTCAGCAGACACGCCGCAGTACGTTTAAGAAGCTAATAAAAATACACGCCTCGGCTATTTTAGATGTAGCCACGGTGCATTGCACAGAGCTGATTGATTGTATTTTTACTAAGCAGCCAGAAATCCATGTAGCCATAACTGGACTTTGAACGGTATTAACTTTGTGTGAAGGCTACAGCACAACAATGTATGAAAAAACATCAATAAAAGCAATTCAAATCGATGAAAAGAAACTATCTAACTACGCCATCTGCTTACTTATTTATGGTAGAAGCACAAATATCAAGAGAGAATGACCAGATGCCAAAATATACAAGTGTACAACATTGCACAGGCAGAATGCTTAACTTCTGAAATACTCCTGTTGTGGTATGACACTATGCAGTGGACAAAACAAAACCATGTTGCAGCTGGTCCTAGTGGAATTATCCCTCCCAGCTCAACTAATTCATCTTGCAGTGTTCCTAACTTCAGTAGCCCAACATATCGGATACAGGATTAATCTGCAGACGCTCCAGTTCAAAATAAGACCAAACATTTCTATGGATGTCAGCTTCTGACCCACAACAAAGGTCAAAACATGGCCTGTAACAGACAGTAAGGATGTTGTTTTCAGTCAAGATGATTTCCAGAAAACTTGTACAAACTTGTTCTTGTTCAAGAAGTCTGGAAAAACCGCAACCAGGAGAGATCCATGAGTATAGTCATACATGTGCACACAACATATGTGGCTGATTGCTCCAGTAGTTTGTGACATTAGCTGCAGACAGACAGATACACACACTCACACTCACTTACACACACACACACAACCAAACACATGATCCTCTCCAGGCTTTCACCTGGCAGAGACAGTACACATGGAAATCACATAGAATCACATAGGCCGAGCTCCATCACCCTACATACTTCATTCTCTCCAATCACAAATCCATCAAATGACCAAACTGACCCAAAACTTACAAACAATATCACATCGCAGAGAACATAACAGCACCCACAGCAGGATGACACAGACTTTTTAATAATGCAGTCTGGAGCTCCAGGAGCCCAGAAACCAGGTCATCACAGCTTGTTCAAGAAAAGCAAGCAGGAGAAAAAGATGTGGACCGTGCAATAGGAAGTTCTGAAGCACAAAGAAAGTAGACACATTACATACTTAATTAAATTTCAAGAATCAGAGGCAACTACAGTGCTATTTTAATTAATAAAAAAAAAACACATTGCAGTATAGCTCCCTTCAAACGTTCTTGTCTTTCACAAGAGGATAGAGTGAAGTCTTTCCTGGGATTTTGTTTGTAACTGACTTCACACCTTCTGCCCCCCCGAAAGAAGACTCTCTCCTCCGCCACTTTGAAGCCATGACAGCGCGCCTTTATCTTCTTCCTTATAGAAACATACTTTATATCTTTCAGGAGCTCGACAGCCCTGCGGAACAGTTATTTTTTGAGTCGTGCGGTGTGCAGGCCATCTGACAGACAGACACTGACTGACAAAGGAGAGGGTAGCGGTCGTTAATCACAGACCGAGGGGAAGAGGAAATTATACTCATCTATGCGGCGCGGGTACAACACTTTTGAGTCATACTACAGCAGCAATTAAAAAGTGGCTCCTCTAAGGTATGACGAGGACTAACAGCTTGATGTTCTGAGGGAGCAGCGGGGGGTTACATTTATTATACATAATGTTTCATGTGTCTGCGCAAACTGAGCTAAGCCAGAGGAGAAAGACGTGTGTATCTGAGGTGTGAGCTGATCCATGAGCGAAGTAAAAGAGGTGAGAGGGGAAAGACGACATTAAAGGGCAGAGCCGAAACTCAAAGAAAAACGAAAAGTGGGCCAGCGTTTGAGCAGAGGGATGTGGGATTTCTATACAGCAGCATTTGGGGATTAATGATAAAGGCATGAAGACGCAGAAAGAGAGAAGTAGAGGATAAGACAGAGAAATCCACACACATACAGAGTGTTGGTTTCAGACGAGGCGGCAGAAGGCATCACAAATATGCACACAAACACATACATGCATGTTCCACCAGCTGCTAATTTAGGACGACACAGAGAATTCAGACACATGCTCTGTCTGAAGCTCTGCCCGACACACAAACAGACATTTACAACTAATCTGCTCGCTCCCTCTGATTAGTCTAAAAACAAACACGGCAGTCACACACTTGTTGCCAAGGAACAGCAATGCTCGCTTAATCAGGCGCCTCGGAAATGCAGAGAAAGTCTGAAGACAGGGCAACAGCTCGGGGGCGACTGGTGAGAGGAGAGGAGAGGAGACAGGAGAGGAAAGGAGAGAACAGAGAGGAAATGAGAGGAGACAGGAGAGAATAAAGAGGAGAGGAGATTAAAAAAGAGAAGAAGGGGGAAAGAAGAGAACAGAGAGGAGAGGAGGTAACAGAGAAGACAGAACCAAGAGAAGAGGGTTAGGAAATGAGAGGAGAGAACAGAGAAGAGAGGAAAGATCAGAAAGGAGAGGAGGGGAGAGAAAAGAGTGGACAGCAGACAGGAGAGGAAAGCACGGAGAGGAGATGAGAGAACAGAAAGGAGAGGAGAGGACAGAGAGCAGAGTCTCTGGGGCTGAAGAGCAGGTCAAGACATGTCAATCATCGGACCACCACTGAAAGACACAAACACACACACACACACACACGCTGGTTCACCCCAAGACATCAGAGGGCATCAGTGGAGAATGTGTGGATGCTGGCTGAAAGCACATCCCAACACATGCTCAAGGCACACACTGACGAGTCTCTCTGTTGGTTACACACACACATATACACCGTCATACACACACAAGAAAGCTTGGGTATTTTTCACCAGTTTTGTATACACCTATCCCTGGCTGCAGTAAAGAAAGAAAAAAAAGGATAAAAACAACTTGCCATTGCTGCCAAGCACATGGTTTAATGTACACATTTGCTATGGCTAATCCTGCAAACAAAACTGTAAAGACAGGTTTAGGGTTGATTCATCACTTAGTATAAGGATTTGAGGAGGACAGGTACAGAACTGCTCAATATGTCAGAGAGGATGGAGGCCAACAAGAGTATGATATGTAAGATATATGCATGTGTTACCTTAACAGTGCTCCCCCTCCACAGTCACAGTCATGCAGATATCCAATACATCTGATGCTGATGTAAATTCATGAGTTTAATTCCCAAAGGTGACGAGCATGTTGGATGGGTAGCTCGCTCCATAGCGGAGCTCAGTCTTGCGTAAGAGCGCCCTCAGCTCATCCAATGATGCTTGCTTTTTCTGTTGCTCTGCTGCAGTTTATATCCTTTGTATTTCTTTCCCTTTGAGCATCTCCTGTTTACGACAAGAGGCCACAGGTGATGGCCCTCATTCTTTAAGACCATAATGTTCATATAATATGACATTGTCCAAGGATATCAGCCTAAACGTTTTTCATTCTGTAAAGGTAGTATCCTGAAATTGAACTTGCTACTGTGGTCCCCATGAGCTTCTGTTTATTTTCCTTTTCCAGTTTGGTCATTCTTATGTCACTCTCATTTTGACTTCACCTCTCATTTTAAATCTTAAAATGGATACCAGCACAGATTATATCTGACGCTAACTTAATTCCTAGGCACAACTGTGTTTCCTGACAGCCTGACAGGACTAGTAGGAGGATGTAAACACTATAGGCACTCAGAGTGTGGGTGCTCTGCTGCATCAGTGGTCGATCGCACATGCCGTGTACACGTGACATCTTTGGTTGGAGTCCAGCTGAGGACCTTCATCTTCTAACTGCTCATCTCTTTCATGTAACTCTCATCTCTCTGACAATGAAACAGGGCAAAACAAGTGTCGGCAGCAGTGCTGTTTCTCACTAGCAGTGCACGCAGTGTTTCAGCCCAGTGCCTGATCAGTAAATGAGTCTATTTTAATTGTCTGTAAAGGCAAATTAAGACTAGTAAAATGCACTGAACCGGCGATCGTGACACCAAACCACTTCTAGGTGTAGCCACCAGTCAATGCAAGACGTGCTTCAAGTACTGACGGATGCAATTTCTACACATGATCTACTAATATAAGTGCTTTCTTGTTGGTTCAATCTTGTATCTGAATAAATACATTCCCGCTGTAACCATGACATCCTGAGTGCATATTCAGGGGACACTTTGCATGTGACAACCCAAACTGCCTTAGGTTTATAATTATTTAAATGAAGCAACAGGGTTGCCACTGTTGTGCACATGTCACGCACGACTCCTCTCATCACTGCTCTGCACCTCCATCAGCCTCACACCGAATCTCATTTAAATTCCGTATCCCTCAAGGACAGCTGGAACTGCAGGAGTTTCACGTGATTCAGCTGCAGGCAAACTTTCTTAGACGTGACTGTGCACAGGGTTCTGGATAATGGTTTCTGAAAAATTTCCTTCCAAATCCCGGAGCTTTGGCTGGGATGGTAACTGTGCCACTGCATATTACAGGGAACAGTGTAGTGTGTATCCATGTAGACTAGAATATAATGAATATTGGCAAGTCCAGTATCCAATTAAAGCAAGTTTCTTTACTATTTACACTAATAGCCACTGGTGGCCAATAACTATCAGCCAGCATACAGCAATTAAGGTGTCACACACATACACCTAAACACACCACACACAGTGGTCATATAGATGGTCATTTGTCACACAGGTGTCAGGAGGCATCAGAAAATAACATGAACAATTGTACTGTCTCTACAGTAACAATGCTTCAAAATTGTCCTGCAGTAATGAACAACTGGGTGATGTAAGTCTGAAAATCAACATGCACAACAGCAGACATAATCCTCATGGATTAACACCGGGTCCTGTCGTGTTACGTTCCATAGGATTACCGATGGTGATGATTATCAGCTTCACCAAATCTCCTCTTCCTTCCATAATCACTGACAAATTGAAACAGTGTGGATGAAATAAATAATTGTGAATGAATAGTGTTAGCTTCCTGTCTCAAACATGGTAATATGGACAAAGTGAGACAAAACAAACAAAAAATGTAGGTATAACAGTGTTTTCGCTGGTGTAACTATGCAAATCAGCTGTTGAAATGGCACTAAGGGTGGCTATGTGGCACATGTGTGTATGTGTATGAACATGTGTATATTTATAATTAATAATAGTGTGTTTGGTATCAGGTGTATTTACCTTTTTTTGCTTGCCCTGTATGTCCCATACTGTCTATTTTTACTGTTCACACTGAAGCTGCCAAGAGGACAAAAAACACTCCCGTGTATTTCTGCTGCAGCGCTCACCAAAACATGAAAACATGAGCTCTTGAGCTGTTAATGTTAAGCTTTTCTTTAATGGGAGTTTTTCTTTAATGAGTATGGCAGCACCCACTTAGAGAAGTGTTGTGACTGCGGGGCAACAGAGCAGAACTCCTCTGCTGCACTAGTTTCTGGACTGAAAGCGTGTCCCGTCTCCATGCTCATTACACAGCCACAGACTGCAGTTATAATTTCCCAAAACACTGCTCTCTTTGGTAAATAAATATATATCTATATATATATGAATCAGGCTACATTTGTGTATTCCAAAAACTGTAATATTAGCAATATGGTCACTGTACATAAGATATTGACCCTTCACTGAGTCATGTCAGTTTTTAGTATTTACTGTACTTCAGTCAAACTGTCTCTTTATGTGTGCAGTTTACAACGATAAAGGGGATAGATTCACCATTGAAATTACTCTTTGAAGACAAAAGCAGTCACTTAAATATGCATTTGTTGGCTACATATAATTTTTTGATTACTCATTCATTTTCCGTAACTGCTTATCCTGTTGGGGGTCCCGGGGGCTGGAGCCTATCCCAGCTGACATTGGTGGGGTGGGGTACCCCTGGACAGGTCGCCAGACTATCACAGGACTGACACATAGAGACAGATTCACGCTCACATTCACACTTATGGCATGTTTTTGGACTGTGGGAGAAAACCGGAGTACCCGTAGAAAGCCCACACTGACACAGGGAGAACATGCAAACTCTGCACAGGTTTCCCAAACCCCGGGGTTCGAACCCCCCACGAATGTCACATGCTTAACCTATTGGATGGTGAAATGTAATGAGACAAAAACAGGCATGTCACTGCATTGTGTTTATGTTTCTTACAGCTGTACCCACTGTATGGTGCAACATTCAATTCAATTCAATTCAATTTTATTTATAAAGCCCAATATCACAAATCACAATTTGCCTCACAGGGCTTTACAGCATACGACATCCCTCTGTCCTTTGGACCCTCACAGCGGATAAGGAAAAACTCCCCCCAAAAAAACCTTTAATGGGAAAAAAAAAACAAAAACGGTAGCAGATGTAAACATGAGCGCAGCGTTCAACATGTGCACAGCGTAAACATGTACAAGCTAAGAGGCTGATTCTTAGCTGCGTCTGAAATTCCATACTAACATGCTATTTAGTATGCTAAAACAGTATGTTTTTTAAGTGTGTCCGAAGCCTTAGTGTAAAACCATCGTGCATACTAATTCCACTGAAACATCACAGTATGCAAATAGTGGACACTACGCCAGCATAAATATCCTAGAATGGGTATGAGCAAGTGCAGACATATGCAGTCCAATCAGCACCCCAGGTTTAAAAATACGCAAGCAAGCAGTCACACAGCAAAAAGAAAGAAAAAAATCATGTATAGAAATCAAAAAATGTAATGCATCGGGATACACAAATAATGGTTTTATAATCAAATCATGGCCCTTTAAATCTGAATCTTATTGTGAGGTATTAAGGCTACATCCATGATACTGTGGTAAAAGACTGAGACTAAAGATGTCCCCAGCACAAAGTTAGCATACGCACCAGTTTATCATACATGTGGAATACACTGAAATAAAAAGAGCAGCATTGCTCTTGTGTTGTGGGGTAGACAGATGGCCTGGTATAGTTAAGTAAAACAATGTAACCCTGTTTATATGTAAGATGCTGGTAACGTGAATAAGCAGCACAGGTTACATTTATGATTCATAGTTCATTTTTCACTTGTATTGACTTTTAAGAGAAAGGGCTTTGAGGTTGAGGAGTAACTGATGCATTTGGGAAACATTAAAGCTATCACTGGTAACGAGTTTCCCCAAATTCAAAACACGACGAGCCACTAAAGTTATCCTCAACTGGGATATAAAATCATAGCATCTGGGAAAGCTTCCACACAGTCGATGTTTTAGCCCTGAACCTGGCTTTCCATCACTGTCAGGGGTAATAAAGTATGCTGGGCATGCAAACATTTGCAGGTTATGTTCCAGCAGATACGTACATAGTTACAGCTGCTAAGCTGTGATTGGACAATGGTTATTCAGCAGGAGGGTTTAGTCAATGCAAATTAATTGAAATGTCTATCTGCGTTTCAGTTTTACAGATTTGTAGTTTCATATATTGACTAATTTTACCCCTTTAATCCAACATGTAATGCTTAATATGCACTGACTACAACATTCCATCCATTAATGCATGAACTGGTTGCACTGCATTACACTCAACAGCGCCTGTCTTCTGCGGGGGAGGGGTGACATTGTGTATTAAATCACCATATGGAGGAAAAATGCATATTACAGAACTATTCCCTCACTTTGTCTCTATTACCTTGAAAGGTCATGTCCAGCCCTCCATTTATTAAGTCGACTCTCAGCAGCATGCAGCCCGAGATGTAAACACAGGAAGCTGTAGTGAAGAACTTGTGTTCTCTCTCTGTTCATTGTCAGCTCTTGGTCTTTTATCAATGTAATATTTAAACTCTCTCTGGACTTTTTGGCAACATATATGCGGTATATCTTTTCCCCTCTAATGACCTGTGATCACTTCATTTTCTTGTTTCCTTCCTCCCACTCGTCCTCGCTTTCTCACGACTCTCCCTTCTTCTGTGCCAACATATACAACCTCAGACAGCCTGCACACGCCTGGGGAATGAGTATTAGGTCCAGTATGTTTATTCAGTGGAGGTGGACTGCGTGACGACTGGCTCTTCCACACGAGCCATGTTTGACATTCAGCTGAAGCACACGAGCTAGCATGGACACAGACAAGAGATATAACAAGAGACTTGTACAAACACACACATACAACCTATTGACACCTCATCACATCCCCGTAAACTTGGGACTAGTCCACTGCACTATTTACTAAACCTGAGCCCGAGTTAAGCACCAGCTGCATGATTTGTGTGAGTAGCCATCGATCTCAGCGCCCTTCAGCTCTAGTCACAAATGAACAGCTTCCACTCCAAAGCCACTTTATCAGCTTCACAGTCGCTGAAAGGCTTGGAGGGGCTTGTCCCAAAATGAACAGCTCATTAGTTAACTTCACCACTTCAGAGGAATGGGTTTGTTGTTGCTGTTGTTGTTTCAAAGTCTAATGTGTCAAAGTAGCTGCATAATCAGTTCATAATGAGCCTGGATGAAGTTTTTGGCAGAAGGCTAATTGATGGGGTGAAGGCACAGCCCCGCTGTGGCACATTTAGAATATCAGAGCAGAAATCGAATGAAGGTTGCACTGTAATCAAGTAAACCTGTCAAACTAAGATTGGATACATCTAATGGTGTATGTGGATAACAAATATCTCCCAGGAACACTTCAGCACACCTCTTGACTCAGAAACAGTCAACAAGTCATCCAAGGAAAATTGGTTATTTAGGCTGAAGTTAAGAATAGGATTAAACGTGTAATGTAAAGCACTACATTCCCTCAAAGCAGTGGATTAAAATTTTATACTTCAAGCCCCTGGAGAGTTCAGTGAATTCCAGGAATTTAGAAATGTACACAACTAACTTTTCCTCATTTCTTGCCATAGTAATCTTGACTTAAGACAGACGCAGACAACAACAAGACTAAAAGGAGCTCTATGGGAAATTCAGAGCACATACTTGTCGGCACGTTTCTCAACATAAAGGTGGTAATTGTTTAGGGGAGGGATTTAGAAAATGGTCAATTGTTGTCTTTTTCCAAAGTCATTCTTTTAATGCAAGACTAACAATAGACACAGAGGTCAGCGAATCTGGGTTTAAAGTTCCAAGTCGGAAAATCTTGACAGTGTGCGCTGCTACATCTGCAGCTGTTTAAGCCTGAGACAAACCTGACGACAAGCTAAAACTTACAAAGACCAAACAAACCACACATAAAGACTGATCCACCAACCTGCACAGATATTTAAGCCCTTAACAGTTAGGAAGGAGCATAAACTTAGATGACCAAGAAAAACACTCACTGTCACACGTTCTTGTGCAAAAACAATCATGGATGATAACCAGCAGCTTGCACTGTTTATATGCAGTGCCATTTGATGAGTCATCATACCCATATCACATTCATAATCAAGCAGCATCTCTCACATTCATTCCACTTTCCTACCTTTCTCAACAGTGGTGACTCCCATGGATGGCTGACCCAGGCTCGCCCTCGTCTCCCATTTGCCCTCATCCGGGTGGTACATCTCCACGGAGGCCAGCGGGGTCTGCTGCTGGTTCATGCCCCCGAGCACCATCACCTGGCCCCCCAGCGCAACAGCCGAGGCCCCCGCCCGCGCAGTGGGCAGCGGCGGTAGCTGGCTCCATGTCTGGCTCTCTACATCCAGGACCTCGACGCTGTCCAGGGGCATGCCCGTTTCGCTGCAGCCCCCCAGCACGTAGAGCAGGCCTTCGTGGTAGACCGGGGTGCAGTAGACGCGGCGCTGTGACATGGGGGGGAACTGCTCCCAGTACAGGGACTTGACAGGACTCACCGCCATCTCCTGCACAGGCATGTCTCCAGGACACAGAGGAGGGGACACACCATCACACACCGCGCCGGGGAGGAGGAAGAGGATAGAGGGAGAGGGTGCAATGCGGGGGCTTGCAGCGGTAAGACAAAGCAGAGAAACAAGCGGAGGCACAGGCTTGTTTCTGTCTGTTTGAGTGACCACCTGAACTCCTGAGTCCACGGGGGGAAAGAGACAAGAGAAAGTGAAAGATGGGTCGAAGGAGGGGGGATGAAGAGGACAGGGATGCCAGTGAATGAAAGAATGGAGAAAATGGGGGAAAAGAAAGAGAGAGGGAATGAGGAGAGTGTCTAACTCACTCCTCAGCCAGATGTCACGACTCCCTCTCTATTCAAATGTTTTATTCATCCGACTGTTTGGTGTTTTCGAGCAGCGAGGCCATCTGCCCTTCAATCCCCTCTATCCCTTTCTCTCCAGCCCTCTTCTCTCCTTCACTGCATCATGCAGGGAGGTTATTTTGGTTAAAGTTTTGGCTTGAGTATATTCCTGGGGAAAAAAATGCTTGAAGAGGGTGTCGTAGGGCTTAATTCTTAATCCCACAAAAACCTCAAAGTCAAGAGTGGCGTAGTTGAAAAAAGAGAAAAACCAACGAGTGGGGAAATGGCACTGGATCAAAGACCCGGGAAGAGAGAGTTAAAGAACACTGACCTTCACTTGTGTCCCGATAATCCAAGGGAAAGCCTTTGCAGCAGAGAAGTTTATACCTTCAAACAAAGGGAAATTATTCAGGGCTACCAGTCCCCCTCAGCTGCAGCTCTGCAGCTCTATTTTCACCCTAGTGATAGAGCCTATGGTGGAAAAAAAGACTTTAATAAGTGAACCAAAGTCTTTAAATGGAAACTCTACGGGAGTGTAATGACTGCAAGACTTCCTTGCATTTTTAGAAAGATTTCCCCCCCGTTAATTAAACAAGAACTCCAAATCCCAGAGCGTCCTTCTATGACTTGCTGTCAGCCATGGTGAACTGTGTGCTCTGCAGCTTCCTGGTAGCTTTGGAGAGGATGAGGGTCCCTTGGCGGCGCCAAACCTGGAAGTAAAGACAGCACAGGATTAGACGAGGAATTGGAGTATAAATTAAGTGCCAGAATGACAATCTTCACTGAGGGGGAAAATAACAGCCTGTTTATGTGCTCAACAATTACATGTCATATTCTTTCCAGTGGTTATACTAATTACTAAAGAAGCAGGCGCTCACACCCAAAACAGCAATGCGTTAAACGAGACAAGGGGCTGCAAGGTACTGGTGAGACAATGAAATACAGGACGTTCTTTTTTAGACACAGATCCGTGAATTTAAAGGTTTATCAATGCCAAAATACTGCACAGCACTTTATAACACTGAGACAGGATTTTACAACTCTGAGTTATCATGCTGGCAATCATGATCTTTCAGCACAATGATCTCAAGGTAAACGGTAGAAATACAGTGTTCACACCACTGAGTGAGGAATGTGCACTTGCAGACACTGTGTGTGAATGTCTAGCGCAGCCCAGGTTCAACCTTTAAGCCAGACGACCCTGCAGTTGTTTCCGGAGTCCTCTGTGTTGGCACCCCTGCTACGCCGCCAGACTAGCCTCGTTTTATTGATTGAGAGGGCTGCATTTCTTCATGCCGAGCTATAGTCAGTCTAAACACGGCCTTGGACTGGCTTCCTTCAATTCACAAGGTTTTTCTTTTGCGTCTATTCCTCTCTCAGATTAAAGGCTACAGAAAATGTGACCTAAAATAGGTAAAAAAAAAAAAACAACCACAGTACCTAACACATAAAAATCCAGACATCTCGATCTGGATGGTGGGAGTGTTTCTTTTGAATGCAAATGAATCGTGATGATCATCATCATAATTAAAATGACCTCAAGACATCACAGGCTGTGGCAAAATGTGAACAAATGTATACAATCCATATTTTTATGCCACATGATATTTTAAGTACTTGATGTGCAAATTCATCAGAGCAAAATCGCTATATTCAATCTAACATCTCATCAAATGGAAGCTACTTATGAAATCAACATTCCTACAAAGCTGTTGCAAATAAATATTCCATTAATAGTCCTGTTTACATGCAGCCATGCATACTCTGATTAACGTGCCCTAACATGTCAATTATCACATCAGAATATGGAAAAGGGGAACGGCTGAAGCTGCCTCTCATTTTGCTTCTTTGAATTAAAAAAGGATTTTTCAAATATTTCTACCGGTGGTGGACTTGCTGGATCATGCAACCACAGCCTCCCACTTTCATTCCTTGAAACACATTTTCGAAAATGTCCGCATTACAATATTTGCAGATATACA
The DNA here is from genome assembly GCA_035609425.1 of Epinephelus awoara. Lineage (NCBI taxonomy): Eukaryota > Metazoa > Chordata > Actinopteri > Perciformes > Serranidae > Epinephelus > Epinephelus awoara. Next base: position 30,517,509 of record CM069301.1, on the reverse strand, counting down.
AAAACCTTTTCATATCCAAGTCTTTCTTAATGTTTAAAAGTAGGTGTGTTTCTCCTTCCGACCAGAACGTATAGATGACAACGCACAGAGCTGACTGTAATCAGGAAAGAACACATGTGTTGCAAACTCTGAATGTGCTGCATTCATGCCCAAATAATGCTATTAAAACTCAAATAATATTATCATATCCCACGTCTTAATAAGAAGATGATAAATTCTGATGACCGCATCAAACTCAGAATATTGTCATATTTGGAATAATAGTGAAAGGTTAGTGCGTGTGTTAACATAGTCAATGGGATGTCTGGCTATGCGTGTGTGTGTGTGTGTGTGTGTGCGTGTGTGTGTGTGTGTGTGTGTGTGTGTGTGTGTGTGTGTGTGTGTGTGTGTGGCAGAGACACAGCAGCAGGTGAGCACACTGTGACCTGAGGACTGACAGGGAAACCAATGACATTTAGCAGGTGGTGAGATTGAAATAAAGCTACACAAAATGTCTCTGTGTTACTCAGTTACTCCTCTGCCATCTTCACCTTCTAGCTCACACTCACATTATATATAGAGATATGTATATATATATAAAAAAAGTACCATATATCCATAATTAATGGAGCCAATTAGTGGTCTGAACCCTGTGGACACTCTGACCTTTAACAAATGAGACGGAAAGAGAAATGAGGGTGAGAACAGAAAGGTTAGTGTATGTCCAAACCAGCATTTACTATATGTGTGCTGTGATGGTAATTTACACAGTTTGGTAGCTGGAAAAAAAAAATCATGCCATGCACTGCTTTGCTTTGGAAAGATGCCTCTAAGCAAAGTGATTCTCAGTTGTACTGACATTTTCTAATTGTGTCAGGTCGCCTAATATGGCTAAATTTGTTTGTGATTGTTGATTTCCAATGACAGGAGATGTAACTCCACAGTGTGAAGCTGTTATTACTCTCAGGTGACATCTTTGTGAACGAAACTTGCCAATGGAACGCCACAGTTACCCTTAAATATCAATGTGGGGCTGCTGATTATGGAAATGATTGACTATCAAGAACAGGTGGCATTCATTAAGATGAAATTTCCAGAGGAGATTTTGTTGAGTTTTTCCTGGAACTCAAGAAAATCTTATAGAGAAAGGATAAGGATAAGAAAATGTCCTTTGATGAGGTCCAGTGTGAGGAAAACATTTGCATTACATTTATATATTGTCATATATCCATCAATGTATCTCCTAAGGTGTGTACTGACTGTAGCTTATTTCTGTTAAGCTAACACACTCATGCTTTGCCTTTCAACATAAGGTGCCAATACACCAACTCCCATGTGTGCGTGGGTGGTATGAAGAGTCTGCTGGTGGCAAAGTGTAAAAATAAAGCCAAATCAAAGACGTGAGACTGTGAATGCCGATGACCAGCCGGATGATCCCTTTATGACGAGTCCCCAACTGTGGGTTGAACAAGTCAAAACAAAGGCATTATAGGATGTGATTCAGAGAGGGCAGAGAACACACTGCAGCTGCAGCGCAAATCTCATAGCAACCATTCCTGGCACAATCATGGGCTCCATGTACTTGCCATTATTAGCCATTATTTGTTATTTGTGTACTGTCATAACATGGCTGTGCACAGATCAGAGCTTGATATTTACTAACCAGGGAGCAGTTTCAGAAAGGCAATGTGTGGGTTTTGTGCACATTTAGTTTGGAAATTGGCTAATCCTCTTTCCTGTTTGACATCAATAGAAAACATATGAAACAAATATTTTCTCAAAAATCACCAAGTTTGGGTTTGTTCTAAAACATAATCACATATTTGGTCCTCACATATGCAGCAGCACTATGAAGTCTGGCTAATCTCAGAGGAGAGAAAAACATGTGCACAATTGATTTATAATGAATTTATTTATTATTTCTCTTGAAAAGTTACATTGCAGTAACTAAACTCTGCTTACTCTTATTCAACTTATAGAGAGTAAGATAACATAACTAACATAAAGAGCCAACAGACGATTGACCAAGCTCACAAGAAGTACTGAAGGTGGGAGGAAACGGTTAGCAAGCTTACTTCATAGTTAAGAAAAAGCACACCTACCAACTAGTGTTGGGCCAGTGTTAAAATTTTGAAACTGGTTTGATATTAAGCAAAAAAGTGGACCAGACCGGTATCCCAAATTTTACTTCTAGGTGTGACATTGTGTCGTAACAGCAAGTGTCTGACTATCATGTCGTCAGAGCTCTTTGTCCACACTGAATCCATTACATATGCACTTCTGTTACATCAGTTAAACAAGCCATCATTAGCAGATCAGACTGGAGATGTAATCGCAAAAGATGGGGGAGCAGTGTACTTGCTATCTTCTTATATTTATACTTACGACATGGGTTTTATATTGTGATAATTACTGGAGGTTGCTATTAGCTACGGTCATTTAGCAGAAACTTTTAGCTCCCTGCCGACCTCCCTCAAGCCAGCTGCCACCTTATTTTGGTTTTGGTAGTAAATATAGATAACTATATAAACTATAACTATATAAATAACTCCTCATTTCAATTTAATTAATCTGTCATCCCCCATCCGATGTTGCTTGCAAATAAATCGAAAGGGTCTCTACCAAAGTTTTGGCTCCACATGGCCCACTGCTTCGCTCCTGGCCAGTTAGGACACCTCTTTCATCAGCTTCAAATCCAAAGTGTTGCCATATTGGTTCAGTTGTCATTTTCTGGATAAACTAACTCCTCCATGTCTTGTCTGATCACCCCAAAAAGTATAAGAACTTTTCCCTCTTCCAGGTCTTCTGAAATTTGATCTCCTTCATGATGCCGGTGCTCTGCTCTGCAGTAAATTGCACATGGCCTGTCCAAGAGTAGTTGCTCCATCAGGTGGTGTTTTTATTCAAACAAACACAATATTATGTTTATCACGTTGTCATATTGCCTATTACTAATGCAATACAAGTTGGATTTAGCGCCAAGAAGCCATTGGGACAGGTCGCTGATGTAGAGTAGCCTACGTTCTCATTTGCCAGAACATGCCATGCTGACAAATGCCATTTCAGACAGTTTGCATATATCAAACCAAATTAATCTTGTACACTGGACCGGACAAGCAAAACCAGAAATTAACTCCAAAACAATTAAACTAATCCTGTACTTCATTCCTCATGTTCACGGTGTGCAAAACAATGCTGTTACCAGTCTTTTAAAGCTGAAGGCCCCGTCAAAGAAGTAGCTAATAATGATGGTTTGTGTTGCTGTTGTCATCTCAGGAAATTGTGTTGTGTGTGTGCAATGTTGGGAGCTCTGCTGTGCATCGGCACTGCACTGCCTATCGAGGCAACTACATGAAAAAAATAGCTGACTGGGTGTTTTGCTCTTCTTCCATTATTCATCAGTGTTCTTTGATTTTGGGAGGCGAGCCCGAGCCTACTGCTTTGTTACGATATAAAGATTCTGCCACAAACATGCTCTTATTACAGGGGGTAAATATTCATGGCAGCGTGGAAACATTTGATGTACAATATGCGGGTTAAGTCTTGTTGCTAAATTTAACATCTGAAGCTTGTCATAGCATAAACGCTGCACCCATATCCTTGTACCTCCAAGAAGAACAAAGACCTCAGACCTTTCTGTGGATCTCTGTTACTTAAAGTGAGTCCACAAGAGAGCTAAGTAGACATGGTAAACTCAAAATTATGCAAGTATATTTTATTTAGTTCACAGTTCATCACTGGAAAATATCATCTCACTGTCTTTCAGTCCCTTCTTCCGTTATGTTATGCTTGATGATGCCAAAAATAGGTGACTTAAAGGCCAAGATGAACTTATATATAGCTTGGGATGAAACTATTGTGGGTGTTTCATTTAAGGATCTAATTGAGTCGTTTCATTATATAATACCAGTAGGCTAAAGAGTACACACCGTTCTCCTAGTGCTCAGCTGCTGGAGATGATTATACTCTCTGGTTATCACAGCTGTGAATGGTGCCGTGTTAGAGTGTGCATGGCAGACGCGACTACAACCAAGAATCCCTGAGGTGCTCTGTCCCTACTAGCAACACATGCTTACAGCCCTAAAACAGTTAGCCAATAACACAGTAACAGCTCTATGCAGGGATTCAACCACCTAGTGAAAATAATAAGGAGAACATTTACGGCAGTATGACTATTTAGGGAAGTTAAATTTTATTTGAAATTGTTAAAATCTACAGATTCATCAAAGTGAAGCTGTTTTACCGAATGACCATCTTAAAGGAGCAGAGACGTCTCCCATGAGCAAAGCATGAACTCCTGGTTAGCATTCCTTCAGTGTTCAGGAGGTTTTTACTGTAAGCCATATTATCACAGCGGTCTCTTCCTCTCCCCAAACAAATAGACTGGGTCAGGGGTCAGCAACTTTTCCTGACAAAAGATATGCCCATTTTTAGACAAAAAAAGCTCTGAAATAATTTGCCTGGAGCTGCAAAACATATTTGAACCTTATAATGAAGGTGACAATAACTCAAAATTCACCCATCAACATTGCTTATAGGTCTAAATGAGCATTTACCAATTTGAGGTTGAACGATGCTGTGCTTTAGCCAATCACAATGGAGGGGGCGGGGCCGTGACGTGCAGGTGTCCCCAGGGAATGTGTACCTACAGAAACAGCAAGCTCCGCGTCCATGGCGACCACTCCACCCAAAACGCCATCTCGTCAACGTGAAAAATATGGACAACAACACAACTTACAAGCTTTATGCATCCACCAGCACACCTTCCACTCCTCACAACAGCGGCAACGTTTTTATACTCTGAACCGGAGTCTTTATACATTTATACATACTTTTTAAAAAATTTTTACCGATGGATTTCCAGATTGAGTTAAGTTAAGTTCAGTTAAGTTCAATTCAATTCAGTTCAATTTAATTCAATTCAACAGAACTTTATTTATTCCAAAGGATGGTGGCCAACACAACATGCAAAAAAACAAAAACATGAATGCTCCTCTCCAGAGCCAGTGTTTGGTTTGTCTATTCTGAGCTACTGTAGAAACATGACAAACTTTGTGGACAAGGACCTTAGGTTCCTTATGCAGATACAAAGGGCTCATTCTAAGGTAACGAAAACTGATTGATTCTTATTTTCAGGTGATTATACACTAAAGAAAACATTACATTATATTTCATTTCTGTCAATAAATCTCCCTAAATCCTACACACTTCACCTTTAATGTATGATTAAATTTTAGTTGTGTAGCTTCACTTGCACTGGTGTACATAAAGTCTGCACCATGACACCAAAATGTGTGCCACTCAGACCCTAAATTTGGATTAATGCTTACCTCCAAATCTTGCCCACGGCAGCCTTACATATGCTGAGCAGTTGAGAAAACTGTAAATAATCAAGAAGGCCTTTGCAATCAAAGGCACTGCACTAACATGGGAATACAATAATGGTCTGTAGAAAGGCTGATAGATGTATATAATTACAATCAAAACCCTGTGGGGCCCTCGTCTGTCCTTGCTAACAACAGACAATGACTGTTAAATACGGTTAAATTAGAGACACCAAACAGGCACTTCATCAACCACTGGTAACGTCACAGGGGGGTTTTGTTCTGTGCGTGAAATGAGGGTGGACGATAAGCAGAGGGGATCTGAGATGCTCAACTGATCAGGACACATGGGCACACTGACCTTAAGCATCTGCTGAGAAGATTAAAGTAACAAGACAAAGAGAGTGGCATTAACAGAGACTACACCAGGCACTCCTGAGTCTTTAGAACCAAAATAGGACTTTTACTGTCATCCTGGGACTCCTGTAATATACAGCATTACTGTAAGGGAGAGACTTTGCAAAAGTTGGCCCAAGGGTCTCTACTAAGACAGGAAATATAATCATCAGCTGGGAGTCTTCCCATGAGACAACAGTTACATCAGTGGCTTACTGCCAAAAACCCTCCTGGGGAAACTTTGAGTATATGCCTAGAAAAGTCATTAAGCTGATGCCGCTGATGCCGCTGATGACAGAGACAGCTGGAACTGTTGATTAATAAAGGAATAAATAAGTCATATAATAACTATTCAGGATTGAAATAACACACAAAGTCTCCAGGAGACCAGGGGATCAGATCCAATTAAGTGTTAATTCAAACCAAATTCCTCCATGTGTAGACTCAATCCCATAGTCAATACTAATATTTTAGCACTCAGTAGGTTATGGGATAGTGTACGGCAAGAGACTGATTAATTAGTGCATCATAATCACCAACAAACTACATATGAAGCAACTGTGCTTAAATGGCTTATTTTACAATAAGGACCAGCTCCCTGTTGCTTTTCCAACAGCTACACTGCATAAACATCATTTGGCTTTAAACTAAAGCCAGATGACTTAAAAAGATAATCAGCAAGACAATAAGCATAGAAACCTTAAACGACATTCATGTTTCCTTGTTGACTCCTTTGTTCTAATTTGTCTGCATTCAGTAAATCATATCAGAGTACATCTGCACAACAATGCTGCTACGGTGCGAATTAGGCCACTTACATAAACTGCGAGCTCCCTGAAGTATAATCCTGCTGATACAGCAGAATTTATTTTAATTGTTTTTCATTATCCAGTGGAAATGAAGTTTGGAGATTTGCTTCAAGTAAAAAAAAGTCAGCCTCTATATTAAAGATCCGACTGTATAAACTTGAATTAATGTGGAACAGCCAATACAAAAGCACAGAAGGTCAGTCACTGTTAGATCCTACAGTGCTGAATGATTTAAATAATGAAAGACGACAGTCACTGTGAGTCGTGTGTGAAATTACATTCTATGCCTCAAAAACTGCAGATGTAAAATATTCTGCATAATAATTAGCCATGTGCTTCTATTTGGGAGAGTGCTGTTGGAGAAATGGCCCTTACAAGGAATGAACATTTGTTTTCGGGGATACAAGGCTGTTGGACAAATGGGCTTCTGGTCCAGTGGTACATTTTTCAGACTACTGAGGCTGAGGAGTTATGAGCCGTTGGCACAATGGGCAGTCCTTCAATTCATCACAGAGCTACGAGAAACATGGAAACAATTAAGATAGCAAGGTCACTAATACTGTAATGTGCTCAACAAATGAGCCTACAATACACAGCATTAGTATTAATTGGCCAACATAGTCACAGAATCATATTGGGGTGAATTAGGAGCCATTTAACATATAAAGTATAAAAGATACACTTCCACTCACAAAAACAAATGTATAGGCCTAATTTAATGGAGTCGTATTACAGATCTGTCGACCACAGGGTCAGGATACAACAGATTAACAACAAAGTTTGCTACCCAGTGATGAATTGTTGTCTAACCCTAACCCTATGTTGAAAAATACTGTTGTGTCATCTGCTCTGATGCTTGTGGGGGTGGCAATAAGTTGTCGCAACCGTCCACACCCTATCAGCCATGACAGAAAATCATGTGCTAGCAAGACACACTACACTTAACACATGCTAACAATTAAAAGTAAAAAATCTTTTGATTAATTAATGCAAAAGGTCTATACAATATGACAAGTCAGTGGAAAAAACTTTGGGAAAAAATGTGGAAAATATCAAGTTTGGGTTGGGTTTTTTTTTTTTTTTTACAATAAATGCAACAGCAGGTGTTAAATGTAGGGTAGCCATCTGTCCCATATAATATGGGATCTTCGTGTACTGAAAAACAATATGATGCTTGATGAAGATATGTGAAGGTCCCTTTACACCCAGGTGTTCAACTGCCAAGCATTAAAAAGTCGCATGTACGCCTGATTCTGATTCGACACGTTCTCTTATATAAATAGGCCCACTAGTTTGTGTAAGAGACGCTGAAGCCTACGCATCATTTTTATGCACAAACAAAATACATCTGGCCCCTGACCATACACCATCATAGATATTTGTTAAGAGGGAACTCCTACATGACAAAACCCAACAACAACAGTTTTACATACCAACTTTTGATCCCACTTTGATGCAACTGTTTCCTGTAACTGACTCCATCCATTAATGTTGAGAGTAGCAGAGGACTTTGAAACTGATGCATAAAAAACACAAATGAACCCACCCACTCAAATCCACTCAAATGGAGTTGAATAAGGTAATACTGAGTGATATCAGGTAAGGAAATAAAGGGTCTAACACTATGGCATGGTGCTGCACATAAGGTGTCCCTTACTGTGAGGAGTTAAAGCTCACAAACTGCCTTGACTTAAAGCAGCACTTACCTTTCTGGAAATTTTACACTTTTCTTTGTTTAGGTTAAAATGCTGTTAATAAGCTGATGACACACTAAAATATAAGTGAATTCCACCAGAGATAAAAACTCATAATTATACCATTCTCATGGTTCTAAGAAAACTCCGACCAATCATTGCAATGATTGGCCGAGCGTCCTGTCTGTCTTCCCCACGTGGAGGCCTCCAACTGATGTAACCGCTCACGTAACACGTTATATATGACAACACAGCATCCAGTTGCTAATGGCTAACGTTAGCCTACTGTAGCATTATCTTCCTTGTGAGTTTCCACTTACTCGTAACGTTAACGCTACAATCTAACGTTGGCACTGTAACCTTATACTAAAACTCATTAGTCATCACTGACTCCGGTTGAGTTTTAAAACTCCGGGGTTGCGTTTGACTGTCTTGGTTGTAACGATACCCTCACTCTCCTCTTCCGTGTATCTAACGTTACCTTGCCAACTCCTACATCTATCATAGACGAAATGAGGACGTAATGGAGGAGGGGGGAGTAGGCCTTTGGAGGGAGGTGGAGTTGCAGCAGGAGGGGGGCGGGACTTTGGAGGGAGGCGGGAGATGTGGATGGTGTTGTGTGAAATGCAAGAAAGGTAGATGTAGCTTTAAGTTGTGTAAATTCACTTGAACAGGAAAAACTTCCACAATAACTATGATAATAACTATCATGTAAAAAAAAAAAAAAAAAAAAAGTATTTTTATTAAATAGTTATGCCGTATCGTCTTACAGGAGTATTCAAAGTTAAGCTCTCCTAATCAGCAAAGGCACTTTTATGCTTTTGACAAACTATCATGGTTATATGATCATGAATTAAATCAAACGTTTTAGATGACCTTTAAACTTTATTATTAACTCATTCGATTAAATCAATTATTATCTCCATTCACTTGAAATGTTAAACAAATACAGACTGCATTTTTTATTAAACAAACATATAAATACATAATTTGGCTCCCCCACTTACTTTTTCCAGCCTGAAGGTGGTACCCTAGCTGAAATAGTCTGTTTTGCCGTTGGGAGGAGAGTGTACCTGAACATGTGCAGCATGACTGTCATCAGACTAACGTGTTTCTGATTGGAGGAATAAGACTTGTTGCAACTGTCCCTAGTCTACCCTAGATGAACTCAGGCGTCATTGGTAGAATTCAGGTTAAAATTCATATATTTTTTTTTAAAAAGTAGATTAAATTAAATGTTGAAAAACCTTGTTGTGCCTAACAACTGCCAAGCAATGCTTTCCCATATTCTTTATTCAAAACAGTCTCCAGGGACGTGATTAGTACCCAAGGAGTAGCACCTGTTTGGCACCGTGTTCTTCCCATTCAATTTAAATAACAATCCACATAATGGATTGCACTTACCGAGGCTAAAGTAGCTGGCTGCTAATCAGACAAACCCGACATCAAAACGTGTCCATTGGCCGTTGAGGAGATTTTCAATTCAACCAACAAGAACTAAACGTTTATTTTTCTGTCCCTTATGTCTCTCATAATCCAAACATTCATGTCTGTTTCCAGCCTCTGGTGATGTCAGCAGTTTCTTTAATCTGTTAAATAAAATGCTAACAGCATACATTTGCTTTTATTGCATATTCTTGTCATGGGAATGGCTCAGAGCGAGAGAGATCTGTCCTACTAATGTTTACATATTAAAGAAGACGACTTATCTCAGAGTCGATGAGAACCAGAGAACCTCGACAGAATCTGTGACAGTGGCAATATAAATCTCACTGGTCCATGTTGATGTAAAAATGTGCTTTTACTGTCTATAAGTAATAGATGTTTATGTTATACACTAACATCTAAAGAATAAGTAATGGATAATAAAGTTATGGAGGTGATGATGAGGAGAACTCAGGGAGGAAGATGACAAAGAGGCCCTCTGGGGAAAGAATGACAAAGATTTCGCTGCCGGTGAGATAATGATGGATTTTAATTGCCTAAAATCCAAATGCAGGTAAAGAATGCTCCCAGTGGTTTGATTAATATCTTTGCCGCCCTCATATCCTCAAATTGTATTTCCTCACATTCTAATGGGAATCAAGGTGAATCTTTAATTACTGCCAAGTGAATGATGTGAATATCAATCACAGACTAACTTGATTCAGAAACAACACTGTGAACACTTAAGAGGCAGCTGAGCTCCTGAACTGCTCGCAGGCTTTGAGTGACAAATGTAGCACAAACATGCAATCAGCACACAATGTCACAATTAATTACAAAGTCTCATTTAAATGTATGAATTGGTATTTCAAGTTGAGGGAGTGGTGCTTTGTCAGTTGAAATCAATAAAAGAAACAAAGGAACAAGGTTTGTATATTAAAGATATGCAAATCAGTCTCACAGCAGCACAGATGACAGCTGCATCTTTTGTTTTTCTAGAGGTACATTAAAAGCACGACACTACATCACGAAATGTATCCACTTCAAGTTAGTAAAGTTTGCAATTTTGCAAATGTGTCTCAGAAATTCTACTCTGTGCTCTGATCTGAGTTCTCGTCCTGACAATCTAAACCCTAAAAGGTATATTTCACCATGTCACAATAGAGCTGTAATGTGGTGGAACCTTTTCAGGCGCTCCTGGTTCCCGGAGTAAATGTCCCATTCATTTCTCCCCATAGCTAATATTATGTGACACCCATTTGGAGAACTTTAGCACGAAACTGTTACACTGTCAGTAAAAAAGATGAACAACTGCATTAGAAAAGATTTGATTCTTAGATTAAAAAAAAGTCAAAGACACAAGGCTGTGTACATAAAAGTTTTAAGACAGAAGTTAACTACAACTCCTTACATTTAGGCAAGAAACATCCAATCACAGAGCTTTAAACTCATGCACATGAGAGGGCTATCACGATTTATTCAAAATCCAACTGTTCGTTAAAACATAGTTAATTTTCTAACTGTAATGACTAGTCTATAAGTACAGTGGATTGTTTATAGACTATTTCATTGCTTTTTCTGTTTCATTTGCTGTTTGCTTTGGTATGGAGGAGCCAGTTCTATGCCAATGGGGAGGGCACAGCAAATCACACGATAACCCACCATATCTTTGTTGTTTCAACTTTGACTCAAGAATCCTTCGATGCATACTGACATTTGTTATCTAAATGTGAGCATTTGTTTTTCTTGTTATTGGTCTCCAAACAGATCATGGCTCTGTCCAACACCTGCATCTCAGCCTCTGTTTGTGTTGTCAAGTTTGCAACTACAGCGATGAATAATCTGTGGACTCGTAACGTTAGCTTCATCACCACCCAAGTGAGGTAGCAGGTGCTACAGGCGAGCAAAGCAACGGTAAGTGTACAACCTCATCTGACTGCCTACTATTTGGTACACTTTGTGTCAACAAGCCCCTTGCCTGAAGTTCGGAAAATGCCAAGATTTATATGCAAGGATATGCAGCCAGCTGGTATTGTCTTGGGAGAGGTGTTTCAGGATCTCATGATGGAACTGGAAAATTCAAAGTTACACCGCAATCTCATAAACGCATTGTACATCATCACACAGGAAAACATACTGAAGGATAAGACACTCGCTCTTACCACAGATGGATGTACATCGATGGCCACACATGATTATGAGCCAGTCACAGCTCTCAATGGGAATTAACAATAGTGTTTGGTGCACTGAGGAGCTGAGAGGAAGCCCTACAGCTATCAATATTACACAAAGAACTGGCAGCATATCTCCCATGAAGCGGTTGTAGGTGTCGCTAGCTGGTGTCGTAAAGTTAATGTAGCTGGTAATTTAAAATTAATGAACTGTTGTCAGTCTTTTTTTCTAATTTGTGTGTGTGTGTCACCTTAAAAGTGGCATTTCCAGGAGAGTGCCATGTTTCTATGCTAAGTATCATTGAGAATATCATTTAAAGAAATAAAAGAAATGGCCAAACAGAATTGGGGAAAAACACTTCATAACCACTGTCACTCCTACTTCCCAACTGTTGTCAAGGCTCTTTAAGAGGCTGACAGACAGGTCGAGAACTTGGTTGGGTGTGGGGTGTATCACTTACAGACATTTGATAAAGGTTAAACCATTTATTTCCTCAAAACAATCAACTTTGTATAGCGCAGGGGTCATCAACTATTTTTGTTGAAGGGCAGGAACTTTTCTAAGCAGACTGGGGCCACTGTGGGTCAGAGGTCGTCCATCAATCGGAAGATCAGCGGTTCGATCTCCAGCTACTCCAGTCTGCATGTCTAAGTATCCTTGAGCAAGATACTGATCCCCAAATTGCACCTGATGATGCTTCCATCAGCGTGAGTGTGTAGAAACTGAATAGCAGGTGGCACTTTGTATGGGCCTCAGCCACCAGTGTATAAATATGTGTATGAATGGGTGAATGTGACTCGTAGTGTAAAAAGCGTTTTGAGTGGATGGATGACTAGAAAGGTGCTATGCAAAATGCAGGTCCATTTACAATATAGGGGCCAGGCCTTTAAAAAATAAATGAATATGAATAATGAATGAAATAAAGTGATATGCTAAATAAGATAATGTAAGGAAAGCTGGATGAAAGCTTTGGCGGCTGTATGTGACCCATGAGCCACCATGTGACAGTCACTGGTATAGCCTTTTGTCGACCACAACTGAAAGCAAACATGTTTAGGTTTTACAAACTGCCACAGATGAGCTACTTGTTCGAATGCAAATACAGGTGCACAGTCTTGGACAGTGTTTCCTCAAAGGGTATTGAATGGGTTGCATTGGGTTGTACAACTGAACAGGGGAGTGTCGTGTGTGTGTAAAGAATGAAAAAGTAGAGAAGTTCAATTCCAACACTGGAGAGGTGCAGAGAAGAGAGTTCAGACACTCTTTGACGGTCCAACAGCACTTTGTTTGAAGTATAATGATCCCTTTACTGAGCCCTGATGCCTCTTGTACTGCATCTCCTCTTGTACTGAGCAAACACACCCAAGTCCTGTTAAGAAGCTGTATGAGTTCAGCATAGCCTACTTTGTTCAACATGATTCAAGATGTGGGAAATTAAATAATAGAAGAAATCCAGCTGGTTGTACACTTGTGTCTATAAGTGTCATAAGTCCAAAAGCTTCTTAAGTTTTTTATGATTTTTCTCGGTTTAAGATTAGTAGTGCAAAAAAGTTTAAATATCAAGGCATGAGTTAAGAGGGGGAAGTCTGGCTTGATATGCAGTGTATTAAATGTGTATTGTATGTATAGGAGATAATGCTCTTTAGAATGTAGGCTTCATCGATTGTTAGATCATCAAAATGAAGTCATGAAGAGTGCTCAGTCCTCACTGATGATGGTCTCTTGGGGCTCTTTATTAATGGCCTTAAAGTTCTCTACAGTCCCAAGGTCACAGCGAGGGCCAAATGATCAAATCTCTCTCCTTAGAGACTCTAATCCTCCCTTGCAAGCCTTCAGGCTGCTCACAGTGTTCCACTTTTTTTGCAGCTGCCGGTGCATTTTTACATGAAAGGGAACTTGGTGAACAGGACGCAAATGCCCTGGAAAAGGCAGTGTACTGTACCAGCAACTTAAGACAGAACAGAGTTTAGCTATTTCAAGAAGTGCTTGTGAACCTTTCTGCGACTAAATATAACACAGAACAAGCAGGCTGTCGGTTATTACGACAAAATGCCAAAGTAAAGGAAGACAGTAAAAACTTAGCTGTTTGATATTTTTAACTGTGATCACAAAGGAAGACTAGAGAAAATTTCCCCCTGCACGTTACAGAAAATGGGTCTAAGAAATCCACTACGTTCGTACAAATGGTGGTTGAATGATTAGTGGCCTGTACGACAAAAATAATTTTATATACTTTATTAATCCCTAAGGGGAAATTTAATTTTTTCACTCTGTTGTCACACATTAAATGGAGAAATGTCAGAGTTAGGAGGCTGCCCATGGACAGCTGCCCTGAGCGGTTGGGGGGTTCGGTGCCTTGCTCAAGGGTACCTCTGCAGTGCCCAGGAGGTAAACTGGCACCTTTCCAGCAACCACTCCACACTCCATATTTGGTCTGGACGGGGACTTGAACAATCGACCCACAGGTTCCCAACCCAAGTGCCCATGGACTGAGCTACTGATACCACTGTTAGCAGAATTCAATACGTCTACCACATGCCACTTTTAATGTGTAGTGCAATTGAGTGCAAAACCATGAATGCCTCAAAGGAAAGACTGTCCCAACATGTGCATCAGTGCCCCCATTTGAAAGATAATCACCCACTCTCAAAGTACACCAGACCCTCACCTCAACTTCAAGCGAAGAACAGGTAACACTATTATCTTCAATTATGGTCAGACTAGTTGCACAAAATGGTTCATTTCATGCACAGCTTCAAGCCTAGCTTGTCACTCAAGTGAGGCAGCCGACGCACCGTGAATAAAATGTACCAGGTCAATTTCACAATGTAACATTAATTTAGGATTAGACATGGGCTATGTTCAGATTAATCTGAATGAATTTGTATTAGTCCTCATTCATTCAAACATGACAGACAAGGCGATACCAACATGAAAAGAATGATGAGGAGGAGGATGATTGACACTTCTCATCTATGTTAACATACTTCAACAGCGAGGCTTGCCCTGTATTTCAGTGACAAAAAAACTGCACGCTATTGTTTCCATGTATTGTTGCCTGCCTGTCCATGTGTAAATGACACTGTTGCTGTTCTATGCAAAGCAAAAAATACAAGTTCAAAAAAAAAAAAAACCAACGCATTAATGATAGCCACCAGACACAGAGACAAAACAAAATATTCTTTTACCTTCAACTGAGTTATTGTACCCAATGTTAGTCTCACAAATCTGTCTGAGCTTTGCAGCTGCAGCGCTAAGATATTTCTAAGATATGGTTGAAGCATCAGATATGATAACACCTGAGTTAAGTCAGTTGCCTCGTCAGCTGATTCATGCCAGCAGATCCTGTCTCTGAACTGGATGTGTGCCAACCTCTTGAGACATCTTGTGCAACAAAAAGGTCAAGTATGTTTGTGTTTCACTTCCCACAACTCAGAGCTGGAGAGCCTCTCCATGCAGAAACTGTGAAGAATGGCGAGACAGGCGCATAATCACAGCGGATTTTCTGCTGTGAATGCTTAAAAGCCTTTTAATTTCCTCCCGGCTATTTTATTGTGAGGGCTGTTTTCTGATGCACCCAACAATAGGTCCACCACAAACCCAAAATAGTTCAAGACAGCTTTTCACTGTGCCCTTTGTTCCTCTCCCCCTCCATCTGTGCTGCTTGCTGCATCCCAGATTCAGTCTGAAAGTTTGATGCTGCTTGTCATTCATAATTTAAATCGGACGTACATTGTGTTCTGGTTCCCCAGATCCTCCTCCCTTGGTTCATTACTCCCTTGAGATTTCCTCCTTTTTCTATTTCTCAGCTCTTTGACTTTCACCTTCCAGTTTCTGTGCCAACTATCATGATGGCTAACTAATATAACTGATGTGTAATTTATTATATCCCTCTAATGACAGGTGTGGGCGCAGTCCAAGAACACTGTCATACTGGCTGTTCAAGAGGATGACGATGAACATTTGGAGGAATTCAGGAAGCCAATTTCCTGAAACATCACTGTCCTCCATCACAGACTAAGTGCCCAAGTGCTTTGTACTTACTGTATGCCATCAACTTTCTGACTGCTGCAGCTGCTGTAATATTCCCCTTATTACACTTTTAATAGTCAACTTTATTTATAACAATAAATGTGCAGATGAAATGTTTAAATGGAAAACAAATGTAGGTCTGCTCTCTTGCCAAGTATATTACATCATGTAATGCAGACTCATAAAAAAACTTGCACAAATTACTGTGCTTGAAATGTGACATGTGCTCCACATCCTTTTGATGCCAAACTGTAAGGCTCGTGAGTTTTATTTGTGTTTTTCTGCCAAACTTTCTCAGTTGCTGTTCACAATGTTAACAATGACAGACTTGAGATGAGAACCTTAGTCATTTTGAAACAGTGTGCCCCAATTTCAGGCCTTTCACATGGAGATACAGCATGAAAGGTGCCTAAACTTTAGTTCTCAGCCCTCTGCATTTCCCCCTGACAACACCAGGCGCCGTTAAACTATAATGGTGACCAGATGCGTATCATGCCGATTTTAAAGGACGGCCGTTTTCATCAGTGTCTAACGCCATAAGTCACTGCCTAAGCACCAGATTTTGATGACTTCAGAGTGAGACTGGGCTCGATCAGTGGTTCAGACCTGTATTTTCATGGTTACCTGTACTAATTTAGTAACTCAACACATGATTCATGTAAGAACAACAAAAATTGTACAGTAGGTCTGTTACAGTAAATATGTTGACGACTTACTGAGGTCAGTAAAATTGATCAAGGTCATGTCATATATTGTAAGATATTGCCTATTGTGTTTACATGCGAGTTTGTTTACATAAGAAAGTTAGCAAAAGTTTAGCCAACAAGATGCCAGATCGCATAGCAGGGTTTTCCCAACCATTCTGAGACTTGAACGCAGCACCAGTGTTTTTTCACAGAGCCTAAGCCAAATGAACAGAAAATATAACATGATTCAAAGATTGCTCTTTAAATGGGCGAATTTTCATTGGTCATAGTTTTATATTATGTGGCATACAGTTGTCTTAAATCACTAATTGAATCACTAACACTAGAGACTCATGCTGAATGCAATGACACATGGAAAAATGCAAAGCTTGGTCTGCCTGGTGACAGCTGATCATTTATTATTGGATATGTTTGGGAAACGGGTTTAGCAAAAGGTCAGTTGGTTGCCTAATTCGTCCTCATTCTGACAGGGAAGTCGTTAAAAGCCTCTGTTCCATCGATGCTTTTGTCAAAGCCACCAGACTCCATTGACAAAAACAATAATTTTGGTTTGCTAAACAGATGAGCTGCTGGTCTCACTCTGCCTCAATCAGTGGGTTAGTTTGTGTTATTATGTGACTATAGTGAATCCCAATTGACACTTTTAAACTCCAAAGTCACACCATAACACAAACAAAATAACTATTCAAGGCAGTGATAGACCAGCAGCTCCCATTTTCAGCAATGTTAAATCACTGTTTTTCTCAACGGAGTCTGGCATTAAAGAGAGCGATGTAACAGCTCCATTTTCCCATTAGAGATCATGGTCTGACAGCAAGATAAGGAGGTAAGATAAATATTCTAATTACAGCGTACGCCTAAACTATGTTGTTTTATTTGTTTGTTGTTTTTTGGAGGGTTTTTTGGTGGGACTTCTTGTAGGTGGACAAAAAACATTTTATTGCTGAATCCTCTGCAGCTTCTTCCATGTCTCGCTCCAGCCTGTTTTTCCAAACTGTTGGGGTGCTGACTGACATCTACTGTATAGATAGATAGATAGATAGATAGATAGATAGATAGATAGATAGATAGATAGATAGATAGATAGATAGATAGATAGATAGATAGATAGATAGATAGATAGATAGATAGATAGATAGATAGATACTTTATTGTCCCCAAAGGGAAATTTGTGTTGGACTCCATGAGCTGAGACAAGCTGCCGCCATAGTTAAAATTAAGACAGGTAAGTTGCACAGTTGCACAACAGAATAACAACAGAGTATGTCTGTATGTAACATAATGTCTAAGGAGAGTATCCCATACAACCCCATTTAAAAAAAAAATCTGAACCATCCCTATTATTCTTAATAAATTAGTGCTTGTGATATTTTTTAATTATATAAGAGTTTCCTTTTCTGGAAATACACCAAGGGTTTAGGTATTATAATCCATCAGGACACCTTTGTGTTAATTGACTGAATATATACAGTCAAAATGTAAAGTTGCACTGATGATTGCTAGCTGTCAAAGCTATATATGTTGTCGTATTTTCAACTGGAATATTTTTGTTTGACCAGGATAATTGTACATTTCCATTGTTTCCATCACTGGCAATGACAACACTTTTTTAACACTTCTATTATGCTGTGTAAATTTATGACCAGTGAGAGGAACAGCCAAAGATAGATAGCTCAGCTTGGCTGGCGAGAAAGCCTTAGGCAAACACACACATTTAGAAAGCAAGATATCAGTGCAAGCAAGAAATGAGCTCCAGTGAGATCTTGTATGCAGAGTGCTGTTTAGCCCAAAATATTCCCGGCAGTTTGGGACTAGAGAACATAGCTTAAATGATGTGTTTCATAACGAATTTAAATTGCGGTCTTTCAAATGAAAATCAGGCAGACATTCAGTTTGTTCCCTTTCTGTAGTGCACAAATTGGTCAGGAAGCTGAAGCAGTCCTTCTAGTCCTGCAGGACATTTGATCAAAGAGATGTTTGACCAAATGAGATGATGAGAGAGAGAGAGAAAAAATAATACTTTGGCTCAAACCGATTCAGAGATGTCTGAGCATTATCACAGCGGCTGGCTCTCTGAGTCTGCTGCAGAAGCTCAGTATGTCTCTATGAAAGCGTGTGTGTCTGACTTGGAAAACAGAATAGGCATTGTTCATGTTAGGTATATCCAGACCCTCAGGGAAACTCTCCTGTGGGATTAGGGAAACAATGTAGTTTATGCTAATGAAGTACTAACTTGGGTGCATAATGAGGTCTGTTTCAGCTTCATGCCAACCGTGTGAACAAGCTGCTAAATGGGTCCTCACAATACTGAAGATAGAAAACACTTGCCACCAGTGTCTCCACTGTTCCCAATGTAAACATGACTGCAGCCATGCAGACATGAAAACATGCAGCCACTGTGACATCAACCATTGGTTTGAAGATACTCGTTTTGATGATTTTTGGAGCCAGAATTGACTTCATTTGGACAAGAAGGTGGAAATAACCCTTACGCTAGCTGCTAGCTTGGTTAGCACAGTGCACTATTTGTTAACTGTGTTATGCTAATGCTAATTTTTGCTAAAGAAAAACAGGTTTAAAGTCATTAAAAACCAAATGTTCTACCAAGAAAAACTAAATATCTGACTTCTTAGTGAGTTGCTTTATTGCAACTAAATGCTGAACAAGACTTTTGAGGGTGACCAAAAGCATTGTGATTAACTTTTATAAACACACTGAATTACAACACCTATGCCTACTGTATACGATACTACATTCTTCCTACCAAACTGCACCCACCAACAATATCATATCATTGCGTCCTCCTCACCTGAGCTGTAATGTTAGCTAGCTCAGTGGTGCTAGGTGAGCTAGCAGTAGATAAATGCTTCAATTCTGTGCATTTAAACAGTTGGTGGGTGTAGGCTATTTCGGTGGAAAAAAAGTTCCCACTTGAAACTGTTCACAAAAAGATCTGTGGATTGTCTTAACTGGGCCATGATTTCTGGAAAGAGATATTGCTGTTGAGTTTTTCAAATAAATTTTTCAGTGCTTTAAACACCACATGCAAAGTGCCATGTAGTTCCATAATATTCAAGGGAAGGCAGACATCTCTA
This sequence comes from Epinephelus awoara, assembly GCA_035609425.1. Taxonomy (NCBI): domain Eukaryota; kingdom Metazoa; phylum Chordata; class Actinopteri; order Perciformes; family Serranidae; genus Epinephelus; species Epinephelus awoara. Next base: position 30,497,876 of record CM069301.1, on the reverse strand, counting down.
CAGCCGATATCTCCAACACTCAGCAACTCACACCAAAACAATCTAGACTGATAAATATTACTACAGATGAGAGAGAAGAAAAATGGAATTTTGATTTTTGGGTGAACTGTCCCTTTAACAGCAATACCATGTTTAATCATTTGTTTGCATTATGTCAAATTATGTGCGCACAGGCATTAAAAGATTACATACATCTTCTGCAGCTGATTTATTCACAGTCAGTTGTTTAACGTTTTTGCTTTTCTGCTTTCTTCCTGTCACCATTTCAAGGTAATGCAGGTGCACAGGTATTTATCAATAACAAGTATGTTGATTTTACTGCCTTCTGGCAAACACAAACACTGTATTTTGCAGCAACCAAATCCTATGCGTCACAAAAGAGTTTAATTATCATAATTACCCACAAGCCTGAGGCGATGGGCCTTCACTGTACAGTGACAAGCCTGACAATCATTTTCATCAAGGCTAGTCAACAGGATTATGATGTCTAATTCTGCTCAGCTGTATTCGACTCACATCATTTTTTTTTTTCACTGAAGGCATAATATAGCTCATGTAAGTCTGCTACAGTTTGCTGAAACAGGTGGTACAGTTGGGTGTGTGGTCGTCCGAGGACAAAGTGTTGCCGTGTACAAGAAGATAAATGTTGAGCCTTGTGCAGAGCCAGCTGTCACTGCAGCCGCTGCCTGTGCAGCTGAATACAGCATCTTCACTTGGGATCTAATGTGAAAACTATACAGACATGCAAACTGCATCAAAAGCCTCAAGAAAACTTGGAGATTATTTCCTGCGGGGTAGAGTTGAAAACATTTGTGTTGAGCTGTTAATACCCTCTGAAGTGTTAAATTGGATCCCAACGTTAGACGGTGAATCATCCCGAGAACACCACCAGGGAGGTTTGATAGAGGGCTGCATTTTCTAGGATTGTCATTCCAGCTATTTTCATTGCTCTAAGAAAACACAATCCATTCCAGTGTATTCCAGTGGAGCACTAATACAATAATACCTCTAGTCTGATCTGGCTCAGACAGATTGGCAATAACTTTGCTGAAGCAATATTGTGGATGCAGAGCTGCACTGAATGGAGATTCACAAATACCCACTGTGGTACTCCTGCAAAAGAGTCTTGGCAATAACAGAGCAATTCACAATTAGTCAGATAAAAAGTTCTGTCTTGTAACATCAATACAAGACAAACATGATGTGAATATTTACAACAAATAACATCTGTATCAAGCTGCCACGACCAGACGGGAAAGCTGAGGCCAGTGTGGAAGTATGATATGGTCCAGTGCCACTGATGGCCACTAGATAAGTAGGCCAAAAACACAATCTCTGCCTCAAAGAAAAGAAGCATTCGAGAAGCATCAACTTCTTTATGAAAATACACATTCATGGTCTACTAAAATATACTTCTTACAATGTGTTTCATTTGGCTATTGGTCAATTAATATTATATTTAAGGTTTGTATTTTGTTATGTATTGGCCTTGAATGATGAAACACAGAAAAAATGAAAATACACCATAGATTTTCATCAGAGACTTCTTCTGTTTGGCAGTTGAAAGGAGTCCCACTAATTGCATCTTCAAAGGATGCTTTTATCCAGTCTTTTGGTAAGTGCACATTTCTGTAAACCACAGATATGTTACATGTAACAACAATGGTGTGGTGGTGCAAAACCCACTTGGCAATGATTAAGATAAGATCATGTTTTGGCTTTAAACACCCACGTTTGGTGGCACAAAAGTTGCTGGAAAAGCAGGGACGGATCAGTCAACAACACCAGGGTTCAGGAGCTCTAACGTCACTGGGAAACACAGCAAAAGCTCAGTAAAAACACCTGGGATGGTTGGCTCAAATGACGCCAAGAAACTGAAGCTAACTACAGGGAGTGTGTGTGTCAATTAATTGGGCTTCAATATTTTGGGCTGTTGAAACAGTGGTATGGCACCTACCAGTTTGGGTAGATGTGGATTGACATGACTTGGCATTGGACACATACACAACTAAATATAACTCAACATTGACTTTTGGTTTCACACTGAACATGATCAGCAGCCTCTTGGGTGAAAGTCTTGTGTTTGTTTGACAAATACACCACCCCAAAACACCTCCCTACTCGAACACTGCCACTCTTTATACTCCGTGACCTACATTACCAAAGGTTTATGCCAAAATCACTCAACGACACAGACTCTAGCGTGCGCACAGCGAGAGAGCAGAGGGAGAGACACTGCTGCTGCCGGAGGAGCCCATGAATGAGTTCCCTCTGAGCGGTAACTCGCTAGAAGAGTCTGATAAGTTCGGGGCTTATCATAAAACATTCAGGACCCAACAATTTACTGAAGCTGCTCCTCTTTTTGGAACCACTATGGAGTCAGTAATAATTTCACTTTCAGCCATGCTTGTTGTTGCCGTGGGTAACAGTGCGACATCAATATGTCAGCAAGAAAAAATATCCCAAGTATCAGCATATGAATTTTCATAGGACACAAAAAATGATACAGGCATTATCATGAACACGATGATATGGCACACCCCTAGTGATATCTTCTTTACAAGTGGTAATAAATGGCTTTATTGTATGCACATCTAATCTCTTATGTGTGGTCCATGTATCAGTAAATGGCAACAATCAATTACTTTATTCAACTATAAAAGTAGACATAAATGACACAGTAAAAAAGGCTGGTAGTGTGTCATCCTTTACCAGCCAAAATAAACTGTGGGGAACTTTGAATAAAACAGGTCTGCCTTTGTAGAACTTCCTCAGGTACTGTGCTGTATATTGAAATGTGAGCTGGTTCTGCCTCAGTCATCATATTCTCCACAAAGCTTGAGTCACTACTAGACAGGGATCCAATACTGGAACCAGTGACTGTAAACACGGGGTGGTGAATTTCAGACCGGGGCAACCACTGAGACACAATCATCGAGTGCGGCAGTGCGCACGCACACACACTGAGAACAAATATACACACACTTGCACAAAAGTGGATGGTATAGAGACACATGCACATACACATACAGCTGAGTCATATTAAGACCAAAATAGAACAAGAGCAGAGACGATGTTCAAAGCGCCCAGACAGAAAGAGGGAGGGAAAGAGGTATGAGAAGAAAGACTGAACGCAAAATGCAAAGTAGTTGCAATTTGCATGAAAGAAAAAGATAAAGGAAGATAACACAAAGGAATATAAAAGGAACAGCTTCTAAAAGATGTGACTGAACAAAAATACAGGTAGGGGAAAAAAAAAAACACTGCGAGAGTGATGGGGAGAAACAGAAAGTAGAGGGAGAGGACGGTCACAGTCAATGAGGCACGTAAGAGCAAAGAAAAATGTGTTTGCATGAGAGTTATACCAACGCACGCTGTCGGCCCGGCAAACTAAATGAAAGCGTTTCTCTCTGGCGCACATTCCCCATCAGTCCCACTAAGAGGAACAGCAGGCCCAATCGGCACAGACGCCCCTGAGGTTAACTGTCCAATCAGCCGCTCCACTACCCGTCTCCACGGAGACAGCCTCAGTGACATCATTGAGGCTGGAGGCTAGTAGCGTAACACAAACTGATAGCAGCCACGTCAACAGTGTCACATACAAGACTGTCAGTATCATGTTGCTTGATTCACTTCAATCTGAACCATTTAATCTTCTCGATGTAATCCTCTTTTCCCGGCTTTCACCCCCCCGCCCCCGCCCCATAACAACTGATGGATAACAGCTGCTAGCAAAACTAGACACTGAAATTAAATTAAATGTCTCTTTTGAAAACAATTACAACAATAATGTGTATTTTCTTTATATATCCAGCAGCATAATAGTTCTGCTCTTACTTTCAAAGCATCATTCAGACTTTTTTAACAGGGTGCTTCTCCTGGAATTGACCGCCATTAGCGTCATTAGATACCCATCAACCCACACTCCCTGACACTACGACCCACACCTTACTCCAACACTCTTATTAACCCAGTGAGCTGTCAGTTTTCCTATAAGCACTGTGTCTCCACTACTGGTGTCATCCATCACCATCTATTCTGAAAGCACCCCAGCACTGATGTCTCACACTAACCTGCACTAACAGTGTGACCTTTTCTTCATGAGGGTTAGATTGGACTGGTGTTCTAATTAATACCCAGAGGCCCCAGTCTGAGGAGACCCTGCACCAGGGACCCACTGAGTCCAACTGTGCTAATGTACCACTGATACTACATACAACTGACCAAATAGTGGAGAACTAAGGAGAAGTAAGTTATTTGTCAGAGTGCCTTTGGAGATAAAATTGAGGATTTAGTTTGGAGATGTTGTCTTTACATGTTGTAAAAAGCTAATAAAATAATGTCCTTTAATACGGTGGGTCCCAACTGGTGGGTCGCAATCCAAAACCAGGTCATGGGTCCATTCTGAATGGCAAGTGACTCTCAAACTTGTCAAGTTTGTAAAAAAAAAAAAACACTTTATTTTGAAGTACAGTGAATTTCTGGCACAAAGCTTTCATTTTGAAGTGCCATGTCCTGCTGTAGAGTGAGTCACAGCTACTTGACAGAGGCAGCAAAATAGCTCAACGATATGGCCAAACAAAAGTATGACACTGTATATTTTAAACTGTGCGGACCTTGAACTAATGACTGAGAAGAAACCTGTGCCGCGTGGCTGAACCAGTTGGGAACCACCGCTCTAATAGGCCATGTCACTATTTTAATTAAGAGTTACAGCAAAGTCACAAAGTAAACTGCTCTTGACATATACCAGATAATTTTGTTATCCAATTATTTTGTCTGTCTAATACTATCCCAAAAACTGTCTTTGTTTGACACACATACACAAACACTCCTACAAACACAAGGGATAACCCACCTAAACTTAAAGTTATAATCCTTGGGATTTTCATGACATCAAATCCTACTTTTGATAGTATTTATGAATGGCATTTTTTTAACAGTAGCCATTCAAAGTATTTCTATCTCTTTAGTTGTTAACATTAGTGGCGGAGTCCGCCATTCCCAAGCTGGATTCAAATTGCCTTCCTATGCACAAGGGATTCATAGGAAATGAGGCATGTGCGTAAATCTGTGTTAATGCTAATGATGTAATGTTTGTAATCTCACTGATATCAGCATGTTTACTGTTTAGTCTCCTACAGCCGTATCTGAGCTGTACTAATGCTTATACATACCAAACACAGTTCACATTGTAAGAGTTCAACATTCTACAGGAGTGTTTGCTGCCCCCAGGATTCTGGGACCTGTAGTATTAACTGCACCTGTTGATACCACCAGTAACAACAGGTGTCACCAAAGCAACCAGAACTGACATAGTTTTCGTAGCCGACGTACTACAACCTAGCTGAATTTTAGGCTTCGGCATAAAAGAAGTATGGTGGCTTTTAATTTGGAACATTAATATTACATCTGTAATCCTCTAACAGAATTTAAATTTCTTTATGCAGGACACACTGTGTCTTGTAGATGTACGGTCTGGCCCATTATTCCTTTGTAAACTAGACTGTTGCTGTTATCTGTTATTATGCAACTAGCAGGTAGTGTGTGGATAATCACAATCATCTGTGAGGAGACATTTTTGATTCAAGATGGAAAACTTGTGGCTAAGATAAGACTGTTTTTGACTTGTAATTTTAATGTGTTAACTGAGGCAACAGAAACACAGCAAATGAATGGGACATTAATTCTCCAGCGTAGGTTAGGATTAGGCTATGTGGTAGTGTTGGTTTGACTTTTGCTCAATTTCGATTTATTTTTAAAAACTGATAGCCTTGCGAGTAGCTTTATGTGTTCAAAATGATGTGTGACTGGGATTTAATATGACATGTGCATGCTACACCAGGCTGTCATGCTCTGACTCCATCTGTTTATTTGATAATGCCAGCCTGGAGTTTTAATCTACAACTGGGTTACGGTCAAAGTTCAAACACATGCACACGCACACACATATACACATGGGCTTGACATAATACCAATGCTTGACTGGTTTAATTGGAGCAGGAGGGATGCTGGGTGGATTTGCCTTTTTCTCCAAATCCCTAGAGTTTGAGGGCACATGTCGTCATCCTGCAGCTGTGCACTTCATAATTCTTACAATGAATATTATGCAACCTAGTACTTCTCGGTAGCAAGATGAGAATATTCATTTGAATTCAAGAATGACTGATATTCACATTATTCATAACGCTTGACACCATTTTACCTCCACTTCTCCGTAGCTTCTTTGTCAAACTGAAATCGCACTGATGGTCAGGCTTTTATTATTTAATTCATTTGAACGGTCTCGCCCCGCAGCAGTATTGAGTGATGCGCCGTCCTGCAGAGAGGAGTGAGAGCCCATAGCTCATATCGCATCTAAAGTTTTCTGAGAACACAGCAGTGTATCGCTCTATTCCGCGACTTGAGAGACGGAGGAACATCACTCTGAAATGAAAAATCAAGAGCAGGGAGAGAAAAATAAAAGAGAAAACTACCATCACTAAGCGACCAAGGGAAATCACGAAGTAGGTCAGCTTGCTAATAAAAAGTTTGTGGTGGTGGAGTGAGGAAAAGAGAGGAGCTGGGTTGAGATGTGAACATGGGGAGAACAGGCCTGTTGTAAACATAAACAGAGATATATCAGCACATTTAGGAGCTGCCAGTGATGACTGTTTTCCTTCCTCTGAGAAGGGTTGCCTGGAAACAAGACTTAAACAACTGAGAAACAAGTCGAGGAGAATGGTGATGAGATCGTTCGAAGAAGGTCAGAATAACAAAGAGGTGAAGACTGAGGCTGGAATGTGAATGAGTGAAAGCAGAGCAAGGGGAATCCAGAGAGTTGCTTAAAAATCATGTTTCTGCTTTAGTAGATATGATGGCAGTATGTGAGGTATGTAGCTTTATCCGACCAGATTAATGGCCATGTTGTGGCTCTCTGATGGTCACACACCTCTATTATATCACAGGCTGCACTCAGCCTTGCTCGCATACCACATGTTGCGTAGCAGCAACGGTGGAGAAAATCAATTCAATCGAGGTAATGCCTGTCAGCTGATGGTCCACCTGTGGCAGGTAGTGTGACTGAATGCTGCTTACTGAAGAGGGACTGACCTAAGGTATAGTAGACAAAAGGTAAAATTTCAGTTCAGTGCAAACTATCAAATATAAAACACTACTGTCAATTAGGCAGTATGTAAGCATCCTTTAAACATTTTGAATTATGTCCTGAATCTGCAGCTCCCCTCGACTTAATGGAGCTTTATGTGTTTCAGCTCATTTCAGCCAAGAGGCAACCCCTGGGGGGGCTGAAAAATGAAGCCAACGCAGAGTGTTATAATCCAAAATAAAGTGCCAGAACAGTTCATTGAATGGCTACTTGAGGCTTGTTCCAAGGGCAAGTCAATCCCTATAGACCACCATGTTAAAATGCCCAACAGCAGAAATAATCATGTTTACAGCTTGGTATAAACAGTGTTTTTGATACCTATGGCTAATTCCCATTTATGACAGCTGTTATAAAAGGAGTCAGATATTCAGTTTTTCCACTAAATTCATTTTTGTTTCATTGGTTTTAAGCCTGTTTTTTGCTAGCGAAAATCAGCATTAGTATTATCACAGTGAACAATAGCTATAAATGCACCACGCTAATCAAGATGGCAGCATAGGATTAGTGTTATCTCCATCCTGTCATCCAAATATGGTCACCTCTGCCTCCAAAAATCTAAGATGGCATGGCTTCAAAACAGGAGTCCACAAACCAATGGGTGACACAATGGTGGCTACATCCATTACTTTGTACAGTTTTTTTTTTTACATTCTGTGATTTAATGGTTCACTCTCACTCTCATAGTCTCCTTTCACCTGCAGCAGCCAGCTCTTTTCACTGCAGACCACCTGCTCAGCACCAAACAGCAGACTGTGTTGGCAACTATCTGGTGAACATAGTGAAGCATCTGGCTGCTGAAGAGCCAGATATTTCCCTCAGAAGACCAAAAATAGAGCTAAAAGAAAAGTTATTATAAGACGAACATTCACCAGGTGGACAGAAATAAGACTCCAAAGGAATGATAATATTTCTCCATAACTGCTCGATGAGTAATTAAGCACCTGTTTGCTGACAAATTTGCCAAATCAACCGAAAATGTGATATGTCCCTGTGTGTCAAAAAAAAAAATACTTAGTAGTACTAATACTTAGTGAGAAATGCTTTAATGTTGGCTTTTTATAGTAATAATGACATCCCACTTCAGAGCTCTTCAGAAAATAAGATAACACTGATAAGAAATGCTTAAAAGTTTAACTGAATATTCCTACAACTCTGTTCCCAGGCTGTGTGTCATTTCCCATTGACAGCTGTGATACTGCCTGTTGGCTCCCTGCCTGAAGTTGATGAGAGGGAATCACTCTCGATCGTCTTGCAACTCTAGCTCTTTATTTTTTCATCAAAAACATAAGAAATGACAGGCCGCCATTGCTTCTATTTTTTAAAACATATTTAACCATGCATAAATCTACAGTCAGCGAAGACCATAATTGACCAGACCAGAGTCAGGAGTTTCTTTCTCGTTATTTGGCCAACTCACAGACTAAACGTTCATTAGCCACATTTGAGTGGCTCTGCTGGTGACAGTTGTCTTTATAGGCAGAAAAATCAACTGTCTTCACTCTGACTTGCTACAGCTTGTTAAAATACTTAGTTATATAATGTATTAAAGGAGCTGGATGTCACATTCAGAGTATATCTATGATTCAGAGTCTGGGGCGGGATTCTCTGCACACAGTGGCTGAGCCGGCAGCTAGCAGCTAATGGTGTTAACTATATAAACAGTGCTAACAACGGCAACAGTGCTGACAGGGCTAACGGTGTTTACCAGGGGGACACCAGAGGGTGAGCACTAACCTGCCTGCATACAATTGCTGAGCTGGCAGCTAGCAGCTAATGGTGTTAACTATATAAACAGTGCTAACAACGGCAACAGTGCTGACAGAGCTAACGGTGTTAACCAGGGGGACACCAGAGGGTGAGCTCTAGGCTTCGCAATCACACCATCCTGATAACAGCAGTAACTGTCGTATGAGCCCAGTGCAGAGCAGTGGGCATTAGCTAACCAGTGGGAGACACTCACAAGGACTGACATGCACTAACATGCTCGTGCAGCCGGCCTGGTTACCACAACAAAGAACAGAGAAGCTCAGATTAGAACACACAAAGGGAGGGTGACTTCATTCCTTTACATAGCACATAGCTGTTTGCTGCTATATTCATGTTCTGAATGTCGCATACAGACCCTTTAAGCTCCTGTGATTGGATGTGATTTCAGTGTAAAAGCCCTAATCAAAACAATGTCTTTAGATTTTGATTCATCTCAGATGTACCTCTTTTGTTTGTCATCCTGCAGTTACATATGGCACTATTTTTGTGACACTAGCTGTTGATTCATGCAGACATAAGTGGGATAAGCCATTTTGTGTATAGAATTTAAATGGTGTGTAAAGCAAACCCATCTAGAGCCAGAGCTGTTATGATCTTGTTTGGAAGGCACCAATTTATTTAGTAATTGCCTCCATCTGCTATCTGATTAAGACTTTCCTTTCTACGGCTGTTGTCTCTCATTTCTCTCGCACTCATATACCTTTCAGGCATAAAGCTTCCTACAAAGCTTCAAACATCAATCTACTTTATTGGAGCATGCATGTTTTTTGTAGTTTTTTTTATGACAACAACATACCCAGTGTAGAGAAGCTTACTTTTGAGATGTAATAGGTTGCAGATTACTAGTTACCCTGTTAAAAATGTAATAAGTAATTTACCTTTTTTAATCACTTCATCAAAGTAATTTAACTTAGTGCATTTAATTACCCTTTGATTACTTTTCTAACAAATGTTCTCAGACTGAGCAATAAACCTGTGAGACGGCACAGATGACAGATACGCACTGCAACAGTCCTGCGAGGAACAGAGTAGGAAAAGGCCAGAACTCCATGTGCTGAAAGGCACGAGGGAAAGCACACAATCCAATCACGCGATATCAATCACATGCTGTGCTCCTGCATACTGTCAAATGAATGGAGCCTGTCTAGACATCGAGACAGCTCCTTGTAAGCCATCCTACCCTTTATGGTGTTGCACTCAAGTTTGTCCCAGCGACTTTGCTGACCCGTGCTGTGTGGGAAAAGATGCAAAGCAACAGAATGAATGTGACATTCTACATATAGGGGTTTTAGTGAAAAGAATATATTTGGATGTTATTATTTTTAATTTAATTACAGAAAACTATTACACATCATAGATTAATCCCACACACTGAACATATCTATCAGACTAATTGCTGAGATATGGAAACATGTTGACAATCCTACAACACGGTAAGACGAGGCAAGGAACACAGGCATTCTGATTATTAGACAGCTTTTAACCGACTGCTACTTTATTTGGAAGTAAAACTGAATGTGAATGCGTCTGAAATGTTGATCATTATTCCTTTTGCACATGAAAACTGTGTGCACAACTAGGACAGGGCGACAAGATCAAATATCGGAATATTTCTGACAGAATACTAGGGATGAAGCTGTTACTGGCTTCATGATAAGCCACAGTAAAAGTCCCTACAGTTAGTATAGCCATTTCAATTTTTTATTATCACAAAAAACAGTGAGTCGCTTCTTTTACTCCTCTTTCAAACCATTTTTCCTCCCTGTCTAAGATGTGCACATTGCTGTCCTCAATGTGAGGATGGTTTTAAAGAGGAGTAAAAGAAGCCATCTACGTCAACCTGGAACGACCATCGTTAAACAGAGGGGGTGGCTTACGACACTACTTATCCCCCACCTACAATGCAGTCTCGGAATCCCTCCCCAGACGACTTCACACCCATTCACCCCTGGTCCCACCTGAGCCTAACGACTCACATGGTGGCCAGATGGGTCAGCGTCTCACATCGTGACCTTAAGGACTCTGACACTAAGAGCTCACATGACCACTATGACTCTGCAAGGGTTCCCACCCACAAAGGGTTTTTAGCCTGCAACGCTGTACCAGTCATTTAGAACTGAAGAAGCTTCTTGCATGAGAGGCAAAACGTCTTCAAGAAACGCAAGCAAGTCCAGTTGCCTACGATGTAGCACTTACGAGTGTTTGATGAGCGAGCTTCGGAAAATCATTTTAATGTTTATGCAAACAAAAAACATATATATACCACTTCTTATTTTATTTGTGGTTTTCAACATGAGGCTTGATGAAATCATTTTAGCGTGTATCACTACTTTCTGGGCATTTACAGCAAATATTAACGATACCAATACTAATAACATTGATAATTTTGTTCACTATCATCATGATATGACATTTTCATGCAGTTTCATCTCTACAGAATACTTTGATAAAAAATATTGCAACAATGCTGTAGGGTTGACTATTGATGCTTTTGCACAATATTTACACAATGAGATTTTTGATTATAATCAGTAAGGTGGATACAATGACTTAGTGTGTAAAGGCAAATAATAGAACAGCTAGAAGAGTTCAGAAAATTACATCACTTTACTGTAGCTGTTAAAAACAGAAAAAGACAACACTTACGATAAAACAATACCCAATATCTAAGACGACATCTAGTCTCATATCACAACATTCACATACTAGATATATTGCCCAGCCCAATTCACAACTATGGCAAATGCATTAGGGTAGAAGTTGAACTGTTCAGTCTGTAAATTGTACGCTGTAAAGATCCATTCCAGCTGTAAATTGTAACAAACCTTGCTTCTTGGGCTCCTTAAGGGGCCCAAATGAAAGTTAAATCAAAAACAAAACACCATTTATATCAGCACTGGCTTCTCCCACTGTCCTTTATATGATCAGCAGACCTCTGGGGCGAATCGAGACAGGGTATTGTGCTGTTGGTGTGTATGTTTAAGAGTGTGTGCAGGCAGGTTGTGCAGCATTCATGGCTAGCAGCAGCCCTGTGTAACGGTGGAGCAGAAACATTAAGAGGCTTTCGCAGCACGACAGGGCACAGCAGAGGTGGAGCTCAGCACACTGGCTCTTTTCTTTACTCCCTGTTTCCATTGTAAATCTTCCTCTCTGTCCACTCTCCCTCTGTCTCTCTAACCAGTTGTTTTCTCCTATTCCTGCTGTTCTCCTGTCCGTATCTGTCCATCTGCCACAGCGCATCGCTCTCTCTTTCCCTCTCTTCCTCTGCAGCATGAGCCACAACGGGGCATCTGGGGACTTGCTGTGCCATTCAGCTTAATCTCCCCACCCAGCCCAGCAGTTTCCCAGCAGAAGCTGCTTTCTTCCTTAAATAGATAGGATGGAAGGCCAAATTAAGAGAAGAAGCAACAGAGGGGGGGAGGGAGAGTAGATGAAGGAAGAGAGAGAATAAACAAGTAAAAAGCCAGCGAGGGTGGATGCTAACATTAAAAGGGAAAAAAAACAGAGCAATGAGTGGGCTACGGGGTAGTAAAAAAAGACAGAAGATGGGAAAAATGCAAAAATATATCTGGCTGGCACAGTTGTGTTGACTAATGTGCATAGTGGCAGTAAAAGCACAATGTAATAAAGAAAATAATGTGAGGTGTGAAAAGAAGAGCAGCGCTCACAGAGATGGAGAATGAGAAAGAAAACAAGGGCACATGCAGAAAAACAGAACCAACGAGGTGGTAAAGTTAGCAGTACACTCATCCCTGTGGGCTTGTTACTTAAATCTAGATCCACGATTGCAATAATGTGAATGTAAGACACCAGTGAGCCCAGCTCTGATTAATTTCATCAAGCCAGATTAAGAAAAGGAGAGAAGCACAAAAGAGCTCAAAGAGTACAAAGGGAGACTTACACTCACCCAGATACTGAAGGTCCTGGTTTAAAACTGTTTGGTTGAGTTGCTTAAATTATTGATCAGATATTAATGAAAGTTTAACTGGGAGAACCTCCTCCTGAAACGAATGTGGAGTAATCAGCTGATGGCTTGTGGGAAACACAAAAACACTCGTGGTCGGTGCCTGAATTGAACCAAAGAAGGTGCCAGTGCTCTAATTTAGCAGTGTTGCACGACATGATCATCACATGTGTCCAAGATATATTTGTATTTATACGCCTATCTTAGTAACATGTCCCACTTCAAATGTATTTTTTAATGTATTTCAATACTGTAAATAATTAATTACAATAATTTTAGGAATATAGATGCTGCTTGTAAAAGTCAGAATGTTGTCACTGTTTCCTCCACCTTCATGTGCATGTATGTGATAACCACATGTTGTATTCAGTGAGCATTAAAATCAATGTTAGCGGTGTAGTGAAAAGAAATGTCAAAAATAAAATTTACTGTTAATTTGAAATAAATCTATTTTTCTTCACTCTGCTCCACATTGAACCTTCCATTTTAATGTGCATGTGCTCCACAATTTGTTGACTGACTTCTCCAACAAATGTTTAAATTTTTCTTGGAAGTATTCATGATTTCATAAAATTTCTGTTTCAAAGTATCTACTAAAATCTACTTCGTAGTTCTTTTGCTTGACGTAATTTCAGGTTTTAATGGATTGTGTAAGGTATTTTTTTTCAAAATCAATTATTATCATAAACAAATATTGCCTATGACATTATGGGGGGAACAAAAAATCTTGCGGAATTATGCTGATTTTAATTTTGGACCTCTAAAACAAAAACAAAAATATAATAATATATAAATATAAAATATATAAATATAATATTGCCTATACAGTTTGCTACAATAAAAGGAATGAGTCCTAAAATTAGTATGCATTTTAGCACTCCCTGTTCCCTCGTCTCGAAGTCAACATTTTTTTTGAATGGCTTTTTGGTTGGCTTAAAAGAGGTCTCTGGTGAACACAAGCTTAAGAGATTTTCACGTCTTGTTTTATGACCTAAAATACATCAGTTGTAAATAATGAGGCCTTTACATGTCTTTCAAAAGGCGATTGCTAAGAGGTGGCTTTAGCCTTGTTGTGGTGGCCATGTTAAGTCATGTGACAGCTTTTTACTTCTGGCTATCAAATTTACACTCCAAAAAGTGGTGCTCAATTTTAATGATTATCTTGTTGAACAAAATGTTTCTGTATCATGAACCACAGAGCTTAATTTCTGCAGTAATTCATAACTGAATGGAAAAAATCCAACCGGCTGTCTGGCGAGAGAACCAGGGCGCTGTTAACTTCCATGTTGGCCAACAAAAAAACATGACATCCCTGGACTGCTCTATTCCCAAGGATTTCACTTCCGTGCAAAACAAGCATCCAAGCTTTCAATTAGGAGTGTAGTGATTCACAAAATTTACAGTTCAGTTCGATATGATACAGTGCTGTCACAGTTCGGTACAGTTTTAATAGAGCCACAAAGTAGAAATGCTGGAGGAATGTCCTTGATTTTTTATTTTTATTTTCTATGTCTATTTTCTATGTCTTATATACTTTTTAAATAGTACGTCACCACAGACGTCAGAACACATAGTATCAGTGTCGTTTCTTTTGCACACTGTGTGTGAGCGGTGAGTTCACCATGTCCAATACTTACTAGGCCAATTACTTTCCTTGCCGAAATAGTCAACTTGGGCACTGTGCCCATGGTGTGAAGTGGCAGTGGCGCCACAGTAGCTGAAGACTGATGGGGAAGGCTCAGTGTTGGCTTGGTAACTAATCTGACAGCCTCTGAATCATTTGCACTGCAGGTAGCTATGAACAGTGCAGTTACAGCAGCAGATGGGAACCCTCATTGCTGGAGCAAACTTGGGGTTCAATATCTTGCCCAAGTATACTTTGACAAGCAAACTGGAGGAGCTGGAGGTCGAACTGCCAATCTTCCGATTAGTGGAAGACCCGCTCTACCTCTTGAGCCACAGCTGCCCTTTGTACAAGCCACATACGTACCTAGACTCAGCAGGAGGTGGTATGCAATTAAAGTAAGGGTACTCATATGGACAAAAATCAGAAGTGCTGGTACTCAGTACCGGCCCATTTCAGGCACTGCTCCCAGTTGCACAGTGGTGATACAGAATGGAGGTTCTTCCCTCACACATGATTTTTGGCTGAAAACAGACAGCAGCTGCAGAGAGCACTTGCTTGCTGTCAAACTTCCTGATCTGTCTAACATCTTGTGAAAGAGAGCTATTTCAAAGGCTCTAATTTGAGAGTGTCCTCTTTATCCTCTGTATGGAGAGTGCGAGCCCTCCTACGCATACTTGCTTTTTTGCCAAGATGAGAGGATGAGATGATGGATTCCACTCTGATGTCTGTACACTACATATGAAGCAGGAGCCAGCAGTCAGGTTAGCTTAGCACAGAGCAAGACAAAGGGGGAAACAGCTAACTGGGCTCTGTTTACCTGCACATTGTTTTACTGGGGGTTATGTGCCACACTATTTCTTTGCTGGGAGCAGTAATTTCCTGGAGTCTCAGCTGGTTGAATGGCAATAGTAACCCCTGCAAGCAAATTGTCATTTCGACTCTTTGTTTTTGTTTTTGTTTTACAAATTGAGCACATGTCCAAAAATGACATCATGTCCAAACATCGTTCAAGCTTCACCAGGAATCATTAGTACATGCCTTCTGTCTGGTCTCATTCCCACATTGAGGAAGCAGTCCGAACGCTCCAGCTGCCTCTTCAGTTTGCACCAAAAGTGGCTGCAAAAGTTTTGTGCTGCAAAAAAGTTTTAGATTCATAAATCATTCCACTTGTTTCAGACAATATTAAGCAAGTCTTAATCTTCACCTCTGAATGGTGTGAACCTCAGCAGGACCCCTACAGCAGGTGGATTCCCTCGGCTCCCAATGCATCACATTTCTGTGCATTCTTTTAGCAGAAGGAGTCTTGCTCCTCGGTGTGTCTGGGCTTCCCGTCACAGTAAAACTCAGAAACACAAGCAATCCAAAAGCAATCCCAACAATCTAATACTGTTAAAGAAAACCAGGTCTTTCATCCTCTCTGTCGGTACCAGTAACTACACACATTGCTGAATTTCTTCTGTTTCTAAAAGCTAGATTCACAGCAAGATCCTTATTTTATGTGCTTTGATTCACAAACCTCCTAAATTGATCCTGATTTTATTCGAGAACTTTCTGAACTTTCATCTCTTATTGTACCTAATAGTGTTGTCAAAAACACTGATTTATCGATGCATAGCGGTTCTGAATATAGCTTTTTTTCTGGGTATTTCATATCGATACACCTGTACCAACTGCACTATGTGGCTCTCTCTTATTGTTAATGTTTGCTCCAGTCATTCTGCTGTTTTGTATGTTTTGTTCAACCTAGGCCGGTATTTTCCGATCTACTTTTGTCTGAATGAGTGATAGGGTGTTCAATATTTGACATTTCTCCAGTAATAAGCTAGAGCTGACCTGATGATGTGTTTTAATGTCCATGTCTGTCGCTCCACTTTTTCTACTCTTGCCTCTGATTTTATTTATTTGGTTAGAGCTTTTACTTTTGTCCAGATTGTCATTGGGCCGACTCATATGAAGAGTCACAGAGTCACTGATAAGGTCTTTGAATCACGTATACCACCAAGCTCTTTGGAATATCTAGTTTTCCCACTATAGAGCATAAAGCTGCAATCTTCCCAACCTCACTTTCACCTTCCCCTATTTGCATACATCCTCTTAACTTAACACTCAGCTCTGCCAGGCTTCTCACAAGGTTTGTTTGAATCCCTCAATTCCTCCCCAATCATCCGCTGAGGACCTAGTTCCTGGTTTTAATAGTATATGTCGTAGAATTTTGGATGAAACGGCACCTTTTAAAGGCATTACAACTCAAACCCTCTCTCTGGCTAAATGATCACATTAGAGACATTAAAGGAAAGTGCAGGAAGGCAGAAATAATTTGGAAAAAAGATTAAAAACTTAATGACTCCTTATGTACCCTCAGAAGTCTATTGAATACCATTCAATCTGGTGTAAAACAGGCAAGGAATGCATATTTTTCCCACCTGATCGCCTCTCATAGCCACAATCCCAGAGTTTTACTTCAGACCACTGACTTAATGATCAGCCCCCCCCTTACCCAGTTTACTGAAGTCACCCAAGTAAAATCCGAAAGGTTCCTCAATCACTTTATCCATAAAACAAAGGAGATTGAGCAATAAACTTCTCCCCCATCATGTGAAACCTACACCTCTCCTGAGCGAGTTCCCTTTTTCACTCACTTTGAACCAATCGGTCCGTCAACCCTAGAAAAAATATCCTCCATAAAATTCTCTTCCTTTATAAATTTCATACCCACTTGGTTTTTAAAATCTACATTTTCACACCACTGCACCTAATATTTTTTCCATTATTACCTGTCCTCTTTCCATTAATAATTTCCTGTCTAGTTTTAAGACTGTAATTGCCCAGCCTTTGCTGAGAAAGTCCACCCTTGACACACTGGTTTCAAAGTTTCATATTTTATCAAAGATTTTAGGGGGAAAAAATATAGTCAATTAGTTTATGTTATGTACAATAGTATATTTACCATTCTTAGCATGTTAGGGCATGTGTCTAGCATTTTTCTTTGGTAGAAAAGGTTCTAGGAAGTGCTTCCTCCCAGCACTTCATTAAATAGTGCTCCCAGTGCTTTTTATGAAGTGCTGCATGTGGGTTTGTTTCTATGACAACAATACCTTAACATTACCGCTAGCTAACATAACAGTATCGCTGTGTCTCAAATCGCGTACTTCTGTACTTACACTTAATATTGTGAGTGCACAAGTGCTTTCACGCCCAGAAGCACGGAAAAATGCAGTGCACTGTGAGTACCCGGATGGTGCACTCAAAACGGTCAAAAAGTTGAGTGTGGAACTATGGACACTTCTCGCCCTCAATGGTCGCCATCTTGGTTACGTAGCGGAAGGGGAGGGACCACTTTTCAAACTGGAAATAGTGGCCGAGGACTGTGCGACCGTGAACATCGCTGCATTTTACAAATACATTTGTTTCTTGCACTAAGCACTACTATAATGTTTTCGGATATAAGCCAGCAGTATGTTTATTGGGTTAATTTAGCAGTCTGTAATGATTTGGTACCGCGAACAATAACGCGAATGTTAATACTAGTTTGCTAACTAGCTAATTTGCAGTCGTCATTTCCGGTGAGTGCACAACGGCCGTGTTTGGTTTGAGACAACACTACCCTGTCGAAATCTGCGCACTACACCAATGCACAGAGTGCACATGATAGTATACTACATAGAAGTATACTAACAGTATGTGATTTGAGCCACACCATATGTTAACAGAGGGTTAACTCCACAGTTAACAAGCTTACAACACTACAGGGATAAAAAAAAAGTGCAACAGTTACCAGCAATAATCAGAGTTTGGTAGGGGTGTTATGAACAATGATGATCAATCTATGATCAATGATCCAGTATCATCGATGTTAAGTGACAGCATCGATATATATTGTCATTTTAAAAATGTGTCTTTATTTTGAAATCCCCATGGCACATTTGTGTTACCATTTCTGATCAAGCACACACCTGGTGAGTATATCTACTGATATCGTCTCGTATTGTTGCAGCCTTTGTAATATCAGCAAATACCCTATCGTCATCAAAAGAATCAAAATCAATCTTGTGATTCACACCCCTGATGTCCGCACGATCTGCTCCCACAGATGTGCTTTTCTGTCTTTGTTGTGACAGTTTCTGACTAACATACAGCTCAGGATAAACAGTAAAAGAGCAACAGTGACGACACCAGACGTCCTCTGAAAGGTTCAGAGATTTCAACTAGAAGCACTCGGAGCAGCCACACAAAAGAGTCTGAGCACTCTGTAAAAAGAGGCTGAGTGCAACGCCTTTTCTCTAAGCAGCCACATGCACCCCTATATGCGCTCTCCTTAACAGCAACGACTGAATAAAGACACTGGTGCTCAGATAAATAGAAAAAAAAAACCACTATGTGGACACCCAGCCTTAGTTTAGCATGTTAACATACTAACAGTTGCTAATTAGCACTAGACAGGTAGTAGCTGAGGCTGATGAAAATCTCATTAGTCTTCCTCCCTGGAAACGTCAGGATGTTCATCCCGAGGAGACATTCACCTTCTGGGAAACATTATGTCAATACAAACTTTAATCCGGGGGCAAACATGAATGTCGGCACAAAATGTAATCGATCCAGCTGTTGACATATTTAAGTCTGGACCAAAGTGATGAATAGTGATAGAGTTATAGATAGAGAATTGAGCCAAAGTTTGCTTTTCAGGAAGTGTGTGAAATTTGTCTGTCTGGCGCTAATGTAGCACATGGAACGGTTGACCTTGAGACATGACCCCAAAACATGGGTGTATTGTTTATAGAAGACAAACACCTGCTGTGACCAACAAACCATTGCAAACAAGTGACAAAAATGGTACAGATGTGTTCATAAAAGCAGTCATGCAGTCAAGGCCTAAACGCTGCTGCAGAGCCATCAAACACCAGCTGTTGTACCATGGCTCTCTTTCTCTGCCTCCTTGTCTTTCTGGCCCTCCATATCAGACCTGCAGGGTCCTGGTGGTCCGGCTGATCAGCCCCAACATGGCTGAAAACGGTTGGGAGAGAACAGGACTGCATGGGTCAGTAATGAAGTGTCAAGGAGGACAAGGACATAAAATGAAGAGGAGAGACGGAGGCCATGGAAACACAGACCCTGCATAAGTGTTCACGCAACGGATGAAACCAGAACTTTGCTCGCTGCATACAGAATGGCTCTGGGGCTAAATGCCAAAGAGATTTTATCCTCACATGTTTCAGCAGCGTATCAATCAATCTGCAGTGAATTATGTCATCGTCATTACAGCCATTACACTAAGAGACAGCATGTTCTCAGATGTGACAGGCCAAATGGGAAAAGTCCTTTGGGCTTTAAGAATAAAGCCTTGAGCCCCAGGAAAGTGTAAATGCATTTTTCACTATTGTTAACACTAAGCTTTCTCCGTGATGGAAGGTTTCAGCCTTTGTGGCCACTTTTCACACACCTCCCCAGCAAGAGCATGTATCAAAGCCAGCGTTTCTGGTGGCAGCAATCACATGAAGCAATAAAAGGGCAATCAGTTTCCATGAGCTGATGTGTCCTCCTGCTCCTGGCAAACTTGAAAATAATACTCATGACTCCATGTGGCAGCAGTCACACAAAGCAATCACACAGTGACTTGTTTCTCTCCAGTCTGAGTCTATGCTTCTGGCAAATCTAAACGTGGAAGCAATCATCACAAATAATCAAGTAGCACGTCTCTGCAGAGCTGGATTGTGTCAGTACTGAACTAATACTTCAGGCCATTACAGTAATTATTTAATCAAACCTTCCTCCTTGCTCTAAATTGCCTCCAGCATTAATGAATCTGTAATAATGTAACTCGTTTCAGCCTTACAGTTATTTTCTTCAAAAAATAATCTTTGGTGCAAAGTGCTTTGTCGTGTTTCAGGGTAGTACCTCAAAATGTGGTGATTTTCTACCAAAACATCACTGCGCTTTCTGAAGGGCTCGTGCCACAAAAGGCATTTTTTCCAAGACATCACCTCATTTCCTGTTGGCATAGTGCCATGAAAGGCAGTGGGTTTTTTTACAAGGATACTGCTGCGTTTCTAGCTTGTATAGTGACCCCAAAACCAGGTATTTTACGTCAAAACTTGATCTTTTCCTAACCATAAACCCTGTTTTTGAGCCTAAATCTAACCACACGTTCGCCACAGAGTTGTTGGCAAGTAAGGTCTCGACATATCTGCTACAAAATAACATACAAATGTAACGCATCTGTGGTTTGCAGAAACATACAGTGACAACATTTATTCTGGCGATTGGGTTGAGTTAGAAGCTCTTGATCTCTGCAGCCCGCATATACTTTATTAATCCCCCCTGAGGGAAAATTCAATTTTTTCACTCCATTATCAATTACACACAGTTTTGAAATACACGCATGCACAAAGAGGACCTATACGTGCACTAAGTGGAGAGATGCAATGTTAAATAGTGAAGTATTCTAGCATGCAGTGCGACTTCAACATGCTCTGAGGTTGTGTGTGTGTGTGTGCGTGAGACTGTGGTAGAGAGGGGCGCATAGCACTGCAGTGCCACACAGCCATTTACACAAAACCTGATTTAATAGAAGAGCCCTTTTTTTCACAGCAGACATTTAGACATGTCTCAGCAGAGAAGGCACAGATGTAACTAATAACATTAACAATCATTCAATTTAAGCGTCACAATAAACCGTGACGGTGAGCCAGCATGCACAATACAAGGCCCTGAAATCATCTGAGATAAACAGAATTCAGCTCTCATTAAGGTTATTAAGCACTCCTGTGCTTTTCTACCGTGACATGTCAAAATGTCTGACGTGGAAAAAAGGTCTATTTTTCTAAGTCAGTTACGGAAAACCTCAATTCGTTTGACTTGTGTGTTTATGTTAATCCAGTTTTGTCTAAAACATGATTCAGATGTTAAATTGTTTGGTAAAGACATTTGAGCAGGTCTTTACAAAGACTTTTTTTTACAAACCAGTTGGTCTAAGATATCAAGATATGTTTTGTCCATACTGCCCACCCAGCTGGGATTGAGGCCATGATCCTAAATGTGCCCATGTGCACTCATGCTTGTTACCCCAAACACACTGCTGCTGTCACAGCTGGAAACAAAGCATTGCTTTTATTTACCTTTGTTCCCAGTGTATGAATGGGACATAAAACAAAGTACACGCCAACACGCTTCCCAAAACTCCAATGTCCTCCGCCGTCTCTACAATCATGATCCCACCACCCCCGCCTCAGTCGCACCAGGTCAATGGGCCTAATGAGAGGAATCATGTAAACAATAAGATGTAATTAAACAATAGGGCAGCTGCTGTCACACAGACACACACCCACACACAAAACACACAAACCTGTTAGCGTGAGCTACAAGGTGCACTTAAGAGAATCCAAACTGCACATATGACAAGCTGTTTTAATTAACGTGACGCCGACCTGCTGACACGTGGACCAGCCTCGGAGAGACACAGGCTCATACGATGGAGAAATGAGGTGATCACTCTTTCTACTTTATCACTGATTCTTTTTTTCTCCTCTTCTCACTTTATCTCACATTCATCGAAAATATGACAATGAAAGAAAAAAGGTTGACATTTCCAGAAATAACATTCTTTGCTCTCTTGCCAGGAGTTAGATTAAAAGGCTGATACCACTCTCGTGTCTTTATGCTAAATATGACCTATAGCCTGCAGCCATTTACCTAAGCTTAGCATAAAGACTGGAAGCAGGGGAAACTGTTGATTAGATTATTAACATGTTGATTTGTGAGCTTTAGAGGTGTTGGCAGGCGAATTTTGTTTCCTTTCCTCTAGGCTTGCTGTTTCCCCCTGCCTGCTGTCTTTATGCTAAGCTAAGCTAACTGAATACTGGTGGTAGCTTCATATTTAGTGTTCAGACACCAGGGCAGACCCAGAACACGCTGGAGGGATTACATATCTCATCCGGCCTGGGAACGCCTCAGGAGGAGCTGGAAAGTGTTGCTGGGGAGCGGGACGCCTAGGGTGTTTCGCTTGGCCAGCTGCCCCCGTGACCTGGCCCCGGATGAGCGAATGAAAATGGATGATGGATGGATATTAGAGTGGTACTGAACCTCTAACACTCTGCAAAAAAGTGAATATTTCACAGAATGTTGAACTCTTTCTTTTATGGCACTGACTCGATTATCTGCCTGCTTGAGCTGCTTAATTGTTACTTTCTCTACATGCACCGCCCGTTTTATTCCTCTCTCCATTTCTCTCTAACTCTCTCCCTCCCTGCGACATCTCATCCACGCCTAAATGTCCCCTGTGCTGGCAGGCTGGATGTCCAAACTGTCCACTTTAAGCATCCCACTTAATCCTCTGATGGGAATATTGGCTCAGTTCCACATTCATCCGCCCGGGTTAATGTCTGTAGCTGGCTGGTGTGTGTGTGTGTGTGTGTGTGTGTGTGGCAGTGGCCATATCTGTCCCACACAAACCACCTTAATCGCATCTAAAGAAATGCAGTACTGTACTCACACACACACTCTTGTCTTGCAGAATTCAGGGGCCTCGTTTATTAAAGCACGCATAGAACAAGTTCTAAATGTCTGCGACAGAAACTGTGTGAATGAAAATTGATATTTATGAGACAATCTCACCCACTCTACATCCATCTGCTTGTGCACGTACAGGCCATATATGGTCAATGACATCTCTCTGACAGTCCTAGTAGGGAGTTATTTGTTGTAGACAAAACTGGCGATCGAGAACAATAAAGACAGAAGTTAAGAGACTGTAGCATCCCAAAAGCAGATGTAGCGGCTTCCCAGCATGCACTAGGGCAATGGACTTATGGACATAAGTCTTATGTTTTAACAAGCAATGTGGTTACACCATGTGTAATTGGGTATGTACAACTGTTCAGCTTCTCCCTACTGCACATAAAATATGGAATTGTTGAAATGTTGCTAAGCTTGTTGCTACCCCACCAAAATACTGTATAATTTCAAGCACTCACAATATTAATGTGTCATTGCAGCGAGCCCTAAACCACTACAGTACTAAATGAAATTCAGATAAACTAAACTGTTATTTAACACAAATACAAATGGCTAAAAGATAAACTAGAAAAGTGCACACAGTGCAGATCTCTGCCAAGCAACCATGTTCTGGCTGCGGCCACCAGAGTTGAACGTGGCTGCTCTAGACAAAGCACACGGCGCAGCTGTGCCCAGTGGAACTGTCCCTACCGGCTTGTGATTGCTTTTTCTTCCAAGGATGGCGAAGGCATGACTCACCCTACTCTGCCTTACACTGCCTTGGATTAGTCTGCCCACACATTCTTACCCCAACCCTATCAAATCTCACTCCCCTTGACCAAACCCAACCAACCCAACCAATGAAGGCAACAAGCAAATCAGAGAGAGAGTAAGGTGGGTCATGCCTTTGTCACCCTAGGAAAAACAATCTTTTGCTCCCAGCTTCCTTACAGTCAAAATGGTTGTGGTGGTTATCCTCATTGCATCTCGTATTGTGCCTAACTCATAATATATCGGATATGGAATTAATCTGCAGATGCTCTGGTTCAAAAGGAGACCTATGGATGTCAGTTTTTGATCCATGACAAAAGGTTAAAATGCATCCTGCAAAATTCCGTAAAACTTATGATTTTGGCTGAGATTATATCTGAAAATATTTTTCCTCTATGCCTTTGCTGCGTAATTTTGGTAATGACTTGCAGCCCCTAGCGGCAGGTTAAGAGGCGTGAAAGTCAGTAGTCAGTAACAGTCTAAGGCAGTCAATAAAACAACCACAAGAGGTCCTTGAGCATACAGTCATACATGTGCACACAAAATATTAGGCTGATTGGTCCAGTAATATGTGAGATCAGCTGTGGACCTACATGGTCGTTAATACAGCTGTTTTATCTGTAATTAAGGAATTGGTTTACCCGCGATTATATTTGTTTTTCACAAAGGGTTTGTTGGTGCACCAGTCAGGGGAAGTTCTAAAAGTTCACACATTTTTAAGCACAAGAAGAAATGGATTAATCACACTCTGTGTGTAAAAATAAGTGTAGCATAGTTTAGGCACAAGGCTGTGCACACGCATGGTTGAGAATGATGCCCCAGGCTACCATCAGCTGTTCTCAGCACAAATTGCAGTGAGTTCAAAAGGAGGACAAGCTTCAATTCCTTGATCACAGACATCACAAGTAACAAATAACAGGTCATTTAAGGATAAGAGCCACACTGCTGTCACTATAGCACCATGAAACCAGAAAATGATGGAAAATAAAATAATAAGCCAAGAAAACAGGCAAAATGGGCACAACAGATATGAAATGTAGTCATTTGTCCTGCGAAACGGTCTCATCAAAAATACATTTCTGCTTTTGTCATGTGGAGACCGACTAGCTTCAGGACCGCGTGTCCTCCTGTGGGCTCTGACCCGTGGTTTGATCTTTAGAATAAATTTAACTGTAAAGTAGGCGGCTCAATTGTTAATGCAGCAAAGGAAAGCAATCTCAACAAACACTAACAAGGAGGGATGTGTTTCCTCCTCCGGACAGAACTGATGCTAATTAAAACTATGAATTGATAAAGCAATTCAATTTGCAATGCTTATATCATTTGAAAAGAAAAAAAAGTCATGCATTTTAATTCATCAATATCTAACAAGCAGTTCTGCCAACTATGACATCAATAGCTAATTTCATACATGAATAATTCTATACTCAGACAGTACCATTTGTCATTGTCCCTGCGCTGATGATGGCAAAGTGGCAGAGCCCAGTGTGTCAGAGCAGCCTTCCTGGTGAGTCCTGATTGAGGGTGGCATTTTGCTGGCACAATGAGATCTGCCACAGCACTATGCTTCGCTGCTGGATCCAGCAAGACAGGCCCAGACGCTGCATGTCAGCTGTAATCCTCATTATGCAAATTAACTCACACCAAGTTAGGAGCAATCATTGTAGGTTGGATGGGAAAAGTAGCACCAACACAGAGAGGGGAGGGAGGAGTGGTGGAGTGAACAAGTTGGAATGTGTTAGAGGAACTAACCACCTCTTTAGCAGACCTGACAGCAACTAGAGCACCGGGTGCTTTAAACTGTAGGATGCTCTGAAAAGAAAGTGAGGATGGAGGGAGGGTGGGGAAGAGAGAGAAATAAGCATCATGCCCAGGTTGAGGGAGAGCACAGAGGAGCAGGGCTCTCTCTACCTGAAGACTCAGTAAAAAGAGAGCAGAAAGTTGCTCCGAGAACAGAGTAAATCTGCCTGTGAAGCACAGCTGCAGCCAGATGCTGGGCAACACAGCAGATGGCACCGGCTTGTCTAGAAAAGGCACATCTCACTAAACAGCTGGATGGAGTTGCCCTGCAACCTTTTTCATAAAATCCCTGAATCTGCACCAAAAATCACGCAACGCAAATGACACTACATGGGAGCATCACTTCACTAAATCCCACGCAGTGGCAAAGTCCCTGCAGCTGATATCATCTGCCATCCAAACTTGTAAAAGCTCCTCATGTCGATTGCACAACAACTGATGACTGAGATGCGCGGTCCTGAAACGCAACCCACGGAAGGGATTATTTTGGATAAGGCGTCCAGAGTGATTTCTGGTGATACTGTACTTGATCCTCTTCCATCATTTAATCCCTGGAACAGTGTCATTAAACTTGGGCAAAATAAGTATCCACACCTGCTCATGAGGATTTCATGTCCATTAGTAGCTCCGCAACGCCCAACAACGGCAGCATCTCTGCCAACAACACAGCACATGTGCGCGGAGGTGAAGCACCCTGCGTATTGCATCGACCTTCCCAATCTAAAGTCTTCCTGGCTGAAAACTAGCACCTGTGCGTCATTTGGCCGTATGAAATAAGACGCAGAGAGCTAGAAAGTTTGGTGACAGGCAGCAGCTCTTACCTTTCAGTCCGGTGGGTGGACGGCAGGCGCAGTCAGCGGTGCGTCGCGGCTGGCCGGATCAGCTCCGCGTAAATGTTTGGACACGGCATGTTAGCAGCGGAGGACAGCGGTGGGAGTCGCGCTCCTGTCGTGCTCCTCCTGTTCAGTGACAGAATCCAACGAGACCATCAGTTACCATCGTCCTCCTTCCACTGACTCAACATCTCTCCCCCTCCTGCCTCCTCTTCCCGTCCCTCTCCTCTCGTCTCCTCCCCTCACTCACCAGTGCGCATTTATGCAGTCCCCAAACATTCACAGTGCCAGCTGTCCCTCCACCATCCAGAAGTGACAACGCCCGACTCATCACCCCCTTAACTAGCAACCTGTAAATGCGTCCAGTGCTGCTTCGGGATGTGCTGTTTTGAACACGCTGCAAGCTTCCCACCGCTCACCGCCTGTATCAGGTAACTCCAGACTCACCTGAAGGGAAGGATGCTGCCTGGAAAGGTGAGGGTGCTCCGAAAGCTGCGCTGCTGCCCTCATGTGGATTGAGGGAACCATCAGGGAACCACACTTAAAACCACACAAACACACACACACACACACACACACACACACACACACACACACACACACACACACACACACACACACACACACAGAAATCCAACACAGTCATTTTTAATGGTAGGCCTACTAGATCCTGTTATAACGCATTTATATTGCAGTTCACAGCACTCAATCAAAAGCCCTTTACATGTGACACAATAAAAGAGAAAATTATGATAGGTTTTATACAGAACAACACAGTTACAGACAATAGTTAATACCAACAGAAAAAAGTATATTAATAAATAAATAATAATAGAATTAATTTATAAATCATTATTTACAATCAAATTCTTATTTTATTATGATTATTATCATCACCATCATGATTATTATTATGAAGGGGGTAGGCTAGTTTAAAGTCAGACACAATGGGTTTCATTTTGCTAGATACCTGTTACATTAGATTAACTTTACATGATAACATTTTCAGTTCAGTTTAGCATTCATCCAGATGACTGCATAGTTGGCATCTGGCTTGTAGATCTGACGGTCCAGTAGACTACTCATCCAATTGTAAACTGGACATAGGCCTCCAAAGATTAAAAGTTTGTGAACAGCTGACAGGTGTAGGCGCTAATGGCTAACACCGGAGAGACATCAGGGACAGTAACATTAATGGGTGGCAAACTGCCTAGGTCCTTTAATATCTCCTAATTTGTAAGGATAAATATCAATAACTGACTTTGAGAGCTTCTCTATAAATGTGCATTTGTCTTTTGCGCATACTTAAAGATTCTGATGATGATCGATTGACAGATGACAGGTAGGCAACAGTCAATGCAGCTAGGGATAATGATGCTTCCAAGATGGCGGTGCCCCCTGGAATGTTTTGTGATTTCCATTTCCAGTTAGAACTGCTCTCTCAATATCGTCAGCACCTGTGTGACCTCTGTGCAGAATTAACCAATTAGTTCTCAGTTCTATAAAGTTCACTACATAGATTGAAGTTGTTAGCACGCATGGATGGAAGAGGCTGCCACCAATAAACTCAGTGAGGACAGGGAAGGACAAATAAGAGGTTGTGGGCCCCTAAGAGGGCACAGTGATACGTTTCTACAATATCGTAACTGCTTTTCAACACATTCAGTAGAATTCTTATTACTGTGTATTTACAGTGACCTTTTGTACTACTTTTACAGACCCAACACGCTGGCGCACACCGGAGGCAGGGTCAGAACTTAAACTGCAGAGCAGGAGGCTGCTACGGTGGACATGATGATTGCCAACAATGCCATCAGATTGCAGGATATCAAGGCAGCAGCCATTGTTGACCAGTGGACATTCATCAATGTGAACAGTGTCAGTGTTGTAAAAATAGACCGCAGCCACAAATGCAATCTGGTGGCAATGATGTCACTGTACAAGGCACCATTCCAAAGGAATAGTGACGTTGTGAAGGCAGCGCACGTACAACTCAGACTTGTTTTTAATGTCGAGAGTAATGAATCTGGAAGCAAACACATGTTCATCTACGACCAAATCACAGCTGTGTTGGTTCTGAGTACACCAGCACGACCTTGTGTATGACATTGCTTAGATGACTGAGATCAGAGCTCAGTAGAACATAACTGGACCTAACAAGAGCAGATGAGAATACACTACAGAAATAGATGTATCTATGAAACGTATACATCTGTACTACAGTTCCTCAAAAAAAGCTGTTCTATCTTCCAGTTCCCATTCCAGTCACTGTTGTGCCATCTGCTTTTTAAGTAAATCATCAAATGTTTAGTCAATTGCCAGCAGCGCCACTATCGTCAATCACAATTAGCCCGGGACAGACACTAATGTGTCTGACCTCTGCCATAATGAAGCAGTCAATTAAACAAATGCTTTAGGAGAGTACGAGCACAATTATCCATTAAAACCTCACTTCAAACACTTCTGTCAGGCCAAGTTTTGCATTTTTAATCCCATGCCAAACTACCGAGAGAGGAAACATTTTATCTCACGAGCATTTCCCTTATCATTTGGTCCTCTGCTTCCACTCATTATTTCCCCTTGAAGTAACTCCAGGTAGCTGAAGGGGTGCTGATAAAGGCGTTTGTGCTGGAGTGGTAGGAGGAGAAGTATTACAGACATTTCTAATGTCCGTTTTAACATACCAAAGCATACAAATTCATGTACTTACCATACTATGTACTTGCCTTAATTAATCCCCAGTGGACCTGATCTGGTCACTCTCTCTCTCTCTCTCTCTCACACACACACCACACACACACACACACACACACACGTATTAATCAATGACCTATCGATGATTTATACATGAGCTGTGTCTGAAAATCTGTAATACAGCCACGTATTGGCTCCTTAACCGTTTTCTCCTATTGATCATATTCTTACATTCTTCATGGTGTCAGAGCAGAGAAGGCCAAATCAATATAACTTTACTAACTGTATGTCTAAGGCACTAACAATCATCCAATGCTGTGTGCTTACAGGAAGTTCACATTATGGAAAAACAGTTTAATAAAACACATACTGGTTTATTTAACACCGAATGGAAATATTTACCATCAGAAAAATAAATAAATTACAGTCTCCAAGTTGTTGATGTGATGTGCATTCAAATGCATGGCAGCATCAGAATTCATGATAATCATGTTATGTGGATGAGACTTCAATGCACAGTGTTTTAGAACTGCTTTGGAAGAGTTTCAGTGTGCAAAACTTGAACTGCTTTTTTTTTTTTTCATTTTCTTTGCTACAAAATATTGTCCTCATATAGGAAGCACAAAACACTTGATCACATGCTCAGTCATCCCACCATCTATTAGCTTTGCTCTGATAAACCTGCTGTGTGATGAATTATCTAATGTCATACAGATGTTTCCATTTTGTGAGTAAAACATTTACAGTTTTGCACACTAAAACTGAGCCAGAGCAGTAATAAAACATGGAAATGTTACCACCACTAACAAAGCTTTCCATCCCGGCTTTGTCTTTGCATTTTTCTTGTCACTATATTCACTTTGATGTTCTTTTTTTAAGGAAATCAATGCTCGATATATACTGAAAAAAGTACAGTACTAGTATATCACTCCACTGTTCTCATTAACTTGCATTTGAGTGGGTTTTTGTTTTTTTGTTTTTTATCACGATACTGTTTGCATTCAGCTGTCTCTCAAAATGTTGACCTGAGGAAAGTATGGGAAATAAAAATCTCCCAGAAAGCTCAACAATAAATAAATAAATCCTAAAACCCTTAAAAGCAAAAAATACCACAGCTTCCACACAACTTGAACTTATTCAATGTCACACAGTGTTTTCAAATAATAAAAACACATCCCAAACCCATGTTCAACTTAATGATATGTCTCATTAAGAACTCTATATATACATAATATAAATTGCGGTGACTGTCCTCTTCTAAAATATAACCACACAGGTTGTTTTTAAAGCAGCAATTATGACCCATATTTATGTCTACTGGTTGGCGGCAACGTCTAGTAGCCGGAATAAAGGAAAACAGGCAACAAAGCTGAGGGAAAAAGTCTGCTCAGGGTGGGAGGGTCAAACATACACAGGACTTTTATCCAAGAGACCATGTTTATGTCCCCTTTAAAACAAAAGTCAACGTTGAGGTATTTTAACAGCTTAACATAGCCTGTCGTACATGACGTGTCATACATGATGTATGTTGTCCGTGGTGTATGTCATACTTGACGTATGTCGTACATGATGTTGTCCGTGATGTATGTTGTTCTTAACGTTACATAAGTGACAAACATCTAAACCTAACCACATAGTTCTGGTGCACCTGCTACTGTTTCACAATGCCGATCGTGTCTTTAAAACAACCATTAATAATCGTATACAAGCGATTCTGTCACCCACCAGTAGGGGTGCTAATTTAAGAAACTCTCCTAATGGTCGTATTAGAGGGAAGCAACACACAACTTATGTGGTCATTTGGGTTGGAGGACCTTGTTGAAACTGCTGTTACGAATGAATCATGGATATAGTTTGGTTTTACCTGATCATATCAGAAAACGATATGTGTTGTTATTGATCAAACATTTCGTCTTTTGTGATTCCTACCAGCAATACAGTCAAATAAGACAGTAGTTGAAGTCACTTTCTTGTGCAATGCCTTCATAATGTGTTTATATTGTGCTTTGAGGTTTTACCCTTTAGTAACAAAGTCATACTCAGTAATCAGATTCCTTATCAGTCATCTGGACATGTTCAAGTATTACCTTTCAGTTCTGAGTGGATGTAAACAACACAGACGATGGCCAACAATAGAAGTTAAAACGATCTAAGGAAGAAGCTACATGAAAGTGTCACACCCTGAGGATGTCAAATGAAGAGCCGAAGCAAAAACCCTGGTGGATTCTACTCGCTAGACAACTAACGCAACACTCAAAGGGCTTTTCACCATATCTGACCCCAATTATGCTGTCTGACACAAATTTCAGAGAGTTAAGCCAATTATCCCATGGTGTGATTAGTCATTGAGCCTTTGATGTAATCAAAGAGTCTGGCCTGGCCACTTCAACGCTAAATCAAGTCAGAAACTCTTTTTGTGGCGGTTCACCTTGGGACAGCAGACAATACAATCTATGTGCCAAGTACCCTTTGTATAAGGTCAGCGTGGTACTGAACAGTTTGAAACAAATTCAAATCCTACTTATCTAGCTGCCATCTTCAGAATATAACTGTGATCCTTCCTTAGCTGCATATTTATTCCTTTTACCTTCTTCCAAATGTAAACTTCTTCTGTGGTTTGATGATCTCTGGTCCTTCAATAAGCCATCAGTCTTCCTGTTTAATAGCGCTACCTACAGTCTACTGTGTCTGGGTTAATGGAACCCTAAACTAGAGGTTGTCACAGGCAGACATTAAGTTGAACTGTGTTCTAGCCTGCCCCCTGCTGGAGATTCCTCTCATAGTTTTCCAGGCAGATGTGCACACGCCGTGTGAAGTAGTCTGGCTGAGAAATAGCCTGGAGGAGGTCGGTCTGGACCAGAGTGATGTCATAGAGCTCGGAGGTGCAGGCTGTACGAGTCTCAGTGCCACCTGGGTCCAAGAAAACCTGAGAGGCACAGATGCATATGTGCACACAGAGAAAAGAGAGGGGAAATCAGGTTAATTTCTGAACCAGCTACTGTCTCATAAACACATCTGTCAAAGCATTTATTTATTGAGAAATTGCTGCATAAATACCTGTCCTAAAAAAACCTCATAATACACATTTTAGTATCTATAAATACCTTTGCGTGGACATCTTACTGACAGGATGATTAACATAAGTTAAAAAATTATTAGCAAAAAATAAGACTTAGAAATGTTGTATAAGGAAGCTAAAAGTAGGTGTAATTGTTAAGGGCAAACTCCCGTGAAGTGTTGTAAAAAAGGACTACATTTATGTACACCCTAAATGTCTATCAAGCGCTGACACTTGTTCTGACATGTCACAGTAGGAAAGGCACAGCTGTAAATAACACTATGAATGGCTGAATTCCATTTAGCTGCTTCAGTTTCAGGGACAAAGTGTTGTGCATGCTGGCTCCCTGTCACTCTATCTTACTTACTGCAATACTTGAATGGAACAGAGCTATTGTTAAAGTTATAAATAACACATGCTTTTCCTACTATGACACAAAATGTCTACTATTAAAAATGACTATTGCATGAGACACAAGAGTTCACTATACATTATACACAGAGCTAGTGTGATGTTTCAAGAGTAAACTTATCTGTTTCTACCGAGTGATCAGCATCTATGGCTATTTGAGCTTTTGTCTGTGCTGCTCATCCTGAGAGGGAGACAGTGTGCTCTTACTGCCTAATTACATCCACCAACAGATGTGATTTCTTACAAAAAAAAACAGCTGTATGTGACAAGTGCAGGTGAAAAAAAACATCATATCAGCAACTCAGGTCTAAGGCTACATTCAGATGTGACAGACAAACAGTCTGCATTGTTATGTGCAAGTGGTCAAATCTGATTTGTTTAAACAGACATCACCAATCTATCTGCATGGGTTGCTGTGGTAACGACATAGGCGTCAGTAACTACGTAGTTACGCTGGTGACAAGGCTTTCCAGTGCGAAAGCAGGAGAAATAAAGGCCCATCATTTTGCCCTCCAAACAATCACACTGACAAGTCACAGGTGCAGAACTCCTCGTAGGTATCTGTCCACAGACAGCTGTGCTGTGTGGACTGCTGTTGCTCAGCATGTCCAACACTCTGCATTTGAAGTTTTCATTTAAATGGCACTTTGAAATTCACTTTGAGCAGCCAGAGTGTGGAAGTCCGATTGGGATCCCATTGTAAACCACCTCCACTTGTGGTGTGGATCTGATTGAAAAGTAGCCTCATGTGTTCTTTGCTGTCCAGACTTTCTAAAATCAATCAAGTTTGCTATAAAAAAACGGATTTGGGCAAGCACTCTGAACAAAGCCTAATTTAATGTACACAAATCTCTATAAAATTTCTTCGAGCTGCAGGTCAAGACTATTGACTCAAAGTGCTGAGATTTTGTTCTCATGACATAAAAGAAAATGACAGAGCAGTGCGACAAAAGCATGTTAACATAATAAACTCTCCAACACCCATATCTCAGATCCTGGATCTAATCAAAAAGCTGAATCATTTCCAAAGTGGAAAGAAAATTGGGAAAATGATAATGACACTTATTACTTGTTCAAAATATCAGCCAATTTAAGATGTGATAAAATTCTGTGAGTGTAGTTACAATCCTCATGGTTGCCATTAGGGCATTATGTCCCAGTGTTAAAGAAGTGGCAGTACCTTGGGATGGACTATGGTATGCTCATCATCCTGTCTTATGTTGTCGTCTATGAAGATGTGCTGAACATGTGGGTCAAATGGGTCGACCCATAATGGCTTCCCCCCACGGATGGAGTAGGTATTACTGGCCCACCTGAATGACAAACCGGCACAGGGAGGTTTTGTAAAAGGCTGGATGAGGGGACAAAACCCACGTTAATGGTGGCCTGATGAGCGCTATTCATACCAGTCAAAGTGGTCCTGAAAGCCCACCAGGCCCTGCACTGAGCTGAAGTACTGGTACAGGCCTCTCTCTCCATCACGAGTCGACATGCGGTCCTCGGCTCGGCTCAGGACAATTCCCTTCTTGCTGCAGCGGATCTTGCCGGGAGTCATATTCACATTTATCTGAGCCGAGAGCAACAAGAACAGTCGGAGTCAGAGAGAAACAAAGAGGGCGAACCACTCTGAACTCTGTGGTAAGCATAAAACCACAACAAACTTCTGTGAAATTGCCTTGTTATTAATACATGTCCTCTGGCAGACTTGACCTAAATTAATTGTGATATCAGCAATTAACTTTCTAAGACATTAAAAAGTCTGTGCCAGCTACATAAAAAAACAACTCTCCACTCTGTAGCTTTATAATAAATAGTGTGAACACTTACAGATGGCCATAAACTCATCAAACTGCATGTAATTGATATATTATTCTAGACTTGATTGTATTATAGCAGAGTTTTGAAAAAAGCCCTCTGGCGTGTAGTTTTAATTTAATAAGATGCCTCCTTCAACTGAATGCACAATTTCAGAACTAGATGTATCAGCTATTCTAAAATAGTGCACTCAGTTAAATCAGTTATTTGAAACAAAAAAAAAGGTTTTAGCCATGCAAGTGGCGTGGCTCAAGGGAAAATGCCAGTCGGTTTGTTCAGTCAGTCCACCACTTTGGAGTAGGGCTAGGCAACATATCGATAATATATCGATAACGTGATATGAGACGAGATCTTGTCTTAGATTATGGACATTGTAATATCGTAAGTGTTGTCTTTTCCTGGTTTTGAAGGCTGCATTACAGTAAAGTGATGTAATTTTCCAAATTTAGCGCCATTCTATTCTTTGCCTTTACCCACTTAGTCATTTTATCTAAATCTCACTGTGTAAATATTTTGTGAATGCATCAATAGGTTTCTACCATATTGTCATAACTTTTATACCGAGGTTTTTGGTCACAAATATTGTGATATTTGATTTCCTCCATATTGCCCAGCCCTACATTGGTGCAGACTGAAATGGCTCAACAACTACTGGATGGACTGCCATGACATTTGGTCTGTACATATGTTCATGTCACCCACAGGATAAACTGTAATAATTTTGGTGATCTCTTAAAGAAATAGTTCACCCTCCAAATGATCACTGGGATATCAATTATTCACTCCGTGTTTGGTAGAATTTGTGAAGAAAACTTTTGTTTCTCACATACCGTCATGGTGAACGAAAAATCCAAAAACTGAGAAAATTCTTGATGAATTGAGGTCATGGGGGTCCACGTTTAACAACACCAAAACTTCATCAAAACATGTGTTTACAAACTCTCACACAACTCATGCAGTCTCATTATTTCCAGTCATATGCTTAGTACTTCCCAAAAACATTACGATTTTTAAACATCCGCATGAACGGCGCAGGTTACTCGTCCATGCGTGCGACTGTTTATGTGGAGGTGTTTTAGACAGTAACGTTTCAGTGAAATGCATGTTTGGGAAGTACTGAGCATACAACTGGATAAATGAGACGTGGATTACACTACACAAGTTGTATGAGAGCGCTGAAACAGATGCTTTGATATAGTTTTGCTGGTGTTAAAGGTGGACCCCTATGACATCAAGTCATCAAGAATTTTCTTAAGTTTTGGATTCTTCATTCACTGTTGTGGAGGCATGCGAGAATAACAAAGTTTTCTATCCAAATTCACCGTAACACGGTAAGTAAATGATATGCAGGTGATCATCTTGAGGGGTGAAGCATTCAAGTGCCATCAAGAGATCAAAGTATTTTTTAATCCAGTACTTTTTGATAAAATACCTGCAAACTCATGACATTCCTGGTTACGACAGCTGAGTTTAATGCTAATTTGCAAATGTAAGCATGCTAATACATCAAATTACGATGATAAACACGATAAACATTAGCCTACCTGCTAAAGCACATTGCCAATGTGGGTATGTTAGCATACTGACATTAGCATTTAGCTCATGGCAGCACTGTGCCTGAACACAGCGTCACAGAGCCACGAGCTTTGCTGTAGACTCCAAATCTTGTTTTGTCCTTTAAGGCACACAGTATGTTTTTGGAGGTCATCCAGCCTGTAAAAATTTCACCTATAACATCAACATTACGCTTCTGTCCTAAGTAGACAAATGATTGTAGAGATCCACACTAGCATACACGATGCTGCTAAAGAACAGAAGGCCAGCCACCTTTAAGTAACATTATGTACATGGCTTACTGCCATGTCTTTGTCTTTATTGAATTTGGCAGGTAAGAAAAAAACATTAGGCTTATTCCAGCAGCCCACATCCATCGACTCACACTGAGTCTGTTTTGCCACACACACACACACACCAAGGAATTAAATGTTCTGTTTTATAGAAATATGATTTCAAAGTGCTGTCGTGAAGGTTAGAAATCATAGTGTTGTACATTTGCATAGAAATCCAAATTTAGTGAAATGAAAAGTGTTATTTAAGTGGTGTGGCACCGGAGTGCTTTTAATGTGAAGCGGCTGTAGTACATGGACACTAATCCCAGTTTATACAGATATTAGGACATTAGCATAAAGTCAGTGATATCTAAGCTTAAATGGTGAAAACCAGTGACCAAGATTTAGCATACAACTTTAATTAGGCGTGTTTTCCCACTGCACCCATCTCCAAGACTTGACAACAATGATATTGCGGCTGCTGCTGCGCTCAATAAGTCACTGAGGCAGGAAAACAAACTGCTGAAGTTCAGAATGTGAACAACCCCATCGTGTGTTGTGATTGATTTCCCCCCTGCTCGGTCTGTCCGAAGCAATATATGAATAGCATGTGACAGGAGACTGTTTGATTAAGATTTCCACTGTGCTTTCTTCCAGACAGCTTACCGTGCCTGACAGGTTCACGTTATGACATCTCTTCCACCTCATCATCTGTCCAGTCCACTCTCCTCTCAAAATCAATGTGTTCCACTCCAGCAAGCTAACAAGCAAGGTACAAACCCCTGTGTGTGTGAGTGTGTTGGGATGTGGGTTTATGTTAAAGGGCAAAGGTCAAGCTCTTTAAGAGAATATCTTTGCAGACACCCACTCCTATGAAAAATGAACACACATGTTTACCATACAGATAGGTTCACCTATTTTGATGTGATGTTCACTTCCGTTGAATGTGCCCTGACCTTATTATCACTACATGTTGAGGATAAACATTTTTAATAGACTGATTAACTAATTTTAAGGCCCCATTCAGTGCGAAAAGGCAAGGGTTTGAAGCTGCCTTCTGTTCTGCTGCTTTGTATGGATGAGAGGCTCCGATTTAAAATCCATCCTCTGCATGGCCTTGGTAAAATGTGTTTTTGAGAGGCAGGCTGTCCAACCCGACAGGCTTTACTCAACCATTCACAATCACACCTATAGGCACTTAAGAGGCATCATTATCTTAAGCCTATGTACACAAACTGTAGGCTTTATTAGAGATCATTTGAGTATTGTAAGTAGAAGAGCCCTCCTGTCATCCCACAGGTTGCGTATTGCACCAGGTGGATGAAGTCACCACCAGAATAACTCCTGTGCTTGTGTGGCAGACAAACACCACTCTTGTTAAGTACATTGTATCTGGCATCATATTAAATCACCTTTATTAACGTAATTATTGCAGTTGGCGAGAATTTAATGTGCACTTAATCAACTGTCAAACAAATCTGGGTCTGAAGAATTGAGATCATCAGTGCTGCAAACTGTATTTATCTGTGTCCACGTAGCAAACTATCATCTCCAGTGTTATTGGACTGTTTTGATTTGTTGGTGAGCCGACTGAATCCTTCGCCATTTCAGTATAAATTAAAAGTTCATGATCATTCTAATTTACAAAACACCTGGAGTGCATTACTGATTGTGCGGAGGTCTTACTGGGCGACTTGAATGATTTGCGAATTACCAATGTGAGTGATTGACCTTGTTGGGAACACCTGGCTATGCTCAGGCTATAAATACCCCATCACTCTGGCT
The DNA here is from genome assembly GCA_035609425.1 of Epinephelus awoara. NCBI lineage: Eukaryota > Metazoa > Chordata > Actinopteri > Perciformes > Serranidae > Epinephelus > Epinephelus awoara. The sequence continues at coordinate 30,459,888 of CM069301.1, read as the reverse complement.
CTGTTTCCTCAAAGCATTGTTTGTTACTTTCACACTTCCAACACCCCACATTACACATAGCACTCATGCAGACACACGCCTTCACCACTGATTCTACTGATAAACACATCTCATCATTACCTTAGTTTGTCTTTGTGTTTCCTGTGTTTAAAATTATTCTTCCTATGTCAATAAATTAAGTTTTCCTCTTTTTTGTCATGGCTTTAGAGCCAGGTCGTGACACCAAAAACTAAACAGCCCTTATATTTTAGGAGTTTCTCCCGGTTTTTTTTTTGGATATTACGAGAATATCGCCCCGGGTTCCTTGATTATGGAACAGTCTCCCGCTAAAGTTCACGTCAGCAAATTCTTTAAAATCTCTGTAGTGTCTACAGGTATCAAGCACTTAAATTTTATACTTTTAAAGACCTTTTTAAGAAAATTTTAAACCAACTTTAAGACTGTTTTTTTAGGCAAATCATCTTTTCCTGATTTAAGCATTGCCATTAAGTACAAAGGGTGAGTTGTGCATAGATTTTCCAGTGCAGAGGTCGTTTTTTTTGTAGGGACATGGTCATTAGAGCGTGTTAGCTTCATCTAAATTATGCAAACAGGTAAATGAACATATAAAGTAAAAAGAAAATATAAGGTTCAGTGGTATGTTTAAAGATTTGTATCAGAAATGTGGACTTTCACACAGAAGAGCTTGACTCATTTTGTAACCCTGTGATAGAAAATAGACAAATATCGTTTGACTTATTTAAGTCTGTATCAGACACAGTGTGTCATATTAAGCTGTGCTATATAAGTAAATCAGATATTACTGTACACTGGTGATAAACCTCAAACAATCGGCTAGCCCACAATATGCTATTGTAATTTGGGACTGACCCTTTAACCTAAAATAATAAAACACTGTACACCGCTGAATTAATGATGAATAAATGTCATTCTGCTTCACCTTGAGATCAGGCAGATCAGGGAACAGCGGATGAGCCCCTTCATTCAGTGCTTTGGCCACAGCACTCAGCGTACGAGGTAGGTCGTTTCCAAACGAACGAAGTATGATGGCAAACTCTCTTCCTTCCTGTGCCAGGTCTTTGAGCAGCTGGAAGAAGGAGGGGAGGATCCAGTGGTACAGTTTTCCACCCTCTCCTTTTACAGACAGCTCTCTGTCTCCCTGTAGGGAACACAGTCAGAGAGGAACAGTCAGTAATGCTATAGAGGCTGCAAAAAAAACACATTGGTCAGGAAATATTTTTTATTTTCATACAGTAACTTTACCATCTATAGGCAGAGCCACAAGACTGATTCATAAGCATGACCTGGCACCATGGGATCTGATCTGCGTGACTGAACAGGTCTGAACAACTGTAATAAAGCCAAAAAGTATTCTATGTTTTTTTTAATTTTGTGAAAGAAAAATACCTGCTACAAGCTAGGTGTCTAAAAGCTCCACCTTAAGCTCCACAAGGATACTGCAGAAGTTAAAATATACATGATGATTTAAGATTTAAGCTGTCAGAATACACCTTATGTGATGCAGTTCAGAGAATTATTGACTTCTGATGGAGGCTGTTAGAAACTCAATAAACTAAGCACAGCTACATAATGTGTGGCTGTTTGCTGAGCATGTATGCCTCTGATGTATATGTGTCACCACTATGGATTGTGTGGGTTTAGCAGATACCATATGACTGGTTTAACTTGTCTCAAAGGGAAAAAAGTGCCTTCTTAAAGAACTGGTATACGTCTGTTAAAGTAATTTATGTTGCATCTTATTCCAGCCAGATGCCACTGTTTCATCATTTGTACTGCACTGTCTGTATGTATACCATGTAATAAAGGCCTTTCTACTTGAGTCAATAAAAGATTTGAATCCAAAAATTAATTGTGATTAGAAAGAGAGTGATAGCTTGCAAAACATAAGATTTTTGTGACCACTTGTCTAACTTTATACAGACACTTTACACCTGGCCTCCTTATCCGTTCATGCTTGCCTTGGTACCCTCGGGCCAACGGAGCAGATCCAGATGCTCATCCAGAATCCCACGGAAACGTCGCCCTGCACCTGAGGTGAAACCTGGTGTCCGTCCAAAATAAGAGTGGTAAGTAACAGCGTCAGCGCACGGTGGGAGCAGGGAGGCAGAGTCACTCAGCCATTCCCACTTTCCTGTGTAGAGGTGAGGAGAGCAAGGTTTTGTGAATGGTTACAAATGTAGACACATAAACATCAAAGAGTAAGTGCAGGAGGCTAGTGCGGCATCTTGGCAAGACCTGAGGCAAGACCCAAGGGTGCTCTGAAGCTCTCGATGGAATTTAATACATCTTGATATAAAATAAAAATGAAGTAGTAGCAAGGATATGTATAGGTAGTCAAAGACATTCATAATCCAATATCTACATAGTCTCTGATCACTTTTGGGCAGCTGTACACAAGCCATTTTTCACAACTCTAAGGAGGTATTATCACTTCAATTAATTAGGAACTATACACATAGGGATTTTGGAAGAATTTTTTATATATATGTACACACACACACATATATACACATATATATATTTAATATACTCCAACAAACAGATCAACTCCTATGAATGGCTAGTCTATGGTGGCAAATGTTCCTATAGGGAACATAGCCAGCTGCCTAGGGTGCCAAAAAAATATTCTTATTACATTTGATATTTTTCTTTATTCCTTTCGACATTCATAAAAATTTAATTTAGTGGAGGGGTAGAGCACTTGAGTGCTGAGAAAATGAAAAGGCAAAAATTAAATAACATTGCTGTATTGCTCAGGGCCGGAGTGAGACTCATTTTCAGCCCTGGAGTTTCATGCCTCAGGACGGCGCACTTTAGATCACGACCTATTATAACCTTACATGTTAAGTCTACAATAGCGGACTGTTCTCTAAAGCCTTGTAATTCAGTGTATTTTTCTAAAATATTTCCAATTCAGTGCAAGTAAGGGTTACTTCAAAATGTAGATTTAGTTTAACATGAGTGCACATCTCCGACATTATTCTTTACAACACAACATCCTTTTCAACAATATCAGAATCTATATTCTGATCACATAGCCTATGTGTTCACAGATATCCAAACCATAAAAATGAAATAAAAGAATACATAAAAATATTAAATTTGAGAAAATGAAAAATAAAATAAAAAGTGTTGCACTCTCTAATAACACTATCTCTCAGGGATTTCCCTGGGTTTTTTCGAGACCAAGGTGGAAAGGCTTGAGGCGGGGGGCAGCTTGACAGCTGTACTTTTAGATGCGCCCCCCCTCTATTAAATATGAAAGGAGGCCCCCACATGCTTGAGCTTTACACTGCTGACTTGTATAATCAGAACAGACACGTCCTGTGATTTTCAGCCTTCTATGATTACATTGACCCTTTACAGCAGGCACATCCTGACAGCTGAGAATATTACTGTCAGGTATTGTCCCCCCTCTATTAAATGTGAAAGGAAGCTAAAAAAAAAATCACAGGACTTGTCTGTTCTGATGATACAAGTCAGCAGTCGTGAAATGTGTGTTTCTCTTGATGATACACATTCTACATCTTAGAGGCGACGTCTTTCCACATACAGGCTTCCTTCGCCTTTCGAATGGGGCAGAGCGCGGTGGGAAACAGTAGGAGAGACACAGCCCGAGGGGGAAGCGGGATCTGATTCAACACCGGAGGGAGAAGCACGTCGGTGGAGCTGTGCGCCAGACGAAAAAACAAGCGTGTCGCACCGAATGCGCGCCACCACAGCATCCCTTCGGGTTGTGAGCATGCATGACGCGCGTCTACATTGAAAGTAATGGGTTTGTGCGTGCAAATGATGCTACCTCTGAACGCCCCCCCATGCACACGTGTCAGGGTGCGTCTGCCAAAAAAAAAAAAGAGCTGCCAGTGGAGGCGGCCCAGAGACGGTACAGGTGATACCCAGATAAAAAATAATAGTAGAAGATAATAGATAGTTTGGGGTGGTGGGGGCGCCAGCAAAAACTTGCCTAAGGCGCCAAATCTGCTAGGTCTGGCACTGCTAGTCTCAACCAAACCTCACTTCCTTAATTTAATTTTCCTTCCACATAAGCATAACAAACACGCCATAAACCTTTTTGAATTTATATTATTGATGACCTGCCATTCGGTATATGTGTGATTCCAATGACGCTTTTCATTTCAATAACCTCAGTTACATTTTGTCGTTCCTTAGCTGTGTGTTCAGGATCGGGGAAAAGAGGAGGAGGGCTTTTTTTTTGCCATTTTCTTGAATGGAATTCGGCACCACAGGTACAATAACTTCGCTGACTGAGCAAACAGAAATTCCTCGCATCCTTGTGTGATACGTAAAAGTACAATGAATCCAGTTTACCGTGTTTGCTCATCTTCCCCCAGGTGACAGTAGAGAGGAAATACTCCAGGGCAGCTTCTGTCCCCAGAGCCATCACGGTGTCCGACACCAGTATGGTGTTGTTGAGGTCGACATGCAGGACTAACTTTTTACTCGGGTGATGATTTGAGGACCACAGCTCCCGAGGGACTGTCACGGCGGGGTCACCTGTCCCCCACACTGGCTCGGGGACATTCCTGCTGTTGGTCCCGTCATGTTCTTCAGCTTCTCGGCAGCTGTTCTCACCGAGCTCCGCCATTAGTGTGACACCGACGACAAATATTAGTTTGAAATATCTCAACTGGAACTTGCTACCCGACCGGCTCAGCTGTCTGACTCATTGTTATTTACCGGTACTTCCTTGTTCTCCATGCGATTTCCTTCTTCTTCTTCTTCGGCTCAATGGTTGTATACTACCGGACAGAGAAAAGGGCGCCATCTTGTGGAGCTGTAAAACACTCAGATTATTAATCTAAAGAATTTAGATAGTGGGAACGGTTTCTCCTTTGTGACATTTTTAATGAGACATAGCATGAACGTGATTTTGATGAAATGTCACAATTTTAAGATTAGATATGATTACAAGGAAGCCCACACATGGTGTGTTCAATGTGAACACGTGACAATTTCTGTTTTGACAGTTTCTGGCTGTGATAAATGGTGTAATGTTTGCGATTTCTTAAAGATAACATGCCAGGGTATTTAAAATAAATATAAAATACAACAATTTAAAGTAGATTGTCCCTCCCCTGAGCCAAAAAGACGAACTCCCTTTCCAGTGCTGAAAAATTTCATGATTTCATGTGCTACCCCCATTTTGCACCACCCTACTCTCCTCTCATAAACACGGAGCAGTCCCTTATGCCATATAATCACACAGGAGTTTTAAGGTCTGGCGCAACAGACCTCAGGTTGAAAGGTCACAAAGCTCCATCTGCAAAGTTACTTGTAACTAGAGCTGTTGTATAGATTTTGAGGAATAAGTGTAATATTTGGAGGACATGATGAGCAGCAGCAAAGTCTCTTTCTGAGTTAACAGTCAAAAAAAATAAAGTGCTTCATAAAGGACCGCATGGTGGTGCTATTTCATCATAAATCACTTGTTCTTCGGAGGAGGTTTAAAATCTGTTCTTGATCGATTTGGGTCTTTTGAGAACTTTTGGGGCCTCCTCTGTTGCTTTGACCATGAAAAAACCAAACCGCTACTCTTGATCCTGTATTTTTGAATGAACCCACAGCAAACTACTTTAACCAGCACAAGATGTACTTAGTATTGTACAAAGATGCCCTTGATTTGTGTTTATTTATATCATTTTATTTTATTGCATGTGAGGAAGTCATTGTTTCACACCGGAAGTTTTACAGAGGGACGTTGAGACTGCGTTGAGACTTCCGGTGTGCCATAATACCGCTGCGCATACTTCAGGTTTGTTCAACCATTTCACCTGCTCGCTTGCTCATTTCATTGTTTTCTGTACTAAGGCTTTTAAGCACAGCTGCGGACACAGCCATAGGTTCTCCATGTTATAGCTCTACCAGCTGTACCAACTATTCCTTTTTAAATCATGTAGTTAGCTACAGAAGTTGTTTAGCAACAGTCGACCATGCTAGTTTTAGCTCGCTAACGTTAGCCAGCTAATGCATTAGCACCAACCGCTGGACTCAAAACGCTCAGCTGGTTGTAACTTTAGAATTAATGAACTCATCAACCACTGCGTTTTGTTTGCTGGTACTATAAAATGTAGCCACTGGTTTATTCGGAAACAATTAACGTCAACTAGCCTATTAACGTTTGCTAACCGCTAACGGGCATAACGTTACCAGTGCGTCGTATCGATAATTGGATGCCACAAGTAAGACCTTACTAAAAACATAGGTATACAACCTCAGTCCATTCATTTGTTATTCTTATGCGTTGATGTATTTGTGGTTAATATGAGTGTGTTTGCAGTAGTAGTGGAATGTGTTTCAGGGTGACAGCCCTGGGAATAACAGGCCTGTGATGAGTTAATTAAGCTTTGTATCAAAAATCATTGCTGCCTGCTGCACTGGTATATGCAGAACGGGTCGTGAATGCGACTTGTAGTTGAAGATGTTATGTCACTCTGTGGTTGTTATGTAATTGCTGATTTACAGCAAGGCCTCTAAATTCTATATTTTGAATGGCAATTCTGCGAAGTTTTAATTTCCCCTGGACCAAGGAAGTAAACTTGAGGTGTTAAACACGTGGCAGGCTCTTCTCTGTTACAGATCTCTTATAACTGTATAAGTCTAACTCTTTATGATTCAAATTAATTTAATTCTGAATTGAAATGACATATAACAAACACTTGTGTGTATGTGTGTCTGTGGTTGTGTGATGTGGAGTAGGCGGTGGCGAGTGGACGCTGATGGGGGACGAAAAGGAATCCTGGAAAGTAAAAACTCTTGACGAAATCCTACAGGAGAAGAAACGCAGAAGAGAATTAGAAGAGAGAACAGATCCCAAGCGCCAGAAAAATGTAAAGTATCTCAAAGCTAATGTAAGACGCATATGACCTTTACTTGTTTATGCAGTGTTGAAAGCAATCAAGAGTCACCCTTATCCTAGCTATCAGTTTTATTTGATTTCGTTGGGTTTTGTTTTGTTTGTTTTTTTAATCAAAAACCACCAAGGTAACTTTGAAAATAAATAATTATAATGGCAAATTGTATAATAATTTAAAGACTTGAAAACAAAGATTTTACACTTGATAGTCTTGTAATCCTAGTATCTATAAATATTTTTTGTTGCGTTTGTTATATTCATTAATATTCTGTCCTTTTATACAAGAGTTTTAATTATCCATTCTCTAAATGCTGCTTAAAAAGCCTTTGCAGCAAGAAATACACAGAGAAACTGTTGTGGTGTTTCATGATGTTTCCTTAACTTTAACCACATAGCCTGCTCTTCTTGTCTTGCACAGTTCACACAGGGCCTTGTTCCACAGTCGGATGATCGGGAAGCCAAACGAGATACTCCGGAGGAAGGAGAACTACGGGATCAAAGGATGGAAATAACAATTCGTAATTCCCCGTACACACGGGAGGACTCAACAGAGGACAGGTACTTGCAGTTGTGGGGAAAAAAATATGAATGCATTTCACGGTTGACATAGTATGAATCTAGTGGTGGAACTTCAAAGTATGTACATATGTCATGGTCTTCAAAATGATATGCCACAGTGTTGCTGGCACTTTAGAGTCTCAATGTTTTCTTTACATTTCTGCAGGGGTGAAGAAGATGAATCATTAGCAATCAAGCCTCCACAGCAAATAGCAAGGAAAGACAAGTCTCACCACAGAAAGGAAGAGAAGAGAAAAGATAAAAGACGTCATCGCAGTCACTCTGCTGAAGGAGGTGTGGGAGTAAACAAACATGTTTTACAGCTGAATACAACATGTTTGGAACTATTTTGTCAGACATGCTTTCACTAATGGCTTTTTTTGTCTACAGCAGGGAAACATGTACGACCCAAAGACAAAGAAAAGGAGCGAGAGAATGATCGCAGGAAGCGGCAGTGGGAGGAAGACAAAGCCCGACGAGACTGGGAGAGGCAGAAACGAAGGGTAGAGGCCAGAGCTCATTCACGCAGAGAGAGGTGAGCACCGACACTGGAAAGGCACCGTATGTTAGATTATCTGATGAATTCAGACACAGAAGTGTTGATTCTTTTGTCACTTAACTGTGATAAATATATGCCAGCATCTATTTGTTTGTTTTTTGGGACTAAGTATTCAACTTACCAAGTTGTTGCAACATAAAAATATTTTTCATTTTCTCACAAAGCTAGAGCTACTGCCCTGTAAATTTAGATGTAGATGTGATGTACTGAACATATCTGAAGTTACACAAAACAATAATTGTTAGTGAGTGAGGGGCTGCTCATGGACAGGCACCCGGAGTGGTGGGGGGGTTCAGTGCTTTGCTCAGGGGCATCTCGGCAGTGCCCAGGAGGTGAACTGGCACCTCTCCAGCTACCAGTCCACGCTCCATATTTTTGGTCCGGGCATGGCCTTGAACCGGCGACCCTCCAGTTCCCAAGCCAAGTCCCTACGGTCTGAGCTACTGCTGTAACTGTAACTTGTACCTGTATGTTTGAGTAAGACCAGTTTTGACAATTTAAAGTAAAAATATGAAAGCATTGACAAGATTGGACTTTTGGTTGTCTGGACAGACCCCGATTGGACTCTCCTGGGTTTTTTTTGGACCACAGGGACCGGCTGGAACAGCAGGAGCGCCAGCGTGAACGGGACCGAAAGCTCCGGGAACAGCAGAAAGAGCAACGGGAGTTGAAGGATCGGGAGAGGAGAGCTGAGGAGCGACGCAAAGAGCGAGACAGTCGCCGAGAAGGTCAGTGAATGAACATAATCACCAGCTGGACAACCTGCAGGTTTTGTCACCTTGAGACAAGCTAGGTATTTCCTCCTGCCGTCTGTCTTTATGCTACGCTATGCTAAACATGTCCTGCTTCCAGTTCTGTAGTTGACAACTTCTTGTCTCACTCTCGGAAAGAAAGCAGTTAATATTACCCAAAATGTTCAATGATTTCTTGAAGCCCAAAATCCAAAGCAGCCACTGTTTCTGTTTTATAATTAATCATAAGGATTGTGTTTATTATAAACCCTGTGTATGCTGATGCTATATCTGCAACACTCATTAAAGTTCAATTGAAACGGCATTTTGAGAGTATCTAGCTTCAGTATCGTGTCATGTCTCAGATGAAACAGGATTGGCAGGTCGTATATAACTTTGGGAGGAATTTGATTTGTTCGTTGAAAAGTGGGTGTGTCATACTGGTGAGGCCCTGACGGTGTAACACCAACTGGATAGTAGTACCCAACAGAGAGAGAAAAGCCAGCCCGCCATATGTGCCATGTAACGTTAGTTGTTGAAGCAGTTCACTGTAAAATGCCTTGCACATAATCTGGAGCTATTACACATACCACTTTTGTCAAGGTGAATAAATTCTAGCCTGCAGCCTTTAACCATGGTGTTGTGGGGAAACATAGCGTAAGGTTTGAGCTGGCGATAACACCTCAAGACACACTGACTTAGCGTGCTGTTGCTAACTAGCTAACTAGTGTTTTTCTTTTAATTTCAACTTGAATAATAGACTTTCCTGTCCACAGTGCCGTCTCACCACCGCATGCTACCTGATGAGTATGAGGACAAGTCAAAACAAAGTCACCGCAGCCGAAGTCCGGTCCGCACTCCCCGGGACAGATCGGAACACAGCGAACCACGGAAAAGTGGAAGTGAGTTTATTAATGTATTAATTATAATCCCACCGACTCACTTTCCCCAAGATCATCATTGTTTCATACATTTCAGAATAACTTACACTGAGTTTTGTCCGCAGCATTGAAGGAGGAGAAGACAGAGGGCAAAGACCTGCTCGCAGACCTCCAGGACATCAGTGACAGTGAAAGGAAGACCAGCTCAGGAGAATCCTCCATCGGTAAATGGTTATGTAACCTAGACTTTTAGCAAAGCAAACATGACAATTATACAACAAAGTAGCAGTACTTTGGTGTCCACTGTAAATAGTTAACACTCCCGGGAGGCCTGACTTCTTTGGTAGGACATTTTCACTTTTGATAATAATCAGGAAGCTGGAATGAGTGTAATCACTCACTTATGTTAAACATTATAGCTTTGAACTGTACAAGAAGAGATAGGTGGATCAGAAGTATCATAGGAATGGATCAACTATTTTTTTAAACATTGTTCTTGTATCTCCTTCACCCTGTCTAGCATCAGGATCAGGCTCTGACGAAGAGGATGACGATGACGAAGAGGAGTCCAGCAGCCAGAGTGAGGGTGAAGAGGAGGAGTCTGTTTCGGGTTCAGGAAGATCTGAGCAGAGTGCAGGTAAAACTGTCAAAAACCATTACTATAGCTATTGGGACTTAAGTTGCTGTGTCAGGTCCAGTTACACAACATTACGTGTTTGACATGGTGACTTCCTCCCTTTCAGAGGATGTGAGTGAGGACGAGCAGTCAGTGGAAGACTTTGAAGAGGAGAGAGAAAATGGAAATCTCAATCACATACCTGCAGGTGAGTGAACATGCCACTTGTAATGTCTGTAAAGGAACAGTGTTAACAGTTTGACATGTTCCTGAACTTGGAAAGTCATCTAAAGGAATACTTGATAAATCACTCTCATGATGCAGATGTCCTCCAGCTTGAACAACTTGTAATTATTTGCCTTGAATGCTGTAAAAAAAAAATGTAAACAGTTGATGTCTGGAAACCATTTTAGATGGGAACGTTGCGTGGCCAGTTGAGAGAACCCATAAATCACATTTGGGTCAGTAAAAGTTTGGCTTGTCTGCTGAATATTTGGCAGTTTTATAAATAATTCTTCTTTTGAAGGTTAACAGATTGCCTCGCCAGGATTCATCTCTGCAGGGTTCTCGATGGAGCAATCTGTGATCCAAATACAAACAAGAATGTAGCCCAGCCACTAAAAGATCAAAACACAGAACTAGAAACTGATGTTTGGAATACGGGGATTAAAACTGGGCAACACCTTAAAATAATGAAGTCCTAAAGGGATAGTTCAGATCTGAACAGTGACTGGCTCCTTGTTCATACGAAACATGACCCTGACGAGGTCATCAAGCCCAAGTTGTTATTCATACTGAAGGTGTTGCTATTATTTTGACCTCTCTATATCTAAATTCTAGCAGCTCAAATGCACTTACCAACACTACACTGACTTTACCCCTCGCCTCACAGTGCCGGAGTCCCGTTTCGATCACGACTCAGAGGAGAGTGGTGAGGACATGGAGGAAGAAGAGGAGGAGGAAGAGGAGGATGCAGGAGAGGGTGACCCCACGCCTCAGTCTCAAACTCACTCTGGTCCCCCTACCCCAGAAGAAAACTACATCCCAGACTCGCCCCCGATTTCACCTGTGGAGCTGAAGAAGGAGCTGCCCAAATATCTGCCCGCTTTACAGGTTGGTACAAACAACGCAATTATTCATCCAGCTTAGCCACAATGTAATCATATGATGCAAGCTAGTATTTTGAGGTCTCCATTTTTATTGTTTTCAGGGTTGTCGCAGTGTTGAGGAATTCCAGTGCTTGAACAGAATAGAAGAGGGAACCTACGGTGTGGTGTACAGAGCCAAGGACAAAAAGACGGGTATGAAAATAAGCATGTCGCTCCATTTGCTTTTGGGGTTCTCATATATGTTCATTGGTGAAACAATAATTGCGGTCTCATGTTTGCAGATGAAATTGTGGCCTTGAAAAGGTTGAAGATGGAGAAGGAGAAGGAGGGTTTCCCCATCACCTCTTTAAGAGAAATCAACACAATCCTCAAAGCTCAGCACCCAAATATCGTCACAGTGAGGGTGAGAGAACTTGGAAACTCCTTCTTCATTTAACACTTTCATTGGCTTTTATGGAAATCTAACCCTGTTTTTTTATTTTAATATTAGGAAATAGTTGTTGGAAGTAACATGGACAAGATCTACATTGTGATGAACTATGTAGAGCATGACCTGAAGAGTCTGATGGAAACCATGAAGCAGCCCTTCCTGCCAGGTAAAATGAGACATTGTTGAGCTCTCTGTGTCTCGTTGTTTATGGGTTAAGCGTTAAATCTTTTGCCTCGCCACAGCTCCATTAAAGCATTATGTTTCTCTCTCAGGTGAAGTAAAGACTCTGATGATTCAGCTGCTGCGAGGTGTCCACCATCTCCACGATAACTGGATTCTGCATCGTGACCTGAAGACTTCTAACCTGCTGCTGAGCCACAAGGGTATCCTCAAGGTATGCTTGGACTTCTTACTCAGGCCCTGCCAACTTCAGAGGCTAGATAATTAGTTGTTACCTTGGCAACAAGTACTCTAACTGGGGTACTTGAGGGCAGCCAGTCCACAGCAAGTACAGGTTGTTTTCAGCTAAATATTTGGATGTTGATCAGCCAGATATAAGCATATGTCAACACGCTTGAACTTTTTATTGAAAGTTCAGAATGTCCATATTTCTGGGAGTTGTTGACTGGCTTTCTAGGAAATGTAGGAAATCATTAATTGAAGTAAACAAGGTAGAGACAGAGAACATTTGTTTGGTTGAAATACAATAAACATCACAGATTAATGGATAACAGCAAGGCCTTTTGAATGATACTGGATGCATTTTCCCAATTACAGAACTTCTGTTTGTATGACTGGGGATATACATGTATACAGCCCCACTTCAAAAAGCCCAAACTGCCCCTTTAAGGGCACTTCCAATCCTGGAATTATGACTTGATTAAATATTACTTAAAGTACTGGATTTAAAGGGGGGTTAAAAAAAAAAAAAAAAAAAAAAAAAGCCTAACCGTCAAATAAATAAAATCACATTTTCTGCTTAAAAATTGATCCATTTTTACAAGTACAGAAACTCTTTTAATCCATCTTCTGATGATGTAAAACTTTCTCCTGAGCTTGCAGAATATAGCACAGTTCCACAAACAACACATGATTACTAAAAGTCAATTAGAGCATGAATTTCTGGCAAAACAAAGCACAGACGGCGTCCGTGTGTAAATAAACGTTGCTTTTACAGACAGTCAGTGTGAATTTTATGCAAGGTGACAATAGAAAATATGAATCACACTGCATCTTGTAATTTTTCAAATCCAGTATGACTATGCTGTACCGTGCCGCACCCAAGTATATGTTCATTCGATCTCCTATGAGACGGAAAATTTATGGAATAATCACCTTTTAAGGCGTCATTTTAATGCTGAGGTATTGTTCTTCCACTCAAAATGAACTGTAGTGTTCAGTGTGTTAATGTGAGCCGAACTGTCCTTCACTGTAGATTGGCGACTTTGGTTTGGCCCGGGAATACGGTTCCCCCCTGAAGCCCTACACCCCTGTCGTGGTGACCCTGTGGTACCGATCACCAGAGCTGCTACTTGGAGCCAAGGTGAGAATTCAAGTTCACACCACACTTCACAGGAACCACATGAAATACCTTGCAATAACTGAAACTACACATACTAAGGTGATGTATTTTTCAGATACGCGGTTACATCATCTTGATTGATTTGATTTAACCAAAGATTTATTTCCAAGAGGAGAATAGTTTATAGGATACCAAATACCACTGAAACACTATTTGAGTTTTACGATATATGACTTACAGCCAGACGTTCGCCGTCCAGCAGCCCATCAGAGCACATCCACTTTCACACACGAGACAGACTCCAACGTAAAGCTTGCCAGGCAGACTGTCTACTTTGTGTTTCTGCGGACTGCCACTGTGTTTGCTCTTCTCTCCGCAGGAGTACTCCACAGCTGTGGACATGTGGTCAGTGGGCTGCATATTTGGCGAGCTCCTCACCCAGAAACCTCTCTTCCCTGGAAAATCTGAAATCGACCAAATTAACAAGATTTTTAAGGTAAATGCCCTTATTTGCTCGTTTAAAATGAAGTAAAACCTCACCATAATGGGTAAAGCTCTTCTGTTTACAGCCTTTAAATCTTTGAGTGTGTCATCTGTCAGAGGAGTCAGTGTGGAGTCCTGTAGTGCACCACGGGATGGAGCTGTTGGTAGATGTTAACCCAGCTGATGAAGTTATTATGAAACTGAGACGATCACCATATAGGATTTTTCCATAGTAGGGGAGATAGTTGAGCTTTCGTGATTGTTTTTCCAGAGCACAGCCTAGTAAGGTAAACCTGTTTACCTTGGTGACGTATTTTAGGTGTCACAAACTAGACTGTCGCCTGCAGCCCTTTTTAGTTCATACTATTCCTCTCTGCAATATTGAAATCATACTCACTGACCAATTAGCCCAGAATGTGTCCATGTCTGGTTGATAACAGCTGTTTTATTGAAGAGCATCAATGCTAATTAACTGTAAAAGCAACCCTTCTGTTTGCAAGTGGAAAACTTCTAGTGTGAAGAGGGAACAGCAGGAGGTTCAGTTTGTAACAGCTCTGATCTGGCTGAAAGCAATCAGTAAGCAGTAAAATAAGGTTGATGTGTGAATGCACAAACAGGAACTGTGGAGTGTATTAAACTCCAAACCACAGATATTGAGGTAGATGCTCCAAAAATACTGAGAGCTGAACACAGAGACTACTAAAAGACGGTTACTGGTCGACCTTTGGTTGTCCCTGCTTATTATCTACACTGGTTATGTGCCAGTTCAAAATGTACCTGTGTGGAACAGGTTGGTCCCTTGGCCTCCTGTGTTGCAGCTCGCAGCTTTCCAAACAACTTCACACTAGACACTGCGCCTCTTGGAAGCATACACATCATTTGCTAACAGCTAGCTGTTTGGGACCGGGCCATCTCTGGGAACAAAAGCGCTCATTCAGAAGTTTGCATTTCTGATGCTTGAAAGTAAGGTCCCCTCTCAATACTTAACACTGTGTGTGCATCACTTCTAATAAATATGTCCTGAAGATTTCAAGGGCTTGCACTCAACACTGCACTTCTTGGTTCCTCAGCAGTAGTCCTGCCAAGTGTGAAGTCGATCACATGAATGGCTCTCAAGAAAATTAAGGGACAGACATACGTACAGAGACTCCTTCCATTATTGTCAGATAAAACATGATAGCTGCGTGGACTGCTGCATTCAGGCCTCTCTTACAGTCTTTGCCAGTTATGTGTTAAGGTATTGAAATGTACTTAAGACTGGTTTATTGCCACGTGTCTGTGGTGGATGTTGACTTTTGACAAAGTAGGAATATTTCATGTCTATCTCTCCTTGTACTAACAATATGGCGGCTGCTGACTTGTGTGTGTTGTCTGTAGGATCTGGGGTCACCCAGCGAGAAGATCTGGCCCGGCTACAGTGAGCTGCCCGCTGTGAAGAAGATGACTTTCACAGAGTATCCCTACAACAACCTGCGAAAGCGCTTTGGAGCGCTGCTCTCAGATCAAGGCTTTGACCTCATGAACAAGTAGGATTCTTAAAGGCTGTCTTACTCTAAACACACAACATTACACCTCAAACAGGCTGCACTGCATCTTCAGTACAGTCAGTTATTCCAACTGTAGCTGTGTGCACTGTGTATAGTTAACTGTGTGTTCTTGACAAACCACTATAGTTGCCAAGGCACGATGAACACACCATAGAGTATTTGTTCCAGTAAATTAGGAAGAAATGACGAGTATTGAAAACATAAGCTTGGAATCATTGGTTTTAATGGTCTTATTATTAGTCGAAATTGTTTGACAATTTCTCCATTGGTTAAAAGTATGTCCCCACACACGTTGCATTATTTCCTATCCCCTCTGTGATACAACACAGACTAATATCAGTGAAAGGCAAATATCTGTCACTAATCAGTAACAATCAGCATGACTCCTACAGTGGAAATTGCCTTACTTGGATGAACCCATTGCTACCCTGTCAAGTTCTGTTACTCTTTCCAGCTCTTTTTATTCAGTCAGTGCATTTCTGGCAAGCCGACTTAAAACATGACAACGGTAGCGGAGTGGTAATTCATCAACATGCCTCAGCAGCAGTCCCGTTCCATCCCCTTGTTCCGTTTCACACACGCACACTCACCATGGTGATGCTCCACAGTACAGGAAAATGTTTTACAAAACACACATTTAATACGGAAAATCATTTTCACACAGGGAGTAATGGCTTCATAATTCTCTGGTGCACATTCCGAAAATCAGCATTGTTTAGCAGCTGCAAAGAGCAGAGACGAGCATTTCAGCTCTCCTCTCAGATCCTCACCCACCCACAGAGCCTTTTTGCGTACACCTGTAAATGAAAACCATACTGCTGGGTTACCTCACAGCTGCAGAGGATGGCAACAGCATGTCCACTGTGGAGGGATCATGGTTCAGTGGAAGTTTGGCACCTGTCCAGTGCAGCTAAAACCTTCCAGCTGTCAGAGGACTCACGAGGCGTTTACCCAGGGACAGATTCAGACCTCAGGAGGTCAACACGTAGAGAAGTGCGGTTTGGAAGGCTTGAGACAGAGCAGCGTAGGAAAAGTTCAGAGGTGTAGTTTGGCAGGTCAACATCACAGAGTAGTTAGAATATCACACCCCCTGTGTATTAAAGTGTTTTAGGATTGGAGCCTTTCGTATCCAACCTGAGAAGGGATTTTTGAACTTGCTCTATTCACTGCTTTACTATGGGAAGTGCCATATGTACAGCCAGATAATATCCTGGGCCTCAAGACCTAGACGACTGCTGGTTCATATTCCAGCTATAAACAAGTCTTTATGGCTTGAATTAAAACCAGCAGGGCTCCTAGGTCCCGGGGGTGCTGAGGAAGAGTAAGTTCACAGGTGCAGGAAGAGCGCACATTTTTGGAATTCCAAAACAAAAACAATGATGTTGACGCAAGTGGACGATTGTCCCTTCCAGTGCCAGTACTGGCCCATGTGTCAGAAAGCAGGTATTAGTCCAATCCCAGCCAGTTACCCTGCTCAGGGATTCCTCCCACTGAAAAACAACGTAAAATCTTTTCAGGCTGGTTTTAATCATTTACTGCACTGCCCCTGCTCACACATGGAAGATTCTAATCAGACACAGCTAGAAAGCCAATTATCACAATGAGCAGCTCCCCATTATGCTGTGTTGATCCTGTCATAACCAATTAGGACTCCTTGCACAAACCCACTGGCCCCTCATGTCAGGCCTGTATCTTGTGTCCTGATTGTCTGCATAAGTGTTTAGTTAGTCTCGCTCACCAGAACTTTCTCAAGAAAAGAAAGGTCTGGCTGCGCCAACTCTCACTTTAAGATTGGAGAAAAAAACGCCCCAGCTTTTTAAAAATTTCTTTCAACAAATCACAATCGTTCTTGGCGGTGTCACAGCAATGGTGCGCTTGCAAAAATATTGCCGGTGGGAAACAGGTTTTGGTGTAACCGCCCACAAAAATATCGCCTACAGGACGCGAACCATGGCAGAAAAATGGCTACATCCCTGCAAGGTCAAACACCGCAAAAATTAGTAAAGGACCTGTTGAAAACTGCTACCGGAGGTGGTAGGGCGGGACTTCAGCGGGTGGCCTGTTCCGCCCAATGAGAGGCTGATCTATGCCGCAAACTTCTGCCCACTCAGACTAGTGTTTAGTTAATACAGCTGATTCAAAGTTACACCACTAGGCCTGTATGGGGATTTCTGCACATTGAGGCGAGGATACTCTGCCTGCAATTACGTCCTATTACAGTAAACTGAATTAAAACTCAGCTGGTGCATTTTCAGCCTTCAAATGTCCTCAAAAGTTTCCCATCAGTCAGAACCATCAGAGGGCAGAACATCTGTCTTGATAACATCCTTTTTTGTCGACACAGAAGCAGCTTTGTCAGTATGGTCTCTGCTCGCATCTTTTTTTTACCATTTTGTAGCCACTATTTTTCTGACTCCAGAGCAGAAAGGTGATGCCATCATAGAGCATGAGGCGTACCTTCCCCTTCTAGTGTCCCCCATGGGACCACGGCAACAAACAAATAACTTTATGATTCTACTTGTAGTGTACCATGAAGTACACACGATGATGTTTGTTAATTTAAAACATATTTTTTTAGTCAAGAGTTGCAGTTTGTCGTGGTACTGTTTAGTTTCGTTTGAAACCGCTTAGTTAACTATATCACTCTTCTCGTTCCACACACAACTGTAACAATATCTTACCTGATGGGTTTTATCCAACAACTCCTGGTCTTTTGTATCAGCTAGAGAGCGAAAGAATAAGCAAGAGCCGTTGCTTGTGTGAATACATCCCATTATAAAACACACATGCATCACAGCTTTAGTCAGAAAGGTATGATGTTACGTCAACAGTTTTACGACAAACAGCGATTTATTTTTTTTTGACATGCAAAACAATCTTTAAAATGACAAACTTTATAGGTGTAATTCATGGCACAATTTAGATGGGATCAGAAAATTATTTCTGTCATCTACATATTTTTTCTGATATAAGATCCCACAGTGGTCCACCTGAAGCGGAGGGACCTAAAATAAGGTTTTGCAATTGATCACTCTACACACAGACGAATTAAAGCCCACACGACAATCCAAGCTGCGTGGTTACCTGTGCTTCTTCAATAACATATCGCTGAAAGTGCATGAGCATCTCCATATAAATTCAGCCATCATCTGTTTTGCAGATTCCTCACCTACTGCCCCAGTAAGAGGATTTTATCGGACGAAGGGCTCAAGCACGAGTACTTCCGCGAGACACCGTTGCCCATCGACCCGTCCATGTTCCCCACCTGGCCGGCCAAGAGTGAGCAACAGAGGGTGAAGAGAGGCACCAGTCCTCGTCCACCCGAGGGAGGCCTGGGCTACAGTCACCTGGTAAGGACATTAGGCTCCACTTTCTCCATTACATACAGCTACCAGGCTTTCCGAACGCTGACTGTGTTAAATAGATTACAGACCTACAGGCTTCTGCTTTGTGTCCGGGTATTTCCTCCTTGTGTTTTCCATGATGAGCACCCTTTAGTCCCTAATGTTTTCAGCAGTGGTCCTACCCACCCAGAAGCTTACGGCAGATACTGATGTTTTTCAGTGGTAGCTAGTGTTGATATTTGCTGCCTTACTGAGAAATTACACCATTTCATGCCAAAAGTATCGGTTGTTCATGTCAGTTTTATTCTTACCAAAGTGGAAAATCTTGTGAAACAGACTTTGGGACATTAAAACTCCACTGAAACCCAGGAAAATAATAACTATAATAATATGAATAAACATGTTCATGCATATTTGTGTGGAATACAATCTAAATGCCTCATTGGAATTATTCAGGTTAAGGATTTTCCAAAGGTTACCAGTGTAGTGTGAATCAGTTCTATAATAAATATATGGGCAATAAAACTGCATTAAATCACAAGTGATTAAACTGACTGCAGTCATTAACCATAAGTTAACTTTATTTGCATGATCTCTCCAGGGCGATGACGACCTAAGAGACACAGGCTTCCACCTGACAACCAGCAACCAGGGAGCGTCTGCAGTCGGTCCAGGATTCAGCCTCAAATTCTGAGCCCCGAACTGCAGGATGCCTGGCTGTCTAAAAGCGGGAGCAAAGAGTTCTCGGACTTGTTCTTCTGGAATTGGACAGTGTCATTGGTTTACAGCTGTAAACCAGGTCAATATCTGATCACAAGTGTTACCATATAGTCAGGACTGTCTCACAGCAAGACTGGTGGCTCAACATGTTGACTCTCCAGAATTTTCGCTTCGACTTTGCAGCTTTTCCTCCTTATTTTCAAGCCATCTCACCGTATTAAATGTGGCCATTTTAGCCCTTAAAGAGGAGACACGACCATACATCTGTTAGAAGTTTAGCTCTCATGTTTGACTTTTGTTTTATTTTCCCTTTTCTACTTCATGAGAGAGGACCAGATTTTCTAAATGGTTGGTATTTCCTGGCTGCCTGAGCTACTGTATAATGATGCTGCGTTGGCTGTGTTTTCCATCCAGCATTATGTTAGAAATTCACTTAGGACTGTCAGTGTCACTTGATGACAGGGGGACAATGTTTTTGCTAGAAATAAAGTTTGAAACTTTGTTTTGTCTGCCGTTTTCCCTATATTTATAAACTCTGTCCAAGCTATGCAAACAGAACCGCACACTGCCGGAGGAGGAAAAAAAATGAAGGGAAGTCGAGCCTAAAAAAAAAATCCAGCCTTGAACCCAACTTGGTAGTTGCTGTCCAAAAGTGATGTCATTCTTTGCACTGCACACTTTGTCTCAGTATTTTGTTCTTTCAGGGGAAAAGAGGCCCAGACTTCGCTCTGCCTTTGTTTTTAAATGGCTCTGCGACTTCAGAATTAAACCAATAAATTCTTTGATATTGAGCCGAAGAAAAATAAACAGTACAGTAACGTTTCGTTCCCTGCAAGACCGCTCACTGCTTTCATAGGAACAGGCACAGAAAAAAAAAACACCCTCATCTTGGGACGTCTTGAGCCAGCACTAAATGGAAATGTTCATTAATCAGTTTTATCTACCCCCCCACCCCCACCGGAGCCCTTCTGCAGATTATTACACCTGATGTGTTGAATAAGCTTGGAAGGAGAGCTGCTAGTGGAACTGACTGCTGGGTCTCTGGAGGCAGACTGCTGGCTTCAATGTGAGGCTAGTAAAGTAAGCTAGACGTCTGAGGTGTTCCATATGTGGTTTAAGGTCCAAATAGTTCCAAAGGCTGTAGACAACATTGCTTATTCTGGCTTTAGTAGTTTAGATTGGTCAGTGCGTAAATGACTAAAACGGCGTCTATCTAAGCAAGAGCTTCTGTAACTTTTTAGGCCCCCAACAAAAGCACAGTAGGGACAATGGTTTTTTTTTTTTTTTGGATGACCCTTTTTCTGCTGCACCTAAAGTGGAGGACAATTTGACTGTATCTGAGAAGATACTCCTATGCATTCTCCAACTTGGCAATTTTAGCACCCCAGAAACCCGTGGGTGACCTTGGACCATCACTTCTTTAGCAGCAAAAGCTTTGAAGAAATCCAGGCTCGATGAACCCAGAGTATAAGTTATTGTCCTAAACTTAAGGATCTTTCATCACCAAATAAAATGGAATCCACAACCTCTGTCATGAACATCTTTTCACAGTCAGGTGTTATTTTCACTAGAATTCTACTTGTCACGGAACATTTATTAAAACGCACGTACACAATGACAAGGATAGACAGTCGTATTTGGAAGATACAGGAAAGACAGTTTAAAAAAACAGAAATATGTGCCCTAGTGAATGAGGTCTCCATGTGACCGTGTGAGTGTATGTGTCCTGTTCAGTGTGCAGAGGCCCTCAGAAGCGCACACGCACTCTCCATGAGTAGTTTGTTAGAACTTTGTCTTTTTTCTTCACGATGCAGGTGTATGTGCCTTCGTTGATGGCGTTGGCCACTATAGTGATGTGGTCGTCTTTCAAGGAGATGTAGTTGGGGTGAGAGTACTCCAGCAGCTCCCCGTCCTTGTACCAGCTGAAACAGGAGTCAGACGTTCAGTGAAATTGTACTGTAGCGTCACTGCAGTTAGGTGGACTGATTAAAGAGAGGTACTCACTATACTTTGCCTTTCTTTGATGCTATTTTCTTCCCGCAACGAAAAGTGAGCTTCTTACCCTCGACGACCAGCTTGTGTTTGGTCCTCGGGGGTGTCGGGGTAGGAGCCACAGTGGGGAAAGGAAATTCTGAAGAGGTTAGAGAAAAACACTTAGAATGATGTTCCAAAATAAGACACGCAAGGATCCTTAATGATCCTAAAATGATCATGACCGTACAACAACCATCTGAGAGCAATGAAGAAGAACAAACGGTCATCCTACACCTCAGTGTACTTCACAGTCTGGAGATGTTACAACTTTCCCTCGCCGAAACTCTGATTACCGTCACAATTTTTGATATAAACCTTATCACGTCAGACACTTAATACGCTTTTCACAACCCCTGACCTGCCGGCGCCGCGGCTGTCTTATCAATATAATCTCTCCCATCTGGTTTCTGACAAACACAACAGGCCGCCTTGTGATCAACTCAAAGTCTGCTTAAAAAACAGTCGCTCTCGTTAATGCCGCAAAAATCCAAATTGACCTTGTGTGTCTCTAACCCTCAAGCCACAGTCTGAAATTCCAGCGGTTTGGAGTCACTCAGGAATTTTCCACAGCCGTACAACGTCTCCCAATCAACAATGAGGAACAGATTATTGCGAGCCAGGAATCGTATCCTCTTGCCTCTCTCCACACTGTCCCTTGTTGCTGACAAAAAATCTCAGAAAGCCACAACAATCTATGGGCTGTGATGCTTAAGAGGAGCCATTTCCCGTTGTGCAACAGCAGACCTGAGCACCAGCGCATCCTGAGATAAATCTAAAGTGACTTAGGCTGTCAGATTGCTGATGTATCATCAATACTTAGTGTGAAGACAGCTATCAACAGGTACATGTTCAGCTCTGTTAGTGTTCTCGGCTGAATCACACATTTCCTCCCTGGGGACGCTGGTATTCTCCAGGACTACACACAGAGTCCTCCAGTGGCAAGTGTAATCTCCCTTCAAATCAGATGCTTGAAAACCCCCATCGCTGCTCTGCATGGCTGGACCTGTTGGCTCCCGTTGCTCCATTGGCAAACGGTTCACAGCAGCTCCTTACGCTGCTCAATTGAGAGAAAACCTTTTTTTTTTTCCCCTCCCCCTGGAACTGCTGCTGCTTTCTGCTGCTGCATCTTACCGTAACAGAAATCACAGCTGGAGGGGCAGTGCTTCTGCATCAGCTTACGCTTGCTGTCGCAATAGCCTTTCCGAGCCCAGGCCGGACAGATGAATAACCGGTCCAAACATCCTGGAGGAGAGGGGGAGATGGAGTGAGGAGGAGGATCAGACAAGTCAGCAGCAAAAGAATTTGGATCTCCGATCTACTTTTTCTTCCAATGAAAATGACTCACCGTAATACACGCTAATGATGAGTCATGAGTAGTTTATACAGCATTCATTAATGCCACGTTCAAAGACAACCACTGTGGTCTACTTTCTGGTTGGTTGTGGCCAAAAACGGATTATAGGTTTTTTACAGCTGGCTCTTCATAAGTGTATCTAGACGTAATTCTTCTAATGCTGGAATCAGACCGCACAATATTTTTGCTTTTGGACATGGTCACTTCATCAGGTGAAGCCATCACTTAAGTTCTTGAATTCTTGCCCTGACTTGGCCGATCATACCCTGCTGTCTTTTTTTGACATGTGCAGGTGATTGGGAAGGTGTTGCCAGGGACCATTTTCACTGTTCCACTAGGCAGCACCAAGATTATTCCTCTTTAACTTTGGCTTTTTAAACACTGAACACCAACGACAAAGTTGTCAAACTGCCTCAAGGCTTCTCAGACACTGCGCCAGTCGTCTCCCGCTATGACAGACAACTCTTTTCATTCCTGACACCCTACGTCTGTCAGGTCAGGTCATCAGGCCTATTATGTAGTCCGATCCCCGCATGACAACTGGATTTGCTGTTTAGGTCTTGAGGATGTTTTCCATTCATTCATCAAGCTTGAGTGGTTCACCGCTTGGATGAATTGCAAGATGTCTTCGAGACCAAATAAGTCCATTAGCCTTTGACTTACTGCTCCTGGACATCCTGTGTCCTGGATGACTCTCAACATTGTCAGATGTATTTACAATTGTCAAAGCCCAGAAGAAGAGCTTTCCCATTTGTGTTCTGATAGAAAAGTAAGAAGGACTGAGTACATACCGTAGAGACGATGCAAACCCCACACCTCATCCTGAGTGATTAGCTTGCGCCCTGTCAGAGTTGCATTCAGGTGCATTATAGCTTTCGGGTCCATGGAGTGCATGAGTCCTAGGACGTGGCCAATTTCATGAGTTGCCACATGGACAAGATCTGTCAGCCAAACCCCTGCAACATAGATACAGTCGATTATTTTCTCTTTCAGCTGCCGTGCACTCCACGAGCCGTCCAGCTCCGCGTCTGCTGCATCCATCACCTTATGGGTTAAATATTAGTAGTTTCAACAAACATGATAAAGACACATGCCTTTCTTCCAGCTAAAGCGCATGTTTCCCAGAATCCAGTATTCATGGTCGTCGAAGTGGATCTCGCCAGTTGGCGGGAAGAATGCATGAGCCAATTCTCCTGTGATGCCGTCGAAACAATGGTGCAAGTAGGACTGCAGACAGTCTGTGTGGTTGGCGGGGTAGAAGCCTGCCAAGACAGAGAGAGAGAAAGAGAGACATACCTCAGAACCGAGAAGGGAAACCCTCACTCCATTATTTGTGCTCTGTGTAGACAACAGCAGGGGGATGATGAATTACAAAAGACAGAGCTAATTCTTCAGCCTTCACCCCGCAGGATGACAACCATTTCTCTCACTGTCACTGGGAATTTATGCAGGACCCTGGAGTTTGCACCCAAAGGGACAGATAAAGCATAATTTAGACTGCTTCATCATGGGCTGACATGTATGGAAGTTGTTAAGCATTATTTTTTTTCTTTGAGAATTATGAATCATGCTGAATATAATCTTGGTAATATAGTCGCGGTGGTGTGATTTAATACGTTTGGAGGCGAAGACATTTCTGCGATGACAGCACGGAGAGAAAAACAGTAACGACAGAGCAGAAGTCTGGAGCTCGGAGCCAAGGAACATCTGTTGGGGATTGATGCAGCCACATGCAGAGTACCCACCGATCTTCATGTCTGCTTCTTGGTCAGCTGGCACCTCTCTGAAGCTGAACGGCGAGACGTCGCTCCACATGCTAAAAGCCTTGGCGATGCCTCGGCGTGTGTCACTGGCATTTATGAGGTTTGTAGGGAAGGAGACCAACCTGCTCAGAAACAACAGCATTATGTAGTTAATACTGCTCTCTACACACATTCTTCTACAGCAGAGGAATCTGCCAAAACACAATGGCTACTGTTCAGACAGAATTCCCACAAGCACTGCGAGTACAGCTCCATTACTTGATATTCTCTTATATCTCAACTAGGGCTAGACTGATATGGATCCCTTTAATAAGAATCAGACAGTGATCAGCTGGTGACATCCACTGTCAACATGAAAGAGGTGAAGGTATTATTTGATGAATTCAGGAACAACTGAAATTTGGCTCACTTTTTTGTTTGTTCGCCAAAAAACCAGTGGTTGCAACTTCTCTCTCTCTTGTTACATCCAAAAGGACTTTCTGTGATCATCTTTTTACAGCTCTGGAGAGAACAAAGTGTCACTGGGTCTTCTCCAAAAAGTTAGTCCAAATGTATATCCAAGCAATTGCAGTGTGGGTGCAAAAGTGTCCATCATATGCTTCTTTTATTTTCTGCCCTAACAAATGCAAGCAGAGAGTTCTGCAAGTAACTTTTATTGGTCCTACAACCTTCAGTCTTTAGTGACAGGGGATGAGACGATATTGACTAGCTCTTCAATTTGGGGTAAACAATTCCAGAAAGGGGCTGCTTATCCACATCAATCAGCATCTGATTTCATTTGCCAATGCCCACATCAACTGAAAACTATCTGTGCTCATGTTTTCCCGCCAAGATCAACACCAGTCGAACGCTGACTGGTGTTTTTCATCTGTTTCCTTTTATTTTTTTACAAATGTACTTTGGGAAGAAATGCAAATAAATACTTGTATGTTAGCTTGAACTTGTCCCATTTGAGATTCTCTGGGGTGAGGGTGTAGCGCTTGTTCCTGGAGAGGTGGAGCACCTGTGACCGGGCCTCTTTGCGGATCCCGATGAGCAACACAGTGGTGTAAGCTTCTTCCTTGGACAAAGAAAAACCTTTAATTAATCACCGCACACTGAAGTGAAGTTAGGAACTGGACCCTCTGAAGATATTAATGGGTCAGCGTGGATTAAAGCTGAGGGTGGCAGTTTTTTGGAAACCACCTACAGCTCTTCCCTCTCTGCCCTAAGCCTCACCCACCATATGAGCGAGGGCATATCTACGCACTACAGTAACCCAGTGTTTCCCATGGCAACCATGGAGTCAGGCTTTCACCAAGGGGATGAGCACTTGCAGGTGTGTTGTAGAATAGCCAATAGTAATCGTTCTCTGAAATGACCTTTGATTGGCCAAAGTCTCCAGTTACTGTCTACAAAAGCCTGAGAGCAGAGTCAAGAGAAGGTGCCGAGGTCTAGTTTTCTCTTTTTAACTGGAATTACAATGTGCACAAAGGTTGATGCCAACATAAAACTGGCTACCCAGCTTTAAGCTTCCAAAAGAATTCGGTGAGATAAATTGTTTTATTTGTGAAACAAATGCCTATACTACTACTACAAGCCCCTAAAAGGGTTTAACTTTTGAAGTAATCTTGTAATCTGTAATCTTGACAGCTACAACTCTATTCAGTTGCTGTTTGTCAGTGTCTTGCATCTGAATGTTACGTATTAGATGTTCATGCAAGGACATTCCATCTCGTGGAAATGGGAAGTGGTCAGCAGTAAAAGTGTTTTCCAAACATAAAGTATGAGGCTGGATGTGATGTCCCTTTGGGAATGAGCAACATCGACTCCAAATCATCAAACCTGGATCCTACCATATTTTTATAGCTTTGAAAGGCTGTCTATTGGTGCTTTGCATTTTAGCACTTTCATAAATATTCTGTAACTGAAGTGAGGTTGTGGTTTGCCTTGGCTGCAATATTCCATAACAGCGATCGCACCAGTTGATAAGATCTATAACTTTTTATGAAGATGGGTTTAAGTAATAAATCCACTCTCCAACACTTGAAGTCGGGCTGTGATTCAGACACAAGGAGCCTTTTCTGTGCTTGAGGTCAGGAAGGCTTCCCGTCCCAACTGATAAATTTAAAAAGGATTTAAGGAGACGTGCATTAAAACTGAAAAACTGCTGAAGCTACATACAACTGCTCATGTATCCTGGATCTTGGTTTCTTTACAAAGGGCCACTTTACATATTCTAACCTTAAGTATGCGCTTGGAGACTGACAATTGTAAATACTGTAAATCAGGTGCAAGATGTGAGGGGATGAAGAGAGCCTGCCAACAACATACAGGTTGCAGCAGGAAGTGTAAAGGCTTCTGTATGCTTCAGACTGAGCTCTTGACACTGTTTGGAATGTCCTTTCAGAATCTGAAGTTCCTCCAGAGCAGACAATCCAACAAACACACCTACTTTATAAGTGTTTGTCCAGGTGTGTGGAGGTGTGAAAGCAGGCTGTTGCAAGTTATTTTTTCATTTTTCACACAACTACTGCTGACACTTTTACATGTGTGCACAACACTGTGAATTCATTCGAGGAGAAACTGTTAGAAAGTGTGGACCGTTATCCCCATCTGTGTGATTCATCGCGTCTCACTTGTCTCTATGACAGCTGGCTTTTTGCAGCCTTAAAGGAGTACTTCGCCTGAAAAAAAGCCCATTTGTTTATCAGATACTCGCTTGTTATCTTTAATTTGTGAAGAAAACTTTGTTTTTCTCACATGCCTCCACGGTGAGCAGAGAATCCAGAACAGGCGAACAATATTAAAGAATTTAAGTAAGCACGATTCACATTTAACAACAGCAAAACTATATTGAAACAACTGTAACGAACTTACACACCAATCCAAGTCTCATTTATCCAGTTGTATGCTAAGGCAAGGCAAGGCAAGGCAATTTAATTTATATAGCACCATTCATACACAAGGCAATTCAATGTGCTTTACAAGAGAAATACGTTAAGATAAAACATTAAAGGAACAATAGATCATTGAAACAAAAGCTAAAAGCAAGAAAAACAGTGCAGAAAATGCATTTAAAAAGCAAACATAAAGCAAAAGCAACAGCAGACAAATATAAAAACAATAGCTACAGATTATCCTAACAATAAGGTACATATCTAGTTCACTGGTAAGCTGCAGTAAATAGTAATGTTTTAAGCCCTGATTTAAATGAGTTAACAGTTTCAGCCGACCTCAGATATTCTGAAAGCAGGGAGCATAGAAACTGAAGGCTGCTTCACCGTGTTTGGTTTTGATCCTGGGAACACTGAGTAAACCTGTTCCAGATGATCTGAGGGGTCTGGATGCTTCATAACGTACAAGTATATCAGAGATGTATTTAGGCCCGAGACCATTTAGTGCTTTATAGACAAGTAACAAGAATTTAAAGTCTGTCCTTTGACACACAGGAAGCCAGTGCAGTGACTAAAGCGCTGGTGTAATGTGCTCCACTGTCTTGGTGTTGGTGAGGACTCTGGCAGCAGCGTTCTGGACGAGCTTCAGTTGTCTGATTGATTTTTTACTCAGGCCTGTGAAGACACCGTTACAATAGTCCAGCCTGCTGAAAATGAAACCATGAACTTTGAAGTTTGAAGTTTTTCTGTATCTGGTTTAGACAGAAATTCTTTTATTCTTGCTATGTTTTAAGGTGGTAGTAGGCTGATTTAGTAATTGTCTTAATGTGACTATTGAAATTTAGGTCTGAGTCCAGAACTACACCAAGATTTCTGGCTTGATTTGTAGGTTTTAGTGTCAAGGCGTCAAGGTGAGCACTGACTGTTTATCTTTGTTCTTTGGGGCCAAAAACAACTATCTCAGTTTTTTCTGTGTTTAGTTGTAGAACATTCTGGCACATCCACATATTGATTTCGTCAGTGCACTTATTTAGCAGATATAGGGGACTTTAGTCATCTGGTGACACTGTTATGTAAAGTTGTGTGTCATCTGCATAAGTATGGTAGGAGATGTTATGATATTCCATAATCTGAGCAAGAGGGAGCATATAGATGTTGAGCAGAAGAGGCCCAAGAATGGACCCTTGAGGAACTCCACATGTAATCTTTGTTCGCACAGATTCATAATTGCCAAGTGACACAAAGAAATCCCTGTCTTGTAAATAAGATTTAAACCAATTTAGCACAGTGCCAGAAAGTCCCACAAACTTTTCTAGTCTGTCGAGCAGTATGTTATGGTCAACTGTGTCGAATGCAGCACTGAGGTCCAGTAATACCAGAACAGAAATCTTTGATGCATCATTGCTCAGATGAATGTCATTTAAACTTTTACAAGTGCAGTCACAGTGCTGTGATGTGCTCGAAATCCAGACTGAAAGACATCAAAGGAATTGTTTTGCTCCAACAATGATCTTTTCAATGATCTTTCCTAAAAATGGAAGGTTTGATATGGGCATGTAGTTATTTATTACTGAGGCATCCAGATTAAGCTTAGTCTAATTAGGCTAGATTAGACTGCTAAGTACTTTCTTAACACGTGCATTTTTGCAAAACTTTCCGATTTAAATCACATCAGTATACAGTTTAATGCACGGTCGAGTAGCATGCCTGGGCCCACGCGTGCGTTTAAAATCTGCACAAGCGGAGCTTACACACGCGTGTACTCAGTCATGCTCAGGACACACTACTTGTAGATGGAAGTATTTTCTATTGTAACATTTTAGCGAAAATGCCTAGCCCCCAGAAAAAACAGCACCAGGCTTTGAAACCAGTTTTACATAGAGGCAAAATGTGGAATTACAACCTTTGGGTTCATCACATGATAGCAAGGGGCCCAAAAAGACTTTTTCCCAGAGATTGACATTGTGAAAAATATGTCTGTAGATTAGGGGAAACATTTTTTGTGAGTGTCAAAGAGCTGTGGGATTCAATTATTTTATCGCCATTCAAGTTAGCTGAGTGCTAAACTGGAAGTTAGCTGCTCCGCTAGCGAAAGTCACTTGTGCGCTTGCTCTGCGGGCCCCACAATGCGGAAGATCTGGGTAATTTCGTGCCACGGAAATAGAGCTTTTTTGGCTTCATTTTCCACTGAGCAACTTTCACAGGAATGAACAGCAGCCCTACCTCCAACGCTGTATCCAGTTCTCTTTATGCATCCATGGAAAATGCATGTTTGGAAAGAGCATACAGCTGGATAAATAAGACCTGGAGTTGAGTTGTGTGAGAGTTTTGCTGTTGTTAAACTTTGTCCCTAATGACTTCAATTAATGAAGAATCTTCACTTTTTTTGGATTCTCCGTTCACCCTGGAGGCATGCAAGACAATCACAGTCTTCTTCATGAACACAAGGTAACACATGGTGAGTAATTGTTACACAAATGGTTAATTTGCAGGTGTGATATTCTTTTCAGTGTGTCCATTCAAAACAGCTGTAAATACGGTCAGACAACACATGCTTAGAACTAGTTCATTTAAAGCATACCGAGGCCCTAATGATGTAAACAATCCTATTATACTATGATTAATACACAGTAGATTGAAAAATCATTGTAGTGTAGTGTAGTCCCTGATCTCAGGGTCAAGGGGTCACAAGATGATGAACAGGAAAGCAAGAAAAAACTTTTTTCTGCTGCACAAAATCATAAAAATTTTGCTGACTTCTCTCAAATATTTCCTTTTTTCTTGTGAATATGATCATTTTACTTCCTCAGAAGATAAAAAATAATTCAAATTTGCAACATATGCTCCAGCACATGTTTTCTCACTGGGGTAAAGTGCTGAAGATGGAGCACAAACATCAAAGACCCTCCTTTCACTTTGTATTCTACACCCTATCCTCTGGTTCCTGTTCCTGCTTCGCCCAGTCAAGACTAATAGATGCAGTACTTCCTTCATTTCCGTACCAAAATAGTGAAATGGGGGCAGCCAGTCTGGCAGGCTGTCCCACACTGCTGTTGAACTTGACGGCCCCTCTCTCTCTGATGTTAAATATAATGTTTCTGTGTTGCATTAGACGCACTGCTCATTGTTTTATGAACAGTTGCTTTCCTGACCCAAGTTAACACACTGGAGTCTTGCGTTCTGTGATTTATGAGGTGTTTAATGTAGTAAGGCCAGCGCGGTTCATCCGGTGTCGTGCCTTGTTATAGTCACTGCAAATCTAATCTCACACTTTGGCACAAATAGAGATGAGCCATAAACCGTGAGGGCCGAAACTAACGCGCTAGACTAAACCTTGAGGCAAGTGGTGAGCGCTGAGTCGGAGGGCAAAAGATCTGAGGACAAATCCCAGATGATCCTGTGGGGAGTCTGGTGGTTGAACCTCAGTTCCAGAAACCGTTACAACAGGGATAACGATTTTCATCCTAAGTTTCAGAGAGATTCAGAAAAGGCTATTTTCTGCATGTAATTCAACAAAGTAAAACATTCTGAATATAAATAGATTACTGGTTTATAAAACAGAAAACTGTTATTTATTGAGATATAGTTGGCTAATATGGGTTTTTATGCACATACTGATACATCTCATGATTTTGAGTCATGTAAATAGTGCATTATTTTCACTATAAATAAGAGATATCACATTAAAAATGCTCTTTGGCTGCACTTTGGCCAAACTGTATTCAACACCTGGTCAATTTAGACTCTTATGAGTCTTTTACTTCTGCTGTAATTCATCCTGGTGGCCTACAGGAAGCTTATCTAAGGCAGTTATGTAATCCTCAGCAGCAGTCTTCTTGATTGACACATAATGAGAGTGTGCGGCAAAGGAAATGACATAAAGCTATCCCTCAGGCTCTGTATCACAGTGGGTGGGTGGCAGTCTGGAGGAACACATTTATCCAATTGACTGAAGATATTACTGTACAGGGATCCATTCCATTGCCTAATCTAATTATGGTCTTCATCTAACTTCTCCACCTCAACTGAAAATTAATTAAATCTGATGCCTACTGCCATGGATAAGCTATAACTGAGTGACTTCATGAGATGATGTCCAACTAATGATATATTTTAAGAAACCGGAGGAATGATTGAAATTGCATGGACAGTTCTAATGCAGGACTCAGAACAGTGACAGAAAATAATGTGAATGATGCTATACACTTGGCTACTTTGAAAAATCACTGACTGTTGATTCTAATTCTGACCTCTAAGTGATACCAGACCACACTTCATTTAAAAATGTTAGATTTTAATTTCATTTTACTGACTGTCAAATGCACACTGCTTGTATATACATAATAAGGCAGGTTTTAAATCTGGATGTACTTACGGTGAATTCGGCGTATAAAGATCCACCAAGTATCTCTTTGTTTGACTATAAATCAGATTTATACATTTGAGTTCACAGCTACTGCATAAGGGCAAGACAGTGATTATGCCTGAATCATTTACTCACAAATATTAGTTGCTGTTTGAAAGAAGTGCTGCCTCGTGCAATGAAATAAAGTAGGCTATACGCCGAATTGAAAAGTGGCGTTTAATAATCAAATATAAGTTGAAGCCATAGCTTTTGTACATTTTAGCTACAAGGAAACTTAGGGCAAATGTTAAGTCATTGAATTCTGAATGAAGTTTGGTGTTGTTTTTTCTTGTAAATGATAGAGGAAACAACTCACTTGTATAACTTTATAATTACAAACCAGACAGTATATTGGAGTTCACAGCTGCAGTCACAGTTCCTACACATCATGAAGTGGTCACAGCATACCTCTAACCTCCAGGTGGGAAACGCTGTGGACTGTTGCATCCCCGCGAACAGCAGACTGAGCAGCGCGGCAGCCAGCAGAGGAGCGAAGCGCCACTCGCCTCTGCGTAAACTTCTGGGAGTCTGACAGCACACCATGGCTGCGATATCACACCTCCAGGAACAAACCAAAAACACTAATAATCCCTCAGCGAAGACTGCACAGGGTTACCATCTATGCCCGTGAACACTGCCTCTTGGCCATGGCACGTTTGGGCAGTGTGTTACTACGTGGGCAGCTTCTGTGTGCAGCAGCGCAGTTAAGCAGTGCAGACTGCATCAGCTCCGCTCGGCTCTCTTCCGCACAGTGCGCCTGCCAGAAGGCTGGTTTCATATTACTGTAGATGGGGCAGGGGGTCAGTGTCGAGACGATCTAATGAAAACCAAACGCGCTCTGTCCATCAAACCACTTGTTGCAACCACTGGAGCTCAGCTAAAGCAGAATCAGATGGCTTATTTTGAACATGATTTTCTGAGGTTTATGTAATGCTGCTGGAAAAAAAAAAAGTAGTTTAGTCTTCTCTGCTTGTCCCACTGTAGCATGCACACACATCTTCAGGGCAGGGTAGAAAACAGAAAGGCATCACCCAAGATTGCTACACATAATTCTGTCACCTATCTTGTCAATTTAAAGGTCCCAGGGCTCCAAATAAAATCCAGTCTAGCGTGCAATCATATTAAACAAAGCAAGTTTCCAACTCAACAGAAGTGCAGCTGCATTGCATTTTCATTTCCACTTTCTTCCAATAAAAAAAGAAACTCTTTTTTTATTGTTTAGAGTTTTGTAAAGTTACAAAACCTTCCAGTTGTGTCTCCTCCCACTGTGACTTCCAAGTGTGACATGGGCATTACAGGGGCTACAGTGAGTATACTGTAGGTTGCTTGCACTGGCATGGCAAAGTTGATTTAGTGAGGTGGAGTATGGATTTCCGGCACAACTTCACCTCCTTCCAAGGTGCATGGAGAAGTAAAAAAAAGCCTGAATAGGCAAAACTCTAGCAACAGCATCTATTACATCTTTAAAGTTGATTTAGTTTGCAGTACTGCCAGTTGTAGGCTAGAGGAAACTCTGGGCTGCTTGGGTAAGAAACGGCATAGGTGTAGATTAAACAGGGGTGGCACATGTGCATTTGCCCCCCTTCAATAAAAACATAAAAGTAGTAGAGGGCCTTTGTTATGACCACGTTAAAGACATTTGCACCATGAATTAATGCACAAATCGGTGCATTAAAATTCACCAGACTGCAGTTTGGCGCTCAAAACTTTATGTTGGCGAGCATCTTAACCCCATTTTTATGTGTTTCTCCCCACAATGTTGAAATAAACCTACGCCCATGAGTGACAGTCTTGGTCTCAGCCTTGTGCACACTAGTGCCTTCTACATAGCTACATCATTGTAGTAAAGAGTGGATAGGCTGCATCTGGACAATATTTTTTGGATTTTGCAGAAAGTGCACTGATTAAAGGGGCAAAAAGTGAAATTGTTTCACTGCTAGGTTTGCTGTTGTTTACTGCCTGTAGACCAAAACAAAGTGTGTCATGAGCCACTCCTCCCTCTACCTCTGCTCTCGGTTGGATCCAAACGGAGAGCCGGGGCTAAAGTTAGCTGGGAAGCTAGCGGATGCTAACTGGCTGTGCTGGCAGCTGAGTGAAGTGGAGCCTGAGGAGGAAGCACCGGTTAGCCCCGGTTTCTCTGCAGGCAGATTCACTCGCCACAGGGGCGAGGAAATAAAACCTAAACAGCCAACTTAGTTTGGCTTAGTTTAGCAGTTAGCGATGTCTTTCACTCACTCTCGGTCTCTGCTGTGCTTAGCTATTTCCCTGCTTTCCTGTTAGCGTTAGCACTACTCGGCTGCCACGCTAACGTCCCTACTCTTCTCCGTGAGCTGGAGCCGTGAGCCCGCGGGCCCGCCAAGCCATACCTGTCAAGTTTTGGATTTGAAAATAAAGGAAATTTTTTGGCGCCGCCACGAAACCGATACCAGTGAAAGTATCATGGTTCTGAGTAGTATCACGATACCACGGCAAAAATGAGGCAGATGTGCCTTTTGTCATTTATAAAAAGATAAATCACTTTTCTATAATACATCAATGATATTTCAATGGAATAAATTACTTACTGACTTATTCATACTTCAAAAACAGCACCAATAAGTGATTAACATAGGGGGGATCAAAATGAAATGAAAAAATAAAATAAAAATCAACCAGCCACCCTCCTCCCCTGACAGTCCCTTCATAAGTAAAGAACAGTCCCTAAAGTGCGGTGAGGTTTGTGGGCCGTTATCTGCCACAAAGGCTCGTTTCTCCTCTGACACGTCACATACCTGTGTGCCGCCACGGCTCGGTTCTCCAGATACTACTGGGAAATCTAAAATAACCACTTGTCAACCAGACCCGCTGTCGACACTAACCTCACGACAACTGCCACCCAGGCTACTGCAGGTGGCAGGGGTTTCACATGAACGTACATGAACGTGCAGCCGTACCGGCTTGTAAACAAGGGGCTGGAGATCAACACAGAGAGAGGGTGTGTGAGGTCATGCTATACTCCAGATGAAATTACACCTCTAGTTCTTCACATAGCAATTTTTTAATTCCTTCAATCTAGAAATGATGAATTTCGCTTATTGCTCCTTTTACAATTGCCAGAAATGAAAAGCTACCATTGGGCTATATATGAACTACACCATGGTCACATGACTTCAACGTTGCGACCACAATGAGGCTGTAAAGCAGTGTTCGGTGTGATGACATTCTGTTGTCTCATGTACCCAGTTGTTAGCAACTACTTTTTTAAGACATATATAGGCTTCAGATTTCTCACGTCGGGTATTTACTGACATATCTTGTGTCGCAGAACAAAACGTCAAAGTCTCTTAAGCTTGTGTTAAGCACAGACCTTATTTTAGGCATCTAACCAAAATCCGTTCAAAAAAACCCTCTGACTTTGTGAAGAGGGAACTGGGAGTGCAGAAATGCAAACTCATTTCCAGGTTTTAGGACTCATCCCCCAAGCACTTACATAATCAGGTCCCTAAAACAGTAACTGCAATCTGGTGCCCTACAGTGTGACCATGACATATACATGTTTAAGTGTATAAAATATTGTCAGCACAGAGCAATACAGTGTGTGATCTTTTGCTGCTTTTCTGTACAATCTTGCTTGAGCTTCCGTTTTTAGTCTGATTAAGAATGCCAGATCAAATCAAGGCTGAAGGATCCAACACAGCTGATGCTTACAATAAACTAGTGGTAATCAGTTTATCAGCAACAATTACAGGCTGTGAGATACATCACTGTATCCAAAACACTATATTGCTTCATGTTGGCAACTTCCACCCTTTCTTTTAGAGTTGGAGTGTGGGCAAATCACTGCTGCATTAAACTGTACCTGCATGCAGGGATGTTGCAGTTGCACCACCTCTTCATTCTGACAGTTTCTCTTTGTTGAAAGAAAGAGATTGCACTTGTCATTCAATTAAAAGCCTAGATATGTGTGCCATTATGCATCAACTATTTTAAATGGGTTCACTATTTGGTAGCAACATTGCGGTGTTATAGTTCAGCTTTGGCAGTATGAAGTTGGACCTAACATGGGCTGTCATTCTGGCACAGGTTTTGGTTCATGAAAGATTTAATCCTATTTTTTTCTTATCTCAACACTTTTTTATTTGTTCATGTCTTCACAGAGAGTTTGGCTGGGTGGAAACAGGGCCCTACTTAGCTCTGAACATTAGAGCTGCAACGATTGATTAATTGGTTGTCAACTATTAAATTCATCACCAGCTAATTTTATAATCAATTGATTGAGTATTTCTATAAGTAAAGAAAAAGTCAAAATTCTCTGATCCCAGCTTCTTAAATGTGAATATTTCCTGGTGTCTTTACTCCTCTATGACAGTAAAGTCAGTAAAGTAGTATCTTTGGGTTGTGGACCAAACAAGATATTTGAAGACATCATCTCAGGTTTTAGGAAACACTCATTTTCACCATACTCTGACATTTTGTAGAACAAACAACTAACTGATAAATCAAGAAAACAATTAAGAGTTTAATGATAACGAAAACAGTTGGGGTTTTTTTTTGCAGCCCTAATGAACATATGAAGTATGATCTATGCAGATTAAATCCTTTTCATTGATAGGTTTTCAGAGGCTGTTATATAGGCTACTGAATATTTGAAAATACAACACAGAATTATATATATATATATATATATATATATATATATATATATATTCAAATATGCTTCTTATGCTTTAGAAAAACGACAAATCACAAGATTGTAGAGGCATATTAAAGAAAACATTATTCATAAACATAAAAGAAAATAAAAGAAAAAAGTAATAATGATAAAAAATATAATAATAAACAATAATAATAATAAGAAGAAGAACAACAACAACACACAATAAAAAAAAATAAAAATATGATGTTATTTGATATTTTTTCAAAATTAAAGCAAGATCACATTTTAATAGTCTGCGAAGTAACTATTATAATTTATTATGGTATTGTATTTAATGTTTCGCTATAAAGTGAATATATATGTTCTTATTATTCCATTATTTTTCGTGTTGTGCCAAAGTCTCCAAAGGAAGGAAGGAATAAAATGCTAGTCGGAACCATTGTATGAGAAGCGGTTTCCTCGACCTCTATTCGAAGTTGTACTCCAGGCGGAGGAAATGGCGCCTGTCAGGTGCAGCAGGGTTCACAGTTGCCAACCAGTCAAATACCCTCGAAGTTGACACGTAAGAAATGTCGCTGCCTCTCACTGTACCTGGCTCAGCGGACACAGAAATATGTTTGTAAGCGGAGAGAAGCGCAGTTTGTGTCGGATGCTGAAGACATAACAGGTAGGAGCCACTGTCAGACATTTCCTCCTCTCTGTCCCTGCTCAGAGGCGTTAGCTCCGTGGCTAACCAGTTAGCTTTAATCCCATAATCTCAGTAGTTAGTGCGAGGAGGTTTGCCCCTCTCGGGTACGGTGCTCTTATCGAGGTGGCGAGTGTTGGGCCACGTTAGTTTCTCCGGCATGTGTGTGTAAGTGGTATTTAATGAAATGCCACGTGTATTGGAAAGCTAAACACTTAGCTACTGTTTGTCCGGCTTCGACAACACCCACTTTACTCTGAGTGTCAGGCAGGACCCTTACTGTAGTGTTACTTGTTTCATTGCCAGCAGCTATACATGACTGTTCCCCCTCTACCCCCTGGGCCTGCTGGGGCCATTAACAGATCTGCTGTAGTACCTCTATTTATCATGCAGTTAATACTCATACTTTGTAAGATAATTGACATAATTAACAGGGCGTCTGCAGGTCCTGGAAGAGTCTTAAATCGTTTGATTATGTATGCCAAATAAGTATCAAGTAACTTTATGAAAATATTATATTACCTGTGAACTGTACAGTGATGGATCTAGATCATTTTAAATGGGGGGGATGCTGGGGAACAATTTTAGGGGTACCAAATCTATTAAATACAACTTGCATACCCATCTTTGGTTCTCCAAAAGACCCACAATACACATACAGCAGTAAACCCAAAAATACTCATTCAGTGTTAACATGCATTTTAGGTATCATTGCCCACAAGTAATTAAAATGTCCTCTTTTTTGGGTATAAATAGGGCTGCAACTGTGAGATTTTCATGGCACAATAACTGTCTCAAAAAATATCATGGTTTGAGGTATCACGGTATGATATATGACACAA
This sequence comes from Epinephelus awoara, assembly GCA_035609425.1. Taxonomy (NCBI): domain Eukaryota; kingdom Metazoa; phylum Chordata; class Actinopteri; order Perciformes; family Serranidae; genus Epinephelus; species Epinephelus awoara. The sequence continues at coordinate 30,421,898 of CM069301.1, read as the reverse complement.
TTATTAGCATGCTGTTATTATTATTATCAGTTACAGCAACCTTTGAATTAATGATAACAGCAGGGTATTTGAATACATGCTTTATTGGAATCTGAACTTGAAACCATGTTTTTAATGGAGGTATGTGTATAAAGTCTGACAGTCAAAGAGTAGAGGAGATGCGTGCACAGGTAAAGTCCTTTTTCCACTTGCTTTTTTCTTTCAGTACTATAGATAAGCACATTATATTGGGAAATATAAACATAATGTAACCCTATTTTTATTTTACGAGGATGCCAAACTCTTCAGTGCATTTGTGGTCACTAAAGAATGTGACCTTACAATATAAAATATGGCTCGTAGTCTCCTGATTTAGATCAGGAATTCCTTTCCACATACAGGGCATTTCATTTAGTTTTAAAATTAGTTCCTCAGCCCTATTTTATACAAAAGAACTGTTAAAATTACTTGTCAAAGCTGTGTTGTTTTTTTTGCACCATCAACTGTCTTGTAATGGGGTTTTTTTTAATGTTTTTAATGTTACAGGAACACCAGACTGACATTTGGGAACTTTGCTGGTACTCTACACCCCTTGCAGTGGAATGGCCAATGAGCAGAAACAAAGCAGGGCAGAAACATTCATATTTGCTGGATCAAATGGTCACAATGGCCAACAATGGCAGACTAGCCTGAATAACTTGGTCGGTCATCCTCCAGGCACAAACCACAGGTCGAGGATGGCCCGCGTTGCTTCAGACGTGAGGCAAAAGTGTGCGGCCTACGTGCTCGCACTGAGACCGTGGAGCTTCAGTGCCTCGCTCACACCGGTGGCCCTCGGCAGCGCCTTGGCGTACAAACTGGAGGGCTCCGTGGACTTGGTCATCCTGATGGTTTGCGCAGTGACGGTCCTCTTAGTCCACGGGGCGGGCAACCTTGTGAACACCTACTATGACTTCTCCAAAGGGATTGACCACAAGAAGAGCGACGATAGGACTCTGGTGGATGAAATCCTTGCACCGCAGGATGTTGTCATGTTTGGAGCGTTGTTATATTCTTTGGGGTGCTTGTGTGCCACTCTGCTCTATTTCCTGTCTACACTTAGACTGGAGCACCTAGCTCTTATTTACTTCGGGGGACTGTCCAGCTCTTTTTTATACACTGGAGGTGAGTAAAATATTAACGTGAATCTGTGGGATTGCTGCCTCACTTCATCATCTGTGGCCCCAGTCACTAAAAGCAAACACACACACACCTTATGTTTAAAGGAGACTGGAGTGGGGATGTTACACTTCAACAACAGCACCATCTCGCCACGGTGGGTCAGGAAGTCAGCAGCGTAATCAGTAATCACATTGCAGAGGGGCAGTGATTAGCTAGCCAGTGGGAAACGTATTCAGGGGCTCACATGCAACAACACGGACACTTGGCTGGATGGTCTATGACAACAAAGAAGACAGAAGGAGTGTGACGTTATTGGTGGCTCACATACGGTCTCATATAAATGCTCTGAATGTCACATCCAGCTTCTTTAAACCACACTAGGCACAACTGCACATTAGTAGCGTCAGGTCCAAAAGGTTATTGATTGTAAAATAGCAACTTGCTTATGATGCCACGAAAGTTGTTGCTGTCACATGTGGTTACCAGAGGTCAGAAAAAGAAACACTGATAAACTTGTTTTATTGGACAGAGAATGGTCCACTCACTCCAAACATAAAAAAAAATCACTCATTTATTCATACACAAGTTTGGGTTCTATTTTTCGAGGTTTAGTAAGTGAGAAATGTTTATTGTGCATGTAGCAGCTGTGTTTAATCACCAACCCTACCAGCTGAGCCACAGGCGCCTTATGTTAGGGTTTGGGTGAACTGTCACTTAAAGGCAGTCGGTGTGTTTTTCAAACATGACACTGATGTGTTACATTTCTTCATGAAGTGAAGGGCATTTCTGAATGAACGTCGATTCATCACTCCCTATGAATGGCGAAGTGTTCAGTGCACATCTTCCATCAGAATCTCATTTAGCAAAACAGGGAGAATCCTGCAACATGTTTAAATGATGGGATATTCTTTTTTGTTTCAGCCACACTTGGTGATTTAGCCCAATTTGTTTTGGTGTGTATTTACTTTAAAAGTGTTAGATAAAGAAAAGTACAGGGGGGAAATCTCCTGTCACAGATACACAGTTTTACTGGTGCTACTCATCTTGTGAAAATAGTTGAGTCTGAGAAAATAACCCTATGGATGCCATGAAGGTCACCTCAGCTTCGGCTTTAAGCAAGCTGCAATCTCTAGGGTGGAAAAATGAAGCCAACATGAGGAGTGCCAAAAACTGCAGGTCCTTGAGGGCCACTTGAGGCAGGCTCCAGAAGTGAGTCAATCCCCATAGACCCCCATGTTGTAATGCCGAACATTACGCCAGAAATAAACATGTTTACAGCCTGCTGCAACACGGTTTTGGTCTCTAGCTACTTTCCCCGTTCATGACAACTGTAGGGGGGTGGATTTTTGTATAACTCACTTATTCACGTTTTATTAAAGCTTACAGGTACACATTACTAAGGGTGTGGCAGCTCTGAGTGACAGGCTGGCTGCTACAGGCGGTGTCACCTCAGGCTCTTAGTCAAATCCACACCTTGCTCCTCTCCAGCTCCACCCTCTTGTCCAAATACGGTCACTTTCAGGTCACCTCTGGCTCCAAAAATCCAACATGGCAACAGTCAAAATGCCAAACTTGATGCTTCAAAACAGGAGTCCACAAACCAATGAGTTATGTGCATTAATTTTATGTAGCTTATGGCTTTTAGAACACAAAAATAATATATAAAATCTGTGTCACAACCAGGAGTTTGAAAGTTTACCAGGCCAAATGAAAAGGTACTTGATGCATTATGGGACATGTAGGATCCAGTGTTTTTTATGCTTGATCTATACTACAGTTGACTTCCCTGATATCACATATAGAACCAGAGAGTATGAATGAGAAGGTGAAAACAGATGCTATACATTTGTACTTTTGGGATTTGATAACATAACAGCTATTCAAAGGTTAAATGTGGCTCCTGTTTACTCTTTCCCCCAGGCATCGGCCTCAAATACGTGGCCCTGGGAGACGTGGTAATCCTCATCACATTCGGCCCACTGGCGGTCATGTTTTCCCACGCGGTGCAGGTTGGCTACCTGTCTGCACTCCCGCTGGTGTACGCCGTCCCGCTGGCCCTCAACACGGAAGCTATCCTCCACAGCAACAACACCAGAGACATGGACTCTGACAAGCAGGCGGGCATCGTCACCCTGGCCATCCTCATAGGCCCCACGCTGTCCTACGTCCTCTACAACCTCCTGCTTTTCGTCCCCTACGTGCTCTTCTGCATCCTCGCCACCCGTTACACCATCAGCATGGCACTGCCTCTGCTCACGCTGCCCATGGCCTTCCCCCTGGAGAAGCAGTTCCGCAGCCGATGCTACGCCAAGATCCCCCAGAAGACGGCCAAGCTAAACCTCCTGATGGGACTTTTCTACGTTTTCGGGATAATTCTGGCACCTCCTGGCAGCTTGCCGTCACTGTGATTAATTAGCTTTGATATTTCAAATTTTGTTCTTTTAATACAGACTAGTTTTACGTACCTCTTTGTATTTGTACGAAGCAATCTGAGGGCTTTCATTGGCTTTAATTTATTGTCATATTTATATGTCAAACAGAGATTTAGTTTAGGTCCTCCTCTGTGACACTGAAGGCATAATCAGGTGTATTTTTTTCAGTATTAAGCCTGCTGTAATGTGTTGGTAAAAGAAGTGTTGGTGTCATTTTGTAGAGGTAGGCAACATTTTCATCATCTAATGACTGAGACTAAACCTACAGTTGCCATATTTGTTGTTCTTAAAGACACAACACAACACTGATACCTAAAAACATCAAACCATTGTTGTCATATTCTCAACATTTTCTTCTGTGCAAGGTACATGCTGTTAATTTGTCCATTGTGATTTCTTTTTTTCTTTGGAGAGCCAAATAGTATTTCATTGGATAATAAAACTCACTGATGTTGATGTCCCATGTGTTCCTTTGGATTAAAGTTCACTTTTCGTGCCGGCTAAACAAATATCACATGCAAGTGAGCAATTTGACATAAGATTAAAGGACAGCGTTTTTGAATTACACTGTAAAAAGTGTAATGGCAGTCAGACAATAAAATGTAGGCCCTAGTTTCACTGAATCATCAAGCTACAACCACAACCACAGACTTGCATATTCATTTACACAGGCAACAGGAATAGGATTTTTTTTTTTTTTTTACTGTTAAACTCTACCTGTGACTTGACACACAACATGCCATCTCCTCTTTTCCTGTTGTTTTTCAATCAAAGGAAGACTTTTTATTTGATACAAACAAAACTCAATTATTTATAAGAGTCAACATTGATGAAGTAGCCCATAATGTAAGAGGACAATCTGCATTAAAATGTACTTTCACAAACTCTGGATTTATGTAGCATGGTTTTTGTCAGCAGGGGGCGGTATTGGACAACCATTCAGCCAACTGCACAGACACCTTTGCAGGCTCTGTGTAATTCCTGCCTTCATGCCTTATTTGTGGTGTTAGAACTATTAGTTTAACTGGCAGGTCTAATTAAACTTGTATTATTAAATCAATGCATACATTTGTATTAATTTTATTAAGCTACACATCACAACTGTATAGCACAAGTAAGACCATGTTACTCCCTTGTAATATACAGTATATGATTGTTTATTTCATCCTGTGCTGTCTCTTAGAAATGCCCTAATACACATAACACCTTCTGACGAAACTTGTTTTGAAATAAAGCAAGAAGTAAAGAAGCCATATCCTTATCTGACATTACAGTGTGTAATTTTGATTCAATCATTTTATTACTTTGCATGGAATCCGTGCAGTGTGTCTCACTCATCCTCCTTCACTCATTCACTGCTTTTGGAAAATCACCATTGTTTACAGTGCTGGACCTACATTTGGTCTCCAATACTTTAATAAGCTTCTGTTGAGAAGCTTCATTTTAATAATTGCCTACATCTCACTGCATCTGTGTGGGTGCTCATGTCTCCACCCATAGCCCTAAGACATGTGGGGTGGCTGAGCTGGAAATCAGATATTGCCACTCCCATGTTATAAATATTGTACATAGTTAATTAAAATTATAATAAACAAGTTCATGTCAGTCTTTGTGTTTTAGAATATACATATATTAATAACATGATCATTATCTGAAATGATATTGCAGCTGTGGCTGCTATGAAGAACAGTCATTTAGCTGTTTGACCCTTTGATTCCTTGCAGATAATAATGTGACACCTGGAGTTCATTTAACATGATGAGAAATGGAAGACAGAATTAGTCCTGAGGCACGAGAGGCAACTGAACGGCTGACTGTGGAAGGCCCCACAGCCACCAGGGGCCCGACAAAGACCTGACTGCAGGTGATGATGTGGGGAGCTGTTACGCGTTTTCATGCAGTTTTTATATACGTCCTCCCGTAAAAAGACAACTCTACTGAATAGGTTACAGGTCATTTTGTTTTCTTGTTTGATTTTTGTAGGTTTTTAAATTTCACATTTGCAAATCGCAAATTAATAATTAATTACAGTTAATTACAACGTATAACCTACTTCTTGTGTTTATTTGAATTCCTGTATACTAGAGCACAAGTTATATCATTTGTAGCCTTGCAAGTACGCTGCAGAGTAAGAAGAGAGCAGAGAGCTGTGGAATGAAGGCCCACTCATTTTTTAAGCTCTCTCTCTCCCTGAGAAATTTACTCGTTGAAACTGTGTGCATTGTGATGCCATGATCAAAGGGGACCATTTTTACATCTTGACACATGCAAAAAAATAAATAACTAAAATGAGAAAATAAAATCAGTTGTAGATGCATGTGTCGGACCACATGTGGGGTTCAACTACTGAGATGTCCTTGTGGATTTTTCTATGTGGGCTATACTAAAAGGGAATTGAGAATTATGATATCTGAGCTTAAGACTAGCATCAGAAATAGGGATGAGAGGTCTCCCGTAGCTAGACACTTTATTTCTGCTTGCCATGGAGTCTGCAGGCCACAGTTCAGGGGGTATTGATGCTGATGGACCACTGCTGGAGGAGGAGATAGTGAGAGGAACCTGGGGCTGACATGATGAATTAATGCTGTTTTATTTTTCATGAATACAGATGGTTGTTATCAATTAATTTACATGTATAAATATTGTCCATGGATGCTCTGCACATGAGTTTACATATGGCCATGCATTCAGTTTCTAACATAACAAGAACAAAACATGATTAATTTTTCCTTACTTTTTAATTTTATCATTAATATTTAGCCTATTTTTTGATGATGTTGTTTTGATTGTTTTATATGTATTTGTGTTGTTTGTCTGCAAATCATGTGGTCACTAATCTGGTTGTTGCAAGACCAGGATATATTTCCAAATATGACTTAAGTTTTCCACTGTTTTTCTTACTAGTGTTCTGATTTTGATCATGTTGTTTGGTGATGTGTTTTGGGTACCGGTTAATCACCGGAAGGTTGTTGGCTGCTGTTTAACATGTCCGTTTCCCTATGTTGCTTGGCATCATTAAAAGGTGTTACATACTTATTTGCGACTGCTCAAGACTTATGGACTATTTTGGATAAATATTTCCATGAAGAATGTATTTGTGCTGCTCTCATTTTGCGTTTGTATTGCACTGAAAATGCACGTGCAACATAAATCTGCTTCTATTTACCCCCCAAACACTGTTTATTTTATTTGATTGAAAAAATCAGCGAATCATAAGCACCTCCACCTGAGAAGATACTTTTTCCTGCAGGTGGTGACTTGAAATCAAACCTAGGTGAAGTCAATGAAACCATAAAGGCAGCTGAATCCAGGATTTGTTGTGTTTAGTACGAGGAGCACGTGAAGGCAGCATTCGTAGTGACGTAATGCATGGGCGTGTTGTCATGGCTGTGTGCAGCAAAACCTTCCGATATAGTAAATACTTGTTTGTCCTAAAACAAGCCATGTCAACTTTGGCGGCGGACAGCGACATGGAAATATATGTTACCTCAAAGTAAACATCCCTGACAGAGGCCCGGTGAGTAGCTACATCATGAAAGAAGGTGTGTTTTTTATACCAATAAAGGATGGCCAAACATGGGTTAGCTAGCTAGCGTTAACGGCAGACAAGCTAGCGTAATTCACCGTCCGCTCATATCGTTCAGCCACGCAGCATTCTCTTCATATTGTTGCCAATTTAATGGTAACCTCGAGTGTTGTTAGGTTATAGCACATATCTTGCTAACAGTATATAAGCGTGTTATCCCCTCAGCAGCGTTTCACTTCTATAAAGACGAGACGTGTCCAGTTAATTTGCCTGTCAATGATGTTCCTAAATCAAAATAGCATTTGTGGGCGACAGGAAGCAGCTCGAGCTTATTCCGATAGGTGTTAATTTTAGAAACTCACACTTGAGCTATAAGAAGAAATGCTGGTGGTTATATGTTTGCAGATGAAGCCGATGAGTTTCGTGTAACAATTCGTTTAAAGTATGCCTTCATTATATCGTATAAGTGCTCTCATAGTAAGCAAAGTCATTAAATTAGCAAATTTTGAACAACGTTTGGTGCGACGTTGGGTCAAGGTAGAAAACAAGCAGTGTCTGGGCTGTGATTTGACTAGCAAGTAAGCTAACGTCGGCTAGCAGTCTAGTAGGGTGTCATGGTTGTTTTACTGTACCTGTCAGCACTGGCCAAGTTGTCTGTGTGAACTTTACAGAGCAGTAGCTGTCACCTGACTTGACTTAATAAAAAGTACAGAAGTGTGGGAACATGAGCTGCACCCTTGAATCCTTCTCATGATATGAGTCTAGTTGCAGCATGCAGAACTGACATGTTAGGACTATGACTTTATGCTGTATGAGGAGCTGTGGCTGTTACACAAGACCTAAACCCGTTACACCTGTCATCTTTTTGGCCATTTGGTAGTGATGAAGCACAGCTCAGCAGCAGCTGCCACACACAGGGGCTGCAGCTGGGCATAGCCAGGATTGCCCTCAGCCACACCTACTCTGGAGCAAAGTTTCAGTCATCTGCTCTTTCTTTGTCTTGTTGTCCCCTCTTGGCTCCACAAATCTGCAGCACAAGCTTACTGGCTTACATCACAGAAATGACAAGTGGTTTAGAGACACTGAAGTGATCAGTTGATTGTAATTAAGAAGAAATGGGCAAAATACTGTGTGGAAATTCTCAAGGTAAGATTTGTACACAATTGAGATAACTTTTTGAAAGGCGTTACCTCTGTGTTCGTCTGTGTGTTGGTAATTCAGAGATACACTGTGCAAAAATAGCCCTCAGTGGGGCCTGTTCTTGTCTGTTTGTGTTTTAGTGCTTGGTCTCTTGGTCTCTGAATAGACCTTTTCCCATAAATTCTTGGTACGCATTTCCGCACGTGTTTCTTTTTAGCAGTTAAAGACTGAGAGGCAAGTAACATGTACAGAATTCCTCCATACTCTGCGTATACGGCATTTTTTTAGGCATATCCTTCTTTTAATAGAAATAATGGAAACCTTAACTGCAGGTGCAAGTTGCTAAGATTAGATAAGATATGAACTTTTATTTGTATCTTGAAGTTCGGATGTTGCAGCAGCACAATGACAAAAATAGGTACAGGAGCTAGCTTGTGGATTCTAGCAACCTTTTGTTTGACTGAGGAATGCAACTAGGTTTTCCCCTCACTTTTTAAACATGCAGTATGATAAGTAAGAAAATTATCATACTAAAATTTAAAAGGAGAAGGGCATGAGAGACCTGCATGATATTACAATGTGGAGCCTGACAGTAGTTGTCACCACAATAGGATGATAATTTCCCCAGTAACCAGTCTCCTTAGCTGCAGGCCAAAACCAGTGTTGTTTGACTGAGGTTGTAAAAACCAGGATTTGTGCCAAATAGCCCCTGGGTTTAAATGTGATCGTTTTGTGCTAGTCAACTTTCCAGTGGAGCGTAATTCCTCCTTGGGTGGAAAAGCCTGTAAAACTCTTTGAAGATCATGAGTCTTAGTAGACTACCATTGATACTGATTCAATTATACAACATGTATTTAGTAAAACACCCTCATATCCATTATATCTCTACTCAGTGACACTGATGGGCCAGTGTTCTGCTTTAAAATAAAGGCTTTTTTGACATTTCAGAACTTTCATGTCAGAACAGTTTCATGTAGGAAGTATTTTCTTTCTACTGATGCCATTAATGTTTACATCTCATGCTGTCATGTGCATGAGCCTCTTGTCCATGACTAGCTGCTCGCTCCCTTCTGCTTGGTGATACGGTCGGGGGGTGTAGTTCTGTAGTAAGAAAGTTGTTCCTACATGAAACTGCTCACAACAAGGACTGTGGTAGTAACCAGGTCATGATTTCTGGAAAGACACATTGCTATTTAGTAAAAAATATATATATTATATTTTTTGGCGCACACAAGTTAAAGAACGGAGACAGCGACTGGTTTCCTGTTTCCCTCCCAAGATCTTCCTAGCTAGACTAAGGATTCAGACCAGCAGCCCTCTGGCCACAAGCCAATCCTGTAATAGTTACAAAGATGACAGCTTGAGTTGCAATGTGTTGTGCTGCCCTGAGAGCATCAGCACACGGGGGTCATGCAGTTCGATATAGACTGAGTAAACTTCATTGATCTCTGTGAGAATATTTGGCAGCAGTTTGTGAGGGGACAGGAAGAATACAGCAGGTCCAGATTAGATTAATATTATATGCAAGTAATGTAAAAGGTGTTCTGCCATCATGGTCATGGTCATGTCTGACTTCACAAGACACAGTTGATATAGGCTTTAGGCCAAGAAGTATAGTTGTCTTGCTCAAGTTATCCATGCCAGAGTACACAGGACAGGAACAGGAGTATTTGCCTTGAATTTTGCAGTCCTAACCTTGTTTGGTGTTCCCTCTACTATTAAAATTTACAAGAGGTTTCAAACAATGTTTGGTTACCTGCCAGAATGATTGGTTGATCAGACACACCTTGCAGCCGTATATCAAAGCATCTAAGCTTTGTGTTTCCCAGGCAGCAGCCATATTTTAGCAGTTTTCCCAGTCTGATAACAGCCATGTTCGAGTGTGTGTGTGTGTGTGTGTGTGTGACTGTCTATTTGAAGAGGAGCTGTATGAATGAATGCCCCCTTTTATGTGATGTAGACCAACAAGTCCATTACACAGACAGCAGCAGCTTTGTTTACAAGATGGCAAAGTGGTATAATAAACTTCATTATAAGGCTGTGTCTCAACCACTTCCTGAGCCCCCATTCATTCATTGGCCACTCATGTCCTGGCGATACCAGCTGTACATTCATGTGTGTTTGCCAGAATCAACAGAATGCCATTTTGGCTGGATACCCATTTTTGGAACCATATTGTTGGGATATCCCGCAGCTGTGGACACATTAAAGAGTATTGTTCAGGGCTAGGAAAGCATCAGAAAAGACACACACGCACACACAGTCTCCCTCTTTCCTCCTTCCTGTTCGAGCCTGCAGGAGACTCTGGGCTGGTATTGCCAGCTCACCAGCAGCAGTTGCACAAGCCAGCTTGCATCTAAAAATGAGGCTCATGGCAGGTGCCCATTCATCAAAACCTCCTCCAGTCCCACCCCTTTTCTTTTCCCTAAGCACCCCCCCACATGAACATCCAAAAAAAAAAAAAATACATAACAACACCCAGACCCTCCCCCCAAAACATATTGCCCCTCCCCCCTCCCCTCTGTCCTCTGCTTGTCTGCTCATTGGCAGTAGAGCAAGTGCTGTCCCCGCGCGCTATGAAAGAGAGGACTGTACATCCATATGTAGAGCATGATGCGCATGTGTTCGTACATATTGATCAGTAAACACAGTGTGTCGACTTCACACGCGGGTTACTGACGCTCACGTCCTTGATGATGGAATATAGCATCAGAGGAGTCCTATGCGGAGCAGAGCCCATTGGCCTGTTTTTATGCGAGAGCAAGGGAACGTCGACCTGAATGCGGTGCTCGTCGGGCAGCCGCTCTCCCTGGCTATCCTCTTCCCCCTCCTCTCCTCTCCTCTCCTCCTCCTCCTCCACGGTGGTAATCCTTGCTGACACAACGCACAAAGGACTAAATGCTGGCTGCATCCTCCAGCAGCAGGGCTCCCTCCTCTTCCTCCTCCAGCTCTGATCCTCTACAGCCAGGCTGTTCGCCTGTACAGCAGGACGCTGTTTCCATAAGACCGCTTGCTACTGTATATCACATCTCTGGAATACCGGCCTGGCTATCCTCCTCCTCCGCCCCCTGTATCCCCTCCTCCTCCTCCTTGGCCAGTTCATTCAGGGAGTGCATCAGAACTGGGCTTCAGCCCTGAGGAGGCGTTTTTTTTAATCTTGCTGGAAGCTGGTGGGACCACTGGTAGCATTTTTTTTATTTAGCAGGAGGTAGGAGCTGCTTCCTCTCATTACCTATTTTTTCAGTCTCTCTATTCACCCTCCTGCACATCACTGTACCAACAGGTAAACCAGTTAAACAGGACATGTTTTATTTATCAAGTGATGCAGTTTCAGTCTTGACTATTTGGGTAATGCTGGCACGTCCTTCTTGTAAGACAGTGAAATCCCATGTGATGATGCGTTTCATATGTCAGAGCAGTATGTATTCTTCATGTCAGTTTGAGTGTTGTGATAGATGATATTGACATTTCAGAAATAAGATTGGCCATACAGTGTCCTGTCTTTCCACTGTAAATGAAATATGTCTGCTGTCATAGACTATCACAGTGGACAAATTGTTCTGATTTCACTGTTTACTTCCCCAAAAGGTAAAATGATCTGTGCAAAGACAGCACACATGCAGCTGGCATGCATCATGCTATTACAACTGTGCCACATGTCATTGCAATCTGTAAAGCTAGTGGATGTGCTAAGCAGGCAGACAGACATCTGGCTGGCTCGACTGCTGCTGTTACTGTTGGTATAACAGAGTGGTGACGATTGAAGCAGTAAAAAATGTTTGCCTTGACCTGCAAGTATGCTGATGTCGAAGTAGTTTGGGGTTTTAGCTTGTTGATTCTTAATTGCAGGTAACCTTATTACAGCATGTTTAGTTTCCAGGTTAGACATGTTTGAGTAGCTATTACAACTTAGGTACTCAGCACTGAACTGTATCATGTAGCCTAGCCCAGGGGTGTCAGGGGGGGCAGATTAGATAATGTGAAAATGCTTGAGGGACAGCTGCTTCTTTTGTCAAAATATATAGAATTCATACCAATAAAAGAAACTCTTTGCTCAATCTTTCACCATTCCTGAAAGCGTCGGCCCTCGCTGTTACCTTTAGGCTTCTTTGCTGCGACCATGTCTGCTACCTGTCAGGAATTGTCTGCTATTAGGTAGCTGTTTGTTTGCTTGTTCACAGTCTGTTTATGAAAACACACTGTCATTGTGATACTGTCATAAAGTGATCTTGCTTGATTAACCAATATTTGGTGGTGGGCCACATATAGTATATTTTGAGCAACAAACCAGGGGCTGTTTAAAATGGGTCCATGAACCATTATTGGCCTCCAGGCCAGACTTTGGACATGCCTGATGTATACAATGGTTACAGACTGTGACAATCAGTTTGTTTGTTTTTTAAAGATTATTTTTGTGGGCTTTTTGCCTTCAATGACGGGACAGTTATTGAAAGGGGGAGACAGAGAGAGAGTGGCAATACCTCTGTACATGGGGCGCCGGCACTATCCACTACGCTACCGACACCCCGACAATCAGTTTTAAAAGGACTCATAGGATCATATAGTGTAGGTTGAATTCGTATTCTTCATTGCTGAGAGCACTGTATGGATTTACATCTTTCAAGGACTGCATGAAGTGATCATTTCTAAGCATTGTTTCGGGTTAAGTTTGTCCAAATTTGGATTGAGCGCTTATCACGCATGTAGCAACATGTGACTCAGTATTGACTTTTGAAATGACGTTTGACTTGAGGTTCAAGCCTGGCCTGACAGAGCAGTGTGCACTTGCAGTTGTGTAAATGAAGCTCATTTAGAGTAGCCTTATAAAACACATGAAATGACCAAAGTTCCCTCACACTCCTGATTAAATGACAGTGCCCCACTCATACACAGAGTAATGTACTTAAATCATCACTGTTCATTTCTTTACCTTACACAGCCAGTATGGGTTTTTTTTTTCCACTTTCAGATAAGGCATCAGGCTCGTCCAGTCCTTGAGCAACATCTGTCGACAAAAAACCAAGCAGAGGAGAATAGAACTGCATGTTCCATAACAAAGAGCAAAGTTCACAGCAAACCAAATACTAAGACTGAACCAGAAAGGGTCCACTCCCCCATTAGTAGGATGACTGCTTCATAACACTCAGGATTTCAGATGCTACTGCTGGTTGACCTGGGATAATAGCAGCACAGGGCTCACACTGGAATCATACAGCTGACAGCATGTTCAAAAGTGGGCTGAAGATCATGGGGCGTGAGTATGATAATCCACAATAACTTGATATGATAATCTCAGCACATTGTCATGAAATGTACAGTAAGTGTTCTCAGGATATCATGGTCTGCTGCGGTAGAGTTTTTATTAAAGGCTCCAGGGATAAAGTTTGCTGATAGGAAGAAATCTGCCGGTGTCAAGTTGCTCTATTAATCTGTTGTTGCGGCTATTAAGCTTTGTGAGGATGCCTTTGGACGAAGCTGGCAAATATTTGAAGATGTCTGTGTGATTCATTTTGGATTTGTTTCAATAGTTAATTATATGTGATCATTGTGAATAATTTCCCACACTCCTCAGTACACAGTGCTTGTTTGAGAGAGATTTGAGAAAAGGAAGGTAGGCCAAGCAGAAGCCTGAAATGGAAAATGGAAAGTCTTATTTTAGGCCTGTCGCCCACTCTGAAGAAATCTTTGTAAATGTGTTATTTTCTCAGGGTCCTTATTGATTTTTGTGAAAGCCCTCTGGCCACCAGATGTTTCTGACATGAACCAGTTCCAGCAGGCTTGTACTCATTCCTGCTATTAAGGCTGATGAGGCTAAAGCCATAGAGTCTGTGTGTAGATTGCACTTTGCTAAGCATTTAGGTCCAGTGGCAGTGATGTGATTAAAAAAAACAGGACAGGCAAACAGCCTCCTCTTATTAGACATTAGAGTGAGGATATAAGCCAGTCACACCACGTGTCACAGGACGTACAGTGCAAGTAGGCCTTTGCAGCCTCACACAGTAGCTCGCATCTGATGGCACTGGGTCAGCGAGTAATAATAATCCTGACTCATTTTCCATTTTGAAGCTGCTCAGTGACTTTTATCAGTGTGTGGATCTAGGTCTGCCTGTGTGCTGGGCAAAGAATTTTAAATATGTCATATCTGTGTAGATATGTGGGTAGATAGGCCTATAGCCTCTGCCCCTGTACCCTTTATAACACTGCCTTCTTTAAACCTGCAGCAGGGACAACTGTACCGTCATTGTATTGATTGTAAAAGCTTTTGTTTAATCACGTCAAACCAACCAGAAAGTCACAGAGAAGACTAACAACACACAGCTCTGTGATGGACTGTTTCTTAGTAGATCAGTACTCCCTGCACTCTCAGATCCGCTGTCTTATTCCTGCTCACGTCCATCTAGATCGTAGTCATGTTGTACGTGACTGACGTTTATTGACTTTATCCTTGTTCTTATCCAGTTAGTACAAAATGCTACAATATGTTATATTTTTGAAATACATTGGTTTCCAATGATTTCCATCTCATTTGTTCACAAAACTTTAAATGATATTGTAATTACATTGTCAAGTGTATACTGGTGCTTAAAAACACCATGTGTAGCATTTTAAAAAAAGCTTTCCAGTGGAACCTTCCTTATCGTAATACACCTACATAATATTCCTGAGCAATCTTGGAGCGTGTGCAATTTTTCAGCATTTGTTTATGGTGTGTGTTTATTTGTGTTGTGGCCAAACGCCTGTCTGGTTGTTTGTGTGAAGGAGGTTGACGTTGCCCTCCCAGATTGGCCCTCAGCAGTGTGTATGACGGAAGCCAGCCCATCTGTTATTGCAGGCAGAGAGCTGTAATCCTGCCTGTCTTAGCCCTCAGTGTATCTGTAAACTGTGATTTGTTGTATTGTGATTCCAACTTCCGATTCCTAAACCAGCTGCAAGACTTTACCAGTTTTTAAACTTTTTCAGACTGCCCGTTTCCGGCAAACAATGCAGCTGATTGGTTGCCTATTATTCTGGCCAACACAGTCAATTGTATCTCTTTTTCTACTGTTACCCTGATCATTAGCTACACTGCAGTTTGCAATTAATGTTCTAGATCTAATCTCTTAATTAAGTCATGTGATACACAATACAGACACATGCACACACATGGATGCATTTAGGTTTGGGAAATTAGGAAATCTAATACATATTTTGAGAAATCTATTCATACAATAATTTGAGTAAAATGACAGTGATCAAAGTGATGGAAAGGACTGTTGTTTTGTCACATTTAAAAAAAAATCTCCTGGTATGTTAGTTTGCCAATATACGTTTTTGAGTAAGCATAAAATATATACAAAATATGCAGTAGAATGTTTTTTCTTATAATAACGGCTGTTTGTAAATGACAACCAATAAACATTTTATTGATTTTTAAAAAAATTACCTCCTCTCCTCTAGCCATTTGCTAACTAAAAACAACTCCCTATATTTACATTTTGTACAGTTTGGTGGAAATAACAGTAACCCCAAGGGACAGGTGTTCTTTTTATAGAGAAAAAAAACTTAAAATACTAATATATCTGACAACACATAAATGAATATTTATGTCTCACATGTATTTGAATATCATATCAGATCAATGTTAAATTCAAGCATCAAGCAGGTATGTATAAAGTCAGAGAGTGACATTTGACATTTAGCACTGATTTTGTAATTAGCTGATCACATTTGGGTTTAAATTTGGTTTGAACTCAATAGCCTTTTAAGTTATGTTATCGGTACTAGTACCAATAATAGTTGCCTTCATTGTCCGGGGCAGAATCTTGGTCTGCGCACATTCTACATTCAGCATTTCATGCGCTCTTGTCAGTGAACTACTGAACAATCAGAACAAATTTCCTTATCAAGTCAGCCAAATCCTGGAACTTGGCCTGCTGGTTGCCGCAGATAACATTACCTACAAGATATGAAAATACATAAGTAAATACAGAAGTGTAAATACAAAAAATGGACGCTGCACACTGTTCAGACCAGAAGTGTGTTTGTGCAAACACAAGGCACACGAGTGCTGCAAGTTTGAGCAATTTGATGACGTCACTATAATGAATATAATCCTTAGTTGCAGCCCTAAGGCACACTGAATGTTATTTACATCTGAAATCTTTGTACTTTTTGTATTGCCTCTACTGTGCTTCTAAAACTTTATCAACAGTCACCTTGAAAGCTTTCAGTAAGGTTCTGTATGATTTGCCTGTTCTTCCCTTGATAGCTGCCAAGTTGTGGTTTTCAAAGCAAGCGGCTGCTTTACTTGATAAATTGGCGGTCCCAGATTTCAACAAGGGGTTATAGCTTTGTTGTTATGTAGTAATTGCTCACTGCTGTTAGGATGCAATTTTGGGATTCACTCTTATTTTCTAGCAGTGCCCATCTGTCAACACCAAACAATAACGTGAAATGGGGTTTAAGAAGATGATGGTAATTTCTGTTAAATATTTTTGCCAAGTGGAGCTTGAGCTGTGTATTCACCATTTTTCTGGAGTGTGTGTATGTAAGTGGTGTTATTATAGAGCAAAAGATAAGGCTCACAGTAAGACATGGTGTCCCTATAGAAGTTGGATAGCAGCTTGTTGTGTAGGTAGAGTCATATCCTGAATCCCCTGTGTTTGTCAGCTGCTTGTCAGCACCAGTCCTGGTCTATTTAATAATGATTAGATATCAGTGTGTTCGGCCTGAAGTCTCTCTGGAACACACAGTGTGGAGGAAGCAGAGCTGGTGGTGCGGGAGGCGGTGGGTATGTGTTTTAAATGTAGGTGGTAGGTTAAGTTTTTTCTGTCTGTGTCTGCAAAACAGTTCCTCAATCTAGGATGCTATTGTGGGCATGCTTTACTGCGAAAGTTGAAGTAAGGCTTTTTTAGTGTGTGAATCGTTGAACAAAGTATTCTCCTCCCCCAGTGTGGTTTAAGTGTGGCATGTTTTAGGTCAGTTAGAGATTTATCATTATTGTATTCTCAGTTGCCAGGACATCCGCTCGGCATTTCCTACATCCATCCACACCCAGAAAGCTGGGAGCTAGCCTACGTAAAAGCCATCTACTGCCTGTGAAAGCTCTTCTGTTTGCATGCTAAAATGTTTAATGAATGGCTGGGATATTATTCCAGTGCATAAAGGAGGCTAAGCTGACAGAAAATGGAGTATAAGCAGCCTGCTTTCCCTCCTTTGATCCTCTGCATCCCATATGTTTTCATGCTTAAGCAGATGCCTTTAATACCAAAATGACATTGTAATCTTGATAAGCATGCAAGTGTAATCTCAAACACATTACAGACATCTGTCCGCCCTATTATTGAAAGTATTTTTTAACTAAACCATGTGACTGAACTGTCAGGCTTTATCCTAAAAAATACTGAAGGTGGAAATTGCTAGATAAATGCTGGATATTTGGTGAGCTTAAGGCTATAGTCACACAAATGTGGACAGTCTTTAAAACTGTGTCTACTTGTTGAAAGTTTCCCGCCACACCAGCATTTATAGATCATTTACTAAGTTTTCACTCTCCACACAAAAAGCTTAAGTCCTTTCCTTGTCCCTGTAATGTAGATCAATGGTGGTTGTAAACAGGGAAATGATGGATTAACACCACCATCTGCTTAGTGGAAAAGACGTATTGACTGTTTTGGCAAACATGGCACTTGATGTCAGGGTAAGCTTGTTTCTGTGACCTCAGTCTATCTCAGTAATCACTTATTTTGTGTTACAACATGGCCAGTCACATGATACTGTGCTGTTGTTGTTCTGTCTCCTGATGACTGTACAAGCAAATATGAAAAATTTGACCAAGGGTCATAAATGCTACTGGTAATTGATGGGTGGCTATAATTTCTCCAACCTTCTTTAGATTGTACCAGGCCCACTTGCATAACAAAAGCATCGATGGCTGCTTTCCCATGGAACCCATGCTTACATAGATTCTTCAGTATATGACAGTAGCTTGAAAATAGCAATGTGTGGCACTGAATTTGATGAATTTATTGTTTACATATCAGGCCTCAAATGAGAAAAGAATTAGCTAGCTAGTGTTGCCTGTTGTCCCTTCTCACAGCTCGCCACAAGGAGACTACTTTGCCTGGAATAGAGCAGGTGACAGCTCCCAAAGCATACCTTTAGTTAGTGGTTGTAGCAACTCCAATGCAGTCGGGGTGGTCTGGGATCGGCAAACTTTCTGTTGCTGCTGTTGCACAGGTTAGACCCAACACTGTTGCTGGCCATCAGCCTGCTGTGACTCCGGATGCTAGGGTTTGCGCTGGCCAAATTCGAGTTGCTACAGCTGTTAACTGAAGGTCCATCTCCACAGCTCCTACCTGTTCTCCTCCTGGCAAAGTCATGTCCTAGAAGAGGGTTGCGAGGTGGAGGGACTGTTGGTAGTGCTGGGTGGCAAATTCTTGTCTCATTTGTGGCCTTATAAGCAGTATATTTATCAAAAGCTCTGTATCGGTATTTCCCAAACTACGTGATTTCCAAGGGAACCCAACTATCGGTGCTTTCGGCATACCAGACTGGCCTTGGTTTCATCTAAAGATGGTTGAAATAACGAGAGATACCTCCCAGACTGTCGGCTTCTTCATATTGCTAAACATTGATGTACATGTTTTTAAAAAGTTTATCAGTAAATTTCTCTTTCTCTACAATACATCTCATGAGGTCTCCTAGGTTGTGCTATTCGTATGTGGTGTTAATTCACCACAGGAGCCGAAATGTGAGCTTTAAAGTGAAAGTCCCATCAATAAGGATGTGTGCCTCTCTTTCATTAGGGACTGTGTCAGAACACTTTGCATACTTCCGTCCTTTCTTAAACACTATTTTAGGAAATGAGCAGAAACACAGACGGACAGTCACGATGTGCATTCTGTGGGCTCCACTGTCCACTGTCCTTCAGTTTTACGAGCCTGCAGTTTTCCTTTCCTGCAACCTTACAGATATTTTTGTTGTATGATTAGCCACAGAAATAACACTGCAGTATAAACAAGGAATGATTTAAATGTCAGCAGAGATGGAACAGTGACTGCACCAGTTTATAAAAGAATATTTCAGATCACATGTGATTAATGGATGTGATCAGATGTCTGCTGATGATCATGCCCTTCAGCAAAAACTCCTCTGTATTGCTGAGTCAAGCTGCAACATAGATGCTGCTTCCTTCCTGTGTAAGTTTCTAGCACCCATTCTTTCAAAACACTGGAGTCATCAGTCAAGGGTGTGAACGTGTGAGTTATTGTACGTCCATCCTTGTGACGAGATTTTGACTTTTTATGTCTTTTGTAGAGTACTCTTAGAGTTCTATTTTTTTCTGTTGGTAAAATGGCTAAGATGTTTGCTTTTCAATGAAGAGTTCAAACTTTTTGTCCACAACTCATGTAAGAATAGGTTTGTTTTGTTTTCTCTAGTTTATATTGTAGGCTACTCAGCTAACAAGGGTACAGCTAAAACCTCATGGTCATTATTTTGAGGTTAGGTTGAAGTGTTTGTGTTATGGTTGACTTGAATGAAGCCCATGGAATGTCTTGCTAAGGATGCAAGTACAAGTGTGTGTGTTTGTGTCTGTTTGTGTGTGTCAGGTCAGGGCTTGATTAGCGCAGCGGGGCGTAGCAGTCAGTGTCCAGCTGCTCTCTCCAGAAATGTGCCATGACACACAGCAAGGCCTTCAGTGAATGATCCACCAGCAAAGAGAGAAACACTGCTCTGAAATTAATGAGACATATGGCATGTTGCTTTATGAGTCCCTCAGCAGCCACCGACAAACTTGTAGTCAGACAGCACACAGGTTGTGTTGTTTCCTTGTTGAAAGTAGTGGAATGAGCCCCAGATTTTCTGAGGCCAGAGTAAAGCTTTGACATGAACTCTAGACAAATTGGCAAGGATCTGTTCTTTATGTTTAGTATTGATAAGCTAAAAGAAGATTTAGTGCATTATAATATTGTAACATCCATTTATTTACTTGTAGTATCTTACTTTGACTTTGCTGCTGTATTTTTCTAGTTTTCTCTTGACAAAAATTTGCTCAGGTGTGAAAGTTAATCTTTATTTTGTATTGTCACACAGGCAAACCTGATGAATTAACACAGATACCTTGTGATGGACAGTGATAACAGCCAATGAGATGTGTGTGTATGTCATTGGGCATGTGCCAGTTAAGTTTTTCCTTTGTATTCTAGTCTAACACAGGGATGATGCACCACTTTTTTTGTGCCTCCACAGTTATTTTAAGTCTTGTACTGGGTACCCTAGCCAGAATCACTGAACAGTTCAACTCTGCCACAAGGTATGGGCACAGAGTTGCCCAGAGACAGATATAAAGTGATTTACCATCACAAGAAACTTTGCCACGTACTGAGGTGAGGTGAGAGTTAGCACGTTAAGCTAGCGTCATGATTTGACCAGTTGTAAAGTTGAGTTGCTGTTGGTTATGGCTAGTTTTTGACCGAGATGACAAGAGCTATGAACTGCAGGCAGAACTGATGCCCCACTGTGGAAGTTTTTTTTCCTCGTGGTCTAGCACTGGTTATGCACACAATCTCTGAACAGTTCACCTCTGCCAGCATTTGATACACCCATTTATCTACGTCTTTTGTACTTGCAGTATCCTGCTGTGACTTAACTGCTGTATTCTTCCCAGGTTTTATTGACCTTTTATCTTCTCTTACCTCCAGTTACCCCTGATCTGTTCCCGGAAACACCCCTGGTGCCGTCCCTTCCCGCAATATCGTCGGCACGAGCCAGCTCCGTCCCCCACAAGCCCCGCAGGCGCAGCAGCAGCGGAAGTGACAGCGCTGCCAGGCCCCGGCCGTTGCGCTCAGCCCCCAGGCCAGGCCCCAGCAGAGGCAGCATGGAGGTGGGCATGCGCGTGGTGCGTGGCCTGGACTGGAAATGGGGAAACCAGGATGATGGCGAGGGCCACGTGGGCACAGTGGTGGAGATTGGGCGTCAGGGCAGCACTACTACGCCAGACAAGACAGTGGTGGTTCAGTGGGACAGTGGCACACGAACCAACTACCGCACTGGCTACCAGGGTTCCTATGACCTGCTGCTTTATGATAACGCCCAAATCGGTAAGCACTTGTGACTAAGGTTATATTAAAATACAGAGTCAACAAGAGCTGCTTCTAGTTTGAAATGCTCTTGTGCCAATATGATACCTGAGTTTTAGTCTGCCAAAATGATTTCGACACATTTCACTACAACAAGCCTTTGAAGCAAGTGTTGGACACTCCACAGTTTTTAGTCAGCGTGGACAAGACACATTTTAGTCGTTACCCAAATTGAATTTAAGTTTGATACCCAGCTTTTGATAATACAGGTGTTTGTTGTTTCGAAGAATTTTTTTTCGGTTTGATGTACTCCATTTCACATGCCTGCTCTTGCTGTCGGGGTCATGAGAATTTGAGACTTTAAAATGTGGTCGATAGGTAGACAACATGGAGAACTTTCCCTTAAAGGGATTGTCAGGATCTTTTGAAGTTGCGTTGTATAAGATACTGATCCGTAGTCAGTGTATTACATACAGTAGATGTCAGTAGGCATGCCCCCAGTTTGAACAAGCAGGCTGTAGTCAAACATGAATAGCTAACCAATGAACCAGAGGGAAGACCAAGCCAGCAGTAGAACAGCAGCTTCCCCGAACAGTGAGCCAAAATTACTGGTTTTGTCAATAGAGTCTGGTGGCTCTGAAGAGAGCATAGAGGTGGAACTGAAGCCATCAAGAGCTTCCCTGTCAAAATGGGCTGTCAGATAGAAAGGTAAAGCAGTAAAAATGCACTTAATGTAGCATACACTTAAACTATTATGGAATTTTTTTAGGTGGGACTTTTTTTAGGAGGCTAAAATACCTCTTGCTACTGACCCCCATCCACTACAATACATTGCTTAATTCTGTGTCGGTACTCCTGCTGCTTCTCCAAATTGGGGGCATGCAGACAGACATCTACTGTATGTAATACACTGGTTATGTCTAAGTACCTCATACAACCCCATTTCAAAAATATCTGAACTATCCCTTTCATATGATCAGACATTATCATTGGTCTCTGTAGAGTTTCACAGCCACATGGTCATTATCAGCACAAATTGTCTCATTTTAACACACACACACACACACACACACACACACACACACACACACACACACTACATACTCGGGACCTAAATGACACATACACAATAATGCAGGACTCATTAGCATTTTGCTCCATTTAAAGCAACATTTTTCTGCCTCAGAAGTTTGCCCTTCAATTAATGGAGCGAAAGAGGAGAAGAGATGAGCTAAGGGGGTGGGGGTATTTTTGTCATGATGTTTGTGCCTCAGTTCTCCCACATCTCATAATATGAGCCACTGTGATAAGTAACATGGGTAAGGAGATGACATATGCCTTGAATTCTTCAGTGACTTGTAAGGGACACACATAGTTTAGTGCTTGCATTTCACAATAGAAACCTCAGACATATTGAATATATAACCTCACTCACCTTTCTTTATTCACCTCTCCTTCCCCTGCAGGCGTGCGTCACTCCAACATCATCTGTGACAGCTGCAAGAAGCATGGCATCATGGGAATGCGGTGGAAGTGCAAGGTGTGCTTCGACTATGACCTGTGCACCCAGTGTTACATGAACAACAAGCACGACCTGAGCCACGCTTTCGAGCGTTACGAGACGGCGCACTCCCAGCCGTGAGTACTGCACTGCCACTTCCCCAGCACAATTGATCCTCATTTAAATTCTAATTATGGTGTCGTCCCTTACAATGTCTCTGTTCGACTAGCTTGCTCTGTTCAGATCCAGTTCCACTCATAGGAGGTAAGACCTCATTAGTGTTGTTTCCTCCAGTTAACTTTCATTAGCCGGGCGTCTGTCTACAGGCCAACAGGGCTTTTACAGCAATATCATCAGGTTTTCCACTTTTGTACACGTCTGCTTGGTTTTGCTAAGCCTCTAACTGTAAACTTATATATTTCCTGGCTGTGGTTAGGATCTCTTCTCAGTTACCTGGCCAGATGTTACCACGTTTATTTCCAAACGACTGCATTTTTAAATAAATGGCTAGCCTTGAGTCAACTTGGGCAAACCACACTTGGCCTCACTGTGGACGAATGTTTAGTGAGCTGATTCCAAGTGTCCTATGTATCCAGATTAACTGGAGTGAGTTCTCCCTTCAGAATCCACTCTTCTGCATCAGTTCACAGTAAAGCTCCAAAGTGCTTCAGGCACTGTCTGAATGTCAGCTGGATGGCCCGTTCTCATTTTAACGAGGTGATATGTATGACCCAGATTTCTTCTATAGTTAAGCCTGGTCCAGGTCCAACACAGCTCCATTTATTTTCCTGTGCCTGCTGTCCAATGAATGGCACAAATAAGGGCGAGACTCAAAACTTGTTACTCATTAGCTTCAATTTGGCTGAATCTTCTAGTTAGATATTTGGTGCAGGAGTAGTAGTGGTTATTATTATTTTCTTTTGCAGTTTGCAGATCATGAGTTGACCCAGTCAGAATGAGCCAAAGGTTTATATCCATTAAAGCCATTATGTGTAGGACTTGGGAATTTCTGACTGACTCTGGGCATAGCAACCACAAAATTTTAACACATCATTAAATTGGTTTTGACCTGATCATGACTTGAATGCATTATCTTGCTGTCTTTGTTGTCACTTCCTGCTATTATTTTCTGTGTTCACTAACTAAATACTAGAAACATCTTTGCTGAAGTCATTTTGTATTTACGATGGGTCCACACTTGTTTATAGACCATTGCAACTCTGATGGCTCAGGTGGAAATGGAGCTGCATACCAATTACAGATTCGGGCTTTAAGTGAAACCTGGCCTGCCTTTATCATTTAGCATTCTGACAGTAGTTGGAATCTCATTTCGTCTCCCACCTCAGTTTTTCTTCACCAGTATTGATCTGTCATTGAGGGCCAAATGTTTGGCTCAGCAGTGTCCTTCATTAAGGTGTTGTTTTTTGTTGTTGGAACGAACACCTTTATATGACCCTCAAAGCAGGTCAAAACAGGTCACTGCCTTCCATCTGCAGACCCTGCATAAAAGCTTGCTAAGTCATTTTTCATTACATTGATTTTTTTTTAAATGTTGGTGAGTGTAATTAATTCTAAAAATTTACAGTATAGTACACACTTGCAATTTTAGGATACCTTTAAAATAAGCTGTCAGTTGATTGAAAGAAGAACAGATGTTTGATAATTGTTGACAATGGTTAAAAAAGATGCTGTGTTTAGCAACCTGCTCGTGTGGATAAATGTGTCAAATAGGGCAAAGCATCCACATCTTTAATCTGAGCTATTTAAATTTTACAGTAATCCAAACCAACTTTGGTGTGTAACATCAGAGCGAGACAAAGATAAGATAAGATAAGATAAGTCAGATGCAATACAGTACTTTTTCTTGGGTTGAGGCACTTTTGTATAAGTATAACCATTTACATGTGCAGTGTTATGTAGCATGTTAATACCACAGCTCATACTCTTCTGAGGACTCAGTCCCACTGTAAGAATTTGCTGTTGTTTAGTAGTTGTATACTGTAAGAATCCTTTTATATCTTAAGTGTGTGACGTTGGTTGAAGTTGCATTGGAAGATGGAAAAACAAAACAAAAATTACAAATAATTAAAATGAAAATAATTAAAACCCTATGAATGATTGATATTTATAAAGAATATATGTACAGCTCAAAAGATTAAGTATTAAAGACTGTTGTAGGATATCTTCGGCGCCACATTTCTTAAATGGATGAATATTACTGGTATCCCTGTGATTAGTTTGACCAATCTGAATGATATCGAGAAAATGAAGCTCCGTTAAAGACGTTTGTCTGCAGCACTTCTGAATGGACTGACGTCACCGATAACACACAGGGCCTGTCTCAGTCATTGCTCTCAGGGAGATTATTTTTATGTAATCTGAAACATGAACGGTATATTGATGTGCGTTATTGGCAGAAAAGACTGTGACTCAGCTGAGGTCATTCAGCCAGCCATGTCTGTATAGTATTATGTATCATGTATTTATGACTCTTAAGACAGTGTTTAGGATGATGGTTTGCTGTGCGTCATTGATTACGCTAGATACATAATTTCCATATTTGGTAAATGACAGCAGTGTCCTTTAGATGGTCTAATTTATGATTTGCCCTGTTTATCAGTCATAGCTTGTTCTGCTTGAGTCAGTATTCCAATCATTTTAGTTTTTAATCAGTTTAGCTTCTCCAGTCTGTGTCCTATTTGCAATTATACACCCTCTGGAGGTGACATTAAATTAATTTTCAGTTTTTAAAAAACATATTTTGAAGTTTTACATATTAATGAACAAATTGAGTTATACACTTTGGTGTTATATTGGATTGAATTTTAATCTACAGGCTCATCTTTTATTGAAACTGCAGACTTAAATTGAGTTGTAACTGCAAATACTGTAAAAAAAAAATAAATAAAATAACACTGTAAAAAATATTCTCGTCTATAACATCGTCTGCAGTCATAATAAATGATTCAACTTTTACTAGTGTTAAGCAGCTAACTTGCAGTACATGATAAGAAAGAAGCTCATGCCAATGACAGGTTGGAAATGTACAACAACATTGTTTTTGCCAATGGTTGACCTTAGGGTATTAAGTTGTTGTGAGCTGTAAATTCACTACTTCCAAGCAGAAGGCAGAAGATAATGTTATCTTGGCAAACCCTCTCTTCCTCTGGGCAGCTGCTGCCATCTCACTCAGACTCAGCCTGGGTCTGGTTCTGGGTCTGCAGCTTCCTGTATAGGAAGGATAGCAGCCTGTAAGCAACTAGAACTCACTCTGCAATTAAATCTGGAGGACGAAATCCCCAGAAGTACACTGCACACTGACTGACAAAAACAACAAAAAATGAAGTTTTCAAACTCAAAGGCTTAAAATTAGAAGAAACATTGATCCTCGTGTGGACATTTTGGATCAAATATTAGTTTTTACATTTCATAATTAGTCATTGTTCAGTGTTGAGCTTGTCTGGTAGTGATGAAGATGAATGTCTGCAGATTGTGCAGCGCAACAAAGGGAAATAAATCAGAAGAGAGATTTTTGATCAGTTTAAGTCATTGCTCATCATATTAACATGAAATGATCCATTGATAACTTTCAGTCTTTTCCTTCTTCCTTCATTCTTTTATCAAAGACATCTTTGCATAATCTCAGTGAAAATGGAGTTGTGATTGTCACCGAGTAGTGGGACAGAGTGTACATGTGGGAGAACATCACATGAAAGTCATTTCTTTTCTTGTCAGATGAATGAAATAGAAGAACACTCTGCAGTATGTGGTGCTAAGCACACAGTGCTTCTTTATTTCCAGACCACACTGACCCATATTTTACTGACAGCATTTCAAAAGACTAATTTATAATCTGGCAGTCATGGGACACATTTGATATTTGCCTGGAAAGGCAAATTTAGCTTGGTTTCATAATGAGTGGGGCTTCTTGTTGTGCCAGCAGTGATTTATGTAAGGAGACTGGGGTTTGGGCTAAGCATAGTTAAGAGGGACTCCTTTCATGTGGACCAAACATGTGCAAGGGTTTAATGATTATTTACGCAGGGTGGATCTATTTGTAGTTCACAGACATACTGTAGGCAGAACCTTTATTGGTGTCCAGAGGGGACAATGGGAAGCTGTCAGCACTGTAAACCGCTGCAGCTCATGATACTCGTGCTGCACCATCAGAAACGTGGTGTGAGACCTGAGCCGGATGTACTGTACATGAGTGTCCCATTGTAATTACAACAGATTTAACTGGATTAGCATGCTGCATTCTCACGGCAGCATATGCGTGAACCATATGTTTACGAGGAGATGGTTGGTATGCAGCTGGTTAATCGGCTCTTCACCACACACAAACAAACAACACACGCAGATCCAGGGAACATATCCGGTCAACTCAATGCCTAATCCTTCCCTTGCACATCAAGCTACACCGCTCCACCTGACCTCCTCAATTCATGTGAGGCAGTAGTAGTTACATTAAAGGCACAAAGCCCACTAGAGGCCTGCAGAGTTTTCCAGTGCTTTCTCTGTTTATGAGCCAGAATTGCCTGAAATTTCCACCTGAATTGGGTTCTCGTTGGTCTACTGAGATTTCTATGCTCATTTCTTTCTGAAATGTATGTATGTCCATCCCAAAGCTGCTGTCCTCTTCAGCATATTTGAAAAGGGTTTTAGTCAGTGTGCGACATTAATTATTTCATCCACTGGTCAAATGGCTATTGAATATTTACATTTTTACAGCTCAATATATTGCCATTGTTTTTTGGCTGCTGACTGAATTACATTGATCAGCCACTTGCATATTTTACCAGCAGCTGACTGGTGGATGGTGTAAATTTTGTACCCTGGTTTCAGTGCTTTGATAGATGTGTTGACTAAAGCAAGGTTGTTGGACATAAGACGATGTACAGTGTGTTTTGAAAGATGTGTCCAATTAAACTAAGTCTGCTCCTGCCTGAATTTGTGTTTCTGCAGTAAAAGTACCACAGGAACATTACAGTGGGTCCAGTAAATGCAAGCAGTGCTGGCATTTTAAACCAGGGCCATCTTACTTTAAAGTGAAAGCACTGAGCCATCATGCCACCCACAACTGGTATTATTATACCAACTCATAGCCTCACTGTATTTTCCTCACCAATTTGATGTGGTTTCTAATTTACTGCATTTATTCCAAACAGTAAAACTAACCCTTGTCTGACTGTTGACCCAGCCGTTGTGTCAGTAGGTGTAGGTCTGTTGTCCTGATCCTGTCTGGGAGCAGAGGTGACATTTGGCTGAGCAGGATTAGAAAGCTTGATCCCTTGAAAGAGCTGTTGTCTTTCTTGGAGAAGCAACACTGAGGATCTTTTCAGTCAGTCCTTCAAGTCTAAACTAAATCAGCTTTGTGTCATCAGGAAATTGGCACAGGTTGCTACATTCTCTCCGTGACCCTTAACACTACAAGTTCAATGAGTCTATTACTATAACCAATATTGTTAAGTGTTACCATTTATAGCCCGAATTCCTCGAAAAACACAGCAACACAACTAATTTTTTGCATTGAAGTAATACAGAAGAATGTGTTTGTACAGATCCTATCTAATGTATGTACAGCACTTCTCAGCATTTGTTTATGTATACGAATATAAATAGATACAGGCATTTACGTTTTCAAGCACATACATGCTCTGTGCTTTGCCCTGGCATGGCCTGCTTTCTGATAGCTCTGCTGTCCAGGGATTAGGCTCAAAGCTCTGTTTACAGATGCACTCTTCTCAGCACAGACCTGTCCAAGACCAGTCCCATGCTAAGATTTACTGTTAGTTGGCTCTAAGAGCCAAATGTACTGCTGTTTCCTGCTATAGCGCCAAGGAACCTGGAAAATCTGGCCTGTGACAGGGGATGAAGTTTTCCAACGCTAACTTTAAGCAAAACCCTGGAGCTAGAGAAACATGCGGGAGCAGCAAAGCCTCTATGAGGCTCCCTGAGGACGACAGCTCTCTCAAGGCTCTTTTTCTTTTGATCACACTGGATTTTATATGACTTTGAGTCTATCCAAAAAGCTCTTTGGTTTAAATGGAAGCTGGGGTTTGATCTCGTCAAGAAAGTATGGGAATAGGCAGCTCATTTGCGCCAAGATCTGATCAAATCTTTACCATAAGGTATGTCAGATTTTGAGGCTATGACCGTCTCACCTGAGTGTCTGAATCTGTGTTTGCAATTGAGGCTGTTGGTCCGTGTTAGATAGTAGAGTGCTTACACTGATGTCTGTGGCTATGCATGTGTTGTTTTGATGCTATTAGAAAAAGACTTTGCCCAGAGTAGGGTCTGTCCTGCTTATCTTTTGAGCACTTGTGGAAGAATCTCCACACAATAGATGTCGTTTGTCAATCAATTTGAAGTCGTCTGTTAGGCAGAGGACACACATGCTGTATATGTAATGAGCACTGTACTAATAAAAAAGTAAGGTTGATTCACTTTTTAAAACCTTTTATTAAAAAAAAAAAAAGAAGTTTTGTAGGTATTTATGAAGTAGGAAGTGCATTCAGCATGTTAGGATACACATTTTGTATTTTGACGAGAAATGCTAAATGTAAACAGAAACAAGCTTGTCTATGAGAAAACCCCACAAGGTACCTTTTTAGTCAGTTTAAAGATTAAAGCAGCTTATTTTGTTTTCAAGTCAGTATACAGTAGACTTTTTCTTTCATATATGAGCAGGAACTGCTGAGGAACACACATACAGTATGTGTGTTCCTCAGTAAAGCCTGTAGGTGGCAAGGGAATAATCTGTTGAATGTTGTTTGTCCGTTGAAGACTTTCTGTTGGTGGGTTTTGCTTAACAACAGCATTTTGTTAAATCTGATTTATGATTTAAACACCAAATTTATGTGGGTTTTGCAGCAAATATAGCCTTGGTCCTATATATAGGTTGTTGTTTCCTTGATGATTTGCATATCATAAGCTTGTCAACTGATTATCAATCAGTAACATGGTTGACAAATATAAACCTTATTAACTGGAATCCCTAATCAAGACAAATTTAAAATGAAGCAAATGTATTTGCTCATAAATATTGTGATAGTGCATCGTTTCTGTGTTTTTTGGCCTTTGTGGGAATGTGTCTGTCTTGGCTGGTCACAGATTTAAAGCTGGGGTTTTAATATACATACTTGACCAAAGTTTATATTAGGTAATTTCATATGAAGTCCAAACATAGTCTTAAATGGTCCGTAGAGCAGTTTGTTCAGCTGTGTCTCCATGCTCTTATCACAGAGTGAGCTTGGCACCGAGGCAGAACCTCCCACGGATCATCCTCAAAGGAATCTTCCAAGGGGTTAAAGTGGTTCGTGGACCTGACTGGGATTGGGGCAACCAAGACGGTGAGTGGTGTGTGTGGGGGGACTGTTCTTAACCACTAACTTGGTGCTGCCAGCTCAGCAGGCCCCCTACCTTCTTAAAGCATGGAACTGTACCTCTTCAAAGCGTTTCACCATCCACAACCCATAATAACGTTCTAACCTCACGTCTCATTAACCCGCAAAATGTCGTGTTAGTATGTGTCTGTGTGCATTTATATTGCCAGTGACTCATCTGTCTGTTCCACAGATGTGCCTGTCCGTGAGTCTCTTTACAGAGTCCTTGTTCCGTAACATTTTTCTTCTTTGTTTTTTTCATTTTCCAGCCCTGTGTAGTGGCATAAACTGAAAAGCCCCTTCACTTAGAATATGGTTTCTGTTGCAAGTTATGAGAAAGTAGAGAATGAAGATGGTGTTTTTGTGGCTTACGTGATTGCAGTTTTACATTTTGTGACAAACACCGAGTCTACACTAATGCTGTTTTGAAAAATGTGCCCTCCTTCAGAAACAGACAGCCCACACTGGCTGATGTTTGAAATAGTTGGAATAATAATTGAAAGCAATCTTCCACATTAGTGGGATTAATTAAAGCCCTTGAATGTTTCCTTGAGGGAAAGATGAAATGTTAATACATCTTTATGTTTCCTGGTCTGGGGTCATTGTTGTCTCTGAGAATAGCAACGCTCCGTTTTCTGGACTAGAGCTTATGACTCAAAATGTCCTTTTGGTGTCTTTGAAATCAATGCCCTGGGGTTTGGTTAAGTCACTCATCAGGCTTAAATGGTGTATGCGGTGAGCACATACAGGAAGCTCTGAGCATGCTCAGAAACCCCCAGCCCACCATGTCATTTCACGGGTCACTGGTTAAGCTGGTGTGGTTAGGCAATGAGGCAGCTTGATGACTTTAATGGCTTAACAAGAGTTTATTTACATCATAAAATCTGGTGTCAGGATCTGAGACCATGTTGTGGAATATTTTATTGTTTAATGGTGATACTTATTTTTTACTGTGATGTTTCTGTGTTTGAATCAAGAAGGGGGAGCTGTGTTTTGCCAGGTGTTTAATTAATGGAGAAACCATTAAGGACTGAGCTGGCTCTAGAAAATGGAAGTGAATGACACTTGTCAGCTTATGTCTCTACAGGGAAAATGCTTCTCACACACCTCTGTGTCTGTCATCTCATTTGTCTCATGTGTACATTGTTCTTGTCAAATTTTACCATGGATGATTACATGTCTACTCTGATGTTCGCACATTTTTCTCCTCATCAAAACACACCAAACTCTTGTTCCTTTTATCTAACGACTTTTCTTTCTTTAGTGAGCTGATTTTTCTTTCATGCTTTTATCTCGCCCCTTCTCCCACACACTAATGCATTATTGTTTCTTACATATTTGTGTGTGTATTTATGTGTGTGTAGGCGGGGAGGGTAAGTTTGGGAAGGTAGTGGACATTCGCGGCTGGGATACAGAGTCTGGTCGCAGCGTGGCCAGTGTCACCTGGTCTAATGGCACCACCAATGTGTACCGAATGGGCCACAAGGGCAAAGTAGACCTCAAATATGTGTCTGACGGCCAAGGAGGCTTCTATTACAAAGACCATCTACCAAAGCTAGGTAAGACAAATAGATTCCTGTTTCAAAGTATGCTCTAAATCATTTATTTCTCAGTTGTTTTAGAGCTTAAAGCAGTATGTTTGACAGATATCGGCCTTTATAAAAATAATCTTTGGTGTATTATGTCACTACTTACTGATAAGTGAAGGTCAACCCTCCACCTCATCCTCAACCTATGAAACTAATTTGTGTGGTGTAGGAATTGGTCATCAAAAACATACTGGGTATAATTGTAATTTTTTATGGTATTTTTGCATGACATCTCTAAACATTACAGATGTAAATATGAATGTCTGTAGACAACAGACATGCTGACTTAAAGCCCAATCTGTTACTGGTGTTTGCTTGGAAAAACCCTCATAAGTCTCCAACGTAACACCTGTCCATCTAGGAGAGCACGCAGAGCTGCAGCGCCAGGAGAGTGCTGATGGCCACTCCTTCCAGCAGGGCGACAAGGTCAAATGTCTCTTGGAGGTGGACATCCTGCGACAGATGCAGGAGGGCCATGGAGGGTGGAACCCCAAAATGGCTGAGGTAATAAAGTCTTCCATTCTGCCAGAAAGACCAGTCACACAATTCCAGACATATTAAAGGAGCTATATACGATATTCAGACCATTAATATAGTAGCAAACACGTACTTGCTATGTAAAGATATAGTGGAGTAATGGTGTTCTGAGCAGAGAATGTTCTTTGTTGTGGTACATGGTCCAGCTGTGCATGCATGTTAGTGCTTGTCAGTCCAGTGTGTGCATTCCACTGGCTAGCTAATTGCTGGGTGGCGGCAGCCTGGAAGCATAGCCCTCACCCCCTGATTCCCCCCTGGTTACTGTGAGCTCTGTTATCACTGTTGCCGTTGTTAGCAAAAAAAATGTCAAAATGTCACACCTGTGCCACCCATGATCCCGCCCTACTGGTTGTCCAGTTTATACAGACGATTTCAGCTCTTTTACTACGTCCAGTGGTAGCTTAAAGGTGAGACATTATCACGATCGTACCGTATATACAGCATGGCGAGGCAGAATAATGGCATGAAATTCCCTCCCTGAAGAGGCAGTGTAAAAGGGGCTACTGTTAGCAGCTAGCCACTGGCTCAGCCACCTCCATGTTGAGAGCCATGTGCAAACAACCTCTGAATCACAGATTCACTCTGACTATCGTGTAGAGCTCCTTTAACAACAGACAGCTTTACATAACTCTTGTTGAGTTCCTGGAGAAGTACAAAGTTAACTTCAAATGTTTTTTTCCAACAAGTTACACTGATGTCATTGTACTTTGAACCTACTATGTAATCTTTATGTTTTAGACAAACATGGCCTTACAACCAAAACAAACATGTCTCTTGAGCCCAGCATACAGAATGTTTATGTAAGTGGCTCAGATGGACATTAGCGTGCAACAGAGTGAAAGGAAACAGAGCATCCAACTCTCAAACCACAGCTGCTAAAGGGAACATTAAGGTCACAGCATTGCAGAGGGAGAACCCTGGGTGACACAGCCTATTTGTGTTCTCAGTACATTTGCCGGATTGGGACTGTTCATAGAATCACTGACCGAGGAGATGTCAGAGTCCAGTACAGCAACAACATCCGCTGGACTTTCCATCCTGGGGCTCTCACCAAGGTACTGAGATACAGATACGTTTCTGGATGTTTCATCTGATTGTAAGATCTTTTGATAACAATTTGTCCATCTTTCTCCCACTAGGTGAACACATTTGGAGTTGGCGAGCTAGTAAGAGTATTGGAGGACATCGAGAGTGTGAAGAGACTGCAGGCCGGCCATGGAGAGTGGACAGACAGCATGGCTCCTGTATGCTTATTTAGCCTGATAATAGATGGTAGCCTGATAGTCCTAACTCTTCATGGTATTATAGGGTTAGTTATAAAGGCTGAATTGATGCCATACTGTGGCAGAGGTGTGGACTCGAGTCACAAGACTTGCTCCTGAGTCAGACTTGTGTCATCATTTTTTCAACTAAGGTCTTGATGACTTTTGAGTTGATTTGACATATTTAAAAAAGACTTGTTACTTGACTTTGACTTTCACACAAATGACTCATGACCTAATTTGGACTTCATCCCTTTGACTAAGAATGACTGTCCGATGATTTATTATTCTTTAATCTTTTTATTTACTGTTACCAAAAGGGAGAGACATCATTTAAAATGTCGTTAGATTTGTTGAATGGTGGATAATAACTTGTTTAGGACCTTCAGCAAAGTTTT
Organism: Epinephelus awoara; assembly: GCA_035609425.1. Taxonomy (NCBI): domain Eukaryota; kingdom Metazoa; phylum Chordata; class Actinopteri; order Perciformes; family Serranidae; genus Epinephelus; species Epinephelus awoara. The sequence goes on along the minus strand of CM069301.1, from coordinate 30,387,927 downwards.
CAAGTCTTGTCGTGAGACTTGCTAAACAATGACATTGTCTGACCTCTGTATTCAGGTTACCCCGTGTCTGTGTGCACAATGTTAACTGTGTTCCTACTAAAGTAAAGCCTTTATTTGGCAGACCTCCCTCTGAATTAAAAGTGACCTACTTCCTGAAAATTGGGCGTACATCAGGAAGCAATCGAGCATAGAGTCGCTTCCTTGAATTCGGCCTGCTTATTTACCTAAATTAAAGAGGCAAAAAATTAATTCTCTATAAAACATGAATAGTTCTGCTAATTATTTACTTATTTGTCCCTGTCAACCTTCTGCCTTGTTTTTTACTTGTCTAAAGCACTTTCTCCCTGACCTATACTACATCCACCTTACTTGCTCTTTCTTTCCTAGGTGCTTGGCCAGGCCGGGAAGGTGTTGAAAGTATACGCGGATGGTGACCTACGGGTGGCGTTTGGAGGACAGACGTGGACGTTCAACCCAGCATGCCTCTCTGCCCAGACCGTGGAGGTGGACGCCAACCTCATGACAGCCGAGAACCCCAACGAATCTGGAAGTAAGGCCTCTGCCGGGACGAGGGGACTGATCTCAAACACTCCAGCTCCAGCTTTACCTTCTGCATGCATTCATTCATCCTCCCCCTGCCCTCTTTCCAGCTCTGCTTCTGCCATGCCTGCTTTCACATCCAGGCTTTAACTGTGGCATTCATGTCCACAGTCACGCATGCTTTTTTTTTAGCAATATGTGTACAGGGTGTCATTTCTTGAAATGTTCTTCTCTGTAGCATGTCACGATCCTGCATGTTGACAGGGAGAAGCTTTGGCAGCACAGCGGACATTTGTCGTCATCAGTCTCTCAGTCATGACTGAATCTGTTCTGTGCATGTGTTCACCTCAGCGGATGGGGGCTTGTGTGACTTTGTGAATGTGTGTGGTCAGGTTGCACTGCATGAAGGGGCATTTTGACTCATTCGTGTGGTCTGCATTAACCTCAGCTTTGACAAACCCATTAACCTATTTGTTTGCTATTTTAGCTCTCTGGAAGGCCTTGCAACACCATTTCTAATCACACTGGACTCATTAAGCTGAACAAATCCCTTTTGTCTCTCTTGTCTGTCCCCTTTTCACTACCTTTTCCTTCTCCCTTCACCCCCTTCTCCATCCGCCTATGTCTCTGTTCAGGTACTGTCATCTCAGTGTTGGAGAAGCTGCTGTCTCAGTCCACAGAGCAGGACAATCCCAGCCGGCTGGTTATTGAGGCAGCACACGGCAGTGCCAACAAAGTGCGGGAGTTGGTGCAGAAGTACCCTGACAAGGTTAGTGCAGCACTCCTTCTCTTTGCTGCAGTCCACTGCCCGTTCCAAGAGCTCTTTCCACCACGACACCAAGACTGGGGGTGGGGGATTTAAGGGCCAGAGTGACTTAGTGAACCAGATAAGGCAAAGGACACATTATCCACAGTCTGTCCAATGAAGCTAATGACTCTGGGTTATCCAAATTTTCACACACCACATTAAAATCTCCCAAAACTATCCACTCTCTGCTATTGTGCTACAACACAGCACGGGGGCAGAGCATTTTTGTTCCCACTCCTCCTTGTAGTGAATATAGTACTGTATATGTAGCAAACATGGTTTAGGCAATATGTGGCTCTCTCATTAACACAAATGTGAATGGGATCTAACAAGGATAACTGTGTCTGCTAATAAATGATAAAAGTAATTCTCATAGTTTAATTTGCTTGTTTGATCAAGGTGGTCTAAGACCGATTTTCAAAATCAAAGGCAGAACAGCGAGAGAGTGACTTGTGACTGTCAATCGGCAAATGACCATTTGTTAATGAATTACCTGTCCCATGTTACGGTGAATTCATGAAGAAAACATGTGTGGCTCTACCGTGAAAGAAGAATCCAAAAACAGAGAAAATTGTTGATGAATGGAAGTCATAGGTGACCACATTTAACAACAGTAAAACTATATCAAAACATTTATTTACAAACACAACTCATACAGTATAATCCATGTCTCATTTATTCCAGTGGTATGCTCAGCACTTCCCAAACAGACTTCTCTTTATGACGGGGAACTGAACTGAAACTTATCTATGCTCTCTTCAGAGCCAGACTATTGACAGAAACAGTAAATTTGCCTTGCTGAACATGGCAGCTGCTGGTCTACCACTGCTTAGATCAGGGAGGTTTTTTGTGTTAATGTGTGACTGTGGTTTAAAGGGTAAGTTTGGATTCACCAAAGTCACGTAATAACACAAACAGACCAAGCTGCTACATGAAGACGTAAAAATGATTAATAATTTTTGTATGTCGCTCCTGTAAAAGAGATTTTTGTCTCAGTGAGGCACAATAAAATCAAGTTGATGTCCTAACAGATAGAGATTTGTCATTTTATTGAATTTAAACAGATTATACAAGTGCAGGTGCATATGATTTTGTAATGTAGTATGGTCAATTTTCTGTAAATTTTAAGGAGAGGATAAACAAAGTAACATATTTGTTTTTGCACATTATAATGAAATAAATACCTATTAAGGTGTTTTATCACATTGATCAGAAAAATGCCAATCCAATGCAGCCATAAAACAGTCCTGGTAAGTGATTTCCAATCTCAGCCCATCAGCTATCAGACGATGATAGGCATCAAGGGGCAGCGGCCAATACTTGAAGAGATTCAGTATAGCCGGGCCAAGACTTCCTCTTCTGTGCGCTGGTCATATCAGATAATCTCTATAAACAAACATCTGCTTATGAATGTAGATAAATTAGTAAAAAGCTAATGAAAAGGTTCATTGTTTTTTTCAGACGATAGCCGATGGGTTCCACGATTGCAATCTGGCAAACGCATTACGCTTCCATTGCTCTCCACACGGGCTGTTTACCTGTCACTCAAACGTGATTGGTCACTACTGCTCAGACTGCAGACAAACCACAAACACAAGACCAGAACGCTTCTGATACCAAAACCTTGTCCCCATGCCTGTTGATTCTACATACATGTGAAGATATCTGTGTGTGGAGATTAATTCATTTCCAACTCACAGTGGCCTAAAACAACCAGAGATATTAAAGAATTTATGCCTCAGGTAGAAATAGTAAAATCTCTATAGATTACTAAATACTGTATTTTGTTTTACAGTGTATATCCTCATATTAACTATAGTCATTAGTCCAAAGTTGACTATTGTTTTTCACTGATAACCTTTGCTAAGCTCTGGTCTGACAGACTTAAAAACACAAGTTTTTAAATGAAAATGGAAAAGCTAAAGACTGTAGTGAACACCACCATTTTTTTTGCATAACCAGGTTAGTTGATCCAGATTTAGCAAGACCATAGGTGTGCATTTGCAGTTTAAACTTAATGCTAATTAAACTAAAATGAAATAAAATTTACTCAACAAATTGACCTAATGTGAGTTTACATTGTAATGCAACACATACTATAATTGACTTTACATATGACTTACGCGTATATATTTTACAATGTTTAGTATTATCTGAGATGTACTTGTTTTTTAAATTATTGAGAAAAGTAATAACTTGAACAATTACCTCAAAGTAAATTATATGTGCGCTTGTTTTGCTTTGTTCTCGGCTACATTTCTACTTGGTGATGACTACACTGCTTATTAGGATTATGTATCAAGTGTGTGACGAACATGGTTGTTATTCATGCTCAGATTATTTCCAGTCAGTCTTTGTTCAGCTCTCTTAGTGTCCAGGCCACCATCGCCTCTAATGAATCTTCAACCACCTTTGTGTTTTCGGCAGGTGGATATAAAGAACCAGGGCAAGACTGCACTGCAGGTCGCTGCTCACCAAGGCCACATGGAGGTGGTGAAGGCCTTGCTGCAGGCCAACAGCTCCATCGAGGTCAAGGATGAAGACGGAGACACGGCATTGCACTATACTGCCTTCGGGTAAGAGGGACGCGCACACAGTTTTTCTGCACGCATTTAAGTGTATAAAAGTGTCAAGTTATCTCACACACACACACACACACACACACACACACACACACACACACACACACACACACGGAGCTTGGGTTCATGACAAAATGCAACTCTGCTTCCTAAGGCTGACAGATGTACAGTAGAGCTCTTGCCTGTCTCCTTCCTTGTTTCCTTGTAATGTGATAATCCATTCGCAGAAGCGACAGCATTAAAGTGTTGCCTAATCAGCCAGCTCTATCTTCTCCTCTCTCCACAGTAACACGTACTCAGGAAGTTAGCATTTAACAAAATCTCCTCAGGAATTTCTACTTGTGGAAAATAACTTTGTTGGCTTGCAGCAGTGGTACATCAGGCAAACAAAATGGCAGGGTTTAAAAAGGATGACAGTGGTGTAATTTAGCATGCAACCCTTGAGCTTTGTGTATCTCCCTCTGGGTTTTCAGAACAAGCATTCCAGAAGAGATTTAGTTGGAATTGGAGTTGGAAAATCTTAATTGAAAGCACTGTTGTTGAGTCACTCGATGGAAATAGATGGTGATGAGGATTAATGTGTGTATTTGTCTTTTTCTGTCTATGGTTTCTTTCGGTTTAGTAACCAGGCAGAGATCACACGGCTGCTGTTGAGCAAGGGGGCAAATGTCAACCTCCTGAACAACTCCATGTGCACGGCGCTTCACATTGCTGTCAACAAGGGCTTCACCGACGTGGTGCGAGTGCTGACAGAACATTCGGCTGACGTCAATCTCCAGGTAAGAGGGCCAAGGTTGCCCAATACCTCAGATTGGCCTTTGATTAAAATGTGTGGCCCTACAAACCCCAGTAACGATTTTGTGTGTTTAATTTCTTTATCATTTTTCTCATGTTTTTCCACTCCTTATTTAACTACCTAAACTGACACTAATTGATTTTGTGGCATGAAAAAGCAAGTGAAAACAGTGCTGGTGTAGTTTTAGTTTTATTGAACACCTTTGGTTTTGTAGACATAGAATGATAAGCCGGTTGCTCACATTTTTGTCCTGTGTGATAAGAGAGTGCAGTTCTTTTGAGAAAGGAGTGGCACAGTCCCTCCAATTCATCGTTTGGCCTTAATTTTGAAAATCATGAATTAATGTACTTGACTTAAAGAAAATCTCTGCTAAATGTAACCATGCTTCAGGGATTCAGTCATATTCCTATTATGTCCCAGATATGTGTATTTTAAAAACATTTTTAAGTAAATGGCGCCTATAAATAGGGATGCACAATAATATCAGCATGTCATCGGTATCAGCAGATAAAGGCATTAAAATGAAATATGGCATTGGCCCAAAATAACATTTCTGCGAGTATAAGCAAATAAGATGGCACTTTAATTATGCGACTTTTGTCTCAGGGAGCGCATCATCCAAGCCTGTTGAAGTAGGATGAATTCACAGTTTTGTTTGAAAATGTTACATGAAAATAAATACGGCATGTCTCACTTGTAATCTAAGTTGATGTAGTTTTCTTATTTTGCCCAGTGAATGTATACATTTAGAAAAGGATGTTAAGAGTAGGAATTATCACATGTTAATTCCACTACAGGAGAGACTTGATGTTCTTTGCAATTAGTGCATGTATCGGCACTGGCAATCAGCCAAAATGAGTTGGAAATCATTGGGATACTGGCCAAAAACCCAGTGTCGTGCACCCCTACCTGCCAACCCTTATCATGCCCCTCTCTGGCTCAATCACTGGTCAGCAGCTCATGACTCAGCGAGCAGCCATCACTGGCCAGTGGTCGAGCACTGAGCAAGCATCTGGGTTGCTCAGTAAGTGAGCTTCTCTGGCAGTGTCAGTTATTTGCTGAACACATGTCACGTCTCACACATTGCCCTTCCAAGCAGTTGTAAACACACAAATACAAACATTTATGGTGTTTGACTGTGACCCTGCTGCACGTCAGCCCTCGGCCATATTAAGGCAATTTAGTGTCTCTTTTAAAGCATTTTCCACACTGTGTAACATGCCTGCAGCCAGGCCCCATATTCACTAACAGCATTTTTTTTGTGCTTGAGTAGTATGGCTACTCAGCTAAAAACATGAAGAATCTCCCCTTTTTTTTCGTGGTGACATACAATCAGAATGAACTGCAGCATCCATCACACTACTAATGGAGACACACAATCTGTATATGTAGTGTAGATTTCAGCATTAAAACAAATCTAGCAAACCAAATCATGTCATGGTTGCAGACAGGATATTTCCTCTACGAAGACTGACTCGCCATTCTAACAAATTTTTACAGTTTTGCTGTCGTGTCTCAACACGCCTCAAAAAGAGGCCCAAAAACCTGAAGTTCGAGTTGAGTTCTAATATGTGCAACTGCCTCACTCACTGTGCCACTTTAAAAACAATCTTCCTCTCCCACGCAGGATTCATACGGGGACACACCACTCCATGACGCTATTGCTAAAGATTTCCGCAATATCATCGAGATCCTGGTCTTGGTGCCCAACATTGACTTCACACAGCAGAACCACAGAGGCTTGAACCTGCTGCACCACGCTGCCCTCAAAGGAAACAAACTGTGAGTTTAATTCATATCCACACTTTCTGCAAGTACATTTTCAAAGCTTGGTCGTGACCCAGGCGCCACATGTTATAAGAAGTGACATCAGAAGTTGGGTGTTTACCCAGACAAATAACTGTGTGTGTGTCTGAGATGTGAAAAAAATCCAGTCCATGTACAGAGTGTGATCTGTGGTGTTTTCAGGCTGCTCAGTTATTATCTGTGTCTTGATAGTCTGAATGCACATACCTGATGTGAGCCTTCGAAATGATGATTGTGTGTGTGGGAATATCTGCTGTGTGTTCAAATGAGGACTCAAAGGTCAACTCTCACACACACTATCCATTACAGATAGAGAGCTCATCTCCCACACAGCTGCTGCTGCTGCTGTCAGCAGGATGGAAGTCAGTATCAGGCAAAAATGCAACATTTATTTTTTGCACCCAGTTTCTCTACACAGTGACTTGACTTTTCCCAAACTGCATTTAGTGCAGTCATTTTTTAGCAGTGCAGAACCAGGGATTCATGATTGGACAAAATGTTACAAAATCCAAACAAACCGTGAACAGTGTACCACGTCATTTTTTCCCAGGAAAGACCTACTCATCAGAGCCGTCATGAAAGCTTTCGTAACTTGGCTAAAGGCTGTATCACAGCGCTAAATGAGAAGGAAAACGTCAGATTTATTCCTCCCAAAATTGCTTCATGTATTGTATTCCTCACTGGAATTGAGTCCCCCCAGTGACACCAACAGAGAGCTGGTTAAAGATCAGCTCAAACATTTTACTCTACACTGAGGTGCTTGAGGCCAAACACCAAGGCTGCCTCGCTGACACCTGTCACAAAGGCTCCATTGTCTTCAGTTCGTGTTGGTTTTAGGCTGGTTGACACTGGAGGTGCTTAATCACAAGCTGAGCCTTGACACCGCACTGATCGGGCAGGTAGAAACGCAACACATAACTGAATGTTCTCACAATGATAAGGTTTCAGCGCTCAAACACAGCTCTTCTGTCTGGCTCTTTTTTGGTGTGCCAGTGTCCTCCTCTGTCCATGTTGCATCACATCAGCTCCCACACACCCAGAATAGCCTGGAAATCTAGAGAGAACAAACCAAAAGTGAATAGTTTCTTTTTTTTTTTTAAGAAAATACCACAGCTTTCAGCAGTACTCTGAATATATTTTAACGAGAAACTATTATGCTTTTCCGTATTTTGTGTCTTACATGTAGTGTTTCAATAAGAATGTTCATATTAAATGTGGCTAACCTCAGGCTTCCTATCACTGTGGTTACAGTATGATGTCATAGTGTGCCAGATTTTTGTATATGGTCTCGGCCTGGGACGATCAGCGATCAAATCGTATATTGGCGATTGGAGGGTTGCCAGGCGATTTGCTGGATACCAAGGCAATTTGGGGGGGGGGGGACGACAAACAAACAAACAAACAAACAAAAAATGGCGCTCTACCGTGCATTAAGAGATGTTTTTTGAGGAAATACATGACTGTCAGAGAAGCCCCGTTTACAAACAGACTTACAATCCATCTCCTCTCCTCTCCTCTCTCTCTCTTCTCAGTGGAGGGTGCCCTGTCAGCCCTGCGCTGACAGTGACAGGGCGCATCTCTTTGATCCGAAGTGACACAGCCTGTTTGCTCATGCTTCGCGGCCGTTCAATAGAGTAATTGCAAATACATATTGTTTTAATGTGTAACTATTGAAATGTTCACAAGGGCTTTCATAAATTCCTACAATGTTGCGGCACTGACACCTTTGCAGGTTAAAAGTTAATGACAGCTACTTGAAGTGAGGAGGAGCCGCTGCGCTGACAAGCCGGAGATGCTCACTTTTGCATGTGATGCAAAATATTAAAATAACGTGGTAGTGATCGATGTAAGACACGCGCCAAGGCTGTAACCCCCCATGTGCCAAGGACATAACTGTCCCCCCGCCCCCACTTGGTGATTTAATCGTGTATTGGCAATCTAGAGCAGTGACAATCCACAATATGAAATACACTGCTAAATGTAGCTACATGCTGACGTCAGGGAAACATGTTGTCTTGGTTGCAGATATTGTAAATTTCTCCTCCTATGTCAGATCCTATTCCTGCTTTAACATGTCTGGTTGTGATCTGGTTGAGTTTTTATTGGTGATATTTAATGTGAGAATGTGTGGCTATTCTGTGTTACAGTCATTCCTCGGCTGCAGGTACACTGCTAATGTACATGTAGCTACATGGTAACATCAGGGAAACGTTTAATCTTGGCTGCCCATGTTTTTAATTTCTCCCTGATTTCGGATCATATTCCTGCTTGAACATGTCAGATTATGTTTAGAAGCTTTTGGTGATTTTATTTATGGTAAAAAGTGCCACTGTTCTCTATTAAAGTCACTCCCTGCCCATAGTAACAGTGCAAAGATGCCGGGATATGGAAGACCTGCGAACATTGACCAATCAGAGCAGTTTGGGCTTTTTTGGTGGAGCAGTCCCAGCACTCACAGTATAAGTAAAATTCATTGTAAGTGTTTTTGAAATTTGAAGTATGTAACGGTTCTGTAGGTAACCTTAAATTTAAGTATGAACCTGAAAATGAGCATAATAGGTCTTCTTTAAAACGTTATTGATGGGGCGTCGGTGCCGTAGTGGATAGAGGAGGCGCCCCATGTACAAGGCTGTTGCTGCAGTGGCCCGGGTTCAAGTCCAGCCTGTGGCCCTTTGCTGCATGTCATCCCCTCTCTCTCTCTCCCACTTTCACACTTGGCTGTCCTGTCCAATAAAGGCAAAATGCCCCAAAAAAAATCTCTATTTTCAGCAGTACAATAGATTCATTACAGTAAAATGCTTTGACCCTCACTGCAACAGGTGATTTTTTTCACATTATAATATAACAATTTATATTTATTCAGGTAAAAATCTGAACTAGGTTGTTTTCAGTGCATTTAAGGGCTTTAAACACATCAGGTTAAGGAAGATCACTTTGCTAAGATCAAGAAAATGTAATTTTTCCCACCTGAATATGATAGCAAGTCTCTTCACAGGTCTGAGTGACTACTTAGAGTTGATATTTTTCACAGCGCTCCAAGTCTGCCTGACCACAGTGAGGCTCCTGCTTCTTTGCTCCAGGGCTTTTACAACCTCATATGAACTTTCCTTCCAAAATTATAACAAAACCATGTAATGGAAAATTGTCCCTGGCTCTTTTTAAAGAGGTGCCATGCAGGAAAGGAAGCAGGAATGAATAACACCAGCATCACCATAAATTTCTTCCTCAAAGTGATACCACTTCATTCAAGGTTTCAATTAGAGATTTTTTTTAAAGTGTATTTTGTGTAATTTGATGGATAATATCTTTGAAATGTATATTCCAAAGAGTGGGAGCCCTGTTATTTTCATTAGTAAAGATTTTTGGGCAGTGAGTAGATCACCATAGCTTGGTCCTCTCTCCACAATCTACTTATGCCAATATGTCAAGTACTAATCCAGTGAAAAATTACCATAAGTCAATCCGTTTTTCTCGTCAGAGGGAAGCTTTGTGCCAAATTCTGGCCTCCATACTTCACCTACCAGTGACCCACATTTGTTCATCACTCCAACAACCAACCCTCTCATAGCTCATACTGTACACACCTTGAAAGAATATATAACAACAACAAAAAACAAATCTAATCTTAGTCAGGACAGCCTGTACATGAGCGCAGTATGTGGACAAACTGAGAAGGGGGGAAAAAAAAGAGTCGGCAAGCAATAACTGCAAGCGAGAGAGGAAAAAGGAACGGGAGCGGAGGCCGCAGTAGACAGTCATTTAATGAATGTCCGATCTGTTCTGGCAAGTGTCATATGTGCAGTGCTGGGAGTTTAGGCTGCACTCTCTGGCATTCATTTAGCTTGACATCAGCCGCTGCGCCAAAAGTAGAGACACAGGATTTACAGTGCTCAGGATTGTTGTGGTTCACCAGTTCATTCATATATCACCTGCAGGCCTACAGTACAGGTGCTGTGTGTTTGTCATGTGTTCTGTCTTTGTTCTGACTTAAATGTGAATTGTAATATACAGTTAAAATGTGCAGATGGCAGATTGAGGCCAAACACATCTCATCACAGTTTATGTCATATTTAATGTTTTAAGTTTTTTTTGCACAACCACCAAAGTACAATTTGTACCTCTGCCCCCAAGTAAATCAGTTGATAAATGTAGTTTTTCTTTTTGATGCAACAGTGTTTGGAGTTCCCTTTGAGCAGCTGTGGCCCTCTGTTGTTTTTTCGTGACAGAAAGATGAGAACGTTTTGTTTATTATTGTATTTATTTATTGTGAGGAAATGGAAAAAGAGGGCTAGAGGCCAAGTTCACAAACAGTCCTGGGAAAGAAAAGACACAAGGCAGGCAGCCAGATTTCTTCAGGAGTTTTCAGTTTGACAGAAGAAGCAAATGGATGTACAGTGTGTTTAGTGTGTTAACTGTATTTACTTGAAAAGAGAGAATATTTGCTGGGATTTCTCCCTCTTCCCTGTAATCTCGCCTCCTTGTAGCTCTTTTGATTGCTCATCACTTTCACCAGATCTCTTTTCGTCCCCAACAGTTTGTTCAGTTTGTCCTATTTACTCCTGTCTTTTTGGAGTTATTGCGCCTTTTGTCTGACACACACCAGACAGATTTCACAGCACACTCACGCTTATAGCTAATTATACATGAAATCAAAATCCTCTCTTTTTTCTCTTCGTCACTCCCAGCGTCAAAGAATTAGTGGTACATTTCTTCTGCTTTGATAAAGAAGCAAGTCACAAACAAGCATGATGCAAGCTCCCAAAAATAACCAAATGATGACTTCAGTCTCCAGAAAGTCATCTCCAGCGTGGCCGAGATGCCCTCTGGCTGTTGTGTACGGAGGCATGTTTGTACAAAAACTGCCCCGAAACGTCAGCCCAAGTCTGAATATTCATGAACACACAGAAGTAACGATTATGGAAATGGTGCAGAGAAATGAGAGAGCAAAGGTGATGCGATAGACATGGCGTCTCTCCTTCAAATCTGTGAGGGTGAGCTCTTTAGATAACCAAGGTGCTCTGGAGACGACGCCAAAGCAAGAATGATATTTCCCTCAATACCTTTACGGCCCCCAACACTCACGCACACACACACACACACACACAGGGCTGCATTGCAGGTACAAATGACCTCCACCACAATGTCTCCCCAACTGCTTCCATCCTTAGTAATACACCCAGAGGAGATCCCAACCATACGTGACTGTACATGTAACAAAGCAGCCTGTGCTCTCAGCAGTCAGGCCCTCCAGTAATGCATTTGAAATGTATCAGCAGTCTGCTGCTAATGAGCCCGTAAATGTTGTAATTGGTTAGTTACCATAATTAAAGCTACATTAAAACTGCTAATTTTTAAACTGGTGCAAAAATGATTGCATTTCTCATGTTCCCTGCACACCAATGGAAGCATTATACAGTGTAACACAGAAAGGGTAATGCTATCTAGGTGCATTATTGAAGAGAGTTGGTGCGTTGATGAGCAGAGTTTGTTTCAGTGCATCTGTCAGTCAGTCTAACACTTAGTCGTAAAATTTACAAGGTTGTAAAATGAATAAAATCAAACTTCGGAAAGAATTCTTTACGTCATGAATTAACTCTGTTTTGATTGTGCTTTTGTTTTGTTAGTTAGGGCCAATTGTTAATTTTTAAAAACTGTTTAATTAGAGATTTTTGTGATACTTTTTTTCTTCAAACTTGAAATAAAATGTACATGGTACATTGTCAGGAGGATAGGAGGATAGTTACAGATTGGTGCAGTGGAGGTGCAAGGTGAAGAGCCTTTTTAAAATAATATGACATAATGAAGTAATCATAATTCTCATATGACAGAGAAATTATTTTTAAATGCAGTTTTCACATCTGTCATCTGTGGTTCAGCTGTAAAGCTTGCTAACATCTGAATAAGTACAGGGTGTCTGCAGGTCCTGAAAATGTCTTAAATTCGCTTGTATAAATATAAGGCCTTGAAGGTCATCAAATAGTCTTAAACCTGAATTTGTGAGGTCTTAATTGCCATCAACATTTTATCTAACTTCAGTTATCCATCTATTGATGTACTTTTGTCAAAATGAGTCAAGCTATACTGCATGAAAGTTCACATTTCTGATGTTACAAATCTTTAAACCTTCCTCTGAACCTTATACGTCATTTAACACCTGCACTTATTGGCAAAATGTAGACAAAGCTAGCTCACTCTAACAAACATAGTCCTACATATAAAACCTACCTCTGTACGGGACTACATATATACTACTTACCTTTATATCTACCTGCAGTGTTTGAATAAGAAAAATATGGGTTGTCAAAAAAATCGGTCTTAAATAATTGGGTTAAATATTATCTTGAAAATGTCTTAAAAAGCATTAAAAATGTAAGTGTCTGATACCAATAGACACCCTGTACACACTCTGGATGTTTGTCCCTATGGTATATATTGCACTGACAGTGTTTTGCTTTATAGTCAAATCAAATCAAACCACGTTTATTTATATAGCACCTTCTCATACAAGTAAATGTAACTCAAAGTGCTTTACAGGTTCACAGTTTCGGTCAGGCAAATGCCGTTCGAAGTGCAAAGGAGCAGGTTAAAGTGCTACACCCTTTAAAACCCTATAGTAATTGGCTTGATTGGTGATGAAGTAGCTTGGGTTGTATTATTGTATACATCATTAGTTTTACATTATATTGATGCTCTGCTGGACGTCAGCATGCTGGTTACTGAGCAATGTTTTTACATCCTCAAGTTTTTTTCATTACTAATAAGAGGTAATGAGGAGCTGTCTGTCTGTTGAGAGATGCCGGAAGCCGGAAGCAATAAGCATCCTTCATGTGCTGCCCATCAGTCTGCTTCATTCTGATATTATGATTGATCTTAAAAAACCAACATCATCCTCATCTATCAACATCAGCTTTTCCCAATAGTAAAATCCAGCGGCGCTAACATTAAAATGAGCCTAACATCCATAGAAAGGTTGGGTCACATCGCACCCAAGCCTCCATGGTGGCATGCCAGCTTCCTGGGTGCTCGCTAAGGTTGTCGGCTTCAATTTCACACGTCATAAAGCAGGCTCAGCCACAGAGCAGAGGACATCTCAACAGTGCAGCCCGGCCTCACACTGCAGCATCAGCCCACTTCGTGAATCACAAAAAAAAAAAAGTTGTAATTGTCTCACTTCACTGAATGTGGTGTCATCCTTCAAATAACGTCTCCTTTGTTAAACCTCACATTAAAGATAACATGCCGAAATCTGACAAAACTGGGTGGATAGTTAAAGTTTTTGACCTTGAAAGATTTGAGCATTTAGTGTTTAGCTGTGTCAAGCTGTGAGGTGGTGATTGTGATATTCTGTCTGTATTATAGCTCACTGGTTTCATACTGAATGTGAAGAATGTAAGCTACAAGGATGACAGTGATCTACTGTTATTTACGTGTAACACTTTGGGTAGTGGAGTATCACAGAAAGGGTCAGTTGGCTGTGTTTAGTGAGAACTGGCTGCCTGTTGTGCTTCAGTGTTTTCTCGTTAGATCAGCTTGTTAACAGTTGTACAGCAGCTGCGTCTCCGTCCAAGCTCATGTCAAGAACACTGAGCTTCATATTCTGAGAGGTGTACACAGGCTGCAGTCGTGGTGTTGTAGATGCGCTGTCACTGTGTGTGATCAGGTTCATGCATTTAATACTGTGTTTCAAATCTGGATATGGGTATTAAAGTGATTTCTAATCATATTAAACCAGAGAATATTAATATTCATGTTCGACAAGCAGTATCAGCGTCCTTTTTAATAGTACTAGGTGCTTTCTGGTAACATCAACATTTAGCGGCCTGCTTTTTTTTGTTTTTTTTTAAGTAAGACAGTACAGTAAAAAGCACTGGGGCAACTATTACAGATATAACTGTTCTTAATTGAAGTCATGAGTCTTGAGGAGTGTTGTGCGCTCTGGCTAATTGAGTGAATTGTGTTGTTTGTTCTGGCGGCAGGGCCACAGAGAAGATCCTGGCCAGAGCGCGGCAGCTGGTGGACGTTAAGAAGGAGGACGGCTTCTCTGCGCTGCATCTGGCCTCCCTCAATAACCACCGGGATGTCGCCGAGATCCTCATCAAGGAGGTGAGCTGGAGACAAGAGAATCAGAAAACTGTTTTGATACACTTCACTGTTGCTTTTTAATTTTTAGTAATTTAATATGTTTTTTTTTTTTTTTTTTATTTAATTCGAAATTACAAGGGTTTTTTTCTTCCCGTTATCCTCCTCCACAGGGACGCTGCGACATCAACATCCGCAACAACCGGAACCAGACGCCGCTGCAGCTGGCAGTGACGCAGGGCCACACCGACCTGGTGCAGCTACTTGTGTCCGAGGGTGCAGATGTCAACATGGAGGACGAGGACGGCAATACGGCCATGCACGTTGCCCTCCTCCGCCCGCAGCTGGCTAAAGTTATGCTCAGCCCCGCCGTGGGAACCAGCAGCAGTGAAGAGAGCAGCGAGGGGTGCTCTTCCACATCGCTCTACTGCAGGGTGAGAACCAACAGGGGAGGTGGCATGTTGTTGACTTGTTCCTTAAACACGTCCATTTAAAAAGCTTGAACTGGCAGTTTTTCATCAAAGTCGTGATAATATATGTCCACATTAAAAAAGTAAGCTTTAGTATCTTACATTACTCACAATGGGAAGGGGTTTTAATCTAACTACAGCTAATGAGTGATGCATTACCACTGAATTGTGGCTATGTTGGGGCTGAATAAGCTGAAAATAGACAGCACAACTTTCAAAAGATGAGAAATGACATCTAAATACTTGAGACTGCTGCGCGTGTATATTTAAGACTAAAAAGATGGTTACCAAAGACGATCCACAACAAATAAATGACCAAAGGAAGAGCACATGAAACATTCAAAGAGGAGTAAATATAGCCTGAATGAAGGGTAAATAGACATTAAAAGGAAGGTAGATTAGGACTGAAGGTGGGAAAAAAGGATTAAGAAAGTAAAAAGAGACTCATAGCGAAGTAAATAAAGACTTAAAGGATATTGAAGCAAGGAGGGATTGGTAAACAAAAACAGATGGAACATAAAGGTACTTGTTTATAGTGGGAGTGGTTGATTTAGGATAAAGGAGTTAGTTGGCTTTACGGGGTAAATGAGGGGATGAATGGGTAAGAGGCGGGAAAAGAAGTCAGGCTGGATTACTTTGAGGAGAGGGTTAACTGAGGAGAAAGGATGTTGCTTTATTGTGTAAACATGGCAGGAGAGAGGGGTTAACTAAGGAGAAAGTTGTCAGATAGGAGTGCACTAAAGTGGTACCATGTGAAAATGAATGTGGGTGTTACAGCTTTGTTTTCTGGAGGAAAATATAAAAAATTGAAAAGAGAATTGCACATCTTAAAAAGCACATGGATTTAAGATATTAAGTCTCCACATTTAGGATTTATTTTCTCAGAAATAAAGATGACCTCGTCTTCGACTTTAATCTCATATTGTGGCTTTAAGAGCAAGTACTGGCAAGAGACCGAGAACGATGGTGTAATGAAGGGAAAGAACAAGTGCTGAAAGGTTGAGAAGTGAAGAGGGCCCACTTAGTGGAGCAATTTAGATTTGGCGCAGACGGGGCTTTAGTTAAGATGTCCATGATAAATTTAAGAGTACGGTGTAAACACGCCATGTCATTACTTCCCTAGAGGATGTCTTGAACTTGGATAGGACCATGCTCTGTTAGTTGGAGGAGTCTAAGAGAAGTCATGTGGTGTTATTCATCAACAGAGGCATACAAATCTGAATCCTCAGGCCTCCCTCTATTACATCTAACCTTAATGTGACACTTTGACATTTTGAGTTGTGGTCTGTTTTTCTCTCTTATGTCATTTTGTGTAGCACTGTAGTCAACAACACAGTCAACAACCAGCCAAGACAACACCATTATTCAATATGGCAGGCAAAGGAAAATGCTACTGCTAGCACAAATAGTTATTTGAATGAGCTCAACAAGCCCTTGACTAAACCTTAAGGACACATGTGACTATTCGAGTTTAGTAACAGTACACCAGCATTAATTGATTTTTTTTTTGGCCACTTTGGGTGAGCACAGCAAGCTGTAAACACAGCACTAACACATTATCACCTTATAAAATATTTATGTAAATGTGTTAGCATCAGGACACCAGAGGAGCATTATAGCAACATTCATTTGAGTTGTGCGTCAGCTGACCTGGCTAAGTCCAATAATTATCCTCATTTTAGCTCAGTTTTTCATCTCCACCAACTCCTGAGGGAAATATCTGGTTCTATAGCTGATAAGTGCTCCACTATGTTCACCAGCTAGCCACTAACTGTGTCTGTCTGCTGTTTGGTGCTGAACAGGTAGCAGACAGTTGATGTATTTATGCTCTTTCACAGTAAAGGTATGGGTCATAAACTCAAAACAGTGAGCTGAAAGTTGCTAAAATGCTCTGTAGAGCTGAGGGTAAAGGTAGCATTAGGTTATAATTCTCTGTTGATTATGAGTGACATTTCTCATATTATCTATAGTAATTTAATGTTAAGATGTTATTTTAAACATTGGTGTCGACATTAGCCCAGAATGTCACCAAAAACGTTAGAGCAGCTTTAAACACCTGCATTGTAACATTATAACTGTGTCCACCTGATAAAGATCAGAATTACAATGTCACAGCATCTCTTTTAATCTTCCTTGTGCTTTTCAGAGAGCCGTTTACTCACAAGAACTAGTTTTAATCTTCCATGTTAAGAGACCTTGACTTTGGGCTTTGTGCAGCACTTTTTACATGACTGTTAAATCAGTTGGTGTTGATATCATTGCGCCAATGAAGAACGTCCTTTCCGGTCTACATGACCGCAAACACTGCAGCTCCACTCAACATCCTGGGCACCTGCCAAGCCAGCACACACACACACAGATTCACACACACCCCATGAAGGTGGCTAGACTTGAGTGCTCAGGGCTGTTTTGGCCACTGTCAGCAAATGAGTAATTTGGGGAGTTCTTCAGTGCTGATTAGATTTGGGTTTATGTTTCAGCCTTTGCAGGTTTTACTTCATTTCTCTCTTTTTTTTTAGCTCACTATCAGCTGTGTCCTTGACTAAGTTTTCACAACTTCAGCCATTTCTACAGTTCTTAGTGCTCGTGCGAGTGTGTTTGTAGATTAGGGACTGCCTCGAAATCATGTTAATTTTAACTGCAACTTCTCTCTCCCTCTCTTCCAATCATGGTGTGTATCCACAGCTGAGCACTTCAGGTCTTCTGGGGAATACCGAGCTGAGTCTTGGTGCAGCTATCGCTTGTTTTCTAGCGCAGGAAGGGGCTGACATCAACTACGCCAACCACAAGGGAAAGAGTCCCCTGGACCTGGTGGCAGACAGCACCATGATGCAGCTCATCAAGGGCTTCTCTGAGAAACACAGGTAGGTGTCTATAAAAACCCTGCTAACATTCATAATGCTTTTGGTAATATTATTAACCAAAGAGTAGATTTTTTAGGCCATGTTGTGTTTCAAACTGCCTTTTTAAATGCAAATGAATTCTGAATTTTAGGATGGGCAAAAATCAGCTGCTACAGAAAATGTGTTTTTGTGTGGGAATCACTTGAGAGACGAATGAAATGCACTCGGTTTTGTGCGTTGTTAAAGCCATGTGTTGTCTGTCAGGTTGCAACGTCTGCAGGCCATCACATGTGGACAGGGCCTGAGCAGTGCCAGCCTGAGGCGGGTCCACACTACGCCCAACACCATGACCAACCTGGTTCTTCCCACACCGCCGGGTCCCAGTGAATGCCTCATCTGCTCCGAGCTGGCTCTGCTGGTACTCTTCTGCCCCTGCCAGCACAGCGTGGCCTGTGAAGGTGGGTGGAGACCTGAGTTAGTGGAAGACTATGTGATGGCCAAAAAAGGGGCTTTATTATTTTTTTAAAAATATCTTAACGTTTCTGTACCGTTTGCTTCACTTTCTGTCTCGGATGTTAAATAACCCAGACATTTTTCTTGATACTGTAGGTGCACTTTTTCTTGTATTCTCTTTGTATGTCTTCTGTATCTCCATGCTGATCTGGTTCTTGTCTTAACAGAGTGTGCCCATCGAATGAAGAAATGCATCAAATGCCAAGTCACAATCACCAAGAAAATTAGACAAGGTAAGAAGAATCCTATTATTGTTGTTATTGGGGGTGTGTCAATAGGAAAAGGATGGCATGGAACATTTTTAGACAAATAATTAGGTCCTTTATATATATATATATATATATATATATATATATATATATATATACATATACATATATATATATATATATATATATATATATATATATATATATATACATATACATATATATATATATACACATATACTCATGTTTGGGACAAGCATATCCCTTATAATAGTGGCAGCTTCTATTTCTGGGTTTTTCAGTTTGTTTTTTCAGACAGCAAACTTTTTGATGTTGTAGTTTATTATCTACATGTACTGTATGTTTCTTTTTTTTTTTTTCTTTCTTTTTTTTTAAAAAAACAGTGTTAAACTTAGTTTTTGGAGTTGTGACTGATAGTTGCCGTAACGTTCATTCACAAGGTTTTTGGGGTTTTTTCAAAGCCACATACTCACTGTGCATTTTTTTTATATAGACATCCTAAACAGGGCTGAAAATCTGTTTTAGCAGCAGGGATGTCAGCGGTGAACTGTTAATTGGTTAATTGCAGAATTTTTTTGACAAGTTTAACAAGTTGGTCTGCAGGTTGATTTTGCTACCTTTCAGTTTACTGCACTGCACACCACCACAGGGTCTAGGTGCTAGCATTAGCTTGCAGCGCCCTGCCCACATTTGAGCCATAAACCTCCTGGAGGGTGGCTAGCGGTAATTGCTGAAGGAGTGCCGCTGCCACCCAGCCCAGTCCTAACATTAGCTAACAAGTGGAGACTGGAGCGTGGGCAGTGGGCACAATGTTTCTGCATGTAACGTGGCTAACTGTCTGTCAGTAAAGCCAACAACAGATGAAATAAAAGGCAAGATATTTGTGTCAGAAAACATTACATTTCACCACTTTTATGTGGACAGTGCTTTGAAATGCGGTGTTAAAGCTCACTTAGACAGTGGTGCACTGGACTAAAAGGAAAAGCCTCTTGCATTTCACATTGACTAGTTAGTTACTGGTTAATGGGTGCAGGGCTTTGAAAAGTAAGTTAACCGAAACTGACATCCCTATTTAGCAGTGATCACTGTGTCAATGAGAAACAGCTTTGAATGGTAGATTAAAGCACCTCTGTGTTGAGGACAAGCTATCAATGAAATTGTCAGACATTCTGAGTCATGCTATCCCTGGTCAGTTGCTGCAGTATGCAGCCTTATTATCTGTGAACCACCCACACAGTGAAACACCTTGCTCATCTTGCACATCTTTCATAACATTAGAAAACAATAACCTACAGTTATTTTTCTGTCTGTAAACTCAGTTTTTTACTGCTATGACATCATTGATATTGATGACAACCCCCCTCCCCTCCAAACTCCACAGACCAAACAGAGGTAGACTGCAGCCCCGGCACCGAGAACTCGGAGCAGCACAATCTGCTGGAGCAGCTGCAGTCTCGCTACCGCCAGATGGAGGAACGAATCACTTGTCCCATCTGCATCGACAACCACATCAAGCTGGTCTTCCAGTGCGGACACGCCTCCTGCATCGACTGCAGCGCCGCACTCAAGACCTGCCCGATCTGCCGGCAGACCATCCGCGAGCGCATCCAGCTATTCGTCTGAGCTTCTCTGTCCTCTCAGCTCTTAACGACCCAAAGAGGATGTGGGAGGGGGCTGGGGAGAAGGGGGGGTGGGAGGGGGCAGCTGTTACCTTTTGAAGACCCAGTGACTTTTATCTGCCTGTCGCACCCTCCTGCTTATCCCTCTCCCCCCCTCATCGAACACTCACTCAGCTCATAGGTTGCTTTACAAGAAAACGCCGTGTTACATCGCTGAGAGTCCACCGTTTGTTACATTATGAGTAGTTTCCTTCTTGAGCAGTGCAGGCGGGAACATGCCCATCACTTAATTTTCAGCAACAGAACTGATGTTTCGCAGAGCCCGACAGGACGCAAATGAAGCGAAGTTGTGGCGGGAGGAAAAAGGTCCCCCACCTCCTCTTTTCCTTACTCCCACCCAGCCTCCACCTGCTGTAATCTGTCCTATCTTTGCTGCTTTAAGTGGATGTCTGTTACCCATCATCCTCTCTGGCTCTCTGGCCCCCTCTGTTTACAAGGCTGCGCAGAATCAGTCCCCGTCTTCTCGCCCCTCAGCTTGTCCTGTGAATTATGTTTGCTCTCATTTGTACCAATCTCTTAATAATCAGTGTTAGTCTCTGCAGAGGGAGTTGGTATAACTAAAGGCTCTCTATATAGTCCCCAACCACTCGCCTGTATGCAAGGGGAAATACACACTATATATGCATGAATATATGCATATTGTAAAGCTGAAAATGACTGTGTTGTCATGGGTGATTTGTCGTTGTTGTTGTTTTTATTTCTCTCTGGTTACATTTGTGGTTTTTAATGTACCGATCAGTACAGGTTTTTATTTATGTGTGAAAGGTGGTATTACTTAGTAATGTCCTTATTTTAGTTGGTGTTTGCTTGGCAAAAATGTTTTTATTTCTACTGAACTTCACCCCAAGCCTATGTCCTCTACTCAGGGTATCAAATCATTGAAAGCACTTGTGATATCCATAACAGGTTAAAGAGCCCCCCCCCACACACACACACACACATACCCACCATTACAGAGCTACAGTGTAGGGGATCATTTTAGTGGAGAGTCACTGAAAGAAAAGGTCATAAAGTTGTGCATAGTGACTCAAAATCACTATAAACTTTAAAAGTTTCGTTCTCATTAGTGAAATGAATGTTTGCAGGAGAGTTCCTGCAACAAAACATCCAAAAAACACCCCCTAAAAGTCCTCCAAGTTAACCAGAAGCAGCAGTCAGCTTTACAGCATTGTGTTAGTCTGCCTGTTTGTGTCTGAAGGCCGCAGTCCGTCTGTCGTCTGGCGTAGAGAACCCCAACAAGCAGCGGATGCTCGTGTTTCGTTAATTATCCACCAGACGTATTGTGAGATATAGAATCAGAAGGGCAAAAACGTGACATTGTTGTGTTAATCCTCTAGTTCACCGTCTACCCTCCCACTGGAGTCATTTCAGAAGACTAACCCCCCCCCCCTTCTCCTCTGGAGTTCTGGATTGTACATCATCTTCATCCTTTCTAATGTTTTGGTGTGTTTTCTTGAAGGGCTTATGCATATGAGAAAAAAAAAAGTATCTATTTTAATCGTTATTTAATTTTTATTTTCTATAACAAACTTCCAGAGACAGGAGGTTTTTTTTGTCTTCATTAGATCCCAGATTTTGGGAGAGCCAATGTTAAAGATGTACATTTGAATGTCGGGGAAGAAAAATGTATCCTGTCTCACTCTGCCTTTTTTTATGTGTAAAGAAAAAAAGATGTAAGAGACGGAGCTGGAGAGACCGAGACGTGTTTACCACGAGTTTTACTTTGAGGAAAGAACTTTTACATCTGTGCCAAATCGCATGAGGATGTGCATGGGCATGCACGCCCGAATTTATCTAGACGCACTATGCTAAACCCCTCTGAGCTCAAGCGAGGGTTCAATTATTCCAGCAGTGTGAAGTAAACTAAAAAGCAAACGTTAGTATTTAATTTTGTTCAAAATAAGAATTGTTATCTCAGCACACTCAGTTACTGGTGTTAGAAGTTGAGCTAATGGTGTTAGCCTCCTAACTTTAGCTGTAGTGCTCTCAACCTCATGTTCTCAATGACAAGTGACGCTACACCCATGTTCAAAATATTATCAGTCCCATATTGTTTGGAGCTTTTTACAAGTATATATATTTATATTTTGTGAGACATTATCAATCAAGGGACAAGTTTCGTACAGAAATTTCGACATTTTAAGGATTGTCCATCGGTGTTTTAAGTTAATGGTTTTACAGGCAAAGGCAATAATGTTTTAGAAAAACAAGGAAGATGTCTGAGTTCTTTCTTTTTCTCCCCCTTAAGGAGGTCGTCTGTGAGGGCGGGAAACAATTTCTGTATAAAAACACTATCAAAGCAGCAAATGTTACTATTGGTGTTTGTACAGTTCAGCTCTTGGAGTTCTGATGTTGGCCTTACTGTCCATTCCTCCTCTGTTGATGTTTTTTCAGTTGTATTCTGTACAAAAATATTTTGCAATAAATATGGAACTGTTTTCTAAGGACTTGATGTAGATGTTTTGTTGTTGTAGATGTTTTAATTATTTCATTTTTATGCCTCTGCGCCGACGACAGCCACGGCTGAAGGCATTATGTTTCCAGGTTGTTTGTATGTCCATCTGTCCTTTGTAATGAATGTGATAGTTCAAGAACGTCTTGAGAGGATTTCTTCAAATTTGGATGAGCTAATTTGATTTGATTTTGGTGATCAAAGGTCACTGTGACCTCACAAAACATGTTTTTGGCCATAACTTGAGAATTCACAAGCTAATTATAACAGTATTTCACACAAATGTCTAATAGGATAAAATGATGAAGTGATGACATGTTATATCCACAGGACAAAGATCAACCTCACCGTGACATCATAATCGTCTGCAAAAACACTTATCTGGCCATTATTTAACGTCACATCTCAGGAGCTCCATCTTGAAACTGTGTTGTGCTGCCTGGTTAAAGATGTGTGTGAAGCATCCACTTTTAGAATTTGGAGCTTCTTTGCAGCAGCATCCATATTAAAAGCATTGCCAGCTGTCATGGCGACATACGAGGCTTGACAGACACGGATGTAAACTGTAACTTAACTGTTTGGCGGAGGCGTACAACGTGAGGCAGTAATTCTAGTTTTCACTTTGAAATTGTCTCATAAACGTGTCATAACACGCAAAATTAAAAACACTCCTTGAGGCACATCGTGTTCCCACCAGTGATCCCACTATAAAGAGCTAAGCCCCCAGAAAAACAAGTCCTCATAAAATATAGGAACATTATATTAAGCATTATCCACAAAAGTCTTACTCAAAGCAGTCTGACTTGATGACATTTATGTGTCATTTAATCTCGAATCAGGACTGTTAACATTGTATGTGGGAAGAGAAATGTCACATACTGCCAGTCATGTTTTTAATCGCACACTTGAGCATTGTAGGTTAAAAAGCCAGTTAATGCTCATATGTAACTCAAGCAATGTCACTGTGGAGTATTTTCAAATGTTATGACCTTTAATCGGTCATGGAACAGTAATACAAGTATTACTGTTTAATTTCTCACTATGGTGAAGATGTTAAGTACCCTCTATTTCACTATTATAAACACTCACATTATGAATATTGTATTCCCAGGGGGGGGTTCTACACTGATGTTGTTGAATTAAAAAGTGTAGGTAATATTAAAGCATTTCTCGACCTAATTGACATTTGCACTCCTCTGTGTTCAGGCAACCAGAAGGTGAGCAGGTTGTGTTTGCTGTAACCCATTTAGGCTGCTTGGTATCTGTGCAGCGTCTCCAGTTAAATGCTGCTGTGTGCCACTTCTTAGTTCTAATTGTCTTACGGCTCAGATGGCTTTGGCATATGACTCAGCGCTTTAGCAGTGACGTACTCTCTGAAGACAGGATGACAGCTTTGAACACTGGCTGTACCCACGACGCCACTACTACAACACATGCTTTGTTTGTTGTATATACTGTATTTAGGAAGGGACAAAGAAATGAATGTGAAAGAAGCTTGGGTTCGGTGTAACACTTGTAGTCCGTGCTGATAATATACAGTGAAGTGTGCAGAATTCTCTCAGGACAGTTTGGTGGACTGATTTATTTTTATATAACCCCAAAACCCAAAATATTCATGCTTTATACTTCTGATAAAATTAAATTGAAAAGACTTCCTTACGGCTGACCCCAAAATTCAAATACATTTTTCTTTTTTTTATCTCTCTCTCTAGGGTGAAAATCTAAAAAACATATCTGTAAATCACCTCTCATCATAATGTATAAAAAAAACATATTTTGCATATTAAGTTTATTTCCTGTCATTAAAAGAGCATTTTGAATTTTATCAATTCTTGTCTGTCTCCCCATGATGAAATACTGTCTTTACATAATAGACATTATTTTTATTAATGATAATTCTACTACAGCAGCACCACAGAGAGCTGGATCAGCTCATCTCTGACAAAATCCAAAAAGCCTCCATCTTTCTAAGCTTTATAAAAGTGGAGTTTGCAGGTAAGATGGTCCTATTATTTTGTCCACCTCATGTGTGTCAGCAGAGCTTGTGTTGACAGGATGTGGTGAGAGCACCATCTAGTGGTATCTGTGAAAGCATTGACAGTGTGAAAGAATTGAATCTGGTGTCTCCTGAAGGCATCAGTGACTAAAGTTTAACCAATCAGCTATTCACATTCTGTCAGAAAACACAAATATTCATCGAGCTCACCTCCTTAATAAGTTTGTCATTCTTAAAAGATGATGGGTGATTTTTAAAAAAAATTCTTTTTGGAGGTTTAGTCAATTTTATAGTTGCATAATTGTCACCGCGCACACACGTTATCATTTTTATCCATACCATTTTCTTCAGTCAACTGCATGTGAAGTTGAAAGTGTTTTTCAGCAGGTAAAGAGAGGAGAGGAACATCAGCTCCTCACTCTACGGTGTCCTACAGGGGGCGCACTTGCTCACAGAGCTGCTTCCTGAGCCCCATGTGTGCTGAGGCTGCCTCTCCATCAACCCACTGGCTCATTTTTCCTCAGTATTTACTTTGTAACATGGAATCAGCATTTATTACTGTGGCAGACCATTTCCACCAGTGTGATGGGGGGGAAAAAGGATCCTGTGAGTCATTTTAATGAGAAACTTTCTCAGAATAATGTCTTAAAATAATAAGATTTTTCAAAATGATCAGTTGGTATCCAAGATAATGAGACTTTTTTTTAAAGCACTGACTTGAAATGTCAAAATAATGAAAAATGATATCAAGCCCCTATTGTGATCAAGTTTCTTACTATTTTGAGAAAGTTTGTTATTATTTTGAGATAAGTAAGACACTACTTTCAGAAAGTTTCTCATTCTGAGATAGGTAATTAAATCATTATTTTGGTGGAGATGGGCTCTCTTGCATAGTGCATTTACATCAACACTGAGAGGCTTTTGTTCATCACACTCCTTTAAACGTACAAGCAGAGCCGAGCACATCCTGTTTATTCAAGTTACAAAACGTTTTTCAGCCACACTAGGACGTTGTGTACTCATCGTAGATTATTCAGAAAGAATGACATAGCCTAGTTTAAGAAAAACTTCAGATTAAACATTTTGACATTTGTGGAAATATGTTTATTTGCTTTCTTGCTTTGCGTTAGATGAGAGGATATTATCACTCTGGTTCCAGAGTTCCTTGATATCTGTTGTATGACATGGTTAAAAGTAGCTACTGATGTCCTCCTCTTGGTTTTAAATGACCACTTATGTAAAGTGATTAAAGGTTTTCTTACTGTAGCGTACAGCATTTGTTCCCAGACTACAGGAATCCATTGGTTCCTGACTCAGCAAGGAAGAGATGACTTCTGTCATGTTTCAGAACGCTGGAAATTACCGATTAGTTGTATTTAAAGCTTTTCTGGATGAGTTCCCGACCGACTGGTGTTCTGTCACTTGTTCCTGTTTCTTTCAGAGAGAAGAACTCAAACATGGATGTAAAGTCAATGAGGGGAAATTAGTATTGAAACTAGTGTAGAACTGACTCAGGTTCACTTTGCCAACTGGCTTCTTTGTAACAACATCTTATCAGTGGGCCTATACACTTAACCATGAGAAAATCCCCTGTAGCCCACAGTTTACCTCTTTGCACTTTTTAAACAGGTTTTGAGAACCAGTGGCCCATGACAATATGAACTCCACACTGTTGTACTGGGTTACACAGACACTCCTGCTGATGGAAAACATTGCGACAGAAGCACACCAAATGTGTACTAATCCACTGCAGAAAATACACCACAAATAAAATATTGATTACTGTCTAACGTTTGCCAAGAAGTGCCCAGCTGCTTTAAGGTAGAAAAGTTGGACAGCGGAGAGAAACCGACTGAAGCCTGATAGAGTTTGGTGTTTTAATGTGATTTGTCAACAGTAAAGATATAGAGTATTGTCAGTCTTGCTTTTCCATTAACGGTTCCTCTATCTCATGCGTACAAGGATGCACTCGAGTGCAAGTGATCTGATCCTACAGTGCCAATGGATTCACTTTGCTCCAATGATCAACAGGTGGTAGCAACACGCCAAGATATGCTGCAATGTATTAGCAAAGGCTGGGAAGAAGAAGAAGAAGAGTGGCAGGTAGTGAGCGTGGATGTAAATAATGCTGGAAAATTAGCTTTGCAAATGTTTTACCAGGAAGGGAATACGTTCAACACTTTGATGAGACGCAGTGTGTCCTGGTGAGTAACACTGGATGTAAATGCTTGTTTACAAGAAAACTCCACGGAGCCCCTTTAATCGAACTCTGTAAGTAAACTGTCCCTGAATAGAGGAAGAGAGCAGCATCCATGATGGGGACAGAGGTTCAGTCATGAAGGCAGGATCCATTGCTGACCCGATCCACACTGCCTCAGGGGCCAGGTTTAGGTTGTGGGCAGGTTGTAATGGATGTAGGCTCAGATATTCAGTATGTTTACACTATTTTGGCATTGGAAACGCAAAACATGCTTCAACAGCCTTACTATAGCTGACCCTGCAGGAGAGGGGTGAGCGAAGAGATGAATTTCAGTGGCCTTGTGTGAATTTGCTTTGTTATGATTGACCAATAAAGAGATTCTTCTTCTTCTTCTTCTTCTTCTTCTTCATGTCACATATAACTTGTTTTTAATGATTTATTTTAGAATTTGGTTAATGTTTGGTACCAAAAAATAAGAGGTAAAATATTGTTAATTCACAACCCCTGTAACTGTGGTGATTTGTTTCACCTTTACAAATTTCTGGAACAAAAGTAAAAAGAAATCCAAATATAACACACACATACAAGATTTTGTACCATTTAGTGCATCATGGTGAGCAGAGTGCAGGTGAAAAAAACTGATTCAGAGATCATTTTTCTGCCTCTGGAGTAGTGGTGTGCTGTTTCCAGCCAAAACACACAAACAAACAATCACAGTAAATGTGAGTTTGATTATTGTAGTGTAAAACAAACATCCTGCAAAATGTAATGAAACTTTTGGAACTGATATTTTACAAACACCTAAACCCAGGGCCATCATTTCCTCTGAGCTCTCAGTGTATTTGTTGATACTTCATCACACTGACAAAATAATATCTTTGCTCCTCTTTGTCCTCTGAACTTTATACACTTATCAGGTTCAGATGTTTTGGGGGAAAATACTACAAGATGCCGGGACTTTTCCGTAGCTTGGGATTTAGTGAATCGACTCCCCTGCAGCAGGAAGAAACCAGCAATTCAAGATGAGGTGGCTTTGTTTACACTGTCACTAAACACCTGTTGTTCCATCAACAAGTTGCGCTGCATCCGTTGCTCTTTATTTCACTATAGGAATGAAAATTCAACTGGCAGCTGAACAATTGCTGAAGATTTGCTGATGTTTGTGTCATGAGCGGGTGGTTGCTGTGTGTTGTTGCTACTGTATGGTGACTGCACCGAGTGAGTGTTCCCCACGGGGAAGCAAGTTTCATCTTACAGCAACTCATCTGAGAGAAGAGCAGATGTTGATTGTAAAAGATGGAAGTTATTCTTTTTTGCGGGCATGGTTTTACCAGGTGAGACCAGCCAGATAAAAATCTCTAAAGACAACAAAGGGAGGAGGGATGAGGAGGAATCCTCCACCCAAAACTACACAAACAACACTTTCAAGCCAAATTATGAGAGCATTGTGTGCATCAGTTGTCTGTTTCACTACTTTTACAGGCCTTTTCTTGTCAATTAATATAAATAATAATAATAAATATGTCAAAATATGCGCAGGGTTGACATATATGTGAACACATACAGTACTTACAGGACTTGAGTCACATGACTTGGACTCGCGTCACAAATGTTATGACTTTAAACTGGACTTGACAAAATCAAAAAAGACTTGGACTTCACCACAACGACTCGTGACTTCACTTGGACTTGAGTCTTTTGACTTAAAACACTTGATACCTTCCCCCAAGCAAAGATGAAAGATGAAAAGTCTGTATGTTGATTTAAAGGTGTGCCACAATCAACTCATTTCCCTCCATTTCCTGAATCAACTAACATTACTGCTATTCATTTCCGGCTGGTCAACACTTAATTTCCCAGATCCACTTTGTTTGATCCAAACTGACAACATCCAATCAAGTTGCAAGGAGAGAACCATGACGTTACTGAGCACCAGCTGGAAACAAATTCTACTAAAGATAATTTGGTTTGTGTATAGAAACTGAGTGGTAGTCAACAAAAGATGAATTGCAGTATGTGAAACAAGCAGGTCAAAAATTACAGACAGACATCAACTTTTAACAAACTTATTTTAAGAAAAACAATAGGAGCAATTATGATTTTTGTAGATTTAACATACTGTTATTCTGTTGTTAAAACAACGTCTTTTTCCCACCTCTGCTCATCACTTATCAAATGGCCGACTGTTACTGAGGCCAAGTACTGAGATTTCTGAGATTTTTTAAACTTGTTTTTGAGGAAAGGCTTCAGTCCTTTAGGTCAGAGATAAAATAATCTGCTCTACTACAAATATATTATTTAAAACAGTGTAATTATCCATCATGTTGATGCATGAACATCAGTGTACTCACCATGAAATCAAAACTGGCCCGCCAAAGGGTCAAACCCGGCCCACTAGATGATTAGACTAAGAGGTGGCAGGTTTCACGAGCAAGTCAAACAACGTGTTGCCTACTTCATGTAAAATTCTGCTTCAGAGGCTTTTCCACCCTGACCAGAATACAGTTCTCCGATATAACAATGAATACTTATTGTGACCATGTTTTAAGATGTTGAACATTGTGCAAAATATTGTCAACCAGCAGCTTCAGTGCAAAAGAATCTGTATCAGGCTATATCACACCTGTATCAGGAAATGTATGGATAAATGCACATGTAATGGCAGTGAGAAATAGACTGACTGAATGTGGAAAAACTTAAGACATCTAAGGCTGTTTTGTGAAAGGATGAACATCTACAGTATGTACTTGTAATTCTTTACACAAAAAAAAGGTTGTCTGTTTGTGGCCTATGAACTCAAATGAGTTTGACACCCCTGACTTAGAGCCACTCTACGTGGAAACTAAAAGCGGTTTATGGCTGAGAGACGGTAAAAAATAAACACAATACTTTACATTACATTCATTTGAATTTCATTTGCCCCAACTTGGACTTTGGTGTCTCGCTCTGGAACACTT
The DNA here is from genome assembly GCA_035609425.1 of Epinephelus awoara. Classification (NCBI taxonomy): domain Eukaryota; kingdom Metazoa; phylum Chordata; class Actinopteri; order Perciformes; family Serranidae; genus Epinephelus; species Epinephelus awoara. Next base: position 30,357,976 of record CM069301.1, on the reverse strand, counting down.
TTACACAGACAGGAGGGTAGAACAACCAGCCCTAAAATTTATAGCCGACCTACTACTGCATATCACCCAAACTACTAAAATTACTTTATTGTACACAATGATTATGTGAGAGTAAAGAAACGTTTGCCCCAGTCTGTTGTAGACAAAAGGTGCGTGCATGTGGAAATATATGCTACAAAATTCTGTCCGCTGCCAAAAGCAGGTGCTATTCATGACTCTGAGTTAGATGAATTCTAGACTTGTGTCCTGCTTTGTCAACTATGGCAGGTGCAGTCAGTCCTTTGTCATTGGTAGTTTATGATTATTGACACACAGGTTTAGGGCGCTTTGTTTTACCTTGTTGTGCTACTACAACGTTAACTACATGTTTGATAGTTATGGATATTATAGGGGCTTGTGTCCCGGATGAGCGTGTCCAGATCAGGAGGTGAGACGCACAGAGAGCACCTTGTTTTTCTCCATGTCCCTGTTCTCTCCATCCTCCCAGGCTGGCTGCGGGCACCTGGTTGCTATGATGGGATTCCCACTGATGCAATATCAGCCAAGCTCAGCCCAACTCTCTGGGTACGTGAGCATAGTCTTATTTTGGTCTGAGGTGTTTTTGCTCATGATATAGAGCCAGTGTCTTTAGCTAACAGAGATCATTTTAATGTGACTCCATTTAAACTGCTCTAACATGACAATAAGTCACCTGGACAGCCATGTTGGATGCAAAGCTTTTCCTAACTCCCAACCCCACCTTTGTGTTCCTGCTTAACACTTCAATAGCCCACCGATACCCCAACTTGTGACCCCCCCCCCCCCCAACTCCATCCTGCCTTCATTATAGTCAACCTGCTGTCGCCTCAGCCCACAGCTCCACTGTTATTGCAGATTTGTTTAAAGGGTGGTCATTACATTTCCTATAGGAGAATACAGCCCATATGTAGAGGGACTTACCACAGCAGATGGGTATGGGAAGCTGGTTAATTAAGGCCTGATGACACCCAGATGACATGTGTTGCCCTTTCTTCTGAGATTACCACGTTTAAACGGTACTATACTGTGGGGATTTAATCCAATCTGTTGATGTGTGTGGAAAACATAAGTTATATCGGATAATGTCTCAACAAGTTTGCTTTGCAGGGGCTAGCTGGTGCCTCAACTTCCTTAAAAAATACTTTTAAGAAATCCTCTAATACACTGTTACATTTTGTGTCCTAAGATTCAGAAGTTCATCGTTTTCTTTTTCTCTTTCCTGCTATTTTTTTTCCTCATTTTTATATATCCTAAAAGAGAACAGTGTTTGTGTAAGATAAGAATATGTGTGCGAACTGACGCCACTCTCAATAAACCGCTTTAACTAAAAAAAACCCAGATGCTGTTAATTTTTAAAAATACATTTCCCTGACCTTACAGTTGGTCAGAGTCACTGTTGGTCGTCTCTGTGCAGACTGTAGTGGACAAAAGGTGTTGTCTTGGTGACGTCTGCTGCTGGAGCCAGTTTTGCATCTTAGTTTGATTTGAACAAAAGAGGTCAGGAAGTGATCTGAGCATGACAGAGCAGCCTTGTCTCCTGCAGCAGGTAGTGCATCCGCTCAGTCAATGCAAAGTTATTTGCATAGGGAAATACAAGTGAGGTCTTTGGGAGCACAGGAGTGGATTCAGTTTCTAAACTGAATTTCAGCAACAATGATGTACACTGAGACTCTTTCTGCACTGTGCATAAAGAAAGAAAATAGTGTATTAAATATACTATTTAAACTTTTGTTAGCCCACTACTCTGACCGCCTACTCCTAGTTTAACTTTAGCCATTCTTGTGGTGTGCTAACATGTTTTCTTATTAGAATTTCATAAATACAGTGTGTGATATATAAGTGAATAACAGGAAAATTGTCTCTATTAGTACAGAATTACACTAACAAACCCTGTATTGCCACTGCTTCTACAATATATGGCTCATATGTAATGCTCCGTAGCTACAGCTCTGCTGGTGGACTGAACACATCTCTCTCACTCATAGATGCTGACTGATTTGCCTCTGATGCAAATGCCAACTGAAGATGTGCTGCAGTGACGATGCAAAGACAGAGAGACATTTAGCTCTCAGTGCCAGACAGGGATTTTCCATTCACCTGGGGAACTTTTACTGAATACCTGGCCTCATCATTCAAATTTTCTACCATTATTGATGAAACTTTCATCCTAGATATGAGATGTGTTACATGATGTGTAAACCGATTGGGTTATTGGGTTATTTGATCATGTCTGCATTTTTTTTTTTTTAAATCTGACTGCTGTACAATTACTACTTGTATGATGAATAAAGTGGGAGAATAGTTCGTCTATTTTCTGATGCCACTGGTGCTACACAGTCATTTCTTCTACTTCCTTGAGATTATGTGTCAGCCAAACAGTGCAGCCAGTTTTAAATTGGTTCTTGTGATCAAGAAATGGGTGTTGATTTGACATCAAGACCGTTGGAGCTATTGATGAATGATATCACTCTGACTGGCAGTACAGTTCAATGCATGACAAGAGAAACGAAAGTGTGGAAAGCAAACAAATGACTTAAGTCAATTTTTGAGATGCAAAACAAACTTGGGTACGGTTATTTTTTTAGCCAGAGCTTGCACATTAAATATGCTTTGTTCTTCCATCATTGGGTTGTGTTGTACTAAGTGGCTAAAGTGTCATGTCAGTCTTCTGGTTTCCCTTTCCCTGCGCTCAAATGGAACTTGAGAGCTTGTCCCGTCAAACAAGTCATGAGACCTGAGCTCTCAGAAAATTTCCACATTCGAGGTTGTGCATAGGCCTAACACACCTGTGGTGGGGGCATTCGTGTGGACTTGTGAACACAGTAAACATGACTCCATTAAACACAGCAATATCCCACTGCTGCCTACCTGTATGGAGAGTTACTTCATCTCATGCAGGCACTGAACATAAGTGCTAGTTGGCTGTAGTCTTTGTGGTGTGTTCAAGTGCAAATTTTGGCTGAGACACAGGCAACATAAGGTTAGTCAGCACTCAGTGTTAGCTAGCTAGCTAACAGAGCAACAGCACAAATGCCTTTGAGGAAAGACTTTCCAATGTTATCCACATTAGCTCAGTTTATCACGTCTCGCCTCTCTCTTTCAACCTGCCTGTGAGTGTTACCATTCAAAACAGGAATAAACACTTTTGCTTGTATACGTGGACAGACATAATTTCATTGTTCATCGTTTTGAAGAGACACCAGTCTTTTAGACTTGCCAGCAGGTGCAGGATGAGTAAAGTGGTTGTATGTCAAGACATACTGTAAGTTTCAACTGTGCACCATCTTCAGAAACCTTAATTTGTCATTTTTACACATTTACATCTGATAAATGAACAAGAGATAGCATGAAACTGAGTGGTAATGTTGATGTTCAGTGTAGTGGACACATAGAGATTAAAATGATACCTTCTTAAGGGTATTTCCCTAAAAGCTGTACTGTCCGCGGCCTGTCTCAGGACCTAAAGTGACACCTCTCAATACAGGGAACACGGTTGAGTACTGGTGTTACACACCTTCCATATAAATAATACATGGATGACATTAAAGTTATGTAAATGGATACTCAGGCCTGATTACTTCAATACAGTAATGCTCTATGATGATAACAGTTTGAACCTGTTGGGAAAAGTTACATACACACACATTTGCACACAGACTTCCCTTTGAAGTGTGTGTGTGTATGTTGGCGTGGTCTCTGTCTGCGGTCCCCCCACATGAATAGAGCCGGGCCCTGTGCAGTCGACAGCTGTCTCCTTTGAACGCCCAAAGACAAAAGGCCTTAAATCCAGCGACCTCCCTCTTTCATGTGTTCATCTGATACCGCTCTTCCTCACCTTACTGTCACTCCATTCAGCTCTGTGGCCCAGGGCTGTGGCTTGTTACCACGTACAACCTCTGGAGTCCATGGATTCATGTGCTGCCTCTGAATGTTTCCGAGAGGGAGAGAAAAAAAAAAAGAAGCTTTCATTAAGAACAAAGTGCAGCTGCATTGGAAATAAGCAGTGTTGTAGTACAGTCAGGATGAGTCTCAGCTGCTGATGTTAAAGTCTGAGGGTTTGGTGCTCTTTAGATTTAAAATTGCCCAAATTAAGACACAAACTTTAATTTACAGTCACTCATGAATAAACAGCTAATACATAGACAGCTCAGGAAAGACATTTCATGTCTGCCACATGTTTTCCTGTAGCAAACACAAACAAACTAAAAGGCGGTAGACCAGCAACTCCTGTCTGCTCAAAAGTAAATTTACTGTTCTGTCAGTGCAGTCTGGGGTCTTTAAAGAGTACAATATAACAGCTTCATTTTCCTGTCAGACAGCAGGGTAAAGTGCCAGAATAATCCAAATAAAGCTTTTACTTTTACACTTTGTTTTTGGTGGTCCTTATTTTAAGAAGGCTAAAACATGTTTTGCTGCTGCCCCCATCCACAGCCACCAGACTCTACTAAAAGAAAGAGTAATTTTAATTCGCAGAACACAATGAGTTGTTGGTCTACTGCTGCCTCTGATTGGTTATTCAGAACTAAAGTAACGTGGCGTCCACAGCAGAAGCCTACATTGCTTAACTCATCTCTTTTCTGCTTCTCCAGACTGGGGACGTGCCGAACGCCATCTAATTGAAGTTCATACACTGAGTGTGGAATGTGTTTATACAGTCAAATATATGTTTATATCTCATTAAGTATTCACTTGGTTGAATTAAGGTTCAATAATAAATAAAATGGCACCATCTTCCACAGCCAAGCTAAACTCTTCCATGCAAACACATTCCTTATTCTCCATGTTTATGCTGTCAGCAAACAGCATGTGTGGGGTTCAGGTAGGGAGTGGAGGGCATCGGCGCTGTAACCTGCGTCACCGCTTTTTGATAATGCCTGAGTTGGAGATTCCAATCTAAAAACATGGGAAGGAGCACAGATGGACCCACCCTTTAATTTCAAGCTAATATAATTTTTTTTAATTTAAGTGTTAAAAAAAATTAGTTGATACACAGAAAACCTGGGCTAACAGTATTAGGCTATTCCAGCACAGGATTATAGCCCCAGGTTAAACAGGAGCCCAACAGAACATTTTTGCTATGGGGCCTCCTAGAGAGGTAATGAGGCCATGGTGGCGAGATATACCCATCCTTCCATTTTCTAACCGCTTATCCTCTTGAGGGTCGCGGGGGGGCTGGAGCCTATCCCAGCTGACACTGGGCGAAAGGCAGGTCGCCAGACTATTGCAGGGTTGACACATAGAGACAGATAACCATTCACACTCACATTCACACCTACGGACAATTTAGAGTCACCAATTAACCTAATCCCCAATCTGCATGTCTTTGGACTGTGGGAGGAAGCTGGAGTACCCAGAGAAAACCCACGCTGACACGGGGAGAACATGCAAACTCCGCACAGAAGGGCTCCCCCACCTGGATCAAACCAGGAGCCCTCTTGCTGTGAGGCGACACAGTGCTAACCACCACAACACTGTGACGTGACGACTGAGACGTGGAGAAGTATGAAATGGTTTACAGGTTACCTCGTAACCGGTGCAGAAAATGTTTTTTTTTCTGCAGCTGACTTTTAGTTCAAGCACGTCTAATGATGAGGTCCTCTGTAAAGAGGAAGCAACGACAGTGAATGCTTTAGAGAGTTTTTTGTTGTTTTGGCTCTGGCTACAGAGTGATGCAGAAACAAATCTTCTCCAAATGTGCCTCCCATACACCTCATGCCCTCTGAGGAAAAAAAGCCATAGATGAAAGCTAAAAATAGTATGTTCGAAAGAAGACCAGGGAGTCTTAGTGGTGCGTGTGATAACCCAGGCGGTTGGCCCTCCGTGTGTCCGACTGCCTCCCATTCACTGAGGGTAATTAGAAAATCCTCAGGGCAGGATCTTCTTGGCTCTCTCCCTCTCTCTGCATGTGTGTGTGTGTGTGTGTGTGTGTGTGTGTGTGTGTGTGTGTGTGTGTGTGTGTGTGTGTGTGTGTGTGTGTGTGTGTGAACCACCATGCTGTTGAGTGTGTGTTTAGCCTGTGCATGAGGAGGCTGAGGCCCAACACTGTACCAGGCAAAGGTTTCCACCGGCCTGTTCTTGCATAACTCAGTGAGTGATAACAACGGTGAATTCCTCTCAACACACATCACAGCTGCCAACATCTTTGCCTTTGGTTTTTTCCCCATTCACGTTTAAATACAGTGTGTCTCAGAGCTCTGGGTGAGCTGGAGAGTGTAAGTTGCAGATTCCCGTGCAGCCTGCTTTGTCTCGGAGAGATGGAGCGATTGGGTGATGATTCCAGGGCAGAGGTCACGTTCATCAAGAGGTAGGTCAGCTGGGGTTAAAGCTGAAGGTGTTCCCACATCTATTGTGTGTCTTTACCCTCTAACCTGATGGGAGACAGACTGGAAATAGAGCAAGGGCGTTTTACTCATGAGAGATGCACAGACAGGGGCTTTGTTGGCAAACTCTGCTCATATTGTATCCTTAAGGAGCTGGTATGAAGTGTATTTGGAGGTACTGTGAACAGATAAAGGTAGATCATGTGACTGTATTTGTTGGAGGTAAGCTGGTTGTATGCAGCATTGGATGTGTTTTTTGCTTGTTAGACTACAGTCTACTGGGATGTTGACCCAAAGCATCTTCAATATACACTTTGCATGCCAAAATGTCACCTCTACCTGCCCCCTCAACACTTCCTCACCCATCACTTACACGCTAACAGCTGGTCTCCATGGCTCCTGCTCTCTCATAGGCTCTCGTGGGACCGTGTCGCTCTTAGCTGCTTCTTTGTGATTGGCTGGAAAGACTAGATGAACCTACTAGCCTGGCGTCTGGAGACTGCATTGTTGACAGAGCTGCGCCCAAATCCAAAGGGTGTGTTTGGAGGGTTGTAAAACTGTGGCTGAGCTTTGAGATACCCAGTGTTCTGAATGTGTTAATGTGTAGCTGTTACAGTGACAGGTCTGTGCAACAGAGACACTCAGGTAATGTTTAGGCCTGTGGACTTTGATACTCATTTCTTCCTGATTTATATAACAGAATGAAATCTGCCAGTCATTTACTTGCATACTGACCCCTATGAATTCAGAGCAGATTGTGGTTAGAGTCTGTGTCATTGCTGACGTGGGGATTTAGACTGGGATGCCTGCATTTAGCAGTATTCAGCTCTAACCTTACTTGCACCTACCCCTTCATATAATATTTTATTCATGACTATAGCCAAATTATCTCCATTAGGTGATCATTGTAACACATTAAGGCCCAGTCACATTTTTTATTTTTACCCATATGCCTTGTTTTTCAGTGCCACCTTGCCCCTCGGAGCAGAGCTACAAGGGGCAGTGGTTAAATCTTCCCCTATGAAATGGGACAACCCCACATGACCCTCATATGTCATCAGTAGCATCATCAATGGCTTTTACTTAAACAGACAAGTGTTGCCGGACATTGCGAATATGCCATCTTCTGCTGTAGTGATTTCTTTTACATGGGCTATAGGCATCCTTTTACTGATGTCAGGACCCTTGTGATTAGTTCAGAGAGTTTCACACAGTAAATTGATCAAACAAGTCATCAAATAAAAAGATATCATTACCAGGCCACTAGCGGTGCTCTGTAGGCTAACGTTAGCAACTTGTGCTCCTACTGTACAAAATTCGGGAGTATAACAGTATATCATCAGTATAAGAATGTAACTTTAGCTAGCTCGTTAGCTACAACAGCATATTAGTGATTTCTTTTTTGTTATGTTTGTTATTAGGCTTCGGACCATAATACATTGAAATGGTATTACACTGAAATATTACCATGGTCAGTGTATTTTTTTTAAAAATCTTTATTAACAGAGAAAATACATTTGTGGGTTTCATTTGATGCTCATCTGGCAATCTTGCAGATCATTTCTCATAACACTTGGTTTTAAGCTTACCTCTGAAAAACATCTGTTTGGAAGGCCACGTGGTCCTAAACTTTGCCAAACACCTCTATCCCTATCGGGACACCCTCAACCTAGACATAAACGCACTGGAGGGGTTCTGGAGGGGTAAAGGCAAAGTGGTAGGGGCAAGGTATGTTTTGCAATTGAGCCTAAAGGTGCAGTATGTAATTCTGGAGAAAGATAGTTGATTGTTGAGTCTCACTACAAGGTCGTCAAAAACCAATGCTTTGGGATGGTGGTTTGGTCTGACTACCAACCCACAGTGGTCGGGCTTTAATGACCTGAGAACAAAACTAAATAAGTTTTTGATGATCTGGGAATGAGGTTCAACAATCAACTATCTTTCTCCAGAACTTAGAACATACAGGCCTGGTTGACATCAGAGTAACAAGGACATAACCATTGCTCCGGAAAACTGAGTTTCCTGTAAGATATCGACTCAACAACCTTTTTCATCATTTACAGTTGAGGAACCTGAACACTGTCGGCATGAGGAACAAAAACTACAGATGTAACTGAAGTCATTAAGTTTATCTGCATAGATAAGATACGCAGCACGTTCACCTAAAGCGTTACATAAGCCAGTCAATAAGCAGCCAGTGACACTTTCATTTTAGACCAACTCATCTACAAAATCTGTGATCAGATGACTTTCAGGTTGACCATAATAAGCATTAATAATGAACACTAACAGTAAGAATCTTACTTATCCTGCATTTTAAAGTCTCTTGGATAATGTTGTCCTTTGAGTGGGCAGCTTGGAGATCTTGGTATCTCCCTGCACACCTCATTGCTTATGTCAGATGTATATTTTGGCCGTGGCTGTCAGCATTACCTTGGACAGTAAATTTCTCTGAGCAATAAATCTCATTTAATTGTAATCTTTTTACATTGCTCAGCAGTAACTTACTTCCAATAGACAGTGATGAGAAACAATGCTTTTATGAAGGTTTTATGTGCCGAGGTCCTGCGGAAACATAAAACACATTTAACAGCAAACAGTAGTTTGTTAGAAGCAGTTTGGATTTAAGTGTGATGAACGCACAGTATGATATAACACAATCAAGTTTGTTCTTCCTGGAATAGAATTCCACAGTAGAGATAATCATTGCAGCAGCAAATAATTAATACCAAAAAATAAGCCACGCCGAAATACAGCGTGTCACTTGCTATGTGTTTGAAGGAGCAGCATTCGGCCTGTTGCTGCAACATCTGAACAGGCTGACAGCTCAATCATAACTGAAACACCGACTTTCCTCTCATGATTTTGTGTCAATTTTGGTTGTTTTGAACTATGCATTAAGTACTAGCTTTTCAGAACATGGTTGTTGTAATGGGACATGAGTGTATGCCTCTAACTGTGGCCCTGTTTGTGTGACAGCTTTTTGGGGTTTTGATTTACGGGGGATCTGCAGTATTTCTTTACGACAAAAAAAAGAGAGGGGATGTTGTTTTACAGTGAAAGGTCGCTGGAAAAATTGTTGACATAGTGATTGTTTTCAGTTAGGCAAATGATGCAGGAAGAGTTAGGCATAGTTCTAGTAAATGCATTCATAAGGTAACTACACTCTTTATCTGACAATGATATATTGATTTTTTTTTAAGCTACACTTCCCTGTTTAGCCAGATTCAATGTGAGTAACTTCCGTTTCCTTTAGCTACTTCAAAATGTATGATATAGTCTTTGATTAGTTGTATTCATGGCCCCCACTCTGACTCACAGAGGCCGTGGAGAGGTACAGTGCATGTGAAGAGTGGAGGAGGGATGTGCTTCTACCTTGGTAACTGGTCCCAGTGGGCCGCTTCCTTGCTGTACCTTCACCTGAACCCTGCCTCCCCAGAGAGCCTCCACATCACAAACACATCTTGCATCATTAGCAGGACCGGCTGTTACCCTGCAGCCAGACTCCCATGATACACTCTGTGGGAGCGATCAGTCGTTACCCAACACATGTTGAATGTACTGTACATGTACAGAAAGATGTAGCTTTAGGTTGGAAGTTTCAACAAAAGGAGAATTAGCAATGACAGAAATAGTCATTTCACTCACAGTGTAATGAGAACATCTGTAATGCTGGGGGTTATACTGATATTCATTTCCATTGATGATCCTGATTTTTAATGCTGACAAGAATACAAATCTGCCAGAATCACACATACACCTGCATCTTTAATCAGGTGTATGACCCTTAAGAAATCCCATATCAGCCCAGTCCATACTTATCAGTAATGGGCCATTATGGAGTTTGCTTTTAGATGTGTCATGGCCACCTGGTTTCATTACTAAAATAAAAGTGATTTAATAAGCCATTAAAGTAGGGGTAGGCAGTTTTAAGGCAAAAACAAAACAAGAAAAAACAAAACAAAAACAACAAAGTTTGAGAACACCCTCCTCCTGCAGCTCTCCCGTCTCCACCCTGAGCCTGTCAGAAGACCGCAGGCATATGTATACACTTCATACAGTAACCCAGTGTTTTCCATACATTGATTTATTTGATCTTATGTCATCATACAGCTGTGTGCAGTGTATTTGCTCAGTCCCGCCCTCGCACTGCACAAACATTAGCTGTCATTCTATATAAAAACATGTCTTTGTTCCCTGATGGCACACTATAAAGGTGATTATATTTGTCCTTGATACAAATGTTGTATAATTCTGCAGAACCCAGTCAAACATTTTAAAAAATTAGCTGGCAAGCCACATCGCAGTCACTTTTCCTCACTCCCTGCTGCTCCAAACTGCTTCCCCTGCTCAAAAACGTCTAGCAGAAACCACCACGACGAGGGTGACAGCGGGCTGGTGTCCAGCAGCAGTGCCACCTGTGTAACAGCAGCAACATAAAGTTTGCTGATCTGGTAGGGAGCTGGATCTGCTCTGGAGCTGCTGCCCTGCTTTCCTTCCAGCGAGGTGGTCAATAGCAGCAGGGATTGAGGTGGAGGACACACTGTGATCTAAGGCTCTAGCTAACGTTAGCTTATGTTACATAAATGTGAATTTAAAACCACAGCCATGAGCCTTTAGCTCCAGTTAGCATGCTAATCTCTGTAACACTTGCTGACATTGAAATGTGTTTTATTTGATTTATTGTCATACTCTCTGTTAGAATTTCTCTTTGATAAGTTTGTCTTCCTGTTTTGGTTTGCTTTGCAGTCCAGGCAGTTGTTTCTGATACTGAAATAGCAACTTTCTCTGCAGGATTCTCCAACACTGAATTAGGTTTTCCCCGAAGGGACGTGCACGCACATCTGCATTTATAGAACAGGTAGTAGGGACATCCTCAATCTTAAATAAATGACCTGTGATTGGCCGAAGTTTCCCATCAGGGACTAGATTTCTAAAATCTGAAAAGAGAGCCAAGAGGAGGTACAGAAGTCTAGTCTCCCCTCAGTGAACTTGAATCATACATTTATATAACCAATTGTTTGAAAGATTGATGACGAATATGTTTAGAGTTTATCATGGGATTTTTGCCTGATGATGCCAAAGTAAAACTGCCTACCTCATCTTTGAAGTCATGCTTGCAATATATAAAGCTCACAGATTTTCTTTGAATATTTATTAGAATTAAAAATCATGTAGGGGGCTTTCCGCCAGTTGTTTGACCGTCAATAATGAGAACAATGGGATGTCTGTGTGTTCTTCTTTTGTCATTAGCAGTATTTGTCGTTGGCCTATTTGGTTAGTCTTCCTGGTTGTTCAAATGTGGTGTACTGTCAATGCAAACACGATTCCACAAGAGCTTTCAGTTCCAGGGACTTTGCAGTTCCTGGTGCCGTTGGGTTGAAAAGGGTTAATTGTCAAGGAGTTCCAGTCCAAGAAAAGAAATTTGAATGGTAAATATGTAACACCACCAAAAATGTGTATGTGTGTATGTATGTGAAAATCAAAAGTGAAAGCAGTAACACGTTGTAATGCCTGGTGACCACACAGGCTGAACCATGGCCATGTTTCTTATGATAAAACTAACCGACACTTCACTAAACCAGCTATAATTATTATACATAATGTTTTGGCACCAGTTAACTGGGCGAGACAGAAGCTCTTCCTTAATCCAGCCTGATTATAAAACAGTAAATTATATATTGACCCAACTGATCATCAGCTGTGTGTACAGCTTCAGAGAATGATGTCTCCTCTCTGAATAATCTCAAAAGGCTCATGTGATGAGCGCTCACTCTCTCTTGGTGCCATTCAACATTTTTCATGCCTGGTTGAATTCAACACATAAAGCATAAAGCATATAGCTCTTCCTCTGAAAATCATTGTCATTCCCTGCATGGTAATGCCTCAGTAAACACATTACACGGTGAGCTAATTACATGAGACCAAATAGAAAGTCTTTTGGAAGAAACAGGCAGGTGTGTTTGGAGATGGGACGCGATCATAGCACCTCATAATGCCCTCAAACTGAACACACACAAACCCTTTAAAGCTCTGACAATGCCAAAGGTTGCCGTGAGGCAGGCGAGGCTGACATGCTCTTTAAAGTAGGGCACAATGAATGATGACCCCAAGGTTAGCATTTACGCTCATTTCCTAAACAAACTGCAACGTCTCGACTGTGAATGAGTGAAACTTGACCTGGCCAGCAGCTCTGCAGCTGTGTTTGACAGGGAACAAGAGTCAAACTTTAGAGGGTGTGTGTGTGTGTGTGTGTGTGTGTGTGTGTGTGTGTGTGTGTGTGTGTGTGTGTGTATGTGTGTGACTGCACATGTAGGTTTAAGGCAGGAATCCATTCAGAGACGTTGAACTTAACCATCAAAAACTTGTAGAAGATTTGCCTCTCATTTTTACAGACAACAGCAGCAGCACTTCATCTTTGTCACTGCGTATTGTACAGTGTCTTTTATGATACCATCATGCACTTCTCCAGTGAACTTAATGGCTGTTTAAAATCATCAACTGTCTAGTAAACTGTTTAGTGTTTCAACCATTTTGTTTTGTTCAGTTCTCAAATGAAAGTTATTACAACATTATAGTGTACACAATTAGAAAGAAACCATCATGCATTACACATGAACTGAGCAGTGTCTAATTTTGTTATTGACATCTGGCATACTACATATAGTTATGAACAATTTTACATTGATGATTTCTTTTCCTATTAGCTTAATGTTTAATGTAGGTAATCTACATATCATCACACAACAGCTTGTGTGATATCTAACAAATTAGCGTCCCACAAATGATGTTACGTACTTAACATAAAGTAATGTAGGTTAAGTTTAGGCAAGTAAAATCAGCTAGGTTAGGTTTACGGAAAGGAACATGGTGACAACATACCTTAAAATAAATCAGGATATGCTTGGTTATGAACACTGGTCTCCTGGGGAAAAGTCCTGTGTTGTTGTTTTTTTAAATTATTTTTTTGTGGCTTTTTAGCCTTTAATGTACAGGACAGCTGAGAGAGAGAGCGACAGGAAATGGGAGACAGAGAGGAGGGAGCGACATGCAGGAAATGACTGAATGCGTGGGACTCAAACCTGGGTCGCCTGCAGAGAGGACTATAGCCTCTGCACATGGGGCAGGTGCTCTACCGACTGAGCTAAACACTGCCCCAGTCCTGTGTTGTTTGACCCAGCCACCATCTCAACCTAAGTCCTTACACAGTCTTTACTTCTTTACTCCTGTCAGACAGTGGTCATGGGACCTCAGCTTGTTTTGTTCCATATTTGTGATTGTATCGTCTGTAATAGATGAGGCAAAGAACGTATTTGAAAAATTTGTTTCCATCAGCCTTCATTGCAAATTATTTTGTTTAACGTTTCCTCCTCCACAGGTAAATACGAAAAAGTTTTTGCAGTTTTTCCAAATTTCTGTCATTTTCACTGTTTTTTTTTGGCTTTTTATGAGCAACAGTTTATTATGTTTTTAATAAACATAGCAAGATAGAAACTCAGAAGCATACAGAAAAAAAAAACAATACAAAAATAATAATTTCAATGGTGACACCCCCACCACCGACTCACATACCAAAACCCGACAAGAATCTCAGTCAAGAATTATAGCTGCTGCGCAGCAATTGTCGTGGCCGGGCAATTTTAGGCAAAATGAAAGTTCCAAAGCTGTAGCACATATGGTTGATTTGTTATGAATTTTCAAAGTTTTGAAATTTAGAGGCTTGCTGTAGCGCCACCATCAGGACTATTGTCTTGTGTTTCCAGTTGAGGACATCTGGCATGGGACTGGACCTTTGTGCAAAGTTTGGGTAGATTTCTTAAATGGAAATGTTGCACGAGCTGAGACTTGAACTCACAATCTTCAACACCAAGAACCATCCTCTATCTCACTGAGCTAACTGGCAAACAAAAGCATCACATGTAGCTTCACAAACTGCCTAAGACAGTCACCTGTGTGCAAGACAGCAGCTGTTAGTGTGTAAAGGCAGATTTCAAACAGCTGTCAAAAATTCAGTTATTAAGACAAAAATCCGCAAATACATAAATTGCATCTAGACAGCATGGAGATGTTGGTAATTTGTTTTTAACAATGATTTATTGGCTCCATAAGTGAAAAACTGATGTTTAAAAATGCCATTTTTACATTGACTCCAATTGTTCACGAGAGAGAAATTCAAAATGCTGTAAAAAAAATTTAGTTTTTGAGATAAAATTCTGATATTTTCCAAACATCATCTACCATGACTCCAAAATTTTGTCTATTTTTTTATGAACATTGAAAATGTATTTAGCAAGAATTTGCATGTATATGTTTAGAGTCAAACATTTTGATGCACTGTAGGCTCAATTTTTGATAAATCAAAAATCTGTGTGGATCGTTTGTGTAGGACAGTCTGAAGATGCTCTGTAGCAAGTTTGGTGTCAATTGAGGAAAAATTGTGGGAGGAGATAGGTTTAAGAAGTTTTTGAAAAAAAAACAGTGATGGACTTCATAATTTGCAATAGGTTTAAATGTACAAAAGTTTCCTCAGTATTGGGGCTACGTTTTGGTGAAAGTTTGGCACATATGGTTGATTTGTTGTGAATTTTCAAAATTTTGAACTTTAGAGGCTTGCTGTAGCGCCACCATCAGGACTATTGGCCTGTTTTTGCAGCTGAGGCAGTCTGGCATGGGACTGGACCTTTGTGCAAAGTTTGGGTAGATTTCTCATGTGGAAATGTTGCACGAGCTGAGGCTTGAACTCACAATCTTCAACACCAAGAACCATCCTCTATCTCACTGAGCTATGCGTGTATGGGAAGTAGGATTTCCTCAGAAGAAGAAGAAGAAAGAAGAAGAAGAAGAACATGCAGGATAACAGTTATAGTAATAGGTAAATGTAGTAGCAATGTGTCAGTTGTATTTTAGTACTATGCATCCTTGCTACAAATAGCCCCAAATTAATAATATTAATAATGTCAAGAAAATGGCTGGTCTATTGTCTTTTTTTTTCTGCAAGGAATCACACAGGTAGTTGGAAATGTACCTTCAGTAATTTGAACAAAAACTGACTTTCCTTTCAGAAAATATGACGCAAACAGGTGTTTTTCCTGTACACAAAACATCTGTATAATTTCCGTGAAAAGAAAAGTTTAAAGACAACGTCAAAGTAGTGCAGTGTAGAGATAGTGTGTGGAGGTCTGGGTGGTGGATTAGTGTTTGCCTTCAACAGCAGCATCCTGAATCACATCCTGTTCAGAACAACATGTCAGATGATGTTCTTCTGATTCAACAACTGAATGACTAACTTTTCTTAAATGGACGGTTCAACCCCAAATCAAAAGTGCATATTTTTTCCCTCACCTGTAGTGCTATTTATCACTTTAGATTGTTTTGGTGTGAGTTGCAGTGTTGGAGATATTGGTTGTATAGATGTCTGGTTTCTCTCTAACATAATGGAACTAGATGGTCATTGTTTTCTGGAAAGAGCACTTTGAGCACCACAAGCCGAGTGCCATCAATTTCCATTATATTGGAGAGAAGGCAGACATCTACGGTCGATATCACCAACACTCAGCACCAAAAATAATATAGATGGATAAAGAGCACTACAGGTGACAGGAAAAATATGTATATTTGATTTGGGGTGAACATTAACCAAGCAATCTAAAACATGGTTTCATTATAATGAAGTTAGGTTAAACTTTATTTGTAGAGTACATTTAAAAACAACAGCTTGTTTATCGGAACGGGCTGTCTAATAGGAAGGTAAAGTGTTGGAAATACACTTAAACTGTTATACATTTTTTAAGAGGCTAAAATATGTTAATTGCTTCCCCCCATCCACAGCAGTACATTACTTAGCTTCCATGGTGGTACTCCTGTCTGCTTCTCTAAACTAGGGGCTATGGTTAAGTACTCCATACATCTCTACTTCTACTTCTACTGCAGTGCTGTAGCTGGAGTATGATGATACAAACATTCCACTAAGGAGTGAGCCAGACTGTTTACAACCTTTAAAACAAGCTATAAGATCTTGACGCATAATGCACAAACACTGAAGGGAAGGAATGATTGAAGGAAGTAATGTTAACAGTGAATGTATTTACACAACAAGAACATTGTGTATGCTGTGATCCTGGTGATGCATCTCTAAAAAAACATGTATTTGGTTATGCTAATTAGATGCATGTAAATGTATTGTACCCAGTATAAGATTTATCATATGATGTCAGCCTGATCACAGCAGCAGTTTGTTTCTAAACCAGCAGATGAGCCAAACAGGTGTGTTGTGGAATAAGATGCAGTAATAATTGGTATGCCTCGCTCCGCTTCTCTATGGCAACTGCCCCATTGGAGATTATGGGATACGACCGCGCCATCCACACACACCATCCCGCCCTAAATCCTCCGGGGCCAATTACCCGCTGCTGGTGGCAGGCCGCAAGTCAGAGCATGGCTGTGGCTGCTAGACTGCTTGTGTGCACGCTGCTCCCTTGGTGATTCTCTGGCTTTGTGAAAAGAAATGATGCTCATTTCTCCTCACAACCAGGCAAAGATAAAAGCTCAACATACAATCTTAGATATTGTAATGTCAAAACAGTCACACACCTGAAAGAGATATGCATTCTGTATTTTCTTTATCTGCTTTAATGTGGTGAGAGGGCTTTGCTGCCGAGGCAGACGGGGAGCTAATTGGCGAGAGACATGGTAGAAATCAGTGGTTGAGTGCTGATCAGTGTAATGAGGGGCCTTTAAACATCACACCTGGGCTAAGTCCTCCAATTTCCTCTAAGACAATGTAAATCTCTGTAATTATCCCATAGTCACCTGAGCAGCAGGGCAGACCACGGAGACAGGTGGATAAAACAACAGCACCGGACAGATGCTGCAAACTGACTGATAAGGCCTCTAATTTACAGAGACCTACAAGAATAGCAGCTATTGATGTCTTCTGCTTATGACCATTCAGGCACCGTGTAAACATTGTTATTTATTATTCATCACTGATAAAAATGTTATAACACAAGGGATATTGTTCTAGATTAGTGTGGGGTGCGTGGTTTATAGTACAAGGTGTTGATTTACAACAGGACATGCAAAGCAGAGCATCAGCATGCAGTATCATCATAGTGGTGTTAGTTATCCATTATGTAATATATTTACTTGTTTACTAATCATAATACAATTGAGTCCATCTGCATACACAATGTTCTTATTCACAGTTGTGAAGCTGGGTCAAAGAGTCAAAGGTTTTTCCAGAGGGGATTTTAGATGTCTCTTTTTTTCACTACATAAATCAGAAAATATGGTCAACAGCAATAAAAAAATAATATTTCTCACTATGTTTTTAGGAATACAATGTTATATAAATCAACATATGAATGATACATGAACAAGCGCCTCTGTAAAAACCTTTGATGTATAGATAGATAACTGGAAAGTTTGGTTTATGTAAGTGCTACCGAAGTGATGATTCCTGGCTCAGTATGGAAGAAACCTTATTTTGTGAAAATGGCCCTGAAAGATATGTATTGTGGAACTTAGTGTTTAATTATGCGAATGAGGCATTATCTAATGAAATATGTTCTTTGGGTAAATTTCCTGAACAGAAATGTGAACAATTTTTGTGTATTTTTGACATTTTCTTTCCACTAGTCTGAAGGAGGATGAGGAAGCAAAAGCAAGCAAAAAAATTTCACCTGTTGTCTTCCCTTTTTTTTGGTCTTTTTTTAAAAAACAGACTGAATATGCAATATGTCAACTGCTCATATAAATAAAATGAATAGAAAGGACATTTAACCATTTGTCATCGTATTATATAATGACGAAAACTCTGTCTGTCTGTGTGCCTGTTCCATGTTTTTCTCCTCACTGACTCGGTCAATCCATGTGAAATTTGGCACAGTGGTAGAGGGTTATGGGAGGATGCGAATGAAGCAATATTACATCACTTGGCCAAAGGGGTTGCTATAGCAACCGATTGAAATTGCAAACTTTGAATGGGCATATCTCATGACCTGTATGTGATAGAGACATGAAACTTTGCACAGAGATGCCTCTCCTCATGAGGAACAGTTATATAGATTTTCCGCCATTTTGAATTTTTTTGAAAAACACTTCAAATCAATCTCTTCCTAGGAAGTTTGACCGATCTGCATGAAACTCAGTGAACATAATCTAGGGACCAATATCTAAAGTTCCCTCTTGGCAAAAGTTGGAAAACTTACTAAAACTGAGCTTCTATAAGGCAATGAATATTGCGGAGGGCGTGGCTCATCACATAAAGGTGTATAACATCTCAAGGGTTTCACCGATCACCACGCAACTTTGTAGGCATATGACCACACATAATCTGAGGGGACCCCTCCATTATTGACCCCATCAAACAAAATTGGGGTGCTAGAGAGTTAATTTCTTATCTAGGCCTAACCGCCATATCGATTTTTACTAAACATGGTAGATATGTAGAACAGGACGCCTCAAGGTGACTGGAGAAATTTAACTCTAATTGGCAACTGGGTGGCGCTATAACAACAGAAAAATGGCTAAAAAGCGACCGTCGCTGTGGCTGCAATTGTACTATCAAATTCACAAACACTCTGTCTGAATACATTGCTCTTCTTGATGGGTTCAGCTGATAATTTAATCTGCAATTTCCTGTGACCTGTATCCCAAACACACACCTTGTGAAACTGTATGTGGGCAACTGTGCACTCAGTGGGTATGGACTAGTTTAACAGAAAATGGCAACTGTTGTTAGTTGACAACAGTTAGTGGGGCCGTAAATAGTGTCACACTCATTAGTTTGAGAACCTCATTTTGGCCTTTTCTTACACATATTTCCCTGATCAAACAGAAAAATACATCCGCACATTTGTTTCACCGAACTTAGACTAGCGCTTAACTGCCTTGTTAACTCAGCGTAAAACACACTTCATTCACCATCTTAGTTTGTCTTTTTAGTCCTCTAGTTAGTTAGTTGCTCCAACAGTCACCAGTTCTAGTTTGATCAAAATAAATCCTAAATTCACTGAGTCTGTGTTTCCCTGTGGTCTCTCTTTGTCTCTCAGCTGCCGGCTGAGCAACACCTCTCACTCCTGCTTCAGAGGCAGCTACAGTACATCATAATGCAAATAAACATGATATTAATAGCAACAAAGCAACAATGATATTGCTCTTTTAAAAATGTAATGTAACTTCTCCACTGCTTGTTTGCTTGCTACTGCAGTGAGTTCAAGAGTTGTGACTTGCCGCAAGTTGATTTGTTTTTACGGAAGTTAGCCCGCTGCAGCAGTTGCAATGGCAACAATATACATACATAAAAATGGCTGCTACTCTGACCATCCTGTTACGTTGCATTGAATGGGAGTATATGTTCTACAATGTTTTTTTTTTGTGGTATTGCTATACCTAAACTATTTTTAAAACTTTACCAAAAAGAAGTTGGATTATACATGTTATATCTGCCCAGCAACAGGACTGTACAGTATTACTCAGAATCAGTCTCAGGTCTTGAGATGTTTTTTAGTCTGCCCTGACCTGTGGGTGTTGTGACTTGTGACTCGGATTTGATCTACTCTGTGGGTCTGAGTGTTCAGACCTGGATTTGTCTATGGCTCTAGTTAGTGATCTACAGTGACTACAGCCCAGCTGAACTCACCTTTACCAGATTTGTCCTGAACTGAAGAATTTGGAACATTACAGAGGTGAAATAATGAAGTACATAAGCATACTCATAACTCACTGAAGCACATTTTCACTGATGGGTGCAGATCAAAAAGAATCCAGCACACTGTCAATCACTTGTGCTCCCTTAAAGACAATGTTTTCCTTCATCAGGAATATATGTTTTCACCTGTCTGAGGACTGAAGTGATAAACACATTTCTTGGTTCCTTTTCTGTAATAATTCTGAAAGCACAGACTGATTTGAAAAGTCTGGCTATGTTAGTCAAATTAAAAAATTAATTCACAGTTGTAGCATATGGTTTCATGAGCAAACAGCACTCACTTGGACTCTTTTGTGTTTTAAGAAAACTCCCTGCCCTCCAAGGTCACCTCCTCTGTGCATTGTGATTCTCAGTTGGCTAAGCACCATAAAAGCTACATCATGGCTTCAGTTAGACGCCTGAGGGGAAGATACATGTCCAGCTTTACTAGTCACCTTGGATACTGAATGCAGATTAGTGAAGGGTTACATGAAAATGTTCTGCAGCAGCACATGGGGAAAGGTAAAACAAACGTGAGTCATTGTTTTCCTTTTCTCAGTTGACAAGCTGTGGCATTTATCCAGACTGTGATCCACACGACTGCTGTCAGGTTACTGTGAAGACTGATAGAAAGCCTGCTGTCCAGTCGCTTGTGAACTGAAACTGCTTTACAGCGAGCACGGTTGTACTTGTTTGTCCCATCTCATCTTTTAATCCCCATAATGTCTGAGGCTGTAGGTACATCCAGTACGCAGTCCCAATCAGGATTATACTGTATCTGTAAAGACACTGAAAACCAAGAACTAAAGCTGTGGTTGTGACTCAGTGAAGGTCCATCATACATCACAGGCCAAAGGCAAACTGGGGGCAGAAATAGTATCCCTCTGAACAATGGAAACTAAGAGTTTTTATGACCTGGATGACATTTGCAGTATCCTCACAGTTTTTATTTTTGGAGAAACAATCCATTATCCTGTAAAAATTTTGGTGAACAAAGAATCAAAAAATGGAGAATGAATTGATGAATTGAAGTCATAGGGGGCCACGTTTTACACAAGCAAAACTATATCAAAACTTCTCTTTACAACTCCCACACAACTCCTGCAGTATAATCTAAATAAGTCTCATTTATCCAGTCGTATGCTCAGTACTTACCAAACAGACAGCCCTGTCTGACAAGAAATTCAGACTCCATTGGCAAAAACACTAATTTTACCTTGTTGAATACAGAAGCTGCTGGTCTACCACGGCCTCGATCAGTTAGTGTTACTGTGTGACTGTGGTGAAACCAAACTAAGCCTTTAAAACACTTCAGTCACACAGTATACTTAAACTAACTTAGTCATCTAGGCAGCGGTAAACCAGTGACTTCTGTGTTCATCGAGGTAGAATTACTGTTTTTGCCGATGGAGTCTGGCTTTGAGGACAGATAATCAAAGCTACATAGATAGAAGATAAATAAATTGCGTTTTACTTTTAGTTTAGTTCCCCATCAGTAATGTCTGGCTGGGAAGTGCTGAGCATATGACTGGATAAATGAGACTTGAATTGTACTGCGTGAGCTGTGCGGGAGTTGTAAACTGATGGTTTGATATAGTTTTACTGTTGGTAGTCGCAGACCCTTCATTTCATGCTTAAATCCATCACGAATTTGAAAGAAAAGTATGAGAGTTAAGTATGAGAAAGATTTGTTTGTTTTTTTCAGAAATTATACATAACACTGGATGAGCAACTGATTACATTGGTAATTTCGGGAATGAAGTACTCCTCTTGGGGCATCGGTGGCTTAGTGGATAAACCAGGTACCCTATGTACAAGGCTGTTGCAGCAGCGGCCTGGGTTCGACTCCAGCCTGTGCCCCTTTGCTGTATGTCATTACCCCCCCCCCCCCCTTCTCACTTACCTGTCCTATCTATAAAGGCAAAAATATCTTTAAAAAAATGAAGTATTCCTCAAACACAGAGTAAGAGTTGTGGGATCTCAATCACAACTCTAAATAAAACCATATTAAATTCAAGCAATCCATATTCAGAGTGTGAACGCGACACTAATGATATGAACGTGATGGTACACTAAATCAAAAGCATTTATTCTATCTTTGAGAGCACAATTTACTAAATTGTGCACACTCATTTTTGTCCCTGCCATGACACCTGGCTCTGTAATTTTAAAAGGGTTGTTACTTGCTCCTGCTAGCAGGTGTGAGTTTGAGCATGTGTATGCAGGCAGATGTATTTGCCTCTGTGTGTTTGTTGTCTAAGGCTGTTGGGTCAGCGCTGCTGATGGATGTCCTTACATCCTGACTTGCGTGACTGGCCAGCCAGATAGCCATCAGTACCCAAATAAGTTCAGGTCAGGCCCCTGCGCCTCACTCCAGACCTCATTTGGTTTGCAAATGAAAGGCCTAAACAAAGCAAAGCTTTCAGAGCAGAGTAATTTACTAACTGCTACCTTTGAAGTGACTGAGCTTCACTCAGGGGTGACATGCTACTAAAATAAGGTAATAGGTTACATGTAATGGTTAAGCACAGACTTTCTATCTTTATTTTTCAGCTTCTGCTATAACCACAGAGCTTCATCACACTATCCACAGGACAGAGCCAAGGCTTAACACAGAGCTTGTTGTATCATCGAATTTAAAGGTAAAGGTGTTTGATTGGTGGATAATGAATGATTTTATTGTGTTTTGGGTCAGTACTTTACAGACTACTGTTTGTTTAACTCAAACAATCGCCTTCTTCCATCTTTGCCAGTGGAGTTCTGCAGCAACCTGTGCCACGCCCCATCTGAAACAGGATACGACTCTGGCATTGTACTCATTGTTGAGAGACTAATCCCAACAATTACACCTCGAGACCGAAAGTGGCTGCCCTGCCCCGCATCCACCCAAGCCCTGTCCAGGCTTTGGATTAGGCCCCCGTTTGCCCCTGGGGGCCAGGAGCCCCACCAGCCCCCTTGTCACTGCTCCCCCATCTCCCACTCCTCAAACTGCTGGTGTGTGTTTCTCAAGTTTTACTCACCTGCACTTTGTTCACCTGTCGCTCTCGCTGTAACTCAGCCGGGTTATTGTTGGGACAAAAAAGGTGTGTGGACACAAAGAGAGGCATGAGAGCAAAGGGCAGGTATTTCAGGTTATGGCGGGCTTATACAGCAGAGAAGTAGGCAAAGGTTTACGCATGTGATGATACCTCACACATACGTGTTTTTGAATACCTAGCCTTCACAGTGTGTCGGCCTCATGATTTATTTTCCCTGCTCGGACAGGATGGGTGTGTTCGGCAGCTGAGGATGATGGTGGTTTAACTGTTGTCTGTGTTGTAATAGGAACACAGGAGGTTGTTCCCACAGAAGCCTGAGCTGACATCATAAAAAACACACAACAAGCTACCTGGGGGCTGATGGGGAGGGCGGAGGTGAGCGAACCGGTGAGGTGGGAGTTGAGAGATTCGGGGGGGGGGTTTCATCTCTATCACCATTGGCTAAAGACAGCGCGGCGGACACACCTGTGGGCGCCAGAGGCTAAAGAGATTGGCTGCGACCTGAAAATTACACCTGTGGGGGAGAAGGGGAGGAGGGGGGGTCAGGCTACATGTAAACCAAGCCCTTTACAAATTCAGCCTCTGTCTTCTTGAGGAGCTTAACCGCCTAACACCGCAGACGAGAGCTCCTGGAAAAAAACAAGTTCTGCTCAGGCAGCAGGAAGAGAGCTGACGCGCTTCAAACTGGTTGGTTTTGTTCCGGGGTTAGGCTCTTCCTCCAACTCTACGGCTGCATCTACCTGAAAGGGACGGCTCGTGTTTTTTTCTCCTCCTAACCGCCACTCCAGAGGTCGACTGTCCTTCAGCAGGAGCAGGAAAGAGGAAGACTAGCCAACGGGGAGTCAAGAGCCCTCATACAATGATGCCTCTTGTCTTGGGTTTCTGGCTCGGTGACCACACCTGGGAAAGACTGGGTAAATTCACAAACGTGATCCCTTCTTTGTCTTCATTCTCCATCTTTAAGACTTGAGCTGTCGTCATAACCTGTTGCTCAGCGACGGTAGACTTAAAACTTTAAGGACATTTGTTCATCGGCTAAGATCAGGAAATGTGCGGCAAACAAATTAGGTCATCGTACGAAGCCATCTGCGATTGTGTGCCGACATAGGAGGGTCTAGGTAGTTTCGATGGGAAGCGAAAATAATGCGTATCGAATTCCAGCTCCTTTTAACCAGAGAGAAAGAAGAGGAAACAATAGAAGCCAACGCTCATTCCTAAACTGGATAGACCAGTTGGGGCAGGTAAAGGCAAACTGCCAGACTTGTCAAAGGATATGAGGACAGAGGCTGACTCCTTCTTTTAGAGCGTTAAAGTGTGCTTTACGAGGACACAACCACGGTATGAAACTGCTTTACAAATCAATATTCTAATAGTGACACTTGATTAGTGTGTTTAGTGTGAACTTTTCTGAGTTCAGAACTCATTTGGCAACTTTTCTGTACAACCTGTTGAACTGTAAAGCTTCGGTTAATCTTTCAAGATATTCTTTAGGGTATTTATATTTCGGTTTACCTGCTACTGCTTTCCTTTTTGGCTTTTAAGGTAGAGCTTTGATAGTCTACTGCCTGTTTCATGAGCTTTTGACATGAAAAAAAAGGAAGTCTGTTATGAAGTGGATGTGTGTCGGACGTAAAATGTCTGCTCATGCGTTTCCCTTGCCTCTGAGGTTTGCTTAGGACAGACAGCAGCGTTGGACTTATCAGAGCAGATTATTTCCACTACACAGAAAGCATACATTATAAAGTTTTCAAGCTCTTTAGATCGTTTTAAGCGGACGAGGACTGTTGCAGTCTGGGAAGGAGAAGGGAAAATGGAGGGAAAATGTCGACCGCATACTGTACAGCGGCGACTGCAGAGCGAGGTGGAGGATTGTGATTGGTGGAAAGAACAACATTTGTGCATTTCTTTCATACACCTGAATAGCTGCGAGTCACATGAGTGCTCTGCCAGTGTATGGCAGGCAGCAGGGCGGGAAGTGCAGGATTTCAACAGAAAGAGAGCTTTAATGATTGGAAGGCCAGACAAAATGGTGGGCTGATTTTACGTTGTTTGTTCATGTTTGAGTAACAGGTTTGAAGTAGGAGTGTGCAGGCCTCATCACTTCATCGGGGTGAGAGGTTGAGTTAAAGCTGCGGTTTGATTCAGCTGATAGGGTGCATGACAGTGCATTATGGGCCAGGGCCATTTTAAAAAGTTAATGCTATGCTAACATTTGAGAATGCTATTTACCCTTTTTGATAAGAGGCCATGATAGTGAGGCAATATGATTCAATATATTTTCTTCTTACAGTTAGAAATAATAATAATAATTTCCTATTTTTGGCAACATTGAATCAACTTTAACAGGTGTAATGTTATTTTTGGTGCCTCCAGGGACATGACATCATGCATATGAAATTATTCATAGCAGTATGAATAATTAACATTTTCTAATCTTTTACAATTTTCCATAAATTTTACTTTTTTTTTTTTTGCCTTTTTGGATAGACAGAATATACATGCAAAAGCGGCCTGTCAGTAAGGTGAGGGGTGGCTTAAATTAAAATATGCAAAAAGTTACTGAAAAGAAAAGGAAAAGTCCCTTTTGATAATCAAATTGGTTGAATATTTTAGTGCCTCATTTGAAATAGTCAAAACCAAAAGGTAAAAGGACACTTAGCCATGGGGGAGGAGCTACTGTCTCTAAAATGACAAATGTAAATCACTAAGTATATATTTGGAGGCACAGCCGAGCAGCTGCAGTGGCACATGGATGATAAGCAGTATTGTGGCCTAAATATCACGGTTACTAGGCCGTCCCTCGGCAGTCTGAAGGCCCAATTAGGTGGCGCTGAGATAAGGTGCGGAGTTAAATAAGGTTTTGGGTTTCCCTGCCATTGTTTTCTCACAAAGACAGCAACTATTGATTAAGGGCCAGGCCAGTTTACCTATCGGGCTGTTGACTTCACAGTGGAGTCACATTCCAGCACAGAGGGCAGAGTTACCTGATCACGCCTCACTTCCAACAGGCAAAAAGCGTGGGCAGCCGTAAGCGGTTAAGACTCCCACTGCACTGAGCACCATGTACAACAATGGGGAAAGCAGTTTTTAACCACGAGCAGAAGAAGATGTGCTTGGACAAATGGAGGACAAAGACCTAGTTTGTTGGATGTAGCTGGTTAGATATTCAGAAAGGTAACACAGGATGTGCTCTACTTTGATCAGGTATTTTCACTGCTTGTTTCTACCAGCTAGAATTTTCTGGGCTAATCTTTTTTCACTCTTTCTTTCTCTCTCTCTCCCTCTTTTCTTCCTCAGAGGGCCTGCAGCACTGGTTTATAATGCTGATGATTAACTAAATAGAGTCTGGGAGAGCAGGTCTGCTTGGCTTTCTCATTTCATGGGGGCCTGACTGACCAGGAGGAAGACGGAGCGTTCTCAGGCAGCGGGGTGGAAATTCAAGATCTTTCTTTTTTTTTTCTCTCTCTCTCTTTCTTTTTTCAGCCTACTCCCTCCAAACGTACTCACTTTCCTTTGGTTTTGTTACATTCTTTCCTTGGGGTACCTTTCATGACGGTAAGGTTACAGGTGCATTCTCCATTTTCCCTCTCCACCTTCTTTCCCTGAACTTTTCCCCTCCCTTATACTCGCTTTTCTTTCTCTCTCCTTCTCCCTCCCCCCTCTCCCTCACTCTCGTGCTCTACTTTTGCATTGCTCGCAGGATGACTGGAAACCTGTTCTTTCTTAATGAACACAATAATGTCTCATCTTTTCATCTGAGCTTCAATCTTATGAGAGAAAGGTAGTCATTTTGTAAAAATTTTTTAAAAAGATTCGTATTGCTTTAAACAATCAAATCTTTGTTGAAAGAAAAGGGGAACTCCCCAGTGTTAACCTACGCGTCATTTAATGAAGTATGTTGCATATCTAATGTGACATGATAAAGTAAAGTGTCTAGTTAGGATTACTACATAATGCACTATGATATTTAATTAATGTTTAATTTAGAGGATAATAATGTGCTTTAAAATGCTCTTATGGGGTGTGAGGATTTCACGCGGTGTACCTGTGAATGATCCACGTTATTCAGTAAACGAGGGCTGTTTCAGTGACCTTCTGCATACACAGCGTCGACTCAGGTCGAGCTGAGCAGCATTCCATCAGCCTTTCATCACTCAGCAAACACAAAGACAACGGCCTGAGAGGTCCACCAACGGAAAACAGAAAAAAAAAATTGGCTTTTCCTTTCTTCCACACCGTAAAACATCTGTCGAAACAGACTTGACAGCACTGCTTTACTAGAGACAAAACAGTATGTTGCAATGTAAAAGACAAGAAAAAAAAAAAAAAAATCTGCCGGGGTATGATGAAACAGAAACAGCTCCCCGAGGCTGATGTGCTTTTAACTCTGCGTCGTTTTCAAATGAATGCGTGCAATGTGCGGTGTTTGAAATTAGTAACTGCCATGTATTGTGTGAAGAGCAGGCCTCCCAACCTTACCGTGCCATAGATTTAGACTAGTCGGAACAGGTTTGGGCAATCATTAACAACTACTGTGGCCCAGTCTTCTGTGACAGCGAGTTTAAGCTGAAAACCACAACAAGGGCTCAGCAGTTATACTATGGAGAGGTGCTCTCCAAATATGGGCCTCCCGACTCCTATTTACAGTGTTATATTTGGGCTAAACATGGCTCAGTTTTACCTCAAACTGTGCTGCCATAAAACTACATACCTTAACTAGATATTTCAGGCTATACTTTGTGTTGGATACTCACTTACATTCACGTGTACTCTAATTATTTAAGGTTGAGTTCCCTTTTTTTCTTCCAGACAAAGGTATATACACTTAGATGTACTACTCACTCTTAAATCTGCCTCATTCATTCATTCATTCATTCATTAAGCTTTAATAACTATCGCTGATATCACATTATGTTCTACAACTAAAGATATCCCAACCCCTTGTATCAGTGTAGTAATGAGATGTTATGTTTGGGTGATTATCTCCATCTTACGAGGCAGCATTGGATATCATCACTTTCTCTAATACTGCCTGGTAATGATGATGATAGTCATCTGCCGACTGCGAACAGCTTTAGCAGTGTTAGCATCAGCGTGCTCTGGGCCTGGGCCCCAGATCGGCTCAAAAACTTCAGCAGTAGCAGCAGAAATGGCTCTCAGGATCCATCTTACCTGACAGTGCTGGATTGTACAACTGTTGTTCTAACACTGTCTGGTAACGATGTTTCCTGGGTGACTCTGTGGTCTCCGGTGATAGTTGCTCATCAAATGTTAAATCCGAAAAAATGTGAATGACTGTAGGACTCTTTAGATGTTGTGTTTTGGGATTGTTGTTCGGTGTCTTACTTTCTACTAAGTAAATTCCAAGAAAGGGTTAACTTTTTTTTTGTTTGCCAGACACCTGTCTGTACAGATGTCAGAGGCTGTATGCCGATCAGTCACAGAGAAAAAGGTCACAGATGATGTCAGACAGTATTAGTTTATGTAAATCTGCATGAGCATTTATGTCTTTTATTTTGAAAACACTGTGAGATTGCTAAAGAAGAAAGAGGAGGTCTTTAATCTGGTAATGGTTCTAAAGGTCAACTTTTTTACCTCTTTACTAACTTCCCTGTCCTTTTTTTTTTTTTTTTACTTTTATGGCAAACCCACCCCACCCAAGTTAAAGAATAGCAGTCGGTTGATGGTTCCACCGGTCCTGCAGGGCCTTATTTCCCTGTTCCCTCCCCTTAACAGTGTTGGTCTTTGTGTTGTGTGGCAGTGATTGGTCTGACTAGCCTTACCTGCGTGGCACATCCTGAAACTGACACACGAGCTCACCTGAGAGTGCTGTACTGGTAAAAAACGGAGCTACAGATGCAGTGGCCTCCTCCCAGCTTTCTAAGCTTTTACCCACAAAAAGACAAATAACACTTTAGTGCTTTAAGAGGAGATGAAATGGACTCTCAACAATAAATAAATAATGATGATAAACTTTTAGAATATTACTGAAGTGAAGCTGTTAGACAATTTTCATCGATTTCTGGACTAAAATGTGAATTTAATGGGCAAAGCCTTCAAACAGACTTGAGAAACAGGCAAATAATAGACATGGAGCAAGCAGAGGCCTAGTGTTTGTTTAAGGAGGGAGAATTACCCCGCAAATATTGAGCCGCACCTTTATTTGCCCACCCAGCTCCATTATCCAAGCCACAGAAACATGAAATAGCTTTTTTCTCCTCTCTCCAGTTGTCCCTTTTCTTTGTGTTGGTGTCACACATTTGTGTATTCATGTAATAATATATAGGGACTGGAACAGAGAGAATTTACCGAGTTCACTTTTGCTTCATGCCTCCGTCTGTTTGCCCGTGACTATATTCTTTTCTCTGCTCGCTTGGCCAGTTTAAATGTATGAATGAGTGAAACGTGTAGCGTGTACAGAATCTGCGATTGCAACAAAAGAGGAACTGCTCATTTCAACCTGTTTCTGCTACACTGCTCTGTTCCCTCCAGCTCTCTTCTTCCTCTTTGCACAGGTGAAAGCTCAGAGGTCATCCTTCTCAGCCTGTTGATAGGCGTCTTACCAGACATGGTTAGATGTAATTATTGGTGTCTAATACTGTCTGGTAATGCCGTCCATTAAATGGCATTACCTTCCGCTCTCTTACTTCCCCCCCTCTCTCGCTCTCGTGCATCTGACATGCAGTGTATTATTGACAAAGGGCAGTCACACATCACCATAGTTATAGCGGTGGCAGATGGGGCTGAATGATGATGACTATGGAACTATGATCCTTGCACTGGAAGAGTGATTGATTTCTTGGGGTTTCTTCCACGTGACTTGAGTCAAAGTTTCTTCACTGAGCAGCAGTACAAGATATTCTTCTCGTCGTAGGCTTCCTTGATGAATGCTGTGCCGTAAATTAGCCTCTGTCAGGAATGTTAATGTGAATGCCATGTAAAAAAAAAAAAAGGTTTCTAGAAAATGCTGTGGCTTTTATCTGTCGAAAGATCTGCTTTCTTCCTCTTACTGCAATAACTGAATTCCTCCAGGGGACTTGGCTTTTGTCCAGGTACAGTAAAACAATGCACGCAGTTTTTGAGACTTCATTATCTGTGACACACTCTGTACATCATGTTAACGGTGTTAACTGTAATGTGATTTTATGAAATGTAAAAGAAAAGATTCAATAAAGTGGGGTGAAATTTAAAATATCTCTCTTGTTCATTTTTTCTTTCTGGAGACATTTTCAGAGTCATCTTTTTTAAACATCTTATTCAGATCTCCTGAGCTGGCTCTTTGTAGCAGTTTCTCTGGTCATTGTGAACTCTTCCCTCGGCCAGACCGGAATGCCGAGCCCCAGTCAGGTGTGGATCAGGTTTCTGCTGAACAGAGCTTCTTTTTAAATGCCTCAATTTACCCATGAGGTCCCCCCCATCAGCTAAGCCCTCATTGTGTCCCAGTCTATGGCAACACAGTGGGCTAGCTTGATAAACCGGCACAAGGCGTGTTTTCACCGCCAGATCCTGGGCAACTTACAGTAGGTTGCTTTTGCCCACTGAAATCTATACGTTTAGTCTATATGGTCATTTGCAAACTTATAGGGAAGGTTTTGTGTATTTTTTAGCAGCGTTATCTCCGTATCTCCCTCTGTCACACACACACAGAGCCAATAGCATGTCTATGGTGTTTAATTAGGCCTGTTAGCTCAGAGGTTCAGTTGACTGGTTAAACGCAGCTCTGATTTTATCAGTTGGAACACAAACACAAAAACCATTTAGCCGTTTAACATAACAGGCCCCAGGCCTCATTGATCTCCCATGCTGGGGCTCACATTCTTGTTCTTTCACAAAGAAAGAGATTGTTAATCCAGAAATATTATATATTTCAATTTCATGTGCTTTCTTTTTAAAGAAAAAGTCAGGCACTTTATGGGAAATATGTTTTGTAAAATCCAGCAATCTTTAGCAACATCAAAGTTAGCTTATTAGCATTATTTCATGCTAGCAGGCCATTATATGAGCACTCTACACATAGAGAAAAAAATGAAACTGTTTCGTCCTTCCACTTGTACTGTTGTCTTGTGTTATTCATTGGTGATTAAATGGTTTCCTGCAAAAGCTTATACAAATAAAAGATCCAAATCCAAAGGGGAAGACAAAAGCCAACTTAATCATTAATCTCAAGCATTCCCAGCAGACTCACCTTTTACAGGAACACAAAATGGCATCAAAAGAAACCACAGTGTGCATTATTTTGCCAAATAATTCTGTATGTAGGCCTCTGTAATGTATTATCATGAGCATCTGTGTTTAAATGAGACATCACAACAAGCATGTTTGTAGTTTTTTGTGTTGCCCTTAGGTCAGTGATATATAGACAGGTGTATCCATACTGAAAAGGCCTTTTCATTGAAGATATTTTGACACGTCACACTTGAAAAAGCACACATTAACACACATAAAATGTCTGCTGTGAAACGGCCTGAATGAATCGCACATTGTATATTTACTTTCGTGGGACATTTTTTGAGTTTTACAGTTTTGTATTTGTTCAGTATCAGTTAAAGATATGTCTTATTTGGCCACAAATAACAGATGGGCAGCCATCTTGAAAGTATTTGACATCGCCTTCTAGAAAGAGCACCAAAAAATCAATCTGAGTGAGAGGTTTAGCATTTTGTACTAACTTGCTGCCATAAAAATGTAAAGTTAAGAAAAAAGGTTTTTTAAAAAAAGAAGTTAAAAACACAATTGGTTATATTTAATTTAAGTGAACAATCCTGAAATGTATGAATTTAAATAATCAATGACATCATTCAATAGTGTTACCACTAACACAGGCCTGTAGATATCGCTGACTGCATGGCATATTTTACTTAACTAGCATTAGATGAGGTGGAGCATTTACTGTTGCTGGGATTGACACTGATGTCAATAGTGCAAATCAACTGTAATCACTGTGTATTGTTATTATAAATGTGCCTTGAAATTGCCTTAATAAAAAATATACTGTTCACCACAGATTATCTCCCCAAAAAGTAACTTTTAACCCCTGTGGGTCTCAGTTGGTTCTCAGGTTATTGTTTACTTTGTGATGTAAAGAAAGACACTGAAGTTAAAACAGTAAAATTTAAAATAAGCACTCTACTGTACAGTAACAGGAGGTAACTGTAATTAGTTACTTCCCCCCCCCTCTGTGACGTCACACCACTGGATCACATTCCTGACTGGCAGAGAGCCTGTAGAGGATTCCTGCGCTGGTCTGTGCATGCTTGGTGCAGTCAGACCAGATTCCTGCACTTCTGCCGGTTGTGGATGAGGAGATTCACTTAACTAGGCTTGCCACTGGGGTGGAACAGGAGCACAACAGAAGCTAAACGGCTGTGACATACCTGTAAGTGTGCTGACGTACAGTCGATCTGAGGAGCTGTCACATGCAGGGAACTCCTTTAACAGTTAAGTCATGGAGGAGTGGAACTGATTATAGGTGAGGGCAGAAGCATTGCAACATTTGAATTTGGTTTTATTCATCCTTGTGAGATTTCTTTTCACTGCATTATTCTCTTTCTGACTATTTATGACCAGTGGGTAGCCACAGTGCAGCCCCCTAACCAACTTCAGTTCTGAGGCCAGTGCCTTGATCAAAGGACAAATGTAGGAGTATCTTGAAGCACCACTGCCGTCTGTGCCCTGTATTGTACTTACAGTACATGCTGTGCTCTCAACACACTAATAACATACTTGTTTGTACTGCATATAAACAAGAAACACCACTTCTGCCCAAATACTAAATGACTCACTGCTGTAATCTTGGTTTTACATCAGGGCGTCAATGTCAAGACACAGCACACATGTTAGAAAATAGGAAAGCTATGTAAAATATTCAGTCCCGAAGAACAGAAAATCTGGTGCTTTTTTGAGGTATAAATATGGATTGATTATCATTAAACCAACTTCTTTAATACTTTCAATGTAAAAGATAAGGCCTACACTCATACACATGGCTTCTGAACAGAGGTCAACTAAAAACTACTCTTACATACTCCACCCACTACCCCTATTCTTAGAAAAAGTTGTCTGGTGTGGTGTGGTGTGATGTGGGCAGCATACTTCAATTTGAAAATGAAAATTAGAAGAAAAAAAAAATGTCAAAGTTTCCCTGCAAAACCATTCCCTTATTCATTTATTCTGTAGCCTATTTATGTTTATTATATTGGGTGTATCATCTGTGGTGTCAGATCACTGTATGTACAGAGGAATGAAGCAAAATAAAGTTTCCCCCAAATTCCCCATTCACACCTGTGTGGAGATGGCAAGCCTGTCTGTGACAGATAATCAAATTACTCAGGATGGTTTTTACTTTCTCACTTCCCCAGAAAATGTCTGGTAATATTACTCCGGATACTCCAATACGTCAAGCTTAAATTTAGTGGTATTATGCATCTAGTCTTATCCACACATTTTAAATTATGTGTTCAGATATTTCCCTGCCCATGATCCTGTCCTGCCAAAAATGTGTCCCTAAATATTGAAATTGGGTGTGTTAACCTACATGTCAAAAGGGGACAGGAGGGCTATTTTAGCATGCTAACACAACATTGGATAAGGGAAAAACAATTTAATTATGGCTAAATTCAGAGCTTGCAATAGTTTGGTTAGCCCTGGGATAGTCTGGCTACAGGCTTCAGCCCCCCTGCAACCCTCAACAGGATAAGCGGTTATGGAAAATGAATGAATGAATAAATTCAGAGCTCTTGATAAGGTGTTAAAGACAACATAATGTTTTGTTTTGGATCAAGACTATCGCTCCACCCTTTATATTTCATATGCACAGGAGCTAGAGATTGGGTCTCTCCATGCAGAGAACCTGAGTTACAACCATCTAAGCTCCCATTCACAGCCAAACAAAGTTGGGTACAAAACTATGAAAACTGCTAACTGATAGCTTGTTTTACAAAAAATGACAATGAAAAATATTGCAGTACCAGGTCATAGAGTGTCCTGGGAATGAGTCATAAAACTAGGAAATTAGTTTGTATTTTACCACTCACAGTCCCCTTATCTTAAGTCAGTGGGTGTTTGGTTAGATGTCTGACACAAGGCCTGTGGTTACACAAGCTTAAGAGACTTACATGTTTTGTTCTGTGACATAAAATACCTTAGTAAATACCACATTCATGAACTTTGAAGCTTCTGTGTGTCTGAAAAACTACAGATTAACATCATGCCTAACTGGGCCGAACACAGCTTTGCAGTCCTGTTGTGGCACATGTGGTACATCTGGCGATTGCATCAAGGCTTCAAAAATCATAAAAGTGGTGTTCATTTGTGAGGATTATCTTGCTGAACAAAATGTGTAAGTATCACAAACCTTTGTTTGCCGCAGAGTTTATTTTTGGCAATAATCCAAAACTCAATTCGAAAATCCCATAGGCCTCTTGATGAGGAAACCAGTGTGATGCTAACTTAGATGTCAGCCTACAGACAAACGTCATTCAAGCTCTACATGCAAATTAGGGGTGGGGCGAAAAATGGATGCAGCGTAGTATCGGCATATTTTCGCTCAGCAATATTGTATCAATGTGGACGCCAATTATAGGTTTTATTACCCATACAAATCAAAGTTTTGATAGCCAACTAGAATAATAAAATCAATTGCTTTCTTTAGTCCAATAGATTGATGATGAAGATTGAATGAGCAGACTGAAAAATGTATCTTATTACATGCAACAGATGTTGAAAGAGATTTCCTTAGGGGACATAATCAAAAGTTTAAAAAAAAAATTTAATTAATCACGATATGTCACAAAATATGTTATCGAAATACTCAACATATTGCATCAACATTAATTCATTCATTGTAATATTGTATTGTGACTGAAGTATCATGATATTATCATGTCGTGAGGTTTGTTTTGTTTTGTAGTATAATTTTTTAAGAAAATATACATACCCGCACTCCCTCCTGCCAGAAACAGTCGATGTAATAAACATAGCAGTTTAGACCTGTAGCAACACTCCAACCTGTGTCACACTTGAGTGAGAAAAACAACGGCAGCAGTTACAGTAAGAGAGGATAAGCCGGTAATATTAGTGCAACCTGCAGCCAGTGCCAGATGTGAGTTTGTAAGTGAATCATGCAACATTTTCAAGGGGTGTAGTCTAGCATTAAAACCTCTAGCATAAAAAAAAAATGTCACAGTAAAACTTTAAGGCTGGATGCTAGCTTAATGTTAGCATGTCCTCAGTGGTCCACTAAGGCTTTTTGTGGTTTAACTCTTACAACATGACCTGAAAATATATATTCATTTAAGTAATGTTAAAAAACACAAAACACAAAACAAACAAAAAAAGAACCAAAAATGAATGTGGTAATGTTTTTCTTTGGTATCTACTGTTGCTAATGTTAGCTAACTCTTTACTTGTATTGCTAGCTAGTTAACGTTAGCTAGCAGAGCTAACATGTTAGACAGTTATAGGGTGTTAGTAGGTTTTATGTTAGATTTATTACACATAGCCCTCAATACACAGAAAATTATTTCTGGTTAAAATGAATCAAAGTGACCCTGTAACATGTAGCTAGCTACTTAAGCTAATAGTTGCTTCACCTTAGCTTTGGCTGGTAGCACTGGGGCAAATTCAAAAACAACCACTTATTAGACATGTCTAGTCAAATGTAGTTTATTGACTTTAGCCTTCTGGCAAACCTGGTGTGTTAATGTGTGTTGTTATTAGACATAAGGACTAATAGGCTGAGATGAAAGCTTTGCTAATGTAACTTACATGAACAATCTTAGGAGGATTTCAGGTATTGCTGCTCTTGCCAGTATATTTCTAAATTGCCCCTGATTCCATTTTAATCAGGTCTTTCTGCAGAGTTGGCTGACATCTCTTTGTAACTGCTGGTAAATTTCCACAGTAGCTGACTGGACTCACCTCAGGTACTCTGTTACATTTACCAAAGCACAGAAATGGTGATACCTGCCAGTGACTGGTAGTGGATGCATAATTTGAAGAGGTGTGTTGTCACAAGTACATAAGTTTCCCTATTTTATCCCTCTAATTAAACTTGGGCACCGTGATATATTACTGGTGCTTATGTCCCATTAACTAAGGCCTAAATATTGTGCCAGATAAGCACTGGCCCAGGACATTTTTTAATTTGATTACCCAACCATATATGTCAGTGATATTGCCTTCTTTCCCAGCTCTGTGCTGATAGACCTATGTTTATGGATTTCCCCTGAATGACTTGACTAATTTCTGAAGTACTGCACCAGCACTAATGTTATCAAACATCTTCGCACATCTCTTCCCCCTCTACTCTTTTTTGCTTAAGTCTACTATCAGTGAGTCATTTTCCACTTTAGAACCAAGCTGTATTCCTTGAGTGTCGTTTCATAACTATGGAGGGTGTAACCTGAATGACGTTAATCCAGGAGGTTGCCAATTGTACACGTCACATACATGTCTCTCTGCATTTGGAGTAACCACAAAGGCTCCACTGGGTGCGACTGAGGCAGTATCTCTCCACCTTCATGGAAATACCAAAGGTGCATGGAGTACATGAAGTCTTTATTTAGAACTATATCAGTGATTTTTACATTATGTGTGTCACATTAACCATGTCTTTTCCCAGTGTTAAACTGGTAGTGCTTTTATGGTGACTACTTACTGCAGTAGGGTTTAAGTGAATCAGAAAATGTCACCACCATAAACCCAAAGCGGCACTCACATTTTCTGCTGCTTGACCGACTTACAGACATGTAAAAGCATAATGACACCACATGTATTTAATTTTCTATATCTGCCTCTATACAACTGTTTATCTGAGGACAGAAATGTGCATATGGCATTTACATTTTCCCATGTTGAAGTTAGTCTTGGTGAACTTTGAAGTCATCCCAGGGGGAATGAGTGAATGCAGACCCTGGGAACAAAATGTCGCCCCCCACTACATCAGCCCCCTCTGCTTTCCCAGTGTAATTCTGTAAGGAAATCATGAATAGCGGGCGAGAGAGAGACCCTATTGAGACGAGCCTTTCTTTACATCGAAACTTAACTCCATCCCTTCCACTATAACACCTTGACAAGGAGAATCCCTCCAAATAATAGGTTGTGTAGGGACACCATTGCTGCAGGCTGCATCCCTGTAATTGCTGAGCACTTCCTGGTGCAGGAGGCAGTTGAGATGACATGGGAATGGGCGAGTCTCCAAAGGCACACACTTTATGGTGCAACCGCCCTGAGACAGACAGGCACACGCACACCACTCTTCGTCTAATGATATACATTTGTCAGTTTCATTTTCATATAACTTAGTTTATATTTGGTTTCTCTGATAGAACACATTACCCTGTTTGTAGAAATGCTTATACATTTTCATCTTTCTTTTGAAAGTCAGGATTTGAAGGAGTGATGTACTGTACTGATGTTACTTTCTTATGTGTGTGGTTTGTTTGGAGTAAATAGGAGAAAAACTGGCTTGTTAGCATATGGGCAGTGGCAGCTGCCATGGATGAACAGACGAGCACCACCTGCAGAAACTCAAAGATAACAGAAGGA
Source organism: Epinephelus awoara (assembly GCA_035609425.1). Lineage (NCBI taxonomy): Eukaryota > Metazoa > Chordata > Actinopteri > Perciformes > Serranidae > Epinephelus > Epinephelus awoara. The sequence goes on along the minus strand of CM069301.1, from coordinate 30,320,363 downwards.
AAGCAAAAGGTAAAAAGTGTCACACTTTTGCCCCCACTGTTTGAGATCAAAGAGAGAACATTTCATTTAAGAAATATTTCATACACAAAAGAAAACTTGAATTCAAACACTCAAACCTTTATTTAAGCCTCGCGCATACAGACAGCCACACAAAATACACATGCATACACACATTATTCTCCTATGCACACAAATGCACACAGCCTCTTGGCAGATGGTGAACCATGAGGTCGACAGGGCTGTAAAACAAGCCTGTTCTCTTTGTCCACCTACGCAGCACTTTGCACAGTGTGTCTATCAGATGGCGGCTCTTTATCAAGGTGTGGCTGACACTGGCTCCACACAAAGCTCTGTTAAACAAGTATATGGGAGGCCTGTTTCTAATAAGTGGGGTGCTGTGGCCGCACTGGCATCATTGCCAAGCAGCTCTTTTTTATCGCTGCCATTTTGCAATGTCTGTAAATAACTGGGCTGGTTTCCTAAAAGACTATTGCTTCCTTCTTGTAAATTTAGTCATGCATGAAATGTGTAACAACATACTGTGGGGTGTCAGGTAACATATAGTATGCGTTTATTTGCTATGGACCATGTAGGAAGAGTTGGCTGTTGTTTTCTTGGATTGTTAACAAGAAAATCTGAGGGTTTGTGGTTGTGTTGGCTTGTTCGGCTGTCAACATCAGTTGTCTCTGATACCATAAACCTTTGCATTTAACACCTTAGCAATTAAACCCTTGTATTTTTGAGGGCTGTTCCCCATTTCCCCATCTTTTATGACACTTTTTTTTACTGAGGTGCTCTAAATATGTTCTAAATACTCTAAATATGCTCCTCAACTACAGGTGTTAGGTGCCTGCGTCACTCCTGGTTACCCTACTGTATGTATAATTATAAGGTTGCGTGGATGCTGGATCTAAGAGGCACCCTCCCCTCTCAATTATCAGACTGTTGGGAGGAAGAGAGGAGATTATGCATAATTGCCAACCGTAGCTGGGCCTGGGTGTTTCCTCCTGAGTCAAATCACCGAGACAGAAAGGTGATAAGTGGATTTGCAATGCGAGCAGACAAATACTATGTTGCTCAACTGCATACCTGCCACTGGATCTGGCTAAAATAATGTAATGAGGCTGTAGGATTAACCAAGGTGGAATTCATCTTTGTATTCATCATTTTATCCCTTAGTGCACTTTTTCTGCATTATCTGAAACAGTAAATAAGTTTTTTGGTATTTGTAGATGCATAACCATTCAGGCTTTGGTGTTAAGGGTGTAAAAAGAAACAGTCAACCAGTACGGAATGTAACGTGAATACCACAGGATTCTCACTCTGTTAAACATATGTCACAGAGCCTGCAGAAAATATTATGGTAACCTTTTGTGTGAGGATATAATACCCCGGAAAACTGGCAAATCCATTTTGATTGACACTCTCCTCTCATGTTACCATAGGGTTCGCACAACAGAGGCTTACAGGCAATTAATATTGTATGAAGCTAAACTTAGAGGTGGGGTAGGTGTGGGATACATAATCTTGAGTAGTTAGTTTGTCTTGAGCTGCTGTTGTTGGAAGATTCAATCTAGGAGCAGCAACTGTTGCTAAGGGTCCCATTACCTGAGTAACCGGTGATTGTTTACATTGGTCTAGTGGGTTTCCTTACTTGCAGTGTGGCAGACTATGGCTGGTTAGAGTGGGCTAAACTGCTGAGAGACCATGTGATTTCACCTCCGCCAAGCCTGTCCTTCAGTCTGTGGGTTTGCTGTTTGCCTGGGCCTTACCGTTGGACTACAAGGTTGAGTGCACATGGTGGAAGAACAGGCTGAGTAGGTTTTCATGGAGTTTGGCTGTCCTTGTGGGTGACACTGGAGGTGCAGGTAAACCCCTTTGCTTGTACTGTAAATGTAGCTACAATAAGGTCACAGTTCAGCTCCTGTTTTCTAATACAAAACAACACATTTAGTCTGATAGCACATTTTCATCACACTTCTTTTTATCTTTAATTGTATTTTCCAAGTCTGCTAAATGTAATTTAAGTTTGAACTATACAGACAAAATAATAATATTGATAAAAAGGCTCAAAGTATAAACCCACTAAAATGTGCTAGCAAACCCTAAAGGATGAAATGGTCATTAAACTAAACCAAACAATTCAGTAGTTACATTTAACACGTAAGGATTCTTCTGATAAAAAGGTAAAAGATGATAGATTTCATTGCAATCTGCCTGTTAGAAAATGAAATTTCAACATTTTTGGGTGGTATTGTTGCTAGAGGAAAAAGACCACGACTCTGGGGACAAAGTGATGGTCAGGTGCAAAGTTTGAGCGCTTGGTGTTAAACAAAAGATCAAGGGGTTACCTCTGAATAAAATGACTATTATATCAGCCCCTCTTTGAGGCTGTACTTAGTTACAGAGGTGCTGTGAGCCAAATACTAACATCAACATGCTAATATGCTCATCATGCCACATTTACATACTGATGTTTAGCAGGTATATGTAGTGTATTAGCATGCTAACATTTGCTAATTAGCCCAAACACAAATTACAGCTAAGGGTGGTGGGAATGCCATTAGTTTTGCAGACATTTCTTTCAAAATATTGGACAAATTCTGAAAAGGATGACACCAGAGTAAAGTCAGGGAGTCACCAAACTCATTAGGATTAATCCTACAGGGACCATGAATGCCATGAAACTTCTCATTTCAACCCATCCAATAGTTGTTGACATACTTAAGTCTGAACGACCTGCCAAGAGACTGACACAGCTATCCCGAGAGCCATGATGTCAGCATGGCTGATGAAAATAATATAATGTTACCAGCAGACATGTACATGAACTTTTGATGAAGGGTAAACAGCTTCCCTTGTTTTATTCCTTTCATACTCCCACAAATCTTCAGTGCAAACACACCTCACTGCTGGTCTGAATTTCTGACTACAGTGCCACTACAAACCAAAAAAGGGCCCACCTGTCCTCTCATGTTGGAGCATTTTTAGCCATTGCCAGCGATCTGCACCAATACAAGGTCATGTCATCTGAGTGCTGGGTGGAGCCCTGCGGTGAAGGCCAGGCAGAGGAGACCGGACTGGAGAGGCAACAAGGGGAAGAAGCGAAGGAGGAGGAAGTGGAGGTTCTCTGTGGGGACAGTCAGCCCGCAGGAAGCCTGAGGCAGGAGGAGCCACCCGGAGAACGGCCTTTATCACCTGACCATAGTGGCATGCAGGAAGTGACATCAGAAGGTAGACTGGAGCAGGTCCAGAGGGAGGAGACGCAGACTCGGGAAAAGAGAGAGAGGTTTTCCCATGTGATTGTCAACCAGGGAAGCCGGGTTAGAGGGTCAGGTGTGTGGAGGGAGAAGTGGATAATCAAGTGTGATGTAGTATGTTATTCTTTCCATACAGTATGTTGAGCCTTTGTTGCAGCATAACAAAATACAAGTCATAAACACAGTCTATGTGCATAGTGAACTTACTGTTTGTGTGAGTATTAATGACTGTGTGATTTCTGTGTGTTTGTGCGTGTAAAAGTATCAGGTGTGGGTCTGGTGGAGCCATACCTCCGGAGGTCCTTCCCCAGGGACTTGTCGACCTGCTCATACCCAGACAGGGACATGCAGCGGCAGGTCGAGGAGCCCCGGGGGCCTGGGCCCTTCTACTTCTTTGGAGGAGCTAACGGAGCTGAAATGTAAGTAGAGAAATATAAAATAATGTGTTCGATTTTAAGTACAAATAAAAAGCTTAAGAAAGGTGTTGGAGACATTTGCTCTCACACTAAAAGAAAAACATTATCCACCATTTTGTTTTGGGTTGAACCCTAGTTTTACATGTGACCCTTGACCTCTTGATTGTTGTGTAATTAAGCAGAAGTGTGACTGATTTCCTTTGGGACTGTTCCTTTAGAGTGAGAGGTTACTGTGAAAGCAAAGGATGGAGGAGGATTTACAACAAGCACAGGGAGGATTTCAAACTCAAGTGGTGTGAGATCAAATCGCCAGCCAACTACTGTAACTTCAGGGAAGGTCAAGTACTGTATTAATCACAAGACATAATCTGTATGCTGTGTGCTACTATAAACTGCAAAAATGTTGCCTGTCTTAAAGAGATGCCATAGAAAATTAAATAAAATTGGAAATCGAAGAAGAGCTTTATTGCTTTTAGTTCACAGAAAGAAAACTTGTAATCCTCATGTGTTGTTCCCAGGTGAACAGTTGGTGTATCAGATTCCCAACAACAAGGTGCTCACTACCAAGATCGGCCTCCTCAGCAGTCTGCGGGAGTATGAGCGAGTCAGCAGCAAAGTCAACCACGGTCGAGGACGGAGGTTGTGTGTGTGAAAAGCAGACAGATATAACAGCTATTTCCTTCACAGAATTTATAGTTGTGTCACAAATCTCCTAGCAACAATCTGGTGCCATCATGGGTGTTCAATAGAGTCCCGGCTCTGCAAATACTGATTGAAAGACATATCAGCCTGTGATACTATTTAATAAACACGGGCAAATGGCATCATTAGAAATCAGACCTCACACCTGAATCACACAAGCTTGGTATCGAGCATTATGTGTGACAGTTATATAAACTATTCCAGTGGTTACTCATTGACACTAAGTGAATACAGTTATAATGTTTTACAACCTGATTCTTTTAATCATCACCTGAAAATTAATGTAGTTAAGTGAAATAGAAATTTAAACTACACTTACATAGCTAACTAAAATGAAATAAAAATCCACAGGAAATGTCTTTAGTTTTAGTCTTTTTTAATATGGTCAAATCTGTCAACACAGCAAGCGTATTGATGCATTGGTGCAAATGTTTACGGAGACTGGGATGTATACATGACTGTGCGTCAACTGCATCTGACATGTTATTTAAAAAAACAAAACTAAAACAAATACCGAAACTAATAAAACTAATCACTTTAAACATTTTAAACTAAAGTGAAACAAGGCAACGCACTCTGGAAACTAAATCTAAACTTAATTTAAAAATGAAATAAAATAAAAACCAAGGTAAAAACAAGACTATAATAACACTGACTAGGACAAGCACATGCATGCTCACAACTACTGTATACACATTCTTGTCAAAGGTTTCACACTATTCCATTAACAAACAGCTGGTGGCTGTAAAGTGTCAAGAGATGTAGCAGTGCCTCAGCGAAGGTCAGGAGGAAAACTGCTAGCAAGCAAACACTGATGTGGACAATGCAGAATTAAAGATATAAAAGAATAATTTGTAGATATTTAAGGAAGGAAATGCATTGAGCATGTTTGTTAGACCTCAATATAAGAAGAAGAAGAAAACTTAGAGTAAAGTAGTAGTACAGTAATGAATGTGCTTTGATGTAAGCATTTTCGTGTAAGATATGCAATACTTATGATGGACCAAATTAGTAGTAATACTGTTTAAGGCCATACGCAACAAATCCGGCATACAGCATCTTTAAGAATTGACCAATGGATTGATTAATTTCAATTCCTGAATGTGTTTTTCCTTTTACTCTTTTGGAAAATCAATTTTTTAGAGATATTAAACTTTCTTGCGTCAGTGCATTACAGTTAACATTATATATATGGGATATGAAATCAACCTGCACTTATGGTACAAAAATGTCTTATCACTCAAGGACAATGTTACTGTGAAATATTAAAAGCAAATATGATAATCATTGTAATGGATTATGAAACTCAAGTAAGTTATCTACTGTAGTTAAATACATTAATAGAAAAAACATGACTGTCTGAGAGGTACGCAATTACACATGTACAACATGACAGCGTGCTTCGAAAAGTGCTCAGCAGTAATCTAGAGTATGATTTATTTTAAGACAGAAGAAAACATGTTAAAACTTTAAGCACTCATCGACTTTGTGGTTTAAACATAAACATCTCACAGTTTTGATTTTCAATGTACTGTATGACACAAGCAGGTTCAAACAGCTGAGAAAACACAGCCATTCATGCAGACTTCCTCCTTGTTGTGTTGTTCTTCACAGGAGGCTGAAAATGGAAGAGTTTATTCCCACTACCTTCCGCATGGATGTAAGGGAAGAAAGGGAGGCTTTCTTTGCCCAGCAGGAGGGTAAAATACCCCAAACATTTCACCTACATTAACCTCTGACACAGTTGTACGGCATCAGTTGTATCCTCATGCAACAATAACCCAACGAACACTGGTTCAACTGGATTTGTGTTTGATGAGGAGGCTCCGGTTTAAAATAAGATCAATCAAATTTGACCTGTCATTTATGCAGTAATGAAAAGAAACAGAATAGTTTGTGCTTGGCGGTGTTAAGACAACTGTTGCCTTGGTGATTGTTTAATCAAGAGGTTGAGGACGTTGGAAAATAATGCACTTCACCTCCCATAAGGCCCTGATTAAATCACCAGGGGAACATGCTGTTACCATAGAGATGAGACAGCAGAGGGCAGGGCTGAGACACAAACACAGGGAGAAACGTTCAACAGGATGTGGATGTAAAGCTGCAGGACAGGCCTGACACAAAGGAAATACATTTAATATTAAAACTGAAATAACATTTTTCTTTAATTTTAACAACTGGAAATGAAACAATACCCTGGTTGCTGTAATGTTTGTGGTGAAACAGACACACAGAATTATGATAAGTGGTGTGCGGGGTATGGCAAACATGGTTATCACTAAGCAAACAGGGGAAAGACAGACAGCTGGCTTAGATCTCTGGGTGACGGATGAATCCATGAAAAGGAAGACGAGAGAAAAAGACACATCAGAACAGTTATACAAGCAGAAACATTTTAAAAACTGATCGTAGCATGTGTAAAAATCTGAGTGTCACATGATATTATTTCATTGTTGTTACTGATGCATCAACATGTAAGTAGCATTTTAATGTTTTAGCTACTTGAGGCAAAGCTAATTTTAGCTACTTTGTATACTTGGGTAGCTTGACTGATAACAATGTAGCATATTTTATAGGTTGATCATATGATTTTATATGCTTTATTTATATTCAAAGCATCTAGTAACTACAGCCAGCATATAAATGGAGTAAAAAGTTAAAATGTTTCTCTCTAAAATGTATTGGTGTAGTATAAAGTAGCATAAAAATCTAGAAAACAGAATTATAAAAGGTGAAGAATTGCCTTCAGATTCAACACTACTTACAACTTAATGACTGTTACCAGGTGTGAGCAACAATGAGACTCACATGTGGATCTGTAAGCCTACGGGTCTGAACCAGGGCAGAGGCATCTTTCTGCTGAAGAGCCAAGAGGACGTTGACGCCTTCAAACTGAAGCTGCAGCATTCAGAAGACAGCCAGACCAACAGGAAGACGCACCACCGCCAGCCTCAGGCTCGCATTGTCCAGCAGTGGGTGAACATACGTAACTATTGAGTTGTTTAATGAATAGCATGTCACATTTTATGGCTCCAAAAAGACAGCATCTTCTTGTTGACAAATGACAACTTGACAAATTGTCCTGAAAGTGAACTGTCATTTTGCCCCCAGTTACATCCACAGTCCACTGCTCCTGAAAGGGAAAAAGTTTGATGTGCGCTCTTACCTTCTGATTGCCTGCACTGCACCTTACATGGTCTTCTTTCGCCACGGATACGTACGGCTGACCTGCGACCTCTATGACCCCAGCTCCAACAACCTATCTGCCCACCTGACCAATCAGGTACACCTAATATGTGTCAGACTCAAAATTTCCAGGGTTAACTGGCTGAAGTTTAAAGGACAGATTCACCGATTGTGTAGTCAGTGTTAGAACAGCAGTCATGTGTCCATATGAGCATTAAAACAGGTTTTGCTGGCTGTAATCACTTCTGCTGTTCATACTGGCCTTTTAAAGCTTTCAATGTAAGTGACAGTTGTGCAAATATATATCTGAGGCTAATTGAAGGCTTCAGCAGTCTGAGTTAGACAAATCAAGTAGATCTTTTTTACACTTTAGAAGATATCCCGTTATTTGTGGTTACTGGGTTATTGGCACTGAAACACTAAACAATCTCTTAGCACAGCTCGTTCAGTCCATTTTTATTTACCAGTCAGACATTCTTAACCTTTATTTAACCAGGTAATAGACTCATTGAGATTAAAATCTCTTTTACAAGAGAGTCTTGGCCAAGAAAAGCAGCAACACAGATTCCTGAAAACAAGACATAAAGGTTACGACACACAATAAGATAACAAAAACATTAACAAGAGCAATAGCCACAACAATGACAACAAATGTTGACACAAACTAGCTCAAGGTGCAAAAATCAGTAAAAGTGCATAGTAGTATGGCTTTCAATTAAAACAATTACAAATGCTAATGAGTTCAGATACTATAGTCTTTACAGCACATTTGAATTCATTTAGTGTGATTCTGTCCTGTGTTTTGTAGAATGTTCCATGTTGTGGGGGCAGAGTACATGAAAGCCTTTTTTCCCATCTCAGTCCGAACTCTCGGGACAGTCACAGTGATAATGTCCTGGGATCGCAACCCACGAGAGCTAAGTTTATGGCATAGGTACTCACCAAAGTAACCAGGGAGTCCAAATGGCTTTATAGATAAAGATATACCAGTGAGATTGAGTGACATGATAGAAACCACTGAATGCAATGAATAAAATGAGGCACTGGGTGTGAACAAGCAGTTTTGTTGTTTTCCTTTGGTACAATACATTAATGTGAGGGTGAAATTATTAGATCACTGTTCAGTTTCGGAGTTAAAAGGCACCCTGTCATTCATTCACCAGCTTGACACAAAGGCCTGATTTTGACTTCCAGTGGAGAATACTTAATGTAAAAGTTAACTGTTTAAGCTGTTAAAGGCCTAATGTTTGCTATGTAGATTCCTGTTTAACACAAATTAAAAAAGGACAGTTCATTCATGATACTATTGGAGACATATTTGCATCCCTCCCTTCTTTGCATTACTCTTGTAATTTCCAAAGAGGTGGGATAGCTCAAGCATTAGCTGAAGCACAAACTGTCTCTCCGCTCCTGCTGACTGCTTTGCGTGTCTCTGGTCCCCCTGCTGTCTGTCTCCAGTACATGCAGAAGAAGAACCCTCTATACAGCCAGTTGAAGGAGGATACTGTGTGGTCCATGGAGAGCTTCAACACCTACGTCAACGACAGGTTTCAGGTTGCCAAGGGTCTGCCCAGGGACTGGGTGCTGGGCACCTTTGCAGTGAGTGCTGCTGTGTGTTGTAGCTCTCGGGGACCAATTACCATTATAATGATGGTTGTTGGAGTTTGCAGCTAATTGAGGTGGTGGTTAGGCTCAGATGATCTCATTCCTGTCTGAGGATACATCATGTTATTAGAATATATTTCTATATTTTCATCCATAGTGCCTCTTACAGTACATAGAAAGGTACAGTGTGTACATTTGAATCATTTTTTGGGTTGCACCTGTTCCCATGAAACCTCAAACCCTGATAGTGACATATATTTCAGTGTATACAAACCAGTGTGGTTGTTTGGTTTAACAGATTACTGTGATGCTATCAGACATAAACAGTACAAGTCCAAATGAGAACTTTCATACTGTTTACAGTTAAAGAACCTAATCTTAGTAAAGCCTGTCTGTGTAGACATTAAAAACTTACATCATTAGATTTATAAGAATAAAAATTCAACACATCATGACTTTATTATTAATAATACATGAATTAAAAGGAATGAATGAATGAATTAAAAGGGCACTCCACAGATAATTCATGTCAAAGTTGATTTAAAAGTCATGCAGTTACATCATAGGAAGTGTAGGATATAGTATTTTTGGAAATGAAATCATATTAGAGCCTAAAAGTCTGGATATATCTTGTGTTCTGTTGCTTTGATTTTTTTCTGTCCTTTCCAAACACTTGCAGTTTCCCAGACTTTATGGAAGTGCAGTACTAATGTAGGCCTACTGGAATGTGATAAAAGGTTCTTTACAGTGATATTGCAACTTATGTTACTGCACTAACACTGCTACAAGTGCAGCTTAATATTTCCTTAACGTGGTTTTTAAACTTACCCTTTGTCAGGTAATGTGTCAGCTGGTAAGATATTAGTGAGTTAGTGAGATACAGTAACAAGCTTAAAGCTGCACTAATAAATATTACATCTAATAAAGCTTCTTATAGGCGAATACACTAAAAAGCTTACAGAACAAGTCTCCTCCAATATTCATAAAGTATCAAATAATGTACAACTACATGTATTGACTTTGACTATTTTTACTGCTGTGCTCTTATAAAGTGCATAAAATTTACACCAAATGACAGTAGCCTAATTTCCAGTTAAGCAGTAAACACATTTAACGAGAATGCATTTATGCTCCAAATCGGGATTCAAAAGAAAGAGAATCAGCACTTGTTCAAATGGTGACTAGACCAGATACTAGTTTAGTCAAGACTGTGAAGCATAGTTATTATAATCTGTGACCTTTTTTTTTTTTTGTAATATTTAAAGCTAAACAGCAAAGTGATGCTAAGGTGAGCGGGGTCTACACTCTGCTAATAGATATAAACAGCTGATGATAGTTCCCAGCTGTCTGACAAGCTCTCCCTTTGGTCCACAACATAGAATGTCACAAAAAATGTCACAATAAAAATGTCATAGTATTGCATGCCATAGAAATGTCAATATTTCATAACACAGCAAGTTGTAAAAAAAAATGTAATAAAGAAGTCATGACAGGACTAAAGTATGCTTTTGTTTGGTATGTCATTAAAAAGAAGTAAAAAAATCCATAGTATAATATGCCACAAAAAAGTAGTAAAAAAAAGTCATAGGATAATATGCCATAAATCAACAAAAAAAAAACTCATAGCATGACATAAAAATGCTATTAAAGAGTCATTATGGCATGTTGTTCATCATTAAATCATTCAAAAAGTCATAACAGTCCTTGTATAGCATGTAATCAAAAAGTAATTAAAAAGCCATAGTGTAGTATGCCTTAAAATATGTACAGTAACAGTATTGTATTTCATTAAAAAAAAAATCATCATTTAAAATCATTTTGAAAAAACATTAAAAAGGTCATGGTATGGTGTTTCATGAAGAATTCATTGAAAAGTCATAGTATAGTGTGTCATAAAAGTAATTAAAAATGTCATAGTACAGTATGCCATTAAAAAATATAGTTTAAAAAAATCCATATAAGTCATAGATTAGTATGTAATTATAAATCATTTAAAAACCCATAAAAGGTATAATACAGTATGTTATAAAAGTCATTTAAAAGTCAGTACAGTATGTCATTAAAAAATAATATTATAGCTTGTAAGAAAAAAAAGCCATAGAAAAAGTAATGATACATATTTCATAAAAGTCATGAAAAAGAAAAGTATGTAAAAAAAAAAAAAATAAAGCAATCCAAAAGTCATACTATATTATGTCATAAAAAAGTCATTAAAAAGTCAACAAGTTATTCGAAATTCATAGTGTAGTATGTCTTAAGCCATGACTTTAAAAAAGTCATTGTAGTAGGTTAAAAAAAAAGTCAGTGTGTCCACTTCTTTCTGCACAGTGCTCACTTACATTTATTACAAACTTTGCACTGGGGATTCTGTTGTAAAATACTTTAAAATGATCTCAGGGGAATATCAATTGTTGTTTTGGTTGTCTGGCCCACAGATATATTTCCCATCACCCTTGGTTCCAGCAGAAGCAGGTAGCTGTTTTCACCTTAAAACCCACTGTACGTTCCGTGCTCGGCACCTAGCAGTCAATGGTGTATTTATACCTTGTTCTGCTGCCCCCAAGTGGCCAAAAAATCAAGAATGCAGCGAAATGTTTCAAAATTAGGCCATTTATATATGATCAAATCATTTGAAAAGAGTAGAAAAATAAATCATTGAAGTTATCTAACTACACATTCTCAGATATTGTTGCTGAGAGCTGCAGAAATGGCTGCTGGATGAACTGCTATGATGTATGCCACTTTGACTGATGCCTAATTTGACCAACTGTTGTTTTTTTTTCATGCATCAGAAGCTCATGCAGCAGATCATGAAGCAGTGTTTCTTGGCAGTCAAATCCAAGTTAGACTGTCGACTGGGCCTCTTTGACTTGATCGGCTGTGACTTCATGATTGACGAGGACTTCAAGGTGGGTGAGACGCTGCTGAGTATCTGCGTGTCGGTCAGAGTTTGTGTGGTTTTGGACTAATTGTGTTTTCATGTGTATGAAATAGGTGTGGCTGTTGGAGATGAACTGTAACCCAGCTCTTCACACGAACTGTGAAGTGCTGAAGGAGGTGATACCCAGCACTGTTGCTGAGACACTGGGTGAGCTCACATTAATAAAGCTGATCACATCAACAATTTTTTTTTTTTTTACTAACAGTTTACAATGTTCTCACATCATTTCTCTGCATGCATGAGAGTTCCCTTTATTAAATATGCTGCTCTAGTAATTTGTTTGCTCAGCAGGCTGATGTGTGATACCACCCAACATATTAATATCTGCTGTCACTCCTTCATGCTCTAGATTTAACTCTGGAGATCTTCAGCAAGTGTCGTCTCAAGCAGAGGATTCTTCCTTTGGCCAGTCAGAGGGACTTTGTGCTGCTTTACAATGGAGTTTTCCCTCCTGATCCAGTGCTGGCCTGGAGCAAGAGCAACACAAACAGTGACCTCAACCACAAAAGCACCAAAAAGACTCAAGCCAGACAATTTAAGTCAGGGACAGAGGGCAAAGTTGTGCCCCTTGATAATGTGAATGTCTCCGCGAGCAGTGAAGGAAGGGGTAGTTCAAAATCTGACGAGCACCCCAACACCTCCACTGCTGCCTCACCTTTCCATCAAAGCTCTCTGTCAATGCAGGGGCCTTTACATTTACACAGCAGCAGCACCATCGTACAGACTGTCAGGAGTAAGAACCTCAGGCCGCGGGTTGTATTCAAGCCCAGCAAATGTACTTTACACCATCATTTAAAAGCTGCAGACGACGTGACGCCTTCTACGTCTCGACAGAAGACAAAGATCATCATGGCGCTGTCGTCACCAGGGATCTCTGTTGGTGACTCTTCAGAGAGCTCTCCTCATGATGGACCTCCAGTGTGTGGTAACAAATGTGAAGAAGAGCTGAGAGAGGACACAGAGCTGCGTTTATAAGAAGAAAGAGGAACTGAGATGCATCAGATGCAAACAGCTGAGATCTAAAGCTTTATCTGGAAAAAAAAGACCTATACTTTTGACACCTGGTGCTGTTTTCCTCTTAAAGAAATAAATGTTTACTGTGACACGAAAGAATGTATTTATTACTTGAATAATGATAACTGCGTTCATTTAACTGGTGGAATATGTTCTAAAGACAGCTTTTTCTTCCAATAATGGTTGATTTTGATTTATTTATTTATTTGTCCCAGAGTCAGACATGTTTACAGTAATCACAGCACACATAAAAAGCTGTTGCAAACGGAAAATATATCCATCAGTCATCTTACATGGCGTTGCGTCACTTTACAGAAACAGAAATAGCTCCTGCCTCGTGGAAATCTAGAACCGCTCAGACAGACTGTGTACAAACCCTCCCACCATCTTACTGTAATTCTAACCAGGAAGATCAACACATGGCTCCACTGTACAGTTGTTGTGGCTTGTTGTTTTGACTGCAGCCCTCTACCTCTCCGTTTCATAACTCATAATTATCTCACTTGCCTATCCATATTCGGGCCCTTTGCATGCAAACACGGGCAGGCATGGTCCCATCTTTCCCAACAGGATGCTTGCTTCATCCACATGCTTCTCAACAAGGAGGCTGAAAGCATCAGAGAGCCTGACTTATCAACACCAAGAGGTATAGAGGCATTTTTTAAATATCTACATATGGTAAGGTTGGAATGACACTAGAGCCGTTTTTTAATTTGTCATGCTGTTATGTGTCAGCAGGTTCCCGGTGTGACTTCAGAGTGTAAAAAAAAACAGAGTGAGGAAGCTGCTCACTTCTCTGCAGACAGCCAACTGACAGGAAGGAAGGAACAGCTACTACACTGCGACTCGACAAGAACTTTTATCTTCAATTCCTCTTCAAAAGCTTTTACACCTTTCGTTCTCGTGGCTGGATGGAAACATGCACTACATGCTGGCAAAAAGGGGGAACTAGAGCTTCGCAGTGCCACCCCCCTCCCTCCTCCTCCTCTCCAGTGCACAATATCCTCTTTTGGACCCAACCAGCCCCCGTGTTTTGTTATCTCTTTGGTTTTAGTGTGGCACACACACACACACAGAGGGGATGACTGTCTGGGCAGATGGTGCTCAGTGTGAGGACTAGAAGCTGAGACGAGACGCAGAGGGACAGACTCCTCGTCCGTCATGGGATGCTGCAGTGTGACCCAGAGGCATACTGGAGTGGACGAGGTGGGCCCTGATGAGATTGAGCTCCTGGAACTCTCTGGAGACAATTTAGGGTAAGACAAAGATAAATTTACAATTTAAAGCAAAAATAGAAAAGTAGTGGTGGGGAATTAACACATTTATTGCTGAACTTGGATCCTGGATCAAAGCACAACCAGCATCATTACTTCATCAAAAATGTAAATGAAGTGTTATTTATTGTGCTTTTCCTCACAGCTGTAGAGAGACAATACCGGCTAGGCTGGTTTAAATGTGGTTTTTTAGAATCAGTGACTTCTGGAGGAAGAAGCGGTGACATTCTGTGAAGTGAAAAAAGCATTTAAGCAGCTTTCAACCTCTGTGGTTTTCTTTGGCATGTTTTGCGTCACAATTTGGAACCGAATATGTCAAACAAAAGAGGAGAGCCTCTTGCACAACCTTTTTCAGAGCTGCAGTGTATTCAGTTCAGTGATACCATTTTCAGGATGTACACGGCTGCACACATGCTTGTTTTTCACACAGTAACAGGATGTGCCATGTGTTATAAACAGAAACTTCCAGGTAATGCCGTGAAGAAAACATTTAATTGTAAACCCTTTATCCAGGATGAAAACACCTGCAGAACAACACATTACATCCATATGGTTTCCACTCATCAGCACCAGGCAGAACAACAAGGCAGGAGAACTAATTGCCCGCTATTTACTAAACATGAACTTGAGCAGTCGGTGATGCTGCACTGATGTGATTAGCAGATTACTATAAGACAATGGCTGAGGCATGGAGGAGTTTAATACAGAGTCAGGGCGGGACAAATCCCTGCTCGTTCTTAGACAGGGGGATTAGCAGAGGCTAATCACAACAGTAAATACCAGTCCTTATGTATGGCTGTTTAATAATTATTACCCACTGCAACACGAACAAAGATGTTTGTTACTAAGATGCCCACTCATATACACTCTATCACTGCATAGAAATCACTTATCATTTAGTCTGAAGCACTATTTAATAATTGTTATAATGTATTGATTTTAACTGTGCATACAAGAAATTAAAGGGGAACTACACCCATTTTCAAAATTCATATATGTTATTCTTCTGTCTAAGGCAGTCCAAAACTATCTTTCACATCCAAAAGCCAGAGTGATAAAACTCAAATTAGTGATGTCATAGGGTTAAAGTCTGGAGCAGCTCAATAGACAATGAATTGGAAAAGACGTTCTAGATGACACTGAGAGCACCCAGGGGACTGTTCTGAGTATATGGGCACGTTTTCGGTTTCACACCTGAGAACACTACAACAGGAAAAGCTCATTTGGGTATAGAAAAGGAAACAAACATTGTGTGGGTCCACAAAATCAAGCTCCCATTCATTGTTTATGGAGCAGCTCCAGACTTTATGACATCACACATTTGAGACTTACTATTCTGGTTGCTGTTTTTGAGAGAGAAGCTCATGTTCACACACATTTGTTGAACTTGGCCAATAAAATAACATACTGGGATTCTTAATTTAGGTGGTGTTCCCCTTAATGCCCTGTGCTAACAGGAAGTGATGCAATATGTGCAAAAATCCCCAGTGTTTAAACAATACATTTCAAATGAGACTGCTAACTAAACTTTACAAAGAGACATCAAAATGTGCTGCCAAAGATGTAATGCTTCTTCTTGCCTCTACCAATCAAAAATGTTGATATTTTGTATTATTTTAAGAAGCATTAGCATGAACCAATCACAAATCAGAATTTATAGCCCAAGGTAGATTGCAATGCAAACCCATTATACATGCCTTTATACAGATTACACAAATCTCAAGATAAAGATATAGACAGACTCTTTAACTCCTCTTCATTTTGAGTTCTGTAAGGAGCTCAACATATTGATCCACCAAGCGAAGCGGGGAACAACATCTGTCCAACTTTGGAGGATTTACCAAGTAGCACCTAACAGTTCTCCATAAACACATCCAAACTTACTGAGCTCAGAGGTGTACTGCTAATTCAGGCATATGGCAAATGGACTGCACTTGTATAGTGTTTTTCTAGCCTTCCAACCACTCAAAGCACTTTTATACTACATGTCACATTCACACATTCACACACTGGTGGCCGAGGCTACCATACAAGGTGCCAACTGCTACTCAGTAACAACTCACTCACACACAATCACCAATGGAACATATTCATTGAAAACCTGCTTAAAACCTACAAAATATATGTCAGTGAAGGGTCAACAGGTGGGTCTGCCCTGCTCTGGCTACACTGTAATCTGATTATGTCTGGCTGCTGCTGGACTGCAGGGGGGTCTAGACATGTCATTTACATTGTGATATGCTCTATTGCTCTTCAGTCTCTGCTCACTTCTAGGTGCACCATGGCTGAAGGCAGTGCAGGCATGCACGAGAAGGAAACATACACAAACAGCAGCCCACAATCTTGGTTTTGAGACAGTTTCAAGTCTGCACGTCTGCCTGACTCACCTGTCTTTCAACTGCAGGACAGAACCAAGCAGAACATGCACTTTGACATTCAGGCTGCACAGACACAAAATTGAACCCACATCCGTGCTACAGCGAGGACACAAAGTTAACCACTGTGCCGTCAGAATGTGACAGCACTGTCTGATGAAATGTGTTAACACATCAACATTTGATGAAATGTGTTTATTCAGGGTGTGGAGTCTGGGAGAGACCAGGCTGCAGCTGTCGGTGAGAAACAGCAGAGATGAGCAGGAGCCACCGCCACAACCACCACGGCCACCACAGCGCTACAATTCAGTGCGACACCTGGAACAGGAGGTCAATGTGCGTGTGTGTGTGTGTGTTGTGTGTGAATTGTGTAGGACTGTAACTTCATCATGCACTTTTCACAGTGAGAACACAGTGTGTGTCTCACTTTGGTCAACACTTTAACACTGCTCATGCATAGTGTGGCAAGATGTATATCAACTGTTTCCACTCACTGCTGTTATTTGTGTTGAGGCCAGACACACACTGTTTACACACTGTGGGAATTTCCATGACAAAAGTGAGAGATTCTGCATTCCCTGTTTGGTGTGATTCAAACTTAACAGGAAATAGAGGAGGGAGGAAACACTGCCACACAAACTTGAGGTTTCACACTTCTTTCCACTTGAATGAAAAATTTTCTGAAAGGCGCAGTTCACCCCAAAGTTATAAATATATTGTTCCTCTTACCTGTAGTGACTTTTTATGAATCTAGATTGTTTTGGTGTGAGCTGCAGATTGATGGAGATATCAACCTTCTCTCCGCTATAATGGAACTAGATGGCACTCAGCTTGTGCTGCTCAAAGCACCAAAAAATACATTTGAAAAACTCAACAGCAATGTCTCTTTCCATAGATCATGACCTGGTTACTCAAGATAATCCACAGACTTTGATGTGAGCAGTTTCATGTAGTCACTTTTTTTTCTCTACCAAACTTCACCCACCACCTGCAACACTGCGCAGACAGAAGCGTGCATCTACAGCTAGCTCACCTAGCACCAGAGCTAGTTAACTTTACAGCTCAGCTGAGGAGGACACCATTAATGTCTCACACTCTCATGAATGAGTACATGCAAACTTCCTCCTGTGCGGTGATACTGTTGGTGGGTGTAGTTTTGTGGAAGAAAATAGTTCCTACATGACACTGCCCACAGCAAGGTCTGTGGTTTGTCTTACATAACTGGGTAATGATTTCTGGAAAGAGACATTTCTGTTGAGTTTTTAGTTTTCTGTCGAGTTTTTGAGTTTTGTCAAGACTGATACACAGCACTACAGGTAAGTGGAAAAATATGTATTTTTGATTTTGGGGTGAACTGTCCATTTAATATGAAGCATCCAAGCCGTTACAGAAAAATAAAACAAAGTCCTCACTGACAATGTTTTAATTTTAGACACCGAAAATCCCCCTGGATTTCCCAAACAGCAATGACTAGAGGCTTGCAACAGTGAAACAAACTCCAATTTGCTGTGTAATGTATGAGTCATGGCTCTGTGAAACATGTGGCCGCATATAAACACTGATGGGGTCAGTGTCATTTTTAACAAAAAAAAAAAAAAAACCAAAACAACCAACAACACAGAAGGTTTTTTACAGCTAAGGGAAAATGGCCACCCACTAGAGAAGCCCCAAAATATTTAGATCTGTAAATCCTGATGAATGGATATTGTCTAATACAGTTTTGTGTCTGTAGGTGGTGCTGTGGGGCAGGAGCAGAGATGAGCTGCACCACAGGATTTACTCCCACCAGCCAATCAGGGAGTGGGAAGGCCAACCTGCCCACATGTATGGAGAGATCATGCACTCCTCCCTGGTGTCTCTCTACAACAGCTACACACAGGTATCACAGGGAGCCAGCTGGGAGTTATGAGGTGTGGCCCCACCAATACGTCTTCCTAAAGGGGCATACTCTAAAACTCTCTGTCTGTGAATTGTAAAGAAGCTGTAGTTGTTGGGGTCCATAAGTATGTGGTAAGCAAGCAACCTTTATTAAGAAATAGTGAACCAGGTCATTTGATGGAGCCTCTGACACTATGAGCTTACAGATGTGTAGTCAGGAGTCAATACTGCATGATGTTTGGGTTTTGTGGCTTGTTTGGTGATGAACTTCTGTCGCGTGTCTTCATTTTGTCCCCCACAGGAAACCAATGAACACTTCCTGGTGTTGTTTTCTTTCCACCTCCTGATCCTCTCCCTCGACCACACTCGACAAGACTTCATTTATGAGGTATTTTTTGTTGTTTTACTGTAAAATGAAATGTCAAATAGTGGATTCAAAGAGTCCACCACACATTAAAGCTGCACCAATCTTTCATTTTTTTTGTTATTAACAACAACAGATCAAATGAATGTGTGCAATGTGAAATGAGTCAGGAAGCTGCTTTCAGTGAAAAAACCCTTGATAAACCCACTGTCATCTACCTGCCCAGCACCAAACTGCAGACAGACAAAAGTTTGTGACTTGCTGATGACCACAGAGAGGTGAAGTCCCCCCCCCCCATGGGACCTTATATAATATGTACAGTACATATATGTAGATATAAAAAATATTTGTACAGTAATTAACGGGCCGAGCCAAATTTACCGATCCTGTTTGCATTATGCCATAAATTACAGATTTTTCGATTTAGAAGGTAACTTTATGAGTTGAGAAAGTCGCAGTTTGTCATTGTACCATTTAGTTTTGTGTGAAACCAGTGAGCTCTCGTCTTGCATGATATACATCAACAACATCAGCCAACCAGCTAGCTAACTAAGTTATGTTCTACACACAAGTGTAAGGTTATTTTACCTGAAGCGTTTTATCCAGTGGCCTTTTTATCAGCTGGCAACAGAAAGAATGAGCAAGACCTGTTGCTTGTGTGAGTACATCCTGTTATGAAATATACAGGCATCATATCTTCAGCGATAGAGAAAGCTAAGATGTTACTCGCAACAACTCATCAAACACAAAAGACAAGATTGTAAAAAGCAGACAGTCAGCAAGAAAAGCATACAAAGTCATTACAAAACACTTAAACACACAAGATCAGCTCATTGTCGGTCTGTGGTTTAAAACTCACCAGACACTTTGCTGAGTTGAGGATACTGATGGCACTCGGGATGAAGGACTTCTTAGATACATTTTCAGTTGCCAGAGGGACTCTATAGCGCCTCCTGGAGCCCTAAAGCTCAAATTGGCTGAAGAGTGGATTGGATCTATCTGTTAAGATACTCCTTGCGTTCTTCTTCATCCTCTCTATAAGAGTTGGGTCAAGGGTTTTGTGGCTTGCAAACTATTGTACTTGCCATTGTCACAATCCTACAGAGTTTATTATTGGATGTACAGTTAATATGAATATAATGGACAGGAAGGTGAAAAGTTAAACCATATTTTGATACACTAATATTAAAATCTGCTTCCTCACACCGGGGCCTCTAAGTTTCCTAAGAAGACAAAGTCGTTGTGAGTATTTATTGAAAATATATTGTAGTTCCAGAGAAGCTCACGTGGGAGTCCAGAGCAATACAAAGGTATTTAAAACCCTCCACAGTTTCAACACATTGGCCATCGAGTGAAGCTGGGTCTGTCTTCAGATCTTGTTTACTGCAAATAATCCTTTGAAAGGCCATAGTGTGAGTCAGGTAGGCAGTTTCACTCAATAGGTCTAATTGCAGTTAAAAACCAACTAAGGTCATGTCATCAGCATATATACGCAATCTAAAATATTTCTAATTGATCATAAATTAATTCATTAAATTCATTAATGAATGTATTTAATGACTTTATAATTATGATACTTGAACAGTTTTACAACAAACTGACTTCCTTGACTTGCAAAAATATTTCTTAAATTGACAAACACAATATGTGTAATTCATTGCACAATTCAAATGGGATCAAAAAGTTGTCTGTCTGTCTCCATTAACTACCAAATATATATATATTTTCTGTAATTATGTCCCATAATGGTCAGCCGTAAGGGGATGGACTTCATGTCTTGATAGTGGAGCATTTAGCAGTGAAAGAGACAGATATTTTTCTCAGGAGTTGCTGAAGACATAAAATTGAAATAAAAGACAGAGGAATGAAAAAAGAACACAGTAGCTCCATATCTGCTGGTTGCATGAATGGGCAACCACACAGAAACTGCAACAGTTTGTTGAGTCGACAGTAATAAGCCGAAGCACAATGACAAGCACGATTTTTTCTTCTTACACTTTACACAGGGCATCCTTCCCCTTTCTGGACTTTCCTTACAAGCCGTCTCCCTGGACCCTGACACATCACATTCATCACACATGTTTGAGATCAGCAGTGAGTCAGTGGAAATTACCAACTTCGACTAAGACACGGTAACGCAGTGCACTCAGCATGATTTACGTTGTTCCCTCTTTCGTCCAGGTCCAATGATGGACTCTAAGGTCTTCATATGCGCCAACGCTGCAGAGCTACAGAAATGGATGCACCACATAGAAGACAGGAGATACAAGTCGATGGCACAACCCATGAGCCCCTCCCACTGCGCCCTCTCCTATCTTGTAATGAATACCTGCTGTACATCTGGTTACAAGTACACATGAAAAAGCAGTCTGTTTAAGCTGTAATTAATACATTGAGCACATACCATATTCCTTCCGTAGTTACCCTGTGATGAGAACTGGAAAAGAGAAGAACTAAAAAAGTACCTACTACAAGCTCCCATATGGCAGTGGGAGGGCTCGCCGATACAGCACATGGGTCAGCCTGGATACATATCTGTCATCCATATCATCAACACACATAGACAGGTAATACATTTTCACTCATGGGCTTTCATACTTATCACATGATGCCAGATAAACTGTCGCTTCTTTTTGTCACAATATTTGAAAATCAAAACCACATTTGTCATTAACCCAGTCACAATATGATGCAAAGAGATTTTATCTCAGAGGAGGAGACACTGCCACACAAACTTGAGTTTTCGCACTTCCTTCTACTTGAATGAGAAATTGTCTTAAAGGGACAGTTCACCCCAAAATCAAAAATACATACATATTTTCCTTTTACCTGTACTACTATTAATCAGTCTAGATTATAAAGGTGTGAGTGACCGAGCGTTGGAGATATCAGCCACAGAGATGTCTGCATTCTCTTGAATACAATGGAAGTAGATGATACTTGGCTTGGGTTGCTTAAAGCGCCCAAAAAATTACATTTGAAAAACTTAACAGTCATGTCTCTTACCGAGAAGTCATGACCTGGTTACTCAAGATAATCTAAGTGGTGCTAGATGAGCTAGCAGAAGATGCACACTTCCCCTTGAGTGGTGATACAGCGGGCGTAGTTCGGTAGAAAAGAATTTCATTAATGACACTGCTGGCAAAAGGGAAACTATTTATTTTTGAATTTGGGGTGAACTATCCCTTAGATGCCTGCGGCACATGTGATTATGGTAATTATCCAGTGCCCGTACTGTAAAAAAAGAGAATATGATTTCAAGTGTCACAGTATTTTGCCAGTGGTATTATCTGTATTGGACGGCTAATGTAACAGCATTGTTTGCTTTGTTCTTTCAGGGACTCCAAGAAAGACTGATGGTTCTCTTCCCTCAAGATGTCCTGCTACTGTCAGTTGACAGCAAGCGTCTGAATATAACATATGAGGTAGTGTAAAATGACTCTATGGGAAAAATCCATAATAATACCCCCTCAACCACTGCGGAATAACTACGTGTCCTGGTAATCTTTACACAGCACTTGTTCTTGTGACACATGACAGATAGCATGGGTGGAACATTTTGTAACTCACACCTACCGCCTGGGTGCAACATCACCCAATGCATTTCAGTCAAATAGAGCATTTTCTTGTACAGTCATTATATAATTTCATGGAAGTGAAAATCCCTGCACAAGTTAAAGCATTTCTTCTTCTTCTATGTCATGTCTAACAGGGCAGGTTGCCCCGACACAGCATCAGAGCAGTGGAGAGGTCAGCCCTGCCCGGACGGCTGGAGTTTGAACTGATAGGTACATTGTGCAAACGTGTGACACCAATACTTCATTAAGTTAAATGTGGCATTGGGTTATAGCAAAAGTAAGTGCTATGAGAAATACAGTTATTTCATATGATTACTGTTGTGTTTCAGGTGAGCTGGTGGAGCCCCTGCAGGTCTCTTGTTCCTGTCTGGAGGATTATCGGAACTGGATGTTTCAGTTACAACAGGTGAGACTGTGCCGTCTTCTTTAAAGGAATGTAAAATGGTTAAGAATAATATGTGGGCTATGAATTGATGATTCTTTGGGGCTTTGTCACTGGCGAACGTAGTGCAGTGAATATTAAACTTAAATTCATCACTCAAAGGTGATAGTAGGGTTCAGAAGGTAGAGAGGTAATACACTGATTACAATTGATGCAATACACTGAAACCCAAGCTGCTCCTTATGGGCAGGGAGTGTGAGAGTGTGTATTAAAGTCTTAGGGCACTTATCTTCGTTGTTGATTATTTTCTCGATTGATCGATTAGTTGCTCGGCCTATAAAATGGTGGAAAATGACACATCAGTGTTTACCATGGCATCCTCAAATGTCTTGTTTTGCCCACGACCCAAAGATACTCAGGTTACTGTCATAGAGAAGTAGAGAAACCATGTCCACATTTAAGAAGCTGGAATCAAAGAATTCTCACTTTATTGTCTTAAAAGAATTACTCAAGCTGATTAATCGATTCATTTGATAGTTGACCATGTATAAATCAATCAATTAATGGGCTCTAGTGTGGACTAATGGGTGAATGAGAAGCAAATTGTAAAGCACTTTGTTTTGTTAGGTAGAAAAAAACTGCATGAATGCAGTTCATTTACCATTTAGTACCATTTAGTACAGATGGTTCCTTTCTATTGCCCCCAAGTGGCCAAAAAATAAACCACTTAACCTCCCGAGACCCTGCGTCATTACATTTTGTGTTTTCTGGACCTTATACTTCAGTCTGCTTCACTTAAGCCTGTTGTCCTTGTTCATGGACACTTTTCTGTGCCATCTAGTGGTAGAAAAACCGCAATACACTAATCCCCGTAAAAACAAGCAGCCTTCTCTGCTAAGTCAGTCTGCAGCCAATCCTGAAACAAAAGCGGACAAGGTCCAAAACCTGATCACATTTTTTTTATTTATGATTAATAACATTTGTTTTTTTATATATCATACAGACTTACAAAGTACTCCCTTGAAGACGTGGGGAACTTATCATCAGCTCGTTGAAGCACATTGGGACTTTATTATCGTCTTGTTTGAGGACACTGGGACTTTTCTGTCATCTTGTTTAGTTGTGTTTAATTTTTCATACTTATCAGGTCCTACTAATCTCAAATAGCTAGTGGAAATTAAAAATGCATACCAAACAAAAGTTCAGGTCTCAGGAGGTTGATGCAGGTTTAAGATTTAAGAGTCAGATTCCCAGGCTAAGATATACTTTTTAAGCCCATTTGTTATCTTTCTATTTCTATTTATTTTCTAATGCTGCAGTGTTTTACAGTTCTGCTCTCAGAGCTCCTGGGCAGCCACTGCTTCAGTTTAGTTTGGTATGAAAATCAACTTGTACAAACTTGTTTGAGATCAAAAGCAATGTCATTGTCAATTTATTTTCATGGTTGCTCCACGGAAATGCAGTTGACAGTGAAGATTATTTCACTGTATCCTCACACAATGATTTATATAATATCTAATGAATTAGTGCCTCACAAATGATGTTACGCACCTAACAAAAGTTAGATAGTTAAAGTTATGTAAGCTAGGTTTAGGCAAGTAAAGTAACGTAAGTTAGGTTTAGAAAAAGAAAATGTTGACAATCTTCCTTAAAATAACTCAAATTTCTTTTCGTTTCACATGGTTACAAACATCAGTCTCATGAGGGAAAGTCCTGTGTTTGTTTGACCCATCTATCACCCCAACCTGCCTGCTTACGTGGACTTTCCCCCTTTATTCTACTTCCTGCTTCACTCCTGTCAGCGCATTGGTTATGTGATCGTAGCTTGCCCTGTTACATGGGTTATACACTGTATGCTGGCGAATTATTTCGTAGGTATACGCATGAACAGTGCCTGATTATTTTCAGCATGTTGAAAACAATTCCTTTATAAAGGCAGCCATGGTATTGTTGACACTGGGAAAATATGTTTGTGTTTGCGTGAAATATTCATGTGTGCCAAAGTGATGTGAAATGTGAAGCAACCCTGTATCAATAACATTTTCTCTGTGACCTGCAGCCAGACAGAAACAGCCACGTCACTGTGAGCCACGCTGCACCTCCAATCATGCCAAAGCTGCAGAGGAGCAGGAAGGAGTCCCAGGAACCGATGATAACAGCTGACCAATGTCGCATCAACGGGCGCAGCTGATTCGTCTGAATGTGGAAAAGCTTGACTGTAAATCCGAGAGAATGTGTAGATAGTATGTACATATTATTTTAATGTCCAATTGTGCCACAGAATGGAGATACAGCAGTGGAAATGTTCTCACCCTGTTTTGATATAACTGGGTGATTTTTTTCACTCTGAGGGACTGAAAAGACGCTCATAGCTCCCTTTCATGTGAGGAAAAACAAAAAGAAGGTCGTGACCCAGTTTGAGGCCAGACCACAGCTGAGGAAATGTTAGATGTAGAGACTGTAGAGCTGCTAAGGTTACTGAAGAAACTGTACATATTTAGCTTTGATGCCTTTACCGTAAAATACACAATGTTTGACTTTTCCACAATAAACTGTTTGAAACCTCCAAAGAGTCAGTCATTCAACACAACATAAACTGGAAGTATCTGTATTTATTTCAATGGTTAAACATTTACAGTAGTGTGCAGAGATCCAGTGTATTACAGTATTTATATTTATTAGGGTATTAGAAATGAATCAGACTGAAAAGTTTAAAGTTCAGGAAGGTAATAATATTTGTCGAATCTTTGTTCATATAAATTACAGTCATAATAGTACATGAACCATTTCTCTACTCTTTATACATGAAGCCATCTACAGTAAAGTACATTTACATCAGAATCTCCTTAGAGAAGGACCAGCTAGAGGAGTATAAATACACATGCTGCAACAGCAACCACTTAAATTACAACTAACAGGTATAGAAAATAAAGGGGTTATAAACATTTCATGTGCCACTGGAAGAGTTTACATTTGAATGTTGATTATAGTGGTTCATTAACAAGTCTCAGCTCAGTTACACTGTGCTTTTGGTCATTTGATGAGGGGAACGATGTGGACAATGTAGGCCTACATGTAATTCAGTGCTTTGTGTATTACTTGATCCAGATCTAGCTTCTAGTGAGCTGGGTATAAAGTTTCAAAATTAGTACATGTGAAGCAAACTTGCACTTCAACCACACTGACAGTCAATGTTAATGCAACCCAAGGTGAATTTGGTAGGTGACTATTTCCTGGTTTATAAAGGACAGTACTTTTATATTTCTCTTACTGACAACAAATGTTGTGAAATAAACAAATCTACATCTACATCCTCCAACCTCTCTATCCAAGCCCAACTTGTTCCTACTGGAGACAGAAATTTTAGTTTCAATATTAGTTTAAATTTTTAAAAAAGGCCAAAGCATCCCATCAAACAGCTGGGCATTGTAGTTATTAGCAAACAATCAAACAGGAGTAGCCTAAATAGTGCATTTGTTGGGGACTATTTTTAACTGTGGATGAATACACATTTGGTGTTCTAGTCAGTATGTACCTCAGTAGGATGGTGTATGTGGGATCAGTTTAGAATAAACTACAGTGTGTGTGTGCTGTTGTTAAAGGGAACCTTACTGGCTGTCAGATATAAAACTTAAGAATGTCTTTGCTCATATTAAATGTGGCCAAAGTTTCAAATAACGAGGTAAATGTTCGTAAAACTAGTCTTTGTGAGCAAAAACCTCGGGCTTCAGACTATTTTGAATACTAATATTCAAATTATTTTTTTTAAAATTCTACTGTCAAGACAAGCTGATGTCAGTTTATGACGCGTTTCTTTATACGGTCATCTGATCCAGGGACATTACTGATACACTGCTACATGTAGCTACATGCTAACATCAGAGAAACATGTCATCTTTGTTGCCAATGTTGTTAATTTCGGATGATATTTCTGCTGGAACATGTCCAGTTGTGAATAATTTGGTTTAGAGTCTCCTAACCCTTTAAAGCCTGACCAAATTGGCTTAAGTTCTTTCAAAAATATTGTACAAAGGCAATGAGCAACGAAGGAAGAAATGACCCCAAAAATTTGCAAGAAATTAGTTAAAAGAAAAAAAAATTAAAACAAAAAAATTACTAAAAAAGAAAGAAAGAAGGTTAAAAACAAACAAACAAGGAAATGACCTGGAAAAACTGTGTAAAATATATTTTAAAAAATCAATAACATAATTTAAAACTGTAATAATAATTATAAATATAGTTTTCCCTTTCTTCTTTTACCTAATTTTTTAAAATAATTTTCTGAATCTATTAATTTTTTTTTGCATTTTGTGGGACATTTCTTACCGAATTGCTCATTGCTTTTTTCCCCCCATGTTTTTGAAAGAAATCCTAACACTTAGCTCAGGGTTCAAAGGTTTTTTTGCAGGCATATGCAAGACCCTGAAATGCTCACCAATCAGAGCAGACTGAGCTTTTTCAGGAGTGTTGCTGAAGGAGATAGGCGTTAAACTGAGCATCTCAGACTGAGGGTGAATACAGCAGTGCGAAGAAAAAAAAGGGTCATTAAATTTTAAAGCGTGTTAAGATGTTCTAGTAGAAAGTGTGAAGTGTAAACTAAGTGTAATAGGTCCCCTTTAATATTTCTGAACAGTGGGGCTATTTGTGGGCTTTCTAATAAAAATATAGACTATAGACAGCCTAATCTTTTAAACAGATTAGGTAACAAACAGAAAAAGTATTTGTGTAGTATGACCTTGTCCTTCATTTATGTTACAGTAGAATAGTGAAACCATCTTTAAAGAAAAAAAAAATTAAACCGTCATTCTGCAGTTGCCTTGTTTGGACAACTATCAGAGTTCATGCAGTCCAAATTGTTACTACAGTACAGACTATATACAGTGCATACAGTGAGGGTGTTGTCCTCTTTAACAAGGAGGCAAGGATGTGTTAACAATCCACATCTTTCAACACATGGATGGAAATGATGCACTGCAGTGTATCAAATATTGGATGGACTATAAAACACAAACCCACACCAGGCATTTTTTCTCATAACCAGTGTACATTGTTGTCGAATACATTGACTACACAGCAGGACAGCTTCTTATCTGCCTTCTGAAATGAAAGCAGCACTCAGTGAGAACAAAGACGAAAGATTAAAGGCCTCTGACGTGTCCTGATGCAGCTCAGATGAAGAAGCTGCCTCGAGCGACGTTTTGATGTTGTGACATTACATGTGTGATTCTCCTGCCCCTCACAGAGCTCAGCTGACTGAATACAGCAGAAGAAAAATGCAGTGACAGGCTTCTCTAACATGAGCCAAGGAGTGTAAACATTTACCTTTGGATATGAGAACATTTACTGCCTGTGCTGATAAATGTGCATGTGTTTCTCAGACTTAAAAATGGTAATAAGATGCATTCACAGAAGGCATGCATAAAGTGATTGCTCCTTTAGAAACGTCAGTGTGGCAAAACTGTTAAAAATGTCAACAGACTCTTATTGTATAAAAACCTTTTTAACTAAAAGCTTTTCTCAGCGAGCATGCTAAAGGAAAACGCTGATACACAGTCAAAAACATTGGCTTGTTTTAGCACCTGCGTACTACTATGTGGTCCCACACATATCTAAAGTTAAAACAATGACCCAGAAGCTTAAAGATGCAACCTAGCAACTCAGACACACATGACGAATTGCAGTAAAGATAGTTAGTCTTCCCCCTCTAATTTCTGTGTGACACATTTGATGCGGATATTTTCTCGGAGGTTGCGGAGGCGAGCGCTGCGACTTGTGATTTCCTCCACGTAGGTTTTGGGGAACCAGCCCCGTTCCCCGTCTGACAGTCGGATGCCTTCCACCCAGCCTGGTAAAAGACAACAACCCTTAGACATCAAACCATTACAGACACACTCACAGAGAGAGGTGGGACCAAGTCATTGTTTTGCACGTGACAAGTCTCAAGTCCCAAGTCAAGACGTAGGGGTTGTACATATGCCGTGTTTTTTGCACCTTTAAATTCATTGTTTTCAATGTAGACATGCGGCAGATGTGCTCAAATACCAGAGCAAGCCGCCATGGCACGCATGTGTTCCTGAGCGCCTATTTTTCTGGGCGCAAGTGAGATAAACTGAGTTCAACTTTTATAATGCAGCAGCACACACCACATGTCATGTGACAAGGACCAACCAGTCACAGGGGACAGATGTCTCTCCCTTTTTCCGTAAATTTCAGTCTGTGGTAATATGGAGAAGTTGATCATTTCAGTCCAGGGCTGCCAGAGCTTTACGTCCGTCCCACGGACAATATTTTAGGCCGACATACAAACAGTACTGATCAGCTCTGCACTCAGGATTTCAGGTAAACAGGCTATGATATGGTGCTTATTGAGGTTGCTTAGCAAACTCAGACACACCCTGCCACCATGATCTTGGAAGCTCCTGGCCTTGCATTTTCCAGGATGCAGCATGTATGAAGACCCTTTTGAGTTTCAAGTCATAATGTCACGAGTGCTTTATAAAAGGCATATTTATCTGTTAAAACAAGTTCTTTGAAAGTTTTTGTGTCTCCATCTGTAATTTTTGACCTCCACATTTTACATGGCCTACTGCAATTCATTATTTGTCGTCCACCTGTAGTTTTTATACGCAAACAAAATTATGTTTGGTATCATTTTTTTTTACTACTGGTGCTCAGTAATGTAACATTAGGTCTTCATGGTGCAACGTGGATCTGGAGAATTAAGTGTCAGTTTGCTGGGAATTAACAGCGTTAAATTTAGCTGATTCAGGAAATAAAGGGAAATGAACTGATCCTGACGTTTTCAATAACATACATTTTAATCTTTGGTCTTGGGGGAAGGTATCAAGTATTTTTAGTCTCAAGTCAAATTAAAGTCACGAGTCATCAGTGCTTAAGTCCAAGTCGAGTTGCAAGTCTTTATTATTTTATCAAGTTGAGTTTCAAGTAATTTGTGTCATAAATTTGTGACTTGAGCTTCATTCAGTTGCACACCTCTGCATGCTGTTAAAAGTAGCCCTCTAGATACGTTTTTAAGTATGTAAAATACTCTGCTACGATCAGTATTTTGTTTGACATGAATTTCCCACACAAACAGTTAGAAAACAACTACTCGACTCACGTCCCGCCCACCGCCACTGCTTAAGGTAGGTTGACCAATGAAAGAGCAGTGCGGATCAACACTGTTAGCATCAGAGGAAACATCGGAGATTCAGCTACAAATGTTTTAGCCTCAATCAAACCCAGACTGCGGGTGCTTTCACACCTGCCCTGTTTGGTTTGGTTTCATCAAACTCAAGTTCCTTTGGGCAGGTGTGAACTCAATCGCAGCAATCGCACTCGGGTGAGCGGCAAAACAACCGGACCAAGACCTTCTTGAAGAGGTGGTCTCGGTCCGGTTTTCATATAATCATATACCCGAGGTCTCCAGAAAGATATATTCTGTTTGGCTGAAATGTTTATATTACACGTAATAGGTCTGCTCTGTGCTGGTGGTTACTTTGCTGCGCTGAAGTCTGTTCCCCTGTTGATGTGTGTTTCCTGTATTAGACAGTGCTGGCTTTCATATTAGTGATGTACCTAATCTAGCTTGCCTGGGCTATGTTTGAATCTCTGATTTTAGGGAAGTGCACAGACATCGCCCCCTTCAGTAGAGGAATGTGAAAACACCTTTCTAGTGTCAAACAGATGCAGTCAGTAAAGTCAAGGTCTGACATTTTAGGTACGTAAACAGAAGATAAACACATTTTTTACTGGAGTGACTTAAAAGCTCCGTCAGCCAGTGGGAAACACAAACCTAACTTTTTATGGACACAAGTTACTTTTATTTAAGTGCAGATTGACGCTGGAATGCAGTTTATCTTAAAAAAGGACACTACCCAAATTCTTACCATCGCTTGTAATGGTCTTAGCATGAAGAATGTCGGCCTTCTCCAGCGTTAACTCATCATGCTCTTGGGCCTGATAGCTTTTGATGCACTGAACCTGGGATATATCTGAGAGGGAAAGGACAAGAGAAAGATGAATGAGAGAATTAAAAGCTTTACACTGATTCATAGTGCGACTAAAGCTCTCCACTGACCATCATTCTCACTGGCCTGCTCGATGTCTTCCAGGGGATCAGACGGAAACATTGCTGTGATCCATCTCTGCTTCCCGCTCCTTGGTAGACACAAAACAGGGCAGTTAGAGCACCATCTGCTAAGCGTCCGCTTTGGACTGAAGCTTAAGTATTGTTGACAAGGTGTGGTTACTCACTCAGTGTGTGACTTGAGCAGGATCTGGTGTTTGAGCTGCTGGCCTTCACACAGCTGCAGGTGGAAGATGAAGCCTGAGATGCCCTGCAGCTTCTGACTGAGGTCCTTCACTTTTAGCTCTCCGATCTTGGCGTGTACAAACACCATGAACTTCCACGTACTGCAAAAAAAGATGTTTTAATATCAAGACCAAGATCACGAGACAACAGTGCTTATCTATTTTTTTTTTTCATAACCAATGAGTGAATCTTTAAAGCCACTATGTGTGGAATTTTTATGTGGTTTGGCAGCTTTCAAATTATTCTAGTGGTTTATGTTTGTAGTGAAGAGATATAATCCTGGTGAAAATGTGTGCTGTTTTCAGACCATTAATGTCAGGTAAATAGAGGTAGTGGTTGTGGCGTGCGTTGTTGTTTGTACAGACTCTTCTTTGACACTACCACCAGGAGTTGTAGCCACTAAGTTAATGTTTAAATCCCACACTTCGTAGGAGATAAATTCAATCTTCAAGGAACAACTCGACATTTTGATTTTGGGAAATACATGGTCTTTCTAACTGTAAGCAAGAAGCCCAACACCATTCTCATGTCTGTATGCCAAATATGAAACTTAAACCAGCATGCGATTAGCAAGTTGGAGTCTGTGCCTGTTGCCTGGCAAAGTCGCTGTGATGACAAGACTCCAGGAAATCACTGCACTTAGCCAAGAATAAGACCATTACACACACTAACTGTGAAACTACAAGTTCTTGTTTTCATACTTTTATTTTATCACACAGTAAACAATGCCATAGTGAGCTTTAGAGATGCTGGTAGGCAAATTCTTTAAGCAGAGCCAGGCTAACTGTTTCCCCAGTTACTGGTCTTTATCTAAGCTAAGCTAACTCCCTAACTGTAGCATCATATTAACGGCACAGAATAGAAGTGGTATCAATGTTCCCATGTAACTCTTGGCAAGAAAGCAAATATTTCCCAAAATGTCAACCTATATTTTACTACTATACTCATGTTAAATGTACATTGAAAGGGTACTGGCTGTGAAGATATCTTAATGCGAAAAAGAAAGAACAGCGTAAAAGAAAACCTTGTTCCTTGCAAAAATACATTCTAAAGTCCACCCATAGCAAAGCTAGCAGTCTGAATTCACAAAATCAAGTGGATGTCTACCAAAGTTAGAATCTGTTTACAGATATTCCTTCTGGCTTTCCTATATTTTTTACTATTGAGCAACATTAATCAATTGGATCAGCCTTCAATTAAAAAGGAAAAAAATAAACATAAAGATTTTTATTCCTGGAAATATGGAGAAATCTTTAAAAGTTTATGTAATTTTGCAATATTATTATTATTATTATACAGAAATATAATTGAATGGAGTATAAAACAAACTACAGATCATCTTGCCATGGGATCACTCCAGCCTTGATACAGTGATCTGTGGCATAAGGTGAGTGTCAGCAAGGGATGTGAGGTGGGGGGCCAGTGGACACTTCCATACTTCCTACCACCCTACCATCTTTGAACATGGCCTTTATTTTGATCTCAACTTCACACCTGTAACGTTTCATGACTGCATCACATTGACAAAATCTGTCCACAGATAGACATACAGACAGACATAACACCTACCAACAGCTTCTGTGGTAGCTCCCACTACAATAGGATCACATTTTGCCATGTTGACATACATAGGCACAAACTCATGAGGTTAAAACAACAACACAGCTGGTAAAAATACAAATAATTAAACAGCATTTTGAGGACCCTCTTTTTAGTGTCAGGTCCGAATCCTCTAAGGGGTTTGGGAGTGTACTGGATAGGCCTGGTGTCCTGGACTAAGTATTTCTACAATTCTGCTTAAGTTTGAATTTTTGCACAAAACAGAAATACTGGATTTTGTTTCCTGATTATTACAGTGTTGTTGTGTTGGGATGGGACTGCGGCGCGACCAGTATGGAGCGGAGGAATGATTAAAGCACCCATTATTCTTTCAGCGTGCATATATGGCATGTGAGCACTGTGTATATTGTATTACTTATAATCAACACAATTTCTAAATATTTATCATTGCCTCTCATGAGTCATCAATCAGTTAAATATTAAAATTCTTTGTCTCTCTGTGTCGACTGCATGTCACTCACTCCTTCCTCCTGGACAGCAGGAGACAGTCATTGAACAGGTGGAGGTACACAGGCTTGGTGGGAAACTTGAGCTTTGATCCAGATATACTCATCATCTGAGTGTCCACTTCCAGGAGTTCACCGTGTTTCACCAGCCAGCGGGACTGAGAGATCAGAGGAAAGATCTAAAGAACAGAAAGACGGTGGTGAATAAGAAACACGTGTGCAAAAAGTTACAACCATGCAGATAAAAAAGACAGTTTACAAGACTTCACTCACCTTTCCCTCAAAATTGATTTTCTTATTGAGGTGGATGAGTTCCTCCATCCTCTTCATCGACTGCACACTGGAGTTACATTCTTTGATGATCTAAAAAGACACACACCAACATGGTTATTACTGTTGTGCCTCACCAGTGATAATACTGGTTCTTATCCAACTGGCTATTAGAGATGATAATCACCACCTTTTTTAGCTCATTGAAAGCTTTTGTGGCAGTGTCCTCATCTCGGGAGCCCGGTGTTGTCCTCTTTAAGATGTTCTGAAAAGTAAAGACGTTTTTGTGAAGACGTGCCAAGAGAGTAAACAATACTCTTGTTATTCACTATTCGGAAAAAAAAATCCTGCTGCGGCAAATTGCGTAGCCGGACCAAATATTACTCCATTTACAGTAATTAGGTTTCAAGTGTGAACATGAATTTGGCAGTGAATGTTTAATCGTGTACCTCCACCAGCATTTTAAGCCGCGTGATCCTCTGAAACGGGAGGATTAGAAAAGAGGTCAGAGGAAGTCTTTGGCAGATGGGGTCCTCCTCCAAACGAGCCAGGATGCCAGGGAAACGAGGGTTCTCGTGCCTGCGAGGACAAGACGAGTAAATTTAGAGAAAACTCTTTAATGACTTTTAGTGAAAGTGGGTGTGGATGCCAGCGTGCTTTTTCACCCTAAGAAAAAAAATCTTCAGCCTCCTCTAGGTGAACCATCTGCAAGTTAAGTCATGCCGGTGTAAAATAATACCTCAACACCCTGAGAGGAAATTATGGACATCCAGCAGGAAACAATTGGGTTTTATGCACTACAGAGAGACAGTGCCTGAATACATTTACATTTAAGTCTCAAACAGCTGATATGTCATACATGTGAGGACAGCAACTCACAGTAAACGCTGGTATGTCTGCTCCTGATACGCCTGGTTGGTTACATAAGGTAAATAAACCCTTCTCAGAGCCGGGCAGTGGTCCAGGACGATGTCGCACACATCAAACCGCAGAATGTCCTCCTCCAGCCTGTGCTCCAAGTCCTCAAGAAACCTACGAGTGAGGAGAAAACACACTCAGAGAAGGAGATAACTGAGATGTTAAAATAAAGGCCTGAGGGTGTGACAGAGGCGTATCAGCAGCATGTTACTTCACCTCTCACTGACACCTTTGACTTCAGGCAGCTTGGAGAAGAGCCACTGCTTATCCTGAGCTCCAAGACACTCTGCGAGCTCCTGAGACAACATGAAGTGGTCCACCGCAATCGTCAGACTGCGAATGTACGACGCCTCGGATGTCACCAGCTCAAACTTCGCCTAGGTCGAGGAAGACACAGTATGTCAGCCAGTCATCTACAGCAGTGATTCTCAAATACTCATTTTACACCAGGTTAGCTCTTTTCATGAGCCAGTTTTGTTCATGATTCCTGGAACCTTGGTGCTATCTGGTGAACCAGTCCACATTTACACCAGATGTGCACAGAACCATTGTAATCAAGGATGTGTCATCAGTGCAGGGCGTCGCACAAAGCACAACAGAAGTAAACAGAAGCAGCAAAATGGCAGATCACATTGAGTATTACAAATATTGTCCATAAAGAAAGCATTGACCAACTCTTAATAGGACCACTCCCTTTTTTTCTCACTTGAAACTCCAAAGGTTCAGCAGGAATAATCTCGTCAAAAAGCCAATGTGATTTTTTTATTTTAACAGGCAGGGACATCATGGGAAAAGGTAAAATGCTGAAACAGAAAATGAAAAGAAACAAGGTTACTTTGTAGTAATAGGTCCTTTATGTCCATGATTGTCCTTTAATATCACTAAGGTTCTTATGATCCATAACTTTGATTCATGGAAAGCCCGGGTATTTTCAAGGAGGGTGAAATCTTCCACTCATTATTAAGCTATAGTCCATTCTGTATGTCTTAATACCAAAGGAAATAAAACAGAAGTCACCAGTCAAAATACACAGTTAACCTACTTTTATGATTTTTGAAGTGTAAATGCAATCGCCAGAAGTAAAAAGCTAACATTTCAAACAAATGCCTATGAACAAACTACAATGAGGCCACAGGACTTAACATCCTCACCACGATGACACTTTAAAACTGTGTTTGCCCTGATGATGTTATGTAGTTTCGTTGAGCCACATGTTAGCAACTGCCTTTTTTTGAGACCCGTAAAAGCTTCAAAATTTAGAGGTGGGGTGTTTCCTGACATATCTTATAGGGATGCACCGATCCGATATCTGGATCGAATATCGGCCCCGATATTCAAAATAGATGGATCGGGTATCGGAAAATGCAACCTATAACTGAGGCGATCCTTTCCCTTTAAATCTATTGCGACGCGAGCTACATCATACGTTATGGAGCGAAGGAGAGAATCTGCTGTGTGGAGATATTTCACACTATTTCAACTGCTGTTGCACAATTGTTTATTTTTGTTAAAAACAAATAGTTCATCATTGCGTTAATCTGTTTCATCTTGTTTTGTTTTATCTTAGGAAAGAACTGTGTAGTCATCAATGCCTGATGCCTCCAGACATTACTGAGGAGATCAGATTATATAAGGAGAAACATGAGGGGCTCCAGGTATATTCTCTATCTTCTCAGGGCTCCTTGGCTGAAAAATGATTGAGAACTCTGATCTACAGAGCATAACTAGCAGACAGCTGTCCAAAGATAAACAAAATTCTGCAACATCTCATTTACCTCCTGTAACTTCCGCTCCTCGTTGCTGAAGTTGTCGAGCTGGCCGCTGGTTCGAACATCGGGGATGTCCTGCCACAGTGCAAAAGCAGAACCTCGTGATGAGCGGAAGGAGCTGGATGGAGACAGATTTGAAGGAGACGGGGTCCCGTCTGACCCTTCGTCCCTGAGCCCGTCATCCTCTGTGCCTGGCTCCTTCCCTTGCTGCCTCTGGATCTCTCTGTTGATGGCGACATCACTGTATTCCTGGTACAGTATTGCTGCAGGGAAGTAAAAAAGGATGTTAGGGGAAAATGCGACAAGTCTCAGTGTAATTAGGTGCAATAGCTATACAAGTTTGAAAAGGGGAAACTTACAGCTGGGCAAAAACCGTGATAATCGATTGGAGCCAGCAACAGTTGGAAGTGTGCTGACGTCCTCCTCTACTGACTTCTTTCGCATTCTGTGAAAAAAAAGTGAACTGACATTAATACATGTCTTTTAATCTTTTCGGTTTTTAAATATTCTAAGTCCATTTACCCGAGTTTTGTGCTCCACCGATGCAAAGGCATGCCATTGTCACTGCTGGGCAGAGCAGGTGCAGGTCCAACAGGACTTTGGGGGGCACTGTCACTAGAACCTCCTGAGCTGCGCTGCTTGGTACTGGACTTATCTAAAGAGGATAGAAAGCAGATGGTGCAGGTGTGAGATCTAGGGAAGTGCAATGGCCCTCATGTTATAAAAGTTCATGAAACAATACTCTCTGTTTGCACCTTGCTGGATGTTTAGGGAGAGCTTCTGCAGAGGTAAAACTGCAACAACACTTGTAATTTGCAGACAAAATCAGCTGTTTTAGACTCTTTGCTCACAGTTCACCTATTTTTGTCTTCTTCTTAATCTACCAAACATTTAAATTACCCAGCGACCAAGTCTGTGGGGGAAACAAACATTTTCTTTCCCTTTCCCTGATTTTTAGACATTTGAGGCAGGTGAGAGGAAATAAAAAGGGGGAAAGAGCAAGGTGACATGCAACAAAGTTCTAAAGCTGAACATTGTGATTACATAGTCAGCATTTTTCATTTACAATAAATCTGTTGATAATTGTTTTATGAACACAATAAATTGATCAGTTACATTTATTGGGGACACTTCAGTATTTTTCAACCTATATTCCCATGTTTTTGTGTCTACATGACGCATGGGGACCTACAGACGATTGTGCACAGTCAATTTATATCAACTAAAAGTGTTTGTTTTTGCCACTGACAGGCCCAGATTGTTGTTTAAATATTTGAAAATATTACGGAAAGGATCCCTACAGAGAATTTAAAAAATTCTTTAAATTTTGCTTGATTCAAGTCTTGCTCCAGGAGCAGTCTTGCTCAGAAATCTCTCGAGAGTTGACTTGTTGAAGGAAAAGAAAGAGAAGCTTAGTGTTTTCTAAAAGATTTCCATTGTCATGCCTGAACATTTAGTTGATTTCCACAGTGTTGAAAAATAGATAATTCAGAACGTGACTTTACCTTGAGCGAGACT
Source organism: Epinephelus awoara (assembly GCA_035609425.1). Classification (NCBI taxonomy): domain Eukaryota; kingdom Metazoa; phylum Chordata; class Actinopteri; order Perciformes; family Serranidae; genus Epinephelus; species Epinephelus awoara. The sequence goes on along the minus strand of CM069301.1, from coordinate 30,282,533 downwards.
TGGATACACACACTAATAAACAGACCTGATCAAGCCAAGGTTAAGGAAAAGTGTTTTATTTCTCTGTAGGGATCCTTTAGGTAATATTTTCAGATACTGAGATAACAACAATTTGTGCATGCCAGTGGTAAAACCAAACACTTTCAGTGGACGTACACTGACTGTATAAGTGGTCAATACTGAACCACTTTCAAAAATTGTTGTATTTATTACTATCTGTTAGTCACTATTATTAGCCCTGAGCCTAAACTAATGTCTCCTCATTGCTTGTTTTGTTTAACCAACAGTCCAGAACTCAAATAAAAACATTATATTAGTCAAATAATTGATTAATAGACTAATGTTTCCAAGCTAAAGTAAAACATTATCTCGTATTAGGATTTAGGAGTCTGTGAGTTTTGGAATTTCACTTGTCCCAGATGTTGACCTTTGCCCTCATGAGACAAGGCTGGAGCCAATAGGTTAAGAGTTAGTTTCCTCTTCATACAGCAGGTTTGACACTGAGCGATGTGTTGGAAAAACTGAGGCTTTTAACTGTTTTTGTGGTAGCCTATGTGGTATTTAATTGTAATGGGTTTTCTTATACTGCTCTTGGTTGTTTGTAGTGACACACTATGGTCTGCCTTTCAGTGAAATGTTACCGTAATGTTGGTTCTGTTCTCTACTCACAGTCAGTGTTGAGACTGATGCTGTTGGTGCTCTGTCTGTCCCTGGAGGCTACCCGTGCAGATAGCGACTTCCCCAGCTTCAAGGTGAAGGAGTTCTTCCTCTGAGACAGCTGCAGTCTAGATATCAGTTCTGAGGCTGAGAACCGCCGCCGTTCTTGATCTCCCTGACGGCCGCGTGGCAAAAAACTCCCTCCCGTGGCACTTGACCTCCCTACACTCCCGCTCTCTAACCCCAACCCTGGCAACGAGTCCTCTATTATCTGCAGTGGTTCTGTGGGTAGATCAAAAATATCATCGTGACTGAGGTTTGGGAGATCTGTAACACCGTCTGTGGATGAAGGGCTTGAAATGGCCTCCAGAGAAGATAATCCACAGAGGTCTTCCTCCAGGAAAGATGCAAAAGGTCCTGGGAAGATGTAGTCTGCGTCCAGGATCGGGCTGCTGAGAGATTCATCGCTCTGGCTGTCTGGGGAATAGACCTGCATCTTTCGCCCTGGAATAAAAAAAATAACTTTATTAGATTGAGATAAAGCATGTAAAGCCTGATTTGTTATGTTAACACTGTCACATTGAAAGGAGCCGCACACTCACGGATAGACTTCTCTTTCAGTGAACCCTGTGACGTCCTCCTCTGTGGCTGGGAGAAGTCTGGGCTCTGACACCCAGGACCTTCAGGTGAGGATGGGGAGCAGGGTAACTGAGATTCCCAAGAGTCTCTGTTTGTGTATAGAGAGGACAGAGGGAACGGCAGAGGGAGGCTGAGAGCTGAGTGGAGAGGACGACACACTGTCGTGACAGAACGAGGTTTCTCTGTCTGCTCCTGCAAAGAAGTCCTGTTGCCATTTTGGCATTCAAGCTCGCAGTCACCCTCAGGTGTGTGAGTGTTTAAATTCAGTGTCATTTCATGCTCGTTGTCTGTCCTGTGGCAGCCGTTCTGCATGTCATTCAGTTCGTTTAGTGTGTGTTTGAAACCATTCAGGGGCAGGGAGTGTGTTGTGCATTGGGCCTCTGGAATAACAGTTTGCCTCGAAGAGCCAAGACCGTTTAGTTTAGGAGTCACTGGTGGTTGTAGCTCAATAAAAGCCAATGTTTCCTGCTGGCACACGGCGACATGCTTGTGGTGGCACGGGTGGAGGAGAGGCCTGTCCTCCTGGGCCTCGTTCAAAGACGGGGACTCCCCTGAGCCAGGAATCCACATGCTGGGACTATCTCCTCGGCAGCGAAAAGCGTGAAGGTGGGGTTGGAAATCAGGAAAAGGTGAGAATCCATATCCAGGAAGCATGGCTGAAGGAAAGCATGGGAGCTGCAACAGAAGAGCGAGACAAGGATTACTGAATATGTTTAAGTACTACTCTAGATGATCTTTTTATCATTTCATTTGCCCTTTATAATGCCCCATATAAATGCAAAATTAGCAAATCAATTATATATTTCAAATGTATCATCCATGACATAATTATACCTTAATATAAGAGATTGTATAAAAATTATTAGTATAGAGAGGGAGGTTGAATCTTATGCTTTAAAAAGGTGAGTACCTCCACTGTATTCTATTTGGATCCCTCTCTTGACTTGTAAAAAAAAATGCAGTACCTCCATTTAATATCTCAGAATCATACTATTAATTGTACGGGTATATCAACTTAACCTTTAACCTTAAAGGTATGCTATGCAGGAATCATCAGTTATTGTTTGTAAACAGTACTGCAGGGGAAAGTGAAAGTCAGTTAAGTTCAATTCAGTTCAATTTATAAAGCCCAATATCATAAATCACAATTCTCATCACAGGGCTTTACAGCATACAACATCCCTCTGTCAAACCTCAGGCAGAGCAACTGAGGAGGGATCCCTCTTCCAGGACGGACAGATGTGCAATAGTCAACCCCAGATTTACTGTTCACTATATTTTCAGTGCTACGTCCACGATTTTCGTATCTTGCTCTTGGATGAGTGCTGCTACAGTCTGGAATGTGGTTGCAACCTTTTTAAAAAGTCCTGACCTAAACTGGGTGCTGTACCCAGGACTATGCTCAACACAGCAAAATATGACGAAAATGAGAAAATCAAAGTGGAAGACAGAGTCTCTGCGGATAAATACACCTCCCCCCACACTGGGTCATAAGTGATGATTGACAGGATTTACTTCTGTATGAGACCATATGTTGTTTTGTAGGAAAAATTCTGCATAGTATATGTTTAATACTGTATGTTAATGGAGTAATAATGTCATTAATTCCTCTCTTAAAAAAGTCTTTTTTAAAAGAAAAAATAATTCATACGGTCTCATAATTCAACACTAAAATCAAAATCATTACTATTGTAGTGACACGCTCCAGGCTTTGTTGTAGAGATTCTAAGTAGTTAGAGCAATCTTTTTTAAAATCAAATCCAGATCTGAATGCATTCAAAAACTTCTCACTTAAACCACCTATGTACTAGGTGAGAAGAATGGGCTCAAATTGCCAATGCAGCAGCTAATTTGTGCACTTTTCTGACCTGACCAGAAAATCCATCACACAGAATTCCGTTAAAATGGACTGACATTATGCAGGACATGTTTTTAATGTTTTAAAAGTCTACTGAAGAAGGTGTGGGCTCTTATCTACAAAAAAGAATATGGGTACAGTACAATTTCTGTTCTGTAACATCTGCAATAAAGAAAATAGTATTATTTCTAAGTAATGTAACAAATAAATATTATAACAGATTAATGCCATTTTCTTGTTATCTATAATAACTTTGGACAAATTATTTTGAGATGATTAGCCAATTGAAATAAATAAAGCATACAGAGGAGCAGAGGGGAGAAAGAAATGGAATGTTTCCTAAAATATAAACTGGCCTGTTAGTCCAGTTTACTAGTGCAGCAACAAACCACTTATCCAGCAACCAAATACGGCTGACTGGACGCAATTCACCGTTAGCAACTTGGCTCAGTTTCGCCAGAGGATTCCACTGAGTCGACTCAGTGTTCCACAGTAAATTCAGTTATAAAGAACAGAATGTTTTATCAACTAGACAGTCTGGATGTTTAATTGATGGAGTCAGTGGAGGAATAAAATCCCTGCTGACATTTTGGGGAGTCATGCAACCTAATTTAAGATGTTTAAACGCACACACACACACCGAGCAGACACTTGTGGAATTAGCAAGATGGACCCTGACACTATTGACGCGTGTAGGATGTTCCAGACACTCACACACACACACACACACACATACACACACATACTTGCATGGACACACTCACACACACACGCACACTTAAAGCTAGTGTAGTGCGTCTCCTGAGCTGTGTCTTCCTGCTCTAATTAAAGACCTCTCTACACACACCATTCAGCCCCTGTACTTAACATCTAGACAAACACACACACGCACACACACACACACACACACACACACACACACACACCAGCTTCAGACAGAATGCCACAACAGACAAGACAGACAGAGGAAGAGGACGCAGCTTCAGCACTCTCACCTTTCACCTGAGATCTATACTCATCTATCAGTCTAGCGGCTGGTTTGCCTTCCTGTCAGCTCACGTTAGCTGGCAGGCACCTTTTCTGATTGAATATTCACAGTGAGCGCCTGTGTAAACCCTGCAGCAGCGGGTCATAAAGTTACCTCTCCTGACAGGCTCTTAAAACACACACTCATGGAGCTGTGTCTCTTCCTCCCTCCTGCTTCCTGAACAGGTAATCCTCCACTCCTGACTTAAACACCAGGTAAAAGAAACTGGTGCAAACCTACAACACACACAGCCTGGTATGAGCTTGATGCACAGAGGGATGCAGAGGTGCACTGGTTTGATATTTTTTACTTAGTCACATTTTTTAAATTCATGGGTCTGCATTATTTGTTACTTTATGTTCAAAGTACTGTAAAAAAAAAAAAAAAAAAAAAAAAGCAACACTTTATAACCAAAAGAAGTGATTACGTTTCAGTGATAATGTTGTAAATTAATATTTCAGACAAAGCAGCTCTAACATATTATTATACATATTATTTAAGAAGGGACATTGCAAATTAATAAATACCCATGGTATAAAAATGACAGAATTAGCCAAGAGGCTTTCCAAAATACAAAAATACAATGAGATTGGCAAAAGATGTCCAATTTTTTAAAAGCACTAGAAGCAGTAGTGACCAGGGGACATATACATATGGAGTGATGTGCAAACAAACTTAAAAAAAAAAAAAAAAAAAGAATTTAAGGTTATGTGTCTTAAACATGTGTTTTCTTGAAGCAGTATTTACTGTAGCATTTAGCCTATCAATTAGCCTTGTTAGCAAAGCCACAATAACTACGTTCAGAGCTGATTTCCTGTCTGCATGTCAGTTGAGACATGTGTTTCTCCTTTTTCTTTCTGTTCAGAAGGGACACAGCACACTCACACACAAAGACCCACAGCAGTCACATAACCATCACTCTATCATTTAAAGTAGAAGAGGTTACTCTTTCGTGCCTATGGACAGTTCACCAGACTATTCTGTGGCAAAAGGCAAAAAGTATGAACTCGAGAATGAAATAAATATGAATTATGAATTATTTTGATCTGCTTTCATTATTCAACTTCTAAACCTATCCTGAGCACCCTCGTCCCAGACAAAAATACACAACTTCAAACATAAAACAGTAAATCTAAAAATCTAAAACTATCAGTACAAACTGATAACATCAGTGTAAAAATGTACTGCTATAATCCCTTGTGTAAAAATGTTGGCCCTTTAAATGTGTGTCCCAGGTTTTTGTCAACTCTGTCAGATTTCTACAAAAACTCATTTCATCAGGCATAAAGGGTGTCCGCTATATCCCATGGCTTTCTGTTCACTCATCAGCTGTTTGGGAGCTTTTGTCATATCTCGGGTTGAAGAGATGTCATAGATCTATGGATACTCACAATGTTTTTTTGGTTTTGAACTTGTTGGCTTAAGAATGTTTTGACAGAAATTGTTTTAATATTTTGTTCTGATAGTCATGTAATAACAAAACAGTGAATTTAATTTAATGTCAATTTCAAACTTTAAACTTCACATATAGTGAAACTGAAGCAAAAGCAGTCATATAACTTTTCTTCCTTTTCTTCTCTTTTTCCTCTATAACCTCCCTCATTTTCTTTGTGTGTTGCATGATGGGACCATACAGCTACCAAAATTACACCTAAACAAAATCATTGTCAACCGTTTTTCCTGCTGTGTAATCTCAAAACTCAGAATTTGTATCCTGTACAGCAGGGATACTCCACTTGCTTTGCAGGGGGCCACTTTTGCAAAATGACAGGAAGCAAGGGGCCAGTTAATCAACAAACTTGAACCTTTTTCAGTAAATAATAAATGAATCGCCTGTTTTCAACCTTGGACGTGTGCTGTCCTCACTCATCTTTGCCAATAAGTAAATCCAGCTGCAGCGGCCAGGTCAGGTATACGAACAACGTTTTGGCATTTGGCCCAGACCTCTGTCAGAGCGTCCAGGGAATGCTCTCCTGCCGCTTTTCTTGATAAATCAGCTCGTCTTGATGCATTTTATGCACTCTGGCACTTTATTTACATTCAAAAAACAAAAAAGCACAAAAAAGCAAGAAAAAGTCATGTTGTGACTCAATTTGTTTTCCTTGTGAAATAGTAAATGGTCACCTGGCACCCTATCACGGGCCAAATCTGGCCTGCAGGCCGTACATTGAATATCACTGCTGTATAGTGTGCTATGTGGGTCACAGAGAAGGTCACAGTGTGTGAATGTTAATTGTTAACTCATTTTAATCTCCTTTATCTGTTTGATTACAGCCACACACATGCACACACAATGCAGGCTCTTTGTTATGGATAAGATAAATGATACCCTCCAGTAATGCATTTTTATATGTAATCCAGAGTTTAATTATCATCATATTATCATACCCACACACTGTAAATCTTTATGAAATATTTACATTACAGTTGGTGGTATCACATTAAACTGTGCACCTGTAATTTACATGAATATAGGAGTGTCCCTGAAGAGGATAAAGGCATAAATGAATGCTTTTCCAGAAAGTATAACTTTGTTTATAATGGTGTTTGTTTGCCTGGAGAATCACAGACTGGAAATAATAGTTTTTCTATTCAGTGCATATGTGCTGTGTGCTGAGAATATGAGGCTGTTGAAAAGCCACACCTGCTCTTGTGGCAACGGCAGGCAGCAGAGTCAATCCTATCTCTCTCTGTTTCTCTCCTGCGCGCGCACACACACACACACACACACACACACACACACACAGTAGTGCAGGCACAAATGGTTACCTGTTCCCCGTTGCAGACAAAGGCAGCCTTTATCTGTGTGCCTGGGCCAGGCTGCCCTGAGCACAGGACACCTGAGAGGGTGTGGGAACTGCTTATACTGATCCACTCATATAGTGCAGCCACTGAGCCATATAAACACATCCAGACCACTGCTGCATAATGACACAAGCTCATTGGTGTCTGGATGTGATTACGGGCTGGTTATACTGTAATCCAGCTGTACATGTACAGCATTAACCAAACTTCACTCACCTCTATCTGCAGGCTGTTATATCAGATTAAATATTATTCATTTCCTAGTCTTTAGTGTGTTGTTTAGAAACCCTGTCTCTCAGATCCATGATCATCTTATCTTTCAATACCATCCTAATGAATAAATGTTCACGTAATCCTCTGCCAACAGCCAAGTCGTCATAAATCAACATACTCTCTGCAGAAAATTAGCTATCGGTACATTTGATCGGGGAACCTCAAAGATCCCATAAACTGACAATAAGCCTCACCACCACATTTATCATCACATGAAAGCATCCGATTACATGTACGGCACATTCCTCGCGCTGATACAATTATATCACGCCATTAAAATTTCAATTCCAAAGACATGTAATTTCCCTTGTCACAGCAGGGTGTTATTTGTGACTGTTATGGACTTTGCTGCCAGTGTCTCTCCCTGTAATTTCACTAGGCTGCTCTAAGACGCCATGTCTGCGTGCAGCAGTTAATGAATGGCGCTCTAGCATGCCTTTAATGCCAGCAGCCATACGAGGAGCATTTTTAATTGTGATATTTTTCATCTTGAAGGTCTCAGAATAATCCTTTAATGGAGTGTATCACATGAATATGTGCATAAATCCACTGCTGATTCAGCTTCACGACACGGCCAAATGTTGTGTAATCGCATAATTAAAGTTTGTTTGACGTTTGCCAGGGGGGAGATGAGTGTTAAAACAAATGGATTCACTGTTGGAGCTGTTTGTGGTTCATGGAGGTGAAGAAATACTTTTCTTATGTTTGGGAGTGTGAGGGTAACGCTGATTTAAAGCGGAACTCTGGAAGATTTCTGCACCTGGTTTATAAGAGTCATCAACTAATACTTTGTGTGTGGATGTGGTTTTACAGTCGATAAACATCTCAACAAACTTTCATCTACATGATGAAATTATTTAGCCTAAAAACAGCAATCTACTTTGTTTTGCTTGGTGCAGGCTGCTCTCATTCACTGTTCGTACTTTACATTCGTACCATGTAAAACCAAAGGTCAACATTAAGTTATTTTAAGTTGTGTGTGTACATCACATCACATCACACTGACACTTTGTCAGGTCCCATGATTCTTGAGTAGGGTCCAGCTGCAGCCTTGCAGACACGGAATCACGCCCCCTTGTAAACACGCCCCTATAAAACACGTCATCAAGGAGGATGTGAGAAGGTGGCAGTAATGCACCTAAAAGCTGTTTACCAACCGCCATTAGACATCAGAAAAAGAAGAACAAGAAGGATGTCACTGGTTTTCTCAATGTTTATGTACGATAGCAAATAGGCTTCAGGTGAGAATGTCGAACTCTGGCAAAATATGATTATTTAGTGGTTTGAATTTAGATTTTGTATTTAAGTTGTATTGGAATTTTGTGAATGTGCTATGGTGTTAAACAATTAAAGTACTCTATGTGCTGCTTAAAATGTTGATTTGCATCCCTTTTTAATGTATTTATTGGGAAAAAAATCCTCCTGGCTCATGACTGTTTTGCATGACTGTTGTAAGTGCTTTGATGCAAAATTAGAAATTTTACATAAATTTCGTTGAAGAAGGAAAAAGAAAAGCCGCAGCTGCTCAGTTCCTGTGATGGGTGCGTTGCCTCGGGGGCGTGTTTCCAGGGGCGGTTGTCCGGGTCTGCAGAGCTCCAGCCTGGTATTATTGTGATTATTCCCTAAGTTTAACACAGTGCTAATTTATGCGATATCATGTGAATCAGTGTACGAAGATTTGTAACTAAGTAGGTTTATATATGCCACCCTGTTGCTGTAATGACTCATGCAAGCACCAAATGTGTGTTAGTCTGCAGTTGAAAAAGTCCTAAAAAATGCAACATTTACTCCTGTTTCAGTTACATTTGTGAAAAATTACAATGCCCAACTCTTAAGGGAAATGTAAGTTTTTTTTCTAAAAACAAAACTATACAGCTGTGACTCAACTTTAAAGATTATACCACAGGACTCAGAAGTAGTCAGAAAGTCAGAAAGTACAGGGAGATTGAGAAATGCAAAAAATGCCCAAACTGTGGATACAAGTGTTTTCACTGCAGTCTCGGAGCGAAAAAAAAAAAAAAAAAAAAAAAGCTATTTGGTAGCAGGGTTGATTTAACCATTAACCTGCGATGTTTCCTCCCTGAGGACGTCACAGATTGGCACTAACTGCGCATGAACTGAAACAGGATACCTTTTGCTTTCTGGAACAAACTTCCTGAAGTCTGCTGATCTGAACACACAGATTCTCAGTGGATGTTTACCAAGCTGAAACTAAGATTATGAGATTACAATAAGTCAGAGTTTGCCAGGACAAAGACTAGTTAAAGTCTCCTCCCATCCTTTTGTGTGATATGGTACAAAAAAACCTCAAACCGTTTGAGTCTCAAGACATTTCCGACCGCCCTTCCTACTTTTCAACTGCTCAACATGAAAGTTGCTGCGAGGTCACCCTGGATTCAACCCATATCGGCAATCAAGTCTAAAAACTCTTATTTACACACATGAGTAAAAAAGTAGTTTTTTTAAAGAAACAAGTATACCTTTCATTTTCCTTTTTCAAACTGTACTTTTGCTCATTACTCAAGTATATTTTTGAGCCAGTAATCTACTTTTTACTTCACTACATTTGCCATTTATACTTTGTTGCAAGTAGTCTGTTGTAAATGCAGGGACTGAGTATGTGGGTGGGTGGGGGGCAGTTCATGAGGGGCACCTCTACTGCTGATGCCAAGTTACCAGCTGCCTAGAAGGAAAAGAAGCACCACGTGTCTTTTGACCATGATGTGATGATGACGGAGCAAACTCAGAACTTCCAGGGACAATCCCTGACCACATCTGATGACACTTTTTTACCAAAATCTAAAAAAGACAACAGTACATGATGGAGTCCATGCTGTGCCCATTGAAAAACACTGAGATCACCCTTTTAAAAACTCCTCTTCTAACCTCGGCAAGCACCTTGAGGTAAGCTGCACACACTGGAGGTTGATTTTATAATAAGAAAGAGAGGGGTAGAGATGGAGAGACAGTGGAAGATAATTCATATTTCAGTTAGACTACTGAGTTGTCTGATTAGTCTACCTGCTCTACATCATTAAAAAAGTTTAATAAACAAGTGTTGTTTTTTTACCATCTTGCAGACCTTTGTATGCAGGATTAAGAAGGTGGGGATGTCATATTCTTGAGCCAAAGTCAGCTGCATGGATGAGATTGACACAGCTGAACAAGTTGTTATAAGTAAATTTTAACAAATAACTTAAAAATCGTTATGGTTTTGATTGTTGTGAAATATGCAAAAGAGGCAATGCTTCAGTATGCACTTGCTAGAGGAAAACATGAACGTGACGTCATGTGAAATGTGTGAAGTGAAAAAAACATTCTGTTCAGTTTAGAGGACACTGTGAACCTTGCCAAGTTGCTGTCACTGGTCACAGATTGAGGTCACAAAAAATCATATTGGAGGACCATTTTAAAGTTTACAGTGTTACAAAAAAATCTGAATATCCAACCTACTTATATTTTCTGAAACGCTGATCATACTGTGGAAACTTCACAGCGTCTGTCCCTTCCCCCACACACAGCTTCTCTCCATGAGCGTAAGCCCGGTGTGTTTGGTCAGACAGACTGGAGTGTCCTGACAGTGTGGTGTGACCAGCTCATGTGTGTGTGTGAGATCGCAGTTTAACTCGGTCACATCAGACCACTAATTGCCAGGCAGTAGACTAAAGAGCCCAGCATTGTCTGCTAGGACAAGACATGACATCATTCAGCGTCACTGCTGGGAAAAGCACCCTCATGGGCTCTCTGTGTTTTTGTCACATTTTCTATCAACGCTGGCAAAGTGATGAGACTCTGTTAACTTGCCAACAGGAAGAAGAATGTTTCCCAACTTGAATTACAAAGTATAAAAAGCGCAATGTCAAGTCATTAGTATTTGTGCTACTTTTCTATGCAGAATATATTAATATTCTCTTGTGTTAACTGAATGAAGGAGCAGGCTGTGTAGTTATCTTTAGTTGTTACAGACTGATGTGGCTCCAAATTAGCTTTTCAAAATACAAACCTCAAATTTACACCACATCTTTTCGCAGTCATGTGTGCCAGTTTACCATCCAATTATTTTGATGCAAATTATGACGTGTTGACATAAAAACAATTAAGGGCAACTGGGAACTTGTTGATGAAATTCAGACATTATGCAATGCCTTTTTATGCTTGTTTGAGGTAGACAGGTTTCTTGTCAAGAAATGATGTGGCTTCGCATATTAGAAATGGTAAAGTTTCGCCTTATGATAAGATGATTGTCAGTTGCCAAGTGATTTGCGTCGACCCAGCTGATGAGAACTAGAATTTTATTTGCACAACGTTTGGAAAGTACATCTATAATACCTGTGCGTCTTCTTGGTATTTTAATTGGCTTAATCTAAATCTCTCAATCAAAACAAACTCCTCAGCGAGACTCGAATTCCAATCAGAAGACGCGCAGCAGATGTCAAGGTGACGCACTAAGCTGCATGTTTTTTGGGAAGATCAGACGTGGTGTGAGAGCGACTGAGTGAATCCAGGTCACGGAGTTTATTGGTATTCGTTCCACTTCTAGCCTCCACCCACTGAGACAGGTGAGCACCCCAGAGGCTACGGAGGAGGCGGGTGGTTGTGGGAGGGGTACCCAAATGTTTACACATGGTGTGGGTCCTACTAATCCGCCTCTACAGCCTCAGGCAACTTACCCACGACCTTCGAAGACACTATGAAGATGCACACTGAAAACCAGGCTTACACTCACACATAGCTATGACACACACAAGGTGCACCTGAATATGAGTGTGTGTCTGAGACTTGAACTGTCTTTGATTGAAAGCGACAAGACGTAGAGAGGCCTTTCTTGACCCTGTCTGACCTGACGGGCTTCCCGCTAACTGAAACAGACAAACAGCAATCTCTAATTTAAAAGCCTGAAAAAATGGTCACCATCTCACACGTAAACGGCAAGACTTTTGGACCTTTAACCTCCCCTCCCCCGGCTTTACTCTGCCACCATAACAACTGCAGTCACAGATGAGCTGACATACAGGAGACACACAGCACACAGGATAGTAAAGACACAAAGGAGCTATTGACAATTTTATGGAAATAACCCGGTCTAATTATGGTGCTTTGTCATAAGTCGCAAAAGCTACTGAGTGGATGGAGGGCCAAGGATCCAACGTGCAGTAAATCCAGAAAATCTCATAATCAGTACCTTCTGACAGACGATGGTTTTCTGTATGCAATGAGATTCTAAGTAAAGGAGTGCTGATTTAGGATGTTTTGTCAGGTTACATGGACATATGAAAAATTAAATCCAGTATCCAGTATGTTCAAAAGCCATCTGACTCCATCTTCAAACAAGCAGTTTGAAAAATAACTCGACAACCTTTTTATGTTTCATACAGCTATAAGCAACAATCTCTCCAAAAACTCACCATGGAATAAAAGTGGAGAGCCAGTATACAATGTGTCAAAGAGCCCCATCCTTACACTTTAATGCCCGCAACTAATGGTTATGTTGATTAATCTGTAGATTTAAAATGTGTTTTTGATGAATTTTAGTCTATAAAATGTCAGAAACTAGTTAAAAATACTCGCCACAATATCCAAAGGCGACGTCTTCAAATATCCTTTTGTCTGACCAACAGTCTAAAAACCCAAAAATATTTCAGGGTGTAAACAGCTGTATTTCTGGCCATTTACAGAGTACCTACTTATCTGCCAAAAAGCCATTGTAATATATCAGAGTATACTCACTTCCTCTTTGGTAATCTACCCATCTACCTAGTAGTACACTCACCTCATGAACTACCATTACACCAATCCCGATAAGCTTCGCTTTCCCTATGCAATTCTGTCTGCTGCCGTGTACAATGTTCCAGGAAAATGAAGGCTTGATTTATAGCACAAAAAAAGTGTGTCAACTGTAACTGACAGTTGATGTGCAAGTTACCAAAGAGTATCAATGTAAGTTCTTTGCAGTTGCAAAGAACGTAGCAGAGATGGTGGATGGTGAACCAACCAAAGTAACTGTGGGAAAAAAAATGCAGTGTGTCCTGTGTTGTATTCATGTACTTGGCCCTGTGCTAAAAAGAAAGTGATCCAGTTGTATTTGCAACAGTGACAACAGTGCCAACATTGATACCACTTCAAAAATGTTGTCCGCTTCCACTTTAACCATTTAAAGCTTAATCATCCCCATAAAAAGATTAAAAACAAAACCGTTGCGCCACAAAGCTGTGTCACTGTTGTCCAAAAAATGACTGAAAACACATCGGTGAGCCACACTGTTGCATTGGGTGACACGTTCCTTCGTTACCATGAACACACACACTGTAGTCAATTTTCAGTCAATCCCATAAATACTGACCTGCTGCTGTAAAGACTCGATGCAGCACCAAATGTCGATTGATCCACCACTAAATATAGTTCCCAACAAATACAATGTAAAGTTTGCTGAGAACTAGAAATGCCCAGGATGTTCAGGAAACTATTTAGCCTTTTTCAAAAATGTAACTTTACTTGTGAAACACTGTTTGAAGATCTCTATTTCCAGTGGGAACCAATGGATTTCAAACTGAGAGCCAAAGACAGGGTGGGGAGGTTGGAAAGTATTGAGGGACGGACTAATTCATTGTTGGTTTTGGTCTTTTTATGGGACTTTGTGACAATAAGAATATCACCATCCTTATCCTTTAAAAGTTTAAGTCGTTGTAAATGAGAAATGCCAAGCCTTATCCTTTAATCCACTCCCAAAGTCACTGGTGATTCATTTTCCGTTGTTCAGTCATATCAGCACTAGAAGCTTTGCAGAAATTGCGAAACATAAAAAGCAAGTGTGCCATTCATGTATCTGCTGTGGTTTCAATTGGTGTTTTTATTTTTCTGGTTTGAATTCATTGAAAAGGAGGCTGCTGGGTTTGCTGTACTCAAACTGTCAATCAAAGCACTTTGATTCCAATCTGATCCTTCGCCACAAAGCTCTCAAGAGGCTGACCTACTTTACAACAAATTGCTGATGCATCTCTCACATTCATCTGCTCCTGTGTTTACTTGTACTCTCTTCCTCTCTGTTTTCTAGCTCACTGCTCCATTTTTTTTTTTTTTTTTCCCCCAGCTGAGCACCAGCAGTTTCTCCTCGCTCCCCCTCCTCCACCCTACTTCTTGCTTTTATTATCTGGACAGGTATGGACAAGCTGTCCACCGGGCTGCCTGTTGTTTTGAAATGTGATCGGGTAAAAGTGGAGCACACCTAACGAGCTGACCATCCAGAAACCATTCCACTTCAGCCCAAAGCTAAAGCTATAAAACTATTCAAAGCCAAACTCTGAATACCAGGAGTGTCATCAGGATTAAAGAGAGCGAAGTGAAAGAGAGCGAAACGCCCTTGAAGACGTTGAAAAAGAAGAGAAGAGTTGCTGCTGTCAAACACCTGGTTTGTGTGGGATCTCTGAAGAGCAAAGAGACACAAAAAAACTAACATTTTAGTGAAAAAGCAACTCCTCCTGAGCCAGAAAAGTATTATCTTGCAAAAGTACAAATGTAAAACACACACAGCGTCTTATTGGCCGAGTCAGAGTGTGAAATAACCCAAGGGCTACAGTGCTAGACAGGTGTGCAGCAACACAGCCGTGTGCAGTGCTCTGCACATATTGCCTCTGGGCTCGAGTTTCTGTCTGTTATAACCTTCGTGCATGGGCCAAATTCTCTCTGACATGAAGATTAACTAATAGATGACAGAGTCTGTGCACTGTGCAGGAAGCTACAGCTCTTTGTTTGTCTTAGAAAATCAAATTTTCTACGTATTAATCAAACCCATCATATTACTGTATTATTATTAAGTGAATGCACAGGGTAGGTGGTCTCTTTTGTAGTCCAGGTTTGCTGACAAGTTCATGTCCGACTTTGGAGGCACTGAGCCCCCGGTCGAGACCCTCTGACACACGGAGACACTTTTCCACATTCCCTGGATGACTCGGCAGGCTCATTCCTCTGAAATTGACCACTAAACCGAGGCGGGAGACAAACAAAGCAACTCAACTGTACACGTGCAGGAGCAAGGGCTGCTATTATGGGCTATTAAGGCCGCTGCTATTTAGGCCACAAGCCAAAAAAACTGGGAAAGTGACAGGGCCTGCAAAAAAATATTTGTGTCACTAAGGTGCAGGTTACTTTCAGTCAGTGATGCCTAATGGTTTTAGCCTAGTTTTTAAAGAAAAACAAGCCACTGCAAAACACAGAGTAGAGTCACATTCAGGTTAGCAGCGGGGGGGGGGGGGGGGGGGGGGTGCACGTGAATGTAAACGAGGAGCACGGGTAGCATTTGCATGCAAGATGAGCCAGGGGGAGGTGAGGGAGGTATGGGGGTAGAAGGAGGGTGAGGTGTGGCATCCTGGAACGCAACCCCACGCTCAGACAGCCACTGTCTGAGTGGCAGGTGATGGGGCAGGTGCTCTCCAGACATATGAGTGGGGGGGAGGAAGTGGGAAGAAGGAGGGGCCCTGTGGTGAGCTGAGTTATAAATCTGTGTGTGATATGAGCAGGCATGCAGGTGGAACTCAAATGTACAGTAGCGTGCTCATGGGCTCGAAATTCAATCACAGGTAAATGAAAATCACTCATCCGCAGTCTCTTTTTTTCCCAACATGATGACTATTCAAAAAATTATCAGATGTCTGCCATCATACAGGGGATCTCCAGCCTGTAATAAAGACGCAGTAAAACGGTTCAAGGTCCTGATTTATGCTTTGTGCTGGTACACGTCTGCCCAGTGTGCAGGTGCTGCGTTCCAGTCCAGACGTATCGTAGTAAATCAGATAATCTACAACACCCACAGCTATCTATTTGCGCTCCAGCCAAAATATATACCTCCAGACCATCCATACACACAGACACACACCACCACCACCAGCAGCAGTAGCAGCAGTCAACTCAAATGACAATACACTGAGTCATCCGGACAGCAGACAAAAAAGGCAGCAATCACCTCAGTACGCCCTCTTTCTAATTGGAAAAAGTCTTGATGGTGGTAACGTGTCTCACATGTGTGTCACAACTATCACACTGCAAAGAAGCTTCCCCAGAATTAAAAAGCATAACCTAGCTGGCTGAATCTCATAACTGCGTTGTTGTTTATCCCGCTTGAAGCCGTGTAAACAACCAGTTGGAGGCTCCACATGAGTAAACAAACACAGAAAGTGTTGGAAAGAAAACCCAAACCACCGTGCTCTGCCTCTGGGAACACATATCCACATAAATGCATTAAGAGCACACACAGATCTATGTACTCAGTTAACTCCTCGTACCCGGATCTGTCTTTGCGTGAAGCAACAGGCATAAAAGGTGATTAAGTTTTATGCTAAAATGTCCCACAAAGGAGAACACAGAAGTTTTCAGCCGTGTACAGTTTTTAACAACCCCTCATCCAACATACTCCAGACATGCACTTACCTGCCCCGCTCTGCAACAACTCACTGCTGCACTGTTACCATCACATTCACCTCACTCTGCACTGCCTAGGGAGCTGCTGGAAACATTATCGATGCAAGCGGCAACTTCTTCCAACAGAATACATGAATAGTGGAGCTAATAATCCCACTGGCAGGATTTATGCATATACTTGTGCTGGATATTTGGCAGATCAGCAACTTTTGTGTTGCAGGATAGTGAAACTATCAGATTTCACATTTTAGTCCTGTACTGTACTGTACTCCACTGTGATGCATGTGCATAATGTTGGAGTAGTTTATTTAAACAGCTGGTTTTGTTAGTTGAGATAAAAATTTCGGGGCAAACAGAGTGCTGATAACCCGTCTCATACCCGTGATGTTTCCTGTGTCCCACATATAAACAGTATCTGCCTTTGTTTTCACAGCATATATGCTGTCAGATAAATGCAATGCACCTGACAAGCTGCACTGCCGCACAAAGCACAACAAATAACACAGCTCAACTTCCACTCAGGAAAAATCTTGTAGAAAAAAGAGCGTGGAGTGTGAAAGCATTTCTCTGCTTTGTTCATTTAAGAGTTGCATTTTTTTTCCAGTACTGTACCTCATTGGTGTTAGCTGCCTAGTGTGTGTGCTGGACGGCAGCCAGCAGCTGTGTGTGAATCCATGCCATCCCAGGGTCAGGCTGAGCCACTCTGCTATCCATTGCTGCCTTGTGTTCCTCCCGGCTTCTCTTCCCCCTCTTCTCCTCCCTCAGTTTCTTTTTCCGTTTTGAAACTCAGCTCGGACTTTTTCAAATCTGTGCTCCTCTGCCCGGTTCTTGTCCTTCTTCTCGTCCACCGCCTCCTCCAGAAAACAAAAACAGGTTGAAAAACAGCCACCACTTGCTGCTCTCAGAGCTACTTACAATGCAGATCCCCTCTCTAAGCTCCTCTGCTCTCCCTTCCCTCTCGCTCCTTTTCCCTCCCTCCCTCTTTCTCTGTCTCTCTCTCTCTCTCTCTCTCTCTGTGCTACTGTTGGGGAAGTGTTCTCTCATTTTCTCTCATTCTCCTCCCCCTCTCTCGCCCTTCCTCTAACTCTAATAGTTATTTAGTGTCTCATTTCAGCACCTGCTCTGAGACAGAAAGAGACACAGAGAGGAGGGAGCAGACGCACTTGGGTAGAAAAAGGCTGCTCCTCGGTGGGAGTGTGTGTACAGTGTGCACGTGCACTTCATCAGCAGAAGCGTATGCATTGTGTGTGTTCATGTGCATGTGTGAGGTATGCATCCACAACAAGCACAGGGACAAACATGCAACAGTGCACATTTGCATAGTTTTTGTGCATGTGTGTGCATCACTGTGTATGCAGATCAATCCATAGAAATGCCTGTAGCTGTGTTTGTTTGTGTGTGTTTTATGTGTGTGTGCCTTCATGCAGCTTTAACTAAACGTCAAACTCTGAGTTGGTGATAGAAAAAAGCTGCCACAGCATGCTTGAGCTCCCTCATCTCTCTCAGTGCTGCCTGCTTGCTGCTGTATCAACTATGTTCACTAATCAAACATGAAAAGAATGGCGGTGGTGGTGGTGGTGGTGCTGGTGGGGGTGTTGGTGGTGGGGGTAGGTTACCTCGGGACACTAGTTTACTCAGCAGTGGTGGACATCTAATTGTCCCCATTTTTGTTCGAGGAAAACGGGTCAGTAAAGGTTTGAGTGTTGCCTGTAATGCTTCTTTTGTATCAAAATTCTTACAGAAAATGTTTTAGGTGGCAACACTGATTTCAGTATTGGCAATTTAAAATATTTCTGGTTGTATAAAATGAACAATAAAGTTATGAATGAGAAACGTGGGGCACATTTGCTTAACACAGCTATTTCAATCACTAACATACATTTCCCCCCTTTGTTTCCGCAGTAAATTTAAAGCTGCTCTAATAATTATTTTGTAGGAACAGTGTATGAAATCACTGTGTAACATTAAGGGTGTCGCTCATAGTGATGGCCCCAAACTATGAGATGATCCTGACTATCACCCATTTTAGCCTCTTCTAGCTTTCTGTCTTGGCTTTTTTGGCCTGCAAATTGCTTCCTTTAGCTTATTCAGCAGTTTTCTGCAGAAATGCTCTGAATAGTTTTCTGCATGAGAACCAGACAAATCTGTCAGCTCATGTTTTAATAGCTCTGGAACATACATCTGGTCCTCCTTCGCTTTGGACAGACAGCCAGCAGCCTGAGACCTGCTGGGCCAATCACAAATGTTTACTTAATATGGGGTGGGTTTGAGACGAAGACCATAGAGAGGGGTGGCGTTACAGCGTTTTCAAAAAACAAGCGAGATAGCTGCAGCCGACTGTTGAAGCCGATATCGTGTTAGTTTTGAAAAATTAAAGCTTTTCTTGAGAAGAAAAATGTGTTTGCTGTATTTATGTCAGGATTTAACAAAAGTTGTACACACCAACTCACAAAAAAACAGCTCATCTCTTCTCACTGTAGCCTGTTTACATTTTTTGTTGCTCAGATGTTATCTTTTTCCCTTGCACCACGTCCTGCCCTAATGTGCTTTGATTGGCCGTCTGCACAGGGCAGACTTAGTCACTGGCTGCTCAGCGTTGATAAAATGCCCCTTAGACTAAAAAATGAGGTTCCAAACTATTTTGCAATTGTAATTTGGTCTGGTAAAGTCAGCCATTCTAAATAGGTGATGACTTACTGAGAACTTTACCCACTTTATAAGATGATTATATGTCAGTAATGTGAATTTTTGCTTGGTTAAAGAAAAAAAAAAAGTAGAACCGCAACCTTAATGTAAGATATAAGATTTGTAGCCTCACCATCAACTGGAAATAGTCTTTCTTTTGCAGAACTTCAAAAAATGTCATGCATGTTCTTTTATTTAACGAGACATAGACAGTTTGGGATCTCTGATACAATTAAGAAAAAAATCATCTCTGTGTTCAGCAAGGTTTAAGAGGTTATTAATAGAGTTAGAATATTCATATTTGTAAAGTGAGGTTGTTTTTTTTGTTTTGTTGCTAAAAGAAAATTGATTATCAGCATTTAGAGGAATTGTATTTTGTCTAAATGATGACATAAGGTTCTGCAGGATTTACTGACTTAAAGGAAACAGTTGCATCAGTTTGATTCTTGCATGCGATTTTGCATAATGTTCTGTATATTGTGATGTTCAGTATATCAATATTGCAAACATGTTCTTATTAATTTTTGATTACAGACAGGTCAGTCAGCTCTACAGTACATCTGCATCATATTCAAGACCTCAGAAATGAATCAGCATCTTCAGAAATGCAAATAAAAATGTAAAATAAATTGGTTTTAAATATATATTTTGGGGTATTCTACTTGCAGTGTTGCAGTGTGTCGATTGCTGTATCGTTACCTTGTGGCTGATTCGGAGCTTTGGTTTTTCAGCCTGTGCAGACGAGCGTCTCCTTCCTCGCTCCAGCAGCCGGTGAATGAGCCAGCCGGTGTCCACAGTGCATACCTGTGCTCACTGACATGTACTAACTCACTCTTCCTGCAGGCCATGGCAGAGGAACGCACAGCAATCATAACAATCAGAAGATGAATGTGGCTGAGAGAGAGGGAAGGGAGGGAAAGGGAGAGTGGATATTAAAAAAACATGGATAACAAAAGTGAAATAAGAGAGACAGGGAGAGGAAGGGGTAAGAAGAGGGCGAGGAAGAGGAGATAAAATAAAGGTGAGGAGTTGCCCAAGGCCACAGCCACTGGTGGAGTTTGTGAGGGGAGGAGGGAGAGGAAGAGAGAAATCATTAAGGAACACCTGTCTGTTTCTGACTCCTAATAAATCAGCGTCTTCTTTACAGTAACTGTCTGCAGGTCTCTGCTGTTTGGGGAGAAGAAGAAGAAAGTGGAGAGGATAGATGGAAATGCGTGATAACATAAAGTACATCCCTACAGCACAGTGAGAACAGGATCTCCCAGCGGACACATCAGCATTTCAGAATCCCACGCTGAAGAGACAAATGCATTCATCAAACTACATTTATTTTGGTCTAAAAGGTCTTAAATGCAAAACATCTCACACACAAAATATGTCCTATATTGAGGTACTAGTTCACTCCTGTTTACAGTATCTTACAGCAGCAACGCTCAGAAATCCTTCACATGAAACTCTGCAGAGCGTTCAGGTAGAAAAGACGGACATGCTCAGCATCCAGGGACAGTAAACATGTACAGTATATTGTATGTATATTGCATACATTGCAGATGAGGGTGTAGATGTTTGCAGATGTTCTTCAGTACAGTGAACACAACAGATAGTCTATGTAATAATAACAGCGCATAGTCAAAGCCTTTTATAAATTAACAGGACAAAGGTTCTTTGACATCTTACAGTATCAGCTAGTGTGAAAAGGTAGGTGCACTTTGACCATCATCATGAAGACAATAACCAAAATGTAAACTTACTGATTTTACACATTAAGATCAATTTACTTATGATGAGAGCGGCCGTGTCTCCCAGAAAGTATGTTTTTATTTTAATTATTCCACTTTTAATTGACCTATAACTGAGATCAGGACCTTTTCTGAACCTTATCCAAAGTGCTCTTGTTGCCTAAACCTGACAGACCCGGGATTCTGGTGTCACAGTCCTGCACTTTGAATGACCGGCATCCACCCCGACCACCTCTCTGCGAGTCCTGCGTGGTCCGTAAATGTAGTTTCATTACCTCAAAAACAAAAAAAACCCCATCTCTGAACATCTTACTATATAATGACAAAAACTCTGTCTGTGTGTTTGTCTGTGTCTATGTGTCTATTCCACGTTTTTCTTTTTTCTTTTTCTGCACATAGGCATTGAGGATTGGCATAGGTAGAAGGTGACAAAGCTACCAGTGGGTATGGACTAGTATTCCAGACAGTCATTATGACCACTGCGCTGAAAAGAATAAAGACGGAATAAAGAAGGAAGCAGTCCACGGCAGGAGGCAGTTGGGGTGGTGGTTGAAGACTACGGATGGAGTTCAAAATACATACTGAACAAATTTACCAAGCAGGGAGAGTCTAATTAAGCTGTAAAGAGGGAGGGGTTGCAAATATTTGTTTTGAAAATATCCGCAATGTTATATAATATCAACATAAAAACACAAAGAGTGTCACATTGGTGTCCTGGACAATGAGAGCAAGGCTTTTGTTATGGCCATCAGTTTGACTCATTTCAACTTGGCGGATGACTCTAAGTATAAGCCATAGTTCACAAATTTAGCCAAAAGCGGCCCGGAGTGAATTCATTTAAGCGGCAGATTAGGTTATCAGTAAGAAAAAATAAAGGTCAGTAATTGGATGTTTCTTATCGAGATGTACTTTGGGAGTTGACACCCCCTCAGTTCCTGATATTTTTAGAGAGTGTCTAAGCAGAAAATTATCCACACTTTACTTACTCCAAAATAACGCCTCCATTTTCACAACTCTACAAAAGACACTGTATAATAGGAAATGTAAGAGCAATAGTTTTCGAAGTTTGACCTGCACCAGGACTTAGTCAGGGGAATAAATCACTGGAATGCCCCTTTAAAGAGTAACCTAACAGCCGGCTGAATAGAGGTGTTTCATTGCTCTTCATGGTTGAAAGTTTCACCTCTGGCCACACCCAGCTTCAGTAATGGGTGGGGTTGTGTGTGTATTCTTCTGCACCCACAACCACACCCAACAGTGATGTAACAGGGTCCTGGAGTACACCTGTACATCACTGCATCAAGGTGAAAACCACAGGAGGTCAGCAAAACCAAGTCTTTCAGGGGGAATTAAGTTACTAGTTTGTGTCATAAAAAAAAAACCCATCAATGTAATACTATTGGGTCACACTCAAGGTGGGTCTGACACAAATTGTTGCACGTGTCAGGTCTGTGTGAAATTCTAACTGGACCCAACAGAACCTGAAAACAGTCTGACAATTTTAACAGTTCATGCTGCAACTTTAGCTAGCCACTTGAACTACTACAACTACATTATGGAAGATATTGTGCCCATTAGTTTGAGAGTGTTGCATTTTGGCCAAGAGGCTATTGAGTGTTTCCCCAAACAAGCAGGACCTGATACATTTCACTATTCATTTATATGTGTAGTTATGCAGTAATTTTACATTTCTGCCGAGATAAAAAACAGAGAGACTGATGCAGGCTTATATTATGTAACCATAATCACATTTTTCAGTGTGTTTTTGTTCTGCTTCTTTAGGGTCCACTCAGGCTGGGGACCAGTTGCTGTTGGGTCAGAACCCAGTTTGGACAGGAAATCCTTTTCAGATTTGGAACATATGAAGATGTCATCTGTATAGACCTAGTATGAATAAAAGTAATACACTTTCAGTGTGTTAGCCTGAAAATGATGACTTACTGTGTTCTCCAAATGAAAAGATGGGTGAACTAAGTTTGGGATGAGTTCAGCTTCAATTACACACCTGCTAATCAAAATGTATGCACAGCAGTATGCACATTAGTAAAATAAAAACAGAATCCCAGTGCAGAAACCGTAATCCACTCAGAAAAGAGTTCACTGATGTTCTTCCAGATGTGAAGGAGCGTCTCTTATTCCTCCAACATCCCCTCAAACCACTCATTTTCCACACTGGAGTCCTAACTCATGATTCCAAAGGACGCGTCGCTTCCTTCAGGGAAGGCAGCGCAGTTGGGTTTGGACACATAAGGAATGGGGAAGGAGCAGAGAGACAGAAGAGAGAATTAGTTCTGTCAGACCGACTACAGTGAGAGGTATGGAGAGGGAAAAAAAGCAGACAGACAACCTCTGTTGCAACATGCTACTGAATTACATCTGGCTGCTACTATCTTATATTAAATGACACCGGCTATAAAAGATAATGTTTCAATTACTGAGAATCTTAAAACATTTTGGTAAATATGCTGATTTGTGTTCTGTCCGAGAATGAGACTAGAGATTAGATTAATGTCAAGGTCATGTCTGTGTGTTAAGTATGAAGCTACGGTCTGGACGGACGTGGTTAGCTTAGCATAGCATAAAGCCTGGAAAAAGGGTGAAACAGCTAGCCTGGTTTAGACCAAAGTTCAAAAACACACCAAGCAGAACCTCTGAAGCTCTTTGGACAGATGAAAAGAACTGGATTCTGTCTGAATCAAACTGTACCATGATTTGTTTTGTTTCTGGCATGAGAACATTTTGGGATGGTCTGATCTTTCGGATCAATTACAGGAAGTTTGGATAGGCTATCATCAAGTGATAAGAGTAGTGTAGCACCTCAGTGCGCAGTGTGTGTGTATATGTGTGGTTTACTGACAGAGAGAGTGACAGTGGCTGCGCTCAAAGCAGAGAGGTGTTGGTGGTTGGAGCAGAGGAGAAATTAGCAGTAAAGTTGTCATGTGGTAGTAAATGTACAGTGTAGGATTCAGTTTGTCCATAAACAACGCAACGTAAAATGAGCTGCGGTAGCACATGGGGAGAGGAGGAGATACTTTATAAAGAGTCAGGTAGAAAACCTCACAAAACTCAGGAGAGGACGTCAGTATGTAACATTTTTAGAGCACTTGCATGATGACAATTTGAAACTAAAACTAGTCTGATCAAATTTATACAGTGTAAAAAGATGCAGACTTTGGATCGGACCTCGGTTTGGACTTTCAGGTGCCAAGAGGCCCTTAACTGTATAACCCCTAACATAAGCTAAAATGTAAACATGATGATTTGTGGTTTTAGAGGAGTTTTGTGTTTATAAACCTTTCTTTATGAACAGCTGGGCACAGTGAGTGCATGCAGCCTCCCAAACAGTCTTATCTACAGGTTGCTAGGTTTGGTAGCATTGTACCTTTACAGAAGCTAAAATTATGACCTATGCATAAAGATTGAATTTGGCCATCAGTGATGTAACAAGAGATGCAGCTCAGAAAGTATTAAGGAGATGTAGCCAGACTAGCTGCCTCTAGTCTTTACGCTAAGCTAGCTGGTGATGTCCTATCTCTAACTCCAGAGTTGACACAGACAGATGTGAGACAACTTACACTGGCGAGGCCGTAGTTGTAGTTGTAGTTAATTACCTTAAGTTTTGTGCCTACTTGTAGTCTATGTCGGGAATAGGGCTGGGCTGCCTCATTGTTTTACAAAATTATGCTTTCATAATAACTGATTTCCAAGCAAAACTGTAACAAAACATTGGAAGAGTTGTGTGTAATAAAACATAAAGTGGAAAACAGGTAACAGCATTAAACATGAGTTTAATAACTTAACCTATTACATTTATTTTGCGGTATTGAAATAATGCACATTTAAATACTGGGATATGGATTTCCCCAGTATCACCCAGCCCTAGTCGAGCAGCTACAACATTCTCTTCTCAGGTTGTATACAGTCGCTGCATTTCTCCACTTTTCAGTAACATCAACCAGATCAAAAACAGAGACACAGGGGCGCTACTACTATTTGAGAGCCCTCTAACAACAGCTGTAACACTGTAAACTGTGACTATAATTCCTAGCAGGGACCCTGTCCATCACTGGACCCTGTCTTTACAGATATTCTGTTGACTTATGTATGTATTCATCACATCTATCAGTCAATAATATAGTATATTGAGAAAAAATAGTAAGTGTTATTGTGCTGTAGGACAAGAACAAGACAGTTTTGAGCTTTATTTTGTTTCTGTGGATGTTGGATAAAGTGTGTTTTGCAATGATAAAACTACTGTTTTTGTCTGGTGTCTGGTGAGTTTGGCGATAGCAATTTTGGGGCTGTTGAAAAATACCAAAGCAGTGAATGTGTTAAGTCCATTTTAATTTGATCAATTCTGCTAGGATGACTGAAATAATGACATCCTTCTCTAGAATGTCATTTACTTACGTGTTGTGTACTCACCTGTCCTCATCCAGCAACATGCACTATATGAAACACATCACAACAGCATGGGTCAGAGCACAGGGACACACACACACAGACGAGGGTGAAAATACACTCTATGGGACTGTCTCCACAAACAATGTGAATGTACAGTCTGTGTTTGATATGCAGATGTATTCGTACTGCTCTGCTGCTTCCTGTTTACTTCCTGCTTGAAGGCAAGCTTTTTCATTAATTGATGCAATTTCTGTCAAACTTTTACATTAAACATGGACAACAGTGTTAATAGAGGAAATTATGAGCTATGCCAACAACCCATAAGGTCTATTGAGGTAATGAAATTCATCTGACACTGACATATTTGGCTCAGATCCCACTCAGATTACCTTTAATGATAATGTTGCGTGCACTGTAGCGAGTTTATAACAGCTAGTCGAGCCGCAGGTGCTTTGCAAACGCTCTGTGGAGGTGTGTGTGCGTGGGTGGGTGAGCCTTTAAAATCTGGAATTTATTTATGAGAATCAACAGTGACAGGTTTAACACCGTAGGTAACCTGTGGACTGCTTGTCCGTTGTTGCATTGATCACCTGGGTGGAAACAATGTTTTCTTTCCAAATTCAACGTAACACAGGATAAGTTGTTTTTTAATACAAATGCTCATTTGGGGGTGAAAAAAACAGCCTCATATTTCCCCACCATTTAAGGACCCCTGATCTAGAGCCCTAAATTTCCTGCTCTTGCCCTAAATATCTAATTCAATACCTGTAGTGTGAGTGTTTTGTGAATGACTGTGTGTTGCACTGCACTGTGTGTGTGTGTCCCATGTCCCACTGACCTGGGCTGGAGTTGCCTGGACTGGCAGGGGCGGCCCCTCGGCCTCGACTCACCAACAGAGCCTCCTGGTTTTCAGCCAGAGCCTGCTTGGCCAGGTAGCGCTCCCTCTTAATCTTCAGCTCCAGGGATTCAGGGACATCGGGAACGATCCAGTCAATGGCTCGCAGGACAAAGAACACCACATGCTGGAGGAGGGAAGACATGTTAACAGCAAGGCCTTTTAGTTTCTCATCAGATTGAAGAACACAGCCTCTCCTGTCCCAGGATCTGAAGTTTGAACTCAGAGCACTCAAGCAGTTAGAAACCATCTGTAAAGATGTGGACGGCAACATCTTGTGTTTGAGCTCTGGGGTGACCTTGACCTTGAAAATACTAGTTTGACAAAGGAATCCTCAGTTAGACCATTTAGAAGTTTTCCCCTGGAGTTTTCAGACACTTCTTGCCCTCATTAGTGAATGGACTTTGCTCAGCTGAATTGTCTCCATGACAACCGAGCAAGGTCCATCCACTGATGAAAAGTCACAAGATGTGGCTAAAAACTCTGATTTATGATCCTCAAGTAAAGATTTCTTTATCAAACACGCCTGGTTCAATATTGGTTTATTAAATGATTTCCTCTCTCTACTCCACTGCAGAATCCCTGCCATAAAGCTCCACTGTTGTCCAAAAACTATTGCGAACACATCAATAAGCTGCAACGTTATATCGGGTGACCATTTTTCTTCATTACTTTAAGAGCTACCGCTGCAACTTATTTTGAGCTCCATATCCATCGTCCTGCAGCCAAAAACACTCACTAGACCACCAAATGTGTATTAATTCGTGGCTGAAATACTCCCTAACAAATCCACTATTACCTCCTGTTTAAGTAATGTTGCATAAAAACGACAGTGCCCAGCTGTTTTAGTAAATTATCCAGCCTTTAAATGATTTCAACTATATATGTGACCAAGCTCTACATTCTTGGTAGGAAGGAATGAGCTGAGTGCTACAGACTGGGGAATGGGGAGATTGAAAAAGCACTGTTTTTTTGTCTTTTTATGGTATTTGTTGACAGTAATGAAAACTCAACATATACTTTAGACTCTAGTTGTGTGGAAGTTTTAGTGATTTATGAGCTGAGGTTTACTTTGCGAATGCCAGAAATATAAATGTAAACAACTATAATGAAGAGCAGGAGAAGGAATTGCTGAACAAACAGAAGATGCACACAGTCTCTCAGAAGTCTGAAACAGTGCTAGATAAACAGAGGGAGACAGGGATGAAATGGATGCAAATGAATAAATACAAACTTTATAAGAGAGATGGGGCCTGAGGTGGATGCTGAGCAAAGTAATGGGATGGTGAAAAAACAGCAAAGACAGAAAAAGTGAGCAAGTGTCAAAGAAAGGAGACTTGGTAAAATGACATACTGGCTATAAAATTAGATGAATTACTGATAAGAGCGAGCATTACATAAGATGGAAACACTAAAACACACACTAAGAGAGAGTTAAATTGTCAGTCCTCCAAGCACCTGGGAACAGAGGTACAACTGGGGATAGAGATGCAGCTGAAAGATAAAAAATGAATAAAATCTGGCAGGCGGAAGAAAAGAAATGAGCAAACAGAGAGACAAAGCAGCTCCCTTCATACCTCGAAAGCAATGATAAAGCCAAGTCTGACGGCGAGAAGCTCCCAGTAGAACAGTGTGTAGTTTCCATTGTTGTCTCTGTACGCTTTATATCTAAAATAAAATGAAATATAGAGTTACTGCAGAACATACTGCAATGGCTGGTGAGCATTATATGCTGCAGCAGCAGCAGCAGCACATGAGACCAAACTGAGCACAAACATCCGTAATGCCACCCTCTGTTGGTCAAGTCTGTGATCTGAATTCAGCAATATTAAAACTGAGACTTTTTCAGGATTTTGCAAAAATGCTTAAACGTATGTAAGAGGCAAAACATGGAATACAGAATGTGGACGAGTTAGATTTACATTTATTAAGAAAATCTGCAAACAGTATACCTGCACATGGGGTAATCGGTGTAGTTAAGTGGGGCGTAAGCCAGGGTGAAATTGACGTATCCATTGAGATCATTACCGAACTTGTACTGGTAGAGCAGGCGAGGTAAAAAATCTGATGTGAAGGCTATAAGGAAAGCCTGCAGATGCCAAAAAGAAGACCAACAAAAGATAATGTGTTAGGAAAGAGATTAGCATCCAGTCAGGTGTGGGTGTCATTTTCAATATGGACTCACATTGGCGATGACAGATAGGTGTGACAGGGCTTCCAGTATGTTGAACCAGACTCCGATGTTCTGGGCGCGTTCAGCCACCGGCCGGCGGTACTCGCACACAAACTTGTGGGCATCCAGACGGATTTCCACCCAGTTGTTGAGGAGGGCGAAGAGCGGAGCGAGGGGGAACGCTGCCACGAAGATGGTGATGAACCCAAACTGGAGCACTGCAGCACAATGAGTCATTTTTTATTTGTGCAATGGAACATAGCAGACAATTTAAATGTTAAAACATTATACTTTTTTACATAATTCATCATACTGTAAATAATACACATTTGAATCACAGTGTAGTTAAGATACAGTAGCGGACACTTGCCCATCTCAAGGTACTCTTCAAACAGGCCTTCGCACTCCACCAGCTGGTAGTCTTCCTCCCAGCGCCGAGGCTCATGGGATGCCTTATCCCCCAGCACCTTGGCCAAAGTTCTTTTCTGGCGCCAGGCCTTCACTTTACTGTCAGAGTAGAGACACAGAACTTGTGAATATGGAATAAAAAATGACGATAGTTATGATAATACTGTGAATAAACTTTTAGACTCACCACAGGGAGGTCAGAGGTCATGCTCGTGCTTTAACGTTGACTTCCATTTTTGTTGACATAGTTTTGTCATTATTATACTATACTGCAGTCCTTTTTCACACCCTCAATACAACATATAATTCACACATATCATATTACATGGTTAACTGCCAGCTTAATTTCTGTGTTGATGATTTACCATGAGTTTGGGTTTTTAATTCCTTAAAAGCTGGATTCATTTGGAGCTGTTGTCAGAGTAACAAGTCCCTGAGGCTCAAACCTTCAAAAGCAGTTGCAGATGGTTCTATGGTGGTTTTGCAACCAGCATCTTAGTAATTCATTCCCGCTCTGCTGTAACACATATCTGCCTCAAAACACTCTGTTTGTGTCAAAAAAATCTTTCACCCAATCACTGATGACAGTGGCAGCCATCCTGAGATATGGAGCAAAAAAGTCCGACTGGGACGTGTGCCGATCCAAAGAGCCACCAGCAGAGCCACGGTTGTGTATGAACACCAGATTTCTTTTTTAAATTACAACAGACTAGTGAACCCTAAGGAGGTATTTGCTGAATCTGACAAAAAGTATATTAGATCAGAATCGCTGAAGGCACCTTTGAGCCTTGCCAGTGGGTCATCAATAGGACAAACCTCGAGGGGTGAGTCCTTCAAAGGATTGAGGCACTGAATTGGGACGCAGATACAGCACAGATAATAGAAACCACAAAGCACTCTGACGAGCAGAACAAACTTGGCTGCAAAATTGCACACTACGCTATAAACAATCTCTTAATTAATCTAACAGCAGCTGCATGAGACGTCACTATTGGGGGTTTCAGCATAGAGATCTACGATAAAAAAGGGCCCTGTATAGTCTTAATTTCACCCTGCCCACTTCATTTAAAACAAGTGGTGTGCAACAGGGCATTTGCCATGAATGACTAACCATAACACCCTACAAGTAAATCAAGAAACAAGTTTAACAAAAGAAAGCAGCTTACAGTCTGTGCTAAAGTCTGTCAGATAATTTGAACATTTATGGGGTTGTATTTTGTTTCACAGGTGAGTAGCTTTACCACTAACCCCCAAATGTCTCTTTTTGGAAGGTCCCTACAAACTGATCATAACACTGAAATGAGGGAAACACTGGATCTCAGTGCCACTAGCAGTCAAAAGCTCAAGGAGCAACCTGACATTCTGCTATATTATTTTGTTTACTAAAGCCCTCTGAAACCTGATTCTACCCTGTTGTCTAGTGTGCTGTGTCTGGAGACATACACACCCACACACACCCACACACACTCAGTGTGCCAGTGCTGCAGAGGTAGAGCAATGAGCTTTACTGCACCAAAACAACAGAGCTGCAATCAGGATGCAGAGCCGTCTGATGCAACACCTTAAAAAACAATGACAATGCCATGCACACTAAAAAAAAGTGATGATGGACTTTATGCAGTCTTGCTATAACACAAATATCAAATGCTTGTATTATGTTAACTCCTATTTATTCTGTTTCTAAATCTTTTTGACAGTTCTGATTTAATTTTATGAATCCAAGCTGAGGAGAACCATTTTATTTGCAATCAAATTTTATGTTCATGTTTAAATTAACAAAATTGTATTCCTGTCTGGTTGAGAAAACCTCTTATAAGCTCCAAGAGGCAAAGTGAGGCAGGGAAACTTAATAATGTTGGAGATTTAGGTAAACATACGGGATAATGAACTCCTGGATGTTGTTGATGAGTTGCTTTCCCACCATGATGATGAAGAGTTGCTCAGCCAATTCAATAAGGCAACCCCCGGGACCACACTGCAAAGTGTGAAGACACACGAAAACACACAGATATGACACAAAAGAGCAGCACATGTTTTTCATACTTGAACAAAAACACAACAGCAGGGAGTTATTCCTCCCTTTGACATTTACTGGTAAATGAAAGACTCACATCTTCATTTCTCATTCCAAACAAGGTCCCATAGTTGGTGGGGTAACCCACAAACCTACCCACACAGAGAGTTAAGACAGTTCAAACTTTATATGGCACAAAATTCTCTTCACTTTCCAACAGTTTCTGTGTATGACTGTGATTCGTGTCTCACCTTCCTTTAAAGAAAGCCACATAGAAGGGGGAGGAGTAGAAATTGACAAACTGGAAGATGAAGACCTTGAAGATGAAGGCATTGTCATACTGGGTTTGTGTTCTGTGCATCTCTGCAACAGAGAAAACATGTACACCCAGTGTTAAAGACATGAAAGTGATAGTAATAATGACAGAAAGTGGCAGTAACAGTGTTACTGTTTGATGTTGTTTGCCGGAGAAGTACTGTATTTTAACGTCAATGCTTTTCGAGTACAAATAACCAAACATATTATTACTGGGTCAGACTGTGAGTTTACAGTCATGTCTTTATGTCTTTGATCTATAGCCTAGCCTATATGTTTTACATCTTCCTATTTTTCAGTTGCTGCCTCCTGTGTTTTTACCCATCAGATTAAATCTGAACAAATATATTATTATATATTATTAATATAATGTAATGTATCTACAGCCTGATACACAGTCAGATTTCACCACTTTATCTTCATTAAGGAAATGTAAGTCTGATAAATGATGAATAAACGGACAACACTGAATAAAACTTTTTTATTAACTTTATGGTTAACTTATTTCCACTTTCCTTGCTCTGACTCAGGCTCTTCTTTTAAAGATAAACATGCACCGTCTGCTTCACATGCATTAATATCTCTACATCCACTGGATCAAAATGGAGGCGCTGTCTTTTATTTGTGAGGGAACATACTCAGAGTTGACTGAACTAACTCAAATCAGCTGTTCTGGAACCGCTAACTCAGAGTTTCCCATCTCAGGGTAAATCAACTCAGAGTTCAGGGTTAGACTCAGGGTTTGTTGAACCTCCTTTAACACTTATTCCTAATATGAACTGTTTCACATGAAACCTCAAATGCAAGACATTGATTGCATGAGATTAAGTTTGTCTGTATGAGTTTGTAAATGGAAGCCCGTGCCCTTATGTAGTGTGAACGTACTATTTCTCATCAAACTGTGATAACTGTGATTAAATACATCTGCCATATTTTGCCACTCCTCAAAAATTCCTGCCCCCCTCTTGCCACCCCATAAATATTTTTCTAGATCCGCCCCTGGGTTTGCTTAAATCTGTGTTGCCATGCTCAGATTTCTCAGCAATAATGGTGAATATTATTATCTTAACGGCCAAGACATAAACTGGAATTAAGTGTAAGACCTATCTTTAATTTATTAACCTGAAAAAATATCTGTTTCCTTTACTGTGTCACATCAACAGAGATGTCAACTGAACAAATAACCATACAAACGGCAAAGTAGGGCTGTTGAATATGGCGACAACAATATTACTTGTGATAAATGAGAATGCAGTCCCAAATGTTTTCTCAAAAGCCCCAAACCTTTTAGGTTTTTAAAATACTTTTAAACTTTATTTCATTTCCCTAATGTCTTTCTGACTGTACCAGCAAATCAATAGAGCAAAAGATTGTTACTTTTCTATTAGTAATGCTGTTAATGCCAAATTCCTACCCTACCAATGTTATAATGGAATTAATTAGACACAAAATAGGATGTGTGTTCCTTGGCAACTTCCTTGCTTTTCCTAAATGATGTACAGATTTTTAAGCATTCTATTATTTCAAATGGCTTGATAATTAGTGCAGCATAATGCTCCTACATAGGACTAAATGCCCCCTGCAGCTAAAACACAACAAATTGTTTGCTGAATTAAAAAATGAAAGCAAATTTTAGTGAATACTGAACTGAGCACAAAGAGGAAACAATAATAAATGAAATAACTGTCTCAAGTCAAGACAGTTATGCCAATTTTCTCACAGTCAGGTCTCATGTATGTTGGAGGTCCACTTGAAAGAGCTTGACATTTGACCCTTTTTCAGGAGTCCCGAATTTGCTCAAGTCAGAAGGCCATGGTGGAACATGTGACGTGGTATAAGCATGACGGTGAAGAATCTGCTTAATAGAGACTTATCGCTTATCCTGTCTTTTTGGTGACAGTGTGTTGCATGCTATTTTTGGTAAAGGTCAATACCTTATGTAAGCAGTTGGAAAGCAGTTATGGAGGACTACAACGTCCTGCTGTAATAATGAAAGCTAACCAGTGACTCTGGAGAGAGACGGGGAGTTTCTGGTTCTGAAACTCAGGTATCTCTCTCTAGAATATTATGAATATAATATTGTTTTCCTTCAACCCATCAGTGCTTTTTGTGTGTTTATTTCCTGAGTGCTGAGTGTTTGTAGGCAAATTGCCACCCACAGTTCCTCACAGGGTCAGTTGTAATAACTCTTTGTAATGATTATTTGACTTTTCATCTAGTGCCATCAAGTCTAAATTTCAATTTGTAATTTACTTATCACCAAATATCCAAAAAACTAATGACATTTCCATTAGGGTTTGCCTTGGTTTTTTTTTCTAATTTGCTTGTTAGACAGTGTTAGCATGTTAGCATGACCACGTCTAAAAATCTAACTGAGGTAACAGTACTAGATATAGAAGGTAACGTAATGCATGTTGACTCACTGGATATTTAAAACTAGTCAATAAAACCTAAATTTAACAGTCTGAAGTAGCATTGTTCCAATACTGGCATTTCTAACTTCGATACAATAAAAAGCATTGATATTCAAAACCATATTGAGTCCGTAGGGAAAATTTACATTGAGGGCGTACAATTTAAAATTTGTACCTAAAGATACATACAATAAGGCTATAACATTTCAGTGACGACTTTTTTAGCACGATGACTGTAGTAAAATTTACGAATAAGAGGGAGACAGTGCAGCTAACAAATGAGTATTGAAACTGTTTTAAATATTCAACATTGATATGTATGGATAAATCAATATTTTTAACAATGCTAGTTTGTAGAGAATAATTGAGCTGATGTTGTTTGTAAGTGTCTTCATGAGACTGAGGCTAAAGACAGTTTCCTGTTTCAGGAGCCTAAATCTGGAAATATTATCACAGGTTCCTTCAGTGACTAACCATCATGGCTCTTATTACTATGTCATTATTTGTGTATATATCATCCAGTGGTCCAGATGCTGCAGGACACTGAAAGATGTCAAAATGTCTCAACAATTTCTACAGTGTCGCTACAATGTCTGTTTGTTGCCCTCACTGAAAGACTTTTTTACTCCAGATGCTGGGAATGAATTCAAGACATCATGTGCTCTTTGAGGAGTCTCATCTTTTAGTTAGTGGAGATCCAGTGAGTGGCTGATATCAATATACATCATTGAGGTTTGAGGTGTTGAGAGCAGTATTGATTCTTACCCCATTTAGTGAGCTGCTCAGCTAATGCAGTGTAGACCCGGCCCATCAGCAGGATAAGGCCCAGATTCACAATACTGCTGGAGATGTTGGCTATAGTCCCTGCCTGAGGAGGAGATTACACACACACACACACACACACACACACACACACACACACACACACACACACGCACACACACACACACTCGAGTAAAAGTATGCACGAAAACACACACACACACACTCTGAGGGTACAACGGAGCTGATGTACAGCTATAGCTTATGCATGTTGTTGTTACTACACAGCAAAATATTAGAAATACAACAAATTTAATCCACACATCCTCTGTAGATA
The DNA here is from genome assembly GCA_035609425.1 of Epinephelus awoara. Taxonomy (NCBI): domain Eukaryota; kingdom Metazoa; phylum Chordata; class Actinopteri; order Perciformes; family Serranidae; genus Epinephelus; species Epinephelus awoara. The sequence continues at coordinate 30,247,717 of CM069301.1, read as the reverse complement.
TCCAACACTGATATACCTCTGTACGCAGGACCGGGCTCCCAGTATGGAACATCATCACGCTGATGATACCGCGGCACATGACCACTGTCACCAGGAAGATCATCACCACACACAGCTGACAGGGAAGACACAGGGATAAACATTACAGCTGCTGGGTTTTATGAAGTAATATAAGAAAAAACAGTAAAAAGAAATTTTATGAGGTAAAACAAAATACACAAATTCTGAACATATGAACAACATCTCAGTAATTTATGCACTTTTCAGGGTATGCAAACAGCAAAGACACTTTACATAAGTTAAAATTATCATAAGAACTGCGACTAAAAATCATTAAAAGCAATTGTCAATAAAATGTCATAAATTTTATGCCGTGTGGAATTTCCCAGAAAAGCATCAGCATTTTTTAAAGATTATTTGTAAGTCTTTTTTCGCCTTTATTTGGGGACAGCATGCAGCAGAGGGCTGCAGGTCAGAATTCAACCCACAGGTGTTGCAGCAAGGACACTGCCTTTGTACATGATGCACCTGCTCTACCAGGTAAGCTACTGGGTGCCCCAGATTCTCACATTTAAGAAGCATAACACCAGCAATGTTTGAATTTTTGCTGAAAAAGTGACAATTATTCAGTCCACAAAGTAGTTGCCAATTAATTGACTCTCATTGCAGTCGTTGCAATAATTGGCCACATCCAGGGTTGGTAATCAGGACCAGCCAACAGCCAGTTCTAGTAAAATAGGCAGATGACTGCTATGTGATTTTTTTGTTCACTCACCAGCCAAAAAATAAAAACCAAAAAATTGGTAATCTACTGAGAGGCTGGTAGAGTGTGGAATCTTCCAGCCACAGTGGCACGTGGCCAGAAAGTTAATTTCCAATCCTGGCTACACATGCAGCAAAATCGAGCACAGCCATCATCATCTACAACAGAGCTGGCTGACAGTAAAAAGGAAAGTTACTCGATTGGATAGGCTTCACTCTGAGTCACTCTTCTTGCTTTGCTTTCCTGTAAGTGGTCATAGACACTACTTTATGCAGTCTGCCTTCACAGACTGTGTTGGTGCCATGGTAGCAATTTCAATTTCCCACCTCCATCATCACTGTCAGGAAAAGGGTGGGGGAAACTGAACCTCAGATCACGGGCCAAGAACAAGTTAATCCTGAGACCGAGCATACGGTGTACACGGCTGAGATTATCAGATCATATCCTGCCCTGTGGGCAAATGACCTGGATTCATTATTAGAGGAAGGTTCAGTTACCACTGCAGGATTCAGTGGAATAGTACACAGGTGCGAACCCCACCTCTCTTTCTCCTCAGCATCACAAAAGTAAAAGCTCAAAAGACACTGAGACTCTTTACTGAAACTAAGTTTGATGACAATGATTGCAAGAATAAGGAAAGGAGAATACATCTGTTCATACTTGATGTGATTATTTCCATTAAAAACAGGTGAAGTAATTCATCACAATAATCATACTGCACTGTATTCATCAGATTAGAAGTTGCTGATATTTGACAGCGAATCAAATGCAGCAAACCAATGTCTTGCAAAGGAAAGAATGTGCTGTTATCCCAAATACTTCACCTGAAACAATGCCAACATGAAAAGACAGAACACCATCTGCCTTTAAAATGCTTTAAACTGTGTCTCACCATCATTATGATCACCATGGAGCCAGTGAACATGCGGGACAACCTGGTCTTCTCAGGAAAGTAGGGCTCTTTCACCCCTGTCACTGGGTTTGGCTCCATCGTAGGGGCCGTGGCTGCAAACTCTGGACGAGGACGCTCCTGAGCGAACAAAGTGATGAAATCAGCATCAACGGACAAACTCTTTGCTGTTTTGCTGAAAAAAGTCCAGCTTCAGACTTCAGGTCAGGACCTGATGGGTAAGGAGTAGGTCCCCCAGAGGTGACGTGCCTAACTTCCTTAACATGACAGCACAAAAAGGTTGCAGTACACATTTTACTGTGTTGTTTACTTCTGTAAAATAAAATGTTAAAAGGGAAATAACCTATCTAGACTCAAGCTTATGTGAACCATTAGTCAGCTAATGAGCTGTCAAAGATTAGCTTGTTGCACAAAGTGATGTGGTTTTAATTGCAGTACTGTACCTTCTTTTGAAATGTAATAGTTTTTACAGCAATATGTGTTTATGCACACTAAACACTGACACTGACCACACTAATGAGGTTCCAGTTTTATTTCATTTTATTATATATATCCTGGCCTGAGCTAATGACTAGAGTCATTAGGCTACCTTGTCCAACAGGCTAACATCACCTGCTCTTTAGCTAACATCAACTAAAATATCCCTGTGTTTATTTAGCCAATTAATTTTTTTTAATTTAGTTTTCAATACAACACACTACAATAAATAATATTTAGCAAGCAGCTGGGTTTGGCTTTTAGCTGTTAAACAACATTATGTTAATGCTATAAAAACTCCCGTGCAGAACAACTTTGCAAGCGATGTTAAATCATGGTAAGTTAAGTTCTATTATAAAGTGACACAGCTCAATTCTGGAGACATAAAAGGAGGTGATGCTCCTCACTCCTGAGAGACCCCACACTCTTCACATGGGCTTGTAGGCCTGGGTCTCCAGACGTGGGGTTTGGAGTAGGACTTTGATGGGATTGCTGGCCCCTTAATCATGACATGCATGAGACCAGTATGGTCACACTCAGTAAATGATTTGAGGGGGAATGGACAAAATGACCAAAATGTGTCCCCCCATCCTTTTCCATCCACCTCGAGGTCACTTATAGGTGGTAGGTGGTCTGCACCCAGACACTGTCCTGTTTAGACCTGGACCTATCAAAACTATCAAAACTTGATGGAGCTTAAAAAAAATAACATTTGACGGCACTACGTTTGACGGTGACCTAGAAACTGGAAACTCACAGACCAATTCTATGCGTTAAATCGTCTCACGTGATGCTGCTCAGACAAGAAAAACGACAACAGTCGGAGAGAAGTAATTTGATATAGCATGTTCTAAAGAGAGAGAGACATTGAAAACAGAGCTTTCAATCAGGAATGGACAGACTCTTATATGTCCAGTCTTCCCACATCCCCTTCAGAACCAGCATGACTCATTTCACGCCATCCCTCTTGTTGCAAAATGACCAAAATGCCTCCCCCTTGTTAACCTGCCACCCCCTCTCTCCATCTCTTGGTAGCAGAGTGAGTGCCAGGGCAGAGAGGTTGAATGTGTTAGTCTAGTCTGCCTGACTAATTGATCCTTCATCTGACTGAGGTTTGTTAGAATCTCTTACCCTAACCATGGCTCTGTAATGTCAGTGGCCTGTCTGTGCTGTGTACTGCTAAATCCATGGCAGTGTTTCGTGGTGCTGAAGTAGCAGACAGATTTCTATTTTGAGTCCCACCCTGTGTCTGTTTCGTCTTGGATATATGATATTCTCTTAACTATACAGCTGTTAAGGCCCTGTTAAGATTACAGATGAACGTCATCTACTGGTGTAGAGAGTTATTTCATCTCATGCAGGCACATAAGACATGTGCTGGTTGACCGCTGGCTGCAGTCTTTGTGTCATGTTCATGTGCAACTTTTTTGCTGAGACAGGCTAACGTCAGGCCAAGCAGCAGGACGTCTTCGTCGCCACTTGTTCTCTGAAGTTGGTTTTTGTGTCTGGGCCTTCAAAAGCGATCCAACCATCTACTGGTAAAACTCACACAGAAAGCGAACAAGAAAAAATGGATTGTAAGACCTCTTCTTCATGGAAGTCCATGCAGTCCCAATGATGGGCCAGGGTGGCCATCTTCCGCTTCCAGTACTCCAGGAAGGTTACAGCCCAGAAGGACATGAACACACTGAAGAGGACTGTGCCTGGGTGGTCAAATAAGTAGCCCAACTGCAACACAGAAAGTACATCAAGTCTCAGGGTTCCCACACCTTCTGAAACATCAAAATCAAGGACTTTTTGAGGACATTCCAGGCTCATTTCCCTCAAATTCAAGTACCCAAGATGGCATAGTTTGAGACATGGATCAGTTACTGTTGTAACTGTGAGAATTATTATAGTGAGAACTAGTAGGCTTTACAAAAGCTTACAGAATGCAATTAAACATCAATGATGCAACAGCAGGAGACACACATGCAGACAGGGTGGTCTTACACAATACATATAAACTCAAGCAATTGAAAGACATATATATAAATGTATATAAGTCTTTAACTCTTTCAAACACTTTCAAGGCCTTGATTTTTACCCTCAAATTCACAAGGATTTCGAGGACCCTTGCAAACTCTGAAGTCTATTTGCATTACAGTTAGAAGCTGGATTAGTGAAATGTGTTTCCTTACCTTGGCCATGGTGCAGATTTCAGACATGTTCCAGGCCTTGCATGTGTTACAGAGAGGACACATCAGATAACTGGCTCCGCTGGTACAGATTTCCTCACTGCTGACAGACACAAAGATTAGTTACATCTGAGAAAACACATTTCAAAGCTGTCAAACCAGGACTGCTTCTTCAGAGTTTGATGTATGAGGTGGCCGAGCACACTTGACAGAAACTATACTCGTAGTTATCAGTGTGAGAGTTAAGAGATTGGGTGAAATAACCATAATGCACTTTGCGCACAAACCCAGGATCTATTGATTGAGAAAGTGTAACAGATGGCAGGTGTTGAAATCGGTCTCCCAGCTTGTGCCAGAGAGAGTTACTGCAGTGAGTTACTGAAACCATGGCTACACATGCTGCAAAAATAAAGCCTGCACTCAATACGAGACATCTTTCTTTCTTATTTATATAATGGGGAGATTACGCTGCACTAATTGTCCATTATCACACGAGATTGCTGCAGTTCGTTGCTGCAGGCTGCTTTCCATCCATTCTCCACTAATCAATGGCTTTAATCTACAGTGTGAACTAATGAACCTCATGAATCTGAGACATAAAGTTGTTTCCTTTCCTGAGATATTGACTCCTCATCGTCCATTCTCCCTAACCTTTCTTGTTATTTTATAGCCACATAAATAGAATGATGGCAGGATGCCACAGAGAGAGAACAGTAAACACAAAACAATCTGTGAGGCAATATTGGGGTACAAACACTCTGAGGTACGCTTACTCTGAAAGAAAATTGATTCCACAATATTGTGAAGGTAGAGCAGAGTCCACTGTGATTATGAATAATAAATAATAAATTGGACAAAGACATACCCCATGTGGATTGAATAATTATGGTGTTTGTTTTCATGCAGGACAGACTGTGCTTTGATGCTTAGGTATATTTGTATCTCAAACTGTGCTTGCTTTACATAATTTGGGAGGGAGAGTGTTAGTAGAATTTTAATTTCTGAGTGATTCCAGTATCCCTTAAAGCCACTATAATGCATTTTTAACTGATTAAAAAAAGTCTTAATTTAACACAGATGCCTGTATATGACCTACATAAGCAAACAAGACTGTCAGCAATAAGACTGGCTATTAACTATTTATATAACTGTTGTATAGTCATGCTTAATACTTCATAACTACGAAAAACACGAGAAAAACCCCAGTCGCTCATTCAACAAATGGAGAGCACTCAGAGATTCATAAATTGGCCCTCTTCCTCTTAGACAGGTATGTAATAAGTCTAAACTGCAGGATGTGGTTTGACATCAATATATGAAATTATATCTGTGACTCAACAAAATTACTATTACCAACCAATCAGATCTGTTAGTTGTAACCAAAGTGTATGAACAGTACGAAAACTAAGCTTTTTTACCACCATTATATTGCAGTTATTAATCTTACATAGCCACTTATAGATACATTACCTCATCCCTGTGCATCCTGCAAGTAGGTTGCATCTTTCTTTTACTCACTTTCAAAACAAATGCACGTACTAGCAAGATCAAGTCCTCTATGTCAAGAGACTCATGCTCATAGGAAATGCAGAGTTTATGCCAGGAAACACAACCACTTTTGCCCACAGAAGCAACTAAAATCAACACAAAATGAAAGTTCCTTGTAGCTGCTTTAGACAATCTCATGACTGCGCATTCTCTGCACAGGCGTGATGGCACCAAACCTGGCAACCTCACTGTTGAAAAGACTGACAGAAAGTCACTGTGTCTAGTTGTTACTTGCCGAGAAGTAGTTTCACCACGTAAATTACCCTCAATTCACCATTTGTTTTCATCGAGGCATAAGTGGATGTATGTTGGGAAAATGATATGACATTGATAGCACACTGAATTTCCCTCCATTTCCAAAGATTCTCTTAATGCCATTTGCTTTAAATATATTGCCATAAGGCAACTGAGAGACAGCGAGTGCAATGAGACCTCAAACAAACACCTGGTGATGTATAATCTGTTTAGTTATCGCTTTAACTTTTGTGATACAACCACTGAAACATTTATCTGTGACGTGATAAAACATGACACATTACTGACACTATACTGAACTGAGCTAGAGTGTGTTTTATTGCTTAGGAAGTCAAATTTTAATTTGTAAGACCAAGATTTCTTTTTTGAAAAGTTACATGGTCTCATTTTAATGAAGCATCAGAATGCTCAATAAAGCAGAATCATCACTACTAATGCAGCACTAGTACTATCAGTGTTAATACAATAATGAATGTAAAACTGGTGCATTCCTCTCCAAGATTTGACCAGATTTACTTGATACATTAGTGTGTACACTCACGCAGGTGCGTTGGTACCCATGGACATGACTCCAGACACAAAGACCAGGGTTCCAACCACAGCTGCCGGCAGCAGCCAGGCTGTGTAGAAACCTGCAGAGACATAAAGCTCCATTAGGCTGCAGCTCTTGGCTGATGCAGGGATGTGCAATTACACTGCTGTTTGATGCTGGAATGTCCTTGATTAAGAGGTCAGGCTGGAGATGTACGTCTACTGCTGACAACTATAGTTTTAGTGTCTAAAGCTTTTCCTCAGATTTTCTGTTAACAATGTGAAATGAGCGACACTTTCCTCTTTGTTCAGACATAATGAAATTAACTTCTCATGTCAAAAAAATAGATAACAGATTTAGAGGGCATGTAATATTAAATCCTCATCTCATGGTCTTTTTAAAATACAACTGCCTGTTTGTTCTCCAAACTACTAATTTCAGGGCATAGAAACTAATGTGTCTGAGTAAAAATCTATATTTACCCAGCCAGGCAAAGTAGAGTGCAATCTTCTCTCCAAAGTACTCCCTGATGTGGTCCAGTGGTTGGTACTTGTACCATTTGAACCAACGGGCCCAGTAGTGGTAAAGAATCTGCCTGTGGTTCAGCTCGTCTGGACGAATCTCATACTTTGGAAGCTGAAAAGGACCCTGTGAAAAAAACACATTTTGATTAGAGAGGGAAAACTGCACAAGTTTTACATATGATTAAAGAGCAGATAAATAATATCTGACCTCGTGCAGGGGGAAAGCTGCTGTGTAAACCCCTTCATTTACCAGTCTGTCCACACCAACCTCAGCCCTTTTCCTCTTGCCGTACACCGTCCCGGCAAGAATCTCATACACCTGAAATAATACACAAATTCTCAATTTACGAGATGATAATGTCACCGAGTGCACTGCAGAGGAATTCCTGTTACTTACAATACGGTGTCTCTGTGTGTTAGTGAAGTAGGTTTCATGGTTGTCACAGCCAAGGAACCTGTGGATGAGACATTCATTCATCCAAAATACACCTCTATACTGTGATACAATGTTAATCGATCCTATTATTTAACAATGTTTATTAGAACTCACCTGTTCATCTTGGACTTTCGAAAGGCACATGTATAATAGTCCAGCGGCCTGTTTGGCACGGACTCCATCAATACGTTAGGTATGCATAGTCTTTTCAGTACCCGAGCAGATGTGTTTAAGTCCAGATTTGGCTGTGCCTGGACACCAAATACAGATTCAGTCAGTGTAAAGAACATTTCTGTCTTTCTTTTTTATATAAGGTTACCAATACACGCATGCATTTTTTCCTGTGAACTCCTTGTGCGGGGGTACATTTGAATCTTACTCAGGGAAGTTGGATTATGCCAGAAACAAATAAAACTGGGGACTGATAGAATACCAACACTAAGAGTCTAAACCCATGCTAGTTGTACTTTAGCACAGCAGAGCTTTGAGCTAAATGCTAAAACCAGCATGCCACCATGCTAAAATGCACAGAATGACAATTAAGCTCAGTTCAGTTCAGTTCACTGCAATGTTACCTTGCTGATGTGTAACAGGTATAACATGTACCATGTAAATGTAAGCATGCTGATAAACACTAATTAGCACTAAACACACACAAGTATGACTAAAGCTAATGGGAATGTAATTAGTGTTGCAGGTATGTGGTCATAAACCAAATTACTGGACAATTATGTGTACCAGATACCATGGCAAATCATCCCATAGTACAAAATGCAAAAATGTCAACCTCGCAATGGCGCAACAGGAAAAGTCAAGGGATCACTAAAGTCCCAGTATGGCAATTAATCTTGTACATATTGGAATATTTCACAGGATAATTGAAAACTTTGACTAGCTGGCTGCACTAGATGAAAGGTCAAGAGGATCACCAATATCATTAGGAGAGCCCAGAGGACGGCCATCTTGAATGTCTGCACAAATGCCAAAGCATTCCACCTAATAGCTGTTGAGATATTTAAGTCTGTCTGATAGACAGAGCCATCCATAAAAACTCTCAGGATTATAACTTCATATTAGACTTATTTGATTATCAACTGCTGCACTGACCTGCAGTGGAGCTCTCTGACAGAGTTCCTCAGCATAATACACCAACACATCCCATGGAGCGCTGATTTTCAGAAAATGTATGGTTTTCTTTTCATTCGATGTTTCCTCCTAAAGAGATGAGAAACAACATGGAGGCATTTTGAATTGGTAAGTCAACAAAACGATGAGCAGGATTATAACGTATTAATAAGATGAAAAATCTTTATTCTGATCTACACAACCTTTTCCATGAGCAATCCAGCACTCTCCAGATTCTGAACAAACTTCTCCCTCCACTGTGCCAGCTGTGCCCTCTTTCGTTCAGACCTGCTGTTCTCCTCGGTGGGCGCTGCTTCCCCCTCCTCACCGGTCACCTCACTCTTCCCCTTCCCTCGTCGTTTCCTCCGCGAGCGGATCTCCCACACCAGTACAAAGTCTTAACCCAGATCAACCATAAAAAAGACAAATGAAGGACTGGCTTGTCTGTCCATCACAGAGCTTGTGAGAACTAATGCAATGTGAGCGTACCGATTTTGGTTCTTCCATCTCTGAAGTAATTCCCCGGCTGTGAAGCTGGCTGGTTACTTTTTGTATTACAGTGCATATAAATGGGATCATCATCACCAGCCATATCTTCATCAGCAGCTGCGGCTGAAAGCTAAAAGCATCCATAGTTTAGTTAAAATCAAAAGCTGTTATCTAAAAACAAGTGGGAACTGCTGGCTCAGTTTTCTGCATGTAAATCCTGTGTTCTGTATATGGATAGTATAGCACATTCCCATTAGATCCTGTGCCATTACTCAGCATCATAAAAGCCTCCACTTAGCAATAATAATTACAGAAAGACGAGACGGAGAAAGATCATTTTGCTCTTTACAGTATGACTGACAACAATCTTTCAGTGCAGTTACATCTCACAACAAGACATTTTGATTTCCCCAGTGACAAACAGCGCCTGATACCATTATTGTACGTCTGTGGATGTCTCACTGCAACATCTCAGAGAAGTCAGTGAGGTTCGACTTGATGAGCAAAGCAGCAGGGTTATAGCTGCTGTGTGAATGTGCAGTAATTTTTCAATGTGATTCCTATAGGAAAAGAAAACATAAATAGCGCTTACATATCTCGGCGGGATGAAGCTCCCGTTCTGCAGACTCCCATAGCTGTCTGTGGTTTGTGCTTCACCCTCATAGTCCAGATCCAGGAGGACCTCTCTGTCTCCCTTCAGCAGCTCTGAGCCCTTCCTCAACATGATGAGGCGGGTGGCAAAAGGTCCTGTGGCTGGACACAATATACTGAGCAATCCACATGAAATAGTACTGTTGAAGAAATCTGTGCTTATAACTTAAGCATTTCACAAAAGACAACTACAGACATGCTTTAAAGAAAGAGAGTAAAAAGAGAAAAGAAGGGTTGATACTGTACCTTTGCTGTGGTGAAAATTAGGCTGCTGCTGAAGTCTGAATTTGCAGCAACCTGTGCTTCCCTTCTCCTCCCTCTCTTCTATATCTCTGCATCCGCCAAGCTTCTCTGCTCCACTGCTAGATAGCTGTGGAATACCGTAATGGACCGAGCATGCAGGCAGCAGCTGGTACTTCGCTGCATTTCAGCGGAGGAAATGTGCACCAGGAGATACAGCACAGCGCACATCCCTACTTCATAAATAATGTAGTAGTCAGTCAGGGGTGGAGAATGGGAGAATAAAGTCAGAGCTCTCTCTAACATGCTCATTATGCAGGACATTACACATGTGGGAGCAGTCGCCTTCTTTGATTTATTGGGTGTTCCCTCATCAATACAAGCTGCTTCACATGTTTCATTTAATTGGTTTTGAAATGAACACACAATTAACATAAATTATTAACAGTGCCAGAAGAGAAGCTCCACCCCTCTTAGCTTTATTTCCTGGCGTACGTCATCACAGGCACAAGCTTGCACACGTCTTCAAATGCTGTTTTGGCCAATAGTCAGATCCTTTAATCTGACAACCTTCACATGCATCAGCACTATAGGTGACAGATTTTTTCTCTCCAGCACACCTCAGTGCTTTAAGTGGACTGCATTGCTGCAGTCAAAAGAGATTTGTTGAGAGGAGGATGAAAAGAGAGACAGAGGGAGGATGCAAGCAAGTGTTGGGCTAACAGAGGTATTAAGATTGCATTAGAAAGTGGAAAACTGGGGCAAATGGCATGGTTTAAACATTAGTGTCATTTAATGTGTAGAAATAGTGTGCTGCCTGGATAATTGAAGATCCCCCACGAGTACTCTGCAAAATAGACACATTTTCTCAAGAAAAACACTGCAAAAAGAAACGTTAGGCTTCCAGATTAAAGTGACTCTCTACCCATTTTATGTATGATGTCAGGGGGTTACCTTAGGGCGGGCTTTTTAATGGAATGCCTGTGTTACAATTTGGGGTATAGAGTAGTGCAGGAATGACTCCTAAAACCTGCAAATGAGTTGGCAAGTTTGCACCCCTGATTCCCTTATCTTGAAGTCAGTATGGTTTTGAATGGTTTTTTGGTTAGAAGCCTGAAATAAGGTCTGGGGTTAGAGACTTCATGTTTTATTCTACAACATAATATATGTCAGTAAATACTTCACTCAGTAATTTTAAAGCCTTCAGGAGTCTTGAAAAAGACGGTTGATGTTGATTCCGAAAGGAAAACAACAACATATAAACTGTTAATGTAAAAAGGCAGTTGCTAGGAAGTGGCTGAATGAGACTACAGAACGTCACTACACTGAACGTAGTGATGAAGTTACGTCATGTGACCACGGTTTAGTTCATTTTATATCCTACTGTTAGCTTTTTACCTCTGGCAACTGCATTTACTCTGCAAAAATCAGAAAAGTGGTGTTCATTTGTAAAGATTATCTTGCTGAACAAAACACGCAAGTGATCTTATTTTCTGCAATAATCCAAAATCCACTGGAAAAATCCCATAGGCTTTTCGGCGAGGGGACTGAGGTGTCGCTAACTTCTACAGTGGCCTACAGTAAACATAATCCCTGCAGAACGTTATAGGAGCAAGGAACGGTGGGTCTAATAAAAGATACATCAAATTGAATTATGGAAAGAGTAGGATCTAGTGTTTCGGACCTTGACCCTAAGTTTGAGACTACAATTCAGGATAATCTGGCCTTTGCATTTTTAATTTTTTTAGACAGTAGGGACATGTCCCTATCAATATCTAAGCAAACTTGTTTGCGTGCATAATCGTCATTTTACCAGTTCTGTGCACAAAAATATGAAACAAATCGTGTCTCACATTGATTCGGTAAGTGACAGTACACTTGAATTTTTTAATATGGAACAACTTTGTTAAATGCCTGATCGATTGTGTTTTTAATTAGTTTCAGTATTCCACCACCAATAAGGAACCAGTGAGCCAGCCCATATTTCCACTAGTTTTGAGCAGAGCCACTGTAAACAAGGATGTGTCATCAGTGGAGCGCTTTGCACAACAATGGCCGCAAATTTGCAGATTACATTGATTTACATATGCACTTTTGTTCTGTTATTACAAATATGTGTTTTGCCCAAAAACACAAGCACAGACCAACTATTAATAAGACCACTCCATGCTCTTTGACAGTTTCCCACTCACTTATCCATTGTTGCCTTCTCCACCCTCTTTTTCTAACCTGATGTCATCACAGTTTGCATTTCACATCAAGGAAAACCTGCTACTTTTTGGTTCCAGCTGGGAACAAACTTTTTGGGTTCCAAACCAATATAATTTTGGTCGAAATACTCCAAACAATTCAAAATTAGACGCAGGAACCGGAACAGAACTGGTTCCATGTTGGTGGAGAAGGTGTAAGAGAATCTTAAATGGGGTTCTGTGTCCGTCGGATGGTCTGAAGGGGACACTTCCATATCAGCACAGCAATAATGTAATATACAGGGGACAACAGAGCAGGTTGATTTTTTTGTTGAAACATTATGAATTCTTTCTTATTACATATTATTTTTGTGATATTATAACTTTGTTTTTGATGTGTTGCAGAACGCAGATATGTGGGATATGTTTTGAATGTGCATAAAGTTCTGAACATGAGCAGAAATCTCTCTGAAACACATTTGAGCTACTCAGGTCCAGGGGTTTATAAATCAATTAAAATGAGTCAATTTCTCACTGATGTAAATAGGCGGCACATGCACATTTAAAGAGGTTTTTTCCCCAAACAAAAGACACAAAGGACTTTCTACATTGGCCAAAGCTTTGAGAACAGCTGAATCTTCAGTATAATATTAATTCCAACCACTTGCATTTTGGAGGGCAGCACGAATTCTAGTTTTGGTTAAATTGCCTTATGTTCTTCCGGCTACAGCTGATACTGTCTTCATTTGTCATTTAATTTCTTCCCACTCTGTTTCCTTTGAACCTCCCAAAGGCACACAACCAACGCTATTTTACTTATCATCCATCTAATAAAGCTGACAGTATTTAAATTCTTTTTTAACTCTTGCTGAGTCATTCTGTGAGTACACTTTACATTGAGGATGAGTCCACTACATGTTGTTTCTCCTTTGAGAATGCCTGGCCCCCTCAGCACCGTTTTCTATAAGCCCTGCATCACTGATGTCAACTTGAAACATGGTCTCTGGTGCAATCACTCTATTCTTTACTGTTTTTGGGTGTTGTGTTCAGTCCCCTCAGTGCTGACTGATCATCTCAGCGCTTGTTAACCTTCTCTTCTAGTCTGTAAACTGCATCTTTGACAGTTTGTTTATGCCTCCTGCTGTGTTGTCAGTTTCCATTCCTGCAGTGGATCAATGTGTCTTTCCCTCACCTTCCTCTCAGTCAGCCATCGGCCATTGCTGCAGCTCTGCTTGAAATAAGAAGTCTTTGATGCAGCTCTGTATTGTAGTGTGCAGAGAAAACAATACAGACAGGGAGAGGAGTTAATGCCTCGCTGAAACCATGGTAACAGCTCAAGTACACCCAAGGTGACATTATTATGCTGCTAAAATAATAAAAATGTATCCGAACAAGACCAGCATAACTTGTTGCCCTAGCAACTACAAAAAGATAATAATCAATAATAGCCGAGACTGTGAGCATTAACTGCTCAGTTTGATGCTATCTTCTTTTCACTATGAACACATTACAGCTGGTACTGTTGCTAAGTAAACTCAGTGATCTTTAAGTAGATCTGTATTCTCAACGTTTTGGAGAAGATCTCATTGATCATTCAAATCTCAACCTCTGTAATATTTGTAAGGCGCTACAATCACAAAGGTATATGATCAGAAGACTTCAAATAATATACATCAAATCAGAAAATGAGGGCGGCATGTTCTTCCCGTGTCAGTGTGGGTTTTCCCCGAGTACTCTGGCTTCCTCCCACAGTCCAAAGACATACAGGTTGGAGATAGGTTTATTGGTGACTCTAAATTGTCCGTAGGTGTGAATGGTTGTCTGTCTCTGTGTCAGCCCTGTGATATTCTGGCGACCTGTCCAGAGTGTACCCTGCCTCTCACCCAGTGTCAGCTGGGATAGGCTTCAGCAACTGTCCCTTTGTTAAAAACACAGCATGGCCAAAAGTATGTGGAAACTTGATCATAACACTTACATGTGAACATCTCATTCCAAAGCTACATGCTGCTGTCCACCTCTTAGCAATACTAGTACCACAAAAACATATTCTTAGCTGGCTTTGTGCACTGAGGTTACTGTCATGTTGAAACAGGACAAACTGTTGCCCCACAGTTGGAGGCACACTGTTGGCTGAAATATGATTGTGTGCTGCAGCAATATGATCTTAAGTGATTCTGCTGACCACAGAGTATGTCACTAGGTTTTATGGGTGTTCAGGCTGTTAGGCCACAGCTGAGGGGAGGAGGTAGGGAGAGAAAATGAGGGGGCTTTAATGATGAATTGCTGTTGTCTTAATTTTTTATAAATACAGTTGGGTGTTATTTATGTGGATGTAATTATATTTTCTATGGAGGTTCTGCACATGATGAGTTACACATGTATATGTGCAGTTTCTTATTGTTAGTGTGCAGACTATTTAGTTAATTAGTAGGTTGTTGCAAGAACAGAATGCAATATATATTTTCTTACTACTGTTTTTCTAACAAGTATTGATCTTTTGATGATTTTGTTTTTATTGTTGTAGGTCTATATGCATTTGTATTTTCCCTGGAGGTTCTGCACATGATGAGTTTACATATGTACATACATGCATTTTCTATTGTTGGTGTGTAAATCAATTGGTCACTTATCTGGTTGTTGCAAGAACAGAATATATTTCTTACGACTTATGTTTTCTCACTACAATTTTTTACTAGTATTTGGTTTTGATTTTTTTTTAAATGTTGTATATGTGTTTGTATTTTATATGGACGTTCTGCACATAAGTACATATGTTTTTTCTATTGTTGGTGTGTAAATCAGTTGGTCACTTGTTGCAGGAAGAGAATATGATTTTTTTGATGAAGTTGTTTTGATGATGTGTATCAGCTAGTGGTTAACCAGCAGGTTCCTCACTGCTGTTTATACGAGGTCACACCCACAGATGCCTCAGAAATGCATCTGTTTCCCTTTGCTGCTGTGCATCATTAAATGTGTTACATACTTATTTGTGAGTGTTGATGACTTTATTTGCTAATGAGAGAAAACATTACCTTTAACTGGAGTTAAGGAGCAGTGTACAATCCAAGGCAAACAGCCCCAAACCACACATGCACTTGAAGGACTGGTGTGTAGGGTTAAATGGCATCTAGCGGTGAGTATGCTTTTCCAAGTGTGTAGAGACCTAACATATGTAGCTATGAAGGGCTCATTCTAAAGCAACCAAAACACAGTGATTCTTGGTGTCAGATGATCATACACTTCTATTTTTGCCAATAGATCCCTCTAAATCCTAGACACTGGTCCCTTAAGTAGTTTCGGTCATATGGTGTAAAAGCTATAAATAAGTCTCTAGTTTTAAGCTGCTTATTACCTTCATTAAATGTACAATATCATAGACAGACCACATTCTTGTCAAAAACAGGTTTAAAGAGGAGCTTCTTCTGTGACCTCTACTGGGGACTATCAGAAAGTGGAGCTGTTTCTGAAAGAGCACAACATACATCAGTGAGCACTTAAATAACAATATGTCATTTTCTTTTTTGGTTAGAAAAATTGTGCAATTGCGTATGTTTTTAATATACTTGAAGCATTTTATCTGGCTGGCTTTGATGCTGCTGCAATTTTCCTAGGAGTGTTTTATCTATAGTGCTCTTATGTGTTCGAGCTTATTTCATCCATTTGATTTTATTTTTAGATCATTTCAAGAGTATGGATATTACCTGTTTTTACTTTAATGTTTTATGTGCCTTATTTATGAGTGCATGGTTTTATGATTTTGTCTTAATTTGTCTTTGTTTTTAAATGAGCTCCCTGAGACAAATTCCAGTTGATAAGCCAATAAAGTAATCAATTTTGAAAACAAGGCTTTCCACTCCTCGTAGCTTAACTGTCTTCCAGCGGTGTTGGTCTAAAACAGTGAGCTTTACAAGTGAGGAATTTAAGCAGGAAACTACTGAGTCACTGGCACTAATTACCAACAAATCAACTCCCACAGAGATGTTACAGTCTGTATGCTTTTTTGTTGCAGTCTTTGCCGACAACCATCCTCTGAGATGCACTGGGATTATAGAAAGATTGACAGTACGCAATGGAGACTACATTTTTTATTTAAAGCAGACAGCTTACCTAACACACAACTGCTCTCTTACCTGTGAATCCTCTGTCCCTGCTCTAACATGACTGTCCTTGTGTTTTGAATGCACAGCATTTCACTGGTTTGACCTACAACAGAGATACAGATGTTAAAAGCGCAGACAATGGTACACAAAACACATGATGCAGGAGCCAAGGTTTCATTTCGGTTTATTCAGTTACACCGTCCAATCACAAAGGTTTATCTGTACATTCATAAAACCTTCTGGACATGCACGTCTTTACGTGTGAGTGTACAGTATGTTATAATTGATTAGTGCTCTATTTACAATTCAATAAAACTGCTAAACATCATACAAATATTACATGCAGTATACATTTATGAACAAAAATCAAAAAGCGCTTTTTCACAATGCATTACTTAGAAGATGTCATCCATCATTGGCCAGCAATGCCCCACATTCAAAACACTGCTCAAGACTTTTTCTTTATATACACTTCATAGGCCACAAATCTACGCAATTTATTCTTTACTGATAATCCAACAAACATTTCAAGTAAGTCCAACTATTGCAAGTGTACTCTCCCTGGTCAAAAAGTCCTTAGGCAACCCACTGGGTGGGGACGATTCTTACTACACAGCCAACTGATCCTATTTTGGAACCCACTGAATTATTAAAGGACTTTTATATAAAACCTTTTCCAACATGTAATATCACTTTGCAGCCTCGTCTGTGTGCGCAAAATAACTTCATAATGCTGTATCGAACTAAAATAGAAAAACGGGATTTAAAAAATACTGAATTAGACAAAACAGCAGCAACAAAAAAACAGACGGTGAGTGTTAAGGTTTTGGATGTGACATACCTTTTTCACCTGAGATTAGATTTCTTTGTCAAAGAGCAGAAGATAAATGAGACCGAGTGGCACTTAGAAAGGCTTAAAGCACTGATACTGATTAATGCTGACATGAAAGTAATACAGTGTGACGGAGAAAGACATTTCAAACAAACATACACACGTGACATGTGTAGGGCTGGGTATCATTTGAAGGTTTTTATTCTGGTGCCTTTTAAATATCAGAGTTTTGGAAAATATACCATGACGGTATTTTTGAGTGTAAAATATTTTGCAGAATATAATCACATTTAAGAGAAAACATTCAGTACAGACACCATTATGTCTGTACTCACAAACTATTAAGGATGGATACCCAGCCTTATACACAGCACATTTTTTGCCTTGAACCACAACATAAACCTAAGATGATTGTTTAAGCTTTTCAATGCAGTCAGCCAAATTATACAGTGTAAGGCAACCCCAAAAAGGAACTAATAGTGCTTCATTTCGTTTAAACGAATTGGCCATTTCGTCCAGTTGAGTCGAGGTTGTCAAAAAGGCAACATTGTCATTGCAAAAGTAACATCACGCTGATCTCAGCCTTGTAATGGGAGCACTTACACACTGTCATTGACTGAGCAGCAGTACTCTGATCAGTCTTAATGTTAAGGGCAGATTAATACATGCACTATCATCTGCTGACTGTAATTTGGAGGGAAACTAGAAAGGGTTCAGGGCCTTATCATTCTTTTTCCTTCTCCAAGTAAAGCTTTAATATTATTAAATATTAATTAATATTACTTAAAAGCATTAATCTGATAATAGCAGATGCTACACTTGCTCTAAGTTGAAATATTAATTTCTAGTCTTATTTTTAAGCTTCATTCTATGAACCTCCAACATGGTCTTAAAAGACTAGTGCAGAAAGGGATTTTCTAAATAAGTGGGGTGGCCAGATCTTTGTATGCCACCAACCACTGGTGCAAAATAAAAATGTCAAGCTAAGACAACTTGTAGCTCTTATTCAGTAACGGATTCTTCACACAGACTAATTCTTACTTGATGCTTGCCCATACTAAAGGGGACGCACACGTCTGCAGATGCAAACACAGATATTAATACCGACACAAAATGTCCACACTCAACTGAATAATTTAGTAACAACTGTTCCCATTTTCTCTACAATGGAAATATAAATGCACATTACGATATTAACACAAAACCATAACTGGTACCGTTAAAAAAAAAGACTAACAGCAAAAACAATGTGCAAGTCTGCATGGAAGCCTCCACTCATCTCTACGGAGCGGAGATAAAAGGCAAGTCTGTTGCATTTCCTGATTTTTTTCATCTGAGTGACACTGAACTTGATAAAGCACGATCTCAGATAGATGACACAGGCATGTCACGTAACAGTGCAACTGTTCAGTATATCCACATATTCTTCATACTGAGATCCTTATTCTCTCAAGCTAATGTAAAATGCAACAATAATTCAGTGTGTAGAGGTATGTGCCGTTAAACAAACCGAAACTCAGACATGTACACAACCCGTCAGTGATTACGCATTGATACTGTACAGTGCTGTACATTTGCTCTCTACATGTACCATAGTAAAGGTTACTAAGCAAGGAGTGACTGTAGTCTTCACACACAGTTGTGACTCGTGTGATCAGACGATTACTCGTGTGTGTGTATGTGTGTGTGCGCAAGGCAAGGAGTGTGAAATTTTCCACGTTGCAAGCAAGCATCAACCGCCCCCTTCATATATATGGCTTTCTTGACATATACAACATTAATTTTTTATAAGAAAACATGAATAATTCTCTTATTTCATTGTGCAGGGAAGCTGCTGGTAATGGATCCTCGTCTTCCTCCACACTCAGCTTCCTTAGTGTACTAAATATGTTTTAAACTTTTTCAGTCCTGTCTACATGACAAAGTCACGGCTTGACTTTTGACGTTTACTTTGTGGAGACAAAATGCTCAAACTCATTTCAGCAGGATATATCTGAATGCACAATGTACTGAAGATTGGTGTCAAAAGTCTTCCCGAGTTCTGCAATCATCCATCATCCATTTTAATAATTATCTTCCTCATGTAATTCCATGCTTTTTACCATGAGGTTTCACTTACAATCTGTTAGAGCTTTTTCCATCAACATGTGATTTTTCCTTGATTGTTTATTTGTTCATCATCGCTGTTATTTCTTCAGGACCTCTGATAAAGGAATAATAGCAATGTATCACTAGGATCAGATCATATATTTTGTATCCTTCTGTTAGTATTCCATCATTACATTTTATTTCATGTTAGAATGTCTTGCTGTTGCATCACTGCGATGTGCTGTGCCATATGCATTGCTACTTCTGCAGAGAGTTTCACTGACAGAAACATTTCATCAGTGAATCAAAGGTGCAACAAGCTCACGCCACAGTGCAACAACCAATGACCACATCTGATTTTCACCTACGAACTCACTTTACAGTGACATAGACTGTATGTCAGAGTTAAATCCATCTATACTGAAATTCTATCAGACTGTAAAACAGCTTCAGTGGCTACCCACAGATAAGTGTATGCATGCATGTGTGTGTCTGTCAGCACCAGGGTTCACGCTGGGCTCTGCCTCTGGCCAGACTGTCTGCCCTCTGCCAGGCACTATTCATGAGGGCGAGGGCCTCACCACAACGCTTCTGCATGGACGGATCCAACACTTCTCTGTGGGGAAGGTCGACCTGCGAATAGTGAGGACACACATGAGGGTTCATCCATGTGGATAGCAGGTGGATTTAAAGGGATAGTGCACCCAAAAATGAAAATTCAGCCATTGTCTACTCACCCATATGCTGAGGGAGGCTCAGGTGAAGTTTTAAAGTCCTCACATCCCTTGCAGAGATCCAAGGGGAGAGGGGGTAGCAACACAACTCCACCTAATGGAGGCTTAAGGAGCCCCAGATTAAAACGTCCAAAAAAACACATAATTGAAACCACAGAGTATCTCCATACTGCTCGTCCGTAGTGATCCAAATGTCCTGAAGCCCCGACATAAAATGTTTGGAAAAACGTCATTTAAACTCTGTTTTTAGCCTCATTGTAGCCTGTAGCTCTAGTCTCGCACGCAACCGCGCACACGTGAGCTCGGTGTACACAAAGGCAGTCAGAGCTACAGGCTACAATGAGGCTAAAAACAGAGTTCAGATGACATTTTTCCAAACAACTTTTTATGTCAGGGCTTCAGGACACTTGGATCACTATGGATGACCAGTATGGAGATATTTTGTGGTTTCAATTACGTCTTTTTTGGACCTTTTAATCTGGGGCGCCCAGCCTGCAATAGATGGAGTTGTGCTGCTACCCACTCTCCTCTTGGATCTGTGTTGTGAGGACTCTTAAACTTCACCTGAGCCTCCCTCGGCATATGGGTGATAATAGAGCCAACCATAATAAAGTAGATAATGACTGAATTTTTATTTTTGGGTGCACTATCCTTTTAAGGTCTTAAATGTTAATACGTTTAGGACAGCATATATTGCAATACCACATTTTTTTCCCTCTAAGCCACTGATAACGTACCTGGAAAATGGCTTTCCATGTGTTGTCTAACACCTCCAGCAGTCGATCTCTCTCTTCACAGCCGCTGAAGTACAACACCCACGGAGGAAGGAACTGGGTCCGATCTGCCGCAAACTCCTATAGCGAGAGAAAGTGGGAAGGCTTACATTAAAGGTCTTCAATGTAAATGAATTATACCACTACTATATACTGGTATATGTGACGTACTGTCTGTTAATTGTTTACAACACCTTAGATACACAAAGTAGGGCTGTACCCAACTTATACAGTTTGAGAGTTTGAACAGGGTTTGGCAAGATGTACAGTGTAACAGTGACATACAAGTTAGCCCTCTGAGCTAATGCTTAGTAACTATGATAAGGACAGATTGTTTGATATCTCGTGCCGGCAAAAATTCCAAAGCCAGAGCCTGTATTATATTACGTGGCTGTGAGCTGTAAATTCACCACTTCTAAGCAGAAGGCAGAAGATAACTTTATTATGAAGCCTGACTGAGCAGTGCTCACTCTGAAGCTAAATATGGGGACTGAAACATCCCTAGAAGTACACTGCCCACTGACTGACTTGATGAATCTCAGTCGACTGCATGCATAACAGTTTCACTGGTATATAGGTAAAACAGAAGCTGCTATCATCATCATGTGAGTTTGGAAGCTGTAACAAACAGATGAGCTCTGTTCAGTAATTTCACTCATGGTCTGATTTGAAAGGGTTCATTAATAAAAAATAAACCTTGATATTTATTTGTTACAAAAGAAAATGTTGGGGTGGACGGTATTTCATAACAAAATTTCACTAGCTTTCAACAAAACCCTGGACCCTTTAGGTCTCAAATGTTTAAAGTGACACCAGACTCCTTTAGATTAATGCTACTCATATCCACACAAACTGCAGTGTGATGTGTGTCTTGTATGCTAATCAGGCTTCATTTATTTAAGACTTTATTTGCATTAGGATGGCATGGAGGAGCGGCTTTCATATGGTTTTAAAAATCATTCATTTTATTCATTCAGCATTATCTTAATCTGCAAAAAATTAATGAGGTTTGCATCTGGTTTGTAAAGTAAAGCATCACAAATAATATTATTTAGTTTTAATAAGTATGAGTACGAGTACGAGTTTTAATAAGCATTCATACCCTGAGCAAAAGCTCTTTTCGGCACAAACTAAGGACAACTTAGTAATATGGCTTAATTCCATATGTAATACATTAAAACTATGTGGCATACAGATCACACATGATAAATACATAAAATTACTAGTTAAAGTCTAATACATACTAGAGAAGAGTTAAACAGATTGCAACTCACAATGACACAGTACTCCTTGTTGGCCTCCATGCTGACAGCAGTGACATCACAGATGTCGGCGCTGTCCAACGAACGGAAAAAGCTGGTCTGACAGTCCTGATGGCAGGTAAGCAGCTTCCTGTCTGTCATCACCAGGCAACACGGGACACACGGAGTGGGGGCCACGCCCTGAGGGATGACCTGCAGGGAAGGCGGCTGTAATTTAATTATAATTTGAATAAATAATTGCGGCTTACATTAATTCATATTTACATTTTGCATCAACAACCTGGATGTATCTTGCACATTATGAACATCAGCAGCTGTTTTAACAAAGTCCTTGTGAACTTCATCAGCGAAAAAAACAGCCTGTACAACCAGTACAGTGAATGCTACAGGGGTTGTTTGTCAACAAGTGTTCATGCATAGTCACTCGTGGTTGGTTGAAAGCTGTGAGGAAAGCCAAGCCAACTTGACTTGTGAATTTTCACACTTAAATTCAAATTAAATGCAACAATGTGTGGGATATCACAACGAGTGCGTTGCATGATACTACCATGAGAACAAGTGCCGGTAGTCGTAATTCAGCATGTTTGTTTATTGTTGATGTAAATGTACACCAACAGTATTGACAGTCTTGTAGCATGTGCGTACCTACAGTGTTGAATAGTTTTAGTCTGACAATGTTTTTATGGGCTGCGTAACACTGTATGAACAAATGACCAGGCAGACTGTGTGACATCCGTTATTATCCCCCTGCGTCTATTAAAAAATTGAGATACCATACATGCAATCTTAGATATGTATGAAGTGTTTGGTAAACACATGGTGCATGCACTATGCAACTCCTCACCCCTTTGGAAACAGACTGGCAGAGCAGCTGCATCCAGTCGGCCATGTCCTGCTCATTGTTGGCGCTGAGCTCCAGTGGCGGTCGCTCTGTCAGGATGACTTGGAAGGCGTGGGGACGCTCTGTGCTGTTCGAGCGCCGGCATCCTCCACAGTGCTCTCCTCTGTTAGGCACACAGAGCATGAAAATATATCAGTAAACACCATTTTTTTCGAGAGCTGTTTATTGATTTTTAATAGGAAACGCCTACAAAGTTTAGCCATCTCTAATCTAATGGACCTTTTGCACAGAAGACATACAGACATGACACAGTAGGAAAAGCACAGGAGTAGATTATAAAATTAATGATGGCTGAATTTCATTTTGCATCCTGGTATTGTGCATGCTTACCCCATAGTGACTGATAGCAGAGGTGTTACATCAGTTCTTTCTGCATACAGGTACAAAATCCCCTTACTGCAAGACAAGAGGACAGGTATTTATATTCATCTAATCAGAAGCTGGACATGTTTTTTTATATAGTATTTAATTAACAAATAAGCTTTCAAAGAATGCACTGTTGTGCAATGGTGCCAATGTCACAGAAACAATTCTTTCAAACCACTTTGGTTTTGTTGGGCCTCAAAAGCCTTATTTCCACTGCATTTCCATTCCAAGTTGTGGATAGTGCCTAATACCTGATACTCTTTTATTGTAATGCCTTGTTTGAGGTTTCAAACGAGCTGAGCCGATACTAGCAGGTGGAATTAAAACAATGCAGACCACTCGTGCGACAAGGGACAGCCGTCACAAGCTTGCCACTTCTAAATAGCTGAGCTACTGTCAACCATGACTATGATTTTTCCTCATTCACTCGACCAAGATTTTGGGCAGCCTACAAAACCATACCGTGGTCAAATGATGAAGTGCATATATTCTTCTGGTTGGTTGACAACGAAAGGATCCAGAGAGATGAATGGCGCGACACATGCTGTGTTGGGTTGCAGTTTCACACTGCAACGCTATGACGGTCAGCTAAGAATTCTGCCTACACTGACAGGGTACTATCTACAGTGTAAAATGAAATTGAGATAAGCACCTGGTACCAAAAATGAGGAGTTGAGCCAAACCATGCAGTGGAAATACAGCATATGAGCCACCAGAGGAGCCTTTACACTCTCAGCCTTGTTTTTTGTGCCACAAAAAATAAATAACACATTCATTTTAAGATATGACTGCTACTACTGCGATAGGCAAGACCACTGCCAAAAAACAGTCAGCCTCCACTCTGTGTTGTCCTTTAAATTTGGTGTGCCTCTGGACAGATTGGCAGGAAATCTGCTGGTAATGTGCTCTACACACAAAACACAGCTCAAGCTCTCAGTATGGCCGATAGTAACACAGAGCCAAAGGAAATATTATTTCTAATATGCTGGCATTTTCACTAAAGCAGAAGTCTCAAGTAGGGAAGTAAGACCTGGTGATTATGGTGCATGTGATTTAATTTTTGGCACTCCACATTCAC
Source organism: Epinephelus awoara (assembly GCA_035609425.1). Lineage (NCBI taxonomy): Eukaryota > Metazoa > Chordata > Actinopteri > Perciformes > Serranidae > Epinephelus > Epinephelus awoara. The sequence goes on along the minus strand of CM069301.1, from coordinate 30,223,267 downwards.
ACTAGTTTTCCAAGATTACAGTATGTTAGATGTCAGTCTTAAAGAAGAAGTTCGGTATTTTGCACTTAAGCCCCATTCTGGGTTATTAATGATGAAATAGAGTGGTTAAGAACAAAATAGTGATGATTGCTCATTTTTGAAGAACTGGCTTTCCCCTGCCTGGCTTAACAATGCCGCCAATGGCCATGTGTGAACCTGTCCTAAAACATGTTCTGACAAAAATCGTAAAACCCAGAAATTGGGCTCAAAGTGCAAAATACCGGACTTCTCCTTTGACTGTAATAAATATGACAATGAAAATTGACATGAATGCTTTTCATTTGTAAAGGAAAGAGCTGTTTCCACCTTGTTAATACGCAATGTGGGAAGGTTAATGTCAGATATACAGTGTATAATAAGGAAACCAGCCCTAACTTGCTCATACCTGAGGACGAGGTAGCAGCTTTTCCACAGCTCTTTGCCCAGGTAGGTGGTTCCAGCCCGGTACTGCAGAGTCCCTTCCTTGGTGCTGGACGGTGGTCCAAAGGTTGGTGCGCCTCCCTGGGGTGACAAAGTCAAGTCCATAGGATCCTCCCAGTGGACCAGTGAATACAGTTGGATAGACACTTCATATACCTGGAGAAACAGCAACATATTACTACAGCAAAGACATTACATTTGTGCAAGGAACACCGTATGATTAAAGGTGGATTAGTTACATGTATTCCAAATTCATCTCACTGTATTTGTGGAGATTGTGACTTTACCTCACAGTGAGATTCCTGGGAGATAAACTTAGTGAGAGCCAGTTTCTCCATGGTAGCATCAGTCAGCACAGAGGGGTAAGGAGGCTCACGACAACCCTTCACCATGGCTGACTTGAGCACAGACAAGAACCACCTGTAAGTGAAGCAGGATGCATTGGATAAGGTCAGAAGAGAAACTATCAGTCATCCATTTTGTGAGGTGTCCTGTATGACGCATATTGTTCAGGGACACAAAGACATAGTATGGGGTCACAGTACCAAGAAACATAAAGCAAAGATATACAGGCACACTCACTGAGTCAGAGAGGCATCAGCTGTGTCTAACAGGAATTTCCTCCGCCTGTTGGTGCAAACCACCGTCACTGTCTGTTGGTCAAGGCCCACCTAAAAGAAAACAGCATTACAACTTTGTGCTCCACAGCTCCAGCTGTCACATTGTACTCCAGTCTACATGGCTCATGAATATCATGTAGTTCACTTCAACCATGACTTGACAGTTGGGGCCAATGCAGCACTGCACAACAAAAACATACAACTCTATTAACTCATACATGTTTTGTAACGTGAAGGAACTTTAAAAGATCCTTTCGGATAAGTGTCCATATAGTGTTTTTTTCTGGCAGAGAAGTGTTAAGGACACCAGTGCCTTTCTGAAAATTCAGAGATTTTCAGCTGGAAGTGTTCAGAGGCTACATACACTCTTTACTCATTGGGAACAACTGAAAAAGATGCTATACAGACAATCGGCCAAAGATGACATTAGGCCCATGTCACAGACAAATAAGAGAAAATGGCAGACCCTGTTGTGCAGGACACTTACTGAAAGATAGTCCAACTCATTATAAGAAACAGCTTCTTCTACTGTGTAGGGCTTCTCTGCTGCACCTGTGGAGGAACAAAAGCACAACCAAAACACGCATGAAGCACATGTTAATATGAAGCATTTTCACAATACAGATTAACCTTACTTAATGTGTTCCCCACTTCCTAGAACATAGTGTGGATCCTATGGGACCGTTACAGTCGCAAAAACTTTCAGATCTGCTCGGATCTTGGAAAAAGAAACTCTCAGGGTTGCTGGTACAAATGGGCTATTGGTTTAAATAGTCATGGTCAAAATTGTATTGCCTTTCCTATGTGTGTAAAAAAATGTATTGTGACTCCCTATACCAATATTAGTATGTCTCAACTTGTGACTTTAGTCCTTTGCACACTGAGTCAGTTTTTTTCATCTGAAATTGTCACACATCTAAAAAATAAATATGACCTCATCTTGTGTCAGAAGCCTGTTCGACCAAGAATCAGTGAAGAAAATGTGGCGGTGGAATACAGCTGTGACAAGACAGAGGAATGGGGCGCACAGAATAATTTCAGAACTCAGATAGCACCCTTTCAACAGGTCAGATAATAATATTCAGCTGGATGATGATGAAGAGGAGGATGTGGACCGCACACAGACAGAGAGAGAGAGACAGAGAGGGAGGACAGCTCCACCCCTTCATGTAGCTGCACTGCCAAATGCAAGACAGGGAGGGAGTGGTGACAGCCAGATGGGTAACTCCAGTGGAGAGAGGCGAAGGAGGAAATGTGTCTTTTCATTTTTTCACATAATGCAAATGTTCACAATGTATAAAACAATAAAACGCAATAGAATCAGTGTGCAAGGTTTATGTGCATAATGATTTATTTTTCGGATGATGGATCTAAAAAAAAAAAACTGACTCAGTGTGCAACAGCCTTTACACTTGTAATGAAGCTAATACATGCTGGGTTTTTAGCCACCTACCCTTCCTCAGCAGGTAGATGTAACAGTCAGTCAGCAGCAGGTAAAGGGGCTGCAGGTCCCCCTCCATGTGGCCTGTGCTCATTCTCACCATCTGAAAACACAAATATAAACACAGTCAAGTTTCAGTGAACTCCATATTCATCTGTCTCAAATTGGTCTATCACCTTGGGGGGTGGTTACGGCAGCTGGGCAGCAGACTGGCTATAGCACAGTGTTGCTACAAGCATAGCTCATAACAGACTATATAGACTTAATTTGTGAACTGATCCATCACCAACTCTAAGATTTCATTTCTCACAAACAAGTTTTATTCACTTGATAACTAACATAATGTTGGGCTCTAATGTGATCTGTAGTAAATCTGCTTAATTGGCTTGCAAAGTTTAGTGCAAAAACCAGAGAGACTAATTACGACAGCCTGAGTAAAATCAGTTAAAATGGCAACTGGCAAACAGAGTCTTACAACACTTCCACTGAGCAAACATCTCCAAACCACTTCTTCCATGTCAAAACAAGTATGAGTCAACACTAACACAACACTTAAACCGTGAAGACATGTGGCAGTGTGATAGACAATCCTTTTTCATGATGATCTTTTTTCTAGGCTGGTAAAAGACCATAACATCACTGTACTGCCTTACTTCTCCATATTTTATCATTCAATTGTTAATTTTACAGTTGAGTCATGAAAAAAATGTACTGTGCAAAATGTATAGGCTCATAAAGAAATAATAGCTCTAAAAAATCACTTATGATCCACTAAAAGTGTGAGGTTGTGCATTTTATCTGCAGAGCCCTCTACCTGTATTTTCTTATTTTGCTGTGTTCTGGACGTTTATGGGTGTGTAGCCCCCAGCCACTATCAGCAGGCAGGTGGGGCTGAGACTTATAATACCATAGCAATCAGGTAGCAGCAGCACGCTTCCAAGAGGAAGCTACAAAAATTGCACACCGAGTGCCAAAATAAATACAAATATTGTGAGGCGAAACGCCAATGGCTCTTTTACTACAACAAATGTAAGGTTTCTCCAACAGTAGCTTGCAGTGTATGTACAAGAAGTGTAGGGAGGAGGGGACAAATTTGAATGTTGTGTTGTTAAAGTCCTAGATGGTAAATCTTTAAACAAATACATTCACATTTTCTCAAAAGAATGTGTTTCTGTGTTCACCTTGTAGAGCTGCTCCTCATTCTCTCTGAATACATGAATCATGAGAAGGAGCAAGTGATTGTTGTCCACCCTGAAATATAAAAAACAAAAAAAATTAGACTCACTTTTAACAACATTACAACAACAACTCATTTTGTAGAAACTCCTTACTTAAACTCTGCAGGATGAGAACTCTCTGCTTCATCAGCAAATGCATTCTTGTTGGTTGACTCTCCTTCGTCTGTTCCTTCGTCCCCGGTCTTCATCTCAGGCTCCTGTCTTGCTGACGCTTTTGCCGCTCCTTCATCTTCAAGGCCACCTGAAAGAGTTTGCGACTGGCTATGCTCTGTAGAGTCATAGTGGCCACCACCCGTGGGAGAAGAGTCTGTACTGTTGGGGGTAAAGCAGCATAAGTCTGTGGGTGCAGGAGAGGTCTGAAGGAAGTTGTGGCCTGTGGCCAGAGGGGAGTGAGACGCCTCTCCTGGTGATGGGTCAGGAGGCTTGCCCCCTGAGTCCTCTCGAAAGGGCTGCCGCGCAGGAGGCTCGGTGTTCTGGTCACAGCCTTCGCTGTTTTTCTCCTCCCCGTCTTCTCTGTGCTCCCAGGCCTCCCCCTTATCCAGAGCCCCGTTGAGCCGGTCCATGACATCACGGAGGGGTTGGCCCACAGTGTCCATGGAGGTGTCAGTCATCTCTGGGAGTCGTAGGAGGCCTTCTACTCCATCCTCATCTCCTTCTTCCACAGCCTCTGATCCCACCCTGCCTCTCCTCAACTCTGCCTCATCATCCAGCTGAATTACATTCCCGTTTAATGAATACACATCCTCTGAGGCCGGGAGGCTGTTGTCCATTTCCATGTGCTCGGAGGAGACAGAGTTATGGATGCTGCTGCTGGAATCTGTGGAGCCCTTCCCTCTACGCTTCTTGGCTGGTTTCTTTCGTCTAGCCATCCTGGAAGACCAGAGTGGTTAGCTGCTGTTCCTTCATCCTAACACAATTTATTTAACTGCGCAAACAAAACCTGAGCCTAAAAACTGAAGCTGTAGCTACTGTACCTGATGACCTCCAGCTCATTGCTAGTGCTCTCTGTGTCTTCTCCAGCAGCGGTGGGGTTGTGACGGCCAGCCACATGAACTGGCGTGACGTCGGCTGAAGTGTTCGTGGTGTTAGTGTCCGAGTCCTCGTTGAAGGGGTTGTGTCTGAACGTGGGGCTGTGTGGAGAAAGATGAGCTGCTACCTTCACCTTGACGGTGCCTGCTGAGAGGACCACTGTGTCGCTGATGACTGTCTGGGGATCAGAGCCACTGGATCGCGGGCAGCTGGCCTGGTCCGTCAGGTCGCCCTCTAACATGAAAAGTAACACCAACAGTTAATATTAAAGTCACAGTCACCCACATTTAGCTCTTTACATGTAAAAGAAATACACAAAATTTTTGTCAATGTCTCCTTGGTAAGCTGACTGATGAACTTAGACATCAAAAAGTTTGATAACACTTTATGGTGTCACAGATAGTTGTGACAATTCACCACATATTCACAGAATAATTTAGTAGAATTTGAACTGTACACTCAACCTATGCAGCATAGGTTGAGAGAAAATTATTCAGAAAATATGTAGGTATGTTCATAAATTGTCACATATACTCTTCAGATAATCCATAAAAAAATGCAGAATGAAGCATAACAGTTGAATTTCAACTAGCTTTTGAAACGTTACAAATACTCTAGAAACTATCTGTAGTTGGTCTATCCAACTGTTCTTCACCAATGGAACATTTACCAACGAAACAATCTGACAAAAACTTTGTGTATTTCTTCCTCAGCATCACACACAGACAAATGTTAATGGCTGCAGTGCTCTTTGCTGTTCTTTGGCAGGGTCAGAGAGGCACAAACACGATGCGTAAAACACCAAGTAGGTACAAGGGCAGCAGCTTTCTTTGCAGTGGCACGCGCCTAGATCAAGCATTACTTCTGCAGCTAGAGATGGGTCATACTTAACAATTATTTAGATAATATAATTTGCAGGAATCAGCGTTTTTGGCTCATCATGAGAGGATGGATCAAGCTGTGGCATAGACCAAATCACTAGAGATCCTACAATTGATTTGAAAACACCCCCCAATTTCTCTGATGCTGTTTCCACTACTTACTTTTATTAACAGTTATGTTTTCATCCAACTACAAAAAAATTGACAAGCTTACTGCAAGCAGATGCTTTGGTAACACAGAGGAATTTGCACTCTGTGACTTTGAGCAACTATTCTTGCTTATTACCTCACTCACACTACAGCTGAGCTGAACCCAGGCCAGTGCCACATACCACACAGGAAGAGAAGACATTACAAAAAAAACGATACACCAGACAAACAGATAACACAGTGTAACGGACACAGACTGGACGAGGTGAGTACCAGGCAGTACGCCACGCATTTATCTTGCTGTGGTAAATAAAAAGGCAGAGTGAGCGTTAGGATCATTCCCTGGATGAGTAACACATGCACAACATGACAAATACCAGTACCCCACCCAACACTGAATTCACGGTGAACCAAAGAGCTGAACTCCTTCCCAAACTTACCGGTCAAGTTATTATGTATGATGATACCTTGTATTTTGTTCATGTACTCATCAGAAAATGCTCATTAAGAAAAACTTTGCCAAAAATGTATGTACGCTGTGACATTTTATTGAAAAATAACAAATGTGTGGCAGCAGGAGGCTTTCAGTTAGATAAACCCTCATGTTTCATGGGTGGGTTTAGGAGAGAATGAACATACAAGTTTGTTCGTACAATAATAAATTAAGCTATTGGCTTCTTTTATAGGCCTAGTCCACATGTACATGGTTATATTTGAAAACTTTGCTTTTTCTGTTCTTGCAGCACTTTGTCCACATGCAAACTTTGTCCAGGGTGAAGATTTTCTTGAACTCAATTTTCAGTTTTTGGCTTGTAACATCAGAGTGCTTCTGATTGGACAACATCTTCTTCCTTCTTCTCTATGTGGCTTTAGGGTTAGGGTTATATCACAGCCTGTTGGTTTGGCATGCTCTTGTCAGAATATCAACTGGCACTTCCATGTTGACTTCATTTTTCCACCCCAGAGGCTGCCACTTAGTGTGGAGGGGATTTGTTCATGAGGAGGAAGGGAGGCAAAATACCCTGTTTTCAAAATGCCCGTGTACACGTGGACTAAGCCTTAGTGTTTATCAAATCCAGGTGCCCAATAATCATAGTCATACACCACATAACTTAATGTATGTTATTGGCTGAAAACGTGCCACACAACTTTAAAGCCAAACCAACATCCCATTCAACTAAATCCTTTCCCAGAAATGGAAGCACTTTTACATATGTCCCTTTGATCACACTTGATATCATGTCCTCAGATCAGCAGTCTTCTGCACCGGCTAGCTGTACTTTACATAATATCAGGTCTAATTACAAGCTAGAACACCCAGCATGCATTAAGCACAAACTGCAGGATGGCCATGCCAGATAGGAGGGGGGAGAGAGGGATGAAAGGGCAGGAAGGGGAGGGGTTGACCAATGTCCCACCTTCCCAGTCTGCACTTGGCAATGACTGCAACACGGGGAAGATGTCACCGAAATCATAATCTACAAAAAAGGAGGGATAACATTCAACATTAGAGAGAGGTGGAGTGGAGTCAAGAGATTGAGACAATGGCACAGAAACAAAAAAAATAATAATATGACATATGGTATATGTAATAACAGAATCAGGGAACTAAAACTAAAACAGGAAAACTGAGTACTTTGTGGAGAGTGATGGGGAAAGCATTCAGTGAGCGCTGCAATCACCCCAAAGAGAACATTCTGTAGCCATGAGCCTCCGCACGCCAAGTGATCCATTTGATAAAATGCACTTTGGTATCCGTGAGTCACAAGAGTCTGCAAAGATCAATCTAACTTCTGCTTTCAACATGCCATTAGACTGACATCACCGTGTGACTTTGTGCCAAAGCGTATGAGTGCTGCACTCCAGCACGGCCTGGTCAAATCATGAACCCAAAAATAAAGGCTGCCATTCAGCAAGACAGTCACATCACAATAAGTCCATAGGATGTCCACATTAGAGGCACGCAGAGACACAGCAGCACATAGAACTGACACTAGATATTTGATGGGGCTGATTCAATTTAGTCTATGTGTTCCTTTTCTGAAATAAGACAGCTACTGGTGGTTAAGTAAAATGACTGAATAAAACAGGGGTTAAAGCAACTCAATGCTGCTTACTGGAGATGTCCCGAGATGATCCGAGCATATCTAGATGGATCAGTAACAGCTAAAATGAAGGCTTTCAAATACAGCCTTTACTCTACTGTGTTTTATCAGCCTCAGCCTGCTTGTGTTGCAGCAGGCTGCTTTCCTTTACCACAGCCGGCTCTACACTGCAGGAGCTCTGCTGCATATAGAAGTGAAAATAAGAATGTGAAAACTAACGCGATCACACCAGATTGACACCCATTGTTGACAAATACACAGGTTCATTAACCCCCCACTGTAGCCACTCTATTATCTCTCCTCTCTTATTAGCAAAGACCAGTGTGCAAAACATTCAGCTACCAGCTTCTTGTTTCAGTCGGCGAAAGTATGCCATTAAAATGAAAGTGTCACAGACAGCAGGTCATATCAGCTGTCGTTAATTAAACATTAATTCCATGAGTAACTTGATGACAGGCCCAAATTAAACTTGGCAGTTGTCAGGTGTGTGTGCTCTCTGTAAGCCGGTGATTGTAACAGAAGAGGTAACACCAATCTGTAACACCACCACACAGGTGGGATTGTTTCTGTAGTCCCAACAACTCCAACAGGAAGATACATCTTCTCTCCGACTGACTGCGTCACGTTACTTTTCAAGAGTCTTTCTCCCATTTTAACTTTTATTGACACCATATTGATAATCTAAATAGATCAACTTCAAAGCTTAGAATCAGGACCTTCAGTATCTGGATCAAGAAGCACATAAAAATAAGTTGTGCCAAATGTAGAAGGCTACAGCTGTTATTTCAATGTGTCAGGTAAACATTTAATCACCACTGTGTCAGATCAGACTCTGTATCAGCAGATACCCAACACTGACGTACTCAGATTGGCATCTAGGGCCAAAAAAAGTTGGATTGGGACATCCCTACTGCTTACCTTCACTGGAGGGGGCTATGGCACTGTCATCCCACTCCAGGTTGGTGGAGGTGAGGGACGTGAAGGAGTGCAGGGATAAGCTGTCTGAGCTCGGCAGCCTTTCCTCAAAGTCCAGCAGATTCTGGGGTTTGTAGTATTCTGGCATGTAGGGCGCCACGTCCAGATAGGGTACATCCTGAACCCAACAGAAACGTTACATACATGCTGCTAACATTTGAGAGCTGAATTTCTATTGATATTGTCATAAAATATATGCTAACCAGCTCCAGATCAAAGCGAATGAACTCCAGGCCGGACACCAGCGTGAGGAAGAGTGTGAGGTGGTCATGACTGCAAACCAGTGCGTTCCTAGCAGAGAAGAAAATCAGCTCAGCCACAAGAATACTTTGATCAATTTGTCCTCTAACAATAACTGAGGGTAATTCCTGAAATGCAAGATAACGTCCGCTTGTTACATAGCATCAATCTGTGAATACAGCATTCATATTCTTTAGGTAAACAAGATCAGGGTTACTGGATGACTCACTTGAAGTAATACTTCTGCAGTAATCCTTGGTTCTCCTGAAAGAGGCGTAAATAGCTCTCTAAAGAGCTCTCACTCAATGCCAGGTATAACCATGCTCGGCCTACACAGGAAGAGGAAAGTTATCTTCTATACAAATAACCCACTGAATTATGAATGATGCTTTACTAGAGAGATGTCTCACTTCGACCAAGGTTGGTTGCTATGTGCTGAAGCTCATCTATCTGACGGACAGCCTCTCTCCTGGTGAAGTGGAGGACCAGGACCCAGTAGCCTGAAGAGATGTCCTGCAAGCTGTTAGGTAGAAAACAGTTAATAATATCACATGCATGAGGTCAAAATAAAAAAAAATCAAATAAGCACAAACTTCTTGTGTTTATTTGAATTCACATGCATGAGGTCGAAAGGGGCGAAAGGAGTAGGGCAATGGCACAAAAACTGTGTGACGTATCCACACTTAGATCAATTATTTATAACCTAGGTCTAAAAGCTGTCAAAATTGTGACAGTTACCATGGAGGGAGACACAAGGCTGTACATATGCAGAAAAACAATTATAATCTGATTTATGAAAGAAATGTTTGCATAACAAGCTGAAGCAAACCAGATTATACTTTGCACTATGCACATTTCTTCTTTCCAGTGTGCAGTTTACTTGCAGTAAGTCTCTTACCCATATAGCAGTGCATGGTCAAGATGTTCACAGAGGCGCTGAAGGACCCGGTCGTGATTTCGGATGGCTGGAGTCTCATCTTCACAGGCCGCAAAGTAACTCTGCAACTGTAGAGAGACATGGTTTCTCTGCTGTTTGTTTTTGCTGGGGAGATGGATATGTTATCTCCAGTTCTGGTCACAACGTTGCGACTTCCTCTCAAGATCTGATTGTATTTGAAAGGTAGTCACAAGGGACAGATCTTTACAACTACACCAATTAAGATAATATAAACAGGGTGGAGAGGAAAGTTTTTATTATGTTGCATAAACCTGAAACCAGCTGTGACTGAATACTTTGCTTGCAATTTACTTCTTGTTCAGGGCACACTGTGCAGAATATACACAATTACCTCTAAGCACTTATCAGTGACTCTTCGGCCAGTTTGACAAAATTAATTGTTTTCCAATGAAGTTGGTGAGAGAGCTTTCAAAAATAATGCAAAACTGGCTATTTTGCAAAACAATTTCTTTATTAAAAAGAAATTGTTTGATGCAAAAGAGCCAAAGAATACATTTGAATTTCTAATCTGATGACTGAGTCATTTTGGGTTTTTTCACTCTGCACGTCTGCACACTGGATTTGAAATAGAACTGTAACTTCAGTATGGGCAGACACTAGGCATTAAGGGTGCTTAATGGTGTTCCTACAATGCAACATACAAAGCAACGACGGAATTAAGAGCCAAGCAGTGGAATGTTTCTGACCTAAATCCAACTAAGTTTTACTGCTATGACTCCAATGTGCGGCTACTCCTTTTATTGCAAAGACCAGACTGAAGGCAAGTAAACCATGAAAGACGCAGTGAGTGAAGCTGGTAGCAACACAGGTCTGACAGAGCATCACCAGAGAGATGATACCAGGTGCTTGCTGATGTCTGTCAGCTGGAGACCTAAGCCAGGATAGGATATGGTTGTAAAGGATATGCAACCAAGTATATCTGGTCCCCTCAGATTGGGGGACTATGTGTTTAAAAAGGCTACCGTTCCGTACCGGTCACTATATTTCATTTCAAATCCAATGTGTTAATGTACACTGTAAGATCAACAAAAAAAACTTGACACTGCACAACTGTAGGTGCAGACAGGCAGCTCCACTGAATGGTACTGTTTGTTCCTGCAGATGATGTTAAGGGTGTTTCATTGCACCCCACTGCCCTGCAGTTGCCTACAGAAATATTCAAACCCCGAGGCATGACCAAACCAAGTGTAGGTCAGAGTATCTTTGAGGATTAAGGCACTATAGAAAGAGAATTTGTATCCTGTGACTATCTCCACATGACTAAGCAATGTTTGTTTGAGGTAAACACTGCACACTTTCTTGGAAGCTTGAGGCATCAAAAGCACTTCCACAGTCCTTACAAAGACTTTATAATGTAAGAGATAAACGGGGAAAGTGTCTTAGACAAATGTGGATTAAGGAAGTAGGAAACGGTACTGGGCTAATTGCATTAAACACTAATGAACTCGTAACTGGAAATACAGATGATCCAGATACAGATGAGAAAGCACATGCAAAACAAATGCACATTGTGTTGGAAAGTGAATGTAAAAACTACAATCATGGAGCAGGAAGAAGATGCAATGCTGTATTTCAGGTTATGAGAAAGGCTGTTTCACAACATCAGGCATTGGCAAACGAAAAAATCTAAAATATTTAATGACTCCAAAGTAAATCAGGGGCAAAGATCTAGGGGCTAACCCTTGTGTTGTAAAGATGTGTCCCCGATATAGTTGCAGGTATGTTTACAACACATGCCGCAGTGAGCAAACACAGGGGCTGGATGCCACTATTGTTCACCGTGGTCAATAAGAGAAACAACTTATAAAAGATAAAGCTGAATTAAGAAGTTGTACAGAATGGTCTATGTGTTATTTGATTGAATCACAAGGGGCAAGGCCCTCCCGTGACAAGGAGCTGCTGTTTATGTCCCACCGACTTGAAAGTTGCAGACAAAAGATGACCTCACGTTAGCTACATCAGTTCATGTGAAAATACTTTAAGTTTGTGACAATGACTGTGTGTGCTGACCAACCGCATAGCGCTTACCTTCTTAACAGACAGTGAGATGTTTTCCAGTATGCGATCCTTCACTTTCAGTTGATCCATCACTGGTCTGTAGGTCTGTTGGCAGCTCACAGCAGGCTGTCAGCTGACTCCCAAAGCAGAGCTCTTGTTATGCTAAAGCTAACGCCGCCTGTTAGCTAGCGAGCTAACTAACATTATCTTACTCTCCAGTGCAGCTGGCTGCCAAACTAACGACAGCGCTTTGGCTGTCAGTAGTAACGTTACACAGTGAATCTGACAGCGCCGTTAGTTCACAAACATCCTCTTAACGCCAAACGAGCCGCGTGATAGGTCAGCCTCTGTCAGCGGATGCGGTTAGCCAAGTATGTTTGCCTAGCTTCGCGTTAGCTGCAGCTACTTGACTTTTTTAAGCTAGAGGTGGGGGTGGCTAAGTTAGCAAGTTTTAGTGTCCAACCACGGATAACTTTTAGCAGCAATTATGTTTATCAAACTCACTATTTAATTACTGTGGTTAGCTATTGTAAACTAGTTTCAGTTACCTTTTAGCGTACTGGCCAAAATAAGTCGGCCAGTAACATCAAAGTCACAGATGCTACGCTTACTTTTTGTGCTACTGACCCAACTGATCTGAGCCTGTCGGTGCATTACGTCATCATCAGCCCAATATGCCTTATTAACGCGTGGGAAGACTGGGGGCTGAACCGCGTTCACAAATACGGCAATTCATAGTTTATTTTTCTCAAATTTGTGGAAAAAAAACAACATATCATAAAATTTGACATGATATTGAATCAGCAGAAGTAACTCTTCGATTCGGCGTGCATGTAAAACTCCCATGTTTTAATTTGTTCATAAATAATTCTACATTTTTAATTGGTTCACCCTGTCCTCATTCATTGTGACCTATAGAAGTTGAACCTTTTATTAATAGTGGAAGATGGATGAGGTTTGGTATCTGAAAGATAGTGTATGTAAATTCGCACATTTAAATGACCATATTAAAACTGATGTTTGGCGTGATGATGACACTCTACATACCAACATAGCACATCACTACAACCAACATTATGTTTGTCAGTCAGAGTATGTATTATGCATTATTAATTACCATCTATTAGGTCCAGGGACCTAATCGACCAATGTATTGTGGAAATCACAGAAAGGACAGGAATTTCTACTGAGTGGAATGTCAGTATTTTATTGTTAAGATGACTCCAACTTTTTTGGAAACACACCAAAGTCTTATCAAAAAACAAATTTACAGTTGGCATATTCAGTGCATGTTGTTACCACAATAAACCTTCCTGACTGAGAAAATGTGGGTCAAATCTTAATATGGACTTAATTCATATTCCAAGGCAAGTGCTCTACTTAAGAGATCATTTTGTCAAATGTAAAGCAACTTTATTTATACAAACGCTGACTGACTTCAGGACATTTACAGGCCTTTGAATGGTTTCAAAGTACAAAAGAAAAACAACACAAGAACATCCCCAACCGCTGCTTTACACTCACACCTTTTGGCCTCAAGCCCCTCATTTCTTGTGTGACCCAAAAACCGAACAGAAACTGTATTTTAACAGAAGACTGCAGTCCAAGTCCCTGCGTGAAGATTCAAGCCATCAAGACATTCAATTTCAACTCTTCACACCACAAGTTTAATTTTATAATCTTGTTATTTCTTCCCCATTGTCTCTCTGCCTTAGTCTGACTTCTCCTTCTCTTTCATGTGTAGGAAGACTATGCTGAAGACAAAGAGTCCTGCCATCATGGAGAAGACGCTGGCATAGTATGGGTAGGCCGATGGGATGAAGCGCTCGTACTGAGTGTGCTGCAGGGGACGGACCGACACCTGTAATGAAAAGAGAAACCTGAACGTTAGTCTACCATACATTAGAGCATGACTGTTAAATGCATTCTAAGTAAGAAAAGCCTCTTCCAAAATGTTAAGTTCTAAATAATACACCAAGGTTTTGAGAGACTATCCTACTGTTGCTCATTGAGTACCACCATATATATTGCCAACAATATGTTTCAAATCTATTTCCATAAATTTACACAGGGTAAAAAAACACTATAAATGATTAAATCTCTAGTATTTATGTCCATTTGCCACTTTCCATGCATGGAGATCTCCATACAGCAACAATCCCAGTATTTTGATTTGGGTATGCACAAGTGAAGTAAACCCTCTGATTTACTTGCCTGAGTGGAGGAGTAGAGGTGTGTGTATCCCAGTCGGTTGTAGTCCACCTTGAACTGGAAGACTCCGTACACATCAGGCAGCTTGAACTGAACACTGTATTTACCTCCTAGAAGAAAGAAACACAGCATTATAGTGGATACAGCTTGTGACTATTAAATGTGCATACACCTCAAACCCTCAAGGGTGCAATACATTTAGGTTGTAAGCTTTAATTAAATTGAATTTATTGGTTCTGTTTATGTTCTACAGCTACAACTACATACCATTTTTCTTGAGGTAAGTCCTGACGAAGGGGTCGATCCTCACAAACTCAAGCTGAATATCATCTCCATCGAAGGGAACCCAGCGGCCCTCAGACAACATCTCGATGACAATGCTGTACTCCTGCATGGGAAAGGTTTACACCGATTGAGATATACATGTAAGAATACACAGCCCTTCATTCCGGCGAGACAAACATCTTCAGACTGATGACTGTTCACAGAAGTCACTGAAATTTTAAACTCACCACAAGGTCGGTGATTGTGTATGCTGCAGGGGGAGTGGTCTCTCCAACGGGGTGATGGGTAACAGCTCCCACCCTGAGGACTCCAGCCTCCTTGAACACCCAGCGAGACAGAGCCTCAGCCAGCTCCATGTTTCCTGTCTGCTCGTGTCTAACAAAGACCATGACAAGAAGAGGAGTGTTTCAACACAGGAGATTGATGACAGGACAAAACCTAATTTTTATGACCACGTCTGATGGAATACAGTTTGTTTCATGACATTATTTACAGTAGAACTGATTAACATTTTACTGTTTGTCAGTATGAGGTAGGGCTGGGTATCATTTGAAAGAATCATGATACCAGTACCAATACCAGTGCCCTTAAAGTGGTACCAAGACCAATAGAGTACTTCATTTGACCCCTTTTTTTCCAACTTCATTGGATACCCATCATGTGAATTGAGCCTTTCAATTACATAACTTGCCACCAGACACCACAGGCGTGTAGTATAGCAATTTTCAAACATTTGGGTGGCATCTCAGCATGTTCAACTGCCAACTCCGTCAAACACAACGTGCTCAACTTCACACCACAGACTGTAAGGGTTGTAGCTGCTGTGGTAGTGGGCCAATCACACATCGAATGCCTGCAGTGAGTGGCTGCAAGCAAAACCAAACAAATAGAATTTTTTTTCTAGATCTGAAGATGCAAAGGATTGAATGCAGGTATTATTTGACTGGAGAAATTTCAATGTTACTCGGTACTGGGTCATTTTGGTAGATATCTTAAAAGTATCAAGAACTGACATGCAACCTAGTGGAAAGATGACAGTAAATTTATGCACTACACATTTGGAGCAGGTTTTTGCTTGGGCAGGTTCTGTTTGAATATGAAAATGTTAAAAATGTTAAAATACTGCTAAATGTCAACTGTAAGAGCGGCTCTTTGAAAAAACACTTTGGACATGTACTCTATATCAACCATGACTGCAATAATGCATGCTCAACAGTTGTTTAGTCTTTGATACTATGTAAGACTACTTTTCTTCTACAAATGATTTTGATGAGTCAAAAGGTAATGTATGCACAACCAAGGACATTTCTCACCAGAGAAAAGTGTTTTACAACGCACAGAGCTGCAGGTTTATAGTCTGGGGCCATTTCGTGGCCGTTTTGGTAAAGAGCCGAAACTAGGGCGAGAGAGACAGGATCCGGAATTCGATGGATGCACCTTTCCATCAAAATAAAAGCACCAAGCTAATAAAAATGCGGTGAAAGTTTTTAATTTAAAGAATATAATGTACAAGAAAAGCCCCAAGCCATTAAGTTAACCTTTTTCTTTTATTGTAAATCAATGGTGCACCAGAATTTAAAGTTTTATTTTGGTGAACACTCTTACTTTGGTGAATTTGGTGAATTCCAGATCCGCTCTCTAGACCAGAACCAGAATCCAGACAAAATTCAGAGTGAATGGAAACCAGGCTCTTCCCCGTACGTGAGGAGCCTGGTGACGCGAGGCTAGCAGGTTTAAGGTAGCCTTCAGGGGCTATCAAGACACTGGGTAACACTTTATCTGAGTTGTCTGCCTACAGATAGTTTATAGAGTATTTGTAACATTTCAACAGATAATTAGTTGAGATTCACCAATTCAACTGTTTTGTCTTGTCTGTAGTTGTTTATCTATAAAGTCAACCTATGCTACACTGGGTGAGTAAATAGGTTAAATTCAACTAAATGAATTGAATTCATGAGTTGTAACATACTCTATAGATAAACTGTTACAGACAAGGCTAAACAGTTTAATTACTGAATCAGCTAATAAGCTGTTGAAATGTTACAAATACTCTGTAAACTGTATGTAGGCAGACAACACAAATAAAGTGTTACTAGACGCTGATCTATAAGCATCTCAAGACCCTGTAAGGACTTGCAATCGCCTCCATCAAACATGGTAGTAGCAAGCAAACATCTGTTAATATGACCAAAAAAAGTGACCAGAATGTCACTTTTGATAGTTTTGATTTTGCAACCAAAAGCTGTAGTAGCATTCATTCATTAGACAGAAAGAATACCTCTGGGAGCCAGGTGTGGCCTTCTGCACAGCAGAGTTGAAGAAAGCATCACTGAAGAAGTCCAGGGAGCCGCTGAAAACCACTCTTGCGTTGTTTCTGGCCTGAAGGCCGGCGATCAGCAGGGTGTTCTTGCCAACAGCATGGGGGTACTGGAGAGGTGAAAGATATATTATACACCAGAAACAAAGAAAATGATGTTAAATCTTGTGAAGTTCATTTATAGTCAAGAGACTATATGACAATCTAGGGCAGTGAGCATCAACTAGCGGCCCGCAGACCACATACAGCCTGCCAAAGCTTTCCATCTGGCTCACAGAATATTAATTAATTCAGAAAATGTGAGGAGGGAAATAAACACATCACAGTATTTAAGATATCTATTTTTTTTCTTCTTATATTGAAGCAACCCCCAAAACAGTTGGACAATGGAAATCTTTTTATTAGGATTGATTTACCAACCCTAAACATGTGCATTTGACCCGCGAGTTGATGTTATCGATCCATCTGTCAGCTTATTACTAGCAGTAGTGATTCACCTGGTTCAGTAAACTTAGTGGAAAAATATCAAATGCCAAAAAAGTAGTAGTTCATTTGTTAGTTTTAGTCACACTTTAGATGAAATTAGGCCTAGAGGACACATTGCTCCGCTACCCTCCTTTCATGCTGTGCTTTCACCATTATTACCTGGAGCTGATTTAGTGATATGGGGGCATCTTTTCTCTGTCAGAGAATGTTGGTGGCTGTAGAGGAAGTACTAAAAACTTAATTCTTAGGTAAAACTATTAGTAGCACACAGCAAAAGTCAAAGTCCTGCAGTCAGGAGAGGTATTGTTAGCAAAATGTATTTAAATTTACTCAACAACTGTTTCAGGTGGAGCTTTTAATAATTATATTATGCTGGATAGTTTATGAATAATAATGCATCATAGTTTAATTGTTATATTTTGTGAGTAAAAATCTGAATCTGTAGCAAGATAATTGTAGTGGTAGGCTTACAATGTTTTCCTCTTAAGTATAAGTATACAGTTGCTTTATTAAAAATGTGCTTTGGGGGGCTTTTGTAAGTTATGTTGAATAGTAATACGATTCAGTATTAATATTTCTGGGGGCCCAATGGTAAAGTCCACTGCTGATTATTATGATTATTCTCTCATTTTATCATACAGAATCCACCCAATCATATTGTTGTCTATGCATTCTTGGTTTTCATAAAACCCTCAGTCTAACTAATCTAGATAAGCACAGGTGATGTAGCACTGCAGTAAATTGTTTAAATTACCCCAATTATGTATCTGTCCAACTTTGTTGCTTCATTTCTATATGTAATTTGAAAGTCTGGCTCTCAAAGTGTCTGCTTGGAAAAATTCTGGCCCTTTGACAAATCTAGTTGATGACATATGATCTGGGGCTCCTCTCTCCACAGAAACACTTGCAATTCTATAGCTCAGTCACAGATTAGGAACACGCAAGTATTTCCATTCAGGAGCTTCAGCAAATAAGCCGCTTCTAATTAAGTTCAAGATAAAGGAGGAACATTATAAATTAACCTCTTTATAAATTAATAATCTCATACCATTGTTATGTTTAGAGATCTTACCTGTGAGATGGGTCTGTCAGGGAAAAAGGAGTAGGAGGTGGATGAGCCGGTAAGGATGTCCAGGACAAGAGGGTTCTCTGGGTCTGCCACCATGCTGCAAGAGTGGAGGGGGGCATTGTAGTCAGACTTTATATAGCTTACATTTGAAGTGACTAATGCAGTTAATATTTGGACATTATTAAGCTGCTGCAATGTGAAATACTGCCTCTTTCTTCAGAAGTCTCTGCTACGGACCAGTACTACATATGATGCAGTGGAAATCTTGGTTGTTTAAATTCAAATCATGTTCAGTTGTGCTTACCCAACACCCTTGAACAAAACTGGCTTATTGCTGGGTTTGCCAACAATAGTTGAAGCTTTCATCAGGTTCTCTGGATCAGCAACAATCATGGTGTGCTGGAGACGAGAAAGATCACTTGTAAATAAAAATATGGAGTGACAGTGATTTAGGAAACAACCTGAATGGGCCTGCTGTCTGAACAGAATTATATTTACCTCTCCAGGGTCAGATACATCGTAGTTGTGATGGTCAATGACAGCAGTCTTTTCTTCGTCAAACTCGATGCCACACTCACTGCCCAGCTCCCTCAGAGGGTCACCTGTGTAACAGGAGAAGAGCATTAATATGTGCAATATTGTGGCATTTTATATAACAACACATAAAAGCTGCTGTAGATTAACTGACCAATATCTGAACTGGCAGCCACCAGGACGTTGCCTCCACCATCAATAAAGGATGTGATAGTCTCCACATTTATATTTCCTCCAAAGTCTGCAGAGGACCAAAAGAAAATTAATTTTAACGATTGTTTTAACAAGGCAAACACAAGCCATAAAACTGTTAACTTGATTTCGAATTAGGAGTGGGAAACTTACCCTCGACTGATGGCGAGAAGATGATTAAATGGTCATACAGGAACTGGCCATATTTGATCAGAGATAGGGAGGAATCATCAGCTGTCTTGAATGTGAGGTCAAAGCCACGATCTGAAAAGAAGAGATACAGATCACTGAAACATTGACACGCTTGTCATGCATATTTGCACTAACTTGAACAAAGTGGCACTGCGCTGCATTATCAAAGGACTGGGAACCTCTATACTATACCTCCCTGACTACAGGAGCTGACATCTTATGTAATAAAATGTGTAACATCTCATGTCATATTGTATTTTCAAAACAATGTATTTGTGCTGTTTGACTTCCACTACAGTAAAACTTCCTCACCTACAAATGACAAATTGTACTGTCCAAATGGGAAAGTTGGTTTTCCCCACTACATAAAGCACATGCGTGCAAATCTGGAAATAAATTGGCAAGCCCATTTTTATATATATGTTAATATGCAAATTATTAGTTATTTCAGGGTAACAGGTAAACTTCCTGTTAACAACCTTATGTATACTCAGATTTCAAGGTAGTCTAATGTTGCCTCGATCAGTTGCATTGGTCACTGGTTATTTGAAACTCTGCGTGATGACTGCTATATTGATCACAAAGCATATAACTAGTATCAAATTATTAATTATTTAATGTATTTAGTGTACTAGAAGACGTACACCGAAATAAAGAGTGGGCCTGTGTCGTATCAGTACAGTGAAAGTTATTATTACCATGCACCTGCATTGTCGTTAATTAGTTAAAATACATTAAATTGCCAGTGTCTTAAATGAAGTTTGGCAAAACACAGTGGCGAGCATAATACAGCTAAGTTAGCCTAACGTTAGCAGCCTAGCTGTGCTGCATGAAGCTCACATCCACAAGCTCGAGTCCGAGAGGCTTTAACGATTTGTTCCCCTACCAGAGACCCGTTAGCATTACAAGATGGACATAACAGTACAGAGGAGAGTATTTATGGATGAATAAAGCATGACTCTCGTACTGACCTGCCAGACTGCGGAAGAAGATTGAATGGGTGTCTCTGATGTTGAGGTTATCCAGTAGTACCAATGTTTTACCGTCAGCCAGAGCACAGTGCAACATGGAGGCTAACGACAGGAACAAAAGGACATTGTTGTCCAACAGTCTGAACCTCCTGTGGGTCGTCATTCCGCTCTGTTTTTTGGAGGATAATGATGAACCGGACCGGTTCTTGTGCATGACTGCTGTCAACGACGCCATTTTGCTGCAGAAGTCGACGTCAGCGTTAGTAGTCGACTTCACTTTGACCCCGAGATGCAGCCAATCACAGAGAGGTACGCGTCAT
This sequence comes from Epinephelus awoara, assembly GCA_035609425.1. Lineage (NCBI taxonomy): Eukaryota > Metazoa > Chordata > Actinopteri > Perciformes > Serranidae > Epinephelus > Epinephelus awoara. The sequence goes on along the minus strand of CM069301.1, from coordinate 30,202,596 downwards.
CCTTGACTGCCTCTGAGCCAATGGGATGAAAGCTTTATTGTAAGACTGACAATCGCGGAAGAAGTCAAGTCGATGGACTGAAAATCTCAACCATATTTATTGAATCATGACCAATATTAATAATTCAACGACTTTATCATGAGTTTTGGGTGGAGTGCCTGAATAACTTAAAATGTCCACGTTTTGTGGTTGTTTATCTTAAGACCTACAGTATGTTTGTCAATAATTTGGCTGAAATAATTTAAATTAAGTTATGATGCTGTATTTATCGGTTCTTTATTTTCCTTTTTCCGTTTATACATTTTATGAGTTTTCATATCTGGCACCTTACCATGATTCTAAACATGTGAGAAATGCAAACTTCAAGGAAATAAGTAAAGCCAAATGTTTTTATAAATAAGAATAATAAATAACACTACACAAGGATAATCAGACTGTGTGATATTTCTTTATTGATGAGCTGATGACTTCCAGTGAGTCTAGGCAGTGTTACTGATGTCTAATAGGGCATTTTGCAGGTGTTAATATCAACAGACAAAATAATGACGAAACCATTATTGGCAGGCAACCATTTTTATACGAATATGGTCAGTTTACTGCAATAACAGAAAAAAAATTCTTGGTACAAATGTGAAGCTGCAAATTTTCAACCAGCTTGTCATAACCATACATATTTATTTTTGTCATTTATCAGAGGTATTAAGACTTCTTTAGAGGACAAATAACAAATATTTACAAATATTATACATGCACAGCATTTACAATGTTTGCCAGTACATGAATACATGACATCACACTTCTGAAAAAAGGTGGAGGTGATGGTTACCCCTAAATTAAATCTTTAGCACCCCAACATGTTCATATAGATAATCTCTGCATGTTAGGATTTCCATGAAAATACTTACAACTGAGTGCAATAAAATAGTTTGACTATATCTCATCTGAGTGAAATGGAAAAATAACACAGAACTCTTTGTTTCAGTGAATATAGGTAAGACAGAATTGTGATCTAAATACAAAGATCATTACATCATCCTGCATTTTTGTCTAAAAATAAACACACTATACAAAGTAGGATAACCATCCCTGGAAGAATCCTCAACAATATTTACCAAATAACTGAATCTCACCTCTTTTCCTGGGTTGGGACTGCAAAACATGATTTATGACTATACAATCTAAGAGCAAATTGTTTATAAAGTGTTGTATGTTATAAATCCAGTTTAGATTTATTTTTAACATCATGACATGTTGCAACTCTGGGATCTTAACTCACGTAATTTCTTATATTTCCTTCAGTATAAATTAGGTGTCTGTTAACAGCAGTATTTTATACACTCCTCTGGAGCCTGCCCCACTTACGCCCTACTCTCACATTCCATCTCCACTTCCTTTTCTTCCTCTATGTCCCCTGCAGATTCATCTTTTACTTCTGTGTGGAGCTCACTGTGGGTTTCCACCTCTCCATCCTCCCTCCCCTCCACATGAATCACCCCTCCTGTCCCTTCTTCTTGAACTTGCGTCTCCCCCACAATCCCTCCCTCTGCCTCTTCCTCTCCAACCTGGGTACGGAAGATCAGCTCTCCTTCCTGGATGACTTGTTCAGCCGTGGGTTGCCATGTCGTGGCAGAATCCCCCTCAGCGGTGGTGGCTGTGGTGTACTGGTAGAAGTCAGAATCTGCCTGAAACATGACCAATGCCTGAGCTGTGTGGATGCGCACGTGCTGGGCCAGGGAGCTGGCGTCCAAGAATTTATCCCCACATGAATCACAAGCGTACAAGATCTGGGTGTTGGGGTCTGGGAACACAAAAGAGTTGACATAAAAACATGAGCCATTCACATTTTTCATGATGTTTCCCCCTTTTAAGTTAGGCATTGCCACCTGGAGGGTCAGACAACCTCTTTGTCTCTCTGTTATCTGGCTTAGAATGGAACTTAATGCGGCAGTATATACTATCATACTTAGATTTGACAACAGTTAGCAAGTCCTTACAGCAACTGCACAATTTAAAATTATGCCACAATTTTCCTTCTTTAGATTTTAAGTCATGCAATACTTTGAATTTCATATTTATGTTTTTGAATATTTTATGCCATTTACTGTAATCATTTCCAATATAGAGTGAAACTCAACTTGACAAATATCACTGAAAAAATATGGAAGTGACAAAACTGTTTTCTCAGCTGCTCTTTCCAGGGTAAAGATTTAATTTTTGAACTGCAGCTTTTAGACCGGCATGGATGAGAAGTCCTTCAGATGCTCAGATAACACTGAAACTTCAACATCTACAATTCCATAACAACTAGTCAAACTGTCACTGCTGATGATTAAAATCATGTAATATATAGGAAGCTCTGGAACAGTTATCAAATAAACTGTGTGGTGAGGTTGTTTTTTCAACATCACATTTTTATTTATTTTTTTTATCAAACTTGTTATCATGTTGAAATGCAGTAGTAAAATGGCACATTTACACTAAAGTTAGAACATTATTTTGTTTGTCAGTGAGTTTGGCTCTGACATTTCCATTTCAGTATAGGTATAGCTGAATGATTTTCAGTTGAGAATCATGACCTAACTTACTCTTTTAGTTAGTCAGTGAGGTTTCTTAGGTAATTTAAGCATTTGTCTGCTTTGGATTCAGAGCCTTTATACACCTGGGGAGTATTTCATGCGATTAATTTGCACATCAATATATGTATGTGTATATATATATATATATGTTTTCAAACTGCTATATTTGTCATGTGTATTTTAACATAGAACGCCGTGAAGTGGAGCATTTTTTTTTTTTCATAACAAGGTTGATATTTTGGAACTTTTACACCGTGAATAAAGGCAACAACCAAGAATGTATGTCATGTCACAACATCACAACAATGGTGATCTGTTGATCATTTGTGTTTCTCAGCACTCGGTATTATATGACAAAGGACACAAAAATTCTAAAGGACAACATGTAGACTAGCATTGCTGAACGACAAAATGAAGTCTACATAATCTGAACTGAGATGGCAAACTTAATTACTCATTTCAGCCTTGACAAAGGTGTTAAATAACAACTCCACTCTTTTTGTTCTTACCTTTCACAATAAAAGCCCTAGAACATATACACTGTGTAACTGAGAGAACTTAAATCCATGCAGAGTGAGAAACTAGTCTGTTTGCACTGCTGCCGGTATGAATAGTTTTGATGCAAAATATTCGTAGGCTAGTGCTTTGCATTTTCATGTCAGTTATTCTTTGTCACACCCTGGTGTGTCAAGGCCTTGGGTCAGGATTTTGGCAATGGCTCGATAATGTTTGTAGCATTCAGTGATAAAATATGTGCATATGCAAAGTCTCTGTGAACTGCACGTTTCAATAGTCAAATGAATTTTTTTGCAATAAAACCAATGATGGGAATTCTTGTTTTAATAAGAAATATAAAAGCATTTTGTCCTTAACTTATGCTGATACTTTAAACTAAATACCATGATAATGCAACCACCATACCAGGGTTCAATATGGAGTAATGCTGCTGCACCATCCCAGCAAACAAGTTCAGCAATTAAATCATTTCCACCGTGGCATCCTAAACCATCAGCCTCAAAACCCTCACCACGGCTTTGCCCTTGAAGTTAAAGTTTTTTAACAGATTTAGCTCAAAATCATGCTATATATACATTAATAACATTAGTTTTGTTTTCTTTTTTGTTTCTTCCAACCCATGTCTGATATCCTGTTATAAGTGCCATTCCTGACCTCATTGTTTGTATGGTTTTCTAAAGCTATGATATTATTCAAACACAGATGTTTGATTGAATAGTGTACAGTCATCTCTTTTTAGTCTTACCTGCTTCTTGTACTTTCTCTACTGCCTTTGTGATTTCAGCTTTCAAAGCCTCCGTCTCATCTGCAGACACTGAAGCAGCCACTGGAACCACTGCAAACAGACACATGACACAAAGTAAACAAACACTCATCACTGTCGGAGCGCTCATGCTTTTTTTATTATCTGCAGTCCGGGGGGATGTCCGCAGCATCTATGAAGTTCAAAGCCTGGGATGTTGTTATTTCCCCAGACGTCACTGAACTCAGCCTTAAAGATGCTGTCTGACCTGTCAGCTGAGCTACAGCAGTGGCTGCCAGGGCCTCGGTTGCCAGGGTGACGATGTCCTCTGTGGTGACGGTAACTATGTTGATCTCGCTGTCAGAGGTGGATGCTCCTGCGCACCCATCAGCCCCTTCGTCTGCACTGCCCCCGGCTACAACCAGCCGCTTCATGCCGGCCTTGCCGTGGTGGACGGTCTTGACGTGGGAGCGCAGATTGTCTACCCGGTTGAACCCTCTGCCGCATTTATCACACAGGAAAGGTTTCTCCCCTGAGAGAGTGGGACAGAGAAAAAATACTCAACTGAAGATGTAAGGGTAAAAAAGTAACAGATATAGAGAAAGGCTGTCTCCCTATTTCCTCCAGTCCCATAATTATTTGACAAAAATTTTTGCCCTTACCAGTGTGGATGATGATGTGCTTCGACAGGTCTCCCACATTAACAAATGCCTTGTCGCACATCTGACACTTGTGCGGCCGGACATTGTCATGATGCCGGATGTGATTGGCCAGTTGACTGGACTGCACAAACCTGTGCAGAGGGAGACAAAATGCATCACTCATCTTGCCTCCTTCTTATAGCCTGGCATTGTATTTAAAGGGTGAGCTCACCAAAAATACAAAAGAAAACAAACACATTTTCTCACTAACTTCTAGCTGCAGTTTTTGTTGAGTATTTCTTAGCAGTGTATTTCTTTTTAATTGTAGACTTAAGTAAATGCCTGCAAGGCCATACCCCATATGTGATCTGTGATTCCCACTGTTCCCTGTGCAAGATAAAACCTTAAACCGATAGTTAATGTTCTTTGCTCCATTTTCAAAGATATATCCAAACACTCTTTGTCGGAGAATCTCAGGTTATATTCCTCAGGTGAAAGTGAATCTTAAAAATAAGCCTTCTGTAACAGCACTGATATATCTGCTTGCTGACCTTTTGCCACAGCGATCGCACACATAGGGCTTCTCTCCAGTGTGCTGGCGGACGTGGGCGATGAGTGAGCTGGCCTGGGTGAAAGCCTTGCCACAGATAAGACAGACGCACGGCTTCTCTCCTGTAAAACATGAATTACAGTCTCACCATAGTGGGATGGAGATAATACACATGTGGTGTTTCATTCTGTCTGAATGTCATGGGAGTACCTGTGTGGATGCGTTCATGTCGCTGCAGAGCTCCAGGGTCACTGAAAGCTCTCTGGCAGTGCATACAGACGTATGGTTTCTCCCCACTGTGAACCCGCAGGTGTCTCTTTAGATTTCCTACAAAGCAGACACCATCACACAAAGGTTAGGCCAAATGCCTCAAAGCAAAGACAAGTACACAGGTTAACTTCCTGTAGATAACACGCAGACAAGTTGAAAGCAGCTGGAATTGTGTTTGCTCCAAATAAAATGGTCCACAAAACACAACTGTCACTATCTACTCTGTGGCATTGTTTTGAATGGTTAAAATAGCATTTCAATACTTAATCAGGAGGTCATTATACAGTAGCTCACATTTCAAAGATCAGTAAATTTCAAGTTGAAGCTCCATCTGTGTGTTCCAGGTGAGTTTGTATGACCAGTTAACTTAGTTCAGGCAGAACACAATGTCAAGTTCAGCTCATGTCCCAGCTACATCAGCTGATCTCAAACAGCCAATCAACTGATGGAGCAGCTGATTGATGGAAGGGAGTCAGCTGATAGATCACATGATTCCTCTCTATGCAGCCAATTGGTGAATCTCATTCAGGGCGCACTATTTAAATTGCTTTAGCCTGCCTACCGTTGCTGCTTCCTTTGCAGGCCGCTTTGCAACCTGCCTCCACCCCAGCTCCTCCTTTTCATGTTGTGTCTGACTCATCAATGTAATTTCTGTTTGTCACTGATGCTGCTCTGGCTTTCCATGTAGGCGCATTGGAGGGCAGGGAGGTTTGCTCTCTCTGCTTCAAGCTTTCCTCATTTTCATATGGAAGGGCAGACAGATTTACTCTCTCTGCATTATGGCTTTCCATGTAGGCCGTGGAAGAGGCTTTCTGCAAAGGCCCAGTGAAAAGTAGAGAGGCCCCAAAACAGAGCCATGCCACCAAATATAATAGCCTACTGTAGTATTCTTGACAAAAGTGTTCCTGACTGAACTATGATTAAATAAGGGACTACATACTAACCTTCTGCCCATTTTTCCTTACATTGCATCCAGGTTATGCACCTTTTTAGTAGCAAAAGCGATTGGACATGCCTTAAATGCACAAGCACTATGCACTTAAAACCATGCGCCATAGGTTGTTTAAACAGGGCCCTGTAACTCTTTCATTTGTATCTGCAGCAAATTTCTCACATACAGTCTCCTTACCTGAGGTAGTAAACTGTTTGCCACATTCCTTGCACTTGAGAGGCCCGTCTGTGATGTGGATTTTTAGGTGAGCCTTCAGATTTCCAGGCTAAAGGAGGCACAAAATCAGGTAACAAATTAACGCACTCAATATAATATACTCAGTTGCACATGACTGGTAATTGGTCATTATAAGTATATGTGGCTTGTTGAAGATATTATAATATCTGTCAGAAAAATATGCAACCATAGCTTTAATGTTTGTAGTGCCATTGGTGATACAAAACTTTTTCAAACACTTTGTTACCTGGTTGAAGCGCTTGTCGCAGTGTGGACACTTGTTGCCCTTTTCCGTGTCATGCGTCTCCAGATGTCGCATCTTAGCGGTGGGGTCAGAGAAAGCCTTCTCACAGAAGTCGCAGTGGTACGGCTTCTCACCACTATGCACCAGCTGGTGGCGCTTTAGGTTGCCGGATGTGGTGAAGAGCTTGCCGCACACTTCACAGCTGTACCGTGCTTCGCCCGTGTGGCGTTTGCGGTGCAGGTTGAGCAGGCTGATCTGGCGGTAGCTCTTTCCACAAGTCGAGCAGCAGTATGGCTTCAGAGGGCTGAGAGGCAACGAGAGCGCATTTCAACACACAGACCTGACATAGCTCAGTTGGCAGGTATCTGTAAAATAAATGTCTTTGAATAAAAATAGAAATTCACCTATGTGTTTTCTCATGTGCTTTACAGGCTGCAGGGTCAGAGAAAGCCTTGTTGCAGTCTCGGCAGCTGAATGGTTTCTCTCCTGTGTGAATACGCATGTGTCTCTTGAAGTTACCAGTGTGGGTGAATTTCTTCCCACAGTCCTGAAAGAAGAAAATATCAAATGAGCTGACAAAATCTTTAAATGCAAACATTTGTATGCAAATGGAACCACCCTGCGTCACCAAGATTTGCATAACAGCTCCCAGCGTCACCAACATTTCCCTGTCTGATGCAAACATATTAGCTTCAAAGCCTCTGCAGCCAGCATCAGGCAAAACAGCTGTGTTTCTACTCTGACAGTGATGAGCAGTGCTGTTCCACAGGTTGTGGCACAAAGTTGGTTACTTCCCTCCTGCATCCAGACTGATATTTCTCACCTCACATTCATGTGTCACAGAGCTGTACGGCTTTGATTCGGATCGGTTGCTCATAGACGTCGACTGAATAAGTCTCCCATCTCTCTCTCCGCCTGAATCGTCTCCTTCCCCTTGCTGTCTAAACTCGCCGTCTTCCTCACCAGACCCCTCTTCATCATCAGCTTCCCCGTCGCCAATCTCCCCACAGTTGTCCTCATGTACTCCGGCCGCTTCTGCCAGCTCCGCCACCTTCTTTTGTGTTTTTGTCTTTGATGTGCCTTCTTCCTCCGAGTCATTGTCTGCGAGGAGGACAATAGAGAACTGAAATGAAATTCTGTCTAAAGTCTTTGCTGGAAATGACAATTTGTGTGATGGCAAAGCCTCTGTCGGTTTCAGAAAAGGCCATTTTTAAAACTGTAACCATGACCAGGAATTGGATATTAGAATCAAAAAAGAAACACTTTAATAATTACACTTGAAACCTTTTTTATATGTATCAATTTCCTTGCCTTTTTCTGTCTGGAGTATGTTTCTGTATCATAAGCAACAAATTCCATGACAAGTGGAAAGCTTAAAAGAAAGGGTTGCTATTTGAGTCAAACCAGCATAGCCTGCTCACCAGGTGGGAAGTTTCGTCGAGGAGGTTTTCTGATTCTTCTCCCCCGCGAGCTCATGTAGGACGAGCTGCCAGCAGATTTCAACTGTGATTCTGTAAACAAAGAGAAAACATCTCTTAGTTTATTGGTCAAATCAACACTTGTTAAAAACATTGTAATACATCATGTGGTCTTCAAAATCCAAATGGACAGATTAAAAGATTCTGTGTACTCACTGGGATTGTAGTCGGCGTCAGAGGGGTCGTCCTGAAATCCAGGTACATCTTGTGCAGCACATTCCTCCTCCTCCTCTTTTACAGATACCGACTTGTGGGTAGAAAGGGGGGTGGTTTTGGCCGGACGTCCTCGGCCTGAGTGGGTTCTGGCAGGGTTGGGCCGAGAAGCTGTCTGTTGTGTTTCAGTGGAGATGTGTTCCTTTAAATTTTGCAGATTTTGCGTGGGCTCCTTTCCTTCTGTGGGGGTGCTAGGACTCTCCTCTGCTTGAGATGCTACTTCTGCCAGGTCGCTCTCCAGCTCCTCTCTCTGATCTACTTCACCTTGTTTGTCTTCTGTTTTGTCAGGTAAGAAAAATTAGGAAAGGTTTCATTTTAATTTAATAGAATATTGTAGAGAATTACTGTACACGGCTGAAAAAAAAATTGGTCATAGTGTAACACCAAGTCAGTTCAACTTCGGGGATCTCAATCTGTACATTCAGGAAGCAGTAAGTGCAGGACGATACCTGGCCCCACGTGGCCAGAGTGTGTAGGCAGTTTCTAATTGACGAAGGCATTGATGCCATTGACTGGCCCTCTCGTTCCCCTGACCTATATCCAACTGAGCAGCACCTATGCGACTTACATGTTGAAGTACCACCACAGACTGTCCAGGAGCTAACTGATGCCCTGATCCAGGTCTGGGAGGAGATCCCCCAGGACACCATCTGCCAACTCATCAGGAGCATGCCCAGATGTTGTCAGGAGTGCAAACAGGCACGCAGGGGCCATACACACTGAGTCACATTATTAGCTGCTGTGATAAAATTCACACAAGTTGGATCAGCCTGTGATTTAATTTTTTTTAACCGTTATTTTCAGTGTGATTTTGAATCCAGCCCTCAGTGGGTTGATGATTTTGGTTTTAATTGACCGTTGATATGTCAATTTGTTCTCAACAAACTATACAATGTACATCAGTAAAGATTTTCAACTTGAATAATTAGTTCATCAACATTTCATGTGAGATGGTTGAATTTGAATTCAATTAGGTTAATAGCTTAGCAATAAGAAACAACAACTGAACAATTATGCACAAAATATGAAATACTAACTTATTATATCATAAACACTGTAACAGAAAAATAGTTAACCAGATGTAACTTTTAATAAAATGTTTATATCAGCTTAATTTAATAACAGTTAACTGATATGAATACTTGAAAAATTTTAAATTTAAAGCTCTGACTTGTTATGTCTTTAAAATGTTTTCTGTAATGACTACTACAAGCTACAAGACAGGAAGTACCTTGTTACTAAGAATATAAACATAAGAAATTTCATGCCATGAAAAGTGACACTTAAAATTAAACACATTAGATCAACACAGAAAATTTTCTTTGTTAACCTCATCTGCCCCTTTCTACACCTGCGACAAATGATTGACCTAATTCAGCACTTTTTGAAACTGAGGGCACAGATGAGGTCAATGACTGCTTATTTAAAGTATAAGACATGAACATGTACTGGACTCACCTACAGCGAAATCCAGTGTTATGAGTGACGGAGCTTGGTTTGCCATTGACTGGTACGCAGAGCAGGCATTGACAATTTCTTGCATCTGTAGAAAGTTAGCAACAGCCAGCACATCTTCTACATTCTGCGGACTTAAACTCAGCTTGGCAGTGTACATAAACTCCAGGACCTGACCCAAACCTGCAACGATAATCAACAAGACAGAGGGTCTGGTTATACAGCAGTGATGGCGGGGTGCATTTACTATTATTCAAGTTAAGCAATGCAAAGTCAGAGCACTGGAAGATGAAAATGACAAAAAATTAAATACATAATTTTAAAGTATGCAGCTATATGTGACCACAAGCTAATAAGCATCCACCTGCTGCATTGCTGATGTCCAGATGCACCACATCTTTCTGGTCCAAGAAGAGGGTGCGGAAATAGACACTGCAGGCCGCCAGGACAGCTTTGTGGGCTTTGAAGTCCACCCCGTCCACAACGAAGGTGCAGTCACACAGCAGGCCCTGCTTGCGCTGGCGGTTGAGTTGCTCCAGAACCTTCCCACTGTGCCATGGGAACTCCATCGTCCTGAATGCCAGCAGGTGGGCGCGGGCTCTGTGGACAGCTGACAAGCAAGAAGCGACATGCGGCACATTAGGATAGGCTCAAAAGACTGATACACAGCTTGACCAGTTTGTCTTCATGCTAGCATGACATTCGTTGGCCTTTAATGAAACACTACCAATCAACCAGTGTTGTTCACAATTACGTCTCCTCCCTGAGCAAAGTAAAGCAATCTATTAATAATAAAAATAAATCAGATGACTGACCAAAGATTTCATTTCAGAATGTGAGATGTGAGAGCATAATCTGAGACAAAATACCAGCTGTCAGCCTTCAAAAATCCTATATGTTCCAACATTAATAAAGTACCTTCGTATCAAAACTACAATCAAGATGAAAAAATGTTTCTTTTACATTATTTCAATTAGTGCTGGGGCAATATAGAGAAAATCAAGGATCACAATATTCAACTCCGAATAGCTCCTGATTGCAATCATGTTGAAAGGTTATTATTTTTGCTTTCAAAAATATTTATACAATGACATTTTTGATAAGTGATCATAAGTAATGTGGATATACTGAGCTAGTGGGTGAAGACAATATATAAGATCCAGGAAAAGATAACACTTACAGTATTATGATATCCCAAATCTAAGACAATATCTAGTCTCATAACACAGTATCGATATAATATTAATTAACTGTCCAGCCCTAATTTCAATGTATTGAAACACTATCTTTGTTAGCAAAATATGAGCACAGTGTTGTTGAATTTACTAAAAATGATGGAATCACTGTTACACCAAGTTACACTTGCAGGTGCTGTTTCACTTTAAAAGTCAAAAGTTCAAGGGTTAAAGGGAAATGGCCAATGACCCTATACAGTTATATGGAACTGAAACAATGGGGGCATAATTATTTTTTGACTAACAAAGTCAAAGAAATAATGTTTAAAATGCTTCACAGGTTTGATACAATTAATCGCTGCTTTATTTGTTTATTCTAATTATTGACTAACTTCTATATTTACAATTTCATATTCATACTAAAAAGCTTATCTTTGTGGAGCTATTTTGTTCGATCAGGCAATACATTTGATTGTTGTTGTTTTTTTAAAATGCTAGTAAAATATGTAGCCAATAAAATCTTTACAATATACAGTATATACAATATATATATATATATATATATATATATATATATATATATATATATATATATATATATATATATTCATTTACTTATTTATTTATTTTATAACAACTTACAGTCCCCTTGGCATGTTGTAACTGGAGTGTGTTCTGTTCTTGTTGTGCTTGATGTGTAATTGTTTTTAATAAAGTTGATTTAAAAAAAAAAAGGCAGTGACATGTCGATGCTCAAAAATAGCAGTAGTCCCAAACTCAATGTAATTGTGGAAAACAATGTAAGTCCATCCTGCAACACCTGTGTTTCAGCCAAGTCTGTCCCAACTATGAATGAATTTGTGGCTACGTTTAGGTCGATAGGGATGTATCAGTACACTATATAATGGAAATAATTCTTAAGTTTGTAATGAGACCCCTCCTTCGTGTTAATACAAAAGCCATCTTGTATAAAATGTGTGTGATTTGAGTTGCTGCACCCATGGGTTTCCGTTAACTATCAGACTCTTTTTCCTACGGGACCCCACCAGGAAATACTCAAAACAGAGAAATATCAACCTCAAACTGCGTTACAACGCGGTGTAACACCAAAGAAACACAATTAAAAATAAAGCTATGCTAATTAATATGCGAAATGCGTTGCCACGATGGAACAAAAAGTAACGTTGGATAAGTAACGTGAACGTACACCACAAGTGAGGGGAAAAAGCATAATGATAACAAAATTTAGCTTCAGCTGACGTGCTGATGGCCATGCAACTTCACACAACATTACGAAATTTTTAAATACATAAAGATGTTTTGTGACTGCAAATTAAGTCTCTCTAAAACTATGCACAGCCAAGTTTGACGGTGCAATACATCGATTACAATTCCTCCATCCTTGTAGCTTTGTTATCAGGGATTAATTTAGCGTGCCTTGACATGCATGTAGTGAAGGGACAAGATGGCGGACCGACGAGCTGGGCCTGTCCTCATCCCTTGTTGTTTTCTCAGCTAGCTCGTTCAATTTGTACAATTCAAGCGCCATTTTTATAAAGGCTGACTCCTGAATTACCTCTGTGTCGTCGCTTCGTCACTCCGGGTTCAAACTGCGGGCTCCGGCTGTGATATGGAGTGTTTGCCTCAGTTAGGAAAAACAAACCCAATCGAGCTTTTCGGTGATCGATCCTGCTCCGCTCACTCCATCCAGCGCCATCTTCCTCTCTCTGATCGATTGATAGGGACCGGCCGGATGTATCACAGGAGCACGCGCAGTGTGAAGACGTGCTACGCTGATGGTGGCCGCATGGTGGCGCAATAGGTTCAAGTTGCGTTACATGTAGTATTCATAATGACAAAATGCTTCTGTTCATCCATGAAGGCGACAACCACCACAAGCAGCAACCGCAGTAACACATGATATTTTGGTAAACTGATATATAGTTGGAGCAACAAATTAACTCAAAACCCAAATTAACTCAAAACCTTTTTTAGGGTTGAATTTTATTTTGAGCTCAGTGTACAGTGGGTTACTATATTGAGTAGTATCAAAGCAATGTCAGAGCCTATTATGCAGGTCTTCTAAGAATAATGATGCAGAATCACTGCCAAAGCACTCCTCAAGGGAACATACAGAGCATTTATTTCAGTGCTACTCAGTACAACATTATAAATCATGTTTTTGTAATGTGGTGTTCCACAGGGAGAAGCGTGCCAAAATGCACGTTCAGGCCACAGCCTGGCTCAAACATTGAGTAAATTACAGCCCCATAACAAAGACTTCTATATTAGTTTTGCTTGAATAGAGCCTTTGAAATTCCCTTCTCATGACAGATGCCTTGTAAATGCCCCCACACACAAAAGACTGAATAGAAGCACCTTGAACCTCTGTTTCATATTGATTTTGAGGGTAGTTTGCCTTGTGGTGTTCACTGCTTACACACATTCAGGCCTCTATTTGTCTTATTTTTATCTATATGTGGATATGTGGTGAAGAAAACAATGTCGTTGGGTCAATTATACATTCATTAATTCGTCCACATGTTAAATAACGTCAGGGTAGTCAAATTCTGGTTGTTCTCAAAAACAGGAGGAAAAAGAAGTCCTCTAACACACCCTCCACCAAAAATTTAGAGCTGAAACCAAATACAGAGTTTCTTTTTCATATTTTATTATTTCCCACAAGGTACAACTCCAGTGAAATGCAATCCAATCAGTCCCTTCAAGTTGTGCTTTGTAATTTAGTTCTTTTTTGTCTGTCCTTATATTGTAGGCTGCTGCTTTACATCTCATTCTCCATCTTTTCAGATTTTGGTAATCCATGGTTTCTGGTTGTTGCATGATTTATCTGTAGTTTTGGGTACAGTTGTATTATTAGTATAGTATAGAATATTATAGTATAGTATAAAATAGCATAGTTTAGTAAATTAGAAAATTGCAGTACAGTATAGTATAGTGTAGTATAGTATATAGTATATTAAACTGAACAAAAATATAAACGCAACACTTTTGTTTTTGCTCCCATTTTTCATGAGCTGAACTCAAAGATCTTAAACTTTTTCTATATACACAAAAGACCTATTTCTCTCAAAAATTGTTCACAAATCTGTCTAAATCTGTGTTAGACAGTATTAACCAGTCAGTATCTGGTGTGACCACCATTTGCCTCACGCAGTGCAACACATCTCCTTCGCATAGAGTTGATCAGGTTGTTGATTGTGGCCTGTGGAATGTTGGTCCACTCCTCTTCAATGGCTGTGCGAAGTTGCTGGATATTGGCAGGAACTGGAACACGCTGTCGTATACGCCGATCCAGAGCATCCCAAACATGCTCAGTGGGTGACATGTCCGGTGAGTATGCTGGCCATGCAAGAACTGGGATGTTTTCAGCTTCCAGGAATTGTGTACAGATCCTTGCAACATGGGAGTTAGAGTGGCCTTTTATTGTGGCCAGCCTAAGGCACACCTGTGCAATAATCATGCTGTCTAAACAGCATCTTGATATGCCACACCTGTGAGGTGGGATGGATTATCTCGGCAAAGGAGAAGTGCTCACTAACACAGATTTGGACAGATTTATGAACAATATTTGAGAGAAATAGGTCTTTTGTGTGTATAGAAAATGTTTTAGATCTTTGAGTTCAGCTCATGAAAAATGGGAGCAAGAACAAAAGTGTTGCGTTTATATTTTTGTTCAGTGAATATAATATAGTATAGCACAGTACAGTACAGTTTAGAATAGCAAAGCATAGTATAGTATAAAGTAGCATAGTATAGTAAATTAGAAAATTACAGTACAGTATAGTATAGTGTAGTGTATAGTATAGTATAGTACAGTACAGTATAGTGTGTATAGTATAGTATAATATAGTACAGTATAGTGTAGAGTATAGTATAGAACGGTATAGTACAGTGTAGTACACTACACTATACTTTACTACACTATACTGTTCTATACACTACACTGTACTGTACTGTACTATATTATACTATACTATAGTGTAGTGTATAGTATAGTATAATATAGTACAGTACAGTATAGTGTAGTGTAGTGTATAGTATAGAACAGTACAGTATAGTGTAGTGTAGTGTATACTATAGTAAAGTATAGTATAGTATAGTATAGTATAGAACAGTACAGTGTAGTGTATAGTATAGTATAATATAGTACAGTACAGTACAGTATAGCGTAGTGTATAGTATAGTATAGTATAGTATAGAACAGTACAGTACAGTGTAGTGTAGTGTATAGTATAGTATAGTATAGTATAGTATAATATAGTACAGTACAGTACAGTATAGTGTAGTGTATAGTATAGTATAGTATAGTATAGTATAGAACAGTACAGTACAGTGTAGTGTAGTGTATAGTATAGTATAGTATAGTATAGTATAGTATAGTATAGTATAGAACAGTACAGTACAGTATAGTGTAGTGTATAGTATAGTATAGTATAGTATAGTATAGTATAGAACAGTACAGTACAGTGTAGTGTAGTGTTTAGTATGGTACAATACAGTACAGTATAGTGTATAATGTAGTATAGTATAGTATAGAACAGTACAGTACAGTGTAGTGTAGTGTAGTGTTTAGTATAGTACAATACAGTCCTATATACCACAGTATAGTATAGAGTAGTGTGGTGTATAGTATAGTATAGTATATTATAGTATAGTACAGTACAGTATAGTGTAGTGTAGTGTAGTGTAGTGTGTAGTACAGTACAGTATAGTATAGTGTAGTGTTTAGTATAGTACAGTACAGTATAGTATAGTGTAGTGTAGTGTAGTGTAGTGTATAGTACAGTACAGTATAGTATAGTGTAGTGTAGTGTTTAGTATAGTACAGTACAGTATAGTATAGTGTAGTGTAGTGTAGTGTATAGTACAGTACAGTATAGTATAGTGTAGTGTATAGTATAGAATAGTATAATATACAGTACAAATATAGAAATCAGGTTTTTAAATACCCAAGATGTGTAAGTTTCTAACAATAGAATTTATAGCCTGTACTCTCTATTGGCTGTTAAAACCAAGCTCTTTTCTAACCTTTGATGAAAACAATTTGTCATAATTCAATCAAAAGGCTCACACATTGTCAGATGTCTATTGTCAAAGCAGGATAATTTTTATTCACACAAATAATAATATACAATAAATTATTATTAACGTGACAACCATCAATTTCAGAGGTGAGTTTTCGTTTTTAGAACTGTGTTAGAATCAATTGCTCTGTGTGTGTGTGTGTGTGTGTGTGTGTGTGTGTGTGTGTGTGTGTGTGTGTGTGTGTGTGCTGTACATGTCCAGCCCCTGTGTCTCAATATGTTACACGTAGGTATGACCTATTGCTGCTGTGTATGGTGGACTATGTCAGAATATAAATGAGCAGCGACAGGCATTGTTGCAGTCACGGAGGAGGACGTGGCATGTTTCATAGAGCGCAGTGCCAACTCTCTGTTGAGTGTTTAAAGTAAAGAATGGTTTGAGTGAAGACAGGAAATAAAGGAAGTTGCATAAAATCACAAAAAGTGAGAGGTTTGTGATAAGAAAGCAGGTCCCTCTCTAGATCTTGATCTCGGTGCGGAAGGTTTGTACAAGCTCGTGTTTGGCCGGATGTCGCCGTGCCCTGACTGTTAGGGTCCCCTCGGTGCCCAGTGATGATGTCACTGAGGTGGGGTCCACATCCTCAGGTAGCTGGCACTTGTGTGTGAAAGTGTTCATCACTGAACCATCCTGGGCCAACTGTGAAAGACAGAATACTACAAATGACTCAATTTTTCATGACTGTGGAAAGATGCTGTGTGAAGTGGTTTTTCCACTCAGCAGTCCCTAACCCACCCAGACACAAACATTGTTTTAAGGACTTATGTAACCATCGTAAATCAAATGGGAGCCTGCCCACCTTTTCTGCTCGAACTTCAATCTGGTTGTTGGATGTG
Source organism: Epinephelus awoara (assembly GCA_035609425.1). Lineage (NCBI taxonomy): Eukaryota > Metazoa > Chordata > Actinopteri > Perciformes > Serranidae > Epinephelus > Epinephelus awoara. The sequence continues at coordinate 30,185,629 of CM069301.1, read as the reverse complement.
GTGACGATGACATCTTCAGGGGAAAAGTCTCGCACGTCAACTGTGAACTGGTACGAATCCCCAAGAGTCTTGATATTTCCAGATCCGCCTAAACTCACCACAAGATGAGAGAGGATGTCAGACCACAGGGGGACTCAGATCTTTCTTTCTTTCTTTCTTTAACAATTAATTTTCACAGAATTGTCATTGTCACTGCATGCTAAGAGGGGAAACATATTCCTGGTGATAATTACAATACCTGCAGGTGGTGTTTCATTAGGGATCAATTACAGACATGTTACAGGCTCTCATTAATTTCAAACACATCTTGCCATTTTTTTCTTATTTTCATTTGTGTTATATGCAGATGACTTAGAATCCATACTAAAATCAAACGTGATTTAGGCTCATTATTTCTGTTTTAGTGGATCTTTCCATAAATGACCATACACATAACAACAGTCTCAAGGTCACCTCTCTGTTACCTCCAAGGCAGCTGAGAGATTTTAGGTTTTCTAAAGAGGCTAATCTGGACAAGTGATACAATTTTAAAACATACCCTCGAAGAGTTTTGCGAACTTTAAAATGAAAAATGTTAACTACAATTAGCTAAAAAAAAAAGTGCATTTTTCATTAAGACATTTTGACAAGTCGCAGTGGGAAAATGGACTGGATTGAGTTAAATGGCTGTGAGAATTATGAACATAGTTTTTCTAGCTGTGGAACAAAATTGAAAATTGTATGATTGCCTCTCTGTGGTTATACCATAGCCAGCACTACAGCATCTTGGCTGTATATGTTATTGTATTAAGAAGGCAGCTACAGAGAGTCAATGTAAAGTTACAGTTCAGATAAATCAATAGTGTGATTTCAGCATTTGTTTTTAGCAGCTACTATGAATTTTTTCTCTTCCCCAGCCAGTTGCTAACTTTGTCTCTCTCCTGTTTTGTGCTGGGCAGTTAGCCAACAGATCCATCAGAGGCATTTCACTAAAAAATGAAGTAGATGAGAGCAGAGTTTGGAGGAGGGAAAACAATGAGCTAAATAAAAGGCTAAATAAGGACTGTATAAGGCACTGCAGAGTGGGGTGAAACTTTTCACTATGAGCGGCACCTTTCACATTACACATCATGGTCACTTAATCTGTGGTTAATATAAAAAGTATTGATAAGTGCAGCTTTGATGATCTGTATGGGGAAACAGGTTGATGGCAGTAACAGGATACAGAGAAACACGTGATGATCATACAGTCCGATGCGTCAGTGTCTGTCTGTCCCCAGTGGGTCTGAGCTCAGTGAAGAACTAACACATGACACACTTACTGGAAATGCTTGTGTTTGAGATATTAGCTCTGACTTTACGTATGCAGGTCAGCTTGACAGTGTGACATCATTCCAACTGCGTGTGCGTGTGTATGTATTTGCTGTGTACACCGGTCACCGGGCAACCATCGGGTCATTCCTTATGCAGGCGTCATTCCAGATACTCAGTGTGTGAAGTCACACATGGCAGTCAGTCCAGCATTCCCCGGCCTGCTTGCGTGCGCGCATGTGTGTGTGTGTGTGTGTGTGTGTGTGTGTGTGTGTGCCTTGCTTTCCCTTTAGCTGCCCCCACCCTCAGGCTACTGTGATGCACCTATGGGATTCCAACAATGGTTCCAAAACACTTGAGCTCTGCCCGTGACACATGGGCCGCACGGACTCTGAGTCCCTTTAAAGTTCAGATGTCACACATTGACACTTGTGTGTGTGCCAGCAGTGAGCCAATACAGAACAGTTCACAGTGGATTCACACATGACTGAGCTAGAGGATGAACCAAGCACTGTAAAGTGAAATGTGTCCTGACCTTAATGTGCATTTGTAGACGCTTGGAAAACCTGGAAGAGAAAGCCAAGCAGTGCCTCCCTTTCTTTAAAACTGCAGCTCCAGCTTGGGTTTTCCTTTGTGTAAATCTGTTTTCTTTCCATTTTTCTCTTTACACTTTAGTTGCACCATCAATCTATGGCTGCACTCTTGCTTAGAAACATATTTGTCCACACACATGAACCACCAAGTGCCTTTGTTTTTTGAACTCTGTCCTCCCTCCTCTGAACTGTCACCTTGGCCATATTTTATCACCGCTTTATGTAGAAAAACACCCCACTTTACACAAATCTCTTCCAAGCACAGACATAAATCTGTCTCCTCAACCTGCTGTTGCTATCATTTCAAACCACTTTTGTATACAAAATGAGTTACAGAGACCTTAAATTGCTTCCAACTTACTGGAAAACCCCAAGGCATCACTCCCAGGCCCCATGAAGGAGCCAAAGTCCTCAGCGAACAGTCCCCGGCTTTTCTCCATGTATGGGTTACTAGAGGATGAAGATGAGGACGAGGACGAGGATGAAGTCTGGTGGAAACTACGCTCCGATCGATAGGCAGAGGAGTTGGTCGCACTCATGGATGGCTGAGAGTGCTGGGGAAGGCAGAGGAGGAGAGTGAAGGGAGGGAAAGAGGGAGGCGGAGAGAGTTGCTTCTTCTTGTGGCTCCTCTGGGAGTCTTCCAGAGGCTTAAATGTAAGAAATAATTCACACAGCTCTTCTGTTGTCCTTCTGTTCTTTCTGTCCCTTTTCTCTCTATATTTTTTCCTTGCTTGTGTTAGGTAAAATCACTTGTTTTCCCACTCTCCTGCAGCCACCCAGCCTTGGCCCTTATATACCGTATGGCCCCATGTTTGGTTGGGCGGTTGCGCACGTGTGTCAGAGCTCATTGGGAAAGGGTAATGGTGTTCTATATTTATCGTGAGACTCACCGAGCGATCGACACAGGGGTCTGTGGTTTGAAATGTTCTGGGCATTGAGGCTATGAGGTTAAGAGCAGGCGAGAGAAAGAGAGCGGGGTTTGATAGAGAGAGGTAGAGAAAGAGCAGAGGGTAAGGGGGGGCAACAGTTGTCATTTCAGACACACCATCCCTGAAATAGCTTCCCTCTTCTCTCTTTAATTCTCCCCCTGCACTCCACTGCTCCATCAATCTGTTCTGCTCTCCTAACATCCAGCGCCTTTGTCCTGAAACTGTATCCTCACATGGTTCTGCCATTAAGTGTCCAATGTTTTCACAGCATGGTTTCATCTCATTAGAGAGACTTCTGACATCTGTTTATTGATTTAATCTCTCATATGTTAAACCTCTGAGCACACAACATTAACGCCAAATGATTCGTCGGAAAACGCTGTCTTTTTCTCCCGCTGAGCTGGGTGGAAGTGTATTGAAAAGTGAAAAGGGGAGCCTCGCCTCTTATCTCAGAGGATAAGTTAAGAGCAAAACAAAGATGGAAAGAATGTGCTTGAAAACAAAGCCGTCAGCGGGAACAGGGGACTTAGTAGTGACATTGCTTTGTGGCTATTAATATCTGCACAGAGAGCACAGGCCATCATGATTAGAAAACACTCTCTGCTCTCCTCTCTAGTTGCTGACAGCGTATCCATTAAAATCCATTTATGGGCTCATTGACATTACGTATTTGATTTGTACGTTGTCTTTGCAGCCAAGAGCGGGTTGCCTATGAAATGTGTGACATATACAAGGCATCATTCTGTTATTGATTGACACCACAATGCCAAACATCAGATAGCTGCCATCACAGTTATCCTGAAATCGAAATTCAAGGCAGTCCGCTGTTGAAATAAAACTCACGAAGGTTGCCGTCTTTTGTTTTGAAGCTATGTTTGAAAGGTCACCCAGCATTACAAATGACACCACACAGTGATATGCGCTTTCAGTCTTATCAGATAAGAGCTCTATAGCTCAGAGCCCCCAGCTGAAGGTCTAAATTCAGCCCAGCAACTCACTGTCTCCCTGTCAGCGAGCACACAGAGCCGCCTCCCCTCCATAGTAACAGCAGTAACACTTTTGGTTCATACTGACATTTGATTAAAAACAGTGTTTTCCACCTCTGATTGTGCATTGAGACCAAAGCAATTGGTTGTCTGCAAAATGTGTTATGAAATGTCACTGATGTTGGTCACACAAATTTCTAATTAATGTCTTGGGGCATTTTGACACAGGAAAGGTCAAACTGAACTCAGCTGGTATCTCAGTTTTTTAAAAAGCTGAATATATAAAAAATTAAATTAAATTAAAATCATATTAAATTAAATTAAATTAAATTAAATTAAATTAAATTAAATTAAATTAATAAATAAATAAAAATCTTTGCTTTTTTATTTATAATGAAATATGGATTGTTTCACATCTTCAACCTTTGCAAAAACCATTTAAGTTACATTACATTTGGTTGAACTGAACTCATAAACAAAAGGCAGCCTGTAACAAGGGGTCCCTGAAATCTGCCAACCTCTCATATGCAGCATCAAATTATGCCTTATTTAGAAATTTGAAAACTGGTTACATCACACCCAAAAACAAACAAACAAACAAAAAACAAACTGTAGGATGCCTTATTCCATTAGCACTGGTGTTCGAATAAACCCTCAGTCAGAACTGTATCAATAAAGAGCCCTGCGTGACCAGACTGCTATATTAGAGAAATGATGGGATGAAAGTGACTGAGGGGTGTGTGCAGGGAAGGTCCAGTAGGAATGGGGTGAGCACCAATGGGTGAGATGATGAGAGTTGGACAAAGATGCGAGGTTGTCAAATAGAGACACTGAGATAAAGGAGAGATTAATAAACAAAAGACTGGAATGGGAAAGGCTGGAAAACATAGTAAAGCGCCAACAGGTTGTTGCATTCAAGACACCCTGAAAGTGGGACATTTCTCTGCTGGAGCCTCAATAATCAATAAAGACAGAAAAGCATTGTCACAGTGTGAAATAAAGGAGTTTACAAGTAAAAGTTTGGAGTATGAAGTGAGGTGGATCACATATGAAATATGGTTTGTACAGTTGAATGCATCTAATTTAGCAGATGATTGAATTTTATGCGTAATTTATGTTGTTGAAATTATGTTGGGATGATTACTTTTCTTTTTTTCTTTCACTTTTAATTAAAATTGTGATTTGTAGAGAACAGAAAGGCAGGCTTGCGACCAGAAAGTTAAATACATAAATACATTTTGGTTGGGGATAAATAATGTTCATCCTGCAGGTAATCTAGCACCGAAGATAGAGACAACATTTTTAAATAATATAATAATGTTATGAAATATTGCCAAGAATAACTTCAGGCAGCCGGCCAGGAACACAGGGATTATGACAAACAGTGTGACAGGAAGAAACGTAAGAGAGTCAATCTGATCTAGCTTTCAGTAATCCACCTTGTCTCACCGTGACATTGAGTCACCTCTATATGTGTGTGTTTGTGTATGCATTCCTATCTGCCTACATGGAGCACTGACACACACACACACACACACTTGTGTTTGGGTTGCGTCTGCCTCAGCTGCTGCGTGTTACATAATGTCACAGGCAGAGTGACGAGTCCCACAGTGACAGACACACAGTGGCTGAGCTGGAAGGTCATTTCACTGCTGCTAATTTATTTTCATAAGTAGATGGTCAGCTTTGTAGGCAAATGCAGTTAAACACATATTCATGAACACTAGGCCTATAAGACTGGGAGCGCCACTCACTGCTCCACCGACCTTCATATGGTAATATCCTTCTATAAAAAGCTGCACTTCTCTTGAAAAACATGTTTTCGAAACATTTATTCATATTTTTATTTAAATGTAGACATTATTCTGCCTTAAATTTGAATAATATAAATACTGAAATGCGCATTTGTTGGACTAAGAAAAATATTTTTTAAAAGTTTAATTTTACTGAAAAAGTAAAAGTGTAAAAAAGAATAGTACTTATATTTCATCCATTTACTTTTTTTTTTTTTTTTTTAATGTAACTGCTCTATTTTAATTCAATAACAGACAGAACAAGCCAATGAATTGCTGATTTTATTTCATCTGACTAGGATGCAATCAGTCATTCAGCCAAAATATAGGGGAAAAAGGTTAATTAAAAGTTTTCCTTACTTTTATTTGTTATTGAGGAGCAGCATTTTATATTATGCATCGGTGTTTGAGTCGTTAATATAAAAAAAAAAATGGATTCATGCAGCTTTAAGACTAATTCTATTAGAAATCAAAACATAGAGGATAGATCTCAAATCACCTCTGTCTTCAATACGTGATAATCTTGATTTCTTACCACATGTAACAGAACCTGGCATCTCTAACCTTGGTGATTTATTTGACGAATTTGCATTAATGTATTTTAATCAATGAATTGAAAATATTCCAAAACAGGACTTTTCCCATTACTTGCATATAAAGGATTTTGTTGGGAAGGACACTACTGCTCTCAAATCAGATTCCTTCACGCACAGAGAGGCAGCTTTTCTTACTACAGGAGGGAAATTCGATAAGCTTTTTTTCATAATATCTCAAAGGGCATATAGGCACATGTCAGTTGAAGGAAATGTGGGAAAAGGAGCTAAATATAAATATTACAGATCATAAATGGGATGGTGAATGGGAAAGTGAAAAAATCTGAAGTGTTTGTAACAGAATAAAAGCTTTTCACAGAGCTCATATATCCTCTTTCCAACTCTATAAGTTTAATATGGACTTCTCTCAATGCCTCAAGTGCAAAATAGAGAGAGGTAGTCTCAGCCACTGCCTGGGGTCTTGCTGGAAGATATAGATGTTTTGGGATGTTATAGGACAGGAAATTAATAAAATCCTATCCACTGAAATGACCCAAAATACACGCTACTTGGTATATCAAATGGTTTAAAGGTAAATTCTATAAACGGATAACACTCTGTGCAAGTAAGTGCATACTTCTAAATTGGATATCAGACAGGATTGGCACCAGGTCATGCTTGAATATATTTCTTTCGATTATTTGTATCCTGCACTCGAAAGATGGTGTGTTCCATAGAACATGGGAGCATTTTATGTCCTATATTGGACTGAATATTTCAACTATTCTCATAAGAGGGTTTATGTGGTGGGGGACTAACGTGTCTTGTTATTTGTTTTTCTTTCTTTTAGTTATAGTATGTAATTCCTGAGTCTCTTACCTTTATAGATGTTTGATTTGTAAGCTGAGTTGAGTGGTTTTGTTTGTATATTCCCCTTTGTTTGCTGTTGCTTGTATACACATTACAAGACTAAATGTACAGAATACACAGGAGCAGCAGGTTCAGTCGACATCATGTGATACAACTGGGTTTGATTGCTGTAGTGCTCAAGTTCTAAATGTCAGATCAATATTGTTAAGTTGTACTTTGAATTTATAAAATAAATCCTATTGCTGTTTGTTCCCCTCTCAGTTTATGAAATTAAATCTCAGCTAATCTTGGATTTAGTTTTGTATTTCACATGGATTCTGCACTGCTCTGCAAGCAAGAGGTCATTTAGAGGACGTTTAACCTGTAACTTGGCCTTCATTTTATTTGTGAATATATTCATTCTCAGTTTTTGGATTTGGATTCTGTGTTACGTAATATGATTTGCCTTTTATCATATTTCCCTGAGGTGAAACGTCCCAGGTTGTCAACGATGATTGTTTATGAGAGTTAAGCAAGGTACCCTCCTGTCTGGCTCTCTGGTCGCCTAGATGTTCTGTTCCCATGGAAACAAGTTTTTACACTGAGAAAAGCAGTCGTTATGCGTGTACATTTCCATGGTGCGTATGTGCGTGTATGCGTGAGAGTGACGCTCACAGCATGCAGATTTCAAATCTCTATAATAACACAAGTGCTAAATGAAAGCCTGAAGGGGAGGAGGAACTGAAGCAAATAAACTTTAACTTAAGGCTCATTTGGTGTGTGTGTGTGTGTGTGTGTGTGTGTGTGTGTGTGTGTGTGTGTGTGTGTGTGTGTGTGTGTGTGTGTGTGTGTGTGTGTGTGTGTGTGTGTGTGTGTGTGTGTGACAGGATCTGAACAATGATTACCGTGACCTTGAGCACTCTGCTGGAATTCAGAAACAAAACCTTGATTTCTTACAAAGTGTGGAACATTTACAGGACTCATGATCACTGCTCCATGTTGAATGTCCTCCTCTGGCCTTCGGGGGGTTTTCAAATGAGTCTTTGAAGCCAATCACTGACAAAAGGAAGGTCATAGCAATGACATCTGCTCTTATCCATTTGAGGTGTAAAATGGTAATCACACCGAATAGAGCTCTCATGGTAATGAAGGACAGATAATCATAATAAAACTTTTAATTCACCACCTTGTTTCTGAAAATTAAACAAAATAAATAAAGTTTTTGAACACCAGTGGCTATGGAGCAAAGTTTTTGTAAGTGGGTGCCCATCATGTCATGCTATTTCACTGACCAGTAGTTGAGGGCCTGGAGAGTTAACAGCTTTGCCATGGTTCCCACATCGTCTTAAACATCAAATTCAAGGATTGTTCAAGGACTTTCCAAGCCCCGTTTCCTCAAATTCAAGGACCAAACATGACATAGTTTGAGACTCGCATATGTCAACTACCAGGCTGCTTAAAGAAATGGGAATTCAAGGTCAGGCCCAGCGTCAGGCCCTCAAAGCCACTTGGGCCCCAGCAGGGTACAGGGGAGTAAAAGCAGAAGTGGGTGCACCTGGGACACCAAGTGTTGCTGATGAGCCTTCTGGAGGTGTCGTGGGCCTTTCATTGAAACACCAGAGAACGAGGGAACCCATCTGACGTCCCCAAAGAAGCTTTTATATCCTCCCTAATCCCCGACCCCCCTCCCCTGCCCCAGCATGGCTCCAATTCTAACCCACAATCACAAGTATGTGCAACAACAATCGATGCATTAAACTCTACCTCGATTACAGTTAGGTACATTTTGCTCCTGATAGTTTCTTCTCTCTTCCTTCCTCTCTTCTTTCATCAAGATGGGGGGATAGGGGGAGGTAGAGTGTATGGCCCGGACCAGTGGGGGAGATATCAGTCCACACAGACGCCTCTTCTTGGCTCTGTCTTCCTTATGCTCCTTCTTACTTCTCTATCTACCTTTGCTCTTTCTCTCCACTGAACCCTTTGGCTCCCACTCAGACCCCCAGACAACACTATTACTCCCACTCATAGGCTTGAGCCTATGAGTACTCAAGTATGCACATACTTGAGTATGTGCATCAGGGATTGTAACATCTAGTCCTAAACTGAACTGACCAAATTCAAAGACCCAACGTGACAAAGACGAGACACACACATCGAGGTCGACTACTGTTAGAACACTGAGGATATTTATAATGAGAACAACAAAACTACTTGGTTGGTTTTAGGTTAAAAGCAGCTATAAATAACATAGCGTTACAAAAATATGTGAGTGACATCAGTGTGTAAATTACGTGACGTTACATTAAAATAACACTGACTTTTGGATTCAAATGGGACATACGGTGTGGTCTCCTGGCTCAAAGTCCGGTTTTGTTTTATCTACCCACCTCTCCTCCCTTCTGCCCTACGCAGACATTCTCGCTCTTTATCTTATGTCAGCTGCTCTCAGCATCAAGTCTTGCCACGGATGGATTTACATCAGAGTTTGTTTAAAGCCCAGTGCATCTTGTAAGGGGTGTCTTTGCATTCACAGCTGCTCTTTCAAGTTTTTGCTGCCACGGTAATTTCACAAGGCTCAGAGTTGTGACCTTACTTCTCAAACAGTCACACTTGCTGTTAAGGCTGAAAAGCTCATTTAAATTCTCAGCATATGATGCACATGCACCAGTTTTGCACATACAGTATAATGGTCCTAACAAGAAAGACAGAACTTCAGCATTTCAGTCTTTTTGGTATATAAACTTAATGGTCTGTGTGAGTACGCCACCTCTTGGCTTCTCCTTATAAAACAGATGCCTCAGAAGGAGCTCAGTGGCATTTGTTGGCCTCAAAGCTGAAGAGAGCCCTCAGCTGCTTTGGAAAGTTGCCCTCTTTCTGCTGCATCAGGTCAGCAGGTCTTTGGTGACACCCCAACCATCGGGTGTGGACATCAAGACGGGCCTTACAAAGAGGAATACCTTTACCCAAACTGGCGGTAATTTTGGTGAAAATATGAAGAAAAAGAAAGAAATCTCTACATTGGGTGAGAGGCAGGGTACACACTGGACAGGTCGCCAGACTATCATAGGGCTGACACATAGAGACAGACAACCATTCACATCTACAGTAAGGGCAATTTAGAGTCACCAAGTTACCTATCCCCAACCTGTATGTCTTTGGACTGTGGGAGGAAGCCAGAGGAAGCCGGAGTACCCGCCAAAAACCCACGCTGACACAGGGACAACATGCACAGAGGGGCTCCAATCCTGGGATCGAACCAGGAACCCCCTCTTGCTGTGAGGCGACAGTGCTAACCATCACACCACCCATACTTTTCCGTGTGACTTAATTTATTTACTCAAAATAGCAAGTATAAATATAGAATGATCTGATAAGGCCCTGCATTACTGCAAAATGCTGGGATGTAACATCAGTTTACAAAAGAGTAAAAAAAAAAAAAGAAGTAAAAAGAGTGAAAGCTGCAGCTAAGCTGACTGCACTTAATTCATCCCCCTTAAAGTAGGTACACACAAATTTAAGCACTTAGGAATCTGGGTCACACATGACTTTAAGGACCTCTTTAAAGCTGATTTCCCCTCTCTGCTGCATCCCCTGAAACAGGATTTGGAACACTGTTTACCTGGAGTTTACTACCTTTATCATAAGGAGGACAGTCAGTACAATCAACATTAATGTGCTGCCACAATTTTTTATATGCCTGTCTATCAAAATCAAATCAAAATACTTCAAACTACAACAGGGGACATGAACCCCTTAATATTTAGATATTTGTCAATATTTGTCCCCTATCAATAAAAACATAAAGGTAGCAGAGAACTTTTGATGTGACATAGTTGACTACACTCAACTAGAGTGTTGTCTACACTCTAAACTGATGTAGAGAAGCCACAAATTGGTACATGAAAATTACCAGAAGGGGGAAATTAAGTGTCTGACACTTAAAATTTATACTGTGTGACATTTTCCCCACAGCAGGAAAATTAGAAAACTTCAAAAGACAGAAGTGTTGTGTTTACGATTTGTTTCTGCTGCCCCCAAGTGGCCAAAAAAAATCTATTACAGCAGTTTTAAGTTGCCTATGATTGTCTACAGTGGTTGCCATACTGCCGCCCCCACCAAAAAAGGTTCAAAGACATTAATGCTCACCACTTCAACCACACTGACTATGGGCAAATAAATAGCTGTTGTTATAATCAAAACCATTTTAAATCTCTGTATTACAAACAGAGATTCAGAGATTTCTGCAGCTGCCAAAGACCATTTTCCTTAATACAGCAATGTTTGACTGCACATTTTACTGCTGTAAAACAAAGCTTTACTGTTCTTTGGTTAGTGTAGACATATCTCCAACTGACATGGATCTTTATCTATTTCAATTCTTTCCTGACCTTTATTTAATATCTCCCGCATTGTTATATCTTTCTGCAAAGCACCCTGTAATTACAGCTAATAAAAAAAGATTATATCAATATTACTGTAAAACCCTCTTGACCTTGAAAATAGTAGTTTGACAGCACAAACAGATATGATCATTATAATCACCACTAGTACCAGCTGTTCATGTTTACATTTATAGGAAATATACTACACTAGAATCAATTATGTTCTGTGTCATTGCGGTTATTATTACCAAAAATCTATCAGACAGCAGAGTAGCATGAAAATGTCTCCATTCTGCAATCAAGCAAGGGCATGTGTTCTTTTAAAGAGTTAATATTAGCTACCCTGTCAACCGTGACCGCTCCATCACTTCTGTGCTAATACCTTATCAGAGGTCAGTGGTGGTACCAGCACACCTACATGTACACATACAACTGAATGGACATATAACACCTGCAGTGCAACCAGAAGGTAAGTCTATCTGATTTCTATTTGTGTTTTGCAGTGGATATAAGAACAGGAGTGCTCTTGTGTTTTTTCTATCACCATTGAGCCTGTATGTTGTTTGAGACTGTGTTAATCACACAATAACACCTCAGACAAAATGAAGAACCTGGATGATGCACCTTCTGGGAGGGAAATCATTAGAGAGGACAACTGGGAGCGAGAAAATCAATCAGAGACGTCCCATAATAAGACTCTTCTCCTTGTCGATCCATGGAAACCATGTCGACGGTCCCGCGCAACTGTCAAAGGTCAGACTGGGGAGGAAAATCATTAGAGTGTGATCAATACTGACCCGATCAATACATCAGAGAGTGGCTATTTTTAAGGCAATCTGCATTTGTTTTCATGCATGAGCTTCCTTTGACCTTAATGAGAAAGGTCAAAGATTATTGTTGAGTTCAAGGACAACACAGAAAAATGTGCAAAAAGACCTTTAAAATATGATAATATGCTATGATATTATGATAGGAGACAGATTGTGACTGTTTTTATCATAAGTATGACCTGTTGCATATTTATAAATATATATATATATGCAACAGGTCATATATATATATAAATATGTACACGCGCATCAGACCACATCCTAAATGAAGATCCTGTTCAGTCTTACAGCCCTTTTCCTCGCATAAAAAACTTAGTAACCTATAACCTGGAGCTTAGCATAGCCTTCTAAGAACCTTGTGAGCATGTGCAGTTTATGAGACAAAGGGCCCCTGGGCGCAGATATGTCAATGGCCCCACAACCTCTCTTACGTATAAGTAAGACAGGCAGACTTTGTGGTGGTTTTGTATCTCTTTTTAATGATTATGCATTTGTTTGTGGTTTTTTGTCTCCTTGTAGTCATTTTGAGTCCCTTTGTGATTGTTTTGTATATCTTTGTTGTCATTTTGTGTCTTTTTGCCGTTGTTTTGTGTCTCTTTGTTGTCATTTTGTGTCTCCTGTGGTTTCTTGTGTCTCGTTGTAGTCATTGTGGATACTTTGTTTATCTTTGCAGTTCTTTTGCATCTCTTTGTGGTCTTTTTGAGCCTCCTCCTGGTCGGTTTGTGTTAATTTGAGTGGCATTTTGCTTGTGAAGGCCAGGGAGCCTCCTGAAACTTTGGGCCCCTGGGCCTGTGCCTGTTGGGCCCATTCAGTAATTCATCCAAGCTTGTGTGGCCATGGTTCTAGGTACTTCCTTGCATTTTCAGACCTAAGTTCTGCATATGTGCAATTAAAAATGTTATTACATTTGAATGCGTGTTTTCTGGCCTCACAAGACACAAATTGTAGAAAGACTAACTGAGATGTTTGTGCTGTTAGCGTGGCTGCTGAAGCTGAGGTGTTGTTTGGAAACAGTTTGTGGGATGGAGTGGTATGGCTATGCTGCTCTCGGCATTTTGACTGCCATCCTCAGCTTCCTGATGGATCTCAGTGTGGCAAAACTGCTGGGAGGTACACACACACACACACACACACACGCACAATTCAGGGCACAATCTGAATGAGCAAAGGTCATCACAGATCATTAATGTTCTCTTTCTCTCCACTTGTAGCTCACCAGTGGCTTTATATGAAGCTGGAGGGAAATAGTCTGCTGCAGTTCTTCTGCTGGACTCTTTACCCAGTATGCCTCTGTGCTGTTGCATCATCGTTCTCCCACAACATCTGTCCCTTCTCCACAGGTCTGTCCGGCAAAACTTATACAGTTACAGTACAGTTAGCAACAAGCTAGCTGCTAAGGAGCAAGATATCTGACCTGGTATTTTCCTTGTAGCTTTTTGATTTAAAACCAAAACGTACATAGAAAAGAGAGAATGAAAAGAAGGAATGGTTGGTGAAGTATAAGTGAAAATTCATTCATTTCATGGTATTTGTTTTAGTGAAAGATATATATAGCTAAAGGCTAGAACCTGAACATAGAAGATTAAGCTCATCACACATTACAAGGAAACTATAAAAGAAGGAAAGGTCATGATGTCAGTGACAGCGTTTGAATTTGGCATTTGGCAGCCACAGTTTAACAAGGAAAATGAGCACATTTAGGCCCCTACATTAAAAAAAAATAAAACAAACATCAGTCGACATCACGTAATATGTTCCTTTTTTTTGTGGAAGCATTTTTTAAGTCAAAGGTGAAACAACAAAGATAAGATGGGTTATGGTGTTATTTCACACGCCTGTGACTTCAATAGAAGCGGCATCAAAGTCTGGCTCCAAAGCATAATTCAAACGCTGTCACTCACGTCATGTCCTCACCTTCTTTTATAGTTTCCTTGGCACACTACAGGATACAGTATTTCCATTTTCGGTGCTGCACATGTATTCTTGAAGAAGATTAAATATAGAACAGAGACGTATGTCTAGATTTCTCACTCCTTTCTTTCCTGCATGAAGTAAATGGCATTAAGGAAAAGTCAAGTGTGATATTATCCATCAAATTCAGAGAGTGGTAAATGGAGACGTAGAGTATGAAAAGTCAAGTGTGATTTAATCTGTCTCAGAGAAAATCTGTAAAGCGTGATATATAAATGAGACAGCCATGTATGCAGTTTTTTCTCATGTTGATGTATGCTGGTGTTGAACGCAGTGCAGGAGAGGGCTTGGTGGTCACAAATTTAATTATGCTGTGCTGATCGTCCGTATTTAATTATTCTGAAATCACTCACATTCTCTTAGAACAGCTTTTTCAAAACTTCTTGATTGTTTTTTGAGTCTTTTTAAAATACTGTCCCGTTACTTCATTTCTGCTCAGGCTCGGGGATACCAGAGGTGAGGACTATGCTGGCCGGTATTGAAATGCCTCATTACTTGTCTCTCACTAATATGTTTACCAAGTTCCTGGGCCTTATCTGCACACTGGCAGCTGGCAGCACTGTTTTCTTGGGCAAAGTGGTGAGAGACGTCTCAGTATACCTGTTTGTCATGCAAAATATGCAGCTATTCTTTAAAATGGCGCGTTATGCAATTTTGTTACATTGTAAAAACAGTACTATGTATTTGTCTCTTACCATCAGGGTCCATTTGTGCATCTCTCCACCATGGTTGGAGCCTACCTGAGCAAACTCTGCACTCTTACACAAGCCGATAAGAAGGTAAAGCCACAGTAATTTAAACATAAATACCCACTTTTCCCACATTTCTAATTGTGCGATTTTTTTAAAGTCTTTTACACCTGTCATGAATCCTGAAGTTGTACTTCTATCAGATGACTGTGTGCAATGTGTAAGGTATCACTGGTAGTGACAAACCTACAGATAATTATCACCAGACTTTCCAGTCGCCCCTTAGCTTCTTTCAGCCTCTCTTCACTAATTTTAATGGGTTTTTCTGGCCTGTAAACTCCCCTCTCTTCAACTTTGTTTACAGCAGGAGCAAACAGCTATTTTCAGCAGTCATTAGATTATTACAAGTTGTAATTCCCAACCTGACAGATGCTTAGGGGCAACACAGTTTGACTGAGTAGCCTGGTGTTTTAAATGTAAGCTATAAAGTTAAAGTATAAAAAGTTCATGGACCAAAAAGTTGTTTCTGTGGGCCGCCATTGTCCTGCAGGCCCAGTGTTGCCAGATATATGATTATTATTGTATTCATACAATAGTTTTAGTAAAATATACAATAGTTTTGGCATTTCCGTGCACCCATGGTGCGCCGTTTTAATTTACGTGAACACCCACACATCACCAGAAACTAATGCCTGCTCATACCCGATCAGCTCATACCTGGCTGGTGTATCCCCCCTCCTCACTGCCAATCACATCAGTAGCGCTCAGCTCCTGTTTGTTTGTTTTCACTGGAAAAAGTTAAGACTCGGAAGGAAAAAGTACTAAGAGAAAAGAGTCCAGTAGCACAGAGCACCGGTAAGAAAACAAGCAACCCCGCCGGGCACAGCAGCTCTATCGCCTTGCCTATGAGGTTATTGCAGTTCCATGCACATAGAATAGCTTTGTTTTTAAATGCAATGTCCTAGCATGTGTTGTTTTAGTACATACAATAGTTTGGGTCAAAATACGATAATTTTAAAGCAACAGTACAATAATTCTTCATTTCCCATCTGGCAACACTGCACAGGCCACACTTTGAGCATAAAGAGCCTAATATTTTCTTTGGCAGTTGGTGGAGACCAAAACAGAGCTAAAAGAGAGACTATTAGACTGACATGTGACATGTTGCAGTATAACACGACTCCGAATTACCAGTGCTAATGTTGTTCAATCACACAGCTGGGAGCGTACAAGCAACGTGCAGATTATACTACTTGCTTTTAAGATTTCTTTCGTCAAAATGCTAATGTTGCTCAGTGTTTTTTCAAAATTTGTAAATAGTCAGCTGTTTGTGATACATATACCAAAATAGCTTTATAAGGTGACAGCTGTCAAAAAAAGAATTAGTGCAGCTTCAAGGGAAAGCAAAGATTTATGCAAATATATTTTTACCTGTTTACAAAGAAAAAGACATTTAGTTAGAATAGAAACAGGAAAACCCCCAGGTGTGGAACAATCATAATGCATGTTATTGTTACTTTTCATATAATATATATGTCTGAAAAGAGACAGCACATTACTGCATACTTCTCTTTTAGGAAAAAGCTGCTGGAGAGATGCTGGTTGTAGCTGCTGCAGTCGGTGTAGCCAGCTGCTTTGGCGCACCCATCAGCGGTGAGAGAGCCAGTTAAGGTTCTGCATGAGGAATTTCTATGTTTCTGCTCGTGCTTTATCTGCTCTTCTCACACTTGTCTGGTTAATGCGTTTCCACACTTGATTTCCTTCCTGTTAGCTTCGCATAATTGGTCTCCCCTTTTATCCTCCCTCACACCGCTCCTCCTCTGACATGTTTATAAGTTCATTCACAAATCATATTCTTTCACTTCTTCCTTCTTAAATCACCTCTAGGCCGAATATTATGGTCCTCTCAGCTCGCTGTTTAATTCATTTTGGTAATCTTGTTGGGGGTTCAGCATCTCAACTTCAAACTCCATTTGTAAGATAAACAGACAGCGAAGACAAAATAAAAATGTCGTTATCATTATTAACATAAAATATTTGACTGTCAATTAACACTTGGAATAAATACATATTTTTACATTTCCTTTTCATATTGCCACACATTCAGGCAAAAGGATCATTTTTCGCTGTTGTCTGAAGAGTTCTGCTCATTTAGCTGAGAATACTTACTGCCTTTTTTAAAGAGTAGTCTAAAGTGACGTCTTAACCTTCCTCTGCTCCTGTAGGTGTGTTGTTCACAGTGGAAGTTATGTGTTCTCACTTCGCCCTGAGGCATTACTGCCCGTGTTTCTTCTCAGCCGCCTGTGGAGCATTGACCTTCCGCCTGTTCTCAGTGTGGAGCGGCGATTCAGGTAATGAAGGCCCTGATTGCCCCCTCATGGTCAACAAGGAGAAGGTTCATGAAAGAGTCACTGAAAACATGACCTGAGGAAAAGGCACCATAAACCCAATAACATCAGCTAAGACTCAAGTTTTTGGAAGTCTGAATTCAAGCTATCTACGTGTGTATTTTTTGCTAAAACCTTACTCACTGAGGTGAATGTGAAACTTATCTTCAAAGCTAGACGCCAATACTAAGATTTGTGCGCAAAGATGCATGTGTAATCGGGGTTATACTGCATGAGTTGTGTGAGAGTTTGTGAATCAACCTGGTCTCACTCCAGAGTCGTTGAAATCCAGGGCAGTGACCTCCAGTGTCAGACACCAATGAAAAAAAGCCATCCTTTAACGTCAGCATGATAAGTGGCCGGTCAATGTCATAGTTTAATGGCGCCGCGAAGTTTAATGGCGCAGCGAAAGTAGGGCAGGCGGGAGGAGTGCTGGATGGGTCTAACTAACACTAAATTTCACCCGGGAGAGCAGTGTTTGCGTCACATAAAATTAGAAAGCCAAACTCTGTTCTTTTTCCCTAAATGTGCATTAGTCCATGAAGGAAAAACACCCATCAGTTTGCGATGTTCTATGACCAAACATCGATATGTGTTGAGTAAACAGATGTTTTGATATAGTTTTGCTGTTGTTAAACATGGACCCCAGTCAATACATCAATATGTTCATCATTTTCTGTGGAGGCATGGTAAGTATTCCTTTATTGCTACATATACAATCATACTTCAGAAATTCTGTGCTTCCAAGTTTGTGGCAACAGTTTGGGAATGGCTCATTCCTGTTTCAACATGACATGCACAAAGACAGTGTTTTTTTTTAGTTCAGTGTGGTAGGCAATCCACTGATAACAGAATCAGTTGGAAAGCCTGGATGAGTGTTAGCTTTATCTTATTAATGCCCATGATTTTGGAGGGAAATGCTCAACAGTCACATATGTCTGTAATGTTCAGGCGTCCACATACTTTTGGCCATATAGTGTATGTGCTGAAATCAACCAACAGCCCTAAGAATTTGTAAAAGAGGTAATACTATTATTATGTCTACAGTGAGCTTGGTTCAAGCATTTTTCTTACATAACTGACACAATCCTTTTTTTTTCCAAAGTAAATGTTAACGCTTTGGTCATGTAACGCTTGTCAGTGATGTTGACAGCTATCTAATTACTTGTCATGACAATAACTGGGAACATCAGCTTTGACAAAATTAGCAGAGACATTCAGACTGTCAGACAGTGAATTTCAATAAAATCTCAATGCAATAAAAAGAGGGAAGATTAGATTTTGAAAGGCTTTGGGAGAAAGTGGAGGGATGACTTCAATTTGTTGTATGTCCACAGAGACTCCTCAGGCGCTGTTCAAAACTAATTTCCCCACTGCTTTACCTTTCTACCCGATGGAGATTCTGCTGTTTGCCTTCTTGGGGTGAGTTTATTTTTGACAGCATTTGCATGGTTACAGGTCCGCTATTTGTCAGTGTCTCACGAATAAAAAGTGACATTTGGTATCCGTAATCGTATCAGTCACACTGAACAGTCTTACCAGTTCTGCTGAGTTTTCCTCCTGTTCTAATCAGCATTCAGTTTTTTTCCTCCTCATTTCCTGTCCTCCTCCTCCTCCTCCTCCTCCTCATCTTCACTTTCTCATGTCTAATGACTTCAAATAGTCTCTTGCTGCCTGGGTTAAAATAAGCTTCTTGTCTCCCACTGTGGACTGAGTTGGCCTTCTGTCTGCAAACAGGCTGCTGTGTGGCGCCCTGGGCTGCTGCTACCTCTTCTGCCATCGGTGGATCCTGCGATTCACCAAAACAAACCCGACCTTCATCAAAATGCTGACGACACAGTGAGAGCTCTTTACAATGTGAAGGCCAGATTGTGAAGCAGTGATGAGTCACCTGCTGCGTAAGACAGATCCATGAGATTTTGAGATTTTGTAGTATTAATTCTAGCAGATTGAAGGGCCAGTGTCACAGAAACATAATGAGTTATTTTGAGGATAACTCACATTACACAAGAACAAATCAGACTCTATTACCCCCAAGTCCTTAACTATAACTTTATGATGAAACTGTGCAGGGTCTTTTAAGCCATATTTAAATGGTTTATAAATCCCCAGGGATTTTATCTATACTCCAGATATAAGCAGCGTTAAACACTTGAAAGCATAGATCTGAAAATGCCCATAGCAGGTCCAGTGCTAATGTTTATTCTGATGAGGTCACAGAGAGCAATCAACTCATTGAAACTGTCAATGGCAGTGGCCTAAATGAAAGCATAACACAACAATGGTGCCTGTGTATATGAATATCTCTCTGCAGGAAGGGTCTATACTCAGGCATGGTGGCCTTCCTCCTGGCATCGTTGACGTTTCCCCACTCTGCTGGACAATACATGGCTTCTAAGGTAGGAATGAACAAAATGTAAACGCAAAGTCCATAATATTTGTTACCCTGCATGGCAGACGGATCCTTGTGATCACATGAAAATCCATTTTGTCAGGCTTCAAGTAAAGCAACTGTGTCCAATCAGCTTCCTTTGAGGAGCTAATGACAGCAACAGGCATGGTTAAGGCGTGGGTGATGACAGGGAGAGGTGACTGTTAGTTCAAAACAACAATGGCAGCTCCTAAGTTAACTTAGATGCTGCGAAAGCATCGGTTATATCAGAACTGGAGAGTATTTCTTCACTGAAAGAAGAGCAAAGAGCAGCACTGAAGGCCTTTCTTGATGGAAAAGATGTTTTTGCTCTTCTCTCAGCTGGCCCATGATAGATTGTTCACCCAACAACTTTCCAAGTATTTTTGGAAAGTGGCTGCCTTGTTACAAACAATTTCCAATGACAGTTTCTCAGACATGTGTAACCATCTGATGTGACAGGTTATAATTTTTGTGTCAATGACATGGAGCCATATTGTATATATAAGAATTTTGTGTTACTCAGCTCAAGGTTTTACTCCTTTACAAACATTACTGATGGAAATAAACCTTTAATCAAAAGCAACATTTAGAAATTAATACAGACAATACATAGTGCCTTTAAAGGATAAGGCTGGAGATATTCTATATTTTTCTTATTGATATCAAATCCCATGAAAAGACCAAAACTTTACTCTGTGTATTGCTGTTTTAATGTGACCCAAATAACACAGAAGTGCTAATAAATTGTATTTTACCGCAGCTTTCTCTAATGTAATGTGCACAGAGCAGCCATCTTGGATTTTGAGGTCAGGACGATGAGGTTCCTCTTACTTTCCGAGTCAGAAATCCAACTTCAGGGGGCGTTCCAGTTACAGTGTTGGACAGGGAGGTCGGAAATTCTGACTTTCTTGTACAAATGGAACACACCAAGATACATTTCAAGTCAAGTCAATCTTTCATACACCCTCCTGTGGCCATAAACACTCACTACTACGTCATGTATAGCTATGTCAGCCTAATGCAGGAACATTATATTCCCTTTCTTAACCCTGTGAACAAAACTGTTGTTTTTTTCCAACTGATCTGTTAAGGAGCACCAAACTGCTTCAGCTGCTGAATAACTGGGGATGCAGGTTCTGATTCAGAGGTTAGGAGCAAGGCTATAAATCCACAGTGACTGGCTTTCTGAGGAAATTATTTTTTTTTTAGGTTTTTAGCCATGCTATCAGAGTGCAGTCTCACAGAGCTGCTGGGGAACTCTTTAAAAACAAAACTGTATTTATGTGACCCATTTTTAGGACTTACATCTTCAACAGGAACAAATGGGATAAAGGCTGAGTGCCACAGACAGGGTAGGGTAGTCAGAAAGCACTGAGAGACAGGCAAATAAATTGTCTTGTCTTTTCATGAGATTCGTAATAGAATAATGCCAGCGTTGTCCTTTAATGTTCACCCTTTGTTTCAGTCTGATTTCTCCAGTGTTCACACATTGATCTGAATGGCAGTAATCTCTTTCACAGCACACCATGAAGCAGCTCCTAACCTCCTTACTGGATAGCAGGCAGTGGAGCTCTCAATCCCACAATGCCTCTGTCCAGCTGGGGCCTGAGCCTCTGTTGGAGTGGAGCTCATCAGGGAGTCCAGTCTTCCTTCCTTTGACTGTCTTTCTGCTCATGAAGGTACACGCTATGGATAAAGCTAATTAAGGAGTCTTTTATCTCTGTCTACCTGCACTGATAGGCAACAGGCGCCAAGCTCAGTCATCCACTTCCCTTTGACTCACAGTGACCCATAACTGACATACAGTAATTGACTTTTTCACAGTAGAGTGAGCGAGCTAAAGACTCTTTAGCTTTCGGGCTCAAATGTCTTCTGATATCTGATGCTCACTTATAACAATACTGCAGATGGCAGCTAGAAATCTCAGCAACTGGCCAGGCAATGGCACAGTCACTGGTATTAATCAAAAACCCCTTCAGCCATATATGTTTTATTCTTATTTGTACTCTAAGCAGAAGGAAGTTTGCCTGACATCAGACAGAACTGACAACTCGTTACACTCGATTTTCATCTTCAGTCTGACACTGCCTCCAATCTAACTGATTTCCGTCGGGGAGGCTCACTGGAGACATATCCTCCTGAATCTCACATCATTTTAAGTCCACCCTAATGAGTAGCAGTAGGGGGCAGCTGTGGCTCAGAAGAAGTGTGTCATCCACTAATCGGAAGTCAAGTCAGTCCCTGGCTCCTCCGGTCTGCATGTCAAAGTATCCTTGGGCAAGATACTGAACCCCAAATTGTTCCCGATGACTGTTCCATCGGTGTGAGTGCGTGTGAATGGTGACTGAGTAGCAGGTGGCACCTTGTATGTGTGTGTGAACACTAGAAAGGCGTTATACAAGTGCAATGCAGTGCAATGCCAACATACTTGTTTTGCAAGGGTTTTCTACAATGTTTTTACTCCTCATTGGTCCTGGCGCACCTTGTAAACAGCTCGACAACAACTGGACAATGGCATGAGTCCCACCTGTGGTGCTGATTGGAATAGGGCCCCCCTTTGCACCCCCCCACCCTCCCTGGCAAAATAATTGTGGGCCAACATTAATGTATCTTGAGTTGTCACCTCGAGACATCTGTATCCACCTGGCCACCCCTGTGAAAAATTTCTCAGGGCACCACTGCTTGTTGCACCCATTGAATGAATTGATTTTTTAACTGAGAAACCGTTATTTCATGTCATGATGTCAGACTAACCAGTCACCGAGGTGGAGTGGGCCGATTCAAAGGTCTAGACCAAGGCAAGAAGGGAGCCTTGCTTACTGTTGCAGAAAAATGTAGCATTGTATGTGGACAGTTCTGCATTGAGAACACTTTCTTAAACCTCAGTGGAATCCACTTACTAAGACAGTTTACCCATAACCACACGCAGATGTGAAATGTAAATGGGCCTGATTCAGTTAATTTGATTGGAGAGCACTGCAAACATTTTCCTGCACACAGATTGACAGTGACTCATCTGCTGTGCTAGCAGATTTGTTCAGATGGTGAGGAGAGATTTGACAGTCTGTCTCTGTTGTCGGTTCTCAGATGTGGATGTTGGTCCTCGCCTGCACTCTGCCTCTGCCAGCTGGATACTTCATGCCAGTGTTTGTCTATGGTGAGGGAAAGCAAAGCACTTGGACGAGTTTGATTTGCAAATTACCTAAACGGCACAAGTTTGAGGAATTTGTCTCACTGCAGCCTCTCACCAGAATGTTTAAGCTCTCCTGTAAATTGAACTACAAAGATGGAGAAACTCTTTTTATGTGTTAATTCGAATTTCTGTTCTCCAGGGGCAGCTTTGGGACGTTTGCTCGGAGAAGGAGTAGCTTTTGTGTCTTCCACTGGACTGACTTCAGGCCAGCAATGGGCTTCTATAAATCCTGGGGGTTACGCACTTGCTGGTAGAAAACCTGCAATGGCTCTTTGATGTTGATATAGTGATGACATGGCCTGTATATCTGCAGTGTTAATATCCCTCTATCATCTAACTTTGTACGCACCCTCTGATTTTAACATCAAATCTGCCAACAGTTAATATGATGACATTCTGATGTAAACTCACACTAGAAAATGAGTGATTAGTGTTTCATATTAGGATATAAAACACTATGTTAGATAAAATTTGGACATAAATTTGGGCCACATCTGCTACAATGTTGCATTAGATTTAACTTGGGTTTAGAGTTTCTCACTGACAACCAGAGTAATGTTGATCAACTCTATACTATATTTGTATGACATGTTTGATAAAGTCTGATAAAATACTGATAAAGAGATACTGATCAAAATATTAGTTAGAATACTAACTGCAGTTTGCAACATCATTAAGTAGTACCTTAACATTGTTTCTGCTTTGTAGGTGCAGCAGCCTTCTCCGGGGCTGTGACACACACCCTGTCCCCAGCTCTCCTGGCATTAGAGTTAACAGGCCAGTTCAGCCACGCTCTACCCATCCTACTCGCCACTCTGCTGGCCAATGCCGTGGCTCGCTCTGGGCACCGCCCATCTTTCTATGACGCACTCACAATCAGCAAGAAGCTCCCACACCTGCCCTCTCTGATGAAGGCATGCCCCCGGTAAGTAACAACAAAGTGCTTGACTGAATAAAGCAATGAGTTTTGGGGTGATCATCTCTTTGGTCAGCGGTTAAAATAAATAAATAAATAAATAATTCAGAGTGAAATGTTGAGTGGATGCCATTAAATTCGTCTGATAAAGACTCAGATGATCCCTTGACTTTAATTTAATGCCAATAATCTACCATAACTTCCACTTATCCAAGAATTCAGTTTACAACACAACTCAAAAGCCATGACTAAATTCCTATAACCCTCAGCTGTGCCTTGAGATTACTGCCAACTGTATGGATTTTATTAACATGCTAAAGGTTATACACAAACACAAACCATTTTATCATGCTGACTACGCATGTTAAAACACTAACTGCAGCATTTAATTGAAAGCACAGTTGAGTCTAATTACAGATGAGCCACTCTGAAAGCTGCATGTGAGCCACAGGTGCATAGAGGATTAACCATTCAGATTTAGGTAATATGTCCTTTCTCCAACAATTCCCAGGCTTAATTGGACATTGTTTACTCGATGCTCCTCTTATTCCCTTGACTGGGTCACACATGCGCATAATTGACATTCAAACTGACATTTTCACAATGCAATAAGTGAGCTAAAGACTGCTTAACCTTCAAGCCTGAAATGTCTTGGGATATCTGATGCTCAGTCACAGCACAACACTGCAGATGGCAGGATGGATTTTCAACTGCTAGAAATCTCAGCAGCCATCCAAGTAATGGCTGAGTCACCGGCATTGATCAAGAGTCCCATCAACCACCCACAGATCTATTATTCTTAATTTGTGCTCTGACGGAGGAGAACCTTACTCACAAGGGCAAAAAATAGGACTTTTATTTGGACAGTTCTCCATTTAGAACAGTTTGTTTTACCTGCCAAAGTAAAGCATCACTAATGCATTAAGCGCTCTGGGAGAGATTCACTTTTTCCAGACGGTACACCTGCCAAAAGATTCCCTTGCGGTGGCTGTTTTTTTCCATTAAAATGTAAATGAGCAAGTTAGAATATTTACCACACGCTTCCTCTATCCAACAGTTGTATTTATTGGTGTGATCTTTGTGCTGAAGGCCACAACAAAAACACTTCCCGCTATCTTTCGATAACCACCCCGGATAATAATCTGCTGTGTCACTGATGAGACATAAAAGGGAGGTCATTTTTCCTCACCAGGCATTCTGCTGTGAATATAAAACTCCTTGAAAGCACTGATTGAAGATACAAATAAAGAGTTGATTCATTCCTATTGCGACAGAAGGTTACATGTCTTATGTAGTAAATGTCTTTAACATTAAAGATGCTTTCCACAAACTGACGCAGGAGTCGTCTGGGAGATGTAAAATGAATGCAAATTAGATCAGCAGCTACGTCTCCAGACTGACTTGGTGATAGCAGTTAGCAGCCCCACTGAGGCTTTCCCCTCCACATCTGTCTCTCACGCAGACTGGATTTTAGCCCCTAATAATGTGTCTAGATAAAAATCAAACTGTCATCACCCACTGCTTCTAGTTGACAACATTCACGCTGAGACAGCTTCAAGTATTTTTCTGACAAACTCAGACTGCTCACGGATCATCTTCTCGTCTGCCAGACACTACTTGAAACTACTTGAAAATGTTTCGCCAGAGCCTCTTTTCAAAAATTTGAATGCTACCCTGTAAATGTGCTGACAGAAGTGGCACTATAATTTGAACCTGGGCACCAGATCCTCTTTTATCCCCACATTCAAACCCTGTGAATCCTTACAACCTGAGGATAGTTTTGAAAAGGCATTAACCTCCAGAAACATTTATTATTTGATTTAACAATGAGCTGCTTTCATTCCAGGTGTGACACGATTCATCTCTTTTGCAGGCTTCCCTCCACACCAGTCGGACAGGTTTTGGGAGTGAAATCAGTGCAGCTTCAGAAAGCAGCTGGGCCAGTGGAGGTTCAGCATGCTGTCAACACCAGCACTGACACACAAATCCCTGTGGTGGACTCACATGGTGTGCAGACAAGGATGTTTGCTAGTATTTTACACCAGTCTTTTATTTAGGGAGTTTTATTTTGTCTAGAGGATATGGAACATTGGCACAAAGTCAGCAGGAGCCTTTAGAAAACATCAGATCATACAGTCATAGTTATAACACCACATAGAGTTCCTGAAAAGAACAGAGGAAAATGATGAGAGAAATGATGAAAATTGTAACCGTTTTAAAAGCAATAGCAGTTCAGCAGTGTGAAAATTCCTCGATGAGGGGCTGCCAAGTGTTTGAAGACAGTCAATCGGCCAGTTGAGCTGCAATCACATGGATGAATTCATATGTTTTCAACAGGGGACTCACAGCCCTCTAGAGAGCTGCACACACTCTGAACTGTAGCACCGAATGTGGCAAAGAAAATTGATTTCCTCTCTTTTCTTCTGTTGAAGAGTCGCAGATTATCCTGGGCTTTGTTCTCCGATCAGAGCTGCTGATGTTCCTGCGTCACTGTAAGACTGAGGTAAAAGGCTGCACGGAGTCAGACAGGTAGCTGCAGGGTTCAGAGGAAGGTAGAGCAGTGAACTGTCTGACGCTGTTTAAAAGGCAGGTCATGTCTTCGCAATCCGAGTCCGGCATTGACTGAATGTAAAACAGTTGCAAAAAAAGAGGATGGGAGCAGGATGTATGGACGGGACTGCTGCCTGGCTTGAAAGCTCATTTCATGACAGCTAAAGGTCTTATGTAGTGATAGAAAAATAGAGCTGCTTATCAAAATAGATTGTCCAACACTGGAGAGAGTAAATTCTTTCAGACAAGAGACACAACTGTGAATCATAAGCTCTCAAAATCCTGAGCGCTACTGAATGACAAGCATGCATCTTACAAAAAGTGCATACAAATGTGACTATTTTCATGCTGTTTTGTGCAGAGTCTGGAGAAACATCTGGATGATGCCTGCAGCATTTACCCGACCTCTGTCTTGTTATCACCTCACAACACTGTTCAGGAGGTAGGAAGGCTGTGAAAACATGTCATTGGTATGACTGAATTTAAAGGAATAGTTCAACACTTTGGGAAATACTCATTTACACTTTGTTTTCAGACTTAGATGAGAAGACTTTTACCCCTAAGACGTGGAGCTGGAGAGGCAATTAGCCTAGCTTAGCATAAGACTAAATGTAGCCTGGGGGAGCTAGCCTGGCTCTCTTTAAAGGTCAAATTAACACCTTGTGTCTTAAAAAACTGGATACATTTTTCTTCATCACAGAACAGTTAGCTATCCACCTTCAAACATGGTAGTAAATAGTGATCAACTTCCGTGTTTTTGTGCGTGACTTCCGGTCAGCCACTTTCCCTCATGCTTTCCCTTACCGGAGCTAACGGTGCAAGCTAGTTTTTTTCAATTTTCAATTGTTTATGTTAGTCAGTCATTAGTTAGTCTGCGTATTCTATATAGATAACTGTGCCCATGTTTCCATTATCCGGTAATTGCCGGTAAAAAATAATTCCCTCTAAACGCGAATAAATCGCATGTCAATCAAAAACTATGAACCAAAAAAGCACAATCTATCCCGAGTGAGACAAACTGCTTGATCCCCGTCTCCAGTGTACCAGCAGAGAACCTGCAGAACCGAATCAGCGAAAAAACACACCGGGCTGCACAGAATCTCTACCTGCAGCTGAAGCTGCGGCTCGCACCCTCGACACACAGACACACAGACGGTGCTTCTGCGTGCCAGCCAAACGTGTACGCAGCTGTGAGAAATAAATATGTGAGGTTTACACTTTTCTTTCTTTCTTTCTGTCAGCGACATACACTCCTAACACAGGACGGGTTGTTTTTATTGACTGAGTTGATTATTAAGCCATAGTGATGCGCGGATCGGCTCTGATAGCACCCGAATCAGCATGTACGCATCAATCATCCAGCTGTTACAACATGATTGAGCTAGCAAAGCAGTTTTGTGTTGCTTTGTGTGGTATTTATTCAGTTTTGGAAAATCACATTTAGAAAACATCAGTGGCTGCAGCTGACAGGGACAGCTAACACTACCAGCAAAGCTAACATCAGGACGTCATCTGTTAAAAGCCTCCCGTTGTCGGATACGACATAAAACTACTCCAGTTAGCTCAATCATGTTGTAACATAGACATCTGCTGGAAGAAATATTTTTTTACAGACCGTTTATTGAGTTATTACAGACACCGCTATGACACCCATGTTATTAATTACACACACAGAAATAGTAATGTTTGTTCAATCATTGTGTTTATAGACTTTACAAACATCAGATTAGTCTAAACGGTGATATAGTGACGTGAAAAATGTGATCTATACATATATATAGCTAAACTCAGCAAGGTAAACAACAAGGCGATTCCCATTTACACCGTGGTCAAGAGTGCTGGACCGGAAGTGTTGCACATATAAAGCTGTGGGTGTGGGGGTCATTCTGTAGGAAATATTGAGTGTCAAAGACATTATTTCAGGTGTCAGTTGACAGTAGAGTGGTGCAGGAAGGAGTACTGAACCTAGAAATAAGTTAGCATTTTAGCACTTCAAGTTCCCTCTTTTTTATGGGTTTTTGGTTGGATTTCTAAAATAAGGTCTGTGGTTGACAGAAGCTTAAGAGACTTTCACGTCTTGCTCCACAACATAAAAAACACCAGTAAATACCACCCTCATGATTTTTGAAGCTTTTAGATGTCATAAAAAAATGCAGCTGCTAAAACGAGGCTAAATTACACTACAGAACATCATCACCCTCAACACGGCTTTATAGCCTTGTTGTTGTGGCAACATTAAGTCGTTAAGTAATTTGTAGCCTAATATTAGCTATTGAATTTACGCTCCGAAAGCCATAAAAGGTGTTCATTTGTGAAGATGATATTGCTAAACAAAATGTGTAAGTATCATAAACTTTTGTTTGCCATGGAGTTTATTTTCTGCAGTAATCCAAAATCCGATCACATCACATTGGCTTTCTGATGAGGGAACCAGGTCTGTGTTCATTTCTGTGTCAGCCTACAAAAAATTGCCATTTCAGCAGCACTTTATTCAAAATATAATAACTAGAGACTATCTTTGGATTGGATCACACCAGCTGCAACACCAATTTGTGACATAATAATGTGGACCAGGGGAGAAAATTGTCCCGTATTGAAAAATAAAATGCTCTGTCCCTTATTGTGGTTACGTTTTAATTTTTGATCAAAATTACTGCTAGTGACAGTTCAGTAGTCGCTGGATATTGGTGGGGACATAATCCTTGTGTCTCTACCAAATTTTACACCGTTCACTGGTATTAATCTTTTCATGTAACACTCAGACAGAAAGTAAATAAGTATATTTCCCAAAATGGTGAGCAATTGTTTAAGAATCAGTTACTTCAAACATTCTTTCCTCACAGGCTCACAGTGTCCTGAGTCTGGTTGGAGCTCAGACCTTGTTTGTCGCAGACAGGGGGAGGCTGGTCGGGCTCATCACATGGCCAGAGGTAATCAGTGTTTGCATATAATGTGTGTATTCCCACTCACCAAGGCTCAAAAATATAATTATGCGTACAACTTGATTATCTTCCTCTGTGTGTGCTTATCTCATCTGTATGCACTTTGCAAACAAGTCTGTGTCCCTGTGCGAATTTGTTAACATTATGCAGAATGTGGGAAGCAAAATGGCTACTTACAGATTCATAGCTGTCTCTTCCCTCCCTTGCCATTTCTTTCTCTATTTTCTCCTCCAGATGAAGAGAATATTAGAAGACTTGGCCAACGAAATCTAAGCAGCAACACTTGGGATGTAAGCTCATCCCTTGACCTTTTTTTAAGCAAACACTAATCCATCCCTGTCTGATTAACCGTAACACAAGCCTGGCTCTGATAATGATATCACTTCTTCATTACCCAAGTGTCACAATATTTGCACACAAACAAGCTAGAGGCTGTTGCCTTCTATCGTAATTAGCAGGATGTCACCCACTGGGGGGATAGCACCTTATCATGTCCATTGATCCGCACTTTGTGACACCGCAATATTAAAAGTGTCCATAATATGGGGGATTTAAAGCAAAGCCTGTAAAACAGTTTGCACACCAATTAACACAATGTAACCCTGCTGATGTGTTGTTGTTTTTTTAGAGTTTGGGATTGACTTTTTACTTTCCATGATGCAGCCCTTGGTTTCTTTTTATTTCAGTACACTATGAAAATCACGTTGCAGACCACTGAAATGTTCTTGGGAGAAGTAAACCATCAGATATCCACCACAAAAATATTGCCTGGTTTGACAAAGCTGCATCAACATCTTGTCATGATTGATGCTGGGTGTCATTTAAAAAAAATACAATACCAGTCTCAGTACTGTGAAAGTGATACAGAAACCAGTAGAATAATTCATTCTATTACTTTGTTTTTCTACATTTGATACCATCATGTGAATGGAGGCATTGAGTTGTGAAAAGAGCCACCAGACACCACAGGCGTGTAACGTAGCCATACTTTTGAATATTTTGGCATCTCAGCACGCTGAACTGTCTGCTTCATTAAATACATCGTGCTTGACTGCACCTCACCACAGACAGTATGGGTTGTAGCTGCTGCTGTAGTGGTCCAATCACACATCACATTAAATGCCTGCGAGCACAATAGTCATTTTTTTCTAGATCTGGGTTCAAACAGGATCAAATCAATCAATCAATCAATCAAGAGTTTGCTCCACAGGGCTTTACAGCATACGACATCCCTCTGTCCTTTGGACCCTCACAGCGGATAAGGAAAAACTCCCCAAAAAACACCCCTTTAACGGGGGTAAAGAATGGTAGAAACCTCAGGAAGAGCAACTGAGGAGGGATCCCTCTTCCAGGATGGACGGACGTGCAATAGATGACATACAGAACAGATCAACATGATAAATTAACAGTAATCCGACAATGAGACAGACAGAGAGAGAGAGAGACAGAGACCGAAGATAATGTTAATAGCTTACAACAACATTAATGAAAGGAATAATATTATAATTATAATTCTGGCTGTTGTGGTACAATATATTGAAAGTATATATTAATATCTGATAGTGTACATATGTGACAATAATCATATCTGTATAATAACAGTAGAAGTATGACTAATGATAACAGCAGCAGCAGGAGGCATCTGGCAGGACCACGGCAGCAGCACAACCACTCACGTCACACTATCCAGGCACCGCTGCAATATAAGTTAACCTGAGAGACAGTGGAGCACAAAGGCTCCGGAGAAGAAGCCGAGTTAGTGACATGCAATATGGCTGAGTTAGCAAGATGCAGTAACAGGACATTTTACAGGGAGCCAGTGCAGAGAAGCTAAAACAGGAGAAATATGATTTTGTTTCTTAGTTCCTGTTAGTACACGTGCTGCTGCATTCTGAATTAGCTGGAGAGTTTTTAAAGACTTACTAGAGCTACCTGATAACAGAGAGTTACAGTAATCCAGCCTTGAAGTAACAAAAGCGTGGACCAATTTTTCTGCATCTTTTTGGGTCAGGATAGGCCTAATTTTCGCAGTATTACACAGATGAAAAAAATGCAGTCCGTGAGGTTTGTAAAATCAAATGCGAGTATGGTTTGAATAAAGAAGTTTCAATACTACTTGGCACTGGGTTATTTTAGTCAATACCTCAATATAACAATTATCAACACCCTGCCCAAAGTTGTTAAATCCATTAGTAAATATTTGATATCGGTTTTTTATGCTGTCAGCCGAACAGCACAGAGAGAAGCACCATGATTGTTCTGAAGCAACCAAAAGCAACTAAGCTGAACTAATCAGTAGCAAAGTGTGAGTAGATCTACTTAGCTAATGCTACCTAGCTGATATAGCTCACTGCAGGTCTCATTGTAGTAGCGACCCACAACTTGCATGCACTCCACTGTCTGCATGTCTGTGTATGTGACATAAATCTAACTTTGTTCTTAGTAATGTTAAATGTCCACAAAGACCAATGTTATGTTACCATGTCATGGAGAGAGGAACTCAGCTTGACAGATGGGCTGACCTTACCATGTCCAGCCTGCTCGGACCAGTGGCACCGGTCGGTTTTGACTGGGAGACTAACCAAGCTGGTGGATGAGACACCAAGATAAAGATGGTTAGAAACCAAAGCCGAACTATAGGCTTCACATCACAGTGTAAAAGTGAACCACCACATCACTGCTGATCCAGAAAGAAGGACATGAAAATAAAGGGAAACTTTGCTGATATTCAATCAGCTGTGTGGCACTACAATGTGTGCAGATGAACAGTGTTTGGCTTCTCCTTGTGCCACCAGTGTGTGGACCTCCACCACAGGACCTCCTCTGGCAGGCAGGCAGGCAGGGAGCTCCAGGGAAAGCCAAACAATGTTCATCTGCACACACTGCGATAACACACGGCTGGTTGAATATTGCCAAAATTTCCCAGTTTCCCTTCACTGGTTACCACAGAGCAGAGAAGGACTTTATTCAGTGTTATTATAATTAAAAAGCAAAAGCAGCATATATTTAGTTGTCTATACCTTCAATAGCTAGCTAGCTAACCTTACACTTTCCTGGGTTTAATTTTGGAACAGAGGAGAAACGTATATCTCGTTTCAACCTTTCCAGGTAACAAGTATCCTTAACACACGCGCCCCAGGCACAACATTTAGCTCCAAATCCACAAAAGCAGCCTGAAAATGAAGGAAATGAGTGAGAGAGTTTATGGAGCACAGCTGTGGAGTTGTCAGACCCTTGTCAGAGCTGGCTGATGTTGCATGTGTGATTAGCCAGTCTGCATTTGAGGGGCAGAACCTAGCAAAGGGTCAGTTTCCCCTTAAATGCTTGGAGTCCTTAGTTAAAACTGCTTCAGTCTTCAGAATAATGTGCATTACATATTTTCTCATAGTAGCTTTAAGGTAACGTGTTGACTGATTTCCCACATTTACATCAGGGATCTGGCATGAGTTGCCTTGGTAACGAGGTTACTGCTCAGCTTAATCAAATCTTGATTGCGGTCCAAATTATTATGATTGTATTTCTGGTAGGATAATTAAAACTCAGGAAAACTGTGAATACAATTATGTTTGTTGCTTGAAGGCAGATTTTAAAGGATCTTGTTTTCATAGCATTGGCCAGCATTTCGTTTGCTTATGATAACATTTTACTCAACAATGTAATTACTGAGATCTTACACCACAATAACATCACTACACCAGGCTTGTAAAAATAAAAGCAAAGTTTTAATAAACTGTAATTGACCTTCAATGAATTATTAAAAGCCATAAATCACACTTAAAGACCGAGGAGGTTATTATCTGAGGAGATGACATATGCTTGTGCAACTCATTTTCTAAGAATATTTAAAGTGAATGAAGAAGGAAATTTATTTCTTACAGTTCTTTATGCAACAAGATTCTAATCTTGTAGCATTAAATCTCACCTCTGAAGAGCAGCTCCAGTCTGTGTTTGCCGGTTACATGTTCCAGACACTCTTTCAAAGTGTTCAGACACTATTGATTTTATTAAAAGAACCATTCTGTCTTTATAAGCAAAGCTACAGTGACTTGCATCTTCCCAGAGTGAAACCGTCCAGTTCGATACATCCCATTTCCTTTGCACAGCAAAGCTACCATAGTTGTTGTTCTTGCTTTGGCATTGGCACTCCCAAGGGGGGGCAGGGGAACCCTGACCCCTTCTACTGGCCACTCTTCTCTAAAATAATTAAAGGTTGATATCCCTGTCTTTAAGAGGCTGTGGCATGCACAATTTTTAATCTAGCATGAGGGTCGAGAAACTACAGCTCAAGGCATCCATTTGTACCCACCATGTTGGCATATCTCATCAGGGAGGGGGCCATTAAAGCTCCAAACTGAAGCTAAATTTTGGCGAGGGAACAGCTGGCATGGCGACTTTCAAAGGGGTCTCTTGAATTCTCACTTCAAGTTATCTGAATGAAAATGGGTTCTATGGGTAAAAACGAGTCTCCCCTAAACTTCAGAAGGCTTGTTCCCAGTGAATGTTTCATTCCTTACTATTAATGTACTCTTTTGAATTAGCTAAGACCAAGAAAGTAGATCTCGTCACTCCTGCTCTGAGATCTCTACAGTGGCTTCCTGTCTGTCAGAGAATCTTCTACACTGCTGGTTTACAAAGCACTAAATGGTTTAGTGCCCAAATAGAAGAAGCGTTTAATTTTTATGCTCCACATATGTGGAACAAACTCCCAGAAAACTGCAGGTCTGCACCAATTCTCACTTTAGAATCAAGGTTGAAGACTTTTCTGTGTGCCGCTGCCTTTTATTAAATCAAATATTTATTCTTTTTTTACACTGCACTGTAATTTCTATTATTGCAGTGTAACTTTTGATCGTGCATTTTATGCCCATTTTGTGTATTTTAACATTTTATTTCCTGTTCTTTGGTTCTTTAATGAAGGACAGTTTTTCTTTGGCACCTTGTCGTGATGCTTTTTTATGTAAAGCACTTTGAATTGCTTTGTTGCTGAAATGTGCTGTATAAAAAGACTTGCCTTGCCTTGCCTAAAGCTGTTTATTTGTCTTTAGAAAGAATCAGACAACTATTTACAGAACAATGAATCGCTTAAATGTATAAAAACCTAACACATTAAACAGGATTGTTGTGGAACTCAAAGTGTTAACTGCACCAGTATTACTCTATGTACATCAGATAATTTGTAATACTAACTGTAAAATAAAAAACTGATTTAATTGGTTGCTTAGGGTGCATTCACACCAGGATAGTCTGGGGACTTGGGTTGATTGGGCGAGGAATGCCGAAAACTTTCACACCTTAATTTGGTTGAGTTGACTTTCACGCTGCACCAAACCGCCTGGACAATGTCACGCAGTTACAATAGCTGCTCGTTTGGGGCTGGTATTGCCCGTAAGACCACTGACCAGAGAAAGAAAAAGAAAGAAAAAAGCATGAGGAAGAGGAAGGTCTGCCCACCAGACATTTTTCGAATTTTTCTTTTTTTTTTTTTACCTCTGCTTCCCAGTTCACACCATTGGCTTTGTTTTTTTTTCTACCCAAAATGCACCGCGCTCTATGTCACTTCCTCTCTTTGGTTCACTTCTTCTCTTTGTTTCACCGGATAGTCCGTTTGCATTTCCCACTGTAAATGAACCGCACCAGAGTTCACTTGCAAGTGAACCCTTGCAAGTGAACCGAGACCCCCCGTTTTCAAGTGGACCAGGGTTCACTCGTTAGGAGCTGCACCTCGTCAAAATAAATCAAAACCAATATGACTGGACCGTGTGAGAACTCAATTTGAAAGGACAGACACAGGAAGACGCCACGCTCAGCAGTCAGACAGGAATCACTTCACAAACCAATCACAGCTGACAGATATCCTCCCCTTCTTCCATAAATATTCAGTCTATGATAAACACAGAAAAGTTTTCTTAGTGCAGGGCTACTCAGAACTTTACATCTGGCTCATAGTCGACACACATCTAAACAGCACCTGGAGGAAGACTAGCTAGGCACTAGGAAAACAGGCTATGATACAGTGCTTATTAAGGTTGCCCAGCAACCTCAGATGCAACCTGGCACACAAAAAGGCACAAGAATAGCGCCCTGTGCTCGACCTCGCATTTTCCCGGCAGTTAAAGACACAGCATGTGTATGGCCCCTAATTTACATGGCTGGTACCTGCAGTGATTACACAGGCTAGTTAATAACATGTCAGGCAGGAAGTGTGGGATCATTTTGAGCCTATGCTTCAACAGCAGAAGGAAATCCTGAATGGCTTTTGGTTGTGGTGTGCCACCCCAAGATTTTCAGTGGCCCCATGGTGCGCTGCTGTGCACTGGAGAGCTAAGTAGGTCTCAAATCAGTTGACGTCTTTGCTTAAGGGGTTTTGTGTCATGATGGATGTGATCATACCAGCCGTGCACAGCCTTTTGATTTTTTTCCCACATCAACTGAAAACCATTCAGTCCCACTGAGCTAACAAAAGGGGAAACAGCAATGACGCACCACAGGGCACAGCTTAGTTTTGTGTAATCCTGTGCTAAAGGAAACACCATGACAAGTAACACTAACACCTCCATTCTCCAACCATCTCTCACCCACAAACACACGGGCATGCTGACATACATGTGGAACCACATGCACGCTGATGGATTCTGTGTTTTTCTGCACTCGTCTTTTCTCTGCACCACTTCTCTGCTGCTGTCGCTCTCAGACAGAAGAGTGTGAATAATAGCTAATCATAGCTGGGACTCAGACAGATAATTGGGTGTACGCTTTCTTTACAACAGACGTCTCTCTTGATTAAGATGAGAAACCTCAAAGACGACAATCAATTTCTTTCTTATTTCCTCTACTCGAATCGCTTAAGGTCAGACTTCGTTGCCCCTTCACTGCATTCATCTGTTCAATTCACCAATGTGAATGAGAAAGGGATCAAAACTAGAACTGGACAAATATACTCAGCACATATATTAAAATTGATGTTTAATAACAAGATTTACACCAGCATCGTTCGACTCTTCACAGTTCAGTTCTACCTATAATATGAAAGTGTTTAATGTACATTGAATAAAAAATAAAAATGTAACAGTGGAACTATGTACATTCACAAAAGTATACGCCTCAACTGGAGAGAAAATACAATTTGGAGTCTGTATCTGAAGACCAGATGCTGAAACCTTCCCAGACGAGCCATTTGTGGAATTGCCCTCTTGAGATATTTCACAGATGTCTACCTTTTTTTTTCTTTGTAGCAGTCGCTGCTGGTGGCTGAGACTCAAGTCCCCTCAATAAGGCTCATTTAAGAGATTGCCATCAAAATTGCTGGCTTGTTTTCCTGTTAAACCTAGTTATAAAAAACGTCATCCTCGGATAGCGAGCTGCTGTCTACGTGTCGCACAGCAGTCTCTGCAGTCGCAGTGCTCTTGTCCTCGAGGGGACGTTCTCTGTCCTGCTGGGTGTTGGACGTTGGGGAAATGGAGTCAACCACTGATGGAGGGACCAGGTTGGCCCCCCTGTTGTCGCCGTAAGTCTGGGCGTGGATGCTGTACAGGTGTTGGGGAACGCTGACGCTTCCACCGTCCAGCAGGAACTGGGACAAGAAGTGGCTTTGTGCTGCTGAGGAGGGATAATAACAGTATAAGTCGAATGGTTGCTCCTTGAAAACACGGAAGAATTCATTTGAAATACGCAAATAAACAGTGGCAGCTGGGTCCTCTCAGGGTGTACGGGTTTTAGAAGCTGTAGCTCTTCACACTGTTACATTACAGAAATAGCAGAGATACGC
The DNA here is from genome assembly GCA_035609425.1 of Epinephelus awoara. Taxonomy (NCBI): domain Eukaryota; kingdom Metazoa; phylum Chordata; class Actinopteri; order Perciformes; family Serranidae; genus Epinephelus; species Epinephelus awoara. The sequence continues at coordinate 30,148,618 of CM069301.1, read as the reverse complement.
TCAGTGCTTGAATTGGATAAAAAAAGGTGCCATTTACCAGCTGCTACATGGCATGTAGCTAATGACACAAGACTGCGAGTGTGAAAGCTATTTCTGTGTGAAAATACATGTTAATTCATGAGGATCATATGTTCAAGGACTTATTCTTTAATCAATGGAATAAAGTAATTTCCTCCACAGGTAATACATATTTGTATGAAGGATAAATGCTTTTATGTAATAACATAATGTGCTACTCTGTGTGCCTTTTAAATTGCCCCCTGGGGATGAATAAAGTGCTTTGAATTGAATTGAATTGAATTGAATTCATTTTATGCTTATTTAGCTGTTCAGTTTAAACAGATATCATTTTGCTATTAGGTTTCAAGGACAATGTTTAAAAATGTTCTCAAATAGTAATTACAGGGAAAAACACTGTTACTGAAAGCATTCATAACGTTTGGGGTTTTTAACAGTTCAAGCAAATCACCTCAAATGTTGATTGGCTGAGTTACTTACATGCTGAGTGTATAGACTACGATTGTTTTTTTTTTAAAAAAAAAGAAAGAATTTACCTGCACAGCCTGTTAACATGCTAGCATCAGCATGTTAATCTGATTGTAATATGGACATTATTTTCATGATATAAACTTTTGAACTGTTGAATGGGAGAATTTTGACCCATTGGTCAAAAAAAAAGTGAGCACTGTATGTTTCTGCAAGCCATATATGTTGCATTGTTACATCATGTCATACGAATCATATTTTTCTAAAGTGACGTAGATCGAATTACATGTATATGATATGAGTTTCTCATTAAGAGGAGGGGTTCATGAATAGTGTGACACCTAGGTGAAACAGCTGACAAACAACAAGGCCAACAAACAACAAAACTGGGTAGTTTTTAATGACACATCGGGACATTTCCAGCCGTGTTTGTGGTGCCCACACTTGGTATTTTAAGCAAAAACCTAACCCCAACCAAGTGGATTTTATGCCTAAACATAATCAGATGTTCACCACAGTGCTGTAATAACATATATTTGAAAACTGATAATAAAGGTAAAGTTTCAACATGTCTACCACATATATGATTGTGTAGTGATGCTTGAATTATTATTATCTGATATGTCAAGTTTCTCTCAAAAATCCATCATCAACATTAAAGACAATATTTCAAGGTAAAATATGTTCTTTCAGATTATAATCAGACAAACCCAGATGAGATTATTACAGCAGAAATACCTTCATGTTTCAGTGTTTTTATCTTTTTATTCACTTTCATCTGCAAAGTTTGCAGCACACCCCATGGAGAACTTTTAACTTAAGATAAAACAGGTATTTTAGACCAAAAGCTCCAGTGACACATGAACAATGCTTTTACATGACCAACCTTGTAAACTGGTGGACGGCTGTTCTAAGCCGTCGTTCATCGACCACACATTCATAGATGCCTCAGCCAGGGCAAACTGCTCTGCTACGCCTGTGAAACAAACATTTTATGTTCTTTTTCTGAGAAGTCGACCCCCAGTTGTTTTTCACCAAGTCTACCACTGTCACAAACAAAGGGAAATCCAATAAGTGCACTGCATTTGAGCCACTGTCATGGGACGTCTTAAGGACTATTGATTTTTGCAGTCGCTGCTTCTGCATGAGCCAATCGAACAGACACAATGCCCAAGGGGATCTGACCGTCACTTCATCTCCACTGACCACATCTTGTTTTTCTTAAATTCAATTCATTCGTCTGTCTCACCTGCAGCGAAGCGAGCCTCCTTGATCTCGTCCGTCATTTGGGAGTAGAACTGCTCATCTTCCTGCAGCTCGGCCCCTATCCCCCCCCAGCCTCCGCCTCCTTTACCCCGGGCCCCGCTCCAACCACCCCCACCTCCCCTAGCTTCGCCACCTCCACCCCAACCCTTCCACTCAATCAGGTGAGCAACTCGCCCCTGGGCCATCGCCGTCGGCTGCGTTATATGCTCCTTTATCGTGGCCACCAGACCTAAATAAGGGGAGAAGGAGAAGGAGGGATACATCTTGATAAGTGGATAAGGTGCGCATACAGTAAGTGTGATAGCAGAGGACAGTAGGAGACAGTTTCAGGAAAAGATAAAGTGATAGGCTGCATGACAGGGTGTACATGGAGAGGGTGGGAAAAAAATGCCCAAAAAACGGGACAGGAATATGGAAATGGAAAAAGAAGATGAGGGAGAAGAATCATGAAATGGCTGTACTTAAAGCATAATTCAGACTTTGAAGGTGAGCATTTACTCCTGATTTGCATAACCTGAAGCATGAAAGAGACATTTCTGCTGCTGCCTTCTGATGTAGAGCTCCATAGAAAACAACTTGGAGAGGATTGAAAATGACAGTGTAACAGCACCCGAGGTGATTTTGGAGAGAAGGAGAGAATTGTACATTTTCTTGTTTATTACAGACAGCACTGCATGAAGCTATCGTGAATAGAAAACCTAATGAAAAAACATGTTATAATTTGATGAAAAATAAAATCTAGAGTTTTTTTCCCAACTTGCTCAAATCAATATTTCCATTAGCTGACAGCAACAACACAACACAAGACAGCTTTGGGTTTATTTTGTAATTTATTTCAAGCTCTAGTAGAGGACTAATTAAAACATGTTGCATTACAGAGCAGTTTTTAAGCCTTTAGAGGGAAAGTTATGTCTTAACCAAGGCTATTAAATGTAGGTTGAGGCATGTTCTCTAACCATATGTGATGTATAACTATAGTGGCGATGTTGGAGGGTTACAGCGGACGGCCCTAGAAATTAAGGGATGGTGTTCTCTCAGGTGCTCTTACAGTGTGCTCTCTTTAGCTTCCTTGGATGCACTCATCCTAAAAACTTTTTGGGCACATTCAAACGTATCTCGAACGATATACAGTAAAATGTTTTCAAAAAGAAAACATTATTGTCTTTGATAAAGATCTTTTCAGTAATAGTGGATTTGTAATTCTCACTCATATCTTTATTTTGCATAAAGAATATATTCTGACCTTGCGGATGCCTTTGGCAACTGCAGACCAAATTATACTGCACTTACTGATATGACGCCACATGACACCATGATTCCTCCTTTTTTTAAGCCCCCTCGGTCTTCACAAGGAAATTGCAAGTCACTCGCAGGTCCTTCGGGTCTCTGAATGATGTCTTTTAAAAATGACAAAGCATTAACTGAAGCACTTATATTCATGTTCACACTGCTTCACACTTCACACACTCAAAGGTTCAAACCATATTTTCTAGGAGTGCTAGCACTGATTGTGCGCATGTGCTGTTGCCATCCAGTTAAACCTTAGCTTTGGAGTATATCACGGCCTTTTTTAAATTCTGGGATTTCATCAGGTCAGAGCTTGAGACGTAAATCTTTTTGTTTTGAAGTTTCAAGTCGAGGCCTAAGTCATGTCAGTCAAGCCCAAGTCCTCATTATTGTGCCTGACTTAAGCCTCAAGTCTACAGTCCTGTTGCTTGCTCTTAATAGACTCTTGTAAAGCAGTATCTAATGGAGGTGCTGTGTCCCTGTATCTCAACAGTAATAAGTTATTCATGACCCGTATAATCACTGGGCAAAACTACAAAGAGGCTATTATTTCTTTTATCACAAGAGACAAGGGCAGAGAGGTCTAGGGAAATGAAGAGCTGAAGCGAAAGTGACAGCATGCCTTGGTCGTATTGCGGAACAGGCAAATTAAACAGATGTAAAAGGACAAAATGGAAAGGTTGAAAAGGCAAAGGTGCAAAAAGAGAACAGGAAGGAAAGGTTAAGGTAAGAAGTTAAGGAAAAAAGGAAGGACAGTGTCGAGACCAGGAAGAAAGAAGGACACGGTAACAAGCTTAGAGGGAAACGGATACAGTGAAACGACAGAAGGGAGGTGAGAAAGTTGGCAGTCTGGGCCAATTGAAACTGAGAAAAACATCCCAACATGTTATTTTTATTTGAGCTTAACACCTAGAGACTATTCTCTGTGTTTTGTTGTGCACTGTGACACCCACTGCTGTCTCACGCTGCTTTCACTCTGTTATGATGATCTGTTCTGCCTGATGCTTGATGGTGAAGAAGCTATGTTGCATCTATTTAAGTTATGTGCACGCTGCAGGAAGATCCCATTTGTTTTTTAAATTGCATATTTTTGCCTTGCTGTCCACACTGCAGTGTGAAAAGGACCAAATCATATTAAGCTGAAGCTGCACCCTGCAGAATAATCATGTGTTTAATGTGTCCCTCTGAATGCAATGGGCAGCAGCAGTTAGTCAAGATTTCCCTGCTGATTTGTAGGTTAAGTGCAGCAGACAAACAGCATTTAAAACAAAAACAGTGTTCCGGGTTATTGACTGTGCAAGTGAATGTTTCCATGCAGTCCTGATGGGGTTCTCGTGTTGTATTAAAAAAAATCCAACATAAACTATATATGAACAGGTCTGATAGCAGATTAGAATTTAATTTGCATGCAAGTGGACATTGATTTGTGTGACAAAATGTCTGATTGTCTGCATAAAGACAATGGATTAACAGATTTTTGGGCAGCTTGGAGGCAGCAGAAACAAATGGTAAACACACTTTGTGACACTTAAGCTGATAAATGCTACATTATTGTTACACCCTAGATGCTGACCTTGGCTGTCTGCTGTTTGGTGTTGGGCAGGGTGCAGTTGATTTATCACAGCTTTTTGCCGAAAAAGGTGCCTGCTATGTCTGGAAATGAGGTTGATAAGAGCAGACTGAACCAAAAGCAAAGTTACAGGCTGTAAAACCAAAACAACCCAACTGGCCACCAACATTGTTAGACATTGACATTTTGACAGACAGATTAGGTTGTGACGTTGGGTGACCAAAATTCAATGTTTTAAACCAACATCAGTTTGAGGTGGCATACTGATGACTGATGACATTTTGCTGGTTTTAAGTTGTGTTAGTAGCCTAAGTATCAAAAATCCAGCATATTCCAAACAATTTATCCCAACGTCATCTTTACAAAGAGTAACAAAATTTAGACGTAATGTCCACACAACATGAATTATTAACATTGATAGATATTTAAAGCATCAGCCTTATTTTCATTCCAACCAGAACTTAACATCCAAGTGAGAGTCCAATGTCTTTCTGATGTCACGTTGATGTAAGGTACCAGCCGGGAACGGGCCAAAAGACAATAAAATGCTCCACAGAGCTGAGGTAAACTGAAGAGTTGGCTGATCATTTTCAGTGGGCTTATCTCCAGGAGCGAAACATTACACACAGGGATCTGATCATATTAACGTTATTTAAATGTTGATTCAAGTAGTTTTAAAGTGGTGGGTCTAACAAGTATTGTCTGTTATGTGAATACTGTTGCTGTTACAACATGAAGTTGGTACTCCTTGCTATGTCACCAACATTCAAAGAGCACCTTCGATGAAAATCAAGTTAGCCTTGTTAACATGTCCATATGAAGATTTTTTATGCTACACAAGCAAAAAAGGAGTCAGCACTATTGCTGAGCATTTCCCGCCTTGAAACTGCAGTGTATGTGTCTTAAAACTCAGATTCAGACCTCCAGGGTTTGTGACATCACAAACCTAAGGAACCAATGGCACAGGTTGGGCTTTTCATAACAGCAAAACAAGGAGAAGTCAGGTGTTGCTATGTATTGGTATTTTTCAAGTTAACTTTAACGTTCACGTTTATCCCAAACAAGGTTTATCTAACATTAACAGCACATTACCAGGTGTTTGATAACGTACTGGTAGACAAGCAGAAGGCTGCTGTCATCCATTACTGTTTACAAGCAGAACTTTCTGTGTTTGGGTGAGTGACTGGGGGGAGGAGTTCATTTGCATATTTATAGATCAGTGTAGAGGTGTAAAGGTGTAGAGTTACATCCAAGCCATTTCAATATGGAGTATGGAGGAATAAAATGTGTAATTTGGTGAACAGAAATGTGCGTCAGGTATATGAAGGTCTAGTTCAAATCAGTCAGATATAATAAAAATGGAACCAAATGGTTGAAATATAACTCTTGCCCATTCATTCAACTCTTGGTCTTTTTTCCCAGAGGTTCGAGGTTCATTTATTGTCATTCTACAACACAGGGCTCCACAACAAAATGAAAATTATAGTCCCTTCATGCTTCACGAGAAAAAACATGACAGAACAAAACTATTTTTATTGTGGAGTATACAGAGGATAAGTTGAGGACTCTTACAGCCGGAGGAAATAAGCTACTCTGTAATCTGGTGGTATACAGCAGCAAATACTTTTGTATTGCTTGCCAGATGGTGGAAAGAGTGAACAGGCTGTTGCTGGGGTGGGTTTTGATTTTTTTAGTATCCTCTGGGCTCTGCGCAGGCACCTCATCTCACCTCACTGATATCTCTGACGCTCAGTCGATGGGCACCAATGATGTTCTCGGCTGTTTTAATAACCCGCTGCAGAGCCCTTCTGTCCTGCGCCGTGCACAAGCCATGCTAGTTTGTAATGTTTCAAGTCAGGATGCTTTCTGCTCCTCTGTAAAAGTTGATAAGTACTTGGCATGCTTGCTAAACTTTGTTCTCATTCATTTAAATAAGTCTAATTCTAAGAGAGACCGAGAAAATCAGTTGTAGATATCTACAAGCCACAGCAAACACAGGGTTACAGGTTTTAATAAATACGCCCCTGGACAAAAATAGACATATATGACATTATGTCAGGCATGACTCCCTGCTGTATGTTGTGAGGAAACAGAGCGGATAAACAAACACAGTCGGATGAATAAGCATGGAGTGTTATAAAACCTGTAGGTGCTGCATTCAGAGCTTTGTTGCTTACCAGCCAACATGGGAATAATTCTAGAAAATAACATTTAATCACATCCTAAAGGGAGTAAAATTGGTAACTACCGTAATTTGCCTGCTGGTAAGCAGCTGGTGTTGATTTCCAGCTGTGGTGGACTGGACCACTAGAAAATGGCAACAAAGCAAAGGCTGACAGTTTCTTTGTTCCTGGGTTTACTCTTATCAATGTGTCAAGGCATCTGGTGCATCCCTTAGATGGCCTGTAGACAACATTAAAGAAGTCACCACAGGAGCACAAGCAGCTCTGTGCAGCCATGCTTAGACACAACAGTGCTCTGAGCTGAATGTTAATGTCAGCATGTTAACATGCTCACAACGACAGTACTAATATGCTGATGTTTAGCAGTGGTGATGTTACGCTTGAAGCAGACTCTCAACACAATGTCAACCTTTCAAAGAAGAATCTAGGCGAGATGTTTCGATGCCTCGCTTCACCGTGCCAAAAATGATGTGACAACCCCAAACAAGGGGTTATGTCACATCCTGGTTTTGAAGATGAGATATTCTTGTCAATTTGCCACAGTATTTAAAAAAAGAGCTGTACATTGTTTAAGGTGGTCAGTCAGCTGCTTCGAAACAGTGAACTGTTCAATACACTAGTTCATGTGTGACTTAGCTATTGTATTGAAAATATGACGCATGATTTAGCCTGGATGTTGTTCATCATTTTACTTTAGCGTGTTAATGTGCTAACATCATAAAGTACAGCTGAGGCCGATGTGAATGTCATTAGTTTTGCAGGTATTTGGTCATTATTATTATTATTATTATTATTGCCTTTATTTAACCAGGTCGGTCATAAACCAAAGTGCTGGACAAATTAAAATTCTGACTGGATTCATCCTGATGAGAACATGAATGTTGGGATCATACTTCATGGCAATTATCCAACAGTTGTTCAGACATTTCACCTGATAGTACTACAGGAAAAAATCAGGGGCTCACCAAAGTCATTAGGCTTCATCCTCTGGGGATCATGAATATCTGCACCAAAGCGTCGGCCTATCTGTTAATACTTGTTGAGATATCATCACCATCCCTTGAGCTATACCACTATGACTGCTTAGCAGATTACTATTAAAGTTTTTATTGTTGATATTCGTGGTCCCCAGCGCATGAATGCTAATATATTTTGTTACCCTCTTATCTCTCCCTTAGCGCCTCTGTCAGACAAATACATCGACTTGTACATGGGAAATATCCTCTGATCTAATTGCCAGGAAATCTAATGTGCCCAGTCATCCTCTCCACAAGATGAACTCTTAACTCCATCAACTTGACTGTTTCCTTCAAACTTTGTATGTAATATATCTCCTAATGTAACCAGGTTTCCATGAAATCTGCTGAGCACATTCATACTGTCATAGTGATAAACTCCTTTGATTTTAATGATCATCATTAGTTCCTTGCAACAGCACCCCCAAGACAAATAAAATCTGTAAGGCTAACAAAACTTTCAGTAATTCGTTTGTTCAGTCAAATGAACAATGAACATTTCAGTTTCTGGGTTCCAGTCGCAAGGCTAATGTCGTTTGCTATTAATAAAATCACATCTGCCTGATCTATCTATCACTCTGCATCATACAAGAAGAATAAATGTAGCAATAATGTCTGCATTATGTTCTTCTAAATTTGATTATATTTGCAGAATAATATTTGAGTTTGTGCAGTGTGATTTGATTTAAACACTTAGGTTGTCAGCTGCACTTTGTGACTGCACAACTCTACCGAACTTGCTTTGCCAATTTAAGTGATGACTGACTAGTGATTATGTCTGAGTAAATGTCATAAAGCTTTTTTTTTTACCTGGACTGGTTCTGTCACTCCCAAAGCAGGTGTCAGCCTCTCAGCTGTCTGCCTGAATGTCTGTGTTTGTCTAACATATTCATGAGGCCTTCTTAATTATACTGCCGGGGTAATAAAGGAGCTTTCACTGGGAAAAGTTCGGCAAGGCATAACACATTAAGTCAGATAATTAACCTCTCGCAGAGACAGGGAGAGCAGTGGAGATGAGGCAGACAGAAACAGGATGAGGAAAGGGGGATGAAAAAGAGTAGGAGGCACCAACATGAAGAGGAGAGGAAGCCAGACTGGTGAAGGAGAATATCAAATGGGAGAAAGAAATGTGTGTGTACCTGAGTGTTCACACGTCTGTCTGGGTATTTTTAGGTTACAGCTGAGGTATACTCACGATACACTTTGGGAGGTAAGTATCAAACTGCCCTCCAGTAAGGTATTTATTTAGACCATTTTTATGCTTTATATTATGCATAAAATTTGGCATCAATCAACATCAATTTCCAGCACAGTGGTAAACCTCAAACATATTCAACCAGAACACAATGATGTTCAGAATCAGTGTTCAAAGGAGACAGAATCACTGCTTGTGCGATTTATGGCTAGACGCGTAGCATTGGTTATATAACCCATGATCTTATTTTTGTAATATTTAAAAGCTGAACAGCAGATTGACGTTGCAGTGAGCAGGGTCTACACTCTACTAACAGAAGTTAACAACAGGCGTTAGCATCCAGCTGTTGTTCAAACTCTCGCAAGACATTTGCTGTCTTGACGAAACTCGTATCCGGTCTAGCCACGACCCCCAGTGTTTGTTTGACGTCATTACAATACACACTGTTCTCATTTATTTACTTACTTATTTTATATGATTCTTTTCCTAAACCTAACCTAACCAGTAGGGGTGCTAATTCATTAAATGCTACACTGATCAGCCAAAACATTAAAACCACTGACAGGTGAAATGAATAACATTGATTATCTTGCTACAATGCAGTGCTGGGAAACCTTGGGTCCTGGCATATATGTGGATGTTACTTGACGCACTCCACTCACCTATACACCATTGCAGATCAAGCAAACCCCCTCATGGCAGTGGACCCCCAGCAGGACAATGTGCCATGCCACACCGCAAAACTGCTCAGGAATGGCCCAAGGAATGGGACAAAGAGCTTAAAGCCTTGACCTGGCCTAAGAATTCTCCAGTTCCCAATTCGACTGAGCATCTGTGGGACATGCCAAGACCCCAGACGTACCACCCATCCACAGTGGGGCCTCTACGGATTGGACATAGCTTTGACATGTCAAAGCATGGACACAGGAAGTCTGGGGATGCCCCGTGGTGTCTGGCACTTCTTAGGAAAACCACAAAAGAAGGTGAGCTAAAAAAGTGAAAATGAGCAGCTGGGTCTGTAGCAGAGGAGGCATTGAGGTAAAAACGAAAAGATCAACTTTCAGCTTTAGAGGGTGACAACCTACATTCACCCACAGCTATCTGTCATGTAATCATGTAGCCCCAGGCTGTTAAAATATGAACAACTATGAATAGCCTGCAATAGTTTACCTAATAATCTCATGTTGACTTGTGGAGTTAATAAAAAGAGACACATGAGGAGTGAAGGATGATGGAGAGGGGGCAGGCACAGGTGACTTTGTGAGAAAAAACACCTACTTGGCAACATCTTGTTGACATCTCCATTTAAGAGACCAAACAGTTTGGGGATTTGTTCAGGTCTCAAGCTCAATGGTGACAACTCAAAGAAGTAAAGATTTATTATTACAAGTCTGTGATCGTAACAGCTGAAAGGTATACTACGCAGGATTGTTGGTTACTGTTCATGAACACACTCACTGGTAAAAGTGAAAGTAAAAGCCAACTCCAGAGTCACTGACTTTGGCGTTTTCCTTCACTATATTTGCTTTTTTTGTGCTGTGTCTCTTGGATGTGTGCTGCTTTCAGCCTGGCACCTGGTCACTACCTTTTTATAAAGCCCCAATCTCACTTGAGCCCTGTGGGGGTACACACTTATAAACATCCCAATAACAGAAAATGGGGAAATACAGGCAGAGGGCAGGATCTCGGCAGAAAAATAGACCATCACATACTGATAGTGGGTCATAAGTGATGATTGAAAGGGATTACCTCTGCATGAGTCTATACATGGATTTTTGGAAAATCCTGTATTGCCTGGGTCCAGACCTTTGACTCCTCCCACCCCACTGAGTTCAAGATGACCGATTCTGGTCTGGCATCGCAAAATGAAACAGCAGTTTCTCGGTTAAAATGAGAAATAACCATGAGCTCTGCGGGAGGCACTACCGATTAACCAATCAGCACCACGGGTGGGACTAATGCTGTTGTCAAGCTGTTGTCAACAATGTGCTGGAATCACTGAGGAGTAATATCAACAATGGCGAGCGCAGTAGACAAGATAGATGCTGCACCATTGCACCACTTGACATGTAATGGTGAGGCCCAGGAAAGCTGTTTAAACGCAGTGTAATCTGTCAGCTGACAAAACAAACGTCGGCCTACAGGGGAAAAAGCCGTTGTAGTTTGACAAATAACTGCCTGCGTGGACAGTAATGTTCACAATATGATTTTATGTAAGCCTGAAAGACATTTATCAGTTCTCTGTCTTACCAAACTCTGTTGACTTGTTTGTGTTTGTATGGGCCATGTGGTCGAATCTCCCTCCCCAACGAAAATCAGTTAGAATGGAAGCAATGTCAAACTGAAGATGTCAGTTGACAGTACTGTCTGATATCAGACAAGCATAGTATATCTTTAACTTTGCATGTACCATTACTTAAATCATCTAGGACTTGTGTTTCAAAGTGCTTTAAAATGCTCTTTTTAGCTGTTGAGTTTCTACACATCTCTCCAGGGGGAAATACCATCCAGACCCCCTGCAGGGTTGTTAGACAGGTGATTATGGCCCTGTATTACAGCCTATGTGTGGGAGAGAAAGGGCACGGAGGAAGAAGGAAATCACATTACCAACCTCCCATGGTTACTAACGCAATTCCCCAGCTTGCCATTTTCCCAGTTTCATATGTTTGATTCATAATGAAACACAACCTGAACCAAAGCTGTTAATGTTGCGTGTGTGTGATTGAGTGTCTCACCCATCAAAGAGGAGGTGGCCAGCTCGCCAATATCATAGCCGCTGCTTTTATCTGCCACACTGCCGTTGGATGGATTCTGGTCATCCTACACAATATGATGAACAGACAGAGGGAGGATATCACATCTTCATCATTAATATAAGGTGGGAATTGTGTATTTCTAATGCAGAATAACAAAAGAAGGTTTATTTTTGCTTTGTGCCACTGCATTTATGACATGGGTCAAAGATGACAAAGAGGTATTTTTCATCTCACAAACAAGCAGCTAACCCTTTTGTACACTTTGAACAATACAAATCAACAGGCGTGGGCTTATGAGCTTTCCATACACCATAGAACACAAACTATTCATACAACACACGTGAGGACATTTGCATACATCCTCTTCAGGCAGCCACATCTTATGTGTGATGACTCAGCGCCCACGCACAGAAAAAATGGTGATAATGACAAAAACAGCTCTCTGCAGTGTTCACACTCATTTTGAGGGAAGGTATTTTCAAACTCAAACCCTATGGTATTGACACTGAAGTAGCTGCAGTCAATATGGAGAGAGAAACTCTCAGTTTTTGATCTGAGAGTAAAACCTTCAAGGTTTTTAAAACATGTTGCAAGCAAAATGGGATTATAAATTTGTACATGCTTACACATTAGTGCATGGCTCCGCTTCAAACTGCTGGAAACCAGTCTAAATTAAGTTTTACAGACAATAAAATTCTGCATAAAAGTCACTTGAATGTGAAATGAGCAAAGTGGGAAAACTAAGCATTCTGTTGGGAAAATTAAGTTTGTGTCTGTTTTTCACATCAGCTGCTTAGATGCCAGATGTGTGGTCACTGCAAACCTCAAGACATCTTTCAATTTCTCTGGTCCTTTTATCTGTGAAATTGCTCTTTTTACCAAACAATATCAGTCAATCTTCAGTAAATGTTTTACAACTCTAATTTAATAGGATTACATCTGTAAATGTATCATCAAATAATCACTGTAAGACATGGATTTGCAAATTTAACATTAATTTAATTAGTAGCTTGTGCTTTAAAGAGTAGTCTAACTTGTTGAGGCAAATCAAAAGTTTATAAAAAGCCTGGGTGTAAATGTAATTCACCCAGCATGCAAACCATCCAAATATATTCTACCTCAATAAAAGTCTGTAATAAACTCTGAACTAAAATTTCTTATTTTCAGTGGCAAAAACATCCTAACTTTCTTTCTAGCTAGCAAAACAAGCTATAGCTAGCTAGAGATCAACCTGTTCAATACAAAGGAATAACTCTGAAATTGTTTCTTACAAGTTAGTTTATCTTTACTAAACTTACTATAAAGAATTTGATACAAGCATTGTATAAATCTGTCCACCCTCTGATGCTATACTGATACTAGAAATGTGAAGGCTAAAGGCCTACTCAAGCCTCGTGATACTAGCTACAGTCTGGCGAAACACAGTATGAAGTCAAAGAGTAAAGAAACACATCATTTCGGCCTAAAGTAGTAAGACTAAATGTTTCTTTTTTAATTTTTGAGAATTAGAAAAACACTGTTAATGTTCATTTTAATAGCAGATGTTAATATTTGAAATACACAAACAGAGAAACTGTCTAGCCGATTAAACATGCAGTAATTTCACTCCAGACGCCTGCATGGAGAGTGCGATGGAGCCGGAGGAGCAGACTGACCGTGTTATGTGTGAGAGAGATATTAAGCTGACAGCTGAAGAAGAAGCAGCCTTTCCATTTCTCTGAATGATTCGCAGTACACAGCATCAACTACTATTTTTAGAAAGGCAGTTTATTCTAGAACTTATAGTGAAAACTATTTTACTTGTAGTGAACTGACAGAAAGGCAATACTTGTTGCTTTCAGTCACAGACACACTAAAAGGCTATTAGAACAGAATTTAAGAAAATCTGCAAAAAATATTCAGATCTATGCAAATATATGCACTTTACCATCCACTACTGGGGGGTTTGCATATTGAGATAAGCAGGAGGAAGGAAGGAAAACAATGCATATGCAATAATGGAGAGCACAATGGACAATGGAAATAGAGAGTTTTGAACAACTAATGTTCCAGCTGTGTGCTCCTGAAAGAGTTGTGGTAGTAGACGTGTGTGCATGTAAGAAAAGCCATCCAGAGAAGATGAAAAGAGCTTGCAGTGGCCTGTGCAATGACGTTAAGTCATCATGTTTTCACTGAATTTTTCTCCCCAAGAATTATTTTTTGCAGTTTTTTTGTTTGTTTTTTAATCAAAGTTTCTTCTCAGGTTTTTTATGCACCAAATGAAATGCACCTTGGCAGAGGATGTCTGACCCTCCACAGCCTGGTCCTGCGATGCCGTCATGGGATGGTGGAACTCTGTGGGAAACCACAAACACTGGTGTTAGATTCATGTGCTGTGAGTGTATGTCGATGTGTGTGGTACGAGGCAGGGATCTTTAAAGGCAAATCCCTATTGTCTCTAACAGCCAGGGGGTCAAGTGAGGCTCATGTAGAATGGATGAGAAACAGAGGGAACAAGGGAGTCATTTTACTGGAGCCTCTCTGAATATTTGTTTTTTAATTAATGGCGATGAAGTACATATGAATGACAAGAAGAAATTAAACGCAGTTCAGAGCGATGGAGACATCATCAGAGAGGTCAGTGGACACACACACACACACACACACACACACTCACACATTTTCATGCAGGGAAAAAAACACAACCCTGGGGTTTCCCCTGGGAGGGGTCATCAAGACAATTGGCTGTCGCTATGGAAACACGCCAGCAACAGGAGGCGAGTGATACCCTTCCATTAACTTAAGTCATAATGACCAGCGCACACACACACAGATAGATACACACACTGGCGCACAGGGCAGTATCTGGTCTCTGGCCTCTTCAAATCCTATTAGCAGGTCAGGAAACACATACGATCCCTGAACCAATCGGCTGTCCTTGTGGGGTTAAATCCCACCCTGACTCATACACACACACACACACACACACACACACACACACACACACACACACACACACACACACACAAACAAACACACAGACACACTCCTGCTGTTCTCTGTCTGTCTGGAGCCTCACAGCTGCCTTCCCCCTTTTCTTCCCAGCTTGAATGCGCTGCCCTCATCATCCTCCACCTTGTTACAAGGGATGCTTCTCTGAAAATGTTGTCCGACTGCATCGCAGACTCAGGCTGAAAATAATATGTGAGAATGTGATGCTGAATGTCATGTACTGACACAATAACAAGTATGTTGTTCACAAGTGTTACAGAAAGCTTGTACACCTTAAATCAGCTTTTCATGTTCTTAGATCTTTTGTTTTGACAGCACAGATTAATTCTTCTGTTCTCCCTAACAGAGACCCTGCTGCCAGCCGAGGAATTGTTATTTTATCCTGACACCAGACGTATTTCCACCTAAAGCAGGGACAGAGGGCAAATATGAGAGAGGAAATTGCAACTCAAGTCACATCTTCAAGTCACGACAAGTTGTGACGAGCTTCGGATGGAGCCGTCATATCCTGAAGCCACTGTTGTTGTCCGCTGATCCTCAGAATCCCTCCCATCAACCTCCCGCATCCCCCCCAAGTCTTCTAAAGCAATCTCCACGGATTCACTCAGATCAAGAATAGCTGCGAAAGGGCAGATGAAAACAAGTTTTCGGATATATGCTTTCATGGCAGAATTTGAGCTGTGCATCAGTTTCGTCTTTCCTGTGATGGATGCACATCATACAAACACCTCTGCCAGGCTAAAAATGTGATGCAGGTGGCTGTCGACACCTCAGGGATCTTGTTACTTTACTGATTTTTTCCGAGACTCTCACATAGAGAGCCATCCCTCAAAAGCCTGATGTAACTTTCTCAAAAGAGTTCTGCTCTTCAAATGTTTTCTGGCTGCTGTCAACACTTCCTGCAGGTCGACCGAAGCCTCAAACAGACACACGGACTTTGACACACAAACAGGTGGACTCAGGCACTGACCTTTGTGACCTTTGCAGAGGCAGGCACCCATGGTCTCGGGACGGCCGGGCGGTTATCTGTTCACCATGGCGGCTTGAGGATGAGGAGGATGAGGTGCGGGTGAAAAGATGAGAAGAAGGGGAGGAAGGGAGGGAAGACGAAAGAGGTATCAGAAGTGTCAGTCAGCAGAGGAGCAGAGAGAAGTGAGGAACTGAGGCAGTGGGGGGGGAGTGAGAGCGGATGCCAGATGAGCTGCAGGCTGATGCATTGGCTGACTTCTCAGTATAGGAGGAGAGAGGTGAGAGAGCGACACAGACAAAGTGTGGGGAGGGGGGACAAAGAGAGAGAGAGAGAGAGAGAGAGAGAGGAAATCGGGGAGAAAGCATGAATGCCTGCTTGCTGACGGTTTTGAATCTCCTCCCCTCTATTTCTTCCTCTCTCCTCCCACTCTATTCTCCATCTCCATCCTACTGTATAGGAGACTCTCACTATTAGTGGAGGGCTTGATGACAAAGCTATATGTTAAATAGTTCTATTCTAATCTATGGCAACAATTCAGTACCTTGATTTACTGTAGCCTACACAACCATGTGCTATTAATGCATGGTGTATTCCTGGGCAGTATCTTACACAGTGTGTATTCAACACATATTGAAGAGTCTGTCTGTCTGCGTATCTATCTGGCAAGAAAAAAGGTAAAAGTTTCCCTGAAAATTGATATATAATCAAAACTTTGGTTAAAAAAAAGACAAAAAATCTGTCCTGTCCTTCTATGACAACTTTTGGGAGTGTAGAAAAAGATACTCTGCACTACACGTATGTTTTGTGGTTACAGTAAGAGTTCACAGTTTAAGTGCTTTATTTCTCAAATATGTTAAAGAACATTTTTGACATGTAAAAATGGGCTTTCCTGAATGGATGAGATAAACAAGCTAAATCAGACTGTTGCTGTTTATTTCTTACCCTCTTACCCCCTCCCCTGGTACAAAAGCCAGGATACTGTAACCGGGGCTCTGCTGATATCACCCGCGGCAACAGTGCTCTCAGCTCCATCGGTGGGAAAATCCTGTTGCCACGGCAACCAAGCCACTCCATGTTTTAGAAGCTTTTTTATCAACTAATTTGTCAGAGAATGGAGGCAAAGAAACATTATGTGACGGGCAGGGGAGGATAATGCTGATAAAGTCAGCAAAACACCGGACGCTGATATCAGCATCTAAAAAAAAACCCTCGCCGCAGTTAGCTCGTTTTATGTGATGTGTTGATTACGGTTTATTTTCCCTTTGAAAGAGCTTGTTTTCCTTTTCCTTGGCCTTGGGATAGATAAGTGTACTCAGTCTGTATTTCTACGCTTTATATCCACATGCAAATGTCCTCCAGAGGAGGGGGAGTCAATACAAGAGGTTTGAAAATGGAAGAACAAAAAGTAGCTACTCACAACCATTTTCACACAAAGAACAGAAGACCAATAACACAGACCACCCATACTGTAAGTTTTGTCAGAAGGAAACCTGCATTGGGAGATTCTTGTTCACTGATACATCTACGATTAAAATTTTATCAGCCTGGAACTTTGGCATGGAGCCTTGAAATGCCTTTCCAGGGAACTAAATGGTATTCCTTGCAGCTTTCAGGAGGTTCCAGGGGTCTATGGGTTATTTTTTAGGGGTTCTTTTCAGGAGTCCCTTGGTGTCAGGCTGATAACACTTTGGAATTTGAGGCAATTGTTCAAGAACTCCTGAAAAGGCCATAATGAACACTAAATATCATAAGCAATTTGTGTAACTCCCTGAAAAACCTTAAAAGAAGTACTTCAACTCCTGAAACCTTCTTTACCCTATTGGCCCCAGGTGTTTTTGGGGTATTTTTACTGCCTTTACTTTTAAGCTGATATCACAGTCATCCCCCTCAGTGTATATGGTGACTACGGCCCTGTCATGCATGCATAATTGGGCTGGGTTTGATGGAGTGTCAACTGGACAATATGGAGATATTTGCATCTTGAAAGCCGGACTACAAATATGGATAGACAGGGAGAAACACAGGCAAGCCTAAGAAGATAGATACGATATTCCTCACTATATGAAGTGACTGATAACAAGATTTGTATAATGGATTGTTAAGAAATTCGTCAGGTTTTCATTTTGTAGAAAATTAATCTGGATTTATAGCAAGATGAGATGACAGCACAATGATGTGTGGCATCACTGGAAAGCTCTGCTCCTGCGCTTTCATGTGATATGTGTTGCATTTCTGTGCGAGCCTGCATTCGCGAGTAATCCATCCAAGAGTAATGTGTGTGCAAAGCTGTATGAAAGCTCTGTTATACATAATTTTAGTGTAACTTTATCTTTTTTTCTGCTGTGAAAACACTGGACTTGGTCTTGTCAGAAAGCTACAATTCCGCTGTTTCACGTGATGTGCGTGGCTTCTCGCTATGACGCACGGAGAAAATCAATAGAGAAGAACAGGTGTGAATTTGGACGCACTATGCGTCATTCGGGCCCATATGGTTAAGGAAACCTTAGGACCCTGACACACCAAGCCAATGGTTGGCCGTTGGTCAGTGTAAGGCCATCAGTGAGCATCTGCTGCCCTAGTTTTTGCATTGTGCCCCGCACCGTTGGCACTGGTCAGCCTTTTTTGGCCCTTGTCGCTTGTTTTTTTGCCCATTGAGCATGTTCCATTGGTGTTGGAGCAGGTGGAGTCGGTCAGTGAATGAAATCTCTGTCAGGAAAACAAAGAATCGACAAAAGTCAAGAGGATTAAAACAAAATTGTTACTTTAGGTAAGATTTTTTTGGCTCTTTAGCAGAAACTGTAGATGTTTGTGTTATCGTTAGCCATCAAATATTATTTGTTCTTTCGACACTGGGTTTTATTGTTGATGTGATAACTGCAACATTAACAGTGGTTTTCTGTTTTCCCTTTTTTTGCTATGGAGAGATATTTCCTCTCTTGCAGGCACATAACATACGTACATGTGAGTTGGCTGTTGACTGTTGTCTTCTTGATGTTTGAAACTTTTTGTCGGAGACACAGGCAACGTGAGATAACACAACAGTCGGCCTTCATTGCCACCAGTTTTTGTCGTCAGTTCGGTGTATCTGGGCCCTTAAACACACAGTAGAAACCCTAGAGCACCTTCAAGAAAAAGGAGTCCCCATAGATCCATTGAATCCCCTAAAGGGAACCTGAGAAAACAGGCAAAAAACAGAAGCCACTTCGAGAGCTTTCAGGCGTCTTGACCCTGGAAAACCCTCATGTTACCCTAGAGTCTCTTTTAGGATCACTGGAATGGCCTCTGGGACTGCTGAAAGATAATCAGTGATGCCTGTAAAACACTCTGATGACCCTAAAACCCCCCAAAAAACTCATGGAAAACCCTTTAAGAAATTGTGTAATCAATCTTGAACATTCTTTATGATCTCTAAAACCTTTGCTTGGACTCTTTTAGGTCCCTAAGCCCCACATAGAGATGCACTCCTCATGGGGACAGAGTAGAGAGCTGGTTAGGAGCAGTCTGACCTCTTGTGGTGAAAAAGCAAAAGTGCAGCAGTTCTATAAGCACATACCACATGTGCTATATGTCAGAAAGCAATGCCACAACCCTCCAGGTGTGTTTTCTGTTGACTCCTTGTAAATGTCTTGTTCAATCAAACAAGGCACAGAGCAGGAGGCTGCAGAGGAAAAAGTGTTTTCATCAATAATTCAGACCTGGAGAAAGTCGTCCCTCGTGATCGCTCCCTGACACCTCTCACCTTGCATGTCTCAGAAACCAGTTGTTGTGCAAACCTTTTTGTCCCAGCATGCAGGTCCCAACATCTACTGCCTGTAAAACTGGCTTTCTTATGTCCCTTATGTGTGACTGACACTCAAGTGTTTTGAGATCTTCCATCAGACAAAACAAATCTTGAATTTCATTAGATGAGAATGTGGGCTTTTGCCAGTAGTTGCAGAGAGCAAAGGGAGCAGGAGGAATGTTTAACGTACACACACACACACACACACACACACACACACACACACATACACACACACACACACACACACACACACACACACACACACACACACACACACACACACACACACATACACACACACCGAAACTGCAATGCTCCTCACTGGGAAGCCACAGACATTCAGCAACAATCATGTCTGTGGTCCCTTGAGGCAAAGAGGGAGTTGGATGCCGTTCAGTGCTGGATGATTCTCAAATAGTGCCATTTATGTGCACACCATACATGAAACACAGTTTTCGGTTTGTGCTGTCAAGTTATGATGAAACATAAGTGTGATTACTTTGATTCTCTAATTGCAAGTGATCCAGCTCCTGGGGAAATGTACTGTAAATTCTCTTTGTTGCAGTCTGTGTCAATGTGGGAATTTCCAACTCTGATATAAGTGAAATATGATGGAAACTTGGAGGTATATTTTAAACCTGTCACAAGGTCAAGCTGACAGACCACCATGCTTTTTATAGACCCACCCTGCTTTACACTCACACAGCTCCACATCTCACACTTGGAGCTGCCTAGTAGGTCTGCGGGAGCTCAAGGAGAACAAGAGTCAGAAGTTTAATATGAAAGCTCAACATGGTTTGGCTGCAGTAACACTACATGAGGTTCTAGGATCACATGCAACAACAAAATCAGCCCTGATGAGGCTCTTATGAAGGCTTGTTTGGCAAATGGCGTGAGCCTTAGACATAAAATGGGAAGCTGAGATCAGAGAGTTTTGAGATTTTGGAGAACTGCTATTGTGGTTTACATTAAATTGGCCACCTCAGTATGAAAACAAACAGTTTTTATACTGTAATTTAAATCTTATAATAAGGTTAATGTTATTGTAAGCAGAATTCATCTGCTGTTAGTATATTCAAGTTGCTCACATTCAAATTGGGCAATTGTGGTCTAAACATTCAAGTCAAGTCTAAAACTCAATTTGCTTATATATCTGAGGTTTACTGGAAGATGTGTTTGTGTTGATATGGAAGAAAACAGGCTGACAAGAAAGATATTTATATGGGATAAACATCACTGGCACTTGATGAGATGTGTGCACATTGTTCCATAACTCTGAGTTTATTGAGACATTTCTCAGTAACAAAAAGCTCAGCATTTATTGTTCAGAGAATCTGTGTTTGCTTGGAATAAAGAGCAATGGGCTGATGATCTATGCACTAAACCAAAAGTGTGTACATTTAGGATAATAAAATAAGAATGTGGTAGTGAGACTTATGTCATACATAATTTATCTAAATGGCAAAAATCCCTATGCGCCCTGTTAATATCTGGTATTTCACAACTTAGTGTTAATGGAAAGTATATGTCAGTCTGAAGTAAGAAAAGCCATTGCATTCTCATCCCAAGTCATCACACTTTGCTGGAAAAGTGGATTTGTCAATGGGCTGTTTGACTGATGTTTGAAATGTATAGTGATATTCATTTTGTTTTCTATTGCCCTTTTACTGGGAACTGTACAATACTTGTTCAGTGAGCTAAAAACAGATGTTGATTTTGAAAATGTGGATGATGCACAATAATGAAGTTGGCTGTTCACCCATATAAAAGGAAATACTTTATAATGTGTTTTTGTATATGTTATTACCTATTTAAGTTTTGAAGTAGGCCTAACTTATAACTTTGTTATCCCATGAGGGTTAGGGTTAGATGTCTCTCATGACATTTTACAATACGTAAAATCTGTTGTTGTTTTTTTAATTTGCACCACTTGAAAATGATCTGCTGAAGAAACTTATCAATTCAGATAGATGTTGGTAAGATTAGAATTATTATGGATATTTTTTTACACATTGCGCTCCATAGACCAAATATATATAATTATTTTAAAGAAAAACATATATTCTAGAGTTTAAGCGGGATTTATACTTGTGCATAGACACTGTAGCCTACACACGTGGCCTACACCGTTGTGAGCATTTATACTTGTGCGTTGTGTGTCTGTGTCACTCTGCTGTTAAAACACTAGTCAGTGCTGGGGTTTCTGTGAAGTGCTGTAAAGTTTAGTTGATTCAAAACACACTCAAAATACATATTAAACAAGCTTTATAGAGACAATTTCAAACACAAACACACAAAACTATAGCTTGCAGCATTCACAGACAAAGAATTTGTCTTTATCTGGACACATTTTCCCACAAATACAACATGCTAATGTTTTTAGCACAAGCCTAGGGCATTTTACATTGTATAGCTTAGCCTAGCAGCTTGCGGAGATTTCCTCTACTCATATGAAGCCAGGGACAACAGCAAAATTTAACAAAGGTAACGTTACAAAATTCAGTTCCATTACAACTCATAAGGTTCACCGACAAAACAACGGTCTCATACTAAACACGTTTTCCAAACAAATACAACATGCTAACATTATTAGCACAAGCCTACAGCATTTTACATTGTATAAATTAGCCCAGGATAAATCACGCAAGACCTAAAATGCAATTTTTGGAGGCTTTATTGTCTTCACAATTTATTGTTTCTCATCTGTGAAATTAAAATCAATAAAAGCTTCGTTTCCACTGAGGGAAATGGATTCAATTCACAAAAATAGACAGGAGGTCTGCACGGTGCACGTCATGCACAGACCCTATGCTGTAGGTAAGGTATCGATTTGACGCAGAAGTATAAATCCCACTTTAGCTGGATTCAGCCTGTTCTCATGCAACGTTCATATCTACGAAAAGCAATACACCAGAGTTTGCATGATGACATGATGAAGGTGTTGATGGGAGAAAAGGAGGAAGTGGTATGCATGTTTGGGTGTTTGATGGCTCAAACAAGCACAGGACTTTTCCCCAGGAGACTGGTATTTGTATCCCGAGTGCAACCAAGTAAAGAACAAGTTATTTTAAGGTACGTTGTCACCATGTTCCTTTTCCTAAACTTAATCTAACCAGTAGGGGCGCTAATTCCTTAGATGTCATACAAACCACTGTATGTGCATTTGTGTAAGCTATCATACGAGACTTTGTATCAGGATACGTTGTTGCATTAGACTAAAAAGAAAATTCTCATTTAACAGCTAGGAATTTTCCAGCAGATCTTAAGGAGCTGTTCCATTTCTGTTACAGATAAAAACAAATTAGTAAAGTCCTCTTCATATTTTCTAAGTAATCTTAAATCAGCAACCCTGAGGGAGAACAAGTCTTAATGCTAGAATACAAGAGAAAGCACACAAATTAAAAGTGTCTTTGCAGCATCTTGTGTAGGAAATAGTTAATTTTGAGGGGAATTGCGCTTATTTGCTTTCTCTCTGAGAGTTAGATTAAAAGGTTGATATCACGCTCATGTCTGTGTGTTAAGTACAGAGTTGGGACAGAGAGGCAATTAGCATAGCTTAGCATAAAGACTGGAAGCAAATTCATGAAAAACAGTCTGCTCAGTTCCTCTGTGAAGCGTCTGCGGCTTAAGTGGCTAAAACCACAAATTCAGTCTTTCAGATTCAAGCCATTTTTACATCAGTTCCTCAATCCCAAATGTCCTCATGTTTCAACGATTTGCTTTCTTTGCTCCACGTTTTCTAACTTCTGAGGTTCCAGTGCCTGTGAATACATCTCACGCCATTAACGTTTGGTTATAAGTGTTAGCTGAAACCTTGTTTGGACCCTAATGTGCTTGTCATGATCTTATCGTCAACCTGTAGGATTTGATATATTTTTCTCTGTTTATATATTCTGGAGTCATTACAAGATCTACATTTCACTTTTACATGTCACTCATGTAAGCAGAGGAAACCTGTATGGAGCTCCTTGTTCTTTGCTGGCTTTCACTTTTGCTTTCTTTACAGAGTTCAAAGTCACACGTGCCAAGCACAACATGAGGAGTGCCGGGAAACACCTCGTTGAGAGAACGGAGGACAGTTCTTTGTCCAACATGACTAACCGTATGAGATTTCTGAGGAAGTGTGAGGGACTTTCTGTGGCTTGCCTGCACATGTGGACGGTGACTGGAAGTCTCAGTTCCATTTATCTCAATAAGTAAGTAATCACAGTTGTGTGTTAGAGCCTCAGTCTGCCAGAACTCCCTCTGTGTCAGGCACAATGAAACCATAATATTAGCTCTAGAATCACATGATAGACGGAGCATGTTGAAAACCACTGTCTGCAGATTGACCACTCTTCCCTCCCTTTCCTGCCACTTCTGATCTCTTTCTCTCATGTCCTGCGTTGCGCCACAGAAGCACCAAAATAGCACTCTAAGCTTTGAGGAAAGCATATTTTGATGATACAAAGTTAAATGACTGCTTTGTCCTGTGAAAGAAGGGATGTGAAAATGGGGAAGACTTTTGCTGTCTAATGGCTCTGGTTACTTTGCCTGCAGCAAAGTTGGCAAGGTCTCTCAAGGCTACACCAACAGGAAATTGCATTAATCCAGCACTGGGCTGAAGTAATTCACTCCCTTCTTTATTCAAGGCTTTGCCAGGGTTTCAGTGGACCACCTCGGCCGTCCTGGTAAGAGGAACAGGAGTGGGAGGCCTCGGGGCCTGACTGAAACCTCCCCTCCATGTGCTCCCTAATTGATTTAATGACCGTAATTATCTGCAGGGGTGCATGTTGTGCAGGGGACGATTAATGGCCTCCAAAACATATGCAGACAGGCGGAAATTAAGAGAGGGGGGCTGAGACAAAGAATAGCTGTGCAGAAAAAAAAGAGCCAAAGTCGCAGAGAGAGATGCATCCTGCTGAGTGAGAGAAATAGACCATGATGCAGTGCTTTTTTTGTTGTTGAGATTTTGTTGCTATTGAAATGTCATATTAACATCTAAAGCATTAAATTCGGTGAAATCTGAGGCACATGCACACATGTGCACATGGACCTACACAGGACATACGGCCCATGCAGTTAAAAAGAATAGTGAACTTCATGATGCTCCAGAAAACATCCACAAGTAGTACAAGAACCACCACAGTGGTAGAAAGCTGAATGACGTATGACCTCCAGATGCTTTCTCCAGAAGATCTATGACTGTACTGAATCCCATTAAAGTCAGGTAAGGCAAAAATAAATATTTACAATGAGTTTGTCACACCACAGAAAAATATATTATTAACCTACATCAGTGATGGCTCTTTTGCTGGTGTTCATATGGTTGCATCTAACACAGATGTTTCTTCATGTATTTATTAGACTGAAAAATGTGAAAGAGGTTGTAGAATGTAGCAAACTCACCGATGATGTACTGGTGCCGCTCAAAGACGGCACCAGTACATCATCAAGCATGCTTTAAGGACTGCCCAAAATATCTTGGGTACAGAAATTGTGGGGGAAAAACACCATAATAAAACACAATAGACACCAAATGCCAAGATGGTGCCTATTCATTCCAATGGCTCATCTGGTGCATATGCCAAAAATATATGTGCAGTAGAAAGATAACCAGGCTGTCATCCCTTATGGATGCAGGACACTTTGTCAGCACTGGGCATCTCCTTCAGTGACAGGCTGTTTGTGTTTGAAGGGGAGATACCGCAGGTCCTTCCTTCCTGCTGCTGTCAGATTATACAAACAACACTGCTCCCAGTAGACCACACAGAATAAAACTATTGACAATTTATCATGTGCAATCTCTGTGTATACCAACTGTGAAATATCTATACATGATATGTGATATAACGTATATAGCATGTCATTTTTTTATAGCTTGCTTTTGTTTTTCACTGCTCACAATCATCTCTCAGGTGCAATATCAGTATTGTTAAACTGTGCAATGTCTTAAGTATCCCATGAGTCAATAATGTGAAGCCATCCAGTCTGTCTCTTTATTAGATTTTGCATATCGCTCTGTGTCTTTATACTGTTTGCTTATTATATTGCTCTTTGTTTTGTGTTACTTATTACCCTGACCTGTGTTTGTCTTTTTATTGATGCATACTTATAGATTGCTTTGTGTTTTTCTACTGATGCTTCCTGCTTGCCTTATCTCTCTGCTACTGTAATGTTGCAAATCCCCCCACTGTGGGACAAATAAAGGATTACATTACCTTATCTTAGTGTTTCTCCCACTTGCCCCACCATCGAGTTCATGCTCAGCTTATAGACTGCACATTGTGACGACGTAACAGATTTTTAAAATGCTTTTCCCAGCTTGAGGAAAGTTTTACAAATATAAAACCACCATGACTCAAATATATAGGATAAAAAGTCCTAACCGAGCTTGTATGCAGTTCGAGGTGTCCTGTCAACAGTTTTTCCGATATTTCTTTTATGATGGGGGCCTATGGGAAAAATTATTTATGGGCTGCAGGGGGATTTTTTTTCACTGTAGTACCGCAAGGGGCCACTGGGAAAAACTGGCTGCAAGACTGATTAGGGGACTGTCTTAGCTCCACAATGGGCACTACAAAGTTCCCAGTCTTTTCACGCATTTTCAACACATTTTCTAACATGTATAATGTGAAGACCAAAATCACTGATTTTGCTTTACCCAAACTTTTAAAAAAAAAAAATTAAAAAAAGCCTTCAGCTGTCTCACAGATACTATATGTTTATTTATTGATTCTTGAAAAAACTGAGAAAAGCACGCGCATCCAAAAAAAAAGTATCGGGTGCCAGACAAAAAAAAGTGAAATGAATAAAAGGAATAAAGTCTGCACACCAGAGATAGCTCCAAAAGCCAGTTTTTAATGAAATATCACCACATGTGACGTTTGGGGTCACTGCCCTTCTTCAGACAGAGACACATCTCATACATTGGAGGTACCTCAAGTACACTGAAAAAGGCGATACTAGAGTGTGAAATTATCTAATATCGCCTTTTTCAGTGTACTTGAGGTACCTCCAATTACCTTATTTTCTGACTTGACATGACCGTATGAAGGTGCGTCCCGATGTTTGTCATTTTTAGTCATCTTTCTGTACATATGTCTACAAATATATATACTCTTTTTTTAAATGTGTACATAATAACCCAAAAAAATTATATACATTTTTGTACACTTAAAATGTGTAGGCCTACATGAAACCAAAATATATATTTACTCTTCTATGTATATAATGTATAAGGTTAGTTCTTTTCTTTACTGATCTTTTTTAAACAAATTTTGTACATTTACTTTTCATCACATGACTGGTCAGGTGATATGTGATGTGTGTGTGTGTGTGTGTGTGTGTGTGTGTGTGTGTGTGTGTGTGTGTGTGTGTGTGTGTGTGTGTGTGTGTGTGTGTATATCTGGAGGTGCGATTTGTTCACTTGTTAGTCTGAAGAAGGGCAGTGACCTGAAACATCACATGTGGTGATACTCTTGCATTACACTTCATGCCTCTTTTTATTAATTTTTTTTTAAAACAACTTTATTTTATATTATCTTTCTATTATCCTTCTTCTTTCCAGCACAAGGAGATGGAATGGTCGATTGTCCTTTTTTCAGTTTTTTGTTTTTTTTTCTGCCACAGGCACCTTACCATGTCTTGGATTTATTGTACTACCTTTGTCTTGCGTGCAGAAAACTCAATCAAAAGATTTTAGACAGACAAACAAACAAAAGCTTTCACTCTTGGGCTGCAACTGATGACTTTTTTATTTTTAGATTAGGCCTATTCTGTGAAAAAAAAATTCAACCACTCAAATTATCATTTGGTCTATAAAACATGAAAAACGTCCATCTCGATTTCCAAATGCGCAAGGTCACATCTTCTAACAGGCCAGATCCCAAAGAGACTGAGTTTACTGTCACATAAGACAAAGAAATGCAGCAAATCCACACAACTGAGAAGTTGGGAAATACACTGACTTATTTATTGCAACATTCTTTTCACTGCACTGTAATCCTGTGTATACAGTATACAGTAAATATCTGACCTGTATATACTGCTGAAACTGTATATATGTTGTCAAAGATTATTTTTACACCTACATACCTGAACATAATAGCTATAAGTTTATGTTTTCCTATCTTTGTTAGGCCTCGCTATCTGTGTTTACCAGTGTGTCTATATTTGTATCTTCCTGTACATTTGTTACATTTGTTTTTAACTCACTGTGTGTGTGTGTGTGTGTGTGTGTGTGTGTGTGCGTGTGTGTGTGTGTGTGTGTGTGTGTCTGACAACCCAAATTACTACTATGTGTTAGCCCTCCTGACCAGTAGTTGACTCTGATCTTTAAGGGATTATGTTTCTTTTTAATGACAGATGTCTCAGCCTATCAGAGTGGTCGCCACTCAATCTTCTCCACAGGTCGACCCAAGCTTCCTCCCCTTTCATCAAATGTGGACTCTCCGGCTCCAGTGCAACAGTGATAGTGAATTTAAATCAAGGCTTTAAAAACATCCCTTTAGAAACCAGTGATTCAAGTCACAGACACCACAGACATGTTTTTGTAACATGTATGTAAATCCTTCAGTAATTCTGGATGTCAGGGAGCCATACTTTATTTATCAGAGTAACATATATATCATGACCTTCCCCTAAGCTATAAATATGCCTCCTGAGTGACTGGAGGAAGATGCAAGACTCTCCTTTCACCATAAATAACCATATTTCACAGTTTCTAGTGATAATAATGGTGTGATTTTGGAGATGTTTAAAGATAACATGGCTTTCAAACCCACCCAATACTGTTGGGGTTCTGAGAGTATTAAAAATAAATACAAAAAAACAGCTGTTTAAAGTTGAATCTCCCCTCCCTTGCCCTTGGCCTCCCGTGTTTTGCACCACCCGCTCCCCCCTAATGAGTAACAAACAGTCCCTCATAGCTTCTCCTACATTTTGTTTGCTCCTCTTTATTATGCAAAAAAAATCTGTGTTATATTTTAGTGCTTATTCTGTCAAATTAGCTGTTTAGAAATTGTTTTTCTCCTTGAGTTCACAGCAAGATGCTGCCATGTCTAAATAAAAGTTAAAGGGGTCCCATCAGGCTTTTCCTGTTTCAGATAATGAGGTAAACATATGTAAAAGCAATTCCTGGACTACCTCAGGCATAAGATTGTTGACTACTCTGTTTCCATTGTTTTTCTACTTTGAGACAAGCTGACATCAGCTCATAATGGATTACTTTATAAGGTCTTCTGCTTCAGGCACAATACTGCAAGTGTTCACATTACATACACTGTTGATTTCTCCCCAGTTTTGGATTATGATATCTGCTGGAATGTGGCCGCTTGTGTTTTAACATAAATTGTATTTTATTTCACGGTAGAAAGTGTCACTCAACATCACTGCAGTAATATCTAACTGCAATAACGCTGCAGAGATGCCAGATTCGGAACACCTGAAAATGCTGACCAGTCAGAGCAGACTGGGCTTTTATTGAGAGGGAGGCTTTAATAAAGAGACAGTTGCTTAAAGGGGATGTTTAGGGTGAACACAGGTGTTTCAGCACAGACAGTATAGGGAAAATAAAGTGATTTTTTCGCCATTAAAGCATGTGAACATGTTCTCGTTAAAATCTTAAATACAAGTATGAACCAGAAAATGAGCATAACAGGTCTCCTTTCAGCAAAATTTTAATGAAATATGTTGAGACAAGCTTTTTGTATGTGCAGACCTCAAAGGAACTTTATCTCCTGAAAGGCTAAAATCTGATCGTTTTTTATTCTGTGACACCGTCAACCCTGCCACCTCACTTTTGGACCCTTTAGACAGACACTTTTAGAGTGATTTTAGCTTTGGTGTGGTAAGAATCAGACAGGATCACGTGGACGTTTTGTCTACAACTAGTCCCCGCCGGTGCAATCTGATGATTCTTTCCTCGACAAAACCTCCTGCAGCAGCCAGAAAAGCACCTTTGGAACAGCACTGCGATGTTTATAGGCTCTTATAAAGGCAGATCTGTGAGAATTTTTATGTGTTGAGTGACATCAGCGGTGCCATTAGCAGGAATATGGAGTGAATTAGGCCGGCGTTTCAAAAATATACAAAGAGTCTGCAGAAAGACAAGGCTTATGTCAACAGCGGCTTGTGTTTCTGCTCTCCACTCCCCCTCATGTCGCCTCGTGCTGACATCAAACAGATCTCAGCAGCACAGTTTGGGAAAATGCAAGATGCTGGTAATAATTATTTGCTCCTCACTGTCTCATTAAATAAGTTCATTAAAGCATTTAGTTCCAGCAGCTTAGTTTGTTTTTACACGGATTAAACCTGGAGAGGAGCTTTGGCAGCATTCAGAGAGTGTAATCTTGGATCAGGACATATAAAATCTTTTAGCTGAGAATGCAGTGAAAATAGGAAAATTGAGGGGCTTGAAGGAGACTTAGGGAGCAGAATAATCTGCGAAAGCCCTCGAGTGCTGGGGAGAGAAACAGCAGCGGCGGAAAGACGCAGGAAGACCAATATAGACAGAAATTGGAGGATGTGTTTTCTGGTCAGGAACCCATTGCTAAAATTAGCGAGGATGTAAATTCCTCAGCGTTGCCGGTTTTCAAATCGGCGCATGACACAGAGAGCTGCCAGGAGAACATAAAACAGAAAAAAAAAATTAAAATGGAAAGGCGGCGGTATAGGAAGAGGTCATACATGAAGAGTGCCATGGTAATGTTTTCCTTCTTCCTTATTTCTTTTCAAATTGACCTTCGCCCTGAGAACAAAGACATCTAACAAGCCACAAGAAGGAGGAGAAAAGCTCTGAAAGCGAAAGCCGCGGCCCCCACACACAACAGTCCACGGGGGGAGGCTCGGGCCCTGGACGCCAAGCCTTCAACACAATCACCACACATGCTATTGTGGCCTGCAGTAAAGCCCTGGTATGGCTCAAATCTGCAGCTAACCCCCTCCCAACCCCACCCTCACCACCAGGCCTCACCCCACCTCCCCCTCTACCCCCCTCTCTTTCTCTGTCTCCCCATGCATCCCTGTCATTTACAGTCCTAATGACAAGACACAAACTTCCACACATTCAACCCCCGCAGAGCGAGGATAATCACATTATAGCTGACGACATGGACATAAACCAAACTCCTGCAGCAGTCAGTTTGGACGCACTCAGACGTGGATTTGCATAAATCCAAACAGTATAGTCAGCAGCTCAACAGTGTGGCTCTGCTCCTCTTTTTCCATCGTGGATGGAAGACAGCGAGGGAGAAAAAAGTATCCACCACGCTGCGAAACACAGAGGGAATGGATGGATGGAGATGGAAAATAGTGGAAGACTTTCTCAGTTTACAGTCGCCACACAAAGCCAGGACTATTTCTAGGCATCCTATTGGTTTAACAGCGGCAAGAACTACACTGCCAGCTGTATGTCAAGGACTCAGAAGGGACTGAGTGTCAGATTCAAGTTCCCATGCTCCGTCTGCATTGGTCTTTTTCTTACTTCTCTGTTGACTCGCAGACTAATTCAATACCTAAATATTGACATTCTTTTTTCTAGTGTGTGGCTCTTATCTTAGGAATGCATTTACCCCTTTTTGACTTGCATCACTCAACCAAAGCTGATAATTTTCAAAATGCAAGGCGCCAGGGACTTCCCTGCCACTGCAAGGTCAAAGCGAGTGAGATAAGGTAAAGTGGATCTGTCAAGGTGAAGCACAAAGTGAGCACGGGGCATGTTTGGACTTGAATTCTCTGGCTTTAACATTTACATCTCAGGACATCCTTTTTTTTTTAGCAGTTTCACCTTTATTTGACAGAGCAGACTGGAAACAGAGGGGGAGGGGAGGGGGGGTATGACATGCAACAGAGGCCCCAAGGCCAGAATAGAACCCAGGGTTGCGGTGAGGTGGCATGTGCTGTAACCACACGGCTACCGAGGCGCTCCGTGAGTCTTGCAATCCGATGCAACATGCCGCTAACGCAACATTTGACGCTGACATTTACACGCTTTCCTGCTTGCCCACTGTTGTGCTGCATTCCATTCAGGGTCAGTCATTGGAAGTTCCCAAATGAAACGTCTGACCTCCGATCTCCGGTTTAGCGTCGGGAGAAAGATATAAGTGTAGGTAATGAGAGAAGTCGGCATTACATCAGGTTTATTTACGTTCTTTGTGGTTCTGGGTCAGACTGACTGCCTCTGACACTTACTATACTCCAGTGGAAAGTTTATTACCACCTGGGTCTTGTTTGTGTAGTTTAGACGACCAAGTCAAAACGTCTGCTGTGAGAAAGGCCTGTTATGGGCCAAAGTATGAAAATTGTAAGAAAATGATATGACAGAGAGTAAAATAAACAAACAGAAAAGAAATATGCTTTGGACATAAATATTTAAAACTCTTTTCATGCTCCAGCATAATGGTATGTCATATCAAGCAACCTATTCTACTTATTGACCATGAAATATTCATTACTATGGAAGTCCATAGGGGACTTTATTAAAATGATAATGTAAACAATAGCAATAATCCCATTTGTATTTTCATTTCCACAGAGTGGTATAGGTGTTATATGTCAGAATGAAAATGGAAGGCTGTTAAACATTTAATTTTCAAAGTTTTACCCAACTGTCATAAATCACATTAAAATATTAATCACACATGCTTTGGTAGATTAGTGGAACTGTAGGGATTCTGAGCATATAAAATACATTAAATTGTTATTTTTTAAAATCTGCCTGTAGTGAGGTGATGTTTGAATCCTAATGCAAAGGGCCATTCCACCGTTTTTTCGAAAGGGAGATAGGCAGAATTTCTTACATCCAGCTTCGACTTCAACGCAGCAGAGGAGTTCATGGGAGAAGAAAATGTGACGTCATGTCGCGGGTCCTTTCCCAAGACAGGTCGCAGTCTCTGTTTAATGAATACAAACATCTGATATTTTAAGTTTACTTTTATGTCATGCTTTAATATCTGGTTTATTAGAGAATAAAAATCCATAAAATATTCTCAGGAACTGCTGTAAGAGAAATCATGTGTGTGTTTTGTACAGTTTGTGTGTGTGTGTGTGTGTGTGTGTGTGTGCGCGTGTGCGTGTGTGTGTGTGTGTGTGTGTGTGTGTGTGTGTGTGTGTGTGTGTGTGTGTGACACACATCAGGTCCAGTTCACTGAGGACAGCTTGTCCAATTGGACTCAAAATCCATGTCTCCAAAAAAAAAAGATGATTTATGGGTCAGTGGTTTAAGTTAGGTTTGGGTTAAAACGCAGCGCTTTAAATGAGCACAATGGGGGGCACGGGCACAAGAGGACTGCGGGTGTTTGGGTCAGGCAAGTAGTTATGGTTAGGGTAAGTCCTCAGGAAATGAATGGAAGTCTATGTAATTTCCTCAGAAGTGGCCTATGTGTGTGTGTGTGTGTGTGTGCGTGTTCAGATTCTTCGTTTAAATATAAAACTATTAATACCACACTGTGAAAATACTCTGCTAAAGCTTAAAGTCCTGTCTTCAAAATCTTACCTCAGTAAAGTTTATATTTACAGCAAAATGTACTGAAAGTACCAAAAGTAAAAGTACTCATTCTGCTGTAAAGTGGTCTGTCAGTGTTTTACAATTACATATGATGCTTTTGGATTTATATTACTGCTGCATTAATATGTGTGTTGTTGCATTTTACTTATTATAACTCTAATTTTAACTCATTTTGAGTAGTTTATTCTACAGTAATGCAACATATTCTATCAGATCATCATACGTTTGTCATGTTGCTGTCCCGTGAGAACCGCGTAATGTGTCTTTTTCCATGGTGTCGGAAAAACAGCCCTGTTGTCAGCTTTGTGGTGATTCATTGTCCAGCTCATACAAGAAGGTTTTCAATGGTTGATTTAGCTCAGGAAGCAGTGGAATTTTCTCAACCACAACAGTTCACTTCACCTTCAGTTTATCAGAAGGTAACTAAAGCTATCAGATAGATAGCAGTAATATTTCCCCCTGAGATGTACTCAAGTAGAAATTTAACTGCATGAGTTGAATGCAGTGTTGGGGAGTAGTGAATCATACATGTGATTAAACCAAAACACATTTTGTAGTTTCTGGAAGGCAGGTGTCTGACTGAAAGACACTGCACACAAAACCAAACTGACATTCCTTATACTTTCCCATGGCTAGTGGGGTATTCCTTTTGTATGGCCTGTGAACAAGTGGGCACTGTTTGCAACTCATCTGCATGGCATTTTTTGGCATATTTTTGTATTATTTCATACTCTATGTACATTATCAGTTATGAGTAATCAACAGAGTAGTTTGAAGTACTTTTCCAAGCCGCTTTAGTAAACTAACATGGATTTCTAACTGGGGTACCTTTGCTATAGTTCTACTTTTTCCACTCTGAGGTCATTTGTAAAAAAAAAAAAATATATATAAAAAAAAAAGTACTTAAGTAAATGTGCTTAGTTACATTCCACCACTGCCGGACCTCCGTTTCCCCCCTCTAGATGATGAAGCACGCAAGTGCTTATTACAGGCTCTAACTTGGAATTAAAACCATCCAGCAGAATTATAAGGATATCCAGGTGGAAGTATAAACATCCTGGCACCGTCTAAAACAAACAAAGCATTCCTCTGCTCTGTTTTGCATCAATCATACAGCAGGCGTTTGCCAAATTCAATTTAGGACTTTATTGCTCCACAAAGGCGATCTCAGGATGGCAGTAATAATTCAAGAATTAAAAAAAAAAGGAACATTAAGGCTTTTTTTAAATTTTTTATTGAGAATGAGAGCGTCAACCTTCAATTATAATCCCAGCTCAGTGTTTATCAGCATAAATAAATAAAAGTAAAAAATAAATAGGCTATTAAATACAGTATAAAACAACAGGCAAAAAGGAAGGAGTTTGCTTTTTGTTGAAGGAACTCTCAAAAGGTTTGGAAAGGCAGCAAAGGTAGGAGACATCGCTTTGGAAAGTGATGAGCTTAGAAAAATAATCAGTTTGGTGATATAGTGAAATCATACAAAATGTACAAAATGTAATTGCAACCAGTAAACCAGAGTAATAACAAAAAACAAACAAAAAAAAATCCCTTTTCCAAAGTTGGATCTATCAGCTACAATAGTATCATGGATACATTTGAAAAACACAGTAAAAATTCAAGTAAAGGAAGGTGTACATCAGTAACACAATGATTTGCAGTCATCAATTAAGAGCACTGGGGAAACTGTCCACTATACACTTCCCACTACAGTGGAGAGCTGCTTCATTAAAACACACAGAAGCAAACTCTCGCTAATGTTCCACAAACAGGCACTTTAAAATGTCTTTGAATGTCTGGAACGAGCCGGGCACTTAATTGTCAAAGCATATAGTTTCATCCGGTCAACATGTTACTCAAAGCAACAGAAACATGAATGGATATTTTTATAGCTTCTACAAAACTAAATGAGACATTGAAATTGAAAACCAAACTATTATTAAGTATGAAATCATGTCAACCACAACAAGACTCATCATCATAAAATCTTTTTTTTTTCTTTTCCCTGGGGCTTTTGCATTTTTGGCAAACTTCACCCTCTGCCTCTTCATTACCGGCACGCTAAAAACAGATTGAATTCTAATTAGTTGCATTCACACAATTTATCACTTCGATACAAGAGCGTAGGTTTTGTTTCAACATTTGGGGGGACAAATATTAAAAGAGGGGTTTTGAGGTTCACTGTCAGAAAATTTCCAGCATTCTGATGATTTTTTTTGGCATCAATTTATGATGTAAATGACATCAAAATAAAAGTCCCCCGTTACTTTCATTGGGGAGACAAATGCGCATTCTAAATAGGGTGACGTGCCCCCTTTGTCCCCCCTGAAATCTACGCCCATGCTTCGATACATTTTTGTTCAGGATTTTGTGTGTAATTGCCCTTTTCTTGCAAGTCTGAGACAAGCCAAGGCAATAAGATTCTCGATCCAAGTGCTACATTAAACATTTTAATCCCAATGTTTTGGGTAGTCTGTACACAAAGAGTACCTCACATATATGCTCTCTCTTTTTATTCATATAACATCACTTATATGATTATAGCTTAATTCCTGCAGCCAGCAGAAGGCCAGTAACAACACCAGGTCTGTCTGTGTTTATACACCTAAGCAACACCATCTCTTTAACTCTGGGCCAGCTCAAGCTCATTTCAGCCCTCTCGAAAACACTCCATCCTCATCGGTCTGACAGGAAATGGACCAAAGTGCCAATTAAAGGGAGACGCTGTGACATCAGCACCAACCACAACCTGAGCCAGGCCCCGACTCCACTGCTCCCACACTATCACACTTACTGTTCTTCCCTTGTTTGTTTGATACCAGATGCATCAAGCTCAGGGTTTTGTTAAACTGAAGCCGTTCCCAGAACTGGATTGATTGTTGATTTTTATGAAGCAGGAATGCAAAATGAAGGGGTTAAAAAATAAATGCATGAGCAATGAATTGTAACTGTACAAAAGGCATGGATAATAAAAATAGATATCTAAATATACAGAGTCTACTTGATACATCTATTGTTGTATATTTGCTCGTTTCCCGTGTGGATAAGATGAAGAAATCAAAAATGTACAGTAAGTCAGTCTGATTCAGTCGGCCGCAAAGGATGGCGCTGTTGTCTTGGTCCTGCCGATCCAAGGCCGTCCCTGCAGTTTCGCCCCAGCTTAGCTTGGAGTCCAAAGGGCTGCCGGCTTCAGTGCCCAAATTTAATTCCCTTCGTTGTCAGGATCACACTGCAAAGACGCTCAGGGTGCTGGTCTGGTCCTTTAAACCCAAAATGCTGTAAGCAATTCTTTTCAAATGGCCAGGAAGCCTCACCCCAATGTTCTTAATATCCCTGTGAAACAAAGAGACATGACAGAGTGTAAGAGGAGCTGCACATGGACTTAATCTTTGGACTCATTCCAACACTTTTCATGCACATCCTTCCTGCTTCTCAGGCCTTGTAGTAATCACTGACTCATCCAACGTGCTGAAATGCCAGCCTCGACTCCATTCACTTCTAGCGCTGTCGCTGAACCAGTAGAGCAAGGTGGGGTGTGTTCCAAGTTAGTAATCTGCCGAGGTTTCAATTTATCTTCGACATTAAAGGATAATAAGTGAGGGTTTCGCTCTTCACAGGCACATGATGCAAACCTGCAAAAGCTCTGAAACACAGCAGCCCAAAGTCAAAGCCTTAATTACAGCCTTAATTACTTAACGAGGATTCTCCCTGTTGACCATGAATCACTTGTCTGGCAAGCAGAGGGTGGGTCGTAAATAACTGCTGGTTTTCCAAGAGTGCTACCAGATGCCCTGCGATGGAAACATGGGGCCATGAAATCACACCATTCTGTATGACAAATACTTCAAAAGGGTTTGTCGTCTGCTTTGCAGTCTGCCCATCTTCCCAAATCACAACCATTACAAACTGAGATATGTATAACTTGGCAGAGGAAAGGGGGGGGGGGGTCCTACTAGCTGGTCATGCGGTTAGGAAAAGCTCTGGCCCTCATTATTGCCCCCAAACAACCTCATATAATGTGCTTCACTAGGCCTTTTTTTCCAAAAGGTTGAGTCCATTCCATTAAATTGCACCCTTAGTGCTCCTACACATCTGAGAAGATCCAGTTTCCTTGAAGTACCCTGTGATAAGTTCATGGGGGACATTCTGAGCGCACCTCTTCAATCTTTCTAGAAGTACAAATGTACCGACTATGGGGCTTCAAATCTCATCCATCTATTTCAGTTCCTTAATCTCCCCTAGCTGCCCCTGCTCCACAGGCTATTCTCTCCTCTTCCTCCCCTCCTTTAATGTCGAAGAAGCCACAAAAGGCCTTTGCCCTTAACAGGCAAAACTGGTGGTTTTTCGGGGCTCTGGCAAAAGTGCTGCCCAGGGCAGCTTGTGTGTGTTTGTGAGGGGGGTGCAGGCAGGGATGAGAGAAAGAATGGAGAGAGGAAAGAAGAATAAGGACTGTAGCAACCACAAGCCACCACCACCAGCCTACCACAAATGAGCCCGCTCCTTCTCCCTCTCTCCATTACTTTTTCCATCTAAAACATTTCTCAACTTGTAACTGAGGTTGGAGATTATATTGTGCGCAAACTATTCAGCTGGCTGTTAAAAAGCAACAATTTTAAGGAAAACAAATACATAAAATACGAGGGGGGGGGGGGTCCATAATAGAATTCTTCTTGGGAGGAAAAAACATCTTTGTGCAACATGTTAGTTATAGCTCGCGGCATAATGTGACAACAAAATGTCCCTCTTCTCTGCCAAAAACATACTTAACAAGGAAATAAAATAAATACATCGAAACTTGTTATGTGGCGCCACCAAATCTGAAATCATGCCCCACTTACTCATTCTTCATCTGCAGGACCTGCTCCATGGTGACCACGCCAGCGCAGGTGAAGTTCTCACTGTACTGACTCATCTTGATGGATTCCAGCCACTCAGACACCGACCTGAAGGGGGAACCGTCCGAGCCGCTGGTGCTGGGAAGGCGGATGGATATGCTGCAAGCAAAGAAAAGTAGACCCAAATGATAATAATCAACAGGCTTTCCCACAACAAAGGCATATGACTGAGGACTGTAATTACTGTGCAGGAAACCAGTTGGTGATAAAAACCAGTCGGAGCAGTCAGGGCGAGAGCCGATTAAGATATGAGCGCGACAGCCTTTTGTCCTTTCTCACCGTTTCTAGCTTTAATGCTCCCTCACAAAAGGGAAAATAATGCATTCATGCACACAATCACATACAATAGAGCCGTAAGAGCAGTTAGTAATTCCCTGCCAGGAGTGTACACACGTTTCTTTCATTAGCCTGGCAGGCAAGGTGTCGGTATGTCCTTTTAATGCTTTAAGTAGAACATCTTAAAGCTATTCCCTTTCTCCCCCAAAGTACTGTAAATACCCAGACCATTTTTAACCTGACGTAAATGGAGAGCTGCGGCTTTTAAGTGTTCTGAAGCAGTCTCAAGACTGTTGAGACAAGTCCAAGTCAAGTTTCAAGACCAGGGTGTGGAAGAGACAATACCAGATTACCACAATGTCCCTGGTTTGATTTCAGCCTGCATGCCATACCCCTCTCTTTAACCCCTTGTTTCTTGTCCTTATCTTTACTATCACATGCCTAAAACAAAATACTTTTTTTAAAAGAAAAAATGTCCTGTCTAAGTTGTTGAAAGTGTATTTACATAGCTTTAGTCTAACAGAAGTCTTTCTAACGCTGAGAAAGGTTCTGCTTCTAAGGGAGACCACATGACACTGGGTGCTTATTATCAGGGTTTTATGCCACTTAAAGAAGTATTTCACTGCTGGAAAGATGGTCTTTTCATATTACTGAGCTGTCTTTGCAGTAGAAAGACACAAATACTTTTGACATTGGTGCTACATGAGCAGAGGAAACTACCATAGTGCACTACTCTGCACCAGTAGGGTGACATAATGCCAGTTTGGTTGTTTTTCTACAAGAAACAATGTGGAGGCCAGTTGGTAACAAGCAATCTCAAATTACAGTAAAACAGTGAGCTAAGATATGTTTCTGAAAACTTTTTAAGGTGGAAAAATAGGCAACACGGTAACAGAATCATGGGTCATATTTGATCAGCACTGCCAGATTTTGGTCTGAGTTTGAGACAGAAAAAGAGAGGGGTGGATTGTCTCTCAATCCGCTTAAAATACTCCTTGTGGCATGCATATGAAAATGTGCAAGTACAATCTGTACTTTAAGCAACAACCCTAGAGCCGGCGAGAGATGAGCAGGGAGATCTGGCTGCTGGTAAGATGCAGGGAAGTCTACCACAGTACACCGACATATACACATGCTCCCACAATGTTATTATACAAAGCTGGTTGCAAATAAGCAAAGTATCCCTTTAAGTAGATACTAGAACTATCTAGGAGGGAAACTGAAAGGAGTCAGCAGAAGTGAGAGTAGGAATCTAATTTTTATAAGAAGTGTTGCAAAAGTTCTGGTTACAGGGTTGTTTGTAGGAACTGGCTGCTGATAGTGGCAGCTACTGAAGGGTCAGCACTGGAAAAATATTCATTCAGGCTATTAGTCTGATGTGTAAATAAATCTTACCGTGGGTCAAAGTCTGCGATGGTCTTCAGGGAGTCTGGGCTCCGCAGCAGCTTGTCCAGCAGGTTGACGATGTCTCCGAAGCGCGGCCTCTTGGAGCGATCCTGGAGCCAGCACTGCAGCATCAGCTGGTAAACGGCTGAGGGACAGTCCATCGGCGCTGGCAGCCTAAAAGCCTCATTGATAGCCTTCATCACCTGCAAGAAGATTTTCAGGTGACTGATTAGATCTTCTCTCACTTCTCTCAACATAAGAGAAAAGTGCAACCTGCAAACACTGAAACATACCTCATGGTTACTCATGTCCCAGTAAGGCCTCTCGCCAAACGCCATGACCTCCCACATGACAATGCCAAAACTCCACACATCACTGGCTGAGGTGAACTTCCTGTACGCTATTGCCTCAGGAGCTGTCCAGCGAATGGGGATCTTACCTCCCTGTTCAGGAAAAAAAGCCTCAAGTTAGTAAGCCCTGTCCTTAGACACATCGTACGACGTGACTGAGGTGAATCTTTTTTGCTAACAGAAAGTCCCATATCTACTTACACTTGTGGTATACGTCCCCTCGGGATCATCCTCCAGCACCCTGGACAGGCCGAAGTCTGACACTTTACATTCCAGGTTGTTATTGACGAGGATGTTGCGGGCAGCTAGGTCGCGGTGGACGTAGCTCATGTCAGAGAGGTACTTCATGCCTGCTGCGATGCCGCGCAGCATGCCTACCAGCTGGAAGGAGGGAAACTCACCATCGTGGTCCTGATGGGAGAAAGCAAACACAGGTTCATGTTAGGGTTGTGACCAAGACAAAAAGAAAGTACAGACTGTATCCTTCTACTTCAAAGTGTGGATCATGCAATAGGCTACAAACTCCAACACAGTAGGTGGTGGTATGCGCATTTTAAGGGTGGTTTATACAATCCACCAATTAAATCAAATCAAATTCACCTAAAGCTGGCCAGTGGCAGGTGCTAAATTCCAACCCTGAGTACAGCAAATGATAGAACAAGCATCATGGCCCAGAAGTAGATCTAGATATAGACCCACTTTTTCAGTTTTCCAGTATTGTGTATGCTCATTTTAACAATAGCACTGGCAAAAATGGTATGTGGTGGACTTACCTTAAGGTACCTGTCCAGTGCTCCATTCTCCATGTATTCAGTCACGATCATGGCATGTTTGACTGCACACACAGAAAAAAGAAAGAACAGAACATATCATGTTCCCGAACTGGCCCAAGCAGGTGAAAAAAATGTAAGAAAAAAAAAAAATACTTCATATAACTCACAGAAATCCTTACATTTGGTGACCACTCCTTCCAAGCGAATGATGTTCTGGTGGGAGAACTGGCCCATGATGGAGGCCTCGCTCAGAAAATCCTGCCTCTGTTTTTCCGTGTAACCTGGCTTCAGCGTCTTGATAGCCACTGCCACGTCTTTCCTCCCCGGGACCTTCAGAATGCCACGATACACCTCACCGAACTCCCCTGCAGGAAAACAACATCAACAGGATGATTGATTTAGGAGAGAGATATCAGGTTAATGTGCGTTTGATGTGTCATCTCAGATTTCACGCTGCAGGGTTTGCTGTGCAATAGAGTTGAAATAAGGAAGTCTCTGCGGCTGTTTTGCCCGAGGCACTTTCACAGAGGTGTGTTCTGGCTGGGTGTTGAGAAAGAGATGACTATATGTTGTATAACTGGTGGATGGCCTGTGGTGTGGAAGCATGGGAATCAGCTGTCACATGAGGAGAAAAGGTGGGGGGCACGGTCGTGGGAACTTGGGAGGGGGTGTATGTTCAGAAAAGAGTATTGGTTCAAAGGGTAAAGGTGATCGCACTTGAATAAACCTATAACGAATGAAAGATCTGGGTAGGGCCGGCCCCGGAAGGTGCTCTGATATCCTTCCAAAATACTGTTTCTGCAACACTTTCTTTGTGTAATTGTTCATGTCAACTCGAGCCAAAACACATAGATCCCACAGCCAAGAGTTGCCTCACAACAAAATGTCTCAACTTGTTGTGTGAGAACGCAGCCAGATAGATGTTAATCTCACTAAAGTAAGCACTGTCAGTCAGCCTGCTAAGCTGTGGAAAATGCACAATATAAACAGCGAATTTGGGGATTGGAAAAATCTTTCAACATCTCCGAGTTAAGCCCCACAGCAGATTGTCTCAACAGGGATGTCACTCACCAGCTCCAATGACTTTCTGTTTGGTTATGTGGCTGGGGTGGATTTCAGTGGCAAACTTCAGGACTGCTATGTTGGGGTCCTCGTATGTATGCGGATCCACGTAGGTCTTCAGAGGCTTTAATTGCTCTGTGAGGAAAATAAAACAAACAAGAAATCATTGTACGTTAATTAATTCATGATATAAATCGAATAAAGTGAGATAAAGAGATGAGAGATTTTTTTTTCTACCTGAGCTGGCAAAGTAGGTGTCCTCTGGTCGTTGCCTGGTGTGGGAGTTTCTTTTCCTGGATGAAAAGATAAAGCCCATCTGCAAATTAATATCCCACTTTCAAAGAACAAATGGACATTTGTCTTTATATCATTTGCCTGCTTTAATATCAATAGCACATAGCAACCTTTGTGAGCATTTTTCAAGACGTTCTAAGGCTTTCAAAAGGATTCCGACACTGGTGCAATTCGTCCATTCATACAGAGGCGGCCCTTTGATAAAGGCTGACGATAGACTGTGTTTGCCGAGCCGATTTAAAGACTGAAAGACAGACAAGCAGGCGGGAGGGAGGTGGACAGAAGGGCTACAGTCTGCTACAGTACAGGCCTAGGTCACCTTTACAAAGTGCCTGCGGTCTGGTACAGAAAGAACTAAGCGCCTCTTATCACCAACAATGTACCACCCCGGACCAATTTCCTTTCAAAGGCCTCAACACTCACTGGAATATAACCATTGAGCAATGACAAGGCGCATTCAACGCAAATTCTTCCCCAGTGAGTGCTGGGACACAGATCCAGATAAAGAGAAAGAGAAAGTTGGCTAAAGGAAGACAGAAAGAGAGAGGTGAGGAGAGAGTGAATGCAAAGGCCATTTGGAGGCCCCACAAAGGAGAGGCAGAAGAATGAGAGAGGAAGCCAGTGAAGGAGGGTGCATTCTGACTGATTAACAGGACAGAAAGACTGAGAGAGCAGCAGAGGGGGGTGGTTACTGACCGTCTGCGTAGGAACACGACCACGGCCACTATGAACAACATGGCCGCGCCTCCGACTGCTGCGCCGAAGATGACTGCCGTGTTGTTTTGAGTAAGACGTTCTGGAAAAGTAAAGAAAACTTAGATGCACATCAGAAAAATCACACTCTTGAACAAAGCTCAGGAAACTGTCGTTATGGTGGTTCATTTCTGTACCTTCAGATGAGGTCTCAAATTGTTCCTCCATGCTGGAGCCTCCAGGGCTGCCATCACTGCCAAGGGCCTGCACCCTGAAGAGGTAAGCCGTGCCTGGGGTCAAATCGTTGATATGCACAAAATTCTTCTCCAGTATGAGCACGGTGTAGGTAGTCACATCCAGGTTATCATCCTGTGGAAAGGAGGTCAATATCAAATATCTTAGGAGCAAATTTAAACTTGTACTGTGGTAAATGTTCTGTAATTTCAACACATGGCAGTAAAGAGTAAAGAGAGTGACGCACCTTCTTGCGGTAGGTAAGTTCATAGCGGATGGGCCGGGATTGGATGCGTGGTCGGGGGGATACATCCCAGGAAAGGGACAAGCTGGTGGAGGTCCTCTCAACCAGTCGCATCGTGGTAATCTTGGGGGGCTCTGAAGACAGAGGGTGGAGAATGCATCAGTATCTTTGGGATTTGAAAACCTCATAAAGCACCAAAAAACCTGCTGCACTCTCCACTGATTACCTGGCAGTTCATTAGCAAGAACCACACAACAGTATGACTTCTTTAAGGTAAGCTAAGTTAACTAGTTCATTTTATCTCACTCCTGCAGCCCACTTCGACTGGCACAGCTGTCACTGCCTCACAGATAGCATCTGTCAATACTGCAGCACAGATAGCATCACTCCACTGCCTCATATCAGCAGCACTCACCTGTGTAGTGCAGCGATGTAGTCAGAGTGTTGGTGGATGGTGGTCTAAAAACCCGCGGTGTCGCCTGACTGGCAAACATCGACACGCCGCTGTGTGCCTCCACATTGAAGGTGTAGTTGAGGTGAGCATCCAACTCACTCACTGAAACCTTGGTGTCGGTCAGGCCCATGCTGGCCGGCTCGTAGCGGATTTTCTCTCCACAGGGCTGGCACACACTGCCCTCGCATCGCTGGCATTCAACGCTGTAGGTGATGTCAGTTCGACCTCCAGTGTCTTCAGGCGGGCTCCAGGAGAGGAGGAGTTTTCCTGCGGAGAGCTGGGTGGTGGTGGCCACAAGGTCTCGTGGGGCAGAGGGGAGGCCTGGTAAACACAGATTGGTAAAGGATATGGGATGTTAGCAGGGAAGAAGAGAACCATGAGAAGGAAAATGTGGGGGATTTCTTTCTGACATGACAGTAATATTAGAAGGTCTAAAATTCAGGATTATG
Source organism: Epinephelus awoara (assembly GCA_035609425.1). Classification (NCBI taxonomy): domain Eukaryota; kingdom Metazoa; phylum Chordata; class Actinopteri; order Perciformes; family Serranidae; genus Epinephelus; species Epinephelus awoara. The sequence continues at coordinate 30,104,521 of CM069301.1, read as the reverse complement.
ATTATCTATTTAAACCACATAGTGAAGTGTGCAGAGGAAGTGCAATAAGCAAAGAATATCTAATCCCTGCACATCATGTAGGGTTTAAACCCACAGACTATAAAAAATAATGGACATAGCCACCGTGACATCACCCATTGGTTTGTGGACTCTGGTTTTGAAGCCTTCAGTTTGCCATTTTGGCCGTCACCATCTTAGATTTTTGGAACCAGAAGTGACCACATTTGGACAAGAGAGTGAAACTAACCCTAATGCTAGCTGCTAGCTTTGTTAGCATGGTGCATTTACAGTCTATAGCTAACTGTACTAATTATAATGCTAATTTTTACTAGCTAAAAATGGGCTTAAAACTAAATGTCCTTCCCAGAAAAACTGAATATCCGCCACCTAAGAGGGTCTTACAGAAGATCCAAATTTTAGACAACCAAAACAATTACTTTTTGAGGACTGAAAACACACTGAAGTACAAAAGGTATGGTTGAATCTGGGGTTATGCCACGGATACGATACACAACCAACGTTGTTGCCATAGTAGCAACCTGTCAACAGATTGCACTGTCCTGTTGGCTTGTGGTCATGCCCTTAATTATGCCGAATTTTTTTTTAGCCTCAATTTACACCGCCCATACAGTTGTCATAAACAGGGAAATTAGCTGTAGAGATCAAAACAATTTTTTTTACCAGGCTGTTAACACGTTTATTTATGCTGTAAATTTAAGGCATTTTTGGGGTCTTTGGGTATTGACTCACTTTTGGAGCCGGCCTCAGTGAGCAGTTTTTGGCACTTCTGTGTTGGCTTCATTTTCAGCCCCAGAGGTTGCTGCTTGGTTATTTTGTAGCTCATAGGCAGCAAATATGTCCAACGTTCTTATTGCAAGGTTCTCATGAGAGACCAAAGCAACTCATTACCTGAGCAGGGTCCAGTAGGGGGGTCAGTTGGGGCCCGGTAGAAGCCATCCACGCAGGGACAAAGAAGAGCACCAGAGTCCAACCTCTGGGTGTTGGCAGGACACTGCTCACACTTGTCACTGGATGCTGCAGCTTTGAAGAAACCAGGCTGACATTCTGCAAACACAAAAACACATTTGCATCAACAGGTGAACGAGGACAATAGTGACTTCAGGCAAAATCTTATACAAGACAGCGCATGGCCAGTTCTTCCAGATCAGTCAAGCCTCTTTGAACGATCAGAAATGCTGTGAACTTTTCGCCTTGCATGTCACACAACAAGGTTGAGTGGACACATCATGTTAAGGCGAAAGGTCAGATTTGACTGAGATACGCAAGGGAAAACAGGACTCTGTGCAGTGTTGACTCTACTCATTAAAACACTGTCCATTCCAGCTAAGACACTGTTCACATGAACCCAACCCTGCAACAGAAACACAGACTCCCTGCCTAGCCGGCACTCCTTCTCTTTACTGTTTAAACCACCAACCCCCCTCTGAAGCTGCTTTTCTACTGTCTCTCTCTCTCAACAAACACAACCAGTCATCCCACATTCCACGACAGTAAGTCAGTCTTCAATGCTGTGAATTAAAGGCAACAAAAATCAGGAAAGCACCAAGAAATAGAAGCTAAGTAGTCCAAAGCACAGCATCCGTTTGTGCTCAACTGTCCATTATGTATTTTTTTCTTTCAGAGAACCACATGTAGACTTTTGAAACTGTATCGCCTGTATAAGATGACACCTAATTTCACACGTCTGACTCGGAATAAAGCAATCCAGGTAGAGGATCCAGCTGTGCGTAGCGGTGGTGAAATATGAACTTAATACGGTGTGAAATTTTGGAGAGAGCGCGCCATAAAGGAGAGTGAAAATGAGACGGCCCCCCTTTGACTCTGCAAGAGCATTCCAACGACTGCTGCTCATGTCCTCACACCATCACACATTCATACACACACACACACACACACACACACACACACACACACACACACACACACACACACACACACTAACACATTCATGTGTGCACAACACACATGCACCCACACCCATTTGTATGCACAAAATACACATACATGTATGCAAAGCACACCCGTGGACACATGGGTAAATCTGACATCAGAAGAGGGATTATGTCCACTGCCTGTCACCTGTTCATGTCCCTCTGCTAAGTCAATTCAGCCACACACACACACACACACACACATGTTTATACATGCGCACACACATTTCCTTCCTTCCTCGCAAGACGTTTGCTCGGAGCGTTTAAATAGCTTATGACAGATGTCATGAGATGTTGACAATGCAAATGAGAGCCTAGATGTGGGCCAAAGGACAACAGAAGAAGAAAGAAGAAGAGAAAAGAAAAAAGACAGAAATGAAGACAAGTATGACAACAGAGAGATCAGACAATGTATAAAGAGGACCGAATGAAGCATGCGTGAGAGACTGAGGCTCATGCCAGTGACCGAGGCAAACACACAGTTTCGATGTCAGATTCCAACAGAGACGAATTGAAAAGCAGAACCAAGGACAAAGACGATATCAGATTCACTCAGAGATACTGTCTCTGTCTATGGCTGCTTTACTCTGTGGTTTACTTGAATGAAGTTCATTTGGAAGCTTCAAGTGACCACACACAAGACGGAAAGCGCACGGCTCCCGCTCCATTTAAGTCATATCAGGGGGATTTACTCTATTGACCACTAGTTTCGCTTCGACTCCATTCAGCTTTTTCTATCATTGCGGTTCACCGAGTTGCGGCCGAGCTGCTGTGAAGAGGTGTGTATTAACTGAAGAGCATGACAACAATGGTGGAGGGAAACATACTCAGCACGAGAAGAATTTGTAAGTTTGTCCAATGGCCTCACATGTTACTCAATACTCCCCTCAAGACAGTATCTCCTCTCTGTCTTGGCCAGCTGTTTCACTAACAGCCGCTGCTACTCATTAACGCGAACCAGGCAAGGTCGGGGCGAGGCAGGAGAGAGGTGCTATGAGGAACAGAAGGTTCGAGAAAGAAAGAGAGGAATACTGTATCCTGCTGAGGACTGAAGAAAAGAAAGGAGAAAGAAAAGAGACAGGCCAGGGTGAACTCTTCCATTGAGAAGAGGGAACAGCTGCTGCCTCAAACCCCGATTCATACCCCTACCTCTCCTCCTCGTAATCCCCAAATTCCTTCCTCCCCTCCTTTCTCTCCTCCCAGTCCTCACTAAAAAGGCTCCCAGCTAACCCATTAACATTGCTATTCACCACTGACCAGCAGGCAAGGAGAATGCCATGCCATTCAAGTGCTGAAAGAAAAAACATACACACACACACAAGCATTGCAGATGGGAATAGCCGAAATGCCACATGGCAACTGAATAGAGGAGGACTAGCCTCTTTTTGGCGCTACAGTGCAAGCTGCAATGCATCGTGGTCAGGTCTGTGGAGATGATGGCCTTACACTGCGAGCCGCCTCTATAATCAAGATGCATTCCAGTGCACACCACCCAACAGGAGGCCTGTAGCAGAGCGCCTTCACTGCAGCTTCAGTTTTTAGGGCCAGTTCTCCATTATGAAGGTGAATGAGTTTGTGTTTCTTCAATATATGCGTCACAAAGACAGTAAATGAGACTAGATGACGCTCTGCTGAGGTATTTAACAAGAGGATTCCTCGACAAAAGAGCAAAGTCCGGTAAGAGGAAACTTCTTGGTTCCACAGAGAACGTGGAGGGGGGGCTATGAATTGTTGCTGGACACAACAGGAAGCAGGAAGTGTGAGGCTGATGCAGCCTTCCTTCCTAAAGCAGCCAATCAAAGCATGGAAACACAGGGGAGCGTGACCAAATGAAGAACCTGCGCAAAGACTACCATAGACCTGAGACAGAATAATAACCGAAAAGGAAGCCAAAATGTGTTGACCCGACATGAACGTGGGCACTAAACCCGAGAAGGGGGGGCTCCTAGGTTGAGCGCTTTCCCTCTCATAAACAAAAGTCTCTCAGCCTCCTCTGACTTGAACATCTGACAAACTTAGACCGGCCATTTCTTTCCTCCCTTTTGCTAGTGAGCAAGAACTGTTTGTCATTTGAGAGGCCCCATGCGCCTTGAGTGGCTCTGTGTTTGTTTATGGAGAGCGAGTGCAGGGGCCTGTTACATTCTGGGAGCCCGAGTGGCTCTGGAGTGGGAGCCCCCAAGAGCCCCTCTCCCAGTTTGTCGGCAGAAGTTAAGATGGATGAGATGGTGACAGTGATGAATGCATGGTTGGATAGATGGATGAATGGGTAACATGGTGGCTTGACAACAGCAATCGCCCTCAGGACTGGAGGAGTAAGTGGTAGGGGGCCCCCACAATCGAGTCCGGCGCTGGGCTTTTAAAAGGCAGAAAGGTCATGTCTGCCTAAGGGTAGTTGTGAGTTAAACTGCGCATGGCTTACAGGGAGTCAGTGGCCAAGTAAAACAAACACATGTTCGCAGTGAGGAGGAGGTGGAGGTGGAGGAGGGAGAAAGAGTTTCAGCAGCAGCCAGTGGCTTGCCTCATGAGGAGGGAGGTTAAATACAGAAGTATGGCCAGCGAACAAAAAAACAACTTGGAAAAACAAATCCATAAGAAATAAATACAATGTCTAAATCTTTATCAGAGCAGCCCCCAAAAATATATATCTGGAGGCAAGCGAGTCCACGCTTTGTGTGTTCCCTCATTCTGCTTCACCTCTCCTCCCCAGCCCCCCTCCATTTTCATTCCAGAGTTGGTCAGACCCGTAATTGCAATATGTCATGTCATTTTGTTTGTATGCAGGGTGACAACATGTCATTAGCATTTTGGGGGAGTCGGGATGTGTTGGAACAATGGGGGTCTGTGATGGGGGAGGTGAGCTGGTAACATGAACCAGGGGTCACTGAGGTAGAGGAGGGGAGGGGGAGCACGGGGCAGTAAAGGTGTAGGGCTGATGGAAGTGTGTGCATGTGTGTGGGGGGGTGGCATTAGTCAAAAGGATTAGCTGACCAATGGAGCAGCTGTAAGGGCATTACATCTGTTTTACAATTGCACTCAGGCTTTCATCTGGGGTTGTTAACAAACACAATAAATTCCCTGATCCCCTTTCTCCTCTCACTCCCTCTGTCCACTGAGGCTCACCGACAGGAGGTGGGAGATACGGGGGCTGAAAAGTGGAGTCAAGGAGGCACAAAACATACTCAACATGGTCGAAAGTAAAGTAGATACTTGGAAGAAACCAATCCTGGCTGACATGAAAGTCACAGATAGCTTCCAGAAGCCTTAGTTGGACCGCAGTAATGCTGAACTGAACACGTTCCTCCACGCTGCTGAAAATCCAGACAGCCAGGTGGCAAACACAACACCACTTTACTACACCAGCCAACAGGTCACACACTGGATGCCGACAGCCGTCTGCTTCCTGGTTAGGGGAAGGGGCCAAAATGGGACCAAATGCACCAATAAACAAAATGACTTATCAGGCAGGACAACAAAATAGAAAGTGGCTGAGCGAGGCCGCTCAGCGTGGAGCGACAATGGAAAGCCCTGAGCCAACGGGTCGGGGAGTCACCCAGGGATTAGGTGACCTCCGGTTTCCGCTGCGGGCTCGTCCTGTTAGCGGTAAAGGGGGGGGTGGGTGGTATGTTGTGCTGGGGGGGGGGGATGACTGACTGACATGGGGGAAGGAAAGTGCTGACCTCACACACCAGCAGTACAATACAATGTGCTTCACATTGCTCTGGACTCCCCCATCACAACACACACATACATGCACACAGCCCCCAGGCTAAGGAATGTCACCAAGAGGAAATATGTCCCAACTTCCCCACCGCAACCAACACACTCACTAGAAAGCCAACAATAGCTGAGGCTCAGTTATTTGACTAATGGCAGGCATTTATAAACTCTATTAGGAGACTTAAGTTAAAACACATTTAACTGTTTAATATTGATATTTGAAGAAGCCAACACCAAGTTAAAGCTGCACTTAGCACTATTTTTTTAATATTTGCATTAGATCAAATAACTATGTGTAGAAATGGGCCCACTATATATTAGAGATTCCCCTCAGCTGTATGGTGTTGGTTTTCCAATGTGCAAACTCATTTCTCATCAGCGACATTTGGGCCCTTACACACCAAAAAATTGTCCTTCTTAGCAGCATCAAACATCACTTTTTTTTATCCAATATTCTTGCTATATGCAGGCAAGAAAACTTTCTGTTGGTTCACACTAACATGTCAGTCTTCACTGTAAATGTTGCACTTAGTGAGTAGTGTATCTAAAGGTGACATATCTGTTCTAACAGTTGATACCAAGTGTGATTGACGCAGTCTGACACCTCAAAAGCTCAACCATCACACTGATGACACTTAAACCACAACAGTGTGATTTGCTCTAATCCGCATTAAAGAGTCATAGGGGCCACCAGATCTCCTCTTTGCTACATTTCCTCTCATCTAGTTTGCAATAATTGGCAGTATTCTGTTCACTCCAAACGTGGCCCAACAAGACGGTGCATGACACCACTTGAAAGTGCCTTCAGAGTCCCCCCATTATCTAACCAACTCCCTCAACTTCAGCCCGCTAGGCAGACGTTACCTTGGCAAGAGATCTAAGGAATCCACAAATTCAAAGTAATCAGGGCGGCTTTCGAGAGCAGGGGAAGAAAAACAGAGGTTATATCCAGCCCGTGCATCTAAATGAGCAGAGTTGACCGATAAGTCGGTGACTTACGACTTTTCTTTTTTTTTTTCTTTTTTTTTCTGAGACTGGCTAAAGGGATAAAAAGCCAAGGGATTTTGGCAGACCAGAAAATTTAAATGTTGGCATTATCCTGCAGCATGAGATGATTTCATTATGTAAAATCCCCCATAAGCCAGCTAAATAAAATCCTTGAGATCCTTAGGTGTGGTGCTCTGTTCACGTCTCTGTATACTCCATCAGATAAGCTGAACTTGCACAAGACTCTGGTCTTAAAAGGTTTTGGGTGATTAGGACGAACCGGTTGGCTCCAGGTACGAGCAGATTTAAAGGCTATTGGCCATGAAACACTTGATCTAGCTTTCTGTAGGATGTATTTCCAAGTGAAAAATCAGTCCAAATCCTAAACTCCATCATAAAGTCCATCAACAAAAAAGCTGACAGCTAAAGTTTACATTTCACCTCCACTAAATGTTTATGCCTTAACCACTATGTGGAGAGGCCCAGTTGTTTTTGCTCCCTCTCCACTAAAAACTCTCCGATTGGCAGCATTGTTCAAATTTAGCCTCTATTTATCTTTACGAGTCAGTCGTGGAGAAATGTATTTACCAGTGAGAAAGCAGAGAGCCGTACACAGTCTAAATAGTTCCATCAAGGCCGTGTGAAACGGGATGTTTAAGCTCTATTGGTGTCATATTCATGACCTGCACAGCAGCCAAAAACAACAGTCACTGTGATTTCACGGACAACAAAAACACAACACATGAATGTAAAACTTTTTGTTTGTCAGTTTGTTTTACTTGGGACAGCTCGAGCAACAGTGTCCGTCTGAGTAAACTGCATTAATGGCTGTAAAATTGTGATAGGAATTGTGTGTCGAGATAAGAAAGTATCAAATAAATAGAAGACGAGAGGCGGAAAATTGAGGCTAAAATAGAAAGGCTCTTCAGGGACAGGCAGGATGTGGGGAGAGAGGTAGAGGACGGCAAAGGAGATTGCACAAAGGCAAAAAAGCACGCAGAACCAGTAGTTACTTCACTTAAAAAGCACAAACACACCCAAGTCAATTACTACCCATACAAATCACTCACCACAGCGCACAGTCACACAACTACAACTTAGTCACCAACTGTTTGTTACATCAGCTGAGGATGAGTTTGGAGACACGGACGGAGAGGAAAGGAGGGGGAGAGAGTAAATGGTTTACTGGAACCTTTCTGGCGAGAGAAATAATAACTTTACTGGAACTCAGTGGACAGTTGTTCCGCCGAGACGCCATTTTTCACCAAGACACCATAACTGCTCTCAGCAGTCCAAATATATCACACTGCGTCTCCCTTTTTATATACGGCCTTATGGAAACCCTGATGCAGGATTAAGCCTTATTAGCTGAGGCTTTAGTGCGGCTGATGAGGTGTGGACCTGGACGGTTAAACACAATCCTGAGGACCAGCCAGGGCAGCCCGTGGTCCTTTGTGGGGTGACACACGGTATGCAGCTCTATTGTGCCAGGGAGGATTATGGGTAAGGAAGGGCGTGATAGGCAACGGAGGAAAACTGTGTCAGTGTCAACAGTGAGTCACAAGTGGAAACCCACAGTGCTGCTGTCCATTTAAAAGCCAACCACTTAATTGGGAAAAAGTTTAGTTTTTTTTCCAGAATTAAAAAAAGACTGTTTATTTTCTCGCTAAGGAAATTAAAGGCACGGCATCTTGATCTAAAACAGGTGCCACATGAAATGAATTATCCAGCTGCTCCCACCATATTATTCTATTGTTATTTACTGAATATAACTTCACAGAAAATGGCTTCATACATTTACTTAAGCACTGTGCTTATGTACAGTTTTAAGGTGCTTGTAGTTTGTATTTTATGCTGCTATGTGATCCTACTGTACATTTCAGTTAATATTTTTAATAATATAGTTGCTACTCGGATTAGGTTTTTCAGACAAATTCATACATATATTTTCATGTTGCATTTTTATGTTGCATCGGAATATAAACTACCAGTAAGCTTCGTAAATGTGGACTGATGTGGACTTCTGGGTTGCTGGTAGAATAAAACATGGCATTTGAAGATGCCATCTTGGCTTCTGGGAAATTACACAGGACACGTTTCATAATTTTCTGACATTTTACTGACGAAACAATTAATCGATTAATCGAGATGATAATAGGCAGATTAATCCATCATTCAAATAATTATCAGTTATACAACATTATGTATTCAACCAGCTACAACATTAAAATGTATCTTAAATGTTAATTCTTCAGTTATAATAATCCAGTAATTTCAGAATAAATTTACAATTATAATGCTCCCATTGGAGCTTTCCTGTATAATGAGTAGTTTTACTTTTAATACTTTAAGTGTAAATATTTATAACACTTCTGTACTTTACACTAAAGTAAAATTGTGAATGTGATACTTTAACCAGTAATGATTTTTTTTTTGTTAGGTAAAAGATTTGAGTACTTCTTTAACCAGAGACTTTCTTTAAATTATTGTTGCATTTCATTATAATATTTAAAAAATAAGAGCGATAATACGTTTTAGTGCTGCACAAGTTGGTACAGCAGCAGGAGAGGGTGCAGAAGAAGAAAAGCAAAAATAGAGTTTAAACAAGACAGTCATTGATCTAAGGGAAAACACAGAGACGTCTTTATCAGGCCTTCATCGGTATTGTGTGGACTGAACATAAATCCTGGGAGCAGCTTTCACTGTGCTTACTCTATTTCTGATTCATTTATAATTGATGCTCATGTATTTTGAGAGCCAAAATAATTCTCTTTTATAGAAGTCTGTAATGCGTTCATAAAAAAACACAAGCCCGTTTTGTGCCTCGCTGCTACTGGCTGATATGATTTATAACCAGTTCATAAAAGCTTTTACATTTGCTGCTCTAAACACTGTGGTAGGTTTGTGCAGCACAGGAAGTGATGCGTTTTATCTTTAGAGTTTGTTTGTCCAAAAGACAGACTCTGTATTTAACATGAGCAATGACGGCCACTGAGAGAGGAGCGCCACACACCACCTACAGAAACCTCAAAGGGAGTTTAAAAGAAAAAAGATCCTAGAAACACAGTTTGACGGACGAGTGATCTCTGAGCCAAAAACACCACAGCAGTGAGCGCTGACGAGGAGACAGAGACACAAACCAGATAAAGTCACAGATTGCTACTTTAACAGGTCCTACGGGGCCGAGGAGTCATAAAACGGAGAGAACACATCACTGAACATGGAAACTTTCAAACCAAAGTAAGAAAAAACACCACAATTGAAGTTTTGTGGTTTCTCCCCGAACAGCACGCAGTACAGGAAAGAAGTGGGGAGAATGATTAACTGTGTGTCTGTATGAGATTCCACTTAAGCCCTTCGAACCATTCATCTTGGCCCCGCACTGGAACCCTGTGATTCATTTCCACCTTCATCCACAACTGCCCTCATGCATCTCCGACCTCTCATTTGACTTCATTTCGGTAGTTTTTTTTGTGGGTTTTTCTTTGTTTAGTCATTTTTATGTGAGGGCTTGACCTGGAGCTGCTCTTCCTCCCCCTGGGAATTCCACAGGTCTGGAGTAATGTTGGGAGGCTCCTCCTCAGCAAACTGATCAGGAATGTACCAACCAAAGGGGAGAGGAGGCGGAGGTGGAGGTGGGCTCCTCCGGCCTCACGGGGGGAAACACAGCGCTTCATTGTTCTCCTACCTTTGCATTCCATTCCTCACCTCTCTCTGTTTTAAAATCACACCCCTCCGCTAAACACAACCTCTCTGTCGCTTTTGTATGACTTTTCCTTCACTCCTTCCTGCCTCTCCTCCTACGCCTCCTCCCTAATCATCTTACCTGGCACTTTCCCGCAGCTCAAAATGATGTACTGACAGAAAACTTCAACGCTTTTATCAGTCTGATGCCAATGGGAGGAAAACTAAGTGCGAAAGCAAATCTATTGTAAACAGGCCTCATGTGGATTTACAACTTCAGTCCAAGGTGTGTGTTCCAGAGTGTAATTAAGGGTATTCATACCTGTGTGTGTGTGTGTGTGTGTGTGTGTGTGTGTTCCTAGTTATGTATGTGTGTATGTACAAATGAGAGCTCCAGAAAGTGGAGGAGGTGGAGTACTTGGGGCTGCTGGGAGTATTTAGGTGCTCTGTCATGGAACAGATCTCAACAGGCCCTTGCATGCCAGCCTGTGTTGTATGTTCACATACAGTCACACAATATACCCCAAAGCTGAGGCTCAGTAAATTCATGAAAACAGAGGGGGAAAAGGGGGGAGATGGATGCGAAGACTAGGAGGGCCCCTGTTTTCTGTGATGCTTGACATGAACAAAGTCAGCAAGGCTCAGAAGCTTCCTCCTGCCTCCGCCTTCCCACCCCCCCCCCAGCCACCGGCCTTGAAGATGCTAATCCATCACAGTACAGTAGCCTTCCGGCTTCTTTGATCACCCTCTGTCACTCTGACAGCCCGTCCCACAACAATAAAATCCTTCTTTGCGGGACTAAAACCACAACAGCACCATAGCTACAGAGTCAAAGGACGGAGTTATGGCTGGACCACATAGCACACCCACGTCAAGATAAGAGAACAGATGATAATGAGAGGGCAGGAAATCACCTGATCCAACAAGCTGTAAGTTATGAACTATGAGAAAGGTGAAGCGTTTGAGCATGACTTGAACATTCATTAAACAACCTTTTAGACATGTGGTTTCAAAGATCAAAATAAAACATAGATTTGAAGTTGGATAAATTTGAAGATAGATAGATAGAGAGATAGATAGATAGATAGATAGATAGATGTGAGGCAGTACAACCTGAATAAGAGCTTCTAGCACCTTCAGATTAAAAACTTATCTCACTGCCCAATTTGAGCTTTGATGACACACAGGGTGAATCACTTTATAGCACAAGCAAATTATCCAAGTTCGTAGAAACATTTCCATAGAAGTGCACATCTCAGCTGAAACTCAAAAGCACATTTCCAAATTTTGTCTGTATCGGCTCAAGGTCAGGGATGATGCTGGGACATGTACCAGTAGGCCTGAGCATTCCTTCCATTGCAGAGGAGCAACGTTAGCCAGGGGGAGAATTCCATTGAACAATGATAATAACACCTATGATAAATATCTGCAGTCTGCCATACAGGCTTGTTTTACAACCTACGGCAATTAAAATAAAAAGTAAATGGTGACTAATGCTGAGTGGTCGTTTTAAAAAAGACAATTCGTGGGAACTGTATTTAGGTGTACACCCAGACAGGGTGAAGTACCTGGGGGCAGAAAGACCTTTCCGAATACCAAAGGTTCATTAGCACGCCCTTACCTTGACACGAATCGCTGACTTCTTCATAACCTGGTTTGCACTGGCACTGTCCAACAGGTACCACCCACTCCCCATCCACAGTGCAGTAGATGCGAGGCAGCTCCTCGCTGATGGCGTTTTCCACGCACTCCCCGCTCACTTCCCTCAGCGCCTGGTTCTCACCTCCTCCGGCCACAGTCTCAGGGAACGATGCGAGGCTCTGCACTGTGGCTGGGCATGTCTTGTAGTAGACCCTGGTGGAGAGGAGAGCAACACAGGCTCCGATGTCTTGAAAAGCCAAGTAGAAGCCTTTTCGAGACAGGTTCTCCACCACTCGCGTCTCAGTGTTGATGCGCAGGTCATTTATGCCGGTGATCTCATCAGGCGCTATGGTGGCCACTTTCCTAAACTGGCCCTTGCGGAAAGTAGTGCCCACGTCAGCGTCTGATTCGGATGTGTAGAGGTTGAAGGTTTCCTTGCAGGTCAGCGAGGTGGCATCGAAAGAGTTGCAATCTCGCACGATGAACTGTAGTTCAACAAAAACCCGGGAAGCTGATGGACGCCGCTGAATGAAGGTGGTGCGCAACCAGTTGTCCTGCTCACGTTCCCCAACATTGCAGACGGAATACGTATAGAACTGAGAGCCATTCAGGGACTTCTGGGTGACCTCCCACTGAAACAGAACCACACAAAACAACAAGGTTAGAGGTACAAACACTGACCCCTGGGGAGCCCCTGCACATGCTGGGCTGAACCGAGGCTATAAGGCAGGCAAAAATAAAAAGGGCAAAATAGCACTTCACATTCAACCACTGTAATCTGAACCTGGGTACAAAAACAGAATGAACCCATGGCTCTACACATTGCTAATTACTCCCCCTGAATATTTTAACTATCCTTTAAAACCATAACACATTTCTGCAACATGGAGAACTCCACTTTATGAGCCTTTACAGCATAACAATAGAGAAAACCTCAAAGAATTTGTGTGAGAATGCATTTCTGGCATTGCAAAAATAGTAAATTATTTCCACTTCAGTCTTTCACATGCTGTCACTACTGTTGGCACCTTCCCCAAACAGCGTTGCATCTCGCATACTAAATGCTGCCACAGATATTTTTGAAAAAAGTGACAGTGTGTTTTAACGTAACCTTGGCTCTTGAGGAACAACTGGCCCCCACAGGGGCAGAGCCTGTGGTCTGCTCTCTGCATGTAGCCACTGTGCTATTAATTAAAGGAATGTGCTTTGTTGGCTGAGTGTGTGGCTCCGCGTATAAACTTGATGTTCAACAGCAGATCCAACACCTCCATTAAACAGCTGGTGAACATTTTTTATAAGGGGCCTTTAAAACCTGAAATAATAATTATCATAAGTGATGGCATTTACATGAGAAAGTGTGCACAACCCAAAACGTTTCTAACAAACCTCAAGAAAATATAACACCTGATGCTTATTAATGCAGAAGAAGTGAAACTTGGATGTCAAAGTCATTATTCAAGTGCTGAAACCACCCTCAGAAGTTGGGTGAGCCACTGTGAACAGCACGCCTGCACATGCCTTTGAGTCATCAGCACATGAAATGAGACTATTTAGAGTGAATTTGCATGAGCTTGACTGGTCAATTACTTTGAAACCGCAATATAGAAGAAGGCACACATGCCTCCTGTACACTGGCACAGAGATAACCACAGCATTTGGGCGCAGTAATACAGCGATTATCTCGATGCATCTCTAAACGTAGGCATTTTACCCTGGTTTCAGGGAAAGGTAGCGCTGACTGATTGGCTCCATTTAAAACCCCTCCCCCTCTAAAAAGAGGTACCACATGCTGCAAACTTTAAAAGTTAATTGCTCTCTAACATACAATTCTGGAGCTGAAGCCTTGAAACCGCAAGAAGCCACAAGTATTCCCAGTTCAGAGCTAGCAGCTATTCTGTCTGCCTAAGCTTTGGTGCAGCCCAGACATGCTCTGCAGGCAGCTCTTGATAGGATCCTACAACTCCTTCTCATATCCATACCGGAGCAGCCATTAGGCTCAAACTGCCAGATTTTATAGCAGCCTGACATGTATACACACAAGGCCCACCGAACAGCTAACCACACAAGTCAAATGGTCAAATATTTTTGCACCGGAGGCTCTCAGTTTGACTGGGCCCTTCATGTGAATTTTTCTCCATGCAGATTTATCCTAAGGCAAATTCCAAGCGGAAACGTGGGCACTGGAGGAGCTGGAGGAGAAGCTGGAGCGATACTCACCCCAGGCCTGTCTCCCTGATCTAAGGGCCATGTCAGCCAGCCCAGTTCACCTCCTGTTGCCCTCATGTCCAAAAGCACCTCTGTGAGATACACAAGGAAACCGTCAGTACATGAGAATAAACCTTTAAACTCATCACAAGAAATCATCTGACTTATATTTCTTTTAAAAAAAAAACAAAAAACAGATATTTACAATATTGAAACATTTGCAGATGACAGTGATTTTAACTCTCCTGCATAATAATCGCAGAGTTTAAGGGATGTAACTATTAATCTATGTTAACACACCTAACCCTTCTGTAGTTACACAATAAAGGTTGTACTTGGCAATAACTAGAAATCAACTTTATATACTTAAAGTTTATAAATGTCAGTCTAATTGGTGAGCACTACACACTCAATTTAAAAGGCTAATACAAAAAGAAAATTATTACAATATGATCCAAAGTTTTTCTAAAATAAATTGCACAGTCTCTCCAGAATTCACCTGCTGTGTTACAAAGATTGAGAGCTGCACACATGCAGGCTTCACCCTCAGCTGATTATTACTAATTTAATATGCAACTTCAACGATAAACATGTTTATAACATTTAAGTCTTTCCATAAAATACAGCTTTGAGAGACCATAAGACTGTCACGGGGTTTAGAAAGTGTGTTTCCTGGTTTTAAAGTTTCTTTAAGGAGGATCCCCGCATGGCACGCGCGCCACACTTCCATAAACTTTTAAAAGGTTTCGCCTAATTGACTTTTGGCAAATTGTTTTAAAGCAAAAAGTCACTCACCTTCTTTAGTCTGTAAAGTAATTAATATGCCGTTAATGAGTACATATGAAAATAATAAAGGTCTGACGCCGGCAGAGAAATCCATTTGGCAAACTTTTCCTTCCTCTCTCTTTCTCTCTCCGCTCCTGGGCTTGGCTGGGACTGAGAGGTGAGCGCTACTCTCTGCAGCTCATTCACAAACGGGCCAGCACGTCACAGACTCCGCCCGCCTGCTGGAATGTGTGTGTGTGTGTGCGTGTGTGTGTGTGTGTGCTGGGTGTGGGTGTGCATGGTGCGCGCGGGGGTGGAGGGGGGCCAGCGGCGCATGAGAAACTTTTGCAACTTTCAGGGACTGTCGGAACTTTCGGGATTTGTCGCACATTGGGAAAAGTTGAAACTTCAGCCTGGTGCATGTTTTGTTAGCAATTTTCTAATACAGCAAGTATCTTCGTGTCTAATATGAGTCAGCAACAAACGGTTCAACATGTTGCAATCCGCAAAGTGAAATAACAACTGCAGGATCAAGATAATATAATTAAAACAATATGGTGACTAAGTGTCCTGCAAATCAGTGGTTCCCAACTGATGGGTCGCAGTCCAAAAGCGGATTGCAGGCCCACTCTGAATGGACTGCAAGTGACTCACAATCGTGTCAAGTTTCTAAAAAACACACATTATTTTTATGTGCAGTGAATTTCCAGCACAGAGCTTTTATTTTGAAGTGCTCTTTTCTGCTATAGAGTGAGTGACTAACAGACAGCTACTGGACAGAGAAAGCAACTGGCTCAATGGCATGGCCACAGGCAAGTGTGGTGCTGACCGTGTTAAATTGTGGGACCTCAAACTAATGACTCAGGAGAAAACTGGACCCTGCAGCTGGACTAGTTGGGAACCACTGCTGCGAATCATCAGCTAGCTACTTGCAGTGATCACTGTTTTAAATCTAAAATTCTTTTCATTCTTTCTGTCCTTTGTTTCTTATTGTGTTGATGGAAACATCAAATTACTATGTGGGTCACACTATGTAAAAAGTGTCTCTCTAACTGGTGCCTATGGTATAGTACATCCATGAGACTCAGAAATACTTTATTAAAGCAGCATCCTGACAGCAGTACAACAGACAGTCTGAGAAATTTTTTTTTTTTTTTGCCAGAATCTACCATGGCTAAATAAAACTGAGGGTTCTCAGCTGTCAATCATGTCAATCACTGCTCTTGAACCACGGTCAAACTGTCAAGGCAGCACTGATCCAATATTATAATATTTTTTTTTTTCCAGAAATTATCTGTCTCATGTACTTCTGTCAGATTATAGTGAACGTTTCAGCAAATGTGACAAAAAGTTATTGTTTTTTAAAAGTAACTAACTACAGTTTTAAGCAGATAGAATATAATAGATGAACTTGATAAGTAAGAAGCAAAGTTTGGATCCTACAGAAAATCTGTAAATATAATTTGTCCCAAAGCTGAAACCACTTGTGAATTATTCAATCAATAGAAAATTGATCACCATTCATTTATATAATCACTTAATTGTTTAACCAACTTATCAAGCAAACTGATTTGGGAAAATGTGAAATAATGTTTTTAATCACCATTTTGTGACATTTTATCAATTTAAATATTCACTATTTAATCAAAAATAATTGACAGACCAAAAAATTCACAAGAAATTTTGACCCGGTGCGTGCTCCTGCCACCAAGTAGTACATAAAAATCTCATGAACCATTTAAAGTTTTAATCATTTTGCTATGTCAAAGTATAATGATTTGGAACAGCCCCAAAGAGGAGTGACTTTTGAATTAACAGAATGGTGAAAATCTCTGAGAAAAGCCATTGTGCACCATTCACGATCATTACGCATGTTTTGATGTTTGTTTGTTTTTGCCGATGTGTCAGCAATGCTGCGAGACGAGTAGCGTGCCAACATTTTAAGGAAGAAAAATAAGACATAAGCCTGACAAATGTGCCGTCTGTTGCACAGCAGGCACCCTAAATCATATGATAATGAAAATAGCTATTAAATGAAGATATTATCTGCACTATACTGTCACCTTATGTAACTTTTAGGTACCCAACTCTTTAGCCACTCTCCTTAAATGTAACATGTGTAAAGTTTACAGGAGGCACTTGAAGGCACCACAGCGCTGGTTACAGTTTAGCCTACCTGGCTGTAAAGCAGCCTGCAGGGCAACAGAATAATTTGCATAGAAATATTGATTTAGAATTGTTCGCCACATTGAATGGGCCCGAGGAGGGAAAAGGAGCGGGAGCCGCTTTACTTGACGTCCCTTTGTTCTGAGCATCCCCACATACAGAGGTAGAATCATTGTGACAGGCGGAGAGAGATGTATTCATATAAGCATAATAGCAACTCTGAATACCAGAATTCAAGAGTACAGCTGGCCTACTGATAGCCCGTCATAATTTATGGGAAAATATGCCAAAAATGTTGCACCCCGCCAACCCTTGAGATAGACAGTGGTCAAGTTATGGACAAAACAAAGTTTAATCTGGTTTTTCAGTCCCAGGAGGGTATGAGGGAGTGGGAGTGGGGGAGTCCAGTATGAATATGGGGAATTAAGAAAAGTCCTTTACCTAGCAACTGGTGCAGAGAGGAATTTACTGTCAAGCTTTATCAGACTTACTTTCATTGTTTATTGCTCAGTGTTACTATGGCAAAATGTTGAGCAACGGCTATGGAAACGATAAGGAGATGCCTCCCTCCCACCACCACCACAACCATCCTGTATATTTCACTGAGCACAGCGTTCTAGCCTGAGGGCTGTACCTGGTCCCTAAGAGTTTATTCCCAGCGGTGTTTACCTTTGAGCACCAGCCGTGTCCTCACAATAGATGATTACAATACAGTGTGTCATTGATTGGACATGGGTCTCTCTCTCAAATACACACATGCATTGTCGTTCACACACCTGTGACACTGACACTGCGGGAAAAGAGGTGGGCTTCTGCTGGCCAGGGGGCTGTATCCCAGACCTCTGCACCCTCCCTTCATCTCCCACCCCTGTGCCTTCTGGGGGCTCCAGTTTCACAAAGGCCCACTCCAACCGCAGAAGAACGCCATGCACGGCTCACTGTGAGCTTTTGAATCCCTAAAACCCAACCACTCACCCGCCCACTCTCGCCTCCACAGCCGTCCTCGCATTCCCTTCATCCTCTCATTTCTCACACCTCGTCCTCAGTTAAGAGCAGGATTGGGAGGTTAGGCCTGCTACTCAGTTACGGGTTCAGGCAATGATGGGATGAGTGGGGTTTGGTGGGGAATGAGGCAACCTTTTATATCACCGCTTTTTCCATTTTGATATGAAAACATAAGACGTGCCTGAGGGGCCACATGTGCATTATTCGTCCTGGTAAGCCTGTTGAATATGCATTGTTCTTTGTAGTGCAGCACTAAAAGCTAATGCAGGGTGTAAACTGAGAACTAAAGTGGATTGGGGTGTGTGGTTTAGGGCTGGGGGGTGATGGTGGGGAGGTTGGGGTTATGTGTGTGTTGGAAGAGGGGGAGGGTTGGGTGCTGGGAGGGCTGCCAAGCACAGGTGTAAGGCATCTACAGCAGCAGTGGCGGATGGGGCAACAGCAGGGCCATTGTTCCCCCCACATGCACACAAACACATAGCGCAACAAGTGTGGCCCAGGCCAACATATGTGAGAACAGGATATTGGCTCATCTGTTAGTCTGATTAGCTATGTAGCCTCCCACTTCCATCTCCTGCAAATAACCGACACCCCCCCCCCCCCCCCCCCCAAAAAAAAAACAACAACACCTGATCCTGTTGATCCAGCTATGTTCAGGACCTGGCATGAGAAAGTAGTTCCATGTGCCTCATCAGGTTTACTGCTACCTGATAAGGGCGATGGAGGGGGGGATTAAGAGGAAGGTTCATGGTACATCAACTTTGTGCGAATGAATTGCAAATTACCTGTGGAAGCCACGTTCAGCATGGACAGCTCACAGTATTAAGGAAAGATAACGATCACTGTGAATTTTCATTCATGCTACTTTGAGCAGCCCTTATCCTTAACATCCTGAAACAGCACAGTGCTAATACCTCACATCCGTCACCGTAAAAGCCACACACGGCAGCTGGATTTCTTGTGAATCAACATACAAGGGAGACATCTGTAAGTTGTATTATGCATACAAATGTGTGTGTATGTGGTAATGAGCAAATGTTGGTGGTAATGTGGTCCTGGTGTGTGTATTGAGGTGAGAGGGTGGGAAGTTCGAGGGCATGTGTGACCTACGCGTTGAGTGGTAACGTAAACCAACCATGCGTGGTTGGCTGCAGTGTGGTCATTTGTATTTCAAACAGCTCAAGAGGCCATTGCTGAAAGGAAACATTCAGTGACAGCTGATGCTGAGATTAATCTCCCGTACTTTCAAAGTTGAGCCTCTAATGCCTTTCATGGTTTTCACGTTTTGTTAGTCTTTGCAGAGTGGTACATGTTTTGTCAGTTACTCTAAAGCTTAAAAGGTTTCCATTAAAAACTCTGTTCTGTGGAACCCTTTTCCAATTTTTAAAGAGAGTGCGTTTTAATCATAGTGTGTGTTTTCATTTAACTACTACCTTTCCAAAAATGATTATTTTACACTATTCGAAAATGCATTGTAACATTATTACAGTTGTTAGCTTACCAAATCAGGTTAAATGGGTGCTCCAGTAAATTAGTATTACATGACCATACAGTTGGAGGACTTACAAGAGACTGTCTAACAAGTGAATGGTCAAAATCAAAGCAGCACATGCAGAGATATCCTGACTTATACTTTGAAGTATCTGGCAAGCTCCAAAAACAGATGAGGCCTATATTCCCATAATGCACCCAACAGCATCTTCTTGTTCTGCAGAGTTCATGTCCTATCATACAGACCATAATTAAAGAAAAGAGAAGCAGTTCATGTTAGCCTCTTACATGTAATTCCGGTAACATATCTAAGATGGTGAAACAAATTGTGGCGTAATGGCCATAAAGGCACTATGATTTGCGGTTACATCAAAATGAAATCAAACATTTAAGAATATTTTTATTTGTGTGTAGTGACTACAAGGCTTGCAACAAGGGTCAACAAGTTGAACTTGGGCTTTCCCGAGCCTAAAAGAAGTAAATAAAAGTAAAAACACTGAATGAAGCAGTTTCATGTCACAAATCATTGTTTTCCCTACTACCATGAACCAAATTATCCACAGGGCCATTTACTGGTGATTAAAACAAACAAACAAACAAACAAAAGAAAAACACTGAATAAAGCAGTATCACGTAAAAAAAAAAGTGTGTTTTTCCGACACTGTTTTTTGTGGAGGGCCTATGAACAGTGGCAAAAACATGAAAATGCGAAAAGCCCTATCTAGAGCCAGTGTTGGGTTTGTCCAATCTGGGCTTCTATAGAAACATGGTGCAACATGGCGGTCTCTTACTTCCTCTTTCTTCTGTCAGTTCACTTCAACGTACTACTTAATTTTCGCACGGTGCACTAATTTCAACAGGGTAGTGTTGTCTCAAATCACGCAGTACCATTTTGCACTTACCAGGACAACGGCTTTTTTTTTATGAACTGCCTCTTCTTCTTCTTTGTCTTCTTTTAAAATGGCAAATTGCAAACAAACAGTGGCGCATTATCGCCAACATTTGACCGCTATCTCCACCACAAATAAACCAACTTACGTCTCAACGTCAGTGCTTATTAAAATGTGCCGCAGCTAGGACCAAGTTAGCCAGCTAATATACTGATATATATATATATGAAATATATTGCCTATGCCGATATAAACAGCTCATTCTAAGGTGATGAAAACAGTTTTAGGTGAATATACACTAAAGGAAACATTCCTATTATATTATATTACATTTCTGCCAATATAGCCTCCTAAATCCTACATAGCAGACCTTTAAATGATACAATTTTCACTTCCATGTTGACGTCACAAAGCTCCTCTAGAGCCACAGAAGACATTATACAGCTGTTTTCACAGACGGCTACCCCTCATGACCAGCTAACTCAGCTTTACTGGATGTGTGAAATAAGTTTGTTTCACAGAAATATGGTCCATTTGTAAGAATTTTTGTAGGCCAAGACAAAATATGTGGTTGCTCTGACATAATACAGGTCACAGCTCCATACAGTATTTACCTTTGGTGGGGTTTTCAATGTGGTTCTGGACTGATGTTTATAAAATTATAAGTGAGTTAGTCTTGACTAAGCAACTCAACCGTTACAAGTTTTAAAGTGTTAGTATAGTGCGTATGTGCCAGTTAAATGCTAATGCAATGCTTACCTGTGAAAAAATAAATTAAATCCAAGTGAACTTTGCTCATGATACCACCACCCTAAAGCATCAGGCTAATGCTACTGAGAATTAAAAGTAAAAATGTGCAACTTTAAAATACTGTGAAAGGACTTGAATAGTGGTTGAAGTGGTTACTTTAGTTTTTGACCCAATAGTTCAGCCTCAGTAGCCGCTTCTATCAGACTTAGTTTTTGAATCTAATGATTAATGGTTTGTCTGACAGAAGGAAACATAAAACTGTCTGGATCTTAACCAGAGATATTTAAGGCATTTTTACCACATCCTTATTCAATTAACTTTGGCTCAAAAAGTGAATTTCATGCTGTTTTTTTAGGACTTGACACTGGAGGTATTGGTTGTTCATACTGAGAGCTACACTGCTGTGCTGTATGTAAGCGACAGTGTAATGAGACGTCAATTAACCTACAGTAATGTCTCCACACCCTCCTGCACATACAAAGTAAAATACAATTTAAAAGATGCAACTATTTTTGGTTACCCACAGATGTTTCTATTATCCATTATCTCTGAAAGAAATCGTCAGACTATGCTTTGTAACTAATGGCTTTATCAGTGCATCTACTGTATATACAACTATAATTCACAGGGGCCCTCCCTATGTCCATATTTATTCAAAATTAAACCTCCTCACTCTCCTCTTCCTTCCCTCCTCCCTCTCCTCCCTGTTAACAGGCAGCCAACTGTCCTTGGAAAGTACTGATCTACCCTGCAGGGGAAAAGGCAGAATAGATGCACCGTACCATTCATTCAACTCCTTATCACAACATTATCTCAGCATTCCGATGCCCTGAGCTGGAACGTGCTCATATTCTCAGACGACGCCTCCCGTGTTTTTTTATTGGAGACACGGGTCACTCTGGAGTGGCAGATGTTCCCATTTGCTCACCCAAGTAGAATGACCTGCTCCTTCAGGCGCCTCCTTTCTCTCCTCCTTCCATATCGAGTGACTGCAGGCCTAAAGGCCATTGTGGACGTTTATGGAAGCGCAGAGGAAAGAGCAAAAGGAGACAGAGCTTAGAATAAAGTCGAGATGGATTCCTGGAGGGGTGGAGGAGGAGGGATCCTGGGCTGCTGAGAGCCTCCATTGAAAGCCACCTGTTGATTCAGTTCCAGATGACCCTACTGGGCTCACTGATACCAGCAATGGAGAGAGGGAGGAAATGGAATGATGTGTTTGGATGAGGAGCGTGTGAAAATGAGCTTTTACGTTCAAGTGTTTATCTGAGCCCGCCTTGTTGTTTTTGAGTCTGGGGCCTCTATTCTTTTCTGCTGATCAAAATTAGAGGCCAAAAAATTTAGTAATAAAATGTAGGCTCCAGTGTGTAGGATTTAGGGGGATATATTGGCAATAACAGATTATAATATAACAAGTATGTTCTCTTTAGTGTAATATCACCTGAAAATAAGAATCGCTGTGTTTTTGGTACCTGGAATATATATCTACACAGGGACCGGGGCCTCGTCCACTGAGTTCGCCATGTTGCTCCATCATGTTTCTACAGTAGGCCTGCAGAGAGCAACCCCTCCATGATGAGCCAATCAGTTAAACACTGATTTTTAACATGAAACCACTTTGTTTGGTGTTTTTACCGGTTTAAATCACTATGTCCATTTGTTTTGGAGAGGAAGAGGTAAAAAAAAAAACCTTCCTGATTTTTTGGATGTTAAGTTATTATTGAAAAAGGTGAGCACTCATTGGCAGGTACAGGGCTTGCGGTCCATCTGCAACAAGCCAAACACCTTTGGAGAAATACTGATTTGTAGCATGACACTGCTTTATCCAGTGTTTTTACTTGTTGCATTTACATGTTTTTTTGGGAGAGGAGGAGGACTTCTACAGATAATTCTGCTGCCAGTAAAAACTACCTGAATAATGAACACTGAAGGAATCCTAACCGGGAGTTCACGCTTGGCACATGGGTGAAGTTTCAGCTGGTTGCAACCTGCAGTCCTCACCACTAATGCCAGTAATTCCTACACACTGCCCCTTTAAACAAAACACAGCTGAACAAATCTAAAAGTCTACAGCCATGCTAGTTATTTGTGACGCTGTACTACACGACAGAGTAGAGTCTAAACTATTTGATATGTGATTCGCAGCATGTTATTTATTTATTTCACATGATAACCCGTTTCACATCTTCCTCTTTTGTGGCATTCCACAGGGTTCTTTTTTAGGCCCTGTTTTAATTTCCCTTTGAACATGCTACCCCTTGACAACTCAGTTTTTTCTTTTTTTTTTTTTAGTTTATCCCGGTCCAGGCTGCGGTGGAAGCGGGCAAGGCAACTGAGATGTTCATCTTCCAAGTCATAGGACATCTTTGGAGCGTTTTCTGATTGTGGTTTCTTCCCAGTTTGACGTGTCTGGGTGAGTAACGCCAGAGGGAGGTGTTCAGGATGCATGCCAATCAGATGCCCAAACCACCTCAAATGGTTGCCATTGACAGGAAGGCGTTCTACTCCAAAGCTCCCTCCGGATTCTCTGAGGTCCTCGCCCTGTGAAGGGAACTAATTTTGGCTGCTTGTAACCACGATACCATTCTTTCAGTCATTACCTAAAGCTCATGACCGTGAATGAGGGTTGGATTTTAAATCAACTAGTAATTTGAGAGCCGTCAACCTTGCATTCCATTTCACCCTCCCCTGGTCACATTGCTTACAAAATAGCACAACTTGATCGTTAAGATAAGTCTTTATTGATCCCCAGAGGTGTTGTAGCACCATGAGGACAGAAATGGGTACAGATATTAAAAAAAAAAAAAAAAAGAAAGTATAGAAAATAAAAATAAGAATAGAGTAGCCGATACAATGTTAGCGTTGAACACTTACATAGACTTCCAGTGAGAGCTCAGTCTGTGTGAGCGTACTCTCAGCTGCATGGTGCACATCAAAGACCTGCCAACAGCTCAATGACTAAATCTAAAATTGCTACTCAGTCCAGCTGACTAAGTATAATCTGCAGTCGACTTGCCTAAAAAGGCGCCTCAGATGTTGAAGCTGTGGTAGGTAAGTTTAAAGATCAACAGTAAGATAAACATTTGTAGTTTCCGTTCCCCTCCTCCCTCCACCCTCCCCGCCAGTAGCAATTAGCAGCAGGTGATTGACAACACAGAACACAGCTTTCATGCTTCACTGTTGATCCTACTTGGTCAGATGCCCAAGCCACACAATGTACTTTGAAAGCAAGCAGAGGACTCTGAACTCTGCCAAGATTCTGACATATTAAACTGCTTATTTATGTTTCACACAACATTTGAATTACGTTTGCTGAGCTCACACAAAATATCAACGTGTGAAAGAACAAGAACTTCTACTCTTTAACTAAAAGTCTGCGGCTGCTCTTTGGTTATTTGAACAGATGGGCAGCCAGTAAAAATATAAAAAATGAGAGGTGTTGAGGATGATTCATGCATTTTCATGCATCATTTCCTTTCTCTGTGATCCCATGAAGTCGTGCCTTATGTGTAAATCTCTGTCATGGCTGCTGTTAATCTCTACTGCCGCTGAAGCCTGAAGAGACTACAGCACTTATATTGTTGGTCACACTCTCTTTATTATTATATCCCCATTATCTCACAGTTGTAGCTGTCATCACTGCGTGGTCCTGGATATGGGAGAGCTTTTTGAGCAGCACCCACCCACAGCGGGCAGTGATGTCATATCAGCAGCACCTGTCCTGTTGGTAGGAGCCCACCTCCCCACAGTGGTTTATGGTTTGCTGAGGTAGGCATGTGTGGCATGTCTAACTCTGACTCCAAGTAACGAAGGGCTGTTATGCCAGTGAAAGTGTTGGGACAGCTGTGTGTGAGTGTGTCCACACATGCTGATCTTGAAGTAGGCTGGATGTGTATTTGAGGGTCTTAATCTCCTTCGTGTCTATGGGATTATTTTCAGATAACTGTTAATAGGTAATTGTTTATGAAACTGAAGGCAGTGATACTCATAGTGGAATGAAAGATGCAATACCAGCACTGGAGTGAAATATTGTGCTGCCAATATAAAAATATGTAGGACTGACCAGCTGCTATTGTCCAAACTACAATAACATAAGAAGTCAAGTATTTTGCACAACTTTTGCTTTTACATTTCCATGTGATGTGAATTTACACATCTACTCAATGACATTCAATGGAATTGTGATCAATTTACAAAATACAATTCATTATTATAGATTTGAAGCTTCATTATCCATGATTCTATGTTAACAGTGGAACAAATGACTGTGTAATGTGAAAGAGTTACACAACTCTGATGTTCTCCTTAGCTCTATGAAGCATGTTAATATCTTTTAGCACGTTCTTTTGCTGCCTGCTGCAGCTGTTTTCAACACAAAAAATGATCCCAGTTCTGTAGCCAAAGGAAACATCTTAATGGTGTCTTGGATATGGACATCTCATTTCTACAGGCAAGCCCTTTTAAATTATTATTATCATTATTAGGCCTGTTCAGTGAGGCCTATTGTTTAAGGCTGCATAGCAAGCCTTTCTGCACCTGAGGGCTCTGTTCCTGCGTCAGGAGGGCATAATAGATGGTAATTCAATTCTATTTCAATGACAAAATTCAGGGATAAATTGATGAAACAGTTCATTTGATTTTGTGAGAGGCAGCTGCACCTGCTGCACCATGACCCCTGTGCAAGGTTCAGATTTTTGTGATAAACCACCTCATGCACGCAATGCATTTGTGATTCAGCCGATAAAATTACAAGAGCCTAATCTCGACTTGTAATGACCATGTGACAAACATGAGTTAATCACTCATGTCATCACTGCTACAACAGATTAATAAAGCTAAATTACCATGGAACACTACACAAAGTGTTGTAGGAAACCATCCAAAATGGTTAGATAAATTTAGCAACTAGCTAGTGGACTTAGTTGAGCATTTAGCTGCTAAAGAGCCACATATTTCCCTAAAGTGTTGGTGGAGACCAAAACCAAGGTAAAAGGAGTGTGAATATTGGACTTACAGTTGCCAGTGTCCAGGCACAGAACTCCGAATGAATGCTAATGTAGCTCGGTTTCTCCTGGATGTATAGATAGGAAGTGTTTTCTAATTCATAATTCATAATATGTCAACTTTGTTGTTTACATCTTGTTGTGGTGCCTTCATGGCTAAGTAAATACCTCAAAAGGCTCTAAATACTTATTCCACCTCTCCTGGTTGGTGTAAATAAATTTGCCGGATTGCGTAATTTTTAACAAATTTAGTTTTTCAGTAATTGTCTTTGGCAAGCCCTGGAGTAAGAGTGTTGAAGCTGGTATTGTTTGACTTTGTGGGTCTGCGTGTTTGCATGTGTTGTGTGTCATCATGGCGAAATATGGTTCCAGTTACACCTACTGTGGTGAGAACTTCCACAGCAGCAATTAAAAGTATTCTGCCAGGAGGTTCTGTCTGTCTGTTGACAGATTTACTCAATCTGATAATGTGGCAACAATGCAAGATGCAGTCATGGAACTTATAAGATGTGCAGCTTAGAACAAAATGAGTTGCCAAGTTGGAGGATGGGTGTGGTTCGAGCAAGAGAACTGAAAGTAGGGGAGTAGGAGTTAGGGAAGGGTCCCTTATCTCCCCAATGAGTCCCATATTTATTTTAAGTTGCAGATCACTGTATTGCAGCTGGGGTTATCCCATCACAAGGGGGTCCATAGTTCGTTTCTTTTTTTGTATTATTATTATTATTATTTTTTTAGAATACAGAACAAAATATATAAAAGTAACACACCAATATATCAAGTAAGTACCTGCACCTGAGTGTTAAGAATGACAAAATAGTCTGAAAAAAAAGTTGCAAATCAGGTGATATTGCAAGGCGAGGCACGTTTGTGTGTGGGCAGATCTAAAATGCCAGCATAAGATGGTATCATTTACTTCCTCGTTTACGGAGGAACTCGGGTGGTGTAATGCAACTTCTGTCTTTGCCAGAAAATCTTTTAACCTTTCGCCATCATAAACACACCTAAAATGACCTACCAGATGGCAAACGACTATGAACACACACATGTTTACTTTCACTTGCATCGCTGTCAGAAGAGGCTGTCACATTGCAGTGTTTAGACAGCCTGCCTGCAGCTGTTACATCCATAGATTCAAGTGTGGGAATGCAGGGTGTGTGCACATGCTTGCATGTGTGTGCGTGTGTGAGCACGTACAGTACAGGCGTGTGCATTCATGTACCTGCTTGTTTCTTTGCCATATAAGAGAGCCACTGGGCGTGAGCGCAGAGGGAGGTGGTGGTGCTGGTGATTGTGGTGAAGGTGGTTCAGTGGATGCGATGCGCATCACAGCTGTTTTTGGAATGGCGGCTCATTTCACTGCCTGTCTGTCAGGACCGCTTAACGCAGAGCCTGTTCTTGCTTGTTGGTCTCTTTCAACAAACACCAAATACCACAGTAAGTCTTTCTCCGCACCTGTGAAGCTGATGAGGTCTGCCTGCTAGCACGTGGGCGTGGGACGGGAATAAAAGAGAAGAAGAGTTTTGTAATGACTGTGAATTTTTTAGGTGCATACTTTTGCTCTGTGTAACTCTAGCCCACACATGCTCCTGAGGGGATTTGTCCAGTCTTACCAACTGTTTTATTACCAGCCCAAATCACCAAAAGAGCCTAAAACAGACTTCACAGATATTTTAGATCATCTGATTTCTCTCAGTAACCTGGTTTCTTCATCCTCTGAAAACCTTAAATATCTGTACCAAATGTCATGGCAATCCATCCAGTAGAAGATAAATCAATTAAAACCAAAACAGTGAGCCATTTGATGGCAGTGCAGGAAATGTCAGGAGATCACCAAATCTACAAAAATCATTGGGATTCATCCTCTGGTGATCAAAAATGACTGTACAAATGTTACTAGCTTGGCTAAAAACATGGCTATAGCATCACTGATGTTTCCTGTAGGTTTCTCAAGGGATTTGTACAGATTCAGTTCACTCAAATCACAAAAACATATTTCATCACATACCCTTATGGGGTGTAGCCATGCAGATAGTTTCATGTGCTGAGGTTTTGTGATATTCACCTGTGAGATTTCTGCCACCACTGAAATACAATGCTGCTAAATGGAATTGCATTTGCAGTGATAAAATCATTAAAGAGTGGTACTGTATATGATAACATCAGCAACAACATGCCTTACCTGAAACTGTGTCCTGGGCACTCAAGATAAAGCATAGCTCATGATCTGAGTGTTTTCTTAGTATCAAATAAATAATCTGAGCTGAAGCGAGTAAGAAAGCAGCAACCATGACGGCTGACTCCCAGAGGTAGGAATAAGTTCCACATAGGCACATCACAAACAAGTCTCAAGTTTTTATACTTGAAGTCTCGAGCAAGTTCCACGTTACTGTGGTGAGTTGAGTCCCTGCTATGGGCCAAGCAAGGTCAAGTCAGGTCATATGCAATTCTGATGATCTGGTTAAATGTTTGCTTTCTAGCTGACATACAGTATGACCAGCCAATAGGTTAATGGCCAACAGATTAAGTTGGATGTTATGTTTGGACTAACCCTCGTCATGATAGCCATGTTGTATGTTGACCTCTGTCGGTCTGCCGCTGTCTTGTAGGTTTCCAGGTTGCGCAGAAATCAGCCAATCATGTTTCAAAAACAAAACATGACTTCTCAATATTTAGAAGAATGCAAATATCTGATAAAAATGTCAAGTCCTTTCAAGTCATCTGTCTCAAGCCTAAGTCAAGTATCAAGTCTCAAATACCAAGTCAAAGTCAAGCTTTAATCAAAGTTACTCAAACAAGTCTCATGTCCTCAAATTAGTGACTTGAGTCTGACTTGAGTCAAGTTATGTGTCTCTGAGTTAGTTCCATCTGCATCTGCTAACCATTAATGCAAGGTTTGGTAACCTTTACTATTAAAAGAGGCATTTTCAGCTAAAAAAAGGAAAAAATCTATATAGAGCCACAAAGCATATTTGAGCCTATAATGAAAGTATCTAAATTAGCCTATCAATATTACTAATGGCTCCAAACGAGCATTTATTAATGTCTTTTCCCACAAGGTGGCTCCTCTGCAGTGGGCGATTCCTGATTATTTGCTACTTTAGCTTTGCAGCGTTGGCAGTGGAAGCAAACAAATCTATTCGTACACCATTAAATTCTCTGTTTTCCTCTTCTGAATTTGGAATTCATAGTTAGCCGAGCTAAGGAGACTCAAGACAAGCCAATCACCATTGAGGTTTGGCAAAATTTAGAGGAAAAGGAGCCAGATTGGGAACACACTGGCTTTTCGACATTAAATTAGCTTGGCTTGTTATCAGCTGGTAACTAGCTTCTAGTGGTCCGGAACACTCTGCAGAAGGAAGGATGGTGAGGCGCTCAGGTGCAGTTCACTAACAATGGCTTTACAAGTTATCACAAGTTATCCACAAGGCCACCGGCCTTGAAGGGGAAACGGGTGAGCCGGTAACACAGCTCCGCACTGACTTTAGTTTTTTGCCATGGTGGAGGCTGATTAATGATATAAACCATGTTCAGGTATGATCTGTTTGTCTTTGTCAAGAGAATGCTATATGCAAAAATGTTAGACCTCTAGAACATTAGACCTCTGTAACCTAAAACACATCAGAGAGTGGCTTGGTGTTGACTGTCTAATTTTTCAAATAAGCTACCCCCTACAAGTTTTTATGGCGACGTATTGCACTCTGTAGTTTTTCTTTGTTTACATGGCTCATTTCTACCTGGTCAATTTAGGCCACAAAAGAGAGCTTATTCATAAAATGTGGATTAAAATGGAACATTGGTGGTTGGTCTCTGCTCAGAAATGCTTATTCTTAAGGTAGAAATATAAAAGCAATTCATGAGAGGGAGATAAATTTAATTCAAGAAATAGGAATAACTTTAACCAACCTTCTGTAAGAATGCAAAGTGGCCAGATATTACTATTGTCAGAGTGTTCCAGTTTAAACAACTTAAAAGGCCCCGGAGTCTCTCACCAACACATAAATCCATGTGAAACTAGACTTTGGTAACTGCCTAAATCTCTGGTGAGGCCACAGCTTTCCATAAATCATAACATGGTTGAGGTTTGAGGGCAGCAGTG